>CM034308.1:6352071-7687345 GCA_019925795.1 Dendrobium chrysotoxum
AAAAACCGGACTGGATTATAGCCCATAGCCGATCCGGGCAGATTTTGGAACCAAAATCACATTACATTGGCTAGAAACGATTTAAACTGGCCAGTTCAAATGATGCCCCATTAAGCACCATTGATAAACTTGATAATTTATTAATTAATAATAATAAGTTAATTTGAACCCAACCCTACTCCCCCGCATCCTGATTTCTATATCCCAGCCATCACTCCCTCACATGCAAAAAGACTTAATCCTCACCCCTTCCCTAGGTAGTCCATCACCAGCCATCCCCCCTACCTCTATCATCATTGAACATCAGACGGTGTGGCATCCTCTTTGAACCACCAGCAATTCTCCCTCTTTGCTCAGTAGGATATAAGTTTTTGAGAAAAATATACCTTAAACGTTATTCCTCTCAATGTTTAATTTCTTGGGCGATTACAAATGTTCTTATGATTTGTACTCTCATTTCTGTGGCAACGTAATACTATGTCTAGAGATTTAGAGAAAATTATAAAAACTTAACTTTTAATCTGAGATTGCCCAAACGGATTTAGTTGAAATTGTCACAATAGTTTTTGTTAACAATCATACTCCTAAACATTGGATTTAATCTAGAAATTGGAGGAAGATAACATTGGGCCGAAAGCTTTGAACCTAAAGCAAGGCACTAGTAACTATTGAAGCATTGTTAAACATTACGTCATTAACAATGCATAGACTCTACAATCATATTTACAAGCAATAGGAGGGTGGGTTGCACTTTTAATTACTTATTTTGTCATTTTTATCGCTCTCATAATTTGCATTATAAGTTTGAAACTTAATTTGTCCTTTTATCAAACAAATACTTTATATTAGAATGAAATCATCTGATTCAGCCTACCATTTCGATGACTATTATTCATAAGAAAATGAAAATAGCATAGAATCAATTTTAGTGAATTTAAAGAAGCAATTTAAGTATTTACATTATGTCACTATATATAAAGGAGGAGGTATTAATAACATGAAACAAGACCTTAGTAATGTTAAGGGAAATATTGTTGCATATAAAAAAGTATCACATGATATTTGAAATTGGAAGCAAGAATATATATATATATATATATATATATATATATATAAGCAACAAGGACAAGATGAGAGACATTTATATGTTGATCAAACTATTGAAGAAGAGTGAGGTTCTTCTTCTCTTCCCAAATCACAAAGTTCGGATACACATTATAAAGGAATTGAAGGGAAGAGAAAAATTGGCAATATGAAGTATCATGTTGCTTCTAGAATAAAACCTGGGGAACAATCATCCTAAAAAACATGTAATGCCATCTAACTATGTCATACTTCATGCTAATTTGTCTCTTGCAAGATGATTTGTTAATTGTTGCATATCTTTCAATGCTTTGAATTCATCTTTTGCACATAAAGATATTGATGAAATAATTGTGTTTGTCCTGGCTACCAATTTCATTCTTATTATAGAAGGAGAGTAAACTTATAAGGATATTGTAAACAAGAATGTAGCATGCTCGTTGAGTCTTATATACTCAGTTGGAAAGAAATTGTACAAACACTGATGACTGATGGATGGCCAGACGATAGAAGTAGAAGCTCGATCAAATTTCTAATTTATTGTCCATGTATCTCATTTTTAAAATATGTTGATGCTTCTAATATTAAGAAGGAAGCAACTACTTTATGTGATTTATTTGCTGAAGTTGTTAGAGTGAGTGAGTTTAGAGAATGTGAAATAAATAAAACTCATAATACAGTGAACTAAAAGAAAGCAGGAGAGTTATTACAAGAGAAATATGACAATATTTATTGGTCATTGTATATTGCACACCGCTTGAATTTTAAATTTTATTTTAAAAGATGCTAGTAATAGATGTTAAGTAAAAATTATGTTAATGTTTTGTGCACAAATTCATGTGAAAATATTTATTTTAGTTGATGTTGTGCAGGAAAATGCCACAAAATACAAAATTCTGCATAAGCGCCGCGGCGCTCATTCACTATATGTCACAGGCGCCATCAACACCCCAGCTCCAGTGTTGGGAGTGTTGGTGCGCAACCATTTTAGGGAATTTTGCAAATTAATTCTGTGCCCAAGCACCGAACTTTCAGGCGCCATAGTGTTTGAAGCGCCCCAGCACCATCATTTGGAGCATCATTGCGCCGCTCAATTCTGGAAAATACATAATTAATTCAGCGCCACAACGCCGTCTTCCGGAGTGTCATAGTGCCATGGTGGCACCGCGGCGCCAAATCAGCAGCAGCATCACGACGAGGAATTTAGAGCAGTTCACTAGTGAAGAGTCGCGTCAATTCAGCCCAACGTCGCAATTGAGACCAGACATCAACGCGGCTGCGCTAGTTCATTCAAAGCGTCGCAGCACTGACCTCTAAAAAGTCGTGTCGCCAGTATCAATTTTATGTATTAAGCATAAATAGTTTTCATTCCTAATTTGTAAGAGCTGACCGTCTATTATATGAACAAAACAGTGAGGGAGTGAGAGTTAAATGTAAAGAGTGGCCGTGCTTAAAGGAGATAGATCCAGGAAGCATCTAGTGTTTGTAATTGATTATAAAAACTATTTCGGGTGATATTTTCTTCACTTAGACTCTTGTAACTTGTTATAATTTATATAATGAATTTTGTTTTGTGTTAAACTATTTCTTTGGCTGGCTAATTCTCGTGTTTTGGACTTATGATGTGAAATATATATATTTTTCTTATGTAGACTCTAGTACATGCAATTATTTAATGTTGTTTTCAATCCCTCCAGCTATTAATTTAATTCTTACAATGGTCATGTTTGAATTTAAAACTTAGTGTGATTCATTGCCTCAATAAAGGAATGACGAAACAAATAGAATGTTTGAAACATAAAATTTTCATGCCTAGACATATGATGGATGGGATTTTAGGGAGATATAATAATTGTGGTAGGGTGAGAATTCTACTTTAAACCCTTACAAGCTTCACAGAGATCTAAGTGTGCATATGATCTGATTCACAACATATCTTAAAAAAGTCTACTTAGAAAAATATTGCATCATTCATCATCATAAGTTAAAAATATTTTTCTTTGATTAAGTTATCATTTCAGTAATTGCAGTAGTTTTGTAGAAAATCAATTTAAACACGATTCAACAGGATAAATTTTGTTATATTAAGTAGACAGTATTAGAGGCATTTGTAGGATATATTTTTCCTCATGGGATCAACACTCTACTTTAATTTTTATTATTTGGTCAACACGTGCACTTGCGTAGTAGTACCAACAACATTTTCACATCAATAGACAACATGCCGTAGAACTTATAAAAAAGGTCTTAAATGTGACAAATTTTTTTTTTACTAATGCCTTCATATTGTCTTGGCTATGAAAAAAGGTCGTGCTAGAAAAAAAAGTGCTTTCAAGAGCAACTCACTTTGAAACTACTTTTATTACTTTGAAGAGTGTCTATAAGCATAAACATGATTGTCAAACATTTGTCATAGTGAGCACTATACCAATTCAAATTTAACAAAAACCATCATAGGAAAACATGTGTTATTATCATTGTAGAATCCAAGTTCGAGAATAATTGCTTAATAATATCAAAATTATCAGGCCTTTTACTACAAGTGGTCAATTCTGATGAAAAGCCATCACTTGGTTATCTTTATGACCACATGGACAACACAAGATAGGCAATTAAAAGTATGTTTAGAAACACAAAGAGGTTGTATAACTAAGAGAAGGATACAACGAACTAAAGGAATGCTGGAGAGTTATTGCATGAGAAATATAACAATATTTAATGGTCATCATATATTGCACGCTGCATGAATTTTATGTTAAAAGATGTTGATAATATGCTACACGTCGTAGAATTTACAAAAAAGGCCTTGAATGTGATAATTTTTATTTTGAATCATGTCTTCATATTGTCTTGGCTAAGAAAAAAAGGTAGAGCTAGAAAGAGATAATTCATTCAAAAGCAACTCAGTTTGCAACTACTTTTATTACATTGAAGAGTATCCATGAGCATAAACATAATTTAGAAGCAATTGTCACAAGTACTATACTATTCAAAGTTGTCAAAAACCATCAAAGGGAACATATGTTACTATCATTTTAGAATCCAAGTTCTAAAATAATTGTTTAATAATATCAAATTTATCAAGGCCTTTTACTATGAGTGGTCAATTCTGATGAGAAGCCATCACTTGGTTATCTTTATAATGACATGGACAAAACAAGAAAGGCAATTAAAAATATGCTTATAAATACAAAGAAAAGTAAGAGATAGGATGGTCAACTTCGACAAAGCATCCACTTTAATGAGTTTCTAAAAATCTCATTTTCAATATGATAAAGATAACTAATATCATAAACTTAAAATTTTACAAGATTTAATTAAAGCTATTAAAAACAAAGATATGCATCATAAACTAACATTGGCAATCCATGATATCAGAATTTTCTGTGATAGATATTTTAGAAAGAATTGGAAAATCAATTGCTCTAAAATGTCCAAGAAAATACAACTTGGTAAGTAATAAGAAATATCAGCATGTATTTTATTGCATTTATGATATTTAACATCTTCTTTAAATTAATTAATAACTAATAATATTTTGATGAATATTGAAAGATGTTCAGTTCAAGTGCTCCAAAATTTACAAAAGTTGGCCATAAGGATTCTTAATCAAACTTCTTCCTCTGGATGAAAATGAAATTGCAAGAACTTTGAGCAAGTCCAAAAAAAGATAAGATATAATCTGGAGCATCAAAAGTTAAATGATCTTGTGTATATTTGGTATAACCTCAATTTGATGAATAGGTAATTTCTTTATCTATATTTCAATATTTATTTTTAGCTAGAATGATAATATATAATTATTTTTTTTCATAATTATCTTATAGGTTGCACCTAAAAATAAAGTTATGAACCTATAGATGACACAAGTATTAAAATAGTAGCTATTTGGAGATTTACCACCTCTATAACTTGATTTTGAATATTTGGACAACGAAATTTTTAAAGAGGATGCAATGCCAACTGCTAAAGAGCCAACCATATCATGCAATACGTAAATTCATAGTAAGCTCTTGATGAAAAATATCATTTGGATAAAATATAAATAACAATTCTTTTACATATTTGATTTGGAGATAAAGATGATTCAATCAATGCTGGATTTGAAAACGAAATAGTTGAATGTGATGATTTGGAGTCATTTAAGAAAGCAACATTTGGAGAGTCGATTTTGGGGATACTTTTGCTAATGCAAAAATTCAGGGGGGGGGATGAATTTTAGATATACTTGGCCATTTATGGTTATTTTATGTTTGAATTTGTCTATATGGTTGAATTCATAACTGATAAATACTTCATGTTAAATAATGATCATGTATCTTCTATGTCTATGGCTATTTTATGTTATATGAGCACCTATATATTAAATCCTAATGATGCATCCTGTATAACTTACAATCCATTTATGCGTTTTAATTATCAAATAATATTTTACTTCAACTAATGTTACTTGTATTGTATGTTTTTTAATTGATATTAACTTATTTCTCATATTCATTTCATTTTTAGAGCTTTAACTCTCAAAGGAAGAAAATAGAAGATTTTAAGAAAACATTCCGATTTATTATTATTATTGAAAATAAAGATGTAGTTACTCAATTAGAGAAGGTGTTCATTTTTAAAATTATTGAATATATCTGTTTTGTATGTTCTATATTCCATAATGCGGTTCTATTTATTTTTTGTCAAACTTTAGCATAATATTGCATCATTATTACATAATTTATATTATATTTAAATAATTCTAATATTTATTATATCATCTAGTTCAACACCAATTGAACAATTAAATCGGAATCTTCTACTTCTTCAAGTTTCATCTTCAATCCAATTTCAGAACCTTGCATGAAAGTAAGGCCAAAGGTAATAATTTTAGAATTTGCTTAATGTTTGTTGTTATGTCTTCATGATAATAAAATAAATGGGACAAATTTAAGAAACTTAATTAGATATAAATTAGAACAAGCTTTGGTCAAACTTAGTGTAGTGTTTAAAACCATTCATAATAGCAAGTAAAAAAGAATTAGCGTCATGGTGGCAACTACGAGTTGTAAAACATAGGAGGTGAGATTGGCGGGCACCACCCTTGAGTCAAAAAGATATGAGTGCCACTCATAGTGAACATTACTTTTCATTAGCTGCAATTGAAGAAGATGGTAGATATAAACGAGCCAAAACAAATGGGAATGATGTCACTAAATCAACTTCAATTTTTAGGTTGAGCTTTGGTTTTTCGTCCCTAATGCAGTCAAAAAAATTATCATTTTATGTTGTTTTCCCTATGTTTTGGACACTGTAATTTTGGACTCTATGTTTTTTTTTAATTTTTGTATTGCCCTATGATTGAAAATAACCTGTGATCATGCTTGGGTTTGGTGCTCTCAGGTCAGTACACTCCATTGCCTTTCCACTTGTGTTTTCTTGCTCCTTTTCTCTTGTGGCCTTTCATTTTCCCTGTTGCCTGCTGGTTTTCCCTGTTACCTGCCAGTTTTTCCTGTTGTCTACTCGTTTCCCCTATTGTCCGCTAGGTTTTTATGCTGACTGTTCGGTTTTCCTGTTGGCTGCTCGGTTTCCCTACTGGCTGCTCAGTTTCCCTGCTGGCTGCTCGGTTTCCCTGTTGTCTGGCTCAATTTTCTTGTTGCTGGCTGCTCAGTTTTCTCTTTGTTGTTTCCTATGGAGGATGCATTAGGTTTCTCTTTGAGGGCTGTGTTGGGTGGTTCTTATTGGTTGTTTTGGATGCTCATTTATGGGAGTTAATAAATGTCCTTTCCCCTCCTTTCTCCTATAAATAGTGGCTGAATTTTATTGTGCAGAAGTTGTTGTGGTTGGTGAAAACAAATGTAAACCTAAGGGTTTTTAGCTTACGAGCTAGTCTTCTCCCTATCATCTATTACTTCATCTCGGTTTTCTTTCTACTTCTCTCAACGGTTTCCCTTCCACCTATATCTTTCTTCTCTTTAATTAAAAAAAAAAACTGAGGGTTTCTTCTAAGCTTGCGAGCTTGTCTTCTACCTTCCCTCTACTTCTTCGTCTCGGTCTTCTTTCTACTTCTTCTCTCCACGGTTTTCCTTCCACCTGTATCTTTCTTCTCTAAATAACTTGAGTTGTATGGTGTTCGCCCTATTCTATTGGTATTTGCTGGAGGAGCATTGGCCTGTGTTGGATCATAATTTATGTGGTAGCAAGCTAGAGGAGCATTGGCCTGTGCTGGATTAATTTGTTATCAGAGCCTTAGATTGCATCAGTCCCCCAATAAATGGTGAAAAAAATCCTAAAACATCAACGTAAATAAACCTTTCAAACAACAAAAAGGCTTTGGCATAATTCATTGAGACCCATTAGATCTTATATGTCATAGCAAAAATGCATTTTACTAGTTTACCCACAACTTTGTCAGATTTTGCTATTGGGTCACTATTCTCTAAAACCCTTCACTTTAGTCTATAAATTTTTGTTTTTCAATCATTCCCATTTCGATGGATTCAATTTATATTTGCTATTACGTCCAATCATGTGCAAATTATATAATCCTTCAAGATATTTTCATGAGTACAACATTCCTCATGTATTTTATAAAAACTTTCATTTATATAGCATATCCCGAATTGATGAAGAAAGGAACTCTGCCATTAACTTATCATCCCATTACTTAGTTCCCAAGAGAAACAAATAAGAGAACTTTGAGTGACACGTGAAATGCAAACATCAACTTCTTCAAAATTTTCAACTATTTGAAAATGTCATATATAACAGTGTCATAGGAAAAGCTGAATTAGTGAAATATTTGGATTTAAATTTTTATATGGAAACCAAAGCTTCAAGAAGTCATCAGACATCAAACCAATAACTTGGAGTTTAACTTAAAAATCAGACATTCTCCCTTGAGAAATTAAATCAAGTTATATTTCTTATTCACTTTTCAGATTTATATGAAGTAACCTAGCAACCTCTAGCAACATGGTCCTTTAATTCTTCTCCTCATTCATCACATTAGCTATTCTAAACAATATGTTAAATAATATAAACAATAATAGGAATGGAAGCATATGGAATTTTCAACCCTATAACTTCCACAGCATCTCTTTTCCCTCATTCTCCTAACATAAGACAGCGTTTTAGTACCAATTTACACTTCACATGGACTGGATTGATTGCGGATATACATAATGATAAATAAGGACAAAAACTTACGATCGGGAAAACAAGAAAAAAAAATAAAGGGCAACAAAATAATTAGATCATAGAAAAAGACATTTCAAAGTATGACAACTAAGTGATAACAGCAAGCAAAATTCTTCATATCTGCAAATAAAGACACAATTTAAAGGTTAATTTTATTTCCACCATATACCATAAATAAAATCCTAGTCATGATGCAAAGCAAGTAATATACATAGAGAAAATATGCATATGTAATACCCTGTTATTGTTCTGGGTGACTATTAGTAAAAGAACATGCATAAATTGATTGCTACACTTTCATATTAAGATATTAACAGTGTGTAACTACAACAATTGGCACATAAAGCTTACGCATCAAAAGCTTTGACAAACCCAAAAATTTTACCAATTCAAATATTTCATATCACAACTTAAAAAATACAAAAAGCTTACTGCCAAACTGGTAATGGAGAATAGACAGTTGTAAAAGTGATCTATATGCACATTCCAAAATAGGCAAATGCGGCAACTCAAAAAATAAAAAATAAACAACAAAAACAATACCAACATAAAACTAAATATGCTGATCTTTAAGAAAAACACAGGTTCCATTATGCCACGTAAATCTAAAAAGCATCTCAGCATGATTAGAAGCTTAAGAAAATAGATTAGACAATTAAGAAGATCAATTGACATTGATTTACTAAGCTTCATAAATCCAATAAAGCAACAAAATTTTGAACTCCGAGTTCATCCACGTAGCTTATCTGTGATAGACAATTACCTCTCCTCTACCACCAAAAAAAGAATAATTGAACTCCTCGTCATCAATCCCAAGATCGCGAACCAGTGCAACTGCATCATCATCATCTTCTAGGCCCCCTAATTCAACTTCTTTCACAGTGTCCTTACCAAAAAATGCATACTGTGAAGAATCAAAGCAAGCACCATCTGCACAAAAATAGCACACATCACAGTAAAGCATACCATAATCAGATTTGACCAATACAATAAAAAAATAAGACAAATGACGAGATAAAAATAACTAAAGTGCTCGATGGAATGATTAAATACACCATTCAACTGAAACTACAAAACAATAAATGGAGAAGATATGCTTAAAAACATGGAAATGTCAGTCATGCAGCTGAAATTCAAATTTCCACTTTAGGTCTTAAGTAAGCATAAGGAAAGCAGACATACGAAACAACAAACGTGACCTAAAGAGACATGTCAATGCTTATTTAAAAGCTAGCATATCAAATAGATCCAGAATTCAATATGCAGAGAGAAAGAAATATCGAGAACCAGCATATATGATGAAAACTACAGGAAGTTACAAAATAAATGCAAACATGGAATGACAGCAAAACTCTGCGCAATACGCATTAATCCATGGCATAATAAACGAAGACCAAAATCAATCAGTAGCATAACCCCGAGCTGTCAGTTAACGCTGAAGGCTGTTGCATGGTTAAGATCATCCAGTCTCGGCCCATCAAAAAATACAGCAAAATACAAGACCTAGCATCACAACCCCAATTTCAGAACACTAAGCCCACAAAAGCATCGATCGCAAAAATAATTCGCTAGAATCCTCAAGAGATCCTACCGCAAAAACCGCAGAAACCCTGACACACCCAACAATCTTCGCCGCCGCAGCAGATCCACCAAACCACGCTGAACTACAACCACATATAAACAAAACGCAAATACCACACATACACGCACACAAAAAAAAAATCGAGAGAGAGAGAGAGAGAGACTGACCTGCTACCGGATCGCCAAACTCCTTCGGACAATCATCGGAGTTAGGGTTTCCAGAAACCCCACCCAACCCTTCGATTCCCTTCATCTAACCCACCTACCTCACCGATTCCACGCTACAACCCGATCACTCCTATCCCAAAACAAGTAAAACTCTTCAATGGAACGAAGCTCAAAGCCTTTCAGATTCACGGCAGAGCCAACGATACCGCCTAAGCAGCGCTAGCGGCCAGCGGCGCTGTGCCCTATAAATTAAAGAGAAAAAGAAGTATCGAAAAGGATCAAATGGGTCGATAACTTAATTGCCCTGCAGAGATGAGAGAGAGAAAGAGAGAGAATTTCTTGGTGGAGGGCGTTGCTCCTTGCGGGCTATCTTTTTCCCTCCACGGAGCAAGACCGAGAAAGATGGGTGGTTTTATAATTGTAAATATTAATTATTAGTAATTTTTTGCTTTTTAGTTATTAATATAATAATCGAAAATAACTAAGATGAAATTTCTATAAGTTACACAGGCCATTGATCTGACAATGGATGTAGATGGGCATGATTAGAGAGCGTCAAAAATGATGGCATATTCTTGCTTTATTATTTCACTCCAAGGATACTCTATTGATTGGAGCGTGTAATAATGAAAAATTTTTTAGTATTAAAATTTTAATTTATTAAATTACTTTAATATATTTAAAAGAAAAAAATAATTGAATCGGCCTCCAATTATATAAAAATATATATTGTTTATATTTTTTTGAGACAGTTAGGAGATTTGAGCCCGGATGAGATGGGAGGAACGTGTTCCATCGACCACTCGGCCGCAGACCCGATCTCTACAGCGTTCATCTTATTATGCTCGTTGGAGTTTTGACTATCAATCAAGATGTTTTGAGTTCGAATCTTACATATATGATGGATGTATGAATTTACCTTAATTTACCTATATATTTTTAAAAAATTATATAAAGATATTAATTTTTTAAGGGGAATTTACATGCATACCACTTTATTTCATGTTATTTACATATCTAAAACCTAAAATTTTAATATTACATGCATACCACTCATATAAAATTTTAATATTAAATTTATCACTTCTATATTTCATTCTTACAATCCATATCATCATATAAACTTCAATATTTAATTCTATGCACTCGTATTTATTCTATTGATGGTAATCATATAATATTAAAATTTTAGATGTTAAATATATAAATAGTATGAAATAAAGTGGTATGTATATAAATCACCCATTTTTTAAAATAAGAGTAAAATTAGTCATTTGGGATCATTTAGGTCTTTATTTAAAATAATATTTTTATTATATATTTTTTTAAAATTTTAAATTTTATTTTAATTATTTTTAATCAATATATTTTAATATAATTTTTTTAGATCATTTTTTTTTGTTATTGATTGGTTTTTTATTTATTATAAATATTGAATTTATTTATTTATGATGTAAATTTATTTGAAAAATAAATGAGTATGGCAAATTAAACTTGGGATGCAAGTATCCCATGTTATGCACGTGGGACAGATGGAAGAGAGAGAACCGTATTGGTTGCCATAATGTTGCGGTATGTGTGATAAAATATCAGACCGACCATAGTAAAGTCCACGGCTTGTGATTAATTTTTTTTAAGTAGCTAAACAGTTCAAGTAAAAAATATATATATATATATATATATGAAATCAGGATCGTCCAAGTTTGGGCCCCACAACCCAAGCCATGGAAAATAAAATTGTTTTAAGTGAAAATTAATGAAATATATGGCCATTTAAAAGAGAAAAAAGAAAAAATAATTTAGACAAAAGTAGTAGATGGAATCGGATATTGTCTTTTATATTCTAAATGGTGGTAATAATAATTTATTTTTGAGCCTTTAGTAGGTCATAGTAGAAGGATTAGTATCTTGAGGACATGTGAGAGGAATTGGGCCAAGGTTTGCTAAGGTCTCATTCATCGAGAACTCTAAAGGAGAGTCATCCCTCACAAAGATGGTCATGGGTCGTGGCACATTGCTCAATTTGCACTATCATAGTTAATTGACCGTGGAGCCCGTTTTGCCCCACAACTCAAGCTCACTCAAAATTCAACTTCAAGTGATTTAAAGCTCCAACAGATGTTGTCGGTGACTTTAAAGTGCTTTCAATCAGAAATCATTATATTTAGAACTCGCTAACAGACTCATCTACACCGATACACACACATATTTGACACTATTAAACTTATCTCAAGGCAGATAATTTAGGTCAAATAAAGCAATATCCCCCTCCAGCCAATATGAGTGTAACACATATGCCAAGATTGTCTATATTAAGAGTCATTAAGCCTTTTTTTTTATTTCATTTAACTCAATGTGGCTTTTCATTTAGTCCTTGGATCCTTATAAAAAAAAGGTAAAGATGAACATTTTAGCTATTTTGGCTTCTTGGGCATCCATTGGCATTTGTATTACAGATATTTGACATATTCAAGATATTTGAGCTAGTGTGTTGCATTTTCTTTCTCTCTTTCTTTCTATCTCTATTGTGTCCTGGAATATTCGCAGTGACGTATTAGCTTTGTATGAAAATTCAGCACACAAACATATAGAAAAGATGGATGCAGCATAAACTGTTGCATCCTAGAATATTCACGGCGGTAGAGAGATATAAAGTTTAGCGTCCAAACTTTATCTGAAAATCCAGCACACAAACAGGTAGAAAAGATGGATGCATCATAAACTGTTGCGTCCTAGAATATTCGCAGTGGTAGAGATATAAAGTTTAGTATCGAAGCTTTATACGAAAATCTAGCATACAAACAGGTAGAAAAGATGGATGCAGCAATCATAAGAGACACCAAAATTTTTATGTGAAAACTCCTGAAAAGAAAAAAAACCACAGGGCCTGACCCCGTTTGATTGAATCCACTAATGTTTGCAATTGATTATAAATGAGGCCCTTCCTTAAAATGAAGGTCTTGACTCAGTGTAGCAAATATACATCATACATAGTGCATTATATGATGGGAGTTGGAAGAATCAGCGTTGATATGTTCGTTTGGGGCATCAAAATCACAGTCGGCGAGCGATGTATGTCGGAAGGACCATAGTTAGATGATGGTTGTCGGAAGGATCGTAGTCGACGGGCGACCGTGGTCGCAAGGACTGTAGTCGGCGGGTGACAGAGGTCAAAATGACCTTAGTTGGCGTTAAAGGTTGGAAGACCGTAGTCGGCGAGCGACGGAGGTCTTCGCCGACTACGGTCGGGAGGACCTTAATTCTGAGTGTAACGCATGTGCCAAAACTGTCTATATTAATAGTCATAAAGCTATGTTTTTTTTTTTTCATTTTACTCAATGTGGCTTTTCATTTAGTCCTCGGATCCATATAAATAAAGGTAAAGATGAACATTTTAGCTATTTTGGCTTCTTGGGCATCCACTGGCATTTGTATTAAAGATATTTGACATATTTGAGATATTTGAGCTAGTGTGTTGCATTTTCTTTCTCTCTTTCTTTCTATCTCTATTGTGTTCGGGAATATTCGCGGCGACGTATTAGTTTTGTATGAAAATTCAGCACACAAACATGTAGAAAAGATGGATGCAGCATAAACTGTTGCGTCCTAGAATATTCACGGTGGTAGAGAGATATAAAGTTTAGCGTCCAAACTTTATATAAAAATCCAGCACACAAACAGATAGAAAAGATGGATGCATCATAAATTGTTGCTTCCTGGCATATTCGCGGCGGTAGAGATATAAAGTTTAGTGTCCAAGCTTTATACGAAAATCCAGCACACAAACAAGTAGAAAAGATGGATGCATCAATCACAAAAGACACTAAATTTTTTATGTGGAAACTCCTGAAAAGAAAAAAAAATCACAGGGTGACCCCGTTTGAATGAATCCACTAATGTTTGCAATTAATTAAAAATGAGGCCCTTCCTTGAGATGAAGGTCTTGACTCGATGTAGCAAATATACATCATACATAGTGCATTATATGCTAGGAGTTTGAAGAATCAGCGTTGATATGTTCGTTTGGGGCATCAAAATCATTGTCAGCGAGCGATGTAAGTCGGAAGGATCATAGTCAGATGATGATTGTTGGAAGGACCGTAGTCGACGGGCGACCGTGGTCGCAAGGACTGTAGTCAGCGCGTGACAGAGGTCAAAATAGCCTTAGTTGGCGTTAAAGGTTGGAAGACCGTAGTCGGCGAACGATGGAGGTCTTCGCCAACTACGATCTGGAGGACCGTAATTAGGCGACGATGGTCAGAAGGACAGTAGTTAGCAGGCGAAGGTGGTCGGAAGGATCATAGTTAGGCAATAGTGGCCAAAAGGACCGTAGTCAGCGGGCGACGGAGGTCGGGAGGACCGTAGGTGATCAACGAATGGGTGGAATTCTAACGACGGTCGCAAAGAACTTCGGCGGTGGGATATATTATGTATGTATGTATGTTGTAACTTGAGTTTAAATATATATTCTATAAATTTTATTATTCATTATAAACTCTTAAAATACCTTATAGTTTTTAGTGTGAAATATGTGTCATTTATTTATTAAGGATCATTCTGACGTATTTTTGCGTCCGAAGGTCCTAATATCATTTTTACAAGCGAGTTAACAAATAGCTATACTAAATATTTACTTATCAAAAGATATTAATATTGTGTGCTATAATTTATCAAATAACATAATTTGATTAATATATATTTATTTGAGCTTTAAATATTGGGCAAATATATAAGAGTTATGATGTACTCCCCCGAAAAATATGTAAAAGAAAATTCATATGGACCTCACTTCCATGAACATCAACATATGAACATCAACATATGGACATCAATGGTTCATCCAAATTAGCATTTGTGGACCAAATCCTTACAAACGAACAAAAACCCCATGTCTAGTTATCGATTGAATTAAGCAAGTCCATGACCTAGTATTATTCCCTACTCCTTGATACTAACTTAAACTCCACCAAACTTTATCATTCACTCTAGATCATTGGTCAACACATTAAGCTAACTTTTCCAAAGCATTTCCATCCCAAAAACCCAATCTTTAAAGCGATCTTCTAGATTTGCCCAAAGTAGTTTAAATCGGACTAACCTTGATATTCCATTCGCTATATCCCTCCAAAGACCTCGCCATTTCAACACAACTCCGTACGCATTTTCTATACATTAAACTAAATATTTATTGCATTTCCTTCCCGTTTTATCTGACCAAAAAGACCACAACCGGAATCTACTTGCCCTAAGGTCTTGGAGCAATTTGCCCTTTGTTTTTTTTTTTCCCATGTTGTACGAGTGAGTGCAATGGTGCATGAGATGTTTCTAAACAGTCTTCTTCCCTCCCTAATATAAATAGTGAAAGTGCATTAGACTATTAGTGATGCAATAGCTGTCTCTAGAATAGCTAAATCTTCAAAGAATCTCCATAAAAATAGATCATCCAAGATGACCAAGGTTGAATAGTTAAGAAAGATTATGAGTTAAGCGTTCAATCATTTGGGAGAATCAATGGCGGCTTTGGTAAATTTTCTAATTAATCCCCATTCTATAAGTGATAGAACAATATTAGAGCTATGAATAAAATAGGCTTTGAGTCCATTAAGTCCATATACCACCACCAACAGTGTTACTTTATCAAGAGAAATTGTTCCTATAAGTCGATCACATGAACACATTGATTATAACTCCAATAAGATGATATTTTGCTTCCCTCGATTTTGATACATCACAAAAAAGCACCTTTAATCAAGCACTAATCTCGAGGCATATTTGAATTGGAAATTATCAAAATTAATTTTGGGACCATCCGAACTCCAATCTCAGCGAATTTATAGTTAAACTGAACGTTTTGACAAGAAAACCCAATGACACGAAAATCTGTCCAAATTCAAGCTCAAATGAGCCCAAATCAAGGGACTGAGTATATTTGAAAGCTTCAAATCATGAATTGGACAATCAAATAATCTTCAAATATGACATATGTATAGTCGAATCAAGCGACTTGATAAGACAAATCCAACGAGACCAATATCACTTAATTCTGACATCATTAAGGTACTTAAATAGTTGATGAAGGCTCTTTAGTTGAATAAATCATTATGAATCGTCTGATTCTAAAAGCGAGATCAGAGAATGCTTTGCAGACTTGTTAAAACTATTCAAACATCTTGACAATAGCTCTGATCTATACGCTAAAAAAAGTTTCACATGTGCTCCGATCTTTATGTTAAGCTCTAAAATGCAAGATATGAGAATGCTTTGTGAATTCGTTAGAAGTGTTCAAACACCTTGATGATGGCCGAGTTGAATGTAAATTTCAACCCAAGGGGAATATGTCTATCAAAAGAGTTATGAACTCCAATTCTAAATACAATATGATTAAAAGTGATTATAATGTCACCTCAATGACGGCCGTGTTCAATATTAACATGAGGGAAGGAGGAATGATAAAAGAATTAGAAAGAACTCTCTTGCATTTTCCAACCATTATCTCCGACGACCATCACCAACTATTGTCGCCAATAACCACCATCGTCATTGAGGATCAGCATTAGAAATATTTACCATTTCCAGAGTATTGACAAAATTTAACCATGCTATTGGGTATAAAAGTCTGTCAGTGGGCATCTACTTTCTATAATTCCTATTTGAAAAATCAAGCTCTATTGTTGGGTATTTATTGTCACACATAATTTATATACTCTCCCTCTTATTCAATAATGAAGAAAGAATATTTTTTGTAGCATTTACCATCTGTTGATTTTTACAACGAGGCCAGACCAGATGGTTTTTTCCCTTTCAGGATTTTTTTTATGTAAAAAAATCTCAAGTCTTACTACTTTCATTTGTACATGCTGAATCTTTATATAACGTTGAGATATAAAACATATACTCTACCAACTCAAATTTTTCAGCACGCAACATATATAATAAGTAACCTTGTTTTAAAAAAATAAACAAAGTTATAGTATAATAAGATGAATAATAAAGAACAACAAAATGGTAAATAAAATTAATTAACATAATAATCTCCCACTTCCATAAATAAAAATAATAAATAAGCTTAAGTTCAAAAAAAATGGAAAACTCGAAACTTCCACAAATTATTTTCTAAATCTCGATAAAGGGAACCATATCATGGAGGAATAAAATTCCAACATCATTGAAAATCCCAAATTGAGAACCAACCTCTTCTCCTCATAATTAAAAAGAATTTATAATCATCTCATCATTTTCTTAGATAAAATAAATGCATCGAAATGTTTTTTTTTTAAATAATGCTACGCGACCATTCATTCCGAAAAGCTGCAAACAATCGCTTCACGAAAAATGCCAAAACAGAAGGAAGAGAAAGCCACCCACCAAATGGATAAGAACACCATAAATTTTTTTTTTTTTTGGGAAACACCATAAATTTTTTGGTGGCACAAATTCCTCACCAAAAGAAAAAGTAAAACCAAACGAGAGTAAGCGACAAAGTTTGTGGGGTCATAGTAATTAAGGCTATCATTAGCGTAATAATATATAAAGCTAAACAACATTAACGTAATTAGCTTACCTAAACTCACAAGCCACTTCCAATTAAAGCTTAAGCAACCTTAAAAAATAATCTCGATGATCAATGTCAATCATCCAATTATTATATTAGAAAAAAATAAAGAACGGTTCAATGAAAATTTAATTGTCAATTCTAACATTTCTTCCTCTAATCTGTCAATGGAACCAAAACTTCTTAAAAAAAAAGGTTTATTGATCCAACATGATTTTATAAATAAAATATTTAATACTATCAAATCATAAATTTAAATATAGTTAAATTATTAGATATTCTTATAAATAAAATTATATTATAAAAATTTTATGGATGTATGATAATTTAGTTATGTTTATTTAATAATTTAGTTTTATTGTATGAATTAATTTTATTGAAAAGATAATACAATATGGTAGTGGTCGCCGGCGACAACGGCGGCGGTGGTGGCTAGTGGCGGCAGTGGTGGCCGGCGGGTGGTTGTTAAACAAGTTTGTCGTGTAAATGATTTTTACTCGAAAACAGAGGAATTTGATTTACGCTCAAAATGAAATACTTTACTTTAGATTATATTTATTATATTTAGTTTTTTATTCCAACCGAACACCCAAATTTATAAAATCTCGATTTTTGGAGGGGCACATTGCATGAAAAAAGGTCGGCTTGATACAGAAAATAAAATTCAGGAGGGGCATATTACAAATAACTCTTACTATACTAAGATTTTTATTTTTTTTATGCCCCCTCTTAGTAGTACACAGTTTAGCTCTTGACCTCTTGGTCATAATTTTGAAAATACTTCTTAAAAAAACGGCTCTTTAAAGATAAAGGTTTGAAAAACCGATAAATTTTTTTTCCGCTAACTATTTTTCATACCACAAAAGTAATTGTAAAGCTCTTCCAAATAAACCTTAAATACATATAAGAACAAATTTGAAATAATTTATTTTAGAATATTAAAATTCTTTAACGTTTTAATTTATATTTAATTTACTTCATATTAAAAACCAATAAAACTGACATATAACTAAATAAAATAAAGTGCATATATGAAAATGCTGCCGACGATGAAACAGCCCTTAGGCCTGAGTCACTCTCAACGTGGACCAAAAGCATTGCATGGTCAAGCTTAGCTAACAAAAAGTAATCGCAACATTTGGCCTATTACCGCAGTTACCGACATCTGCGTGCAATAGCTAATCAAGTTAATAATAGGCAGCTACTCTTTTTCCTTGTCTCCTGTTTGGATCTGTTTTCTTATTATTTTTTAAACCAATTTAAAAAAAAAATAAAAAATTTTGATACTAAATAAATGTTTTAAGAAGCAGTAAAAAAGTTATCCCAAATGAAATCTTAGAGAGAGATTTGAGAGTTGTCTTTCTCTTCTTATTATATTTTTGTTAATAACTTAAGGTTTTGTTTGAAACGACTTTTTTACTGCTTCTTAAAACAATTTTTTAGTAAAATAAATATTTTTTTTATACTAGAAAGTTGCTTTAAGAAGCAACAAAAAGCCGTCCGGGGCGGAACCCCTTTGATCCGGGGGGAGGGGGGCAATTTTTTTTTTATTATACAATTCTTTAGGTAATTTGTCCCTCTCATTCTATTTTTAGCCTTTATTACAAGGGTTTTGGGCAATTGCCCCCCCCCTAAAAGTTTTAAAATACTATGATCTTTAGGCAATTGCCCCTCAGCATAATTAAACACATTTTGTATAGATATTATTGTTAGAGAACGATGAACCAAATGCAAAGAGAAATAATAAATCAAAATTTTTTTCGGGGGCGCTGCCCACGGAAACCCCTGCCAGGGGGCGCTGCCCCCTTGGACCCCCGACATATCCGCCAACAGTTATTTATAAGTTTGCCCCCCTCTAAAAATTATGACTGGTTCCGTCCCTTAAGCCGTCCCAAACAAAGTTTGAGTGTCACGTGTTTCACATGGACCAACCATTTTGAACAGCAATTTATGGAAAATATTATCCTATTAAATGGCAATGCAAAAGCTTCTTGAATTGATGGATTTATTTTATTTATTTCTATAAAAATATAAACAGGCTAATTAAAGGTTTTTTTATTGTTATTATTCTAATTAAAATACTTTTTATAAGCTTAGCACATCACCATTTTTTTATTCATAAACCATGCCCGATTGATCACAAGTAGAACAATTCAATAATTGGTAGCGACAAAGGTGAAAAACATAAAGCTCATAGTTACCTATAGAATACAAGACTTTATAAAAATGTAATGAATCTAAGGTTCTTTTGTTAGGTGGCTTTTATTTATGGAGGTCTGAGTTCTTATACAAGAAAGGAGAGTGGTTAAATAAGGCATGTGGTTCTTTAGCTTCAACAGAATCATCACAAAAAGAGACAAAAGGAACCCACATGAAATGATGAATGAGAATTTATTTTGAGAAAAAGGTGAAGGAAATGAGAGGACTAAACCATAAAAATTTCCTCTTTTTTTAGATATTTTAGAGTTAGAATGAGCATAATGTGTGGATGAGAGAAGGTTGGGAGGCTAATTGCTTGGGGAAGGATTCTTTAGGAGGGACCCTTTGTGTTAATGATTAATGCTTCATTGACAAGCCTTTGAGCTGTGAATTGGGGGGATATTCAATAAACAAATGCTTAGGCTATTTAGTATTTATCATTATATCTTCATATAATAATGTAAGTTATTTCCGTAAGTCACGTTGGCTTCGTTTGGGACAGTTTTCTTACAACTTTATAAATCAGCTTTTTAGTATAACATTTTTTTAAACTTGAAATTTGTATACTAGAAAGTTGATTTAGAAAATAATAAAAAAGCTGTCACAAATAAAGCCTTCATATGTTCATAAAATTATACAGTGATATGTATATATTATTTTTTCAAGCATTTTTGTCAAATTAGTCAATTCCTTAAAAAAAATTGGACGAGAAAGAAAAAAATCAAGTGGAATTGAATATCAATTTATTTGCCACTAAAAAAGAAATGATATGCCACTAAAAAAAGTAATAATCATTTTTTTTGTGGATTTAAAATAGTTGAAGGAATTATTGATGGTTATATATAACTTAAATGCGATATAGAACTTCAATAGTTAAGTCATTGACTTGATCTTTAAATATCAATTGTTCATACAAATTTGATGATTTTTTTCATTTGGATGACTAATTAACTTTTACATGATTTATATTGCTTATATATATATAATTATCAATAGTATTAATGGGGAAAAAATGTGTTATGAGTTCCTTATACAAATTATATCAGAATGAGCATAAATTTATTGATTTTATTTTATTATTTGTGTTATATATGAAAAAATTGTATTTTGTAAATATCAAAATAAATTTAATGATTTCCAAGTCCTACCTGACCTAATAAATATTAGGACATGTTTATCATGTTTTTTTCATTAATAGGACAAATTGTATATCTTTTTATGCATAATTAATTGATCTAACACCATTATGGTTGAGAACTTAATTATCTCCTTCCCATCCAACATCCCACTCAAGCCACCATTAATCAAATTTTATACATAAACAATTATTTCTCCCATTTTAACCAATAAATGAGAGAAATTTTCTCATCATAAGGAAAAAGGGGCAGACCACTTCGTTTACAAAGTCCTTAGAAAAATTATTGAATGTGGGGGCATTAATTGGGGTTAGGTTTCAAGCAAAATCATATAACAACCACATTATTTTAGATTAGATTTTTCTTGTTAAATGTTCAGAGGATATCTAAAATATATGCATTGAATGGGCCTTTATATATAAAAAATGTCTTTAATGATTTTTTTTCTTGATCATGACACCTATTTCCTTATTTCATAATTGCCTAACTCATGATTTAGGTTTCATTTTGGACGGTTTTTTTATTGTTTTTTAAAACGGAGTTTTTGTACGAAAATTTTTATTTTTTACTAAAACTCTGTTTTAAAAAGCAATAAAAAAGCCATCCCAAACGAAGCCTTAATCTCAGAATTTTTTTTGGAATTATGCATACAATGTAAATTTTATTTGAATTGTTTTAATTGAAAGATGTAATTATAAAAAAATAATAATTGAAATTTAGAGGTGGTTTTAAGGATAATTCAACTCAATATGTATTGGATTACTTTATGTATTTTTTTTATTCTTGAGACACACAATCCTACCTATCATTAGCTTTGATTTGATTGTGTATACTTAAAAACAAAGCATTTTGAATTAATATTGTCTATGATTGTAAGTTAAATGCATAACATTCAATTTTTAGTTATTTACAAAACTATCATTTATGTTATTTTTTTGAATTATTGAATTCATGTATTTACATAGATCACAATTGTACCATTGAAAATTTGATAAAAGTGAAAAAATGCCAGTCTGGTTTTATTGTTAATTTAGATATTTTAATATCCATTTCAAAATTGGAGGTAAGAAGATGACAATTTATAACTAGTCAAGATTTGAGTGTTATGTATGTAACTGTCCAAAATATACACTACCAAAAAAGATGGTTTTCGCAGCACATTTTTTTATCTATCCCGGCGGTTATACCCGCTACAACTTTCTTTGCAGCGGTTTGTGAACCGCTACATGCCCGCTGTGTTTGCAATGCACTGCAAAGACATTCCGCAGCGATTTAGGGAACGGCGGTGTAGAGTTACGTCTGGCATATTACGGCAGTGGTTATAACCGCTACTAATTAGAAATTAAGTTGCGGTTATAACCGCATCTAATGCTATAAAATTGAACTGATTGCCAGGATTGTGGTGGTTATAACCGCCATAATTCTGTGTCTTTGGTGGCGGTTATAACCGCCACCAAGTGTAAGACTTCCAGTAATGTGGCGGTTTTAACCGTCACTAATGTCCAGAATTTTTTTTTATAAATCTCAAAATCTGATCATTTACCCTATATCTAACTAGCTATATCAGCTGGTCAGCCAACAATGCCACACAAAACAATTCTATTGAAAGGAAATGAGCAAGAGTTGTAGCTAAAACAAAGACACAATAGAGATTCACAACAACAAGATTTGTAGCTAAATTCAATACATAAAACACACATAAACAAGAGTTGTAGCTAAAACAAAAAAAATGTAACTCATCTCCAAATGCCAAGTCAAACTCAAGGAAAATTACTAGAAAATGCTATGATTCATATATTACAAGAAAGGAAATGAGCACAAAATAAAAACTACTAGAGTTCAAAAGCAAAACAGCATAAGTTCAAAAATACATAAAATAGTCATACAAGTAGAAGCATCATATTTAATACTACAGCTCATCAGCAGACTGTCAGGCATCAGATGAATTGTCATTGCCACCCTGAAAATAATGAGATAATAATAATCAAGTAATTTCCATTTAAATTACATAATTTTTTTATACCATTTCTGATCCTCCATGGGGTGGATAATTCATTTGAAATCCTTGCATGAACTGTCTCATCTCATCGCGAAACAAGCCAAACTCTCTCTTCTGATTATCTTGAAATGATCTGAACTCTTCTCGAAGACTAGCAATCTGTCCAAAATTGCTGCCACTACCACCTTCAGTTTTGCTTTGAGGAAAGAATCTAGTCGGCGTGACACCAAACCCCTGGGTACGAAATCGACCTGAATGTTCAGGTCCCATAACTATAGCAAAGACTCTCTCATTAGCTTCAATATTGTCATCTTCAGGTGTTAGCCCTTCTTCGACAAGAAGCTTGCATGCCTGCGTCTACAGTACAAATACATATATATAGTTAAATTTATTGAAGAACGATTTATTAAAAAATTGTAATAACTATCATATTGGCCACAAGAAAAATATTATTAAAATGTCCACATTATTCTTCAATGCTTTTTGGGACTGATAGAAATGGACATAGTGGTAAAGGTATGCATTCTCACCTTTAATGTGAATATTCCATTTCCAAATCACTATCATATTGGCCACAAGATTGCAACAATTTGTCAACACCATTACACAAAGAATGATAGATCTTCTATATGTTATATGAATTAGTTGTATGGATAGAGCTAAGAGCAACAAATATATCAACTTTATTTATTTTCTTGACATGTCAAATATATTTAACATGAATAAGCAAACAGAGATGACAATCTTTTCATGAAATCAACATTTCTCAATAAATCACTTTCAAAGAAATTGTTTGATAGACAAAACATTTGTAGAACAATGCATTGGACATTGGAAGAGGGGAGGGGAAAAGGTCTCAAGAACCTAAGAGAAAATAATAAATCATGGGACTTGCTTTATTTATAAATACCCTCACACATCCACTTTGGAGAGCATGTGAGATATCTAAAATGGTTCAGGTAAACCTTTTAACATCCATTTTAAGGCATTTGAGGACATTTTAGTAAATTACATCATAAAGTGGATTAAAAATAGTGACTTTTTCCATTTTATTTAATAGGATAGACAAACCATGGTGGTTTATGATAAGTGTAGACCAAGAGGGGAAGATTAAATAGAGAGTGAGTTATTCTTAGGTTTGCTTCATTGAGAAGAATATAGGTGATCACTTAGATGTTCTACTATAGGAAATCAAGGTTTTTTCAAATTAAATACTAACTCAGATGTTCTACTATATGGCCATCAGAGAATTAATGCATAAATTTTTTGTATTTTTTTGCCCCATTTTTATATGCAAAATCAAATGAAACCTTGCATCAATGATGATCTAATCCCAACAAGATATTCAAAATAATAAAGAATACTTAATATTCTATAAAATTGATTATGAAGAGACGTGGTCAATCTCAAATCATCTGAGTTTGGCTAGCTCGTGCAACATATCTTGAAATAGCGACTAAATGGTGACCGGAAATCCATTAGGGCAAATAAGAGATAGGCCAATATTTATGCATGCCAAAGCCTTTCAATTAATGTTTACAAAAAAAAAAAAAACTTATCAATATTTTTTTTCAAACATTGTAAACTCATCCAAATCATATAAACAAATTCATAATAATAAGGTCATTTCCTGAATCATCATCTTCTTCAACGTAATGTGCAAGCATTTGAAAAAAAATAAAAAAAATATAGGTTAGGGTTTATACCGAGCAGGGAGATCGAAGGAACTGGACACGAGCGGACGGCCGGACTTCGATCTTCGACGCAGACGACGACTCCGATCGAACAAGACCGTTAGATCAAGAACGATCGAGCACGGGAAGAAGGGTCGCACGGAGATGCTAGGGTTCGGGAACGAAAGAGAAGAAGAATGGATCGATAGCGAGCCGCGAGAGTCCAACAAGTATAAGGAAATAGTTGGTTATTGCACCGCTTTAAACCGCTACAAGTAGCAACGGTTTAAACCGCGGCGAATACCCGGTTTTGGCAGCGGTTTTTAAACCGCCCGTGACAAGTGCTGCGAAAAATCCCATTTTTTAGTAGTGATAAATAGAAGTAAAAAAGAAAAAATGAAAAATGTCAATTTTAAAGAGCATAATGAACTAAAAAAAGGCCATTAAATTTGAAAGAGCACAATACATCTCTCTCTCTCTCTCTCTCTCTCTCTCTCTATATATATATATATATATATATGTTCAATTTAATTTTAATAAATTGGTCATAGTTTACAAACATAGGCATGGATAAGTTAAAAAATAACATGTAAAAGTCATAGATTTTGAATGTAGAAATTTTCAAAAGAGGTGCAACAACTAGGTATTCAAGTTGAAATAATTTTATTAATATGAGATGATGATTTTAAATGATATTGATTTAAAACCCACCAATGATCGACATGTGATGTTTGTTTTTATGGCCATCCAATCTTCATGCTTAAAAAGAAAATAAGTAAACTGATCTCTCGATTTCATATATTTTCATTGTTCACATTTATCATTATTCGATGCTTGTTGACAATTGACTTTCTATTTGCCATATCTCTCATCCTATAAGAAAAAAAAAAAAAATCAAGTACCTACTATTTTTTGACATTTCCCTTTAACCATCACGTAACACTCACCAACAACTGATGTCCAATGGTTGCCAATCATTGACTTATGATGATTGTCTTCTTGATTGTTCGGTCTTCTCTCCTATCACGAGAATGACCGAGTCCGTCATCTTATAATATTTTTTGTTCTTCATTGCTTATTACTCAATGCTTATGCTTGTCGCTCGATATATGCCATTCATTAACATCTAATGATTATCATTTGATTTCTTAATACATCTCTTATATGAAGAACAACTAAGCCGATATCTCTTCACTTCCATCATTCTTAATATCTCACACTCAACAATTACTAACAATTATTGTTCAACATTAGCCAATTATTAATGTTTGACACTCACCTCCTTGGTCACTCAATTTGCACTTCCTATAGGAAGTGTGATAAAGCATACTACCAATTGAGGCTCGACCTATGAGATTCCCCATTTTTCATCGCCCAATGCTTTCCAGCGATCAATGTCAAAAATTCACTAACCGATGTCATCTAGCGCTAATATTTTTAGTTGCTTAATCTCCCTTCCTATTAAGAGAATGACGAACCCGATTAATCTTAATCTCTCGACTTATGTTGTCCATTATCAATCATTATTTGACATTCACCACCTGATGATAACTCATCATCCTCAAACTGATCCAATTACAATTATACATAAAGGTGCTGTAATATTATAATTAAATTCTTATAATTAAATTCAATTGTCACAAAAAGGATAAATATTAATAAGTTTGATTATATTTGGTAATTTTATGCCATAAAGTTTACTTAATAAAATTGCTTATATTTATTTCACATTACAATTTATCCATAATAAGATTAAAATGTTTTGACATTATAAATTCGTAATTAGTTTAAATTAAATTTTCACATAAGAGTTAACTTTATTTTATTTATCCACCAAAATTGATTGGTATTATATTCTAAATAAACTTTTTATGAATTAATTTTTTCTAATATTATTAAAATATAAGAAACTTAGTTTAAAATATGTTAAGATGAATACAATATATGCTTATTTAAATTTTAATATTTTACATTATTTAAAATAAAATTCAAAATATTTTGATTTAAGTTTTATTTTAAAATATTTTGTATAAAATATAAAAAACAATTTAATAATTTTAAGTAATACCATAAACATTTTATTTACAAGAGTTTTTTTTTTCATTGAATAGGCACCCTTTTGTAGTCCACTCGGACTTGTTGGATGAGTTGGCACTTGGCAGTTGCCAGTTGGAACCATTAGTTTCCCTCCCTATATCCACAGCGATGCATCTTGCAGCCGGTGTTAATGGCTAGGGTTATCGGCTCAACTCTTTTAGGGTTCGGCGTTATCAGAACCCCCTTCTCTCTATGTTCCAGGTTTTCATCTTGCTATTCCCGGTCGCATCATCATTGCCAATGGCGCCGGCTCTACTCGTCGGGCTCCAGGGTGAGCATGAGCCTCAAGGCTGGCATCGTCGGCCTCCCCAACGTCGGGAAATCCACACTTTTCAATGCTGTTGTAAGCCCTTCATCAACCTAAAGCTACAATAGGCATAACCTTGTTCATTCAGTTTAGAGGTTAGGGTTTAGGCAAGCTGGTGATCAAGTTGTCTTCGGTGGACATAAGAATGTTTAAAAATAAATGTATCGAAACTCTATAAGATAAATTGGGGAATAATTATATTAGAGGAATGGTGGTAGTATTGCGTGTTAAAGATAATGCAGTAGAAAATAGAATTAGGTCAAGTTGCTTGAAGAAAACGTGTATTTTAAAAATGATGATTTATTAGTGCTCGAAGAAAATATGTTTTTAAAAATATTAAATTTACTTCATGCACTCATTTAGTTCTATGAAGTTAAAATAATTATTGATTTAACCTTCAAAATCTCTCCAGGGTTATGATTTATTTTTAAAATAATTTTTTTAAAAACATATTTTCTGTCTACAATCTACTAAGGAAGCGTTTAGGTGGTTTAGTATAACGAAGGATAGAAAATTCACAAAATATATTAAATTAAAATTAGCATCTAAAGACTAGGAAGTTAAATGGGTTGGTCTTAGATTACATATAAAAGTTATTAAAAAAATTGAGTTGAATATGTTAACATCTATGGCAACACTTAACAAACCTAGTAAAAACCACAGATTCATAAAACAAGCCCTAAATTGATGGGGTAAGGTCAGTGATGATGATGATCTTTTTTCTGTTTTAGAAGACATAATTTGTTTTCTTTATGCATAAAAATGTGTATTATTGTATCCAATGGTTGCTATCTGCGAAGTTTTGGATTTTTTAAGAGATTAGACAGTTAAAGTTCCTTTCTTTGATTTAGGTTGAGAATGGGAAAGCTCAGGCTGCAAATTTTCCTTTCTGCACCATTGAGCCCAATGTTGGAATTGTTGCTGTACCAGATCCACGGCTGAGCATTCTATCTCAGCTGAGCAAGTCCCACCGAGTTGTACCGGCCTCTATAGAATTTGTTGATATTGCTGGTCTAGTAAAAGGAGCCAGTCAAGGAGAGGTATGCAGTATGAATATTATCTAATTTATGTCTCATAGAGCATTGCTATTCTTTTGGAAAGTGATATCTCTATCGTTTGAACTGCAAGTTTATGAATCATGAGATTCTCATGATTCTCTGCATAAATGCATATATGTTGTGGCAGCCTTTAATGACTCAAACATTCCAAGTGAAACTTTTATTCATAATGATCATTATGATATTGCTTGTTGTAAGCTTCATGCAGTGTTTTTTTTAATAAATTTGTACATTTATACTTCCCTAAAATGATCAGAAATCCACTAAAATGAGCTTTGTGTCTTGACTTCTGATGTAGGCAAAGGGGGGGGTCAACACAAGTTAATAATTTTGGGGCTTTGTGGCTCTCGGTTTTGAGCTGATTTTGGAGTTATGGTTTGGGTGAGCTGAAGTTTAGCTCATTAATTCCTAAATGCATGAAGTAGAAGCTCATAAATGCATAAAGGTATGTATTTATTTCAAAAAGGTATGGAGTGGCTTGTGTCTCTTTCCCTTCCCTTGTGTCTCCTCGGTTTCTCCCTTCCCTCTCGGTTTTGGTGACTGTTTGCTCTTCCCATGGCTGCTGGTTGGTTTGCCTCTTCGGCTCCTTCCCACCTGGCTGGTTCCGTGGACTTACCTGTTGGGCTTCTTGTGCCTGCTGCCTTGGTTGCTGGTTTGCCTCTTCGGCTCCTTCCCACCTGGCTGGTTCCGTGGACTTGCCTGTTGGGCTTCTTGTGCCTGCTGCCTTGGTTGCTGATTTGCCTCTTCGGTTCCTTCCCAGCTGGCTGGTTCCGTGCCTTTTTTGGCTGGTTGCTGTGGGATGTCTCTTGGGTTCCTGTACCAGATTTTGGGCTGCTGTTTGGAGGCTTTTGAGCTGCTGTTTGGTGGCTTTTGGGCTGCTGTTTGGTGGCTTTTGGGCTGCTGTTTGGAGGGTCTTTTGGCCTTCCATTTCCTTATTTTAATTAGGATTAAATATAGGTTTTAGGGGGCTGTTTGGCTGCCCTCTTTTAGCTATATATATGTGGTGTTTTGTAATAGAAAAAAGAGAGAGATAATGTGAGAAAATATTTGGAAACCTGAGGGTTCTTGGAAAAGCTTGCGAGCTTGTTCCGTGCTTCTCTTCTCCTTCTTCTAGGATGGCTTGCGAGCTACTCCTCTTTCGTCTGAGCTTCTAACCTATTTCTTCTAATCCGCAAGTGTCCACCCCACCTGTATCCTTCTTCTCCAAAGCAAGTTTAGGATGACGTTGTTTCTAATGTGAGTTGTATGAGTTGGTGTTTGTCATTGTTAAGAGTTGTAAGCGTCTTTATCTTATAAAAGTCTTATGTTTTTATAATTTCTTTATCTTTATGTGTTCAAAGGTATAGGTAAGAGTCTTTATTTTTTGTAAGCAAAAATTTGGGCTTTCTCCAAATTTTTGCTTGCATCAACTTCTCATCGGAATGGGATCACAATGCAAGGATTCTAGGTCAAATTTTGATATTCTTAATCAAGAACGATTTACAAGCAAAGAAAAATTGTAATAAGATTGGTCGAAAAGGATTGAAGTGTGGTTTAAATCAACTTAGAACCTAGCAAACAGGAGTTGCTTGTAAAATTTAGAGAGTAGAGTTACCAATCATGGCAGCCTTGGAGACCTTCTCCTTGGATTGTTGCTATTTTTTATTGATTTACACTGATTTTAGCCTTACACATTGAATGCATTCACTGTTTGACACTACAACAAATAACAAACATCAACTATAGTCTTGTTTCCTATTATGGATGAATCCAATTGCCATTTACTAGCACACAGTGATTTCCTACCCTAGCTAAACTTTGAAGCAGAGAGGGATAGGGTGGTCATTGGTATTGCTTTCTCCTGAAACCACAATCTGATGGGTATTGAGAAAGGAGAGACTCTACTAGAGAGATGAGCTGCTAGATGAGTTGAATGGAACTAATTCACTTCATTAATGAAGGAAATAGTATATATTAATGGCTATTTATAACCAAAAATGATAAGCAAATTAGAAACTAAATATTAGATTAAATAAGGAAAATAACTTTTTTACTCATGCTAGATAAACTATTTAATAAAATAGGTTCTTATTTAAATGCTTATCATAATTTATTTGGTAATTGAAATCTAAATACCTTAGGATATTCTTATGAATTACCCCCTTCATATTATAGGCGTCAAGGGAGAGAGATGGGGTGACTCTTATGCAATGTAATATGGATTGTTATATTGATCACCTTAAGTTCTTTCTCCTTTTATGGAATTTCAGTCCTTTCTAGGAGTTTTAGATTGAATTATGGGTTTGTGTTTTCTCTCCTCTTATGTTGTAAAGTTTTTCATATTCTAGATTGCTCAGGGAGAGAGATATGGTGTGACTTTTATGGAGTGAAACGTGAATTGTTATCTTGATTATCCTAATTTCCTTCTTTGATGGACGTCAACTCCTTTTAGTAGTTTTGGATTGAATTTTGGGCATTATCTTAAATTTATAGTGTAAAGTTGAAATATTCCTTAAACTACTTGAATCTTTTCTTGTTTTGCCGCCCCTTCTATCTTGGGATTTTGGATTGACAATTTTGCAATTAGGTACTCTTTTTTTTGCTCATTCTCCCTCCATTCTTAAACCTTTCTTAGTTGAAAATTGTGCTTGATGATGGAATCTCCTCAGAACTTTTTGGATCATTTTGGAAGCTTCTAGAAAATGCTATAAACTTATTTTGACATCTTAATTTATGAGAATTTCATGGACTAGTGAATTTTTGAATACTCCAGTATTATGATCCTCCTAGATTAGGTCTCCTTGTGGTCTTTTTTTACTCTCGCTAATGTTTAGAGTCATGCCTTGAGCGTACCACCTGTGTTATTTTGCTTTGTAGGAATGTTTCCTTTTAGCCCGTCAAGGCTACTGAGGCAGTGACTTATTTTTCTTCCATGCTAGTGGAGTTTTCTCCACTTGGTGCAGCTTCTGCTTCTTTGTTTATCTGGTAGGCAAATCTTCCTTCCTTTTGGATGACTTTGACTAGGTATGCAAAAAACATATTAGTCTTCTGATTCTTACTGCTCTAACAAAGGAAGGACGGGGTAGTTAAATTTTTTTTTTTCTCACTCGAGAATTAGTATAGAACCAAAACAAATCTTAGTTAAGCCCTTTTCTTATACAAATTTCATAGACGATGGGGGAGGAGTAATTTTAAGCATAAAATCTCTTTAATCTTTTACAGTCTTTTTTTTTTTTGCAATCTTTTATATTAGATTGTATTTCTTTGTCATAAGAGTACTCAAGAAAAAGAAATATCTCTACTTAACTGATTTCATCCATGAAATCTCTACTATAGCAAACCTGAGGCTATACAACTGTTCAACATGGTAGTTCACTCATCTGTTGATCCAACCTATAAGGTAGGGTTTGAATTGCGGGCTAGACTTTAGTCTTAAATTCTGCACCAAAGCTTCTGATATCAGATTTTTTTGGTTGCCTAAGTAAAAGTGGTTGTCATCACAGTTTGTTTGATCTGCACATGTAATTGGAAGAGCCTTTTTTTTTCCTCCAAATATTTTATCACCCCCATAAAAGCAAACTTTGGGTTTGAGCTTTGCATTTCCTCAATCTAAATGACTTCCTCTATCAGAATTGTTATTGCTTTCTTCTTGTTTCCTGTGTCAATCTTACCACACAGTTCAAGATGAAGCTTTCAACAAGTATGGTTGCTGTGCCTCTTAAATTTGCATTGGGAATAATATGGAAGTTTTCATTAGGAATAATATGGTTAGTTACTGATCTTATGATCAACTTTTGACTCCTTGCTCTTCTATTTTTTATCTTGATTCTTGTTAATGCAAATTTTGTCTTATCTCTTTCCTTAATTGCTATGGCCTTGGACTAGCCTCTATATCACAATTAATTGGGAAGAGTTTTAACTTTCGTCAGAGTCCATAAAATTGACCTCTTTGTAATGAATTCCTAAAGCAAAGACCCGCTTCAAAATTCTATAATATAGTCCCGCACAAATTGCTCGTAGAATTGTCATTTAGTTTTTGCTATTGAATACATTTGTCTTTCTTAATTCTCGGCCTTGATGCTCCACACATGCGCACATGTGAGGATATTTTTAGTTGATCATAATCGATTTTCTATTCAATATTATATTGGTAAAAGTAGAATTGTGTTCAAGTGTTTATTACCAATTGTCTATTTTTCGTTGCATCCACTCCTCCATTGTATTAAGATAACTCTAATATTGCAACAACCTTAAATGGAGGTTGGTGTTGTGGTTGGACATGATCATCCTCATCTTATGATGGTTCCTCATTTGCATCTTCATCCTCCCTCTGGATCATTGATGCTTTCCTGACTTGTAGTGGCAAACCCTTTCTATTTTTGAGAAGTTGACGTTAGGAGGGCCTTATGCTCTATGAGATTGATCATATTACTCTAGTTTTTCAAGTCTACTTTCTTTGTGTTGTGTTGTAGAAATAATGGTTTCCCCTTATGTAGCTAGTGGCTCTATCGCCTAAACAACATCTAGGCACTGGGTTCTAATTTTATGTAATAACAATGAATGAATTTACTATTTGATGTCAAAACATAGAGCGTACAATAGCAATATGGATGTGAGGCTTGGTTTCTTTTCTAGATGGATCCAATTAGTGGTTATATATACAGGGAACTGATTTCCTTCTTTGATTGAACTTGAATGTAGAAATATATCGGGTCGAGGCATGCATGTCTATTGTTCACGTTATTGCCCAAGCGTGGTGTGGTGCACCCTTTGCACAATTTCTTTCTAATTTATTGCTAAAAACTAAGTATATATAGCAACTTTAATTAACATACATGCCTTCCTCCATTTTCCTTAACATTAGTTATATCATTATGGAAAACTCTTTAGTTTCATTAAAAATTTTGTTGGAGGACTAGATGCAAAAATTGTTTATGTATGCTAATTGATTTTCATTTTCTCTTACTAAATTATTCTCCTTTAAGGTATTATGTTCCTCAATATTTTGTGTATTTATAAATATAATTATTTTCTTTATCCTGATATTTTATTTACTAATATTATTGCCTTTCATAAATATTAATGTATATTTAATTGTCTTTATCTATCATTTTTTGATATTTTGCGCTATATTTCAAGTAGGGCTCCCTATATCATTCGCTATGCATTTTAGCTCAACGGAAACTTTGCTTTATGGTGCGCAATTTGCAATTGACAAATATGAGTCGAGGTGGCCAACATTTCTACTTTCTCTTGGTACCAGAGGTCTACATGTGCAGAGGAAGGAGAGACTCATCTAGAGAGATTGTTTGGTAGTTGTGTTAAAGGAACTAATTTATTTCATTTATGATTGAAAATAACAAATTCAAAGGACTATTTATAGCAAAAAAAAAAAAAAGATATGCAAACTAAAACCCAAATGAGGTATCATATAGGCAGTACAACCTATTTAATCATAATAATAAGCTGTTTGGAAGGCAAGCCCTTATCTAAATGCATATCGTAGTTCATTTAATGATTAAAATGAATGCTTTGAGAATTTTCTTAGGGATTATCCTTGATCTTAATGCTATAGACGGTTGTGTGTTTGTGTGTACATGTGAGAGAGCATGAGTGAGTTATTTGGTTGAGTGCAAAATATATGTAGGAGATTACATGTTTGTGTTTGGTTGAAGTAAATGAATTCATTGTAAAGCCCTGGAGGTGGCTGGCGGCAGCAGTAGTGATGATTGGCCATAGCGGCTTGCGGATGTGTGTAGGGAAGACACACGGTGTATTTGCAAAATTAGCCAAATCCACCAATTTTGGAATACACAAAAAATGAACTAGGTGTGAATTTTAAATTCCTTAAAATTATACTTCGAAGTTGCTTTTCATCTAAACAAATGCCTTCATTTTTAAAACTTTTGCATTTGGAATATTTTACATTTGAAACCATTCAAACCAAACAACCCCTTAGTGTAGAATTTGTAATATTTCTTAAATTTACTCTTAATTTTCTCCCTGCTTGGTCACCCTTTATCGGGGGATTTTGAATTAAAACTTTGCATTTAAGTCCTTCATATTTTTTTATTTCCACTCAATGACTGATATTTCTTTATGGAAGTTTGTGTTTGATGATAGGACCTTCTTTGAACCTTCTTCTAGAAGTTTCTATAAACTATTAAAAACTTATTTTGATGTCTTAATTTGAGTGTCTCATGGATTAATGAATTTAGTGAATATTCTTATATTAGGATCCTCGATCACAAAATTTGCCAGACTGGAACATTCCCGTCATGTTGGTTTTATGCACAAATTTATCAATTTTCTCTTTCTAGTGAATGCCCTAACTCAAAAGCCAATTTATCAATCAATTAATTATATACCGGACAAATTCGAAATTAAAAACAACTTAAATATATGATGCAGTTTATGATGGATATTTGAAGGTTTATGCTTGCCGGAAACTCGAGATATATGATCAGTAAGGCGAACACACTGTCTTTCTAAACTTTGAAGTGCTTTAGTCATCTTATTTCTTAGTATCTATGCTTTTAAGTTCATTTCTATGCAATATGCATGTTATAATTGTTGCACATCATTAATAATATTCATAATTAATATAGAGATTTAGGTAGATGACACATTATCGAATATTAAATATATCCTACAATGCATCTACGAGATCTACAGGAGAAAATAAGATAGTGTTATGCTTCTTCTAAGTAAAAAAAAAGAAGACACAATTGTGCCCAATAATTCTCTTATATCTATAATCATAATAGTAATGAATAAATAAAGAAAAAAAGTGATGGAGTGTATTGCTCTAGATGAATTGTGGCCAATAAATTTGATAATATCTAATTCCTATACTCTAAATAATATTGGATGGCAAATGCAACAAGTATTAGATAAAAATAAATTCAAAGTAAACATGAATAAGTTGTTTAAATATTCCCTGATGCAAATTATCAAGCAAAAATATAGAATATAAAAGGTGATTGTTTACATAATAATAAAAATATATGTACAGTATAACAGTATGGACACAATGTTCTTCTAAATTGAAAATTTAGAGCCAGCATCTAGCATGTTAATTTTCTTTCTAAAAAGGGTGGGGAGGGGGGCATCTTAATATATATATATATATATAATGAGCTCATAACTGTTTGAACGATAATAATATAAACAAATAAACTCTAAAGAGCTTTTGAATCAATAAAAATAATGATGCATAGAACTGTTGCTCGTTTTATTTAAAAAAAATATAAATTACATTATTTACCTTTCCAAAGCTGGTTAAAGGACAGAAGATAATAATGGCAGAAGACAGAAATGACAGCTTCAATGCTTGAATGGTAAAACAAAAATTAATTAAAGGAAAGAGAAAGAACAAGTAGGAAGTGTACAGAAGCAGAAATTAATATATCCTTTGTTTTCTTACTTCTATTCCCTTTTTAATACAGCTGACATTTCCCAACCCTCCAACCATTTCTGTACCAATATCTCAATTCATAAAAAAATCACAAATGCAGATCAAAATTAACTCATTTTTGAATTTTCTCAGGAGGATATCAAAACCGCCATCTTTGAGATTGGTGATGACAAAGCTCCTGATCCTGATGGTTTCTCTGCTAAATTTTTAAAAGACTCCTAGAGTATTGTTAGTCCCTCTTTCTCTGAGGCTATTAGTTACTTCTTTTGTTGTTGCTCATTACTTGATAGAGTCAAACACTGCAATTACTCTTATACTTAAAGCCCTTCACTCCTCTTCCGTTGGTGATTTTAGACCCATCTCTTTATGTAATGTTGATGCAGGACTACGATGCTTTTAAATGAAAACAATGATTTGCACGATCTATTAAAGAGAGCAATTAACGATTAAACTACTAGCAATTGGAACGACAAAATAGAACAAGGGAGGGGTGCTTGCGTTTAGGCCAAACCGCTTGTAAAATGCTTGAACACACAAATAGATTAGAAACTCAAAGTAATGCTAACATAGGAGATGTTCATTCATTATCCCTCAATTAACAACAAGATAGGTAAGCATAAAAGGAGCACTCAAATAACCCTACGTTTACTAAACTTTTAGCAAATTAAGCGGCTTTGATCTTGTGCGAATCCGTCATCACCTGCAAGATTAGGAGAATGAAGAAGTAGTTGAAGAGGGAAGAAAGTTCACCTTAATCGGAGAGGAATCGCCGTCGGATTGTGTCCACTTGAATGCTAATGGTATTGGTGAGGAATTGTAGAAGTTGAATGAAGTAGCTTTTGATTGATGACGTATCCGGGGAAGAGGGGGTCGTGGCTCGACCAACGATGGTCCACCGTCCTTTCGTCCTTTGATCGTCAATCGTATCCCACCAAAGTAATATGGATCCGGTCGAAGTATTCTTCGACGGTGTTGTCGAAGTCGAATCCTATATCGAAGAACGGGGAACGGAGGATGTCGATGTTGTCTTGTTCATCAAGCACCAAACCATAGTCCCATTCGGGGACTTCCATTCATATTGATTGTGATGGAGGAAGGTTGAAGACGAATTTTCTTTGCTGTCCTTGAAGTATCTTCGTGGGAGAAGTGGGTTTTCCCTAGAAATCCAAGTGGGAGCGGAAGGAGAAGGTGGCCGGCCAAGAGAGGAGGGGTTGGGGAAATTAGGGTTAGGGTTTTGGAGGGATTAAAGTTTCCAAAATCTAAAATTATTCACAGATTTTGAATTTAGGAGGGGACTAGGAAAGGAAATTAGGAATTAATGAGAGGGAGGAGATTGGAGAGAGAAAGAGAGAGAGGGGCGGCGGCATGGGCAAGGGGGGCCGGCGGCTTTAGTAGGGTAGGGAGGAGATTTGGGATTAATTAGGGGTTGCCTAATTTAGGATAGATAAATTAGGAAGGCTTTAAATTAATCCTATTTGATTTTAAATTCAAATAGACTTGTATTAGGTAACTTTCCAAAAATAAAATTAGTAAATTTGGAAAGTATCAAATTTGAATTCAAATTGAATTCAAATTTATTTGACTTTCCCAAAATACATCAAGGTAAATTAGGAAACCCAAGTAAAGAGGGAGGGGTGAGGGGCCGGCGGTTTGGAGGAGGGTTGGGGCTTGGGTGGCCGGCGGTGGTGGGGAGGGGTTAGGTGGGCCGAGAGTGGGAGAGGGGGGGCTTGGTCGTGGGTGGGGAGGAGGGGCTTGGCCGTGGGGGGGGGGGGGGGTGGGCTGCCGTAAGGGTGGTGGTGGGGAAGGAGAAAATGAGGGGAAACAAGATAAAAACCAAGAGCTCACCAAGGTGGCTGTTGGGTACTCCAATGGAGCCTCTCCTAGGCCTCCTTCTTCCTCTCAAGCTCACAAACCATGAACTCAAAGAAATCTGAAATATTTTATTAATCAAACATTCATCCCCTCAAAACAATAAAATAGGGCCTTTAAATAGCCTCAAACAAAAGACCAAAAGAAAAGACAATCATGCCCTCTTGGGCTTACAAGCAAACCACCCTAAAGTAAGGGTACAACGGTAAACGAAATAAAAGAAAACAATAACATAATAAAACTCAAAAATACAAAGACTCGATCGTGGCCGTAGATCGACGACCACGCCTCCGGTAGACTTTCCAAGTGTGGATGTCCTCATCAAATGTCTTCTATAAGGTTATTGCCAAACTTCTTGCTACTAGATTGAGAAATTTGCTTCCCTCTTTAATTCATCAAGCTCAATCTGCTTTCATCACTGAGAGAGAGATTGACGACAACATAATTCTTGCTAATGAAATCCTAAGAGGCTTTAATCATAGTACAGCTCCCAAAACCCATTAGCTGTGTGTTGCAGGCGCAATTCCAAAATGCCCTAGGGTCCTCTCCCATTTTTCTCTTTACTTTAATCATGGATACCTTCTCCCGCTTGATGGACATTACTCGTGAGAATGATTACTTCTCCCCTATTCAGAAAAAAAGGTGCAATCATTTCTCACCTCAAATATGTTGATGGCCTCCTTGTGTTTGGGATGGCCCAACCACACACTGCCCACCATCTTCACCTCATTCAAAATACATTCAGATTATCCACTGGGCTTTCTGTCAATTCTTCCAAATTTGTTATTTGTTTCTCCAAGCCCGTTAGCTATGTGTTGCAGGCCCAATTCCAAAATGCCCTAGGGTTCAACATTAAATTCCTCCCCTGGACCTATCTGGGAATTCCTATTTCTGCAACTAAAACTAACTTCTCCATTTGCTTCCCCCTCCTAGATAAAATTATGGGGTGGCTGTCAGGTTGGAAACAAAAGGACTTGGTTAGAAAATATTAGAAATGATATTTCTTTATTAGATTTAAACGAGAATTTGACTTTTAACAGGACACAATGGAGAAAAAGGATTCTTGTAGCCGACCCCATGTAGTGGGACAAAGGTTTGATGTTGTTGTTGTTGCTGCTGCTGCTGTCGGGTTGGAAACAAAATCTTTTTTCATTTGCTGGGAGATTTCAACTTATTCGAGCTACTATTTGGAACTATATTTATTTTTGGTTGAGATCTATTTGTCTCCCTAGAAAGCTTATAAAGAGAATCCCTAGTTTGATTAATAACTTTTTGTATGGTAATGACATTAACTATATTTTCACATCATCTCTTTTGCATCCTCTGCCCTTCCTAAAGATAGGGGTGGTCTTGGCTTACCATCCATGGATGATCTTCACTCGTTATCTAAGGCTAAAATTATGTGGAGGTTGTATAACACTGACTCTCTTCTCTCTAATTGGTGTTATAAAGTTTATGACTCCTTATGGGTCGAACTAGCTTATAACTCCTCCCCCTTCTGGAAGCAACTTCATAGTTATGCCTTTCAATTTAGACATCTGATGAATTTCAGGGTGAATATGAACTCTAAGCTCTTTTTTGACCCTTGGTTTAAAGGCCATTCTCTAGTTGATCACTATCGGCATAATGTCATGGATAGCTTTAATTGCTCTCCTACATCTCTTGTGTCTGATTTCTTGGCTGAGGGGAATTGGAATCTTCCTGCCTGTAATGATAACCTTATCTCTTAGCAAATTCTTTGTATTTCGGTGCAGCATGATATGGTGACTTGTGAATAGCTTGGAAAGACTTATTTCTCTAACAAGCTGGTTTACAAGAACTTACATCACACCTCTCCTTATGTGGTTTGGCATAAATATATTTGGTTTAAGGGGATGGTATTTGGTTTAAGGGGATGGCCATTAATTTTGCATTTCTTGCCTGGAAAATTATCTTCGTGGGGGGGGGGGGGGGGGGGGCTTAAAGGAACTGATATCCTTATTAGTAGAGATATAAACATTCATGATACTTGCCTTCTCTGTCATCATAACAAAGAAAATCACAATCACCTTTTTTTTTATTGCTCGCTATCTGTATATATTTTTAAATGCTCCATTTTGTGTTTAATTACTCATATAATATCACCTGCAAACTTAGGAAAAAATATTTTCTTTTTGTTTTGCATATCTCTTCTTGTTACATTTGGCAAGAAAGAAACAATCTTATTTTTAGGAACAAGAACTTGAGTGCTTATATCATTATTATTAAAATCAAATTTGTTGTTAGACTTAGAAGTAATAGATGGTCTCCTTCTATTGCTCTTAATTTACTTTGTTTCATGTTGCTGATTTGCACTTGCTCTATTTTGATTTCTGCTTACGATTTTTGCGGAGCTGGATGAATCTTATTTTGGATTATATTGGATATCTATTAGAATATGGATTGAGGATCTGGATGGATCTTATTTTGGATGATATTGGATTGCCATTGGAATCTGGGCCTTATTTATTGCAGGCTTTTTTTAGATCTACATTGGTTGATTGTCATCATAATTTGCCTTCTTCTGGTCTGGGTGGATTTATCTTTGGGACTTTTTGGAAGGGCTATGATGAACCCCAATTAGTGCTGGTTTTGCAACTGGGTAGCCAATTTGTTTCACATCCCAAGAATAGATGCTTAAATAGATGTTACACTGCCACCTGACCACCTTGGATGGCACTTTAATTGATTTTATCATTGTTCATCTTATTTTTGTGGGTTAAACTGAGCCTTGTACTTTTGGTCTTCTGTTTATTTTATTTTTTGTCATTCAGAAGTGCTTAATATGTTTTCATTTTTATGCTGATTATCATTTTGTCTCCTCCTATGTAACACTTTTGTAATTCTGGTTTATTAATGGCAGCTGGGCGTTGCCCTCATTTCGCAATGCATTCTTTACTGCTAAAAAAATAGAAACAAATAAATAAGTTTCTTTTATGGGAAATATCACAGTGAGTATCAGGCTATAAGATCTTATATATATATTTATATGTGTGCGTGTGTATTGGAATAATGAAGTTATAAAAAAAATGCATTACATGGTTGCTAATAAATATTATTATAAATTCTAGTTAGTATTTGACTATATTACAGGTAGGCATTAGTACGTCACTTCAATTATTAAGACTTATAAATCCAAAAGGTTAAATCTTGTTTACCTATTATCTTTAAGAGATCTATAGGATATGTCATTGACAACCTGGATAGATGAGTCAATTAACTATAGATGATACAAATTATAATATTACTATAGAGATAAATTAGGATGCATTTATGCCTTTAATGTCTTTAATGTGTCCTATAGTATCATAAAGTTGGTCCGGACCAATTGTTTGAGTAGAGCATGATAGTTGTCAAAACCAAATTGCTGGGTGTCAAATTTTTGCTTCTTCAAGTATTCCGTTGTCGAAACTCCAAATTGCAAGAAAAAAAAAACCTCGGAAAAAAAAATTCACATATTGCTATCAAGAAGTTTTATATACAGGTATTGAGAAGTATGTTTCAAATTACACAAACTAAATTACATCAAGTGAAGTATACATAAATCTGACCCAACCGATTAGGTTTATAGAGCAAGCCAACAACGCTCGAGTTTAATTTAGCCAACTTCCAGTCAATCACAAATTTTGGTAGATTGTTAACATAGGGTCGCCTTGCCAGCAAAATAAGGTGGCAGGATCCATATTTAAGCGCCACCCTAAATTCAAGGCAAATGTACTTGCATTTGAAAGTGCCTAGAACTTATGTCAATAAGTAACGGTATAGTCCTCATCTATTAATAAATTGAAGTTATTAACACTCATATTAAGGTATATGATTATTTCCCCAATTAATTAAATTAGGGCTTTCCAAGGGATGTAAGCTCCAATCAAATTAAATCACGATATTCCAATGCATTAAGCCCTAAATCAGTTAAATTTGAGCATTCCAATGGATATAAGTCCTCCCTCAAATCGTATTTGGGCAACTCACAAATAGAGCAATAAGTTCCAACCCGATTAAATTCTGGCCTTCCAATAGATGTAAGCCCTAACCAAATCAACTTATGATGTTTCAATGGATGTAAGCACTATCAAAATTAAATCAAGGTATTCCAATAGATATAAGCCCAAACTTAAATCACATTCGGGCTAGCTTTTATGCTAACAAGTCCACTAAATCAATTAAACCCTAAAATCATAACAAGTTAAAATCTATACATAATCACCTCGGTCTACTCGGGATTCTTGAGAGAAGGCAACCCATTGATGCTAATCAGATTCCCTAGAAGTTACAGCCTATGGTTCGTTAATGTTGGTAGACTGAGATCACTAATATTCATGGAATGATGGAACCATGATATCTTGATCCGGTCTACCTCTATCCCCCATAAACATCTCCCATTAATCGAAACAAATTTTAGATTACTAAGCTTAAATTCAAAACAATGTCAAAGTAACCCATCCTTAATCGAGAGTTCTCTCCCATGAGTGAGAGGGGTAATTAACTATATGGGCTTGCGCTCATAAGAAGTTGAAACTCCAGATCTTGATATACGCTGACTTAAACATCGGGGGAAATCTTATTAATTAAAAATTAATCAACCTCATGAAGAATGAAACCCTAACCTAGAAGGCGGGGTTCGTACATCATTTTTTCTGAGTGAACAATAATGATGCTTGGGAGTATGAGATGTGTTCTTTAACATTTTCATTCATGGTTGGTTTGATTAATTAAGGATTCATGTTATGGTTATTCGAGTCTAAATGTTTTCGTTTGAGTAGATCTAAAACCAAATATATGGATTATAATTTTTTTAGTTAAAGATCTAGTGGGGGGATTGTGACTTTGACAATCAAATCATTAATAAGGGTACACATTTTAGATATCTTGGGTCTATTGTTCAGAGTGATGGTGAAATAGATGGAGATATTATTAGTAAAATTCAAGTTGGATGGTTGAAGTGGACGAATGCATTGGGCTTGTTGTGTGATAGAAAAGTCCCCTCAAACTTTAGTGAAAATTCTATAAGATGGTGGTGAGACAGACAATGCTTTATGGTGCAGAATGTTGACCATTAAAAAAGAAGCATAATATTAAGTTGAGTGTTGCAAAGATGGGGATGCTCAGGTGGGTGAGTGGCTTTACTCTTAGAGATAGGATACAAAACGAACATATACATGAAAAGGTTGGAGTAGCTCCAGTGGAAGATAAGATTAGAGAGCGTTGTCTTAGATGGTTTGGTCACAATAAATGGCGGCCTTCCGATGACCCGATTAGGAGAGTAGATGCATTAGATTCGGCTTATGTTAAAAAAGGTAGAGTGAGACATAAAAAGATTTGGTTAGAAAATATTAGAAATGACATTTCTTTATTAAATTTAAATGAAAAATTGATTATTAATATGATGCAATGGAGAAAAAGAATTCTTGTAGCCGACCCATGTAGTGGGATAAAGGCTTGATATTGTTGTTGGTTTTATTCGTTGTTTAGACTACAAGACGAGTAAGCTCTCATTAGATTTTCTAGTTCAGCTGCTTCCAATTAATTGTTTCAGCACATTGTCAATTATCTTATTTTTCGTATTCAATCACCATCGAGCTGCTGATTTGGTAGCATGGGAAGTGTTTTGCCCAGTGTGAAATGTGTATAAGTTGCTATTTTCTTTATATGGTTGATTGGATATCATTGGTGGACATAGGACTTTGTTTATTGTAGATTGACTTTCGCTGATTTGTTTCCTTTTTTGTTTTAGCAGTGTGGCAAAAGCCTGTTCCCTTCTATTTCTTTATGGTGTTATCTCTGTTTTGAAAACGTCCAGGTCATTGATTTTGGTTGATTGTGATTAATGTGTAGTGCTGTGAAGGTCGATTTTTATTTGTTGCCTTATTTAGCTGTTTACCGTTCTGCCTGCCCTCGGTTTTCCTACTGTTGCAAGATGCGGTTGTTTGTTTCCCTCTATTCTCCGATTTTCATTGTAGTTGATATCAAAGCTGGATGTTTTGTGATAGGCTGAATTGGAAAATTGTTATTTTAGTTGGAATTGATGATTATAATATTAAAGACTTGCAGATTTAGACCATATTTTGAGGACTTCGAGAAACCACCAATGATCCGCCTTTGCAATTTATTATTCAATGGTTTAATAAAATCATGTCTTCCTCTTAAGCTTGTGTGATGGTTAGATACAAAATTTTCAAGTGAGATGCAAGCTTTGATGATAACTTTGAGGGAAATTTTCTGCTTGTACTCATGTGAGGCTCAAGTTAACGCCTTATTGATTCACTTGTTTATTTCTCTTTTCATATTTTTAGCTGTTGGTTTGTCTTTAAGAATTGATTACTATTATAATATGTTTTTTCTTTTTGTGGTGTGAATCTAACTATTGCATGACTTCCATTGAATGCTCCGAATTTTAGTTATATTTATAGAGCATGCTACTCTCAAAATCTATAAATAGGTTTCCATTCTCTACATGAAGATTTCAATTGGCTTGAGATTCAAGAGAATTCATAGGCTTAAAGAATTTTGGAGCTCTACTAGAGCACCACCATCGGATCACTGTCGTTGGACCATCATTATTGGACCACTGCCCGACTGCCATTGTTGGATCTTTGCCCAACCATCGGATCTTTGTAACCTGGCCTCCATCATTGGATCACTGCCTCCTGCCCTCCGCAGTCAGATTGTCATCACTCGACCATCGTCATTGGATAGCCACCTCGACCATCGTCATTGGATAGCCACCTCAACCATCGTCGTTGGACCATTGTTGTTTGAACACCATCATTGGACCCTTGCCACCCAACCACTATCATCGAATCGCCGCCATCCTTGGACCACTGCTACTTGATCAACACAGCCGAACCGTTTTCACTTGGCCACAACTGTTTGAATGCCTCTCATCCCCAGCCAACCTTGCGACATTTTCTAAGCCAACTTTTCGACATTTTCTGCAGCCATTCATACTTTCGTAATCTTGGCTTTTTCAATTTGGGGGACGAGCAAATCTTTGTAATCAATGCTCAAATAGTGTTACTATTTCAGACATAATGGTTTTTTGTTCCCATACCGGGTTTTCCATGTCTCCAATGCTCTTTTCATTTATATATTTTGTGCGAGATCTTAGTGCAAAACTAGGATGTAGAACTCTCTCACTCTATTGTGCGTGTATGCATTTTATCATAGTGCAGTTTTTGGCAAGATGAGCCTCTTATATCCTTAGACAGTCACCATTTTGTATTATATTAGTGCCTAACCATCTTATCTGTTATTTAATGGACATTTCGACTTATGTAAAATTTGAATATCTGATCCTGTTTCCTGTATGATTTCACATGCCATTTTGATAGGATTGTGCTGTGTTGAGTGCATTCTTTTAACCAAGTCATGTTGCATCCTTGTTGAATCCTCTTTGGGATTCAATTCCAATATCTTGTACTGGTTTGTTTTTGTACACTCTTTCCGTAATGTCATTGGTCCTTTGAATTGCTAATTCATTCTTTCCATTAAAAAAGTCAGCAAGACCAATTTATTTTAATTTTGCCATTTTTTTTATAGTACGTACCCATCTGTTACAGTGTTTTTAATTCCTACATGTTTGGGTTCTGATTACCATTCTATCATGTTTCTCTGTAGTTCTACTTGTATATCTGGATATTAATGCCGGCATCATTGTTTAACAGGGATTAGGTAATAAATTTCTTTCCCACATTCGTGAAGTGGATTCCATACTGCAGGTTCATTTTTAATTTACGTGTTTGCTTTTTCTGATGTTTCCTATTTCATGCCAAAAGATAATTATTGCTATCCTTTTTGTAAATGTTTCCATATAAGTTTTCCCATTTACTACATACCTAGAATAGAATTGGCTGAGACAGCATGGAAACTTGAGTGTTGATTTGCATCACTGTAAAATGGCTTGTCAACGATTGAAGATGATCTTGAACGGCTAAGTGGAGGGAACCAACCACGATTGCAAATGGCGTTGTGTTGAATTTTTCTATGGCAACAGTTGTAAACATGTTAAGTTCATCTTCTCTCCAGGTTTTGGCGATGCCCAGGTAGAAGTTGGCAAACCTCAAGTGCTATGACTGCTATTTGGCTTCATAGCATGTTTTAGCCAGCCCCTGTTGAAGCAGAAGACTGCTTTTCATATAGCTCTTCTGTTTTGCAAAGCAGCTTCAGGGGTTGGGTAAAGTATGGTCCGGCAACTTTGGACCACATAAGCTTTTAACCCTGAAAAGGAGCAGCGAGGGGAAGCTGGGACTGCAGTTCAACCACGGTTCACTGCCTCTTGCAACTTTGATTTTCTTTTTGGTAGAACCCTGACTTACGACAAAAAAATGCTTTATCTTCTACCCAAAGACTAATGCATTTTCCAACTTCCCAAATTCAGCAGTCTATTTCATGAACTTTGCCACCTCTAAAACGGAGTAGACCATGAATAAACACCGATATTGATGCCAAAGCCACTCACATTGGTCTTGATACCACATTGCTTGGTGGTGACATTGAACTCCCTTCTCCGCAGGGCGATGGAAGTCTGCTATGGCACGTCTGGAGTGTTGGTTGTGGATTGGTTACTTTGGCACAGAATTAATAATAATAGCAGCTTGCACTTCCCAATGTCATAGCAAAAGAATATTCGACTTTCACTACATTTGCATATTCTCATTTTTTCTTGTGTCACTTGTTGTGTAGTCTTATCTTCCTATTATTTTGTTGGGAGCTCTGCATTTCTTTCAGATGTGCTGACCAACATTTTAATTAATGGGGAATTGTATGCTTAACACGAAAAAATTATTTATTTTCAAAATTAACACCCATATTATCATTTTTGTTGAACTATCGAATACATGTATTTGCACGTATCACATTAAACAACTAGGAATTTGACTAAAACAAAAAATATGGATTAGAGTTTTATTATTATTGAGATCTCTTTTAAAGTAGGTGATGATTAAGGAAATTGTGAAACCTTTTGAATGATAAGGGGGCTCAGGAATAAATACTAAGCATATCATATGCAATTTTATTGGAGATGGAGTTTAATTTTTTTATAAATATTAGGATCCAGTGATATTTACGGGTGATGAGTTTAAATATATTTTATCCATTATTATAAAAAAAAAGGATATAGAAGAATGCACTTCTAAAATTAAAGTTGGGCAATGAAAATGTTTAAGCGCAAGAGAATAACATGGAGACTTACAGGTAAATTTTATAAAATTGTTATAGATAAGCTCTACTATATTTTATTTGATTGTGGGGGCAACAGATAAGATATTGATGGTCAAAACAACTATGGTAGAAATAAGAACATATATGGTGGATTGGTGATGAAACTAATTAAAGTAAGGCATGATAGAATGAGAATCTTAATATGGCTGATGTGTAAAAAAACCTTAAAAGGAGCGTGAAATAATTGGAGATGTAGTAAAAGTAGCATCTATTGAAAAGGGTGGTGAAAACATATTTATCTGAATTGGGCATGTATGTCATTGACATGTGCAAACTATGTATTAGCAGGAGAAGTGGATAGAATTATTGTGAATAAGATTAGTAAGGGACATGGGGTTGACCATAGGTAATATAATTGGAAGTGGTATAAAAGAAATGCACAAAAACTTAATGACCCATCAGAAATGAATGAAAATCTCATAAAGTTGATCCAAAGTAGTTGTGATAAGGCTAATTAGGAAGATGATGATAATGAAGGGTAAACTATAAATTGGTTTATGTTTCTATTTCCAAAATGTTTCCGAAAGAAGCTGATAGGTAACTCCAAAACTTTATAGCTATTGCTTTTGGATACATGCAATGGAGGCACGAGGTTGCTAGACTGAATTGTGAAGCTCGTGGATGAAGTCAAATTTCATTCTAAACCTTGAAGCCATGTTGTGCTTAATTTATTTTCTTTCTTTCATTGGAAGGAAAAACTCATTAAATCATGTATGGTTTTTGTCTAAATATTATATTTTTCCTTCCATTTTTTGAGAAAAGCTTATTAGTATTTATACTTTATGTCCCACTGCATCAATAAAGCCGCATTAATTGAGCAAAAGCTTAAATAACGGTGCAGTTGTTGCTTTGGTTATTGACAAATTTTTAAGTCGGTTAAAATTCGAGGAATTTTTTATGTTTCGTTTTTCCATTCTAAATCTTGTTATGCTGGCTTATTTAGTCCTTATACTTGTTAACTGTCTACAGGTTGTGCGTTGCTTTGAGGATAATGACATTGTTCACGTCAATGGAAAAATTGACCCAAAGTCAGATATAGATGTCATAAACCTAGAGCTGATTTTCTCAGATCTTGATCAGGTATGAAGAACAAAATGCTTTGATGGCTGAATTCTGTGATACCGTCTTGGTATCTGATAGTATGTTTCGTAAATGGATTGTTAGACATTTTTTTTTTCTTAATTTCATTTCTTTATTTGATTATTTTCTTGTCATGAAGTGCACTTACAATACTAAATTGTTTATTCATAAGAATTTCAGATAGAGAAAAGATTGGAAAAACTTAGGAAAGGCAAGGCAAAGGATGCACAGTCTAAACTGAAGGTAATCTTTATGAAGCAGAGTTTGTGCGAGTGACAAACTCAAAATCAAAGACTTTGATTTTAGGTTGAACCAAATTTAAGTCGAGTCGAAAGTGATCAATTTTGAGCTGATACATGCCAAGTCTATTAATTTTACAAATCTGGTTTGTAATTATATATATATATATATATATATATATATATATATATATATATATATAGCTTTCCATATACTAAGAAATCTCTATTTGTCACTGGTTTTCAATCTCCCAGGAAGAAACGGAGAGATCAGCTTTGGAAAAGATTCAAAAGCTTCTCATGGATGGAAAACCTGCAAGATCCGTTCCTTTAACAGACTTTGAAAAAGATTCTATACGCCATCTCTGTTTGCTCACTATGAAGCCTATCATATATGTTGCTAATGTGGCTGAAACAGATCTTTCTGAACCAAGCAGCAATCCACACGTCAGAGAAGTACTGAGACTTGCATCTGAGTTGCAATCTGGCCTAGTATCAATTTCAGCACAGGTATGATTCCTGAGCAAAGTCAAAGTAATGATTTTTTACATTTATCAAATTCCATATGACTGCTGCTGCATAAAACTTATGAGGTATGAGACTAATGTAATCTCCATTTTTTTTTATTAAGGTTCTTATTTGGATAAGTTTCTAAATACTTTGCTTTTTAGATTGCAATTGTAGTTTTATTTAGCTATTACATTTTCACTGCTTTTTAGAAATTTTTGTCGTGAAATCAAAGTTGTTGATATATGATAGCTTCAAGAATGCAACTGTTCAATTTTATTTAAAAGAAACTTTATAATATCTGCAGCAGCTTTAAAAAAAATTACTTCAACAGCTTCACAATCACCTTTACAAAACACTGCAGCTAGTCCAAACAAACCTATGTCGAGTTAATGACATTTTGCATCTATTGTGCACTTCCATTTTTATTGATTTAATCCTTGTAATCTGGTTTCCTTATCTTGGCCTTCTTTTATTTTAAGGCCGTTTTATATGCTTAAAACTTCAGATACATATCTGTAGGAAAATTACACAATTTCCTTAAAGCAAATCATGCTCATCGGTTGCTTTTGTGCTAGCACATGCAAATAAACATTTTAAAAACATGCATGTATAGACTTGCATATATTGCATGTGGTAGCTACAGGCACTCAGGCCATATTTCTTTTCTTGAAAAGTTATTATTTCTTATTAAACATGCCAGATGTGCAAATTTTGTTTGGTCTTGCTTAGGTAAATGCTGTCTTCTTGATGAGGACATCCACACTTGGAAAGTGTATCGGAGACGTGGTCGTCGATCTACGGCCACGATCGAGTCTTTATATTTTTAGTTCTATTATGATTATTGTTGTCTTTTATTTTCGTTTACCATTGTGCCCTTACTTTAGAGGGATATGTTTGTAAGCCCAAGAGGGCATGTTTGTCTTTTCGTTTGTATCTTGTATTTGGGCTATTTAAAGGCCCTAGTGTACTGTTTTGAGTAATGAATGATTATTATTAAAATTTCTGCATATTGCATCCTTATGTGAGTTTGAGAGCTTGGAGAGATCCTTTGGAGAAGGAAGTGCATCACCCACCAACTTCGATGTGTCGGGTTCGTGGTTTTAAATCTTAGCTCCTCCCTCCCCTCCCCTTCTCCTTCCCTCTTCCCCCAACCCACGGCCCGACCCCTTCCCCCCTTCCCTTCCCCAAACCGATTCCCCACCTTCCCCTACCCCCACGGCCCACCCGCCCCTCCTCTACCAGCCGCCGGCTCCCACCCGTCCCCCACCCCTTCCTCTCTCTCTAATTGAGTTTCCTAAAATATTAGGGAATATATTTGGAAGGTATTGAAGATTTGAATTCAATTTAAATTCAAATTAGGATACTTTTCTAAATTATCAAAACTATTTTAGGAAAGTTTCCTATTTGATTTCTTTTGAAATTTTGATTGATAAGGAGAGAATTAAATCTTTCCTTTTCTCTAATTCTAAATTAAGAAACCCCAATCCCCTCCCCAAATCTCTCCCAATCCTCTCTACAAGCCGCCGGCCCCTATCCCTATGCCGCCCCCTCTCTCTCTCTTCCATTAAAGCCTCTTTTCTCTTTGGGATTTGATTTCAAATAATTTCCAACTTCCCTCCTCCCTAAAAATCTGAAATTAAATTTCAGATTTTAAATAACTTCCTTCCCTCTCCAAAACCCTAACCCTAATTCCCCAACCCCACCCCTTGGCCGGCCACCTTCCCCACCCTCTTTCTCCTTGGATTCTCAAAGGAAATCACCACTCTATTGGAAGAACACATCAAGGGCAACAAAGCTTCACCGACCATTACTTGTCATCCTTCAACAACATGAATGGACGTGCCCGTATGGGATTACGGGTTGGTACTTGACGAAGACGATAACATCGACATCCTCCGGTCCCTGTTCTTCGACGTCGGGTTTGACTTCGACGACACCGTCGAAGAATATTTCGATCGGATCCACATTACTTTGGTGGATACGATTGACGATCAGAGGAAGAAGGGACGGTGGACCATCCTAGGCCGACTCACGACTGCTTCTCCTTTGGACGCTCCTCCGTTCAGCAAGTACTTCACTCATCTCATATGCCGCCTCACCTTTGCTATTGGCAAGCAAGTGGCGGCTATCCGACAACGACTCCTCTCCGGTTAAGGTGAACCTTCTTATTTCGTCAATTACTTCACTTTCTCCTAACCTTGTAGGTGATGATGAAATCGTAAAGGATCTAAGCCGCTCCTCATGCTCAAAGCTTAGTAAACGTAGGATTACTTGAGTGTTCCTTTATGTTTGCTTATCTCATTGTTAATCGAGGAATTATGCATGAACAACTACTATGTTAGCATCATTTTGATTCTCTAAATATTTGTTTGTGCTAGCATTATTACATGTGGTTTAGCCTAAACGCAAGCATCCCTCTCTTATTTTATTTTATCGTTCAAATGTTAGTAATTTAATCTACCAATTGCTCTTTAAATTCCACCGTGCAAAATCCAATTTACATTCAAGCATATTAGTCCTGCATCATCTGGTATCAGAGCATGGTTAACCTAGGCTTACATGCTAGAATTCATCCTAGGTTGCTACCTTGCTAGTTCCATTTAGTTTCGCATACATCGCATCTTTTAAATCATTTAAAAATTCCAATGTTGTTTGCTGTCCTTTAAATTTCTGCATACATTTAGTGTGTTATAAAGCTTTTTCTTTGGTATCTAAGTGCTATCCTTAACCCCTTAACCTTGCTAGTTGTTTAGGAGACTTAACACCTTAGCATAGAGTGCTGTCCCTAAGTTTCCTGCAGCAGTTAGTAACATTTTAGGGTGTATTTCCTGCACTTACACTTGCTGTCCACTCCTAGTTGTCACCCCCAAACCCTCCCTAGTACTTAGCAATGGATCCCGAACAACTTGGAAATACTTTAGACCTGCTGGTAGGTCAAATGAATGCTATTAGCCAACAATTAAAGGAAAACCAAGCCGATCTCGCTGAATTTCGTAGAACCACCACCGATCGTCTTGACACAATAGAGCATGGTAGAACTCACCCTATCCCGTACACTCCTTCTAGACCTCCCTCTATGTATGGGGATGATCCTTTTATGGATGAGGGGCACACTCAAGCTCCTCATCGAGTTCCCCACCATAGACAAGAGCACCACCACGACCCTGATCTTCCCCTGATGAAAAACATAAAGGTCGATGCACCCACTTTCGATGGTACCCTAGATCCCCAGCTCTTTCTGGATTGGATCAAAGGTATGGATAGTTTCTTTAGGTGGTATGAGATCTCCGAGGCTAGAAAGGTCAGTTTCGCCAGTATGAAACTCATTGGTAGGGCTAGTCAGTTCTGGTCTAACTTAGAAAGTCTTAGGGAGTCTCGCAATGAGTACCCCATCACTGATTGGCTGTCGATGAAGCGTGAGCTTAAGCAGAAGTACCTCCCTCCCTCGTACTTCCCTAGGCTCTTAGATAGGTGGCATAGACTGACTCAGGGTAGCAAACCCGTCAAGGATTACATCGCCTCTTTCGATGATTTTCTGATTCGTTGCAAAGGGGAGACCTCCACTACCCCTGCGCAGATTCTATCCATGTTTCGCACCGGATTGCGAGAGGACCTTCGCAACGAGCTGTTCGCCCGAAATGTCACAACCTTAGAAAGTGCGTATAGTTTAGTACTTGACTTAGAGGAGAGTCGATCCCAGCATTCTAGCCGTCATCACGACCCTAGACCCTCCTATAGACCGTCTGGTAGTTCCACCCCGCACTCCTCTACTACCCGACCTACTCCGGGTAGTAGCACTCGACCTCCCACGGGTTCCCCTGCACCTCGACCTGATTTTAGAAGTAAACCTCCCACCCCGGATGCCCCTCGGTCCAGTCCCGGGACCAAATGCTTTCGATGCCAGGGGTATGGGCATATCGCTTCCCAGTGCTCCAGTCCCTACAAAGTTTCCATTATTGAAGAGTTTATTGAGGAGGATCTTGAGCCCGAGGTTGATCAGATTCACCAGGTGGAAGAAGAGGGTGATTTCTTCGAGGAGGACGATGACACCGCCGTCCTCCATTGCCTTCAGAAGTTGGACATATCTCCCATCTGCGTGGTAAGATGTGCGCTGTCACACCCTGTTACCTCCGATGACTGGCGTAGGACTTCCATTTTTCACACCTACACCAAAATCAAAGATAAAAACTGTAAGGTCATCGTAGATAGTGGCAGTTGCATCAATGCTGTCTCCTTCAGCATGGTGTCCAAATTAGACCTCTCTGCCGTTCCTCACCCCAGTCCGTATAAGGTAGCTTGGGTCAACTCCACTGCCTTGGAGGTGAAAGAACGAAGTCTCGTACCTATCTCCTTTGCCACCTATAAGGAGAACATATGGTGCGATGTTCTGATTATGGATGTTGGACAAATTCTTTTGGGGAGACCTTGGATTTTTGATAATGATGCCCACATCTATGGGCGTTCAAACACCTGCGTGTTTGAACATGCGGGTAAAAAGATTAAGCTTTTACCATCGCAGCCCCGGGTCAAGGAAGAACCTAAACCCCACCCCCTTAAGTCCAAGAAAGGACTAAACTTGGTCACCGCCAAGATTCTGGACTCTGAGGTCACTCGTGGTGCACCTCTATACGCTTTAGTGGGTCGTGAGATTCCCACCGAATCTGATGACCCCATTCCTCAGGAAGTCCAACCTATTTTAGGGCAATTTGCTGATGTTTTTCCGGATGATCTCCCTGATCAGTTACCCCCCCTCCGAGACATTCAGCATGCTATAGACTTAGTCCCTGGAGCCTCCCTCCCAAACCTGCCATACTATCGCATGAACCCCACGGAGCATGCCGAACTTAAGAAGCAGGTAGACGAATTACTGCAGCGAGGTTTCATTAAGGAAAGTCTTAGTCCCTGCGCGGTGCCCGCCCTTCTCACTCCTAAGAAGGACGGATCTTGGAGAATGTGTGCTGATAGTCGTGCTATCAACAAAATCACCGTCAAATATCGATTTCCTATTCCTAGATTAGACGATATGCTGGATATGATGACGGGTGCCACTCTCTTTTCCAAGATCGATCTTAAGAGTGGATACCACCAGATCCGGATCCGACCCGGTGATGAGTGGAAGACTGCTTTCAAGACCAAGGACGGTCTTTATGAATGGATGGTCATGCCTTTCGGGCTGAGTAACGCCCCGAGCACCTTCATGAGAATTATGACCCAAGTGTTGCGTCCTTTTATGGGTAAGTTTGTCGTTGTTTACTTTGACGACATTCTTATTTATAGTCATTCTGTGGAGCAACATCTTGACCACCTTAAGCAAGTCTGCTCTGTTTTAAGGAAGGAACAGTTATACGCTAATCCCAAGAAGTGTACTTTCCTCGTAGATCGAGTCATCTTTCTAGGGTTTATCGTATCGGCTCGCGGGGTTTCTGCTGACCCTGAGAAAGTAAAAGCCATAGTTGAGTGGCCCCTTCCTCAAAACATCCGGGAAGTCCGCAGCTTCCACGGATTGGCCACCTTCTATAGGAGATTCATACGAAATTTCAGTACAATCGTATCTCCTATCACTGATTGCCTTAAAAAGGGTGATTTCCACTGGACCCCGGCCGCCACTAGAGCTTTCGAGGACATTAAGAAAAGAATGGTGGAGGCCCCAGTAATGAGACTTCCAGACTTCTCCAAAGTCTTCGAAGTGACCTGCGACGCTTCAGGGGTCGGAATTGGAGGAGTCCTCTCCCAGGAAGGTCATCCTGTAGCGTATTTCAGTGAGAAACTGAATGATATTCGGCAGCGATATTCCACTTACGATAAGGAATTCTATGCCGTGATCCAATCCCTCCGTTATTGGCGACACTACTTGCTCCCGCAAGAGTTCGTCATCTTCTCGGATCACGAAGCTTTACGTTATATCAACTCCCAGAAGAAGTTGAATGCACGCCACGGTCGTTGGGTGGAATTCCTTCAAGAGTACACTTATACCCTCAGACATAAGGCGGGAGTTGAGAATAAAGCTGCCGATGCCCTCAGTCGTCGCATGATGACTACGACTGAGTTGAGGGCCGAAGTCGTGGGTTTTGATCAAATAAAGAAAGACTATTTGGACTGCTCCGACTTCAAGGAGACCTACTCTCTCTTGTCCACAGGCAGCACACGCCTTGTGGACGATTTCCTTCTGGAGGATGGTTATCTTTTCAAAGCTCAAAAGCTTTGCATTCCGAGCACCTCCATAAGGGATTTTCTGGTCTGGGAACTCCACGCCGGAGGCCTCGCCGGGCACTTCGGTAGGGATAAAACTATAGAATCCGTGGAGCATCGCTTCTTTTGGCCCAGCCTGAAGAGAGATGTGGGTAGGTTGGTTAGCCGGTGTCACACTTGCCAGTTAGCTAAACAGCGAAAACAGAACACTGGTCTCTACACTCCGTTGCCTGCCCCTAGTTGTCCTTGGCAGGATGTTAGCATGGATTTCATTTTAGGCCTGCCAAAAACTCTTCGTAAAAATGATGCCATTTGTGTCGTAGTTGATAGATTTTCCAAAATGGCTCATTTTATATCATGCTCCAAAACATCCGACGCCTCCCATATTGCCAAACTTTATTTCAATGAGGTTGTCCGTCTTCATGGTCTACCCAAGACCATTGTTTCGGATAGGGATGTTAAATTCACTAGCTATTTTTGGAAGACCCTTTGGATGAAATTAGGCACTAAATTGCAGTTCTTGACAGCCTTTCATCCACAAACTGATGGTCAAACCGAGGTAGTTAATAGGAGCGTAGGAAATCTGTTACGATCCCTGGTGGGCGAGCATGTTAAGGATTGGGATTCTGTTCTATCCACTGCGGAATTTGCATATAATAATTCTGTAAACCGAACCACTGGTCTAAGTCCTTCTGAGATTGTGTACGGATACAAACCTAGGCAGCCTTTAGATCTCATTCCTATGTGTTCTAGGTATAGAATTTCTGAGTCTGCATCGTCATTTGCATCACATTTGCATGAACCTCATAAGGAAATTGCACGACAAATTGAAAAGAGCAATATTGATTATAAATTACGTGCTGATTTGAAACGAAAATTTAAAACTTTTGAGGTTGGTGATTCCGTGATGGTGCGGATTCGTCCGGAACGGTTCCCACAAGGAACGGTTAAGAAACTGCATGCCAAAAGTGCTGGCCCATTCAAAATACTTAAGAAAATCAATGATAATGCTTATGTAGTAGATCTTCCTGCTGAGTTCAACATCAATTCCTCTTTTAACATAGAAGATTTAGTGGCATATGAAGGCCCGGATTTTAATCCGCCAAACCCACTTACAGAACAGCCTTGTGTGACCCCACCTTGTGAGATCCCTAACCTACCTCCACTCCCAGATATCCCTAAATCACCTATAGCAGATAAAGTGGACACGATCTTGAGCGATGAAATCATCTCTATAAAGGAAGGGGGACGACGAAGGTATTTGATTAGGTGGAAAGGTAAGCCCGAGTCGGAAGATACGTGGTTGGATCGTGACGAGTTGCAGCAGCTGGATCCAGATGCATTGCAGTTCTATGATAGCACCAGAGATACTTACTCGACGGAGTCGAGCTTTCTTCCACCCCGGGAGAATGATGAGGACATCCACACTTGGAAAGTGTATCGGAGACGTGGTCGTCGATCTACGGCCACGATCGAGTCTTTATATTTTTAGTTCTATTATGATTATTGTTGTCTTTTATTTTCGTTTACCATTGTGCCCTTACTTTAGAGGGATATGTTTGTAAGCCCAAGAGGGCATGTTTGTCTTTTCGTTTGTATCTTGTATTTGGGCTATTTAAAGGCCCTAGTGTACTGTTTTGAGTAATGAATGATTATTATTAAAATTTCTGCATATTGCATCTTTATGTGAGTTTGAGAGCTTGGAGAGATCCTTTGGAGAAGGAAGTGCATCACCCACCAACTTCGATGTGTCGGGTTCGTGGTTTTAAATCTTAGCTCCTCCCTCCCCTCCCCTTCTCCTTCCCTCTTCCTCCAACCCACGGCCCGACCCCTTCCCCCCTTCCCTTCCCCAAACCGATTCCCCACCTTCCCTTCCCCAAACCGATTCCCCACCTTCCCCTACCCCCACGGCCCACCCGCCCCTCCTCTACCAGCCGCCGGCTCCCACCCGTCCCCCACCCCTTCCTCTCTCTCTAATTGAGTTTCCTAAAATATTAGGGAATATATTTGGAAGGTATTGAAGATTTGAATTCAATTTAAATTCAAATTAGGATACTTTCCTAAATTATCAAAACTATTTTAGGAAAGTTTCCTATTTGATTTCTTTTGAAATTTTGATTGATAAGGAGAGAATTAAATCTTTTCTTTTCTCTAATTCTAAATTAAGAAACCCCAATCCCCTCCCCAAATCTCTCCCAATCCTCTCTACAAGCCGCCGGCCCCTATCCCTATGCCGCCCCCTCTCTCTCTCTTCCATTAAAGCCTCTTTTCTCTTTGGGATTTGATTTCAAATAATTTCCAACTTCCCTCCTCCCTAAAAATCTGAAATTAAATTTCAGATTTTAAATAACTTCCTTCCCTCTCCAAAACCCTAACCCTAATTCCCCAACCCCACCCCTTGGCCGGCCACCTTCCCCACCCTCTTTCTCCTTGGATTCTCAAAGGAAATCACCACTCTATTGGAAGAACACATCAAGGGCAGCAAAGCTTCACCGACCATTACTTGTCATCCTTCAACAACATGAATGGACGTGCCCGTATGGGATTACGTGTTGGTACTTGACGAAGACGATAACATCGACATCCTCCGGTCCCCGTTCTTCGACGTCGGGTTTGACTTCGACGACACCGTCGAAGAATATTTCGATCGGATCCACATTACTTTGGTGGATACGATTGACGATCAGAGGAAGAAGGGACGGTGGACCATCCTAGGCCGACTCACGACTGCTTCCCCTCCGGACGCTCCTCCGTTCAGCAAGTACTTCACTCACCTCCTACACCGCCTCACCTTTGCTATTGGCAAGCAAGTGGTGGCTATCCGACAACGACTCCTCTCCGGTTAAGGTGAACCTTCTTATTTCGTCAATTACTTCACTTTCTCCTAACCTTGTAGGTGATGATGAAATCGTAAAGGATCTAAGCCGCTCCTCATGCTCAAAGCTTAGTAAAGTAGGATTACTTGAGTGTTCCTTTATGTTTGCTTATCTCATTGTTAATCGAGGAATTATGCATGAACAACTACTATGTTAGCATCATTTTGATTCTCTAAATATTTGTTTGTGCTAGCATTATTACATGTGGTTTAGCCTAAACGCAAGCATCCCTCTCTTGTTTTATTTTATCGTTCAAATGTTAGTAATTTAATCTACCAATTGCTCTTTAAATTCCACCGTGCAAAATCCAATTTACATTCAAGCATATTAGTCCTGCATCACTTCTACTAAACATTCTTGGGGAAATATGCTCCTTATTTCTGCAAGCTGTGATACGTGTTATACTCTTTATAGATCCATAATTCTGCGCTTGATGCCATCTCTGTTATTAGATTTCTTTCTTTGGTTTCGTTTGTAACCAGTTTACAGATCTGGCTGACATCTTGATTTTATATAAATTTTTTGAAATGACTAATATTGCGCATACCGTCTTCAGGTTGAATCTGAGCTCACTGAACTTCCACTAGAGGAGAGAATAGAGTATCTGAAGTCCCTTGGTGTGAGTGAAAGTGGACTAGGAAATCTTATAAGAGAGACGTATGACCTATTGGGACTCCGAACTTACTTCACATCAGGAGAAAAGGTGACAACATTTTATTTTTCTTCCTTTATTTGTTTTCTAGTACTTGGTCTTGATGTTGCCTTCCGCTTCTTTTCCAGGAAACAAAAGCTTGGACAATACTTGCCGGTTAGTTTTGATGAATGCTTCTCGCGTGCATATTAGTTTTGGCTGCTCAATTATGCTTGGATATCTTGATCGAAATAGTAGCCTCTTGCCAAACAGGCATGACAGCACCTCAAGCTGCTGGAGTAATACATTCAGATTTTGAGAAAGGATTCATTCGTGCAGAGACAGTAAGTTTTTTATCTTATTATTATTTTTTTAATTTTTATGTATTTAGTTCCTGTTATGCTGCAGAAAGATTTTGTTTTTAGCTCTGCAGTCTAAAATCCCCCTTCGTAGCTTAGAGACCCACTGTGATGCTCAGAATACTCTGAAAGTGTTCTTTTAATCAATTGTTTCATTTTTTTAGCTCTTTTTTTTTGTTATAATTTATGGTTCTTGAGAAGTTTAATTCGTAAGCCTGAAAATCTGTGCGCATTTGTGATCAGGTATCCTATGATGATTTTGTTGCAGCTGGTTCGTTGGCTGCTGCGAGGGAGAAAGGCCTTGTAAGTTTGATGTCCACAACCCCACATTAACCAAGCTATAGATCTTAATGCTTTGTTTAGATTACAGAAAGTAAATGAAATGAAATCAAAAGAAATCCCATATAATCTGTTGTTTGATTATGAATCCACAACCATTATTTTGAGTTATTCAACTTTTTTTTCTTCTTTTTATATCCTTCCACTCAAATTCCCAGCATCGAAACACAGCCCAAGGGACATTTAAAGTTAATATAAACACTAATGGTAATTACTGCTTTTTATAATCAATGCAGTTGAGATCAGAAGGCAAGGAATACGTTGTACAAGAAGGAGATGTCATGCTTTTTCGATTTAATGTCTGATTTATACCAACAAAAAGCAAAGCCACTGAGACAAGGATCGGCTCTTTTGTATCTTTCATTCATGAGCTGTCACCACCAATTGCCTCAACCAAACAACAGGAATAATTTATCCCTGCAACATTTTTTTGGTCATCCTTCCAGATGTTTTTTCAGTCTTAATCTCCTCCACTCCTTCAAGCTTAAGATACTTACAGTGAACATAATCACTGTTTTAAACCAATTTTGTTGTGATAAAGTATTTGTGAATGCTTCATTGTTCTTCAACCACATTTTTAATATATAATTAAATCATGGAACAACTGGTTTTTAATCTATACCCCTTCTCCCTTATTTTAAAGGGTAGAGGGAAAAAACTCTGATTGCTTCAAAGCCAATCAAGCCCTCATCAGAGTGGTAATTCTTCGGTGGTTAGCTTTGACATGGACTTGCCAATGAACAAGACAAAATCTTTCATTTCCTTGGCATTAATATGAAAGATTACTCTTATCTCACCAGTATTTGTTTAAAGTTTCATTTTACTTTTTGTTTCAGTAGGCTATTTCTCCTATTGCATTTCAAATATTGGAGTTGGAAATACCTAAAGATGTGCTTCTTGTATTGGGGCAAAGCTTCTTATATGTGCCCGCCATGCTATCTATAATCCCATATGAAATTAGGTTAATGGTGCTTAGGGCTGCAAACGAACCTAGCCGAGTATGTGCATGTTCATATTTGTGTTCGTTTATTATCAACTTGTTCAAGTTCTGTTCCAGTTTGATTCAAGCTTTTTTGCTTGTGTCGTTTAAATTAATGGATGTTCATGTTTGGTTCATATTCGGTTGATTTGGTGCTTATCGAACTTTAAACAAATGAATCTTATTAAGCTATAAACGAGCTCTACTTTTAGATGTACATTAATTTAACAAATGAGCCTTATCGAGCCTTCTAATAAACAATTACATCAAGCCTATTCATGAACATATCTAGTGAAGTTTTTTAAACCATCAAATAAGCTCGTTTACGAATATATCTAATGAGTATTCTTAAGCTATCAAATGAACATATTCATGAACATATCTAATTAGTATTTTTGAGCTATCAAATGAGCTCGTTTACGAACAAACGATTTATGATTCATCTTACATTTGTTTAGAGAGTGCGTTATTTCCGATTTTAGGTTGATGCGGGAAGTAAAAGTAAATTTATTAAATGATTTTAGATGAGATTAGTAAAAATATATTATTAAATTATTAAATTGATAATATATATATTAAAACTCTAATACATTTTTAATCGAGCTTCCTAGTCGAGCTCTAATAAAGCTTCTTAACAAGCTTGTTCATGAGCGTTAAATGATACTATTCATGAACTTAAACAAACCGAACACCAAGTTGTTCAAGCTCGTTCGTTTTCCTTATCAAATGAACATGACTGAGCTTTTATCAAGCCGAGTCACGAGTAACTCGTCGAACGCTCGGTTCATTTGCAGCCCTATTGGTTCTTTTGAGATCAGCTCAACACTCTCTTTTTTGGGACTTTTAATCGAATTGAACACAAATTGGCATGCATACATCATATATGCAAGCTTCAAACTCATGACCTCTTGATTGGTAGTCTAAACTCTCAATCAACAGATCAAGATGAACTAGAACGAGTAAATCCGAAGGCTTTGTGAACCAAATCCAAAGGCAAGAGAAAAGCATAAAGGACTAATCTGAACAATTGATTTCGACTTAAGCTTTTGAAAATGATAGCAGCTAGCAATTATTTATTTTATACGTACACTTCTTAGAAACTCATTTTTTCATGTTAGTTGGAGTGCTCTGAGTTTTATTTTTAGGTAACATCCCACGAATTTGTTATTATTAAAAATAATATTCTAATCTAACCTCCATTTACTTTTATATGACTATATTATTATTGTATGAAAAGATATAAGACTTCCAAACCACTTCCAAAATCTATTAAATGCAATGTATTTATTTTAATTTTATTTAACTCAAATGATATGTTTTTTATTTAAAATAATAAAATGAAATAATAATTATGATTTTCTTAAGGTGTGTTTTGGATAATTGTAATTTTTTATGAATGTAATTGTATAGTTATGGAGAAAATAATTTTTTTAAAGGCTGAGAACTTTTTTTGAAAATAGTAAAAAATTTGTGGCCAAATAAAAAGTTATGATTTATATCTGAAAAATAAAATAGTAAGAAAACTGTTCCAAATGAAAGTCTTAATTTATTTAAGTTTTTAAATAGTTTGACATATATTTCAGGAAGATTTTGTTTGGAATAGTTTTTCAACTGCTATTTTTTGTAAGAAAAATAATTAGTAAAAAAGCAATGTTTCAAAGATAGTTTTTTTATCGTTATTTTAGGGTCTGTTTGGGATGACTGTAATTTTTTGTAAAAGTGGTTATAATGCTGTTGTGGAGAAAGTAACTTTTTTGAAAGTTGTTGTAGAAAGCAGTTTTTTAAGGCAATTTTTTTTAAAAGTAGCAAAAAAATAATTGTCAAATAAAAATTATGATTGCGTCCAAAAAGCAAAGCAATAAGTCAAATAAAGTCTTAGATTTTGTTTGGAATAGTTTTCTTACTGTTTTCTATAACATCTTCTTAGCACAAAAACTTTTTAAAAGCAGTGAAAAGCACTTATCAAAAGTTGTTCTAAATGAGGCCTTTTATCTTTGAAAGCCTGTTTTGAAAAAAATATTTTTAGGACTGTGATTGAGAAAGGAGTGTTTAAAAAATGAGTTAAATTGTCTCAAATAAAGTCTTTAACAGAAATGTTATTAAAATGATATATCTATGTTATTTTCATAACTCTTATATGAACATTATATCAAATTAAATAATTAATATTTTATATCCCAAAACAGCTGTCATTAAATAAAAATCATTTTTCTGTTGAAGTTACATAGAGGCCTTGAGCAGCGTCCAGTTTTCCACTACATTAAAAGCAGAACCAAAACGTTAATAATGATGTGCTACCTTCCGTTACTAATAGCTTTAAAGCCACCCCTGGCCAGTCGAGCGCCCATTAATCCTTTGAAACTCTCCCTCTCTCTCTCTCTCTCTCTCTCTCTCTCTCTCTGAGTATATATATATATATATATCTCTCTCTCATGATTAGCAAAACACAATGAAGAAGATCAAAGTTCTGCTGAGGAAGTGCAAGAGCCTCTCAGCAACATTGGGGAGGTCTTCCTCCTACACAAGTTTGAGATCCAAATCCACCAAATCACAGGACTTTTGGCGTGAAACTGAGGAGGTTAGCGGCGACCAAGGCGGCGGTGAGACTATCGTGTTTGTCGGAAGCTCTCGACGACGTTACATAATTCGAGCGAAGTATTTGGGCCACCCAGTCATTAAAGCGCTCATAGATCGTTCGAGCCAAAGCTCAAAAGACACCATCTTCGTGAATTGTGAAGTTGTTCTTTTCGATCATCTTTTATGGATGCTTGAGAATGGAGACCATGAGACGGTCGGCGGAACTTCGCCGGAGGAGCTGGCTGCCCTCTATGCATATTGAGAATGCTCATGGAACTAATTAACTTTATAATTAGTTGATTAAGGATTTGTTTTGAGTTTCTTGGTGATAATATATTTGGGGCCTTTGTTGAGTTTTATTTTCTAATATGTTCTACTAATTGATATCTAAACGGTTCATATATATATATATATATATATATATATATATATATATATATATATATATATATTAAATAATGCTGAATCAAGAGTTTTGCATTATTTGGTGCATAGATCAGGCTTCAATTTGTTTTAATTTGGAGCATTAGGGGATCTAATTGGTATTAGGCTAATGATGACAGATCATGGAAGTATTTAAGAAGTCTAATTATGCTTTGAAGGTGATTTGGTTAATTTTTAGTGGATTATATATTGATAAGCTTTGCTTAGAGCTTTGAAGATGCGTGCTTGTTAAGGAGGTTTGATATTTTCTTAAAAAAAAGTACACCATGATTAGATATTAAAGTGATAGTAGCTTTGTCATGTCCCACATGATTAGTAGAATACTTCAACATTTATTTTAAAGCAATTATGATTATTATTATTGTTATTGAGTGCTAAAATAACTTTTTAGTATAAAATTTATTTGAATTAGAATTTTTTTGTATTAAAAAATTATTTTACAAAGCAGTAAAAAAACTGACCTGCACTACTCTATCACCACCTATCCATCCTTGCTTACTATCACCCACTCATCAATTATCACATTATATCACGATTAATTATTGTGTGCGGAGTCCGGATGTCATCCAGAGACCAATAAAAATATGCCACATCACCTCAAAAATGTACCGCACTCGGTACCCAGCTCGGTACCTCTCGGTACCAAACGTAACTGGACGGTTCTCCCGTCCGGTATCCGCACAGAATATTCTCTCCATTATCACACATGTACATGCAACATGTACATGCCCATTGCCCATCTGTTGCTGTCATGATAGTCATTGTTCAAAGGAAACCTCATTAGCTCAACTATCTAGTTATATAGGTTCAAAAAAGATTCTTTTTCCCTTCTTTGTCTTTTTTTTTGGAACGTGGAGTATCGGCCCGCTGCCACCTCAGCTTGTAAGGCGCTTAGTGGTGTCCACTAATCTCCTCGGTCGACCTAGCGGTGGCACCCACATCAGAAACCTCCTGGCCAACACTTTATTGGTCCCCACTTAAGAGGTGCGGGCGTAGTGGGGTGGATTCGAACCCAGGATGGGGGGTTCCCAATCGCACTCTCCCACCAACCAGCCTAAATCTCGGTGGGTTCTTTGCCCTTTTATTACTTCAAGATAAAGTGATAAATTTTATGATTGAGCAAATCAAAGCCGTACATATATGCATAATTTTGAAAATACACTCTAATTTATATACTATATTTAGATCTATTAGGTGTTCTAGTTATCAATTAGATCTACAGGTCCTACAAACTTAGGGACCCTATCCTAGCAAGTTAGTTGGAGAAAGTCCTCTCAAACAGTACAAAACTATAGCATTTTAATGGAAAGTGTGTGCTAACCCCTCAACCCTGCAACAAAGTACATGCTCCCAAAGGCATTCATGAGTTCATAGTGCTATCAATTTCCTATTCATTTTGTTTAGTTTTAGGAGAAAAAAAGAGTAATATGATTTTTGGAAAATATATTATTATATGATTTTAATGATTTCTCCCAACTAACTGATCAAAAATTGTTTTAATTATTATAGATCAAGTTAGAAGCTTGGGTCAATCATTTGAATGAATTAATTTTTAACTCAAGCGAATATATCCAATTTGAATAAAATGGTTCTACTTTAATGATTTACGTAGCTCACTTTGGTCTGTTGGTTGGGAGCTTTGGCTATCAATCAAGAGGTATTGGGTTTAAGTCTTTCATATGTGATGTGTGTGAGTTTGACTTAATTAGCCTAAATGTTAAAAAAAAACTTTAATGATTTCAATCACTTTTGAACGAATTTAGCAATTCTATGTGAAACTAACCATCCCAAATAAAACTTATTTTAGGTCAAGCAAACTTATTATGAATTTAAGCTAGTTTCTATGAAAATTCAAGTAGACGAAGAGGACATCCCTCCGAAAAAGAATATTATTTTTAAAGTATAAATCTAACTTCTATAGCAATCAAATGACTGCAAAATAGCTTTTAAAGAAGAGAATTGTCAATAAGATTATTTATCAATAGCCAAAAGCCAATTTAGCACTTGTACGGGTGCTTAGGGCATTTCCTACTGAATCTCTCATTTTTCACTTCAAAATACAGCAATAGCATAGAAAATAGTAATTCATCTTCAACCAAAATCTATTTCAATCATGTAGATTCTTTCTTATATTCATTTATGCATAAAAAAAAGCTTTATTTTATGAAGGAGCATGTTAATCACTAGAATTAATAAAAGGAGTATATTTATTAAAAAATTTAAAAAGGAGCAAATTCTCCAAAATATTTGAGCCAAATGGTTAAAGAGAGAGAGAAAAAGGTAGAGTAGAAGAGAGAGAAAGTGACAGAGAGAGAAAGAAGAGAGAGGCGGGGGAGAGTATAGCGAGTGAGAGAGAGAGAGAGAGAGAGAGGGAAAAGAAAGATAAAAATTTTTCATATAAAATTGTTTAAATATTTTATATATTATTTTTAATATTTTAAATATCAGTTTAAATATTTTTTTAGTTATTATTTTAAATATAAAAAGTATAAATTTTTTTATATTATATTTAAACAATAAAATTTATATAATATTATTAAAATAAAAAAGTTAAAATATAGGTTAAATATTTAAAAAACAGTTAAAATAGTAGTTAAGTATTTAAACTAAACTAATATTTAATGTTGTTTTAAACATTTAAAATAATATTTAACTATTAATTAACTAATTTTTTCTTTCTAAAATTTTATTATTTAGATATTTAATAATAATTAAGATAATATTTAAAATGATATTTCAAATACTAAAAATAATATATAAAAAATTTAAACAATTTTATTTAATCTTTCTCCCCCTCTCTCTCGTTGTACTCTCCCTCGCCTCTCTCCTTTCTCCCTCTTTCTCTCTCCATGTCTCTCTCTCCCTACTCTACCCCTTTCTCTCTCTCTCTTAAGCTGAATATTCTAAAATATTTGACACATTTAGAATGTACTAAATCATTTGGTGCATTCTGAATTTGTCAAATATTTTGACGAATTAACTCATTTTTATTTTTTTTTTAATTGATTAACATGCTATTTATAAATAAAACCTGAAAAACAGGGTTTTTATGAATAGTGAGATAAGTCACCTTGTCCAGGATTGCAAAAATGTGGTTTTGTTTTTAGCGGTAGGATGAAGGCTTATTGGAGATGCCCAACAAACTTACCAGCCAAATTTATGTTCTCTTCTTGTTGTCAACAAGGCGCCACGTCTGTCTTGATTTTGAGGAAACCGAGAGAGCACGCAGCACTGCCGAAGCATACTTCTAATCCTGTAACGAGCCGCAGATAGGGGATTGATAGAACAAAGTTCTTCGTCTTCCCTAACAAAAATCTGATGCAGTTCTTCTCGCGAAGCAGAAAACTGAGCGATATGTTGAGGGTTTCTCTAAGGCCTCCGCCATTGGTGAAATCAGCCCCAAAGGCTCCGTTCTCCAGCACCGTATCTAAGTGGGAGGGCGGGGTTTCCATGGTTCAGGGCTCATCCAGGGGAATCGGGCTCGAATTCGTGAGCTTTTCGTTCCAAAATAAACTTTTTTTTAAGATACATTAGAATGCTTATGTTCCTTTTTTCAATTTCGCGTGGGCTTCGGTGTACTGTTTTCCGTCGATAATTTTGTGTTTTATTCCTTTGTGGCACATTTACTTTTTTTGGGGCTCCTCGAAATTGATAGATGATTCTAGTGAATGAGTATCTAAGGCCAAAATTTCTGCTACGTGTGTGGAACACGGTATCTTACTAATAAAACTCTGTGGATCGTGCCATATGGGTCATGATTTTTATGTCATATTTTATCATTTTAAAATCAAACTATTACCACCATTTTGGAATTCACAAATTCGTCAGTTTTCAAAATTTTTACTTTGATTTTTTAAGTTGATTGTGTTTGATAGGTGAGGCAACTACTTGAGAAAAGCAACAAAGGGCATGTTATTGCGACTTGTCGAAATCCTGGGGGAGCAACCAACCTTCTTGAATTGAAGGAAAAGTTTGGAGATCGTCTCAACATACTACCACTTGATGTGACAGATGAGAGTACCATAGAGGTAATGCGACATTTCTTATCTATTGACACCATTTCTGTGCAGTGCTTTCAACATAAGAAATATCTACTACTAAATTTCAGAAGCGAGTACTACCTTGATTTGCTTGTACTGTATGTAAACTTGCATAATGAATTCACTAACTTTTTAAAGGGACATTCTGGTAAGTTTTGTTCTCGTCTAGTGTTTATGGTGGGGTGAGCTAGAATTCTTTCTAGTGTTGTAGGAAAATTATGCTTTCTAGTGTTGTGTGGATAAAATTGGGCACATTTACTGCGTTTTTGTTCCTGCGCTTTCACTGCACTTATACTATGCTTTTTCTACATATTCACTATATTTGCTGCGCTTTTAGTGCTCATTTACTACGCTTTGCTGCGCTATGACTGCACTTGTACTGTGCTCTTTCTGCGTTTTGGCTGAGCTTTTACTGCACTTTTATTGTGTTGTTCTATATTGCATACCATTACACTTTTCATGTTATTCAACATATATGAACTTAAGGAACGATATAAATACAAAAGTAATGCAGTATTATTTTATTGAAAATTACAAGATTTGTTATTTTACAGAAAAAATTAATCAAAGAATACAATATAATATGAATAAATGATAATACAAAATGTACACAAAAATGCATATTAGTTGTGTATTGCGTATTGAATGTGCCTTCAGATTTGAACTTGTAAGGAACAATTTTTTTGATAAATTGTCAAGAAACTTCACTGTGTATTTACTACGTATTAGTTGTGTTTTACTGTGTATTAACTACATATTTACTATATATTTACTGCATATCGAATGTGCCTTCGGAATTGAACTTGCAAGGAATAATTTTTTTGATAAATTATCAAGAACTTCACTTCATATTTACTGCGTATTTATTGCGTATCGAATGTGCATTCAGAACTGAATTTGTAAGGAAATTTTTTTTTGATAAACTAGCAATATAACTTTACTGCGTATTATTAGTTGTGTATTTACTGCGTATCGAATACGTGTCAATAGTAAGTAATTTTTTTTCATTTGATGTTTTATTAACTGTATATTGACTCCGTCAAAATAAAGATCACCAAAAAATAAAAAAGAAAATTAAACACAAAGAGAATAATAAATCACGATATGTAAAACACAAACGAATACAAGAGATTTACATGGCACAATTAGGGTACCGAAAAATAAGCGGAACTCCAAACTTTTTCTTATAATCAAAATTTGTTCCGGGGGCAATGCCTCTTGACCCCTCAACCTAATTGGGGCGCTGCCCCTTCGGACCCCCTACATATTTGATTTCCATAGTCGTTATTTGATTTTACAGTTTCTTAAAACCGGAAAAATGATTTTCGGTTATGCTCCTTCTCAAAATAATACCTGGCATAGCTCCTTTAACAAATTTAAATTATTAACCTGCTCCTTATCAAAATTTGGCCTCCTAAAGAATTAGGAAGAGGGTGAAATTGCAATAAGTATAAGGAGATAGTCCTCCACCAAATTATTTATCTAATAAACATGTATGTATATGTACCATCAAGATATAAAATGCATGTATGAACTTGATATAATCATGAATCATGAATCATGTATGATAGTTCAAACACAAAATATATGTTCAATATAACTATGAGTTTTTTATTTTATGTATACTATTGCAAATCAAATATGTATGTATACTTTCCAACAAATCCATAAGATATTGGTTTCAAACGTACACATGACATATTTTCTTTTCATTGGAAAAAGTATGAAATAAGTTTTGGATTTGACTCACATCAAAAGAAATCTGTATCTCAGATTTTGTGTTAATAACTAGGATTGACCCACCGAGGCTTAGGGTGGTTGGTGGGCGAGTATGGTTGGGAACCCTCCATCCCGGGTTTGAATCCCCTCTACTACGGCCTCGCCTCTTCAGTGGGGCAAAGCAAGTGTGGGCCCAATGCCGGTGGGTGGCCTCGCTAGGTTCCACTGAGGGATTAGTTACGCCGCTAAGCGCTCCCATTGGAGTGGCAGCTGGTAGATACCCCCGTTCCCAAAAAAAAAAAACCAGGATTGTAAAATGCATGGTGTAAATCATTAAAAGGGGTATGTTGACTATTTTTTTTTTTTTTTTTGGGACATTTAGGCCAATTAAGGCAAACTCACACACACAACGCATACACAAAGACTCGAACCCAAGACCTCTTAGTTGGAAGCCTAAGCTCTCAACCAATAGACCAAGGTGAGCTGTGTGTATGTTGACTATTTCATTCTATTAATTCTTTAGAGCTATTGAAGTTAATGCTCAGGCCCTTTGGTCTTATTCATTAGCTAAGGAAACCATCAAATAAAAGAATTCTATATATAATGCATTATGATTCATATAATAAGCTCTAAGAAATTCGATCAAAATATTAGGAAGCATTTCGAGCATAGACTCTTTTCCTGTTAGATGTTTAGAATTAAGATTTAATGGCGAGAAATCCCTATGTTGTTCCACTTATTTATTAGAGAATAGATACTGAAGAAGAAAGTCCAAGAATATTCAAATACATTTTATACAAATTGATTTTGAGAAATTGATTACTATTAGTTAATTTAGCAAATATGTGAAATGATATAACGAATTGATAGGAAGTGGATGCAATTTTCACAAAACTAGAAAACGACACAAGAAATTTAGGAAGAACATACAAAAACTTTTTTTTTTTGCAAGATATATGAAAGAATATAGCAAGATACAATTGGATCTTCAATTGGAGAGGAATATCCAACTCTCCCAAATCCCTAGCCGGTGCCTAGAGCCCTCACAACCTAAAAAATTCTAATTTCAGCAAACTCAAAACATAATTCTTCAATTTGATTGATTTTGGTTTGATGGCTCTGTGATGATTTGCTACTCTGTGATGGACGCTTATATCTCTGTAGGCTAGGGCGATCTAGATGTCTATTTCTAATCAATTTTTTTTGTAGGTGGTCATGCTTATGTAAAGCTTTTATTAAAACGAATGGGGCTAACTTAATTAAATTTAAAATCTAATCAAATTTTCTGCATGTTCTTCAGCTGCTTAAGCCCCCTTAAATAGAAAAATATGGCCAATAAATAGGGTGCTCAATGACTAAGCAAAAGCTTTGGTGATTATATGATATGTTTTGATTTGAATATTTGAATATGAACTGCTTTACTAACCTATATGGAGTATAAAGTCTTTTTATTTTTAAAATATAATTTATTACAAGAGTTATGAAAGTCTAGAAATGAGATATTTTCTCCCAAAAAGGATCGAGGAACCAAAAGGAAATAATATCCTTCACTGATCTTGTGATCAAAGAATATGTCTCAAATTTCTAATAAAATATCAACTCAAACATAAAATCTCATCTTCTAAAATACTAAAGCCCAGGATAAGATAGATTGGAGCACTTCTAATTTGTCTCAGAATCCTAGTGCTCTGTACTCTTCATCCTTTGACTCTAAAGAAAGAATTGTTCAACATTGAACAAGTCCCCTCTTAAAAATTTTAAAATCTCTTATCCTTGACTTAAATTTTGAAATCTAGAAAAATATTTGCCACTATTTTAATCGAGAGTATTCTCACGAGAGTGGGAACATAGACATATTTTCAAATCTTCAAATTCTTTTGCAGAATATCATTTTCACATTTCAGGGTGATATGATATTCTCTCTGCTATATTTGATTGCAAAAATGACAAATTTTAAAAAACTCTATTTTCATTTTCAAATACTTTTATAGAATGTCAAGTTTGTCTTTCGAGACAGTACGTTGTTCTCTTTAGTGTATTTGATTATAAAAATGGTAATTTTTCAAAATCTTATTTTTGTCTTAGAATTCACTGTAGAATACCATGTCCATCTCTTAAAGTAGTACGTTATTCTCAATACAGTATTTGATCACAAGAATAGGAGCTCCCTTTGAAGTTTTCCCATTGTGTCCCATGGCATATTTGGTTGGCAGCAACAAAAATGGAAGGTAGATTCTCATAGATTGGTATGCTGGCAGCTCGCATATTTAATAAGAATGGAAAGAAATTGCGGGTGGACTAGATGTTCCTTGTGTAAATTCTTGATTATTACTCTTCCTAGAATTGTATAGATTCTTAATATAATATAGGCAACTCTATGTTTAAATATTGATATATCATAAAATCTTTTTGCCTTTTTTTTTTAAAAAAAAAAATTATATAGCATTCCACATCATCATTCTCGAGCCAATGTTATTTTATAATGCATTTGTATTGTGATGTCGGGTTGATTGTGGATCAACTTTCTAGAACAATGGGTATGGTTTTATGCCTAGCTGTCTCCAAAATCTACCTCCATTAACCTTATGTGTTTTTAAAAATTTTAATGTTCTTCTTTTCTCTATTGATATTCTAATTTTGGAATTGCGACGTATGATTGCTTCTGCAGGCTGCAGCCACCTCTGTAAAAGAAAATTATGGCTCTATAAACCTACTGATTAACACTTCTGGAGTACTTTCAATACCTAAAATACTGCATCCAGGTTTGACGTCTTAGCTGCCAAAGGATAATTACTTGGATGTGTAGATTTGAATGGGTGGAAGATGATTTTTTTTAAATTTTTACCTTTGTTTCACTTGTTCCTTTTATTGTTTTGATGCCATTAGCCTGCCTTCTGCTAAATTACATTCCTTTTCTTCATTGTTGTGTAATTAAATAATCCGCCACCTTAGATTTTTAAACTTTATTATTAACTAACTAGGATGAATGCTTTTTCACCTTTCAGTTGATGCTGTTTGGCTTGCTTGGACATATTACTTAACAGATTTGACCTTCTTAGCTCCTAAATGCTAATTACTTGGATGTAGATTTGAATGGATCGATTATGCATTTTTGTTGTATTTTTTCCTTTATTTCAGTCGTTCTTTTTCTTGAGATTTTGATGCCTCTAGCATGCCTCTGCAAAATGAGATTTCTTTTCTTCGTTTTTTGTGTACTTAAATTTTCTTCCGCGTTGGATTCTTAAACTTCATTAGTAACTAACTAGGATATACGTGTTTTACTATTCAATTGAGTTTTGGCTTGATCGGACATAGTAATTCATTTCTGTGTATTTGAGTGTATGCATGCGCATTTGTTTAGGTTTTTATTTAGTTTATTTTTGCTGATTAAGTGTTCAGATAAGCCGCTTTCTGTTTTCAATTGGAAATAAGTTGAGGATTTACTTCATAAAAGTTTTATGTATATTCCTGTTTTGAGCAACGTTTTCACCCTTTTCTTTCCAAAAAGCTATCATAATTCTGTTTGATAACAAATTTCTTAATGATTTTCAGAAATTTTGTATAGTGAGAAGTAATTTTTTTCCAAACATACATGCTAGGGTGTGGTGATGGTAAGTATTTGATGTCCAATTTTTTCAGAAGTAAAAATGACTTTAATACTCACAAAAACTTTTAAAATATATGTTTTTCTCTTAGGCATCCCGCAAATATTTTTACAAATAGTTGCAACTACTCCAAACAAACCTTCAAAGTATATACAACCAACAGGGACCTCCAACCAATGATCTCAAAATCCACCACCAACAAACCACAACAAGTATTTACAACCAACAGGTGAAAGCTAACCCTGACCCCTTAAAACTAACCTTCTGAACGCCCTAAACTACCAGCCACAATGAGGGCCTTTGCTTATCATTGCTATTGGACAAACTTAACCAGCCAACCTTATCAACACTAGTACATCCTCTAACATAAGCAGGCTCAGCAACCAGATCTAGGTGAGTCGTGCAGATTAGAGCAGCAAAGGAGGCGGTAGAATGTGAGTGGTATTAGCCGAATCCAGGAGGAAGGGAAGGTAGTTAGAGAATCACTATCAGAGGATCAGATTAGTTGGAATGATAGATGGGGTATATTAAGGTTTCGTTTGGGATGACTTTCTTACTACTTCTTAAAGCAGTTTTTTAGTACAAAATTTTTTATTTTTGTGCTAAAAAGGTGCTGTAAGAAGCAATAAGAAAGCCATCCCAAACGAAACTTAAGTGAGAGAAATAAAACACAGGGGAGTGCTAGATAGAATCTTTGAGCGACTTGCCATATGCGCTCATTCACTTGGCTACACGCGGTCCCATGCTTACAACACTTGGACACGACACGTGTAGGAGAGATTCTCTCTTTGGAATAATGACATGCATCTTGTTATTTTCTCCTTAGAAAAAAATTGCAAGTAATTTACTCATCTTTATTATGTGTATTTATTTGCAATTTCTGGTGCAGAAACAACATTGAGTAAATTGGAGAAGTCATCCCTGATGCTTACATACGAAATAAATGCTGTTGGACCTGTCCTAGTAGTGAAGGTAAATTTTCATTTGTTTCCTTTCATCTATTTGCTTATCGAGCCAAATTCAGGATCTCACGTGTCTCTCGCTTTTGACGCTCTCTCCAGCACATGTGGCCACTCCTCAGGGCAGGAGGTGGATCTGGAACTGATAGAGAACTTGCTGTGGTTGCAAATTTGAGTGCTAGAGTGGGCTCTATTGGAGACAATGGATTGGGTGGATGGCATTCTTATCGTTCTTCAAAGACAGCTCTGAATCAATGTATGTTGTGCTCGTTCTATGGCTTTGTAGTACCTCATAATCTTCCCATGATAGGATTCACATGACCTATGTTGTAAGTTGCGAGGTAATCATACTAATTACTTCCGGCTTTTTCAATGGACATTCTTACAAAGTTTAGTAGGCATTTTAACTGATTTAATTTCTTGAGGGCATATGGATAGGTAGAGATGAAGGAACGAGCTTTTATTTGTTTGTGGATGGGTGAGGGGTAGTGCGGGAGGGAGTAAATATGATAAATGATAGTTCAAATTGGTATTCTTTGTGGAGAAAGATACTATCATTTAGTTTATTATTGCTGATGGAATTGACAGTTTTCAGGCACAGAGATTGTATTAATTATGCTGCTTAAAGACCCGATCTGCCAAATTTAAAATTGACGTTGTTTGTTCTTATTTCATTCAGTTTGATGTCACACTTACAATAAAAGTTATCAATTTGAGTAATAGAAATAAAGCAATAGCGGGTTTGGGGGGAGGGGTGGCTGCGAGGAATTTAGGTGTAACCGTGTAATTACTGCATCTTTTGGACTTTTACGCATTAGTTATCAATGAAATAACTGCGATGGGATGAGATCCTTTATCGTAAAAACATATGGCATATTTCGTTTATGTTAAGATGTATCATCTCCAGTGCTTGAACTAAAATTTTAGTTGGTGTTTCAGTGACCAAGACCATTTCTGTGGAATTAGCTCGGAGAAAGGATCCAATAATCTGCATTCTACTGCATCCTGGGACCGTGGACACAGATCTTTCAAAGCCGTTCCAGAAGAACGTCCCACCTAGTAAGCTATTTACGAGAGAATTTTCAGTACAAAAGCTCCTAAGCATTATTAACAATGCTAAAGGTAGTGATAATGGAAAATTCTATGATTGGGATGGCCTAGAAATTCCCTGGTAAAAATAGCTGATACCATCCTTTTCTTTCTCTCTCTCTCTCTCTCTCTCTGTACGCCAAATGTTATTGCTGGCAATACCATCTTTGTTTCTTCACATCAAAATTTATTAATTGAGTGCCCAACGCTCATTAACCAAACAAAAGGCTAACAATTGCTTTTATGAATCTATTATATGTCATTCATTTGAATTTCACAGTGTCACTTGCCTTTCTTGTTAAATGATATTCATTGTTGTTTAACCATGAAATTTAAAGCTTAAATTCTTGTGAAAGAAAAATATTATTTCACTTGATTTGGCTTGTTAGTGTGGATTTCGTTTCAGTTCAAATAAAATCTTCTTCTAGTTACCTCTCAAACAGTTAACCTTATTCAAGAACCATTGTTAACATAATTTAATAAGGACTGTTATTGTCGATTAAGTTCTGCAAGCCTAACGAATCAAAATTAGGTGGTTCATTAACCTCCAACAGTGTTGTGGGTGACAACTAATCCGGTAGGTAAGGATCTTTAGAAGTTGCAAAAAGTCTTTTGAGTTCTAGCCTTACCTACATCTTAATAAATTCATGTTACAGACTTTGGGGTAGCATAAGAAAAACCCTTAACAGTGTATCCTATCATTTCCTAGCTTTCATTTATTAGTAAACGAATGGAACACCTACTAGTTAAAGAGCATGTGATAATGTTTTTTTTTCTCTTCTCCTTATATACTTTAAATGTACAATATAGTCACTACTATGTACATAGAATAATTCTATATGTGCCAGATATTTATTATTATTATTATTTTTAATGCTACCAGTACAAAATCAATGCAAGATAATTTCGATAAATGATTGAAATAGTACTTAATATTGTTAGATGTGTTCATTTTAATCTGAGGCCTTTCCATATGTTCATTATTGTCCCTAATTTCACTAAATTTGAACCAATTTGGACCTACCGTTAATTTCGCCGTTTTCTTTGGATGAAATTTGTTGGATAGAAGTTTTCATGAACACCTTTTTGGACTTGTTAAGACAATTTCATTCATTTGAGTTAGTATTAAATAGTGATTAAATGATAATAATAGCATCTTGATCCTAAGGTCTTGTCTATATGTCATTATCAGCAGAGTGATCGGATATACTTGGAGAAATCCAAAGCTTACAAAAACACTAGCTACTAGTGCAATATAAATTTTTTGTCTAGCACTCTTGTTATTGATAAAGAATAGATATAAGTTCATTAAATATTTATTCAGAATACTTATTTCACCATGCAACTTTCCCATTCCTCCGGATAGTTTACATGCATGATGGATACAGGTAGCTAGTTTATATTGGGCAGAAAGTAACCCTAAACATTGTCCCAGCCGGGCAGGTTATGGTGCTGTTATCCTTAGGATAACTCCAAGCCTGGGGGCAGAGGTCCTTAAAGAACTCATTGTAGGGTGTTTTCCTGCAGCTTGCAGCAGTTGTGCAACACTCCTCCTTATTTCTAAACACTGTACACGGGTCATTGCACCCTCCTGGAGCCTTTAGCGGTGCTGGGCATTGGCCAATGATATCTGCTGAGCACTGCAATGCTTTGCACTTACTTGATAGGTTATCGGGACTAAGGCTTATGGGCACATTGAAGCCTTTGGTGAGCGAGAGGTGGTAGTAGTCCATTCCATCGGTGTGATTGAGTGTGAAACCGGCACCGGTGTACGGCGCCTTGCCCAAGGTGCTGCATTCCAGCCTACCACCACAGTCACCAGTCTCACAGTTGCCTACACCACCATCTTTAAAATGACAGTTGGTTCGACCCCAGACGCGACAATTATCTGTGTCTCTCGCTATAGAGAAGGTCCAATTTTGACTGGGGTTGAGCTGGCGGCCGCCGCCAGGGAGTGCTGCTGCCCACACTGTGTATGGACATTTGTTTATGATTTCTAGGGTGAAGGCATTGGTTATGGGGAGGAGAAGGTGGAGGAAGAGAGAAGAAAAGAAGAAGGATATTAAACCATGAGAGGCCATCCTTTGGCAGGGGGAGTAACAAGCTATGCCAGTATATGAGATGATTTTGGAGTAAGCTTAGGTTGATATTTATTTATATGCTAATGATTTTAGGGGGGTTATTTCCAAGGGATGCATCGGAGAACAACGTTGATCATACAATCAGAAGTTTGCAAATTATTGGAGTCTGCATTTTAAAAGGTAAAACTTCCTTCTAATTATACATTATGATTTGGTTACTTCAAATATATTTAATTTCATTAGTCTCGACCATTTCCAGTATGAGAATGAATCTATATATGTTTTATGCTGGAGCTGCTTGATTCAGCTCTGCCATTGTTAAGATTCTTGCAAGTGCATAAAACATTTTTCTCTGATATGGCAGCAATAGATTTCTTCTTGTGAGGATTGGGAACATCAGTCTGTTTCTTTTTAAAATTGCTGTACAGATTTATGATTCTTGATAGAAAAAGGAATATTTAATTGTTCTTTTATTTTGCTGAGAACAGCTATGTGCATGCTGCTGTGACAATTGGGAACTTTAGTGGGCTATTACTCATTGGCATATATATATATATAAAGAGTAAGGTTTCGTTTGGGATAACTTTTTTACTGTTTTCTAAAACATTTTTTTAGTTCAAAATTTTGTTGAACTAAAGGTTTTGAACTAAAAAGCTGCTTTAGAAAGCAGCAAGAAAGCTATCTCAAATGAAATCTAAATGAAAAAGAAACATTAAAAAATTTTCATGAAGTGTTCATGTTAATGTTAATAGACAACGATATGTTATCTCCCCATTAAAAAAAATTATTCTCATAAATTTTGTCCTGAAACAATTATCGTCAATGATCATACAGGCAGTAAGAATTTATTGACAGTTCTTGTGATGGCCACATAATAAAAAAACTTGTGAAGAGCATGCTATTTCAAGGAAAGCAGGAACATTAAAAATTAAATAAAATTGAATAAAAAAATGCTTTACTCTTACATTTCTGTTTTATGTATATAGACACACAACTTGTTAATTATGAGTTAAAATAAGAGACAAATAGTAGTGGATAAAACTTGAATCTTATTGCTTACTATTAGCTGTGCAAAAAGGAATATATTTATAGGTGATAAATTAAGGAACAAATAAGTATATAATTAATATGAATAAAAAAAAAAAGAATGAGTATTAATGAATTGTTGAGGTGAACAATCATTTTGTAATTGATTTAAGATTTGTTTGGGACAACTTTCTTACTGTTTTCTAAAGCAACTTTCAAGAAATTTGATTAGTGTATCATAGTGCAAAATTTTTCTGATTGCCAATCCAACTCATCTCTTCCAACGCCTTTATTTATTATTATTTTTTTGAACAACATAACTTTAAACTTAGAATGCCAAAAAGTGCCTTTGGTTTAAAATAATTTTTTCATTTAGATTTAGGTTTTGTTTGGGACAATTTTTTTATTGCTTTTAAAAATATATATTTTAGTACAAAAATTGTTGTACTAAAAATTTTGTGCAGTAAGAAAGTTGTTCCAAACAAAGCTTTAGATTTTTAGGAGTTCTTGTGATATTTATAAACCTCTTATTAATGGAGAAATTACTTTGTGCGGACATCGGGCTGTCCGGAGGCGAATCAGAGCACGCCACGTCATATGGTACACAACAAAGGGGTGATGTGTCATGCTCTGATTCGCCTCCAGACGGAGTCCGTACCCGCACAGAATAATTTCACCTTATTAATGAGCCATTTGTGACATTATATCTATGAAAATCCCTTAAATAAAAGAAACTAAACTCATAAACATCGAAGCGCCTTTTGGTATAATGACTGGACTTTTTGTAAGAAACTTTGCAGTTAAGCGTGCTCATCCCGGAGAAATCTTGGGATGCGTGGCCTACTATGAAGTTGCACCAATAGGACAAAACCGTGAGGCTCTTAGGCCAAAGCGGACAATATCTTGATACTTAAGAGTTTGGGTTGTTACAAATGATATCAAAGCAATACACCAGCCGGAAGATGAGAACTAAGTGCCATATAAGGCAAAGTGCTACGCCATGGGAGCCACCTCTTGAACCCTGTATGGGACAAAATGCTACATGACGGGAGTCACCACTTGAACTTGTAGGAGCCACCTCTAGAATTCTATATGCCTGGTAGATGATTATGGGATAAAGATGCTGACGAGGACGTTAGTTTACTTAAGTGGGGGAGATTATGAAAACCCCTTAAGTAAAAGAAGTTCAACTCCTCAACATCGAGGCGCCTTTTGATGTAATTGCTGGAATTTTCTTAAGAAACTCCGCAGTTAAGCGTGCTCATCCCAGAGCAATTCTGGGATGGGTGACCTACTGGGAAGTTGCACCAACATGACAAAACTATGAAGCTCTTATGTCAAAGCAGACAATATTTCGATAGTTGAGAGTTTGGGCTGTTCAATATCACTCTCGAAAACACAAATATTGTAATACAAAAATAACCCCTATTATGACTACTTTCTTACAAATTTAAATTTATTTATGAAAATCCTGACTTTGTATTGTGATCGTCATGATCTGTGGCAATGCCATCGCTGTTTTAGAAGATCTATGACAAATTTTTAATCCATCTCAAAATTTATCATTTCTATACAAATTTAAGACCGTTTGGGATCATTTTATAAGTTTATTTTAATGATATATTACTATAAAATAATATATTTGTTATCCCAAATAAATATTACTTTAATTTTTTGTTGAATATTGCATAAAATAGTGATGATAGGCTTTCAAGCATAGCGCCGTAACACCACCAAAAGCACAACGCCAAAGTGCTCTAGTTCAAATAAAAATTCAAATTTTCATATTTTTTTCATTTTAAAATATTTTTCATACCTTCAAGTTGTTACACATATAGTTGAGATTTACATTCACATTTAGGGGATGGTTGCACTTAATAATTTTTTCATAAATGTAATTTTATACATTGTATTTTCAAAACTCAAAGTTGATATAGATTTGACATCCAAAAGTATGAGAGTAAATAATACATCGTTAGAAAATTCATTTGATCAAACATAAATCTTGATGCAATATAAACTGAAGAACATGTTAATTTCTTTCACCCTAAATATTGAGTTAAAAACTTTCAAAATTAAATTAAAGAAAAAAAATTAAAAAAATTAAATTAAAGAATATCTTAATTTTGATTTTAACAAACTTATAGTTGAGATGAATATTTAGATTAGATGAACCCAAAGATACTAGAAGTAATACAATCTCAATCCGAATGAACCCTAATAAGGCACATGAAATGTAATTAAATACTTCAAGATATATTCATAAGAGACATCAAGATATATATATATACTTCAAGATATTAATTAAAGAAACTAAACAATCTATGAATTTTATATGCTTATAGTTGAAATGAGCAGCTCGATGAGAGGGATCCGTCAAGCCTATGATCACTTGATTTTGAGGCCGTTAATGCACTTAAATTTTGAAAGAATAATCTATAATATAAGGATTCAGTATGAGCCGTTTGATGGAGTGTTTTTGTATTTTGGCTAAAATTATCAATATGCTATTTAAAAAATTATAAATAGTCCCGCATTCTTCACATGATAAAAATATTGAATCTAATTGTGAGAGAGAGAGAGAGAGAGAGAGAGAGAGAGAGAGAGAGAGAGAGAGAGAGAGAGAGAGAGAGATCCCTAATAATTTTAGAGCCTACTTATGACCAGAAGAGACCCTAAACATCTAATAGAAGAGACCCAAAGTTGTTAATAAAAATGTTTTAAATAAATTATTCAACATAAATGGTTTTTTAAGTGATTGATTAGTCTAATTAGTTCCGTTTGAAATGTTTGTTTATAGTGAATCGTATTCAAATTTAATAAATCCACTAACAAAACGCGTTTTGCCAATCAATCTACTTTCAAAAAGGTCATCTTTTGCGTCCATCGGCTGCTTTTTGAGACCGAGAAAAGAAGGCTTTGACAAATCAGTTGGTTAAATCGTTAGATCTCTAATCGTTAAAGTAAGCGTAAAATAGGTTCCTTTATTTCAACCGACTATTTTTTTTTTATTTTTTGTTTCAGACCTCTTTTAGGGGCTCTTTGGTTGGTTGAAAAAAAAAAAGAATACAATATAAAATAAATATTTTAGAGTTGTTTTGATGAATGTAAAATAAATGTAGGTGAATGATTTTTTTTGGTTTAGTTAGAAGTAATGAATGTAGAGTAAAATCCTAATTGGTAACGGCCAGCAGTAGCCGGTGGCGGCTGGGAGGCTAGGGCGGCGGCGAGCGGCAGTGGACAACAGATGAGGGCGGTCGACGGTAGTGGCCTGTGGTGGTAGGCGTCAGGTAGTGGTCAAGCAAACTTGTGATGTAGATAATTTTCACTCAAAATGAACTACTTCACTTTACATTACTTTTACTATACTTTAGTTTGCATCATTTTATATTCCAACCAAACACCTACATTTGGAATACTTTACACCTTAAAGTAATCCAACCAAACAGTCCTTTAAATTTTTAGCAGGATATATTTTGCATCAAATTCAATTTAAAAATATTAAAATTTATATTGAAATTAATGCAGCATATGATATAATTTAAGGGTGTAATTAAGACTTCCTTTCGGACAGCTTTCTTTCTGCTTCTTGGAGCAGCTTTCTAGTACAAAAATTAAAATTTTTGTACTAGAAAACTGTTTTAAGAAGCAAATTAAAGCCGTCCCAAATGAAGCCTGAGTTAGGCTGCTGAGGCTTGATCGATAAGGGGCTTGTGAGTCGATCTTGATGAGCTAACAATCTAATTTTGAGCAAAACCCGAATCGATTTGTTAGCTTGTTAGACGGCTTGTTAATAAAAAAATATTAATATTAAATATACTTTAAATATATAAAAAATTAATACATTTATTATCAAATTTGTTAAAAATATTAAAATGGTTTATTTATCTTTCTTATTTCAAGAGAGTTCTTATTGTTTTTCATTTAATTTTATAATTTTTGTCATATTTTGTAATAATTGCTAAATAAGAATAATTTTCTCTTTTTTTAATGATAAATGAGTCAATTTATGAGCCGATTTGAACTCATAAAATTAAAATTTAACTCAATTAATTAATCATGTTTAAGCTCAAATCGAGGGCGACTTTGCTTCGACTCAACCTTTTTATACTCCTAACATATGCTTCATTTGGGACAACTTTATTGCTGTTTTTTAAAGCAGCTTTCTAGTATAAAAATTTATAGCTCAAAAAATTTTTATACTAAAAAACTCCTTTAAAAAGCACTAAAAAAACTCTCAAATGTAGCCATAATCTCTAACATAAATCTAAAAGATATTAAACCCATCCTAATGCAATTTTTTTAAGACAAATATGACACAAGACATACATAAAAAGAAATTGTTTAGATTTTTCTAAAAATGGTTATAATCTAAGATTAGTCTTCTTAAATTATAAGACATTCTCAGTTAATTACAAGAGTTTTTAATCAACAATAAAAACAATTATAGATAATTATATATTGTATGATGAAAATAATATAATGTCTTATAAAATATGAAGAACAATTTTGTAGCTTGTAATAAAATAATTACACAATAAGCTATATATATTAACTGGATGTAGATAAATCATTTATAATTTCATTAACATTTTTATTATTTTTAAAAATCTTTACTATCATCATATCAGCTTAATTATGATATTTGTTTGAGTTTTTTTTTTAAAATTAAAAGTCAACAATAAACATAATAGTTTTCAGTTTTTAAGCTATTTTTTCACAATTATTTTATAATTAATTTTATAGATAATTACAGGCATTGTCTCTAACGGATCCTAAACTACTTGTGCCAAAAAATTTCCAATTTGTACAATCCCATGCTTAAATTCTTAACTAATTATTAAATGAGCGACAATTAACCTATTTTTTATTATAATTGAAAAGCATTTTTCCATCAGTACATGTTTTCAACATTATTACAGGCAAAAAAATAAAATTTTCCCACCATTATTAGAAAAGTTATTCTATACGGAGTCCGGACGTAGCTTTGTGTCTAGACTTCAATAAAATCGCGACACCTGTGCTGTACAGGTGGATATTTTTTTCTATTTCTTATTTAAATTTTTTCTTGCCAGCTCGACTGACCCGGTCCAGAACAAATCCTGTTCAAATTTTAGGGCTGAGCATTGACGCTCTTTTTTTAAAAGAAGTACCATGAAAACATCATATTTTTTAGGATTTTAGCTCAAAAAATATTTCATAGATGCTTAGAAAGAAAAACGAGGGAAAACCAATGAAGATGAATATGAAGACTGGTCTGGAGGAGGTCAAGGCGATGAAGATGAAGACTGGTCTCGAGGAGGTCAAGGCGATTAAGATGAAGATTTGTTTGAAGGAGGAGAAGCCGATGAAAATGAAGATTGGTCTGGATAAAGAAAAAACCGATGAGATGAAGATTGATTAGGAGGAGGAGAAGTCGATGAAGATGAAGACTGATTTGGAGAAAAAGTCGATGAAGAAATGAGGAATAATAGTTTTTTCTGTACACTTAGGAAATATATAATTTTGAAGTATTATTTGTATATTGATAGCTTTTTTCTGTACACTTAGAGGGAAGATGAAGACGCTTTGTTTTATTGATATTTTTTTCTATTGCAAATGACTATTGGAAAAAACAAAACTGATAATATAACACCACATTCTTAAATAAGTCTGCTATGTACCGCTGTGTATCTGTTATATTGGCTGTGATATTGAAATTATGGCGTGCATCAGTAGACATTTTTATTAAACTGAAAATGTACTATGTACCATTGCATTCGTTTATGTGATATTTTATTTATTTTGATATTGTGCATCTTGGTACGAATGCTCGGTTCTGCTTGGTACCAATGCTCGGTACCGCTCGGTACCTCTCAATAAGCAATACTAAATAACTATGCATTTCTTAATCATATTTCTTACATCTGACTCAATATGACTGGTACACAGCGGTATCGAATATAATTTTTTCCTTAATATCAATTCAATGTTTATATCGATGAACTCTCAGTACCAATGCTCGGTACCGCTCGGTACCGCTCGGTATCTCTCAGCAGCGTTCAGTACCATGCTCGGTACAGAAACTCGGTACTGCTCGGTACCACTCGATATTGGTCGGTATTGGTCGGTACCTCTCCACAACGCTCGGTACCATGCTCGGAACTTGTCGGTACCAATGTGAGTTCTATTCCTTGTTTAATTCTGATTATGTCTCCACAGCACTCGGTACCATGCTCGGAACTTGTCGGTACAAATATGAGTTCTATTCTTTATTCAATTATGATTATGTTTTTGACAAGGTGGTATCGAGCAGTACCGAGTGCCCATTCTGTGTACCGAGAAGCTAGTGCACATAAATAAGCTGAAAAAGCTTTAAAGTTTCTGTAATACATATTTGTGAAAAAGATGAGAAACCTTTAAAATGAACTAAAATATCACTGAAAATCACGGGGTACAAATGACTGCGCTTTTACTGCTGCAAATCACAGAGTACAAACAACTTACAAACTTTGAAAACAAACAGAACTTTAAAATTGCTCTTACAATAAAAATTTGTTCCAGGGGCGCTATCCCCGAAAACCCCCAACATATTCCCTAAATGTACAGAAAAAAATTATCATTCATGCAACCCGTACTTCTTTCAACTTCAGCTATTCCTCTTCCTCTTCCTGGATGTTTGCATAGCGTCATCTTCATTGGCTTTCCCTCCTCCAAACCAGTCATCATCTTCATCGGCTTTTTCTCGTTTCTTCTTTCTCAACAGCTATGAAAATGTATTTGTAGCTGAAATCCTAAAAATTATGAAAGTTTCACGGTATTTCATTTTAAAAAAGAGCGTCAATTCAAAACCCTAAATTTGAACATGAATATTTTGGGTCGGGTCGGTTGGGCTGGCAAGAAAAAAACAAAATAGAAATTAATATCCACGTATACATGCCAAGTGTCGCGATTTTATTGGACTTCGGACATAGAGCTACGTCCGATGTCTGCACCGAATAAAAATTCCCATTATTAAAATTTTTAAATAATTGTCGATTAAATAAATAATTAAAATATTATCATATTTTTCTATTAACATATTAATTAACAAATCAAAATTAAGCCATGATATAGGCGGCTTAAAATTTTGGTGAGAATATGCATGTATTAAATTTTTTTTATTATTATATTTATCTTAAAGTAAATTTAAGAATTTCAAAGTTTATCATAATTAATTTTTAATCATGTAAATATTTTGCAAATATATTTTTAAGCATTATGAGAGTCATGTCTAGTTTTGCACTATTAAAATTTCTTAAAATTTTTATTGAAATATGATTTACATAATTTTCTTCAATAATCAGTATTTATAACCACTAACATTCATATTCAAGAACTATTAACAAATAATTTATTTGCATCTTAAAACTATCCATAATATTCAAATTCTCTTTTAACCCACTCAAAATTTTGATATCTCCCATTTGCGCGCTTCTTCGACGAAATCTCGTAAGTTGCAGGCAGCTTCATGTTGGGTTGGGTCATGTCCGGGTTGCATTTTCTGGCCGGTCTGCAAAAACAGGTCGGGTTCGGATTATGTTATATAGTAGTGGGTCAATATCTGATTCGACCTGAACCCGACTTATAACCCGATTTGACCCATAATTGCATGGATTTAGCAACCCATTTTAAGTACTTATCATTTTTTTCAAATAAAAGAATTCACTGCAAACTTATAAGTCACATATCATATTATTCACCAATACAAATTTAAGTCAAATACATTACAAACAGATAAGAAGAATACATTAAAACATCACAACCATCCCGTTTTCTTATTGTCAGGAATTCACAGGCCAATATTCGATCGATCAAACTATAATCAATCATATATTTATACAAATCAGGAATTTTTTACGGGCAAAAGGTGACTGTAAAATCCCCACCCGACGTGCAAGTGAAGGTGCTGGTCGGATCATCCATAGGATAGCTGCAAGCATTTGGGCAAAGGCTTTTGAAGAACCTCGAATACTTTGTCGGAGAACAGCTTCCCACCTTATTGCAACAATACTCATCAGTCTTGAACACGTCGCAAGCGCTCTTGCATCCTCCGGCGGATTTCAGCTCCGACGGGCACTCCTCGGTCAAGTTGTCCGTGCACGTTACCGCGCTACAATTTGCGGGTCCGGTCGGGGTAATGGCGACGGGGAGATTGAATCCGTTGACGAGAGTGATGTCGTAGAAGTCGTTCTTGCCCCATTGGTATAAGGAGTATTCGACGACGGTGGCGGGGGAGGATGGGTTGGAGGTGCAGTTGAGAGCGCCAGAGCAGTCACCGGAGAGGCAGGTGCCTTTGCCGGAGGAATCGAAGGTGCAGTTGGTGCGAGCCCAGATGGTGCCGAAGGTGGAGCTGGTGGTGTTGGTGGTAAAGGTCCAGTTTTGGGAAGGGGGGAGGTGGAGGCCGCCGCCGTAGGGGATGGAGCCGGGCCAGATGGGATGGGAGCAGTTGTTGGTTATGAGAAAGGTGGTGGCTTGGGAGAGGGGGAGGAGGAGGAGGAGGAGGAGGGGGAGGGGGAGGAGGGATGGAGAAGCCATTGTGAGATCGAGGAGGATCAATTTGAAGCTTGAAAAGTTGGGAATGGGGAGGCTAATTATAGGATATGAGAGCGGGAGTATTTGTGTAAAATTCAAAGTTTGGTTGCTTGGGTTAAAGTTGGTGATTTGACCTTTTGATCCATCTGTTATACGTTGTTATTAATAAGGCTTTTGGTCAGCAAGACTGTTTTGAGCTTAATTTGAGGAGGAATGTTATTCTGACGATGCAAATGGACGGAAGAGCTGATGGAATCTGGTGAAGTTATTGAATGCTAAGCTCAGCTTAATTTGCAGCGCTAATGGACTTACAGCAAGAGAAAAAGAATAATTTTTACTATATTTGATTAAGTTTTCATCCACCCTCTGCTTAGTTAATTGTATACTGAGTCATTTGGGAGTAATATATCTGGCTTTTGTAGGAATGACTCTTAACAGTTAAAATTTTTCTATTTATATATTTAGCATTTAAGTTTTTATTAATAATTAATTGATAACCCCGTTAACTCCGTCTCTCACACACACACACACGAAAGATAGGGGTATTAATATTTGACACGATTTGAAAATTTGACTCGAATCCGACCCGAAAATTCCGGGTTATGATCAACCCATTTGTGAAAAAGGTCAGGTTTGGGTTCAATAAACCGACCAGTTTAAAAAATCGGGTCGGGTTGACCCGAAAACCCGGATCTGACTCGGAAACGCGTCTGCCCGCCCTGCCTGTCACGTTGAGTCGCATCGGTCGAGTCGCATCTCTTCGTGTGAGTCACCTATCACGTCGCCATCGCATCTCCCGCGCTACGTCTGCCGCCGCTGCGAGTCTGATTACAAATTTCAATCTTTATTATTAATTTATTTCTAATAATAAAACAAAGTAAAAAGATGTTCAAATATAACTTTATGACAGCTTCTTTTCAGAAATCATAATTTCAAATTGGATTTGTCGATCTTCCTTTGTCACATCAAATTTGATTTCACACGTTTGATGACTGCATGAGTCTATCTTGTTGAGATAAAAATGTTTTCGGAGGAGAAAAGTCTAAATATGTCGAATTAGTTACAGTTAAGATGGCGGGCTCTCAAATAAACTTGCATTATTTGGAGGGCTTTTTTGTAATTAATAAACGCCACATAATTTCAACGGCTTTCATAGCAACCTTCCGTATGATATTTTCTCTTCACTTTACTTTGTGCGAATGTGTGCCCCTTAATTCAGCAAAGCGTTTTGAATAGTCAACATTAATGGATGATTCTATATGCATTAGTATCTTTCTTTTATGGTATTTTTCTATTAATTTTAAGGGATGAAAATTTATCTCATATTTTTATTGAGTTTAAGTTAGTAGACATAAAAATTTGGCTTACAATGTAAATACTATCCTCCATCATCATATAACGCTTCTCCGATCATCATTGCATGTCATCACTCAGATACTATCCTCCGATGATAATCTTTTAAATATAATCCTCCCATCACTATCACCCTACCATAATACTCCCACTATCATCGTTTGACTAGTGTACTCTGCCATCATGTTCCGACTGCGATCCTCCAACCCCTATTGCCCGACTACGACCATTTAATCACTATCTACGTGTGATGCTCCAGAATCTAAATTAGAAGAATTATTCTTTAATTTTTTAATAAACAACAACCAGAGCAATCTAATATCATATATCAGTAATAAATAATAAAAATAGATTCTATAATTCAAAACATTAATGTACACATGCATTCATTCTAAAAAATTATATACACTACTTAGAATCTACACAATCATAATACAACTATTCTGTCTTGAGTACAAAAGAATAACTAGATTAAAAAAATATATAACCTAAAGAATCTTGATCAACCTCACACTCCTGCTCCCCCGCCTTGACCTGAAATCATTTAACCACATATAATGAGCTAAAAATCTCATCAGGTCACCAAAACCTATAACTAAATTCAAAGCACGATAAATAAGCAATGTGTATGTCAACAATCAAATTATAATAGTTACATTCATATGATCATTGAATCAGTGCAGAAATAGTAAAATTTACATGCAGTAGTAGTAAAATCTGTAAACTATATGGAAGCCGGCAAAGTAAAAAACTAGTACGAGTATCAAATTTATAAAACAATCGTCGTATCCATAATACCAATCAATATAGAAATCGTATAAATCATCAAATCAAAATATTGGTAAAGACTGTTGAAATCATGTCAATACAGTAAAATCATATATGAATGTACACATGGTATCCAATTATTCTATATCAGTATCAAATCAGTATATTACATGTTTAGTATATTACACGCTTATTATACAGTGAATCAGTAGTATACGTATCTAAATCGGTAACAATAATAATCCAGTGATAGGAGCAGTATAATAATACAATAACAATAAATCCAAGCAGTAATAATAAATTTGTACAATAATAAGAACAATATCTCAAGAAAATGTATTTGATTAGTCACACTAAACAAGTAAGAAGTCCTGACTATCACGATATTTTTCAGTATTATATCAGTATCATTAAACTATTGGCTCAGTAAACAGAGTCGTCACTCTTAGCCCGTCGATATACTAATCATATCCTTATAATTCCCAATAAGTGTATCACGTAAATCAGTAGAGGATAATACCAAACCAAACTATTTAAAGGAAAACCTGTTGACCCACCATTATGTACTGGTCAATTAGTCTCCAACCAATGGGTCAACCAATCTTTATTTGTCTTTTACACACACATTATTATCATAGTACTATAATAGTAACAGTGATCAGCTATTACTCAATCCAATCACATATCCATATTCATTTTTAATGCATAGCAGTAAATAAAGTATAATTGAGCTTAATGCAAAAAATGTTAAAATGTCCTAATGGTAGATAATAAAAATCATACTAAGCAAAAATTCATATTTTTAAAATTTAATCAAATTACCAAATTTTACATAAAATAATATTCTAAAGCCTTAATTGAACTAAATCACTATTTTTAGAAATCAAAATAAATTTTTGAATACGTAAAAATTGCTGTATTTTCAAAATCACCCGATGAAAAATATCAAATAAATGCTAAAAATGTTCATAATTTCAATCTCTATAATATATAAAAAGTTACACGGTGAAAATTTACTAATACAAAATTATTCTTATTTTTCTGTAAGTGAAACACAAATTTGATCAAAAATTATCAATAACATAAAATCTTTGAAATTAAAAATAGGTTAAAGCTTCCTTACAACGAGATAAGTAAATTTCCTAAATGCGCCGATGGACGAAAAGCGCTCTATGGACTCCAAATTCGAGCTTTTCTTTCTCTCTCCTCAAATTTCTCTCAAATTTTGTAAGCCAACTCTCTATTAGCTGAATGCATGAGAGAAAGAAAAAGTTAAAAAGCTTTTTAATAAAATCCATTAATGACTTAGGATACTTATAATAAAATATTAATCTAATATTTTATTTAATCAATTTTCAATAAAAAAAACTCATATAAATCAATTTTGGACTTTAGAAATTATAAAATATTTCATAAAATAAATCATTTTATTTAAAAAATATTGGTGAAATCGATTTGCAAAACGGACACCTGATGGTCCCAAAATCCGTACTTGTACTAACATGTGTCAATTTCTTAAGGAATTTCATCGGTGCCCAAAAATTATGAAAAATTTATGCAAGTAAAATACTATTATACTAATACTATGGCGAAGAAGGTTTACGATTTGGAGTTATTTTAATTCCAGAAAAAAATATTTGGCAGTGTCAACATACGGGTTATTACACTACGGTCATCTAACCACTATTGCCTGAATACGATCACCACTTGATCACCTTCACCCAACTATGATCATCTACCAACTATTGTTGATAAACTACGATCTCTCTATCATCATCACCAAAATGTGATCTCCCAACCACCATCACCTAATTATGGTCTTCTGACTACCATCACTCAATTATGATCTCCTAATCACCATTGTCTTACTATAGTCTTTTGACCACCATCACAAGGCTATGATCTTCTCATCACTATCACTTGAGTATGATGACTTTTATAGGCTTCATTCCTATCCTCACTAACAACATCAATGCACAAACTGTTGCCTATAAATTTGATGCAAGTTATTAGCATAAAGGTCAATGCCCATTGACTTCATCACTCATTGTTGCCACCAACATCAACGCTTGGTGCATGCCATCACTTATAAAATTAATGCACATTGTTGTCATTAACTCCAACTTTCAATAACAACACCAAGATTTATAATGAACTTATTTTTCTTTAGTTCCTCTCGTCAAGAAGAATGACCGAATAGACAAAAGATAAACTATTGATGACATTATATCTAGACCTCCCCCAATTATGGTGATTGACTCCATTTGCAATTGATAATAATTACAAGTGGAATCACTTCAATAGAGACAGATTCCGTGATTTTTTTCCTTGAGAGTTTTCTACATAAAAAATCTGATGTCCCTCACAACTCATCATTTATTTGTAAGTCTAATTTTCGTATATTATTAAGATGTTTAACACTTCTTCTCTTAATTGCGTGTGCTCTAGCACACAATAATTATGCATTAGGTTCTTGCCCTAAGGGAATTATTCCATGCTTCTTAAGATGATTCTATATGGTATCATGATGTATTTTAGGGGGATTTTCAAACATACTACAAAATTCTTAAGTATTAATATATATAACACCTAAAATTTTATGTTTACCTTTATACTACTTTAATATATAAATCACATCAAAGCACATACATTAAAAATTTTGTTTTATTTTAAATAAATAAATATAAGTGATAATTTTGATGCAATTTACGTTTAAATGTTATATAAATAAATATAAAGATTTAAGCCTTAGATATATAAATACAATAGATTTTTGTGGTATATATGTAAATCCCCCTTTATTTTGTTATTTATTTTAATATAATTTTTTATTCTACAAGAGTCTATTTAGAGAGAGAGCTTTTATATATATATATATATATATATATCAATATTTCATTCATTTATTTTTTAACTCTTATAAAAAATTTTATAAATATGACTTTTTCTTAATACCAACACATATAATCATCAAAATTTGTTACGATCACTTCTTTATATATGGCACCAAGCAAGCTCTTTAAAATTAACAAATCTCTTGGAACTAGTCTAAGTTTTTGTTTGGGACGGCTTTTTTATTGCTTCTTAAAACGGAGCTTTAGTACGTACAAAAATTTTAATTTTTGTACGTATTAAAGCTCCGTTTTAAGAAGCAATAAAAAAGCCATCCCAAATGAAGCCTAAGAGTCTCCTTCGATCACGTTAAAAATAAAATAGAAATACTCAGTGGCAATTCAAGAAAATTTTCTATCTCGGGTTAAGCATGCGCCAACCCACATAAGCATATTTGCAAAAGTGAATTCCTCAAGGTTCAAATGATGCAAAGTAGACAAACATCCTAAAGTTTATATTCATACGAAGAAGAAGTATGTGCATGAAATGCTGTTATTTAAATTATATTATCTAATGTGACTCCTAAGAATTTATTTAGGACGATTACAGTGTTTTATAAAATTAATTGTGAAATTGTTATAGGTAAAATAACCAAATTACTCTGGTTGCAAAAAGTAACTCTCCACCATAAAAAAAAAAGCAGCAAGAAAACAATTAAAAAGTTATAGCCAAACAAAATTGTAGTTGCGATCGATCTGGAAAATAAAACTGCTAGAAAGCTGTCCCAAATAAATCATAAATTCTATATTGAACCACAAGATCCTTATATGATATAAATCAACAATTCATTTATAATATAAAAGTCATACACGTTTTGTAGGACTCTTCCAAAATAGTCATCATGTATTGTCTTAATCTTTATTTAAAAAGATAGTCATTTGGTGCCGATTTCATATTTTAACATGATGGAAAATGTAGCACAAACCTATCATCATCATAGATAACCCCAGCGATCATAAATTAGTATGAAAAAAAAAAAGAAAACATAAAATAGTAAAAAAAAAAAAGAAGAAGCTGGCAACATACATATCATCATAGATAATCGTGGACCAAGGCATCATATCAGATGCGCCACAAACATAATTCTAATAAATACTATCAAGCTTAGTCATGAAGGAAGTGTAACTGCTCAACCTAAGAGTGATGCATCTGATGAGTAAATCTTGAAGTGATGCATGCATCTAAATTTTGCATGCATGTGTGCATCATGTATGCTATACAACATATAAAGTCTAACGATTACATAAATTTGGTCATCATGCACAAAATTCCTAATTTCTATATGTTAAGGTAGATATGTATATTAATGCCAAATTTACATGCCAATGTGGGACTCACTTGGTGCAGACATAGGCTTTGTTTGGGATAGCTTTTTTCTTGTTTTCTAAAGTAGCTTTTTAGTTCAAAAATTTTTAAACTAAAAAGCTGCTTTAGAAAGCAACAAGAAAGCTATCTCAAATAAAGTCATAATGCATAGACCATCTCCTCACTCACATATATAAAAGACCATTAAGATCATCCCAAATTACGCATGCATAGTCAACATATAGTGACTAACGGTTCATTTGGGATAGCTTCAACATTTTTTAAAGATGGGTATAAAGCTGCTATGGAGAAAGTAAATGTTTTTAGAGCTGTTGTAAAAGTAACTTCTTTGTACAAAAAATTCTTAAAAATAACAAAAAATAGTGATGAAATAAAAATTATGATTACGATTTGAAAAATAAAGTAACAGAAAAGCTAAAAATAATGACCATATTTAAGTTCCTGATGGCCTTATCAATTATCATGTACCAATTTTCTTCTCAAAATAATGATAAAATGAAAATAATCTGTAAACTGATTATTTAAACAATTAAATACATTATACATAGAAAATATATAACAAGTAAAATAGTCAATATATCATCAACCCCCTATCCTCTTATTCTCATAAATTCACAGACCACGCATACAAACTAAATTCATACAGATATAGTTAATTATGTTTCCTTACGGGCAAAAAGTGACCCTATAATCCCCACCAGATGTACAAGTAAATGTGCTGGTCGGATCATCCAGCGGATAACTACAAGCATTAGGACAGAGGCTTTTAAAGAACCTTGAATACTTAGTCGGCGAGCAGCTTCCCGCCTTATTACAACAGTACTCATCAGTCTTATAGACGTCGCAAGCACTCTTGCACCCTCCGGCCGCTCTCAGCTCCGGCAGACACTCCCCGCTGATATTCCCTGTGCAGTTCACCGCGCTGCAATTTCCGGGCCCGGTCGGGGTAATATCGACTGGGAGATTGAATCCGCCGGTGAGGGAGATGTCGTAGAAGTCGTTGTTGCCCCATTGGTATAGGGAGTATTCGACGACGGTGACGGGGGAGGAGGGGCGGGAGGTGCAGTTGAGGGCGCCGGAGCAGTCACCGGAGAGGCAGGTGCCGTTGCCGGAGGAATCGAAGGTGCAGTTGGTGCGAGCCCAGATGATGCCGGAGGTGGAGTTGGTGGTGTTGGTGGTGATGGTCCAGTTTTGGGAAGGGAGGAGTTCGAGGCCGCCGCCGTAGGGGATGGAGGCTGGCCAGATTGTTTGGGAGCAGTTGTTGGTTATGACGAAGGTGGTGGCTTGGGAGAGGGGGAGGAGGAGGAGGAGGAGGAGGGGGAGGGGGAGTAGGAGAGGGGTGGTGGCCATAGTAGAGCTGTAGAAGAGAGGAGGACTTCTTTTCTTTATAAAAAACTTTGGTTGGTAATGGTATTTTGTGGAGGAGATGAGATTTATATGTATGGGAATGGAGAGACTATTTGTGGAAAAATTGAGAGAGTTTGGTTGCTTGTTTTGATTTGAATTGTTTGACCGTTGGATGAATCCGTTGTGTTTGAAATGGAAGATTGGAAGGGCACGTTTCGGTGATTGCGGGGGAAGATGGAAGTTGAAGCTGTGCTGTACGTGATTGCTTGATTTAAGGGCATGCAGTACTTTTTTTTTAGTCAAACTTTGATAAGTTTTTTATTTTTATTTTTTAATTTAAGGCCATGCAGTACTTAGAAAAAAAAAATATTTATATTAATATATATATAATTTCTTTGTAGAAAATTTTGGAGAAATTCTCCCGAAGGTATTTAATTTATAAATAAATAAAAAACTTTTTAAATGACTAATTTATTACATCCATATAACATATAATATTAATAAAAAAAATTAAGAATATGATCATCAATCTTTTATTAGGATATGCTTTAAAAAATTTTATGTTGATACATGCAAATAATTAATTAATTAATTATATATTATATTAATTTCAAAATAAATTTAAGAATAATAAATTTTTTTTATGTGGCGATTGTATAAATTTCTCATGAATTTTTTCTTAAGATTAAAACATTACCCGAATTTTAAAAATATCAAAATAATTAAATTTGTTAAATTATTACATGGCAGCCTCTCAAATAAATTTATTTTTCTTTGCCGATTTTATTCAAATGGAGGACACATAATTTCAACATTTTACATGACCCTCCACATAATTTCAACATTTTACACGCCTATCTTCCGAATAAATTTATCTTAACAAATGCCGCGTCATTTTGCAAAGTCCAAATTTGAATACTGAAGTTCGATGGAAATGCAAAATTTTATTATATATAATATATTGCTAAAAATTCATTAATTTATTTGTAAAAAGAATTGTAATTTTTAAAGTTTACAACTAACAGTTATTTTTATTTTTTAATTATAAGAAGAAGAGAATTCCAAAGAACTTTCTGTTTTTTGTAAAATTTTCAAGGAGACGAGAACACTGAACACGAGATTAGAAACGTAGAATTACGGCAATGAGTAATTTCCAGAAGAAGAAATTTCAAAGGTTCTCTTAACTGTGACTTCTTAGGGTTAAGGGCTATTAGAAATTTTATGATAACAATTTATGAAACGTAATGTCATTAATTTAATAATCAAATGAAGATTTTCTTTTATTATTAGATATAAGAAATTCTCTATGAGTAAAATATGAGTAATCATTATTTCGTCGTTTGATTGCTGAGTAATCATAGTATTCTCATTATTTCTTAGAAATTTATGAAAGAATCTGTAAAGAAGCACAGAAGAAGAAGAAGCAGAGTAGCAGATAAAATTCTTTATGTGGCCAATTACTGTAGCATTTCATTAAGTATTTGATACATGAGAATGTGTACATATATAGATAGGAAAGAAATAATTAGTTAGAGAATTATGCTTGTGCCGCTTGGTCAATCTGCTGTGTCAGGAAAAGCGGAGCAGAGTCAAGAACATGTGAAGGTGATACTTATCGTGAGTGAGCTAATAATTTCTGTGATAAAAAACTATTTCTGCAATCATAATAACAAACTTATTTTCTCTACAACAACTTCACAATAAGTTTTATAAAGCGCTACAATCATTCCAAACAAATCCTTAATATGCTTCACTCATGTGCTGAAACTCTATAGATAGCCTCACATATTACATACATGACTTCTTAAGTTTGACATAAAATTGATTGATTTATTTATTTATTCATAGAACATGAATAATTACTTATGAATGTGCCATTCATTCACAAATATATTCAATAAAAGAAGAAAAAACATGAATGTCATCATTTATTTTTAATGAGAAAAATTATTAAAGGTGATTTATATATCACAATTTTTTATATTAAACATTGGAGTAAATAATTATATATTTATTGTGTGCTCTATTTTTTTTAATATGTAGAGACTACATAATATATTTTTAAAGTGCATTTAAAAATTAAAATACATATAAAATATATAATCATATATTCAACAAAAATAATGTCAAAAATTTTATATTTACATAATAATATATTAAAGAATTTATGTCATAATTGTTTAATAAAAATAAAAATAAAAAAATTTAAAATTAAGATTTTAGGGGGTAAAAAAAACATGCCTTGGCCTATAAGAAAGGACACGCATCATACGGCCCAAGAGTTTGAACTGAAATGCACCACGTGGAAAATGGCTTGTTTGACGAAAGATATGAATGGAGATATACATGGTCAAAGGTAAAAAAGACGGTCGTAGCCTCAAATTAGCTCTTAAAGAAAGGGCAGAACAGTCCTTTTCTCATATCCACGTATTAAGCTCGTCATTGAGCTAATGCTTTTCTTAAAAATTTACCAAAATTATAGAGAAGCCCTAAACGTGATAAATGATGATTCTCAATGAGAGGTGTAAGTGAATCGAACCGGCTCATGAGTAGCTCGAGCTCGACTCATTAACGAGCTCATGAGTCGAATATATGGAGACACGAATTCGAGGTCAAGCCTATACTCAAGCTCCTATATTAAAAGAGCCGAGCTTGAGCTTAATTTGGCTCGGCTCGAAAGCTTGTTGAGCCGGTCTATTAATTTAAAATATATTTAAACATTAATTTATATTAGCATTATATAATAAATTACTTCTATATTAAAAATAAAAATACTAAAAATACTAAAATTTTAACTTAAAATTAAAAAATCGAGCTCAACAATCGAGAGAAATTCAGGCTTTTTAAATGAGCTCGAGCCTATAAATTTTTTAATAAGTCGAATTCAAGTTTAATAAGAACTAAACAAATTTTGCTCGATTAGACAAATACTGAACTCAACTTGTTAACACCTCTAATTACAATTCATCATATTATATATAGGAATTAAAAATTCATAATAAAAATATATTGCATTAATGAATAAAAAACTTCACCGGGGGGGCAAATTTGAGTGTGAAAATACAAAACTACTGCATGAAAATTCAATATAAGACTTGATAATAGTTTTTTTGAATAATTTGGATTTCACTCTGCAAAATTATTGGGCTTCTGTTGGGCCAATTGGGACAGGCCTGAAGGGACCCATAGGTAGCCCGTTTGTTATTTGGACACCTAAAAGTTAGAAGATCTTTTGCATTGGATCGGTCAAGTAAATTAAGATTTTATTTGGGACGATTTTTTTATTATTTTTTAAAATAATTTTTTGGTATAAAAATTTTTGTATTAAAAAGTTGCTTTAAAAAGTAACAAAAAAATTGTCCCAAATAAAGCCTAAGATTAAGAGTTAAATAAAAGATTAATCTAATGAGAAATCCTTAATAGAACATTATTTCTTGCAACAAGTTTAAAATAATACATTAGTTGTATCTGTACGGCGTTTGATCCTCCTTAATTAAAGGCCAACAAACTGTTTCTATCTAATCACCATTTTGAGCGGTTTGGAATTCAATCCGTCCAAAAAAAAAAATGTAAATAATTTCAAAGTGGAAGCCATATGCAGATCTTCTGTACGGACAAAGCTGTTATTCCTCTGTACGCATAGGCGGTGGCCGGGGGGGGGGGGGATAAAAAGGTTTAGCAATATCTATACTTATATTTTCTATATTATTATATAAAAATAATTTGGGATTCCACCCAAATGTAATCCTAACATTCCATTTAATTTATCAAGATGAATCTCAACCTTTTATTTTATTTATAAATTTAATTAACTTTAAGTTCATTTATTCACTTAAATGCATGACATTTTTCATTTTATTTATATTAATTATATTTATGTAAGAGTCAATTGATATATTTAATTATATTTATTTGTATATTCAATTAAGATTAATTAATATATTATCTTTGTTGCGGGCTAGAATATACGCGGCGTTAGAGATTGAATTTTACGACTTAGTGTTGCACGAATATCCAGCTCACACATAGGTAACACAAGATTTTTATGTGGAAAACCCTGGAAAAGGGAAAAACCACGGGGCCTGGCCCAGTTAAAATGATTCCACTAAAACTTGAATAGATTACAGGGGACTGAATCACCTCCAAGGGCGATCAGATTACAAGTATCAACTATATGGTTAGAGTTGGGGGTATGTGAAAGTCCGATGTCGCACTGGCGGATCATCGGGGTCACCCGGTGATCTGGCAGAATTTTGGGCCCTAGGTGGTGGTCTGGTAGAACTCCAGGCCTTAGGCAGTGGTCCGGTGGAGCTGAGGACATCAGGCGGTGGTCCGACGGAGCTCAAGGCGTCAGGCGGTGGTCCGGTGGAGTTGAGGAAGTCAGGTGGTGGTCCGGCGGAGCTCAGGGCGTCAGGCGGTGGTCCGGTGGAGTTGAGGACATCATGTGGTGGTCTGGTGGAGCTCAGGGCATCAGGCGGTGGTTTGGCAGAGCTCAGGGCGTCAAGCGGTGTTCCGGCTGAGTTGAGGACATTAGGTGGTGGTCCGGCGGAGTGCAGGGCCTCAGGTGGTGGTCCAGCAGAGTGCAGGGCCTCAGGTGGTGGAGTAAAGGCGTTAAGCGGTGTTTTGGCGGAGTTAACGACATTAGGTGGTGGTCCGGCAGAGTGCAGGGCCTTAGGTGGTGGTCCAGCGGAGTACAGGACGTCAGGCGACGGTCCGGCGGAGCTCAGGGTGTCAAGCGGTGTTCCGATGGAGTTGAGGACATTAGGTGGTGGTCCGGCGGAGTGTAGGGCTTTAGGTGGCGAAGCAACGACGTCAAGCAGTGTTCCGGTGGAGTTGAGGACGTTAGGTGGTGGTCCGGCGGAGTGCAGGGCCTTAGGTGGTCCGGCGGAGTGCAGAGCCTCAGGTGGTGGTTCGTTGGAGTGCAGGGCCTTAGGTGGTGGTCCGGCGGAGTGCAAGGCCTAAGGCGGTGGAGAAACGACGTCAAGCAGTGGTCCGACGGTGGTCGAGGAGGAGCAAGGAGGCAAGAGCGATTTTCGTTCTCTCTTTTCTCCTTAGGATTATGTGCCATTTTTTAAGTGGAGAGGGGCTCTATTTATAGATTTGTGGGAGTGGCATGGCCCGTAAATAGGAGGAAGATCAAGGGTAGTTAGGGAGTGGTTTGAATGGACGGTCGATGTTGAATCCCTTGATCGTGGACCGTTTGCTGGACATTTGAATGTCTTAGAGATATTGGATTTTGGCGATCTTGGGCTCGTTGGATTGGCCTTGTCGAGATGCTCGATTCGACTATAAACATGTCATATTTGGAGACCGTTTGGTAATCCAAATCATAGTTCAAACCTTCCAATAGCGCTTCAGACCCTTGATATGGACCAATTTGGGCTCATATTGGGTTGAATTTGGTGTCGTTAGGTTCGTATTTCTGAGACGTTCAGTTCGACTGCAAGTTTGCTGAAATCAGAGTTCGGATGGTCCCAATCTTAATTTTGAAAGTTTCCAACTTGCTTTTGCCTCGAGATTCGTGTTTGATCAAGATAATTTTTTAACGACGTATCAGTTGCCCCCCTATTTTTGGATGTTGAAGCTCCAAGAGTATGAAAATAAGTGTCGCAACCTTCAGAGAATTTTTTGACGTGACTTGTAATTTTAAAATAACCAATCTTGCTTGCAGAGGTCCCGAACGGCTTCCAAAGTGTCATAATTGAGTCTGGAACGTCGAAAAATAGCTCTGGGGACCCCTGTTGACCTCATTTTTGTATGAGCTCAATAGACCAATCCAGACCTTAGGATCTTTCCTATCTTTAGGATAAATCTTAACCCTAGGATCAATCTGATCTTAGATCAATCCAGACTTTAAGATCAATCTAAATTCAAATCAATCCTGACCCCAGATCAATATGATTTAAGACAAATCTAAATTCTAGGATTCTCCTAGACTTCAGACCCTAAGATCTATTCTAGACCCTAGGATTCTACCTGACTCTAGATCATATGACCCTCTTAGATCCTAGGATTCTCCTAGATCTATCTAGAGCTTAGGATTCTTCTAGATCCTATGACTATTCTAGATCCCAGGCCCTAGGACTTCCAAACTCTAGGATCTTCCTAGAAATCAAACTTTAGGATCTACTCTAGATCCTAAGATCCTTCTAGATCTTGAATTTTAAGATTCCTAAATCTTAGGATTCCTAGATCTTAGGATTCTTCTAGATTATAGGATTCTTCCCAGACTCCAGTCCTTAGGATCTATTCTAGACCCTAGGATTCCCTTAAGCTGATTTGGACCCTAGGACCTATTCTAAACCCTAGGATTCTTCTAGATCAATCCAAGCTTCAATTCAATCTAAATTTAATTCAAATCTTACCATTCAAGCTCAAAATCCAATTCAAAACCAGATTTCCAGATTCAAATCCAAGGCCAAAGGTCTAAGTCCTGAAAGCCTTTTTCAGCAAATCTTTGAACATTTCAAAACCCAGTCAAATGACCTCTGATTCAAGATCTATCAGTTCCACACTGATGTGACATGTTTTTAGAGGCAACCCTCCAAATTTGAGCTCATTCTGAGATCTCTAACCCCAAAAACTGAATTGAAATCCAAAGGCTGTAAAACCTTCAAATATTTACAGTCTATGCCACTGGACTTGCCACCCAGTGGATTTTGACCCTGGAGCTTTCTCCAAAGCCTCCAATCACCTCCAGACCCTTGAATATGACTTATTGAGCATTAAACTGCATTTTGTTGGATTCAATTTGACCCCCAGTTGACCAGGGGTCAAAATGACCAAAATACCCCTGTGGGGTGTGAATAGTCACTTTGGTCAAATGAGCTCCAAATCAAATGCAGTCACTTCCAGCAAATTTCAAATGTCAAACCAAACCCATTGAACCCAGAACCAGCCCTTGGGTCAACCTGGTTGACCAAGTCAACCTAGTTGACCTAGATGGCCCCTTTAGGGTCAAAACAGGTCATTCTGACCAAATGATCTCATCAGACCTTGGGACCACCTCCATTGGTCTCCAAATGCTATTTCAAGTCTGTTGAACCTATTTCCAGACCCTGGACCCACCTGGTTGACCAAGTCAACTAGGGTTGACCTAAAAGGCCCATTAAGGGCCCAAATAGGTCATTTTGACCAAATGACTTCTCCAGACCTTGAGACCACCACCAGCAGACTCAGAATATTATTCTGAACTGGTTGGACCCAATCCTTGACCCAGGGTCAACCTGGTTGACCAAGTCAACCTAGTTGACCCATTAGGCCCATTAAGGGCCTAAACAGATCATTGGATCTAAATGACCCATTTAAACCCTGAAACCACCTCCACTAGACCCCATTTATCATTTCAAACCATTCCATTTCAAACCCTAACCCTGGGTCAACTTGGTTGACCAAGTCAACCCAGTTGACCCATTAAGCCCATTAAGGGCCCAAATAGGCCCATTCGACCCAAATGACCTATTTAACCTCTCAAACCTATTCCACCAGACTCCAAATATCATTTAGAGTTGCTTCAACTCAAAACCTGGACCTGGGTCAGCCTGGTTGACCAAGTCAAACTAGGTTGACCAGTTCAAGCCCTTAAGCTTTTCCACTTTGAATCAAACCTCAAATGCATTCAAATCTTATTTAAATTTCATTTAAATGTACCTTTGATGATTTAGGTTGAATTGATCACCTTGACCCAATCACCAGTTGACTTGGTCAACCATACACATGTATGGTCAAGTCCAGTCAAAATTGATCCATTTGAATCAAATTAATGACTTTTTAGTCAGTCAATTCAATTAAAACCTTTTTAAATCTTTGATCCCACTATATTCTAGAGTGTGACCATATTCAAGTATAATATAAGTCTATTCTTAGGATTTTGACCAAAGTCAACTTGTATATTTGGTCAAACATCCATTAGATTGCACAAATACTCGTTTAATCTATTCAAACTCCATTCAAATTAGCTCAACCAGCATTCAACATCCTCCCAAGTCCATATCAGCAGGTTTGACCAGGTTGACTGGTCAAACAGTCAATATAAACCTTTGAATGGGTCAAGAAATGATCAAACACCTTCTCAAATCTATTTCAAATCAATCTAACCTCCTCCAACCCTTTCAAACAGTTCTCTAAGACCCTTCTATTGCTATTTCAGCAGCCCAAATGGCTTTGGACTAGTCAAACATTCAAACCAAGTGTTTAGGAGGGTCAAATTTGGTCAAAACCCTAGTTAAACCTAATCTAATCTATCTTAAACCCATCCAACTGTTTAATTAGGCTCTAGAAGTTTCCTAGAACCTCTCCTAGCCCTTGGATCAAGATCCAACAGCTTATATCATCCCCACATGCTTATATGAGGACAAGGACACCTTTCCACCTAGGATGTCCTTGTGTCCTTTGATGCTTCTGCTCCCACCTACCCCCTAGCCACTTGTCATCCATCTAGGCATCCCTAGGCTCAATCCCAGCCGTTCCTTGAGCCCAAGGACGTTTGAATAGGTTAGGTCATCCAAAGGGAGCCTCATTCGAATCCTTCTATTCTCTCTCTACACTCAAGCTCTCCAAAAAAAAAATTTCTTTTCATTTGAGCCCTCCAGGACTCTCCCAAGTTTTCCCGACCAGGATCCACTACTCAAACCTCGCCGGCGGCGAACTTCACGGAGAGCCAAGGCGTTTTCCGTTCAAAGGAGTATATAGATCGATCAAGAAGCTTTCAAGCCGAGGTGTCTTCAGCAAAATCATACGTGGACAGTCCACAAATTCAGAGAAACAAAAATCTTTTCAATCCAACGGTTAGATCTCTCTCAAACCCTAGCCCTATGTCACAATAGATAGGTTAAATTAGCTTTTTCTAAAGTCCTTTTCAAGCAATAAAAACACGTCCACACGAAATTTGTTCATTGCCACAATCTATATTTTAAATTTCAAGTCGTTTCATTGAGTGAGCTGAGAGAACGAGCTTAAAAACCATTTCCTAGGGTTTTACGGTTCGTCCCATGCATTGAACAAATTTGGGCCGTTGATCTTTTGATCAACGGCCCAGATTACGCTTTTCCACGCGTTGATCTTTCGTGTGTAAACCTCCGCTGGATCGGATCACCGTCCAGCTAAATCTGGACCGTTGGTTCAGTTTCGCGGATGATCAAACGGCCCACGTCTCAAGCCGACGTGGTTAAGTGCGGGTGCTGGATTTTCCGCGTCGTGACAATCATTGGTAATGATTGCGCGGCGGCGCAATCATTACCAATGATTGCCCGCCGCCGCCGTATTTTGGATCGGCCGATCGCGTGCTGACACGTGTCATGCGCCACCGGCCGCGTTTTGAGAGAACCTACCAGAGGCTGCCACGTGGCACCGCCTCGTTTTTTTTTAAATTTTATTTTATTAATCTTTAATTTTTTTTAATTAGATTTTAATTAACAGAAATCAATAATTAATTAAAAATTAAATTTAAACCTAAAATTAATCTATTACATATATTACAATTTCTTAGAAAATTAAATGGTTTAATTTAAAATTATTATTATTTTAAAATAATTAAAATATTTTGTATTATTATAAATATGAATTATTAATCACATTAAATTGATATTTAATTATAATAAATAAAATATCTTAAAAATTCCAGAAATTTTATTTTGAAGTCATTTTTTTTTTAAATCATGAAATAAATTTTAAGTGTTTTTAAATTAAAAGTTAAATCAAAATAATTAATAATACTTAAATAATCTTTGTTATTTAGATAATTAAATAATTAATCAATATCTTATTAATTCAATATTAAATCACTAAATAAAGATTTAAATTTTCTTTTCATTTCAAAATATTCAATGATTAAATGATTATATATTTTTTTTGTTTAATCATTATTACCTTGAAATCAAATTAACTTAAATTATACTCTATACTTTAATTAATAACATATTTAAGTATTAAGTAATATTCAATTAATATTAAATAATTTAAATAATTTTAGAAAATTCAAAGAAAATATTTTAAATAATTTTTTTAAAAAAAAAAATTTTCAAAAAATGTTTAAGATCTAAATTAACTGATTTTAAATCTATTTTAATTATTAATTAATTTTTGAATTAAAAAAAAACCCTTTTAAATAATTTAAACTTCAAAAATTCATAATAAATTCATTTTAAATCAGAAAATTAAGTATAATATATCAAAATTTTCAGAAAATTAAGCACTTTAATTTGAAGTCAAATTCAGATATCAAAACTTGATTAATTTTAAGTTATTCGTAATTATTTAATTATTTTAATATTTAATTAGTATTCAATTAAATATTAAACCAATTATTTTGAAAATTAAAAACTTATTTTCAAACGAGCTTAGTAGATCAGTGGATCTCTCAATTAGATATTAAAATCACCCAAATCATATCTTAAGTATTCTTAATTTAAAACCTATATCTATATATAGTTTCATGTATGGATTAAGTATATTTTAAAATTATTTTGAAATACATGTATAAATACTTAAATATTTTAGGTTGAGAGATCTATTTTGAAATTTTAAATATAGATCAACATATTTGAATAGAAATCATGTGGAAGTGCTAATGAATGATTATGATCTAATCATTCATTAGTTTAATTAAGAATATTTAATTAGTATAAATCCTTGTATGTTTAAGGACATACACACACCACTTAGTTTAAGGTTCTCTTAGACATAGGATTGATTGTGTTTATATGTATATTTATCATGCATATTTTATGTTGAAGGTTAGAGACTTTGATTTGAACCCAATTAACCTAGTGTCATTAAGGACAACAATTAAGGACTCATTTAGAAAATTTAGAAAAATTCTAATAATTAGGATATAATTCCAATTGACTTGAAATTTTGAACATTTGAACATAGAGACATTCTCAGCCTTAAGAAAAATTTTCACTAACTTTTGAGATTATTAAGCCCCTTAATTAACCTAATCAAATTTAAACCTTAATTAAGCCTTAAAACCTTCCAAAAATTATAATAAATCAAGATTAAATCCATAAATTACATATAATACCTCAAACTGACCATAATCAAACCCCTAATCAATGAAAAATAAAAGCCCCTTGGCTGGACTTTAAAATTGAGTTTAATTTAAGTTTAATTGAAATCTGAAATTTAATTAATTTAATTAATTAAAAATAATTAAAAATTCCAGAAAATTTCCAAACAGTTGGAAATCACTCCTTAGGTCATTCCTGACCTTTGGAGTTGATTTCAAGGAGTTTGGAGATCATTTGGATCCAAATCACAAAAAGGGTCTCTAATTAAACAATTTTGAAAATTCAATAAATAGTCAAAACTTCAAAAATTCATAACTAATTCAAATAAACCCCAAATTGAGCAAACTCAAAGGCATACAACTCATCTTAAGCTCTAATATTTATTAAAAATGTTAAATTTCCAGAAATCAATTAATTTTGAAAAAGTCAACTTTTGGTCAAACTTAGTTCAAGTTTAAGTCAAAACTTCAAACCTTCATAATAAAATGTAAAAAAATCCAATTTCAGTGTACTTACTGTCTAACTGATCGTATTAAGGTCTAGTATTTTAATAAAATATTAACTTTCCAGAAAACCCTTTAAATCAAAAAGTCAATTTTTAACCCCTTAATTAAATGATTAAAAAAAATCCAGAAAATTCCAAAATTCAATAAATCATTCAAAATTCCAGAAAACATTAATTTGAACTTAAAACCAGCAACCAACTAATTTTAATTAAAAATTAATCAACCTTTAAACCTTAATCAAACTCAAATCATTTAATTATATCGGGTACCACTGGGTAACCCAGGCCTACGAGGCTATTAAATTAGCCCCAAGGAAGGTGAAATAAACTTCACGGCCTCGGTGTGAAACAAAGGTGATATCCAACAAATAATTAAAATTAAGTTTAAAATCAATTTCAAGTCATTAATATTTAAATTCAAATTAAATCCCCCTTAAGCCTTTCAACTAACCTGAACTTTAAACAACTTCAATCAATTGCCTATTTAGGACATATCAAAGCCACACAGCCTACCTCACACACTTTAGATGGTTTGCTAGGACAACCAACTCTAGTCTTAGGCTAGGCCAGTGTTTACTTTTCTGCTGTGTGCCGGGTTTTCGAGCTTTTACTGCATGCTGTTTGCTAGTAGTAGAATTGATGTGTTTGTTTACTTATTTACTGCACTCTGTAATGTGATTGATTGTACGATTAGATCTACCCCTATGCCAGGGACGATTTGTACTAATTCAATCTTATGCAGGTGGCCATGCTCATACAGGGCATAAATTAAAGGGGGCAAAATTATAATTATTAAATTGCACAGGTGCTCCAGAAGATTGCTTAAGTCCCCCTTTAAATCAAAAAAGAGCATGGCCAAGTGTGGCTGTGATTGAGTATTTTAATTTCAAATATATAATTGCTTGGGATGTCAAATATAAACTGCTGATTATTAGGATAACCCTGCAGGTTGTTGAGTCTAGATTTTTAATTTTTTAATTGATGTAATTTGAATGTAAATTGAGTTGTAAATTTAAAGTGATTTGAGATTGAGATGTTTAAACATCCAATTTAGAATCCAAAGAGGAAGGAACATCCCTTAGGGGAGAGTTCCTATCCATTTGGAGATCCAAATTAGGGTAAAGTTCAAATATCCAAAGAGAAAAGATAACACCCCTATTCAGAGGGAGTTTCTTTTCATTTGGATATCCAGACCCGACGATCCAAGGAGTTCCAAGAAGACGAAGAAGTGAAGAACGAGAAGAATCTCAAATCTCAAAGTCACTTGAGTCTTAGGAGTAGAATCTGGGTTGTAGTTAGTGGTACCCGGCCACTTTACTTTACTGCAGACCCTGGGTTGTATTATTAAGGGCACTTGCCTATGGACTTTCAGTTTGAGCATTTATTTAATTAATTTAATTAAATGTTGATTTGATTACTTGATGTTGATTGCGATTAAGGACTTGCATGCTTTTAGAAGTTTCTTGGCGCTTATTGCATGTCGTATTTGATTTAGCCTGGAACCCGATCAGAGGCTCGTGAGGGTACGGTCATTAACTATTTCTATTTAAACAAAATTAAAAAAAATTTAAGCTCAGATAGAAACTCTAACGCTCTTAAGAAGTAAGCCCGGACTCGCCGGGAGTTTTTCATGCATACATATTAACTTTTCTCTACCTTGTTAGGCACCTCCCCGCCTGCGGGTTCTGGCAGACCACCTGACCTATTAGGGTGCAGTTCTGTCCAAGGGGATGTTATGCAATCTTTAGGATAAAACCTATTTTTAAGCCTGTTTTAAAACTGCTTCATATTGATTTAAGCATTTTATCGAGTCAACTAGCATGCATTGCATTAGATACAAATTAAAAATTGAGTCTAAATCTTTAATTACATTTCTAGCTTAAGCATTTAACCCAACATATGTTAAGAGGTTAATTAGGATCTGCTCTAGATGTCGACCCTAACTCTTTAAACCAATCTTAATCAATTTCCCTAACCACTCTACATTTAAAGACTTTGACTCATGGTTTTAAAGCGTTTAGGTGGTTTAGCTGGCTCCCCAATCCAGGCCGGGGTAAGTCCAGGATTGCATTGCATTAGCTAGGTTCTGGGTCACTGATTCTCAATACCCATTTTTAAACTTAGGTTCTGAGGCGGATGTTCAATCCTAAGACCTCAATCTTCCGGGAATCTAATTCCCACTTTCTAATAAAATTGATCACTTAAACATTAAATCTTTTTCAATCCAATTCAAGCCCAACACTTAGGATAGGTTGGGGTGTTTCTGAAGCAATTCAGAATCTTAAAGCACCTCCTACCATTCTTCCTTTGACTCCAGAAATAAGTGTTCAACATTGAACCAATCCCACTTGAAAATTCAAGTCCTTAACCTTCTTTGATATCGATCTTTGAAATCTTAAGTAAAATTCGTATCGCTATTTTAATCGAGAGTGTTCGTAGGAAATTTTCTGGTTTCCTACGATGTAATTAACTACGAGGGCTTGCGCTCGTAGGAGATTTAGAAACCCAGACCAGATTTTCAAAATCAAGTTTTCAAAACCCTCAATTAACTTTCTTTGGGAAAATCAAACTCGACGATCATTATTGTCATTTTCAAACTATCAATAGTGATTGATAACTTCTTTCTACGGAAGGATATATCAATTACTATCGTAGACTTGATTGTGAGATTAATGATCTTCTTATCCAAATTATTGTAGTTAAATATCTGATTGAATACTCATTTTGACCCTTTGGGGTCATATGTAGTTCTTTCTCAAATTCAACTACGATAATCAGGATAAACCAAAATTTGTAATCTGAACCTGTTAGAGAACGATATGTTCACCTTTTGAGGTGATATATCATTCATAATAAGTGTTCGATTATAAAATTTAAATTCCAGAAATCTAACATTTTCCAAAGAAAATTAAACCCACTTTTTCAAAATATATTTTTTCCAATCACATCAACCCCAAAAACGTTTGATTTGACCTTCATGGGCCTGAAATGGGGCCCAGAGGCGGCTCGGGATGGGCTGCCCGTCGCTGGCCGCCGCCCGCCGCGGTGTGCCGCCTCTCGCGTAGGCGCGCCCTAGGGCCTACCCGGCGCTGCGCTGCCCGCGCGATCGTTTCGCTGACCGGCTTGTCGCCCGGTTGACAGGGCCGTTGCCCGCGTTGATCGGGGGCAGTTAGCCGGCTGTTGGCTAACCACTGAATATATATATATATATATATATATATATATATATATATATATATATATATATATATATATATATATATTAAATTTCCTAAAATGCCCCTACCCCAACTATAAATAGACCCCCCCTTGGGCCTTAAACCTTACACCTCCTCTTCCCCCTTCTTTTTTCTTTCACTAGAGGCCTTCCCCTGGCCCCTGCACAGGTGGTATCCCTCGTCCAGGCCCAGGGCCCCTCTTTTCAAGAAAGAGACGTCCTCCCCCCACCTTTCTCCCTCTCTGCACTCTTCTTGTACGGGTGGCATTCCCCTGCTTTTGGATAGGCGGCATCCCTTATCCAACGGCAGGGCCCCTCCCTACACAGAGGCCATGTCGGGCAACGACCTTCCCTCGAGTGATCCTACGGTCATGAGAGATCTCACTGCCCCGCATAATGGTGAATGAAGGCCCAACAAGGGGGCGTGGGTGGATGATGCAGCGTCCACAATCTCGGGTGATTCTCTAATTGTTCTACACAAGAAGTTTCACATCTCGAATGATGTGGTAATGATAGTTCCCAAGAGGTCTGATCAGGCTGACCTTTCTCCTCCATGGTACTTTACTGTATGCGAGACCAGTTTGTGAGCAGGGTTGTGCTTTGCACCACCTGCTGAGCTGATTGAGATTTCAAAGAAATGTGAGGTTAGTCTATCTCAATTTTTGCATAGAGCCATGTCAGTGACGGTGGGGCTGATTGCACTGTTCAGAGATCGGGAAGCCATTCGAACACCTGAATATCTTTCACAGTGCAAGGCCACCAAGCGGTGTTCCGGCGGAGGTGAGGACGTTAGGTGGTGTTTCGGTGGAGTGCAGGGCCTTCGATGGTGGTCTGGTGGAGTGCAGGGCCTCAAGTGGTGGTCCGGTAGAGTGCAGGGCCTCAGGTGGTGGCCCAGCGGAGTGCAGGGCCTCAGGTGGTGGAGCAACGACGTCAAGCGGTGGTCCGACGGTGGTCGAGGAGGAGCAAGGAAGCAAGAGCGATCTCCGATCTCTCTCTTTTCTCCTTAGAATTAGGTGCCATATTTCAAGAGGAGAGGGGGCTCTATTTATAAATTTATGGGAGTGGCATGGCCCATAAATAAGGGGAAGATCAAGGGTAGTAAAGGAGTGGTTTGAATGGACAACCGATGTTGAATCTCTTGATCGTGGACCATTTGCTGGATATTTGAAGGTCTTAGAGATATCGAATTTTGGAGATCTTGGGCTCGTTGGATTCGTCTCGTCGAGACACTCGATTCGACTATAAACATGTCATATTTGGAGACGGTTTCATAATCCAAATCATAGTTTGAACCTTCCAATAGCGCTTCAGACCCTTGATCTGGACCCATTTGGGCTCGGATTGGGTTGAATTTGGTGTCGTTAGGTTCGTATTTCTGAGACGTTTAGTCTGACTGCAAGTTTGTTGAAATCAGAGTTCGGGTGGTCCCAATTTTAATTTCAAAAGTTTCCAACTTGCTCTTGCCTCGAGATTCGTATCTGATCAAGATAATTTTTTGACAACGCATCAATTTTTATTATTTCTTAATTAATACGTATTCTAACAATTAATAATATAATTCATTAATTAATATTTATCATATATATTATTATAAAATTAATTTATAAATCTTCTCATATAGAATTCTAGCTCTTAAATTTATGATGAATATTGAATCCTAAATTTAAATGTATGATTACTATAACAACAACATTAAGCCTTTATCCCACTACGTAGGGTCGGCTACATGAATCCTTTTTCTCCATTGTGTCCTGTTAAAAGTCAAATTCTCATTTAAATCTAATAAAGAAAGATCATTTCTAATATTTTTTAACCAAGTCTTTTTAGGTTTACCTCTACCTTTCTTAATATAAGTCAAATCTAAGACCTCTACCTTCCTAACCGGGTCATCGGGAGTCCGTTGTTTTATGTGACCAAACCATCTAAGGCGACTCTCTCTAATCTTATCTTCCACTAGAGCTACTCCAACCTTTTCACGAATATGCTCATTTCGTATCCTATCTCTAAGGGTAAAGCCACTCATCCACCTGAGTATCCTCATCTCTGCAACACTTAACTTAGAATTATGCTTCTCAAAATTTAAATGTATGATTATTATATAAAACATTAAATTAAATTTTATTTTTTCAATACTGTCATTTTAAAAAAAATTTAATTAATATTATTATTTGCTTATTATGCATGTTATTATTTAACTGTATAAATTACTTTCAATAAAAAATTAACTTAAATATTAAATTATTTAAAATTACTATGTTATTTCATATATTACATTTGCACGGTTAATTATTAAATTTATTATAAAAAATTAATTTACTTTTCATATGTCAAAATTCAGCTTGAATAATATATATCTATTATTATAAATATTACTATTCTAAAAGCTACTGAAATTTCTTCACAAACAAACCTAGCCTTTCATATTAATTTTTAAAATAGAATTCTAGCTGTTATTTTTATTATCTTATTATGATTAATTAATCATTTTAAAAATAATTAATTATAATAACTTTTTATTTAAATAAATAAATAATATAATATATTCTTTGAATTCCATAATGCTTCTTAGTCTTCCTTCACATTTATTGAATACCCCTTCGTATTCTCATTTTATTATTTTATACTCTTCTTATTTTCTTTTATTATAATCTTAATTATTATTAATTAAATATTTCTTCATATTCTTATCTTTGTATCCCTTATATTTATTATTCCTCTTCATATTCCCTCTTCTATTCCTTGTTATAATATATATTATAACTCTCGCAACTCATCGAACTCTCACCATATCTGAAACTCTTTCTATTCATTTACGATCTCTCATATTTCTATGGTGTTGGGAAGATGATCTTGTTACAGTACTCCTAACAACTCCTTCGCAATAGCAGTGTTGCGATAATGAGAAGTTCATAGTAAGTTTCGACGAGAAGACGATATCAACTTTTTGCAACACCTCTGCAGCAGCAGAAAAACTTTAGATGCCAAAGATGCCTCAAAATTTTTTTTTTGTTTAGAAAACTCTCTAATTACAATTATATTTTTATCTATAAAATGAAATCTCTTTGCATATTTTTTTTATCATTTGTTTGATTTTGTAGGAAAAGTTTTGGACGCTGAAGATGTCTTGGATTGCTCTCTAATTGCAATTATATTCTACTTGATATATAAAATAAAATCTCTTTATTTAGTTATTTTCTTTGTTTGATTTATTGAGTTTAATTTATTTAATTATAATTTATTTATTATTTAATTGACCGAATTTTTTATTTCAATCACAAATATATTTTTATTTGATTTATTGAGTTTAATTATATTTAATTATATTTTGTGATCATTTATTTGATTTATGAATTTCTCTTTTTTTTACATATATATTGTATTCTCTTTGAAGAAATTAGATATAGAATATTTTTTTACATCACAATTAAATGGTGAATCTTTTGGAGTATGAGTTAAAATTCATTTCATTTGCTCATTTCTTTCTGTTTTTTTTATTTTTATACTTATTTGATGTATGTTTTATATTTTTAAGATAATATATATTTTATATTTCTTAAGATAATGATATATATTTTATTATCCTAAGATGATGAATTAATTTCTTTAAAAAATAAATAACTTTTTAAAATTTTAGAAGAATATATATATATATATATATTATATCTATACTATTTATATTACTATATAAGTGTGGCTTGGGATTCCTCCCAAATGCAATCTTAGCCTTCAATTTAATTTATCAAAGATGAATCTCAACCTTTCAATTTATTTACACATTTAATTAACTTATTTATTAACTTTATTTATTCATCAAAATGCCTGATGTTTTCATTTTATTTACATTAATTGTATTTAAGTAAGAGTCAATTGGTGTATTTAATTATATTTATTTTTATATTCAATTAGGATTATTAATATATTTATTTTAATTATTTTTTTTTTACTTATACATTTAATTAACTTATTTAAGAACTTCATTTATTCATTTAAATGCATGACATTTTTTATTTTGATTACATTAATTACATTTAAGTGAGACTTAATTGGTGCATTGAATTATATTTATTTTTATATTCAATTAAGATTAATTAATATATTTATTTTTAAATTTATTTATTAATAACTATTCTAGCAATTAATAATATAATTCATTAAAAATGTCATGCAAATGTGGCATTAATAAATAATTTTTAAAACCTACTCTAATAATTATACATCTATACTACTATTATAAAAGATGCTTGAATTTTCTTCCATAATAAATCCAATCCTTTCATTTTATTTCTGAAAAATTATCATAATCTTTCATTACATTTTTAATTTTTAAAAATTATAAATTTTCCTTATTCTAAATTATTACCGACATTAATTAATTATTTTAATTATATTGTATTAATTATCATGATTACAAATATTGACTATTTATTTCATTAAATTAAAAAAATTTCAAGTTTACATTAACCAAAGTGGTTATCCTGAAATGTTGGATAATTATTATAATTATTTAATATTTATAACTATATTTATTATTTAATTAATGCCAATTATTTGTATTAATTTGTGACAGATTTACAAATATATATCTCTAAGAAGCTTATGACATCATTCACGTTAGTAGTAATGATTTTTTTAATTAATTTTTTTTATTTATTTATGTTAGTACTAATGTTAAGTTTAGGTTAAGTGTGATAATTAGGATAAAAAAATTATTAATGCAATATTTTTTATTCTTACATCTACGACTTGATTTTTTTTTTAATTTTACTTTTTTATTTATAGGAGATCATTCATACTTATCTAAGGTTAATATAAAATTTAATAACATTAATATAGCATGTCATAAATTATTTTTAAATTTTAATTATTTATTTCTTATTTTTTAAAATTTTATTCACGTGCATCATGTGCACGTGCATTTATACTAAAAGTTATTTTCTATTCTCGAATAGTTTTTTTTTATTTATATACATATAACAGGATTTTTGTATATGTATGCATTTAGTATTTATTAAATTATTTTAATATCTAAATGACAAAAATATATACATAAAAACTATATTTCATTTTAAATAAATTATTATTAAATTATTTTAAATATAATTTAAATATTTTATTTAAAATGTGTAAAATTATGGGTGTTGCGGGTTGAAAAATTCACGACGATAGAGTGAAAATATCTTATCTTAGTGATATATGAAATCTCAACACACAAACAGATGATAAAGAAAACACTAGGATTTTTACGTGAAAAATTCCGAGAAAAAGAAAAACCACGGATCTTGCCCAGTTGAAATAATTCCACTAGTTTTTGAATAGATTATAAAAGTCAATCCGTTATGTAATCCAAGGACAGGGAGAATACAATGTATTGAAAAGCTTTATCAATTTTCAGATGGATTCTCATGGTGCAAAATTCTGATAATGGTTAGGAAGAACTTCGACGATGGTTGGAAAGAACTTCGATGGTCGGGGAATGTCGGTGGTGGTTGACGGCAAGATGGTTCTTCAAATATTTTCTTCCTCCTCCTCTCATCCCTCATTTTTTCTTCCTCCCTTTTATGTGAAGAATGAGGGCCTATTTATAATTTTTTGAAAGTGGCATGGCTTGTAAATATGGAGGAGATTAAGGTCAAGTTGGAATGTTAGGATGGATGACTGATATCAACCCCCTTGATCATAGGCTGTTGATTGAGCATTTAAGTGCCTTAATGATGTCAGAATTTAGCAATCTTGGGCTCGTTGGAATTGTCTCATCGAGCCACTCGATTTGACCATAAGCATGATATTATCAGCAATCACTTGGTTATCCAATTAATGTTTTGAACACTCCAAATATGCCATGGACCCTTGATTTGGGCTCATTTGGGCTCAGATTGGATTGATTTTGGTTTCATTGAGTTCGTTTCTTCAAGATGTTTAATTCAACTATAAGTTTGTTGAAATCAGAACTTAGATGATTCTTGTTTTAGTTTCAGAAGTTTCTTGTATGAACATGCCTGGAGGCTTGTCATGCCTGATTATGATAATTTTTTGTGATATATTAGTTGTCCTCCTATTTTCGAATATGCTCGTAGACTTCGAATATATACATCCGAGCCCTTCAAATGTAAAATTATGATTTCCAGATAATTACAAGACACATGTGCTCTCTTGAACACCAATGTGGTCCTTTTGTGACTATGAATCAAGTAAAACATCATCGATCACAATTCTAGCATTCCATGAAGTTGATATGGAGATCGAAACTCAAAATGGCATAGAATTTATTTTCAAAACTTTTTAAAAAGCTCTAAACCAAGTGTACAGGCTCTGTTGGGCCTCCAGTGTCAAAATTGGATCTGAAACGCCTAAAAACAATTTCGAGGACCCCAAAAAACGACCGAATTTGACTGTCCGGGCCAAAAATCAGGTCCAAATACATTTGGTCGACCGAATCGATCGGCCACCGCCCGACTCCGGCCGCGCTTACGTGCTCCTGGCGCGTGCACAAATAAGCACAATTTTTTTTTGGGCTCACATGAACCACAGGCCATGGGCACATGCGCACCAAGGGTGGAAGCCCCCTTACAAATTTGTCAGCATTTTTTTTTTGAAAAATTAACCGCCACTATAATAAGTTTGCTACAATTCCACCTCTTAGAATTATGTAATATATTAATTTTTATTAAATTATATATTATTTTATTAATTTTAATACATAAATAATCAATTTTTACCTTTTAAAATAAAATTTTTTTTAAAATTCCTTAAAAATTCTTAAAAATTCCCTCCCCAGTTTTTTTTTATTTATTTATTTTTGCTTTCATCTCTCCCCCTTACACCTATAAATACCCCTCTTTAGGTGGGGAAAAGCACGTCTTTCTCATCTCAAATTTTTTTTCTTCTCTTTTTTCTCCTCTCCTTACAATAGAGGCATTCCACTGCCTTGAATAAACATCCCCTATCAAACTTCAGTGCATTTCTCTGTGTATAAGATCTTGCCCTTCCTATTCCTCTTTCCCATCATTCCTCTCACATTAGAGACATTCTACTATCTTGAATAAGCGGTATCTCCTATCAAGCTCCAGTGGACCTCTTTGTGCAGAAGTTCTAATGGATAATTATTCTCCCCTTAAACTACCAATGTCTAAAGTAGATCAAAGTTCCCTAATCCAATGGGGTTCATGTTTCTGATGGATAATTATTCTCCCCTTAAACTACCAATGCCTAAAGTAGATCAAAGTTCCCTAATCCAATGGGGTTCATGTTCTGGGCCTAAACGCCAATGAAAAGTTCATTTTCAAATCAGACTTCTTTTCAACAAAAAGCTTGAAGCTCGACCAAACCAAGGCAACATGTTTTATTAGAAAGAGCTGATTGGATAAAATTTGCCGAGGATTACAAAACCAGCAATACTTGCTATTTGGTAAGCCTCCTGTAAACAGAACATACAAAGTTCGCCCAGATGCAACATTAGCAAGCTGGCATAGCTGGTGAGAACTTTAAAATTGCCCATTCATTCCACCACATCAGCCACAATTTGTTCGGCACTTCTATCAATATTACTTCTAGCTTGACTACTTTTCTTGACAATCTTTCAATAATAAATTTATCAACTCTTGTTGGTGTATTTTCATTCTACATTTTATGTCCAAATCAAGTCTATTTTCCAATGCCCACAATCACTCTGATATAACCATTATTTAATCTCTTACATATTTTAACAAATTCCACATACAAATTTCTGTTCAAAAGATGAAAAAAACAGCCAGGGCTCATCAAAGTTGTGCATCTTCACAACACGTAATTGCATGAACAAAACTTCCAACAAGATTATTAAAGTGATGTAGAGTAGAAGCTTTCACCCAGAACTAGAAAGAATTCTTGACTACTTTTCAACGACCATACAGAATCTGATTTGAAATAGCATAAAATTTACCTGATGCAATAAGATTCTAGTTCTGGGTTGTGCTGCCTACAATGTCATTTTCGAAGAATTATTTCAGCGAAAATCAAAACTTGAAGCTGAGCCAATCCAACCCAAAAGAATTTGCAGGCAATGGAATGAATGGATCATCCGAGCTGATTTGATGAAATATGACTATTACAAAATCAATAAGCTCGTGAGTGACCTGCAAAAAGAAATTCCAAAACTTGTTTGTCCGATGCTATACTGAGAAGTTAGTTTTGTCAGTGAGATCTTTAACCAGAAATCAAAAGCTGGCCTGATGAAATCTAGAGGCAGTACTTGCGACGTCCGAAATAGAACAGAACTTTTTTTGGAGAGATCGAGACCTTAAGGTGGATTCAATTGCTGTGGTGCTGGGGAAAGAGCTTCCAAAATTGAGGTCAACAAGGGAGTGGGATGGAAAATGACAGCGCAAACTAAATGATGCAAAAAAAATCCAAATCACCTTCTTAGATGATTTTCATTGTCAAAAAAAAATTTTAATGCCAACTGTTGCTCCCCGCTTAACTTGAAAAACCATTCTTGTATGTGTTTGATGAAGGGAGATTCACTTGATTCCAGAGTAATCTCTCGATGCTCATAGATAATATCTTCCAATTCTAAAGGAAGAAGATTTAACATAGCAACAACAGCGGCAACTTGAGTTGGAAAGCTTGCTTTCCTAGCAATGAGGTTGTCTAGCAACTTCGTCATCCTACTGCTCAGTCCTGCAATTCCTGCTTGCTCATATCCGCCAGAACTACCACCATGTCTGCCGGACAGAACAAAAGGAAATCAGCATCTTTGTTAAATGTACTGAGAAACAAAAAAACAAAAATGGAGTTCATAACAGACCGGGCCACCATAAATTCAAATAAGAGTAAACACATGCAGATATTCATGTTGAATATGAATATGCGACAATATCTTTATCTTATGTGTTTACAAGAGTACTACACACTTTCAACTACTATACTTGACGGATATCTTATTATTGTTATTCAGCGTAAACCACTAGTTGAATGTCACTCATAAAACTCATTGCCTGATAAACTTCTAATTTTACACATGAGAGGCCTGACGTTGAATTATCTGTACTTTAAGTTCAAACTTTTTAGCATTTCACCTCTCATTATAAATATTTTTCATTGACTGAGCCGGCATCTGAGAATGTACAGCAATTTTTATCATTACTAGCAACTCGTAAAGTCCTTCCTTAGTTTTAAAGGCTGTCTTCCACTCATCACCAGGTTGTACACGGATTTGGTGACATCTACTTCTCAAGTCAATCTTAAAAAAAATTTTGGCACCACTAAGCATGTCAAGCATATCGTCAAGTCTTGGGATTAGAAATCTATATTTGATGGTTATCTTGTTCATAGCTCGACTATCAACACACATCCTCCAAATTCTATCTTTTTTAGGGGTAAGCAGGGCTGGGACAGCACATGGACTCATGCTTTCTCTGATTAATCCTTTGGTTAAGAGTTCAGTTACTTGTTTACGAAGTTCTTCATGTTCAGCAGGACTCATACGATAATGTGGTAGGTGTGGTAAATTTGTCCAAGGCACAAGGTCAATCTGGGGTTGGATATCTCTTAGAGGTGGCAAAGATTCAGATAGTTTTTCAGGAGTTATATCTTCAAATTAGTTGATCAAAGATTGAATTTCTTTAGGAATTTTTTTGTTTTCTTCAGTCTCTTTTCCTACTACAAGATATATCACTTCAGAGTTTTAAGTTCATTAGTATTGAGAAGCAATTCATGATCGGTTGACTTTAAATTTTTTTGGACAGATTTTGTGGGAGGATCAAAAATTTTCTTTTGGTGATACAGGATAAACTCTTTGTTGTCTTGGGTCAAGGTGTAAGTGTTTTTCTCATTGTGAATGGTTTTATGAAAATATTGCCAAGGTCGACCTAGTAGAATATGACATACTTCGAGAGGCATGATGTCACATAATACTTGATCTTTGTAAATTTTTCCAATTGAAAGACTGACAAGGCATTATTGAGTAACTGGCACTTCTCCACCTTCCTTAAACCATAATATTTTGTAAGGCTTGACAAATGGTTTTGGTTTCAATTTCAATTTATTCACCATGAGTTAAGACACAAAATTTCCGGAGCTACCACTATCAATCATGAGGGAACACAATTTTCCTTCTACCATACAAGTGGTTCGAAAAATATTTCTCCTAAGCCATTTTTCTTTGGTTTCCGAATTAGTGGTCAAAACTCTACGGATAACTAAATAATGATCTCCTTGGTCACCTTCAGCATTAATTGCTTCCATTTCTTCCTCATTTTCTTCTTCAGGTTCATCATTTTCTGAGTTTTCAGGGTTTTCCTCTTGTTCAATATAATTGGCTCTAGGTGGATTGTTCTTTCTAAAAGCTGCAGACAGATGACCATACAAGCCACATTTATAACACGGTCCAATTGGTTTTGGTCCTATCACTCCTTTTCCTTTTTCAATTGCTTGAGTTTCATTGGGTTTCGTTCGAGGATTTGGATTTGAAGAAGTTGATCCAATGATTGTTTGTGAAGTTTGAATTTTACTTCCGATAGATTGTCTAGGCTTGGTTGAGTCGATCATTTTATTATTGTTTCTTCGTTGTTGTTTTTCAATTTTTAGGGTCATTCAATAAACTTCATCGAGTTTAATCACATGATGTAGGTTCAATTGATCTTGAATGGACCACTTTAATTTATTGATGTATCGAGTTATGGTTCGTTCTTCAGTTTCATTCAGATCATTTCTGGATTGTAGTTTGTAGAAGTTTTCAGTGTATTCTTCTATGGATTGATTTCCTTGACGAATGTTATTGTATTCTTGGAACAGAGTTCGGGAATGGTCAGAAGGCAAGAATTTTCCCCGCATTTTTTCTTTCATTCTTTCCCAGGTTTGAATTTTTTCTTTTCCTCTCCTTATTCTGTTGTTTTGAAGGTTTTTCCACCATGTTAGAACATGACCTGTCAATTTTAAACTAGCAAATCTAACTTTCTTGTTTTCAAGAATTTCTTTCCATTCAAAGAAGCGGTCCTATTTGTCAACCTATTGAAGGAATTGTTCAAGTTGTAGCTTACCTTCAAATTCACAAACGTCAATTTTAATCCCATGATCCCATTGCCTATTTTGTCTATTTTGATTCTGTGGAGCTTCATCTTCACTTTCATTGTTTTGCACATGAACGTTGTTTACATTTAAGGTAGCTAAAGTATTAGCCATAGTTTCCATTTATTGTTGTAGGTTAGCCATTTGTTGCCAATCCGCTTGATTATTTTGATTATTCATTTTTTTTAAAAGAAAAAAAGACTCACACGCAAACCAAGGTCTCTGATACCAAACTGAAGGCTCCTAAAGATCAAAAGCCAAGAAGAACACTAGGGACAAACGGAACAGAACTCAACCCAATAAAAAGTAAAATAAACCACTGATAAAGAAGCAAACAGATGCAAGAAACATAAAAGAAGACTTAGAAAGAACAAAAACAAAATTATAAAAACACAACCCTCAGAACAACCTTAAAGATCACCTCACATGTATCGACAAAATTAGGAAAAATTAGGTGCTCTAAAGAACATTCAAACCAGGGGTCCACCACAGCAATCTTGATCCAACACCCGTCGGTACTCCTCCGGCAAATACCCACAAACCGGCCAAACAACACCTTTCACACTTTATGTAGAGAAGAAAGATACAATAGAATGGTACTTGTGAAGAGAAGAAGTAGATAGAAGACTAGAAGAAGAAATAGGTAGGAAAGAAGTAGCTCTCGAGCTAAGAAGAGAAAACCCTCAGATTTAGAAGCAATTTCAGATTCAACAAGACCTCCAACAACAGCAATCAGCCCCCCTTAAATAGGGAAAAGGAATCCAAACAGCCCCCAAAGGAGCCGCCCAAGCCTCTAATAGGAGCGGCCAGAATTTATGGGAAATCACCAAGAAAGAGGCACGGCCAGCCCAGGAACCACGCAGCAAGAATTTATGGGAAATCACCAATAAAGAGGCACGGCCAGCCAAGGAACCAAGCAGCCAAAACACCAACAGCCAGACCCCAAGCAGGAAACTGAAGCAACCCCACTTCAGCCGAGATAACCAAGATACCAAACAACCAAGGAAAGGAAAAATGGGCCAAGCCCAATAAGAGAAATTCAGCCCACCAAAAAATGCCCAAATAACCAAAGAAAGCTGGCAAATCCAAGGAATGAAATGAACAAAGAGCACCAATCCTAATATTGATCATTGGTAGTCTTCCATCATAGGGTAAACAAAATAAAACAAACATAAACCCAAAATTACATAAAGTCCAAAACATAAATAAAATGCAAAATATAAAATGATAATCTTTTGACTACATCAACGACAAAGCCGTTTCGCATTCGGGCGATGGCATGCAACATTGCGTTTGTAGTACGTCATTTTTTTTGTGCTTGCTCAAGTCACATCATGGAAGTCCTCTCTTGATAATTTCAATGTCTCAGATGCAACGACACAATCCATTTCATGAGTAGATGTCGTTTGGGCAATTTTGCGCAGCATCACACCTCCCAACTGTCACTTGTCATTGTTTGATCAAGTCATGCGTGAGCAGTTCCTCTGTGCATAAATTTTGACGTACCAGATATAACGGTGAAGTGCATTTCACAAACAGACATCGTTCGAGTGATTTTGCAAGACATTGCACCCACCCATCATGCTTATTATTGCTTGATCGAGCCTCACGAGGATAATTCTTCTTTGGTCAATCAGCTTCTTGAATATGCTATTGTGTTCTATTTTGCAAGCAGACAAACGTTTGAGTGGTTTCGATCACGGTCAAGATGTTTCAAAGCTCGTTATGCACTACATTGTGTCTGTTGATCGTCCTTTTCGTCGCACTCGCTCAAACTAATTGTGACGCATGTATGTAGGTCAACAAGGCTAGGATTAATTTGGAGAAGAGAATAGCTACTCCATATGCAATGACAACTGTATATTTACGATTGATTATCACAGCCATGAACACGGATCATATCATTAGCAGTGATGTCCCAGTGTAAAACTCATCAAACCCAAAACAAATATATGAAGGATGAAAAAATGCAAATCATAAGAAACGTTTCTATAAGTCCATTCTCTTTGATAAAAATGGTTCCCAATGAATACTAAAACAAAATACAAAAAAGGAATAACACAAGATGACAACCAAGCAAAAACAAATAATTTAGGTAGTACCCTTCATCAATATGAAAAAGATAACACCATTTAATATCTGCAAAGATGAAAAACATTCTACTATTGTTCTCCTTATCAGCCTGAAAGAAGTAATTTGCCCTATCTCATCCTGAAATATGAAAATAATGCATAGGAAACCCCCTCTCTCAGTCATTTCCACAGAAACAAAACAAAAAAAAAAAAAAAATCATTTCCACAAGCAATATAAGTTATGATGTAAATTGAAAACGTAGCTCATACCAATATTTTACAGCTATTCAACCATAAGAGTAACAATACATGCTCAAGATAAATTCAATATTATAAAATTTTCCAATAAACGAGCTAATTAAAAAGCAGATGACAACTTCTCATAGACAAAAGCACCCAGCATTCCCTAAAGACGGAGTACTGCTTATAAGAAATTTATTTTTTCATGCCATGCTTTGAGTAGACAATAGAGCCTTACGAACATAATGAACGTTCAAACTGGGAAAAAACATCATACCTTCCTAGTTCACCCACTAATACAAAAAGAGCAGCTAAGAACTCCTCACAAACACAAGCTTCCAGCATTTTCAACAGACGGGGTACTGCTTCATTGTACATCCACTCCCAGCCCTACATCCAAATGACACATTTTCGTAAGTAATGTTGAGAAGTCTACTACATGAGTGCTATCATAATTAAAGCTGTATATGGCCGGCATGGATGGGGCTAGAAATCACATGAGCCACGAGGTAACGAAGTCACCATTAGTTGAAAGACCTACTGATTGGCTGAGAAATTTATCAATGAACTATGAGATTAATGAACATCAAGATAGAAGCAATATGCCCTTTGAAAACGACTTTGATTTATAACGACAGGTACACCACTCTTGGTACGTGAAACCATTACAGCATGAAAAACAAGCATCAATTGTGTGTGCTAGTTCGTGGTTCTGCCATAAATTAGTCCCCTAATACTGAAGGACATGAAAAATTACACAGGAAAAGAAAAAACTCATAATGGAACATTGATAAGTCGATCTGATGAGTACATCCGACCTTGGAGAGTCTACCAGAGATGAGGTCGACGATCTACGGCCACGATCACGCCGATTTATTTTTGAGTCATTTTATGTATTTGATTTATTTATGCACTTTTTTTCCATTTCTACCCTCACTTAAGGGCCTAGTCATATGTATGCCCTAGGGGCAAGTTTGTCTTTTATTTTTCTTTTATTGTATGAGGCTATTTATAAGCCCCTTGTTATTCTTTTGAAGTTAATGAATGATTATTATGAAATTTTCTACATCCATGTATTTGGAGAGAGCGTGAGAGTTCTTGGAGAGATTGAAGTCCCTAGACGAGGGCATCGCAATACCCACCAACCGCATGAAGTGTCCGGTTTTGTGGTCGTCATCGTCGCTCCCCTTCCTCCCTTCCCCTCCCCACCGTCGGCCAAAGCCCACCCTCCCTCTCTTAGCCGAACCCCACCCACCCCCTTCTAGTCGCCGGCCACCCATAACCCCACCTCCTCTCCCGGCCAAACCCCACCACCACTACAACCCCAACCGGCCACCCTCCCCCACCTCCAAATCACCAACCCCAACCTAACCTTAACCCTAGCCACCGCCCCTTTTCCCCTTCCCTTGCCTCCAAAATTCAAACATTCCATCATTACTTTCCATCTATGATGCACCGACACTTCTCCTCAAAGAGGCGTGCAGTGTCCGACACGTATCCGACACGACACGCGTCCGACACTCCTCCGACACGTGTCGGACACGCCGAAAATGTGTCCAATTAAAAAAATATTAAATACAAGTTGGACACGTGTGTCTGACACGCGTATCTTAAATATTTTATGAATTTTTTTTTTAAATATAACTTTTTGTATTTAAATTTTTTACTTATTTAAAATATAAAAACTAAATTTCTTACTTCTTATCCACAACATCAAATCAATCACCCGCACTTAATACGCCATAACAACAACAACATCAAGCCTTTGTCCCACTACGTAGGGTCGACAAAATTTAATACCACACTTAATACCCCATTCATCGAATATTCTCATTTTCATTTCTCTTTGGTGGGTTACAACTTTGATTTCATAACAATGCCCGATGTCATCTCAACATCGACGTCTAACGTCATTACAACATCAACATTTCAAAATGATCTCCATATCAAAGTTTGACGCTGTCTTTACATTGATGCTCGATGCTAGCAATTTCTACGCCCACAACTTGACATCTTATCTTTGTCGAACACCTTCTCAATATCGACGACCAACACCCTCTCAATATCGACGATAAACGCCCTCTCAATATTGACGCCCAATATTTATTGCATAACATCAATGCCCGACTCTCGACAGTATTATCATCTCCTCTTTCGATGACTGATAAACGACATCGACGCCTGACTCTCTACATCCTAATATTAATCATTTTAAGCACAAAATCTAATTAAATGACTTATTATTTCTAAATTATTTTTAAAATTATATTTATTTAATTTTTATACTTATTTTTAAAATATAAAAACTATAATACCGTGTCCAACCCGTGTCCGTGTCCTATATTTTTAATAATTGACGTGTCTCGTGTCCGTGTCGTGTCGTATCCGTGTCGCCGTGTCCGTGTCTGTGCATCATAGCTTTCCATTCTTGACACATCCTCTTTCGAAAAGCTTTGATTACAAATCTCAATCAGATTTTTTTTTTAATTTGAAATATTTCCTAAAATAGAAATCTATTTAGGAAAGTTACTTAAATCAAGTCCAATCAAATTTCAAATTGGATGTGATTTAAACAATTATTCTCAATTGAATATTCTTGTTAAGGCTAGCATTTAAATCCCCTTCCTAAACCCCTCTCCCTCCAAGCATGCCGCCGGCCCCTCCTTGTGCTTCCCCCTCTCTCTCACATTAAATGCCTCTTTTTATTGGAGCTTCAATCAAATCTCCAACTAAGGAATATTGTTCCTTCCCTCCCCTTATTTGAAATTCAAATTTCAAAACCCTAATCCCCTCCTATTCGAAATATGAAATTCAACTTCAGATTTTGGGAAAGGGGATTCCCTCTCCTAGTCTTGGCCGACCACCTATCTCCCCTCTCCACCCTTGTCCATGGATTGATACATCCCCTAGGGAAGAAAGGGAAGGAGAAGTGACTGTCTTCCCTTTCCGATAAGTTAATAAACTTCTCTACCCATGGTGGATCCAGAGTTTGACCACGGCTTCATCTACGACGATCAAGGCCAAGTTGATATCATCCATTCTCCGTTCTTCGACGTCAATCCGGAGATTGATCAAACCGTGGAGGAATACGTGGAGAGGATTGTCTTCACCCTTGCCTCCGCCAGCGAACAAATCTCTTCCGTCCCGTGGCAGATTGTTTCTAAACTTTGACGAAGGTAAACTAATCTTCCAAATCTTATATCTTCCTAGTTGCTTTCAATTGTGGTCTTATTTGATTCATGAAGATAGTGCCAATTTCTCTCTGCTAAAGCCTAGTGATTTAGAGTGTTGAGTGAGAGATCTTTTCATAGTGACTAGTCTCATTGTTAACTTAGAGTTTTATCATTGAAAACCTTCCATGTATGCAACGCTTGAGTAATTGACTATCTTGTGATCTTAACTTCTACGCATGTGACTTGGCCTAAGCTAGTTTCATCCTTTTCTTGCTTTATTTTGTCGTTTAAATCACTACAAGTCTTTAATTAATATTGCTCTCTCTAAAATTAAGGCGTGCAAATTCTTATAAAGCATTGCCTAAGCATTTAAGTCTTGCATCACGATCATTAATAAATTTTGCCTAAAGGTGAAGACGAAAGGCATGGAAGACTTAAAAAGGGTAGCAGAAAAATAATTCAGATCGAATGCACGAAAATACTCAGTTCCACATCAGATTTTGGTTTTTTTTTTTTAACTTTTCTTTAGTGCTCCGACAAAGCAAACCATTTGCTATTACAAAAAGTCTCAATTTTGACAGAACTAAATAGGTTCCTTTTCCCATAAAATAAACGACCCAAATAAAGCAGAAAAATAATGCAAAAGAAACTCTTAAATCCTCTCAGGATAATGTGCTTACCATGTAGTGACCCACCAATTCCACCAATGAAATAATATCAGTAAAGTCACAAAAAACTGTCTCAGAACGTCTATCTAGCTGATTGCCAGCCAGCTCTCTGTACCTAAAGATAGCACAAGAAGCATCGCACTGGACATCAAATTTGCTTTTAGCATCACTTGAATCTTTGTCCTCTGTATCTCTTGTAGGAGCTGATCCGTTTAAAGAAATAAAATACTTAATTGTATTTGAGTAGTCGTCACCAGAGAAGCTATAATATTCTAACGCATCCAACTGAAAGCTTAAAAGTTTGTCCATACATATAGCATCCACGGAAAATGGGCATTGCTTGCATGGTGCAAATTCTACAACCATCCTGGATGTTGAATTAAGATAGCAAGGCGGTGGATATGAAACCAATTTAAGCCTTCCCTCAAGAAGCAAAACCACAGATTTTATAGTGGTCACAAGAAAACTGTAGTTATCCAGGTTGAAAAACCTCTTCCCAAAAATATTAGCAAAAACATGAAGAGCTAGCAAAACCCAAGTGATGTCGTTGTGAAACGTCTGCAGTAGCTTATGAGAAAAAACTAGTAGGACGCCAATATCATCAGCTGCAACACAAATAGATGCTAATATGGTACAGCCAGCAATAAATTGACTAATTGTAACATCTTGAGAGAGCACGCAGGAATTTCCCACATCCAGGTGAAATTTACAGTCCGGAAAGCCAGGAAAGCTTGATGAGTGCTGCTTTACATCACCAATTACTAGAACTTCCCTTGCAATAAGAAAACTCTCCATGAGACAGAAAAGGATATCTAAGTGAAACATTTGATCCAAAACATATTTCGTCTTTCCAGAAGAAACAGCTGCAGGAGAACACAATAATTATACTATTTAAAATTCAATATGACGTTCTACTAATCCAACAAAAATTAGATATAAGAAGCACTTGAGCACGTATGAAAAGTATTTTCAAAATATACTGTGGTAAATGTCAAACCAAAGATTAAACACTAATAGCTATATGTTCAGCTCATTACTCTTTAACGATGACATCCTCTACCTTGATTAATACCACACTGACGTTGTAGCACGTTATGTATCTGATACAATTGGAGGGGACGACCAGCCCAGCCATCCAGTCCAGCATGGACCGAACTAGCCATCCAGCTGGGCAAAATCTGGAGTAGAAAATAGGGAAAATTTGGCTCATTATGTTATGAGAAGGAATAAAGAGGAAATTATTTAGATTTCCAATTTGAATTTAAAAAAGAAAGGGAATATTATTTAGGGATGTTTCCTAAAATATGTTTGATTGTTTAGGAAGGTTTCTTAAATCATGTTTAATTGTTTAGGAAGGTTTCCTAAATCATGTTTAATTGTTTAAGTAGATTTCCTAAATTATATTTAATTGTTTAGGAAGGTTCTATTTATGATTTTGTATTCTAGGGCCATTTAAAGGGAAGTTGTCAAGTAGTAAAAATGGATGTGCTATTAGTCCAGTGCTTTCACAGCAATATCTTTCCGTCTCACCTTGCCCCCTTGAGGACAAGGTGAGGGGGGGGGGGGGGGGGGGGGAGTATTGATATGATTGGAGGGGGCAGCTAGCCCAGCCATCCGGCTGGGCAAAACCTAGAGTATTTGTGCACTTTCCATAATCTGGACTTACTAGTTTTGGTTGGTTGAGCCTTCCCCATCAATCTGGACCTTCAAAGTATTTTTTCCCCCCAAAGTTGTCCTACATCACTCACCCACATCAATAGATATTTCAACCAAAACTAGCTGGAACGATAAAAAATTATTTAACATTGAAAAAAAAAAGTGAAACATGATAATTTAATAAAACCCATTACCCTTGGCAAAAATCAGATCCACCGGTCTGAAACAACCGAAATTGGACCAATTCATCAATCATTTAAAAAATGATAGACAAACGATCACAGCCATCATACTGGTCATCTTATTCAAATATAGTATGTGTTTTTCCAACAAAAAACATAATAAGTTTTGCAGCATGCAGCTGAAAATGTTGCAACAATCACTAAGAATTAGCATGGAAATCTTAGATGGATGGCATTGTATTCTTCATATAATAGCATGCAAAGATGATATTATAATTTATGGTTAAAGCTAAACTTGAACTTTTTAACATTTACCATTAAAAAAATCCTGATAAGCAATGCAAATTCTTGATGACCACTCATTCCTATTATGGAATATGATTGATGTTAACTTTATTCAAATCATTCCACATTTTGAATAAAAATATGCAAGCAAAGAAGAAAACTAGAACCAGAAAAAAATAACCATAATATACACCAACAAAATAGATGGAAATCACTGTTTTATCACTTTCTTTCTACAAAAAACCCACCTACCATCATATATATTATACATTATACTATATATAATGCTTTGCCTTCTTTCTCTCCAAAGGTCCTGTCAACCACAAGCACAAGAGAACTTCTTAGGCATATCTACTTCAAGCTAGACTCATCATGAATCAACATTATCAAAACTCACCATCAACGGCCACCTTGGTGTCAATCATTGTGTTCACTACAGAAAACTGACCTAAATCATTGGCCCTTGCGCTTCACCATTGTTGTGCTCCAAGGCAAAAATTTTCTATAGCAACAGGGGCTTCACCGCCATCCTTATAACATCACTGGTTACGCTCAAACTCTTCTAGTCAATGCCTTCTTCTCAAAACCCATCTGCATCGACTATAACTACACAGTTAACAACCTCAAGTATTTCACTCCTATCAAATGAGAAAGAGAAAAAAAATCCCCTTACCATTCCTAGTCTATTACACTCACACCATCCAAAACGACTGCCAAGAGTTCTGCCAAAAACTATTTTTCATTATCCACCTTCACAAAAATGAAAATTAACCATACAACCACCCTTATATATAAGTTCTTATAGAGGTATGGTGGAGATGATAACAATTTTCTAGATATTGCTTGAAATTACAATCAAACTTTAATCCATATCTACTTGGATTTAAGATGAGATTTTGCAAAAATTTAAAACTTGAAAAAAGTTATAAAGATTTATTCAAACAGATTTAAAACAATCTAAATTTATAAGGGTTTATCTAGATAATGTTAAGGAAATTAGCAATCACATCTTACCAATCTCCTACTCGAAGACTATACTTCTAATGAATTGTCTTCAGAGAATCATTTCTACATGGCATCCCTTCTCAATCAACCATAATGGATATTAGTTTATAAGCGATAAATATGTCAGATCCATTTACCACAACCCTATTATGCAAACAAGGTTCTCCTTGAACTTGAAATATCATTTGTTGCCTGCCTACTATTTTCCAACTCCCTCTTGACAGAGTAGTTATCTTAGAACTGCTCTTTCAGGTTCACCAGCATTTGTCAATAATAAGTCAAAAAAACGAGTGTTCATGCATAGGTCTCAACATCAGTTGAGATCACGTCAACTCAATCGCATGTGCGTTTAGTTCTACTTGTATCTCAGTATTATCAGTCACAACTCCACATACTTGCTCATCATCTTCAAATATCTCCTTACACTTTCTCTAATGTATTGGCATGTTATTTGCATAGTTAACATTGACTTGCACAAGAAAAAATCATTTAAATTAGCATTAACCTCAATGTTTTTATCACCCAAAAATCAATATTCAACAACATCAACGCCATAACCAATGAAGTTAAACGCACTAGATTTCATATGCATAAAACAAGAAAAAAAAAACATTTAGGCGCTTTTTAATTGACAGTTAAGCATAAAAAATAGTACATGTCTTGTCCCTAGCTTATCTTGTGACTTAAGCATTTACTTTATCCTAAACACTCATAAACTTCAATTAGACTAAGCTTTACAAAAGACGTCTGTCAGTAATAAGTCAAATAAGGAAAAAGAGTGTCCATGCACATATCTATACATTAGTTGAAATCACGTCAACTCAACCCATGTAAACTTAGTTCTACTTATATCTTAGTATTCTTAGTTACAGGTTCACCTACTCGCAATTCATCTTCAGATATCTCCTTATACTTAACTTGCTCTCTTATATTAGCTTATTTTTTGCACAGCTAGAATTGTCCTTGTACAAAATTGACTCATTGAAATCAGCATTAATCTTATTATTTTTATTATTCCAAAATAGATATCCAAGAGCATAAATCCACAAGCAACAACAACATCAAGCCTTTATCCCACTACGTGGGGGTTGGCTACATGAATCTTTTTTCTCCATTTTGTCCTATTAAGAGTCAAATTCTCATTTAAATCTAATAAAGAAATGTCATTTCTAATATTTTATAACCAAGTCTTTTTAGGTCTACCTCTATATTTCTTAATATAAGTCAAATCTAATACATCTACTATCCTAACCGGGTCATCGGAAGGCCTCCATTTTATGTGACCAAACCATCTAAGGCAACTCTATCTAATCTTATCTTCAACTGGAGCTACTCCAACTTTTTCACGTATATGCTCATTTTGTATCATGTCTCTAAGAGTAAAGCCACTCATCTACCTGAGCATCCTCATCTCTGCGACACTTAAGTTAATATTATGCTTCTCTTTTAATGGCCAACATTCTACACTATAAAGCATTGCAGGTCTCACCAATCACCACCATCTTATAAAATTTTCCCTTAAGTTTGAGGGGAATTTTCCCTCAACTCCACAAACAATGATGTAAATTTTATGAGATTTTCTATACATAAAACAATAAACAAAAATAATTAGTGGATTAGTTGACACTTTCACGTCAAACAGTAATAAATTTCTCATCCCTAGCTTATCTTATGACTTAAACATCTACTTAATCCTAAGCACTCATAAACTTTAATTAAGCTAAGCTTTGCAAAAACCCAAGCTTAACTAAGATAAATATGGAATAATTAATTAGCATATAATCAATTATTTAATTAGAGTAATTAATATTTTTAAGAAAAGTAAGGTTGTATTATTATTAAGTTATGATTATTAAGCATAGGTTAATTAGTAATCACATGATTACTCCAAATAAAAAATAACCATGATTAATAAAATTCTTAATTAAGATAATTATGATATGTATGCATGGAATAATTAATTAATAACTTAATTACTCATAATAGTAATAATAATAATAATATTAACTATGATTAACAAGATTTTTAATTAAAAAAAATCTAGTATGTTTAAATTATGATATAGTTGAGGGCGTGAGGCTTAAATAATATTAACTAATGAAAATTCATGTCTAATTATAAATTAGGACACAATTTATGTTAAGCAAATAGGCTTAGGTCAAAATGAAACCAAATAGTTTTCTAAACTTATCTTAAGCTTATTCAAGCTTATCTTTGTAACCAACCAAACGGCTTAACCTCCATTAAAGGCTAAGCATAGCTTATTTAGTTAATATTAGACGAAAAAAGAATTTTGTAATCCTGACTTTATCATGCATTTCGTAATCCCCAAGCAAACAAGCTCTTAGACGAAAAAACTTTTACCTCTTTGTTAATCCTGACTTTATCATGCATTTCGTAATCCATAGTGAATTAAATAAACCACAATATTCACAACATCTGCCTGGAAAACCTTGAGAAGTTTAACATGCAACCAAATACTTCTTACTCGTTCATTTAGTCTTCTTACTGCACTCAGCAATCACAGTAATATTTTGCTTCTGGACATGACAATTCTATATGTATACCACCACCAATACAAAATTCTCTAAGCTCATTGTTGTAGTTTCCCCTCTATGATATGATACTTCATCCTCACAACGGACTCATTCTCTACTGAGATTGTCGATATGTTGAAGCAAGAAAACATGTTAGATTTATTTTTCAAAAAAAGAAATACATACATAGAGCTAATGTAGTATAGTGAGCCTCCAAAAGATGTCACTGGAGTTCGTTCCAAAAAATAGAAAAATCCAAAGCTCCAATTTCTCATTATTGGGTTCCCTTTCAGCCAATGTTAAATTAGCCAATATTCTCTGTCGGTGATCTCTATTGATACCTTCATTCAAGGATCACATTATGTCTTCTCTTACATGAATCTCATTGCCACATAATTGACTCTCTATAATTGGTTCGTGCCAATATCTCCTTCATGAATCGGTGGTGCTCCACTTAGGACACTCACAACATCTGACAAAATATTCAAATTATTTATTATAAAAATCTGCATTATTTATTATAATTATTATTTTTTCATTATTGAGATAACCTTATTTACTCTAGTTTTTCTTTATTGTATCTCTTTTCTTGACTATATGCAAGGGCTTATATGCTTATACTAGGATTTATGGTCTAGTAAATTTGTAGTCCTTTTTCAATTCTTCTTCATCTAACAATGGAAAACTTTTGACAATGAGAAATAAGAAGCAAATAGTTCTTGATATATCTAGTTCTTAAGAAAGGGCCATGGATCACTTTGCCTATGAAGTGACAGGTAAAAACTCTTCTTAGGGAGTTTGTCTACTATATTATACGATTTATATTATGAAATTTGATAATCAAGACACTATTATTAGCAATCCAACCTCAACGAAAAAAATTAAACATATCAAATTTTATTATCACTTTCTCAGGGATGTGGTTCTATCAAAGAAGATCATCACTCATCATATTGCCAAACAAGAACAATAGCATATCTTTGTCAAAACTTAAGCCCGTAGGACCTCTCCATTTTCAAATAAATGTCACAAGTTGGATCTAATTGATACATATGCCAAAGCTTAAGGGGAAGTATTAGCTTCAAAAATATCAAGTTAGAAAAGTAATCTATAATTAATGAGTAGTGTAAATTTATTTGGTAGTTCCTTCAAAAATTGTATTTGTTCCTTTATAAGAAAGTTCTACTAACATCCACTAAACTATGCCGCCCCTCAATCTACACGTGTCCTTATTTTTACGGTTATAAAAACAACTTCATCCTTATTTTGAACTATTTTTATTTATGCAATCAGCATCAATCCAATATGTTGTATTATAGGTATCTTCATGTGATCTAGTACAAACGATAAGGCTGAGGATGTAATTTTTTAATGGGATAAGCTAAGTAGATAAGTTTGCACCAATTATCCACATAATTAGTCATACAAACCTAAACATGAGATAAGCAAGATTGAATTCCAATTTTTTAGCGGTAAGAAGTTCTGCTCGACATGTAAACGTTAGGAAGAGGAACTAATAAATTGTAGCATTCAGTTTCAAGCTATTGTCTATATTCAGCAAGTTTCATTATCACATATGAAATTACAAGCTTTCGCATACCTCTGACTATCTCCATGGAGAATGATTCCAAGAACTGGAAAGAATCTTCATCCACGATGTGCTTGCAATGATCTGACATCCTCTCAGATAAATTGGCAAGCAAAAGTGAAAAGAAAACTGCAACCTTCTCCCTGAAGGAAAAAAAAAATGAAACAACTTAGATCAGACAGAGGCTAGCTTTATCATCGTAAGCTATACCAATGTTAGAAGTAATACAAAGCAGGCCAAAGCATTATTGTCAACTAAGAAAAAAATATTGTTTAATCAAAAAGGCCCACAACAATCAGTGTCAAGAGATAACATACTCTGATTGGAGATCTTCTAATTGCAATCCATCAAGGACTTCTACAATCAGTAAGTCTGTCTTGGAAACCATTAAGTTTTGTGGTGTAACAGAATTGAAAGAACAAATAATTCTCGACATGCTGTCCGTATTCCTAGCACTTGAAAATGAAGTAAAGGAACGGATAATTCTTCCAGGATACGTTTCATCTTTAGAGAGAGATTGTACTTTTGAATCAGGAGATGAAGATGAGATGTTGGGGACTGTTGACATCAAACCAGACTCCAATGTCTGTTGGATATTATGTCCCGTGCCTTCTTCTGCACTGGTAAGGCTGTTCCCTGCAGTTTTATAAAGAGATAAGCATTGCAAAAGATCAATAACTGTGATCAAAGAAATTTGCAGCATAACTTCTTACCTTTAGTTAATTTCTCTGTATCAGAGGGAAGTGTTAGATTTAATCCCTGAGCAAAAACAGGGTCAATTACTGTTTTAACTTCTGATTGATTTTGAATAAAATCTGAATTCATTTGCTGACAACCTCTAAGTTCATTATTTAATTTAACCCCACATGAAGATAAATGGCTTGTCGAATCAGGATTATCTCTTGCACTACTTCCAGAGTGGCCACACTCATGAAATAGTTGGGAATGTGATGGCTCTGAAAATCTACTAATTTCATCAGGTGATGGCTGTAATTTCTCATACCCCCTCGAGAAGGTATCATTAATGACCATTGAAACAGGAACCACTTCAGGCTCAATCTTCTTATGTTCTGCTGGAAAGTGCTTTGCACCATGATATTCCTGATCCAACCTTGTTTTAGGTTTCCTGGGATCATAACCATGCTCAAAAATAATTGACTCACTATTATCAGCTAGAAAAGTATCCCGTGTGATATCATGGAAAACATCATGTTGAGTAATGTTGTTGTTTGGCAATTCTTTATTGGTAAGAATTTTCAATTTTGAATTCACGGAAGCATTCTCCAAATCCATGGTGTTGAACGAACAAGGAGGCACTGGGTTATCCCTTACCATCACAGCATTAGAGATATCTTCTCCATCAAGTTGGAAGTTTGGAATCACGATTTCCGGTAAAGTGGGGGAAAGAGGCATCTCCAGAGCATTCATGAACCTAACCTCATCAGAATAATTGTCCAGCTCAAGCAGTTTCAAACATCCCCCACTTATCATGTTCTCAAAACTCTTTAAAAAAGCTTGTTTGTTGCCAAGAGAAGTTACTCCTTGGTCAATGCTAGAAGAAACTGGTCCAGCTTCCTGAACGCAACAAGCTTCCCAACTATATTTGGACATAGATTTACCAGCATTCCTCCTATCACCACGTTTGACGGCTGATTTTTCAGTTTGATGAGAGGTAGAGGCTATATTCTTGATGTGATCATAATTACTTTTACAGGGGTCACTTTGACCTTCCTTCTGGGAAAATTTTTCATTATCAATATCAAATGCTGCAGGAATCTGGGAGCAATTTGCCAATGAAAACTGCTTTAAATTTCTCATTCGATCATTCACAGTTGTCACTTCATCTCCATTTACCCTATGCAACCTATCTTCAGTACGTAAAGATTTGGTGCAAATTTCGATCTTTCTCTTCTTTGAACTATTGGCACTCACTTGAGCAACAGCCTTATATGTAGATGAATTAGAGCATGGTTTCTCCGCTTCATTCAGAGCAGTGCTTCCAACAGTATCTTTTGCACCAACCTGACAACCTTTGAGCATTCCAATTTGGGCAGCTTCACTGGGAACTTTCTCAATGGATAGACCATGCTTTGCTTTCTCTGCTAATTTGGTTGTAGAGATCTCAACAACAGAATCTCTTCCCTGTGAGCCCATTAACTTTCTATCAGAAAAATGTATGCTAGTAGAACATACTGCAGAACTTTGTGACTTTTTTCTGAGAGAACCTCCAACCGGAGACTCCAACTCAGAATTTATACCTGTTTTTGGCTTGCTACAGCATCCTCTCGATACAGGAAGGCCAATGCATTCGCCTAATGGCGCAGCATAGGTGAATGGATCCCCATACTGAATTTCTGATGCTCCAAATTCAGTAAGTGAATCAAAATCATCTTTCATTGAGCGCATTAAGTCATTCAGTTTAAAGCATGTCAAATCTCGATAATTCAAAGTCTGAATAACAAGCTTGTTAGCACTTCAACCAAATACTTAGCATAACAGAATATTTAAACATTTCAAGAAAGCATTCATTCAAACGAACATTGCCAAATAACATTGAAATACGTGTAATGAATACAAACAGAATGCCAGAATACCAACGGGAGCCTAAATTTTCATAAAATTTAACAACAGACTAGCAATCAGAAGTATCATATAGCCAGAAATGGACAGACAAAAAGATATATATATATATATATATATATATATATATCAGGTTTAAATTTCTTAGACTAATTTGTTATTTAAAAAAATTTATGAAAATTTAGATTTGAAAACCCACCTCTTCCATCAATACATGCACATGGTTACCGTGGGTGCTTAAGGATGTTTTGTTGTGGTTATGCATGAATTGCTTTGGAATTGGTCGTCCTGGGCATGTATTGGTTTAGATGGTTTGCAGTCGCTGGAGTTTCCATTTAGGATGACCTTGTTGAATGTAAATGACAGATGAAAAGATCATTACAGAGGGAAAAACAAAGTTTTAAAGAAGAGAGAGGATAATAGGGAGAACGATGATAGGAAGGGAAAAAAAAAAGGATTTTTTTTTTAAATAATAGAATAGCATCTCAACGAGATGGAAACAGTATTATGTAAAAAATTTGCACCAATTCCACGGGCATGGGAAGGTATCATTCTAAGGAATTTTTAAAAAGGGTAATTTTTGGCATTGATTTAATAATATTTCTTTACCGTCTTACTTGAGTTATTTTCATTTCTATTTGTCTTAAGAGATTTGGAGCTTTTCTTCATATTAAGATTACGTGGACTTGAGATTGGGGAAGAAATTTTCTTCTGCCTCTCTTATTTGTACCCTTGGGAAACTTCATCTTCGCTCCTTTCTAGTGGACATCAATTTATTTTAGCCGAACCATGTAAACCTTGGGGTTTTCATGTGGTAATTGATCCTTTTGGTATCACTTTGTGCATTAATCGTATTAGCTCCCACATAAAAGGTAGATGTTTTTTCTAACAATAACTTACTCCTCAAACCTATAGAACCACTTAGTTGTCCAATATTGTTTTGCTCAAGATGAGTTTCTAAGCTACGAATTAGCAAGCCTATAAAGTCCATCAATAACTCCACCACCATCATCATCAACATTAGCTTTTATAAAACTAGTTTCAGTTGGCTTTATGAATCCCTCTTTTTTTTTATCCCTTTCAAGCATATTCTTCTTCCACCTTTTGAACAACTTATACCAATGCTATCTTAAACTTTGCTTTTCCTTCTTAATTCCTCATCACTAATTTATTTATTAGCCAAATGGATATATTTTCTATCATTTGCTATATGACCAAATCACCTACATAATTTTTTAATTATCCTACATAGAGTCCACTCCAAACATCTTTTTAGGGGATGTTTGGTTGGATTATTGTAGGGTGTAAAATATTCCAAATGCAAGAATTTTACAAAATTAGGCAAAGTATAGTAAATGTAAAGTGAAGTAGCTCATTTTGAGTGTAAAGCAAATTCTTCCGTTTTTGAGTGAAAACCGTTTACACCACAAGCTTGCTTAACCGCCACCCGCCGCTGGCCACCGCCAGTCACTGCCTGCCACCGGCCACTGGTCATCACCATTTAGGACTTTACTGCATTTATTACTTCTAACCAAACAAAAAAAACCATTCACCTACATTCATCCAAACAACTCCAAAGTATTGCTTTTACACTACATTCCTTTTACACTGCATTTCTTTTAAACTACATTCCTTTTTTAGTCAAAGTAATCCAACCAAACAGTCCCTTAACATAATCATTCTTTGACTAATCATTCCTAGTTTTTCCAAACATCTATTTTAACCTTCTTATTTCTATCACACTCCACTGAGCTATCAAAGATTTTATTCCTGCTCAAAACTAGAATTCATACAACATAGTAGGCACAATTACAATTTTATCAAATTTATCTTCATGCCTTCTTCCACTCTTGAAGCACTTCTCAATTTTAGCCATCTCGCCTAAATTTTATAAGTCATATCCTCAATCTTCTATATAATAGATTCAAGATATTAAAAACTAATCACATTTAGATATTATTTTATCTTCTAATAATATTGATTGATAATTATTAATTTCACAAGCACTAAAGTTGCATAACCTTAAAATAGCCTTTGTTCAACAAATTTCAAGCAGCTATCTTTAAAAGCATTTTATCCAATATTCTAACTTTTTAATTATTTCAATAAATGTCACATCATAAACAAGTCAACTAAAAAAGCATACAACAAGTCACCTTGCTTTAAACACATTAAAATCTTCAAAACAAATATCTATACTACTATTTAAAAAATGGCATGAGATTCCACCATAATTTATGATCCTAATCATTTAATTCTAAAAAATATACTCAACCATTGCTTCTACCAACATTATATTCTTATATTTGAATTCTATGGGTTCCACACAATTCTAAAAGTTATAATTCAAAACAGAGAGTTCATTATACAAAAAGTCAAGAGAATAGAGTTATTCAAGGTTTTGAATAGTTACTTTTGGATAGTTTTATCATCAATTCACATTTAGAATTGTACTATATCAAGAAATCTCTATGGATCCAATACATACCCATGGAATCATTTTGAAATGAAAAGCCAAGCGAAATGAGCATTAAAACTCCAACAACTATTTTTATTTCCAAGTTTAAATTTGTTTAGTCATATATTTCTCCTAATTTCTATCACATTTTGCTTGTATTCTTTTTATATTTTATTATTTTGCAACCAAAAGCAAATGATTTTTATCCTCCAAATACACTTTATGTAATACCCGAAATCGACGATCGTAGGCATCACACGCATTTCGATGCGCTGCGACAAAATTTAAATGAAAATTTAAAGTTAACGGATTTCGATGAAAATAATTTTATAAAATTCATACAATTCACACTTCCTATACATTGTAAGACCCTTATAATTATCCTATAGGCTCTTTCATATTAATCAGTATTAAATCCTTTAGCTCTGATACCACTCTTGTCACGACCCGACCCGAATTAACAGGGCGGGAACAGATAGTCGTACGATAAACAGTAAAAATTAGCATTTATCTAACATAAACATATAATAAAGTACCTTCCAAAAAGACATATAAGAGCCACTAAACCATTATTATACTTATACTGTTCTTCACTCTTACAAGTTTTTCATAACATTAAAAACTAAACCAGTCTATTACATCAATACCCAAAGTTCATAAAACATACATTCTATGTCTTACACACACAAGACACAAACTGAAAGAAAAAAACCTGTCACTCCTCCGTCCAGTCCTACGATGATAAGTAAACTGCCTCTTTGCCATCAGTTCCTAGATGATTCTCCTGAAAAGCATCCCACATCAAGGGATGACCTAATTTGCCCAGCAGGCAATTCATATATCCCATAAAAATTTCATAAAACAATAAAATATTTTCATGAAAATAAATCTCATGTGAAAACTTTAAATATCGGCATTTCTAAATAAATTCAAAACCTTTCTGAATAAAAGCATTTTCATAACCTTTTCTCAAACAATAAAAGTCTTTTCATAACTTTTTCCTCAAACATAAACCTTTAATGTGCTTAGAAAACATATATGAACCTTAATATGCATAATATTTACTATAACACCCGTCTCGGAGGTACCCATAAAATTTGTATTGATCAGATACACATTTTCATTAGACATTCCTTTACCATTTGATTCCAAAGAACCCCTTTATCATTTGGTTCCAAAGAACCCCTTTACCATTGCTCCGTAGAACCCTTTACCATTTTTGGGCACTCTGCATCAACATGCATAGTTTCATATCATAAACTTTAAACTATTTTTCAATCAATCATATGCTTATAATGAAAAAGAATCATGATTTATAAATGATTAGCTTCAAACATTAAAACCACAAATTAAAACATAACATGTTCGAGATAAAGAGATTCTACTAACATGCTATTTGCAAAATAAAATTCATAAACCATATAAATTTGAAAACTCTAAAGATTTGCATTGAGTAAAAAGAGCAAAGTAATATATATAAAATTTTTACAAGAGATATGAGTACCTACCTTAACACTAACACAGAAATTCTTTATAGTGTCGTTTTGACAGGCGTCGCTCCCCTTATTGAACACAACCTAACAATCACATAAAGAAGTGTCAACTATAAATCTTCCTTAAAGCTTTAACCATTTCCAAATTATCTAAATTCTTCATTCCTCACTAACGCTTCTTACTACGCTTAATGAAATTAACATAATTTAATTTGAATTTTCGAATTTATCAAAATCTCTAATTTTTGGAAACCCTAAATTCTTAAATTCTCTCAAATCAATAAGCTAAAGTTTTTCCTAAACCTAATTTAATAATTACCTTAATCATTTTCGGATTTATTTAATTAGAAAAATAAAGAAAATGCAAATTCTTACAAAAACTCAAAATTTTATTTTAGAAACATTCCTAGGATCCATAGAAATCACTTCTGTGAAAGCACTTTAAGAAAATTTCAATTTTTAGAAAAAACCCTAATTTTTTCAAATCTCAATAAAATTTAGAGAAACTTCATTTCTACCGTTAAAACATCTTCCTAAACCTTCCCTATTGATTTCGTAAAGAAATATTGAGTTTTTGCAAAACCCTAGATTTTTCTCGTCCAAAAATCTTGAGAATAAGAGGAAAAATATGAATTCTAATGCATATCTTAGTCTCCCCTTATCCTCCTCTACGATTTCCCCAAATTTCCTTCCCGAAAATCATTGTCGGAGCCGTCGTCGAAGCCTTCCTGTCCGCCCTTTCCCCTTCGGTTTGGCCGAACAAAAATAGCGATTCAAATGAAGAGACTTCAGTCTCTTCATGATTTAGAGAGTTAGGGATAGTCTAAAAGACTATTTTGTCCTCACGTAAACCATTTCCGCTTTAATACTTATTAAGAGTAATTTGGGTATATTTAAACTTCTATTAATTTTAACTTCAAAATTAAGTGAAATTGGCTATAACTTTTATATACCAAATCGTTCAAAATTTCGCATAGAATTTTATAAAATTATTTTCATAGAAATCCGTTAACTTTAAATTTTCACTTAAATTTTGTCACAGCGCATCGAAATGCCTGCGATGCCTACGATCATCGATTTTGGGTATTACAATTCTCTCCTCCTAATAAAATTTCGTCCTCGAAATTTAAAAGCAAAACGTATAAGGTTAAAACCATACCTTAGCTAAATAAATGAGGATAATTCTCCCTCATTTCTGACTCCTCCTAGGTTGCATCTTTATCTGAACCATGCCTCCATAACACTTTAACATAAGGAATCTCTCTGTTCCTCAACTGTTTAATATCATAATCAAGAATTCTCTCAGGTTCTTTCACGAAGGTCAAGTCTGGTTGAATGTCCACCACTTCAGTACTAATCTTCTGAGCTTCATCTGAAATATATTTCCTTAAAAAGGAAATATGAAACACACTATGCACTCCACTCATGTGTGCTGGTAAAATCAACTTATAAGCCACTTTTCCAATTCTTTCTAAAATTTCAAAAGGTTCAATATATCTTGGGCTCAACTTTCATATTTTACAAAATCTCTTCACTCCCTTCATGGGACTGACTTTGAGAAACACAAACTCTCCCACCTCAAATTCAACTGGTCGGTATTTGTCATCATAATATTTTTTTGTCTATCCTGTAATGCCGTCAATCTGTCACGGATCAGCCTTATCTTTTCTGTAGCATCATCAACTAGATCAGTACTAATAATCTTCCTTTCCCCTATTTCAGCCCAACATAGAGATGTTCTACACCTCCTATACAAAGTCTCATGATGAGCCATACCAATACTTGCTTGAAAACTGTTGTAGGCAAACTCAATCAGTGGGATATATGTCCTGCCCTAAGGATAGGAAGGTTACATTCGCTGCTTATGTCTTTGATGGTGAGACAGAAAGGTGGTGGCGGAGCCAGCTACAAGAGACTTTTGGAGGACGATCCAGCAGTCAAGTCTCCTGGGGGAAGTTTGTGAAGGTATTCAAAGATTGGTATGTACCCATGTCAGCTAGGAGGTATATGCAAGACAAGTTTAACAGATTGGTTCAGGGATATTGTTCTATCGCACAGTATGAGGCAGAATTCACATCGCTGTCCAAATATGCTCCTCACCTGATACCAAATGCTGAAGAGAAGTGTCATCGCTTTTTACATGGACTGAAGGACATCATCAAGCAGCCTCTGATTCCTTTTGGAATTGAAAACTATCCCACTTTGGTGGAAAGGGCTAGGAGGATTGAATCGGACCTGCAGGATACTCAGAGGAGGAGAGATTTTCAGAAAAGAAAGATTGAGTGCAAGCCAAAGCCTACTCAGTCTGCTCAGTCTTCTCAGTCTGGAGTGTCTACTTAGAAGAAGCCCAGACCTAGCAATTCGGATAGCAGTGCTTCAGCTGCCACAGTATGCAATAAGTATGGGAGGATGCATAAGGGAGAGTGCCTCTTTGGCACTAACATTTGTTTCTGGTGCCATCAGCCTGGATATATGACAAAGTCCTGCCCTCTTCTAGGACAGAAATCTGCTACAGAGGCCAAGACAGGAAATAACACTCAGAGGATAACTGGCATACCAAGAGCGGTGGAGTCTATAGCATCTATTACTTCTCAGACTCATCCAAATGTTCAGCCGCGAGTCTATGGATTGTCCCAACAAGAAACTAAGGGGTCTCCTGATGTTGTTATGGGTATGTGATTTAATTAACTGTCAATGAAAAATATTATATGATATGAATGAATAATGAATAGCATGTTTATAATGAATGTTATGACTTTCATGTAATTATGGACAATCTTAATGTGTAACAAACCCATTAGAGTTTTATTTGATACTGGAGCGTCACACTCCTTCATTTCAGAAGATTTTGTTAGATCAGTTAATTTATTTCCAACAGTTATAGTTAAATCATTGTCAATTTTAATGCCTAATAGAAACCAAATGGAAGCTAAGCAGAAATGTCATGTTGACTTAAGGATATGTGATAAGAACATAAAGACAGATCTTATTGTACTACCTTTATGTGAGTTTGATGCAATCTTAGGCATGGATTTGTTATCTTGTCATTTCGTGACTATAGATTCTAACAAAAAAGGAGGTTAAGTTTTGTATGCCAAGAGAGAGGAAATTTAAATTTTAAGGAGATAAAGGGGTAACAGCCATGATGGTGTCATCTCTGAAGGCTTTTCAAATATTAAAGAAATGGTATGAAGGCTTTTTGGCCTATGTTAAAGAGGAAAAGAAAGAAGAGATAGAAATAAAAGACATCCCAATTGTATAAGAATTCCCAGAAGTATTTTCAGACGATTTACCTGGCTTACCTCCAAGTAGAGAAATATATTTCTCTATTGAGTTGGTGATAGGAGAGGGAGCTGAACCTGTTGCTAAGGCCCCCCTTACAGAATGGCAATAAAAGAACTGAAGGAGTTGAAGGATCAATTGCAAGAGTTACTGGATAAGGGATTCATCAAGCCTAGTACCTCCCCTTGGGGTGCTCCTGTTCTTTTTGTGAAAAAGAAGGATGGAAGCTTAAGGCTCTGTATAGATTACAGAGAATTGAACAAGTTGACAGTGAAGAATAAATATCCACTTCCATGGATAGATGATTTGTTTGATCAGTTAGAAGGTGCTTCAGTATTTTTAAAGATTGATTTGAGTTCAGGATATCATCAGCTCAGGATTAGAGATGAAGATATTGCAAAGACAGCCTTCAGGACCAGATATGAGCATTATGAATTTATAGTGATGCATTTTGGTCTTACAAATGCCCCGGCTGTGTTTATGGACCTCATGAATAGAATCTTTAAGCCAATTTTAGATCTATTCGTGATTGTGTTCATAGATGACATTCTGATTTACTCCCCATATGAAGAAATGCATGCAAACTATTTAAGAGCTGTGTTACAGGCATTGAGAGGAAATGAATTATATGCTAAGTTCTCCAAATGTGAATTTTGGCTGAAGAGTGTGAACTTCCAGAGGCATGTGATCAGTGATGAGATGATTTCAGTGGATCAGCATAAAGTACAAGCAATAGTAGATTGGCCTCGACCAACTACAATGACAGATGTCAGGAGCTTTTTGGGTTTAGCTGGATATTACAAAAGGTTTGTTGAGGGGTTTTCACAGATTGCAATGTCGCTATCCAGATTGACTCAAAAAGCAGTGAAGTTTGAATGTACAGCTCAGTGTGAAGGAGCTTTTCAGAAATTAAAGCAGTGTTTGATGACTACTCCAGTGTTGACTATTCTTTTAGGGTCAGATGAATTTCAACTTTATAGTGATGCCTCGCATAAAGGGTTGGGTTGTGTACTGATGCAGAATGGAAGAGTTATTGCCTGTGGTTCTAGGCAACTGAAAAATCATGAAAGGAATTATCCAACCCATGATCTGGAATTAGCTGCAGTAATTTTTGTCTTAAAGATCTGGAGGCATTACTTGTATGGGGTAAGGTGTGAAGTTTTCACTGATCACCAGAGTTTGAAGTATATCTTTACACAGAAAGAACTGAATTTGAGACAGAGGAGATGGCTAGAACTCATTAAGGATTATGAGTTGAACATTCAGTATCATCCGGGTAAAGCCAATGTAGTTGCTGATGCTTTGAGTAGAAAGAATTCTGGTAGTGCAAACTGGGTGATTACACAGCAGCAGGAATTGATAAAGGAATTGGAGAAGTTAAAAATTTCAGTGGTTCAATCCAATGATGCAGAAATTGTGATGTTGAATCAAATCATTATCCAATCAACATTTACAGAAAGAGTACGAGAAGCTTTGTCACAAGATGCAGATTTTAAGAAGATACTAAATATGGTTAGTGTGGGACACAGTAAAGATTTTGAGCTTGATGGTGAATGATTGCTAAGATATAGAGGTAGATTGTGTATCCCAGATGTTGGTGACTTAAGAAAAGAAATCCTTCAGGAAGCTCATTATTCAAGTTACACTATTCATCTAGGCAGTAACAAAATATATCAGAATTTAAAGGAAGTGTTTTGGTGGAGAGGAATGAAAAAAAGTGTGGTAGATATTATATCAAAGTGTACTTCTTGTCAGACGGTGAAAATGGAACATCAGAAACCAGAAGGATTATTACAGCCCTACCTATACCTGAGTGGAAATGGGAAGACCTTGCGATGGATTTTGTGGTGAGTTTACCCAGATCCGAAAAAGGATGTGATGCCTTATGGGTAATAATTGATAGGTTAACTAAGTCTGCATACTTTTTACCTATCAAACAATCTGATCCAATTGAGAAATTAGCAAGCCTGTATGTTAGTGAGATTGTCATATTGCATGGGGTACCAAAGTCTATAGTGGCAGATCGGGATGGAAGATTCACCTCCAGGTTATGGAAGAAAGTTCAAGAAGCTATGGGTACCAAACTCACTTTCAGTACAGCTTTTCACCCTCAAATAGATGGACAGTCAGAAAGAACCATTCAGACTTTAAAAAATTTGCTCAGGTTGTGTGTTTTGAATTTTAGTGGTAAGTGGGAGACATATATCCCACTGATTGAGTTTGCCTACAACAACAATTTTCAAGCAAGTATTGGTATGGCTCCTTATGAGACTTTGTATGGGAGAAGGTGTAGAACACCTCTATGTTGGGCTAAAACAGAGGAAAGAAAAATTATTGATGCTGATCTAGTTGATGATGCTATAGAAAAGATAAGGCTGATCCATCACAGATTGAGGACAGTACAGGATAAACAAAAAAAAATATTATAATGCCAAATACCGACTAGTTGAATTTGAGGTGGGAGAGTTTGTGTTTCTCAAAGTCAGTCCCATTAAGGGAGTGAAGAAATTTGGTAAAATAGGAAAGTTGAGCCCAAGATATGTTGGACCTTTTAAAATTTCAGAAAGAATTGGAAAAGTGGCTTATAAGTTGATTCTACCAACACACATGAGTGGAGTGCATAGTGTGTTTCATATTTCCTCCTTAAGGAAATATATTTCAGATGAAGCTCAGAAGATTAATACTGAAGTGGTGGATATTCAACCAGACTTGACCTTCGTGGAAGAACCTGAGAGAATTCTTGTTTATGATATTAAGCAGTTGAGGAACAGAGAGATTCCTTATGTTAAAGTGTTATGGAGGCATGGTTCAAATAAAGATGCAACCTATGAGGAGTCAGAAATGAGGGAGAATTATCCTCATTTATTTAGCTAAGGTATGATTTTAACCTTATAAGTTTTGCTTTTAAATTTCGAGGATGAAATTTTATTAGGAGGGGAGAATTGTAATACCCAAAATCGACGATCGTAGGCGTCGCAGGCATTTCGATGCGCTGCGATAAAATTTAAATGAAAATTTAAAGTTAACGAATTTCGATGAAAATAATTTTATAAAATTCTATGCGAAATTCTGAACGATTTGGTATATAAAACCTATAACCAATTTCGCTTAATTTTGAAGTTAAAATTAATAGAAGTTTAAATATACCCAAATTACCCTTAATAAGTATTAAAGTGGAAATGGTTTACGTGAGGACAAAATAGTCTCTTTTAGACTATCCCTAACTTCCTAAATCATGAAGAGACCGAAGTCTCTTCATTTGAATCGTTATTTTTGTTCGGCCAAACCGAAGGGGAGAAGGCGGACGGGAAGGCTTCGGCGACGGCTCCGATGATGATTTTCCGGAGAGAAAATTTGAGAAAATCATAGAGGAGGATAAGGGGAGACTAAGGTATGCATTAGAATCCACATTTCCCCTCTTATTCTCAAGATTTATGGACGAGAAAGATCTAGGGTTTTGTAAAAACTCAATATTTCTTTACAAAATCAATAAGGAAGGTTTAGGAAGATGTTTTAACGGTAGAAACGAAGTTTCCCTAAATTTTATTGAGATTTGAAAAAATTAGGATTTTTCCTAAAAATTGAAATTTCTTAAAGTGCTTTCACAAAAGTGATTTCTATGGATCCTAGGAATATTTCTAAAACAAAATTTTGAGTTCTTGTAAGAATTTGCATTTTTTTATTTTTCTAATTAAATAAATCCGAAAATGATTAAGATAATTATTAAATTAGGTTTAGGGAAAACTTTGGCTTATTGATTTGAGAAAATTTAAGAATTTAGAGTTTCCAAAAATTAGGGATTTTAATAAATCTAAAAATTCAAATTAAATTATGTTAATTTCATTAAGCGTAGTAAGAAGCGTTAGTGAGGAATGAAGCATTTAGACAATTTGAAAATGGTTAAAGCTTTAAGGAAGATTTATAGTTGACACTTCTTTATGTGATTGTTAGGTTATGTTCAATAAGAGGAGCGACGCGTGTCAAAACGACACTATAAGGAATTTCTGTGTTGGTGTTAAGGTAGGTACTCATATCTCTTGTAAAAATTTTATATATATTGTTTTGTTCTTTTTACTCAATGAAAATCTTTAGAGTTTTCAAATTTATATGATTTATGAATTTTATTTTACAAATATCATGTTAGTAGAATCTCTTTATTTCTTACATGTTATGGTTTAATTTGTGGTTTTCATGTTTGAAGCTAATGATTTATAAATCATAATTGTTTTTCATTATAAGCATATGATTGACTGAAAAATAATTTAAAGTTTATGATATGAAACTGTGCATGTTGATGCGAAGTGCCCAAAAATGATAAAGGGCTCTACGGAGCAATGGTAAAGGGGTTCTTTGGAACCAAATGGTAAAGAGATTCTTCGGAACCAAATTGTAAAGGAATGGCCAATGAAAATGTGTACCTGATCAGTACAAACTTTATGGGTACCTCCGAGACGGATGTTATAGTAAATATTATGCATATTAAGGTTCATATATGCTTTCTAAGCACATTAAAGGTTTATGTTTGAGAAAAAAGTTATAAAAATACTTTTATTGTTTGAGGAAAGGTTATGAAAATATTTTTATTCAGAAAGGTTTTGAATTCATTCAGAAATGACGGTATTTAAAGTTTTCATATGAGGTTTATTTTTATGAAAATATTTTATTGTTGTTTTATGAAATTTTTATGAGACATATGAATTACCTGCTGGGCAAGTTAGCTCATCCGTTGATGTAGAATGCTTTTCAGGAGAACCATCTAGGAACTGATGGCAGAGAGGCAGTTTACTTATCGTCGTAGGACTGGACAGAGGAGTGACAGGTTTTTTCTTTCAGTTTGTGTCTTGTGTGTATAAGACATAGAATGTATGTTTTATGAACTTTGGGTATTGATGTAATAAACTGGTTTAGTTTTTAATGTTATGGAAAACTTGTAAGAGTGAAGAACAGTATAAGTATAATTGTGATTTAGTGGCTCTTTTATGTCTTTTTGGAAGGTACTTTATTATATGTTTATGTTTGATAAATGTTAATTTTTACTGTTCATCGTACGACTATCTATTCCTGCCCCGTTAATTCGGGCTAGCCGGGCCATCATGACACTTTAAGAAAACAAACAGCTAAGAGAGCATTAAGACTTTAAATACCTAAACCTACTACCGAATCACTATTACTTACATTAATTAATAAACTAGCATTTAAGGTTATATATTAACTTGTTGATTATGGAAGTTAATGAATTTATAGCAAGTAATATGATAGGAAGTGCTGGTAGAAATTTAGGAAAAGCCTTGGCTGAAATCTGATTTCAGCAATTTCAGAAAATCAACAAGAAAACTAAAAATAGAACACACAAGAACACTTTTTTATTGAAAGTTTTATGAAAGAAGATACAAGATACAAGTGGATCTTCAATTGGAGAAGAAGATCTGGCTCTCCCAAATCTCTAGATGCCGCTAGAGCCCAAAACCTAAGAGAGATCTCAAATTTCAATCAATTCAAGATGTTCTAACCCTAGCAAAACATACTACTTAATACATAAAATTCAAAAGGAAATTTCTAAACAGCCCTACTTTGAAATTTCCCTCCTAACTCCCTCAAAAATCCTTCCTAAACAACTCTGTTGGCCCCTGCAATTCAAGCGCTAGGGATGGGAGGCGAGCTCTGTTCCGCCTCGTTAGAAGCGGGCCGGTCCAGTGTGGTTCGGTTGGGTCAATCTAATGACCGGTCTAACATAATACTTCATATATGCATCTAAATCATGTTCTAATAAAATTTATTTTATAATATCAAACTAATTAACTATTAATATGATATATAACTCATGATAAAATCACAAATAATTTCATATACTGCTGTCATTTCTAATCATTTTTAGTATTCAAAAGCATGTAAAACATTTTTAAATATTTAAAATTTATTTAATTTATATTAAATTCAAAATTATTTAAAATTTATAATTGAAACATTAAGTGAAACCAATGACTGAAACAAGAAAAAGATTTATTAAATTATCAAAACTTAAAAGGCTGCAAAACTTCATCTAATCTTCTGAATAACATCTAATTTTTTATTATAAAATTTAGGAAGAGAATAGTAGCATATTTAGCCTATTCCAAGGAATAATTGTTATCAAACTACAAGTCACTTAATTGTAATCTTATTGTGGCTCAAGCATCTCTAGCTGACATATCATGGTTCGTCGCTTACAGCTGTGTTCAGATAAAAATGGTTTTAAGCACGAAGGACAAAACATTTCTTTCATATTTGATACAGCAGCCTCCTTCTGTGCATTTCAAGACTTGACTTCTCAATAGTAATCTTAACCAAACCCATAATTCGCATCCTCTTCAAGAAGCATAATTCGCCACTCCTTCCCATATTATGAGGTTATAATAACTCCAACAAATTATCTCCATTTTTTCATTTCATTATATTGATTAAATGAAATTATCCATGCAATCAATCAGGGCTGAATAATAAGAGTTTTCCAACCAAAAGTTCATGCTACCAGCCTTTCTTTGAACTCATTGACTGCTCCATGCATTACATACAACATTTTTACAAGATCAACTGGACTTAAAAATTGTGTAGGACCATGATTTCAAGGCTGCAACTACCTGAATTCTTATATGTAAAAGTTATTTCTTACAAGAAACGTAAGGCACTAGTGTAATAATAAATCCAAAACATGTAGAGACATAAACAGCTAAGGGAGCATTAAGAAAACAAGCTGGGCAAATGTTCATTTTTCATGAAAAACCACAGTAGAAGTTGGAAAACAGAAATTAGAGGGTAAAAAAGACAATGGAATTTCAGATTCTACAAATCTGGTTATATGCATATATAAGATCAAAGACAAAAAAAGAAAAAAAAAACTCCAAATCAATGAAAAATAAATCAAGTAAATAAGAACCTTCCAGGAAAAAAAAAATCAGATTATGCTTGAACAGAGCACAATCAGAGATGAGGAATAAACAAACCTTTTGGACATCATCAGTAATTCCCACACTATGAGAGACGAGACCATCAAGCATGTTAAGACGATAAAGAATCTGCATGATATTCTGCTTTAAGAGGTGAACTTCTCGTATTACAACTCTTTTTTCATATTTTTCTTGCTTCGCTACTCTTTCAGCATGCTTCACCCGCTTTCTTTCTAGCTTAAGCTGCTCCTTTAAAAGCTTCAGTTCAGCAGCTGTCAGAGTTTTACAGACACTACTTTCTCTGTCCCCAAAATTACATACAACAGAAAAATCCTCCAACTTTTTCTGAATTTGTTCTCTCTTCCTACTTTCTTCCTGCATCATCTGGCATGAATCATGTGCCTGCTTTTTTAGATCAAGAACCCTTTTCCTCTCTTCTTCAATCAGCATCTTTTGCTTTTTAGCCTTTTTCCTTTCGGAGTCAGCACGCTTCTTTTCTCCATGTGCTTTCAGCTTCTCAACTTCAATCTGTTTTCTTGCATCATAACTTTTAGCTATCTCTGCACTTAACTTTTCTCTCAATTCATTAGCTTCAACTTTCAACTTTTCCAAACATAGTCTTAAATCTTCTGATTTCTTCTTCTCAACCTCCAAAAGACATTTATGTTCATCTGCCTTCCTTTTCTCATCTTTCAACAGCTTCCAAGCTTCTGTTGCTTTCTTTTTCTCTGACTCAGTTTTTCTACCCTCAGAATCAGCTTTCCTTCTTTCCTTCTCAAGAAGCTCTTTAAGGCTTTTAGCTTCTTCCTGATCTGCTGAAATACGTGCTTTAAGCATCCCAATCTCATCTTCATCATTACTCTTCAAGCTCTTAATATTCTCCAATGAAGATATCTTGACCTTCAAATCTAGAATTTGTTTCTCCAGATCCTTTTTTATATTAGCCTCTTTACTTTCATCTTTTAGCTTCCCCCGTTGCATCTTATGATTCTCAGCCCCTGTAGAAATGAATTTTAAGGATAATTAACAAAGTAAGCACATCTCTCATAACTACTAAGCATTTATTCGCTTCCATTGCTTAAAAATTCTCGCCAAGAAAAACAAGAAACAAAATTTTTCCAGATAAAATACTTTTAATTCTACCTGAACAACCAAATAATTGGTTAGCTAAAGTTAGCATGTCAATAATTTATAAGGTGTTTTAATAAATGTATAAGTTACCTGAATAATGGTTACTTATATTTTATGTTTTGAAATTACTGGAAGTGAAGAAAGTATTCTGTGAACAATACCATAAGAGCATAAGAAACGTGACTAGATATATATATATATATATATATATATAAAATAATAAAACTAACACCATTTTAAATTTGCAAATCAAATAGAAAGAGAACAAAGACAAGAATTTTCTTGAAAATAGCTTTGTACTTTACACTACTCAGGCATGTCACTATGAAATGAGAAGAAGATAACGAACTTGTCTCTGCCTACCTTAATTTTCAATGATCTATGTTTGTTGTGCTTGCTTTACAGGTATCAGGTAGAAAGAACAAAAAGGAGGAAAGGTACAAAAATACATTATGGAAGCAATAACCAAAAAGAGGATATTATTCCAAATTATTTCATGCAAAGTGCTTCCAAAAACAATAAAACCAACTTCATTGCAAGATAAGGTACATTTTAGAGGATTTCATAGAAATTTAATAAAAATTTTTGGTTTTTAAAGCCCTAAAAACATTACAAAATGACAGAACAAAACTTTGCAAAAATTTATATTAACATGGTTACCTACATAAAATCATCAGTACTTTTACTTACAAACAATCAGAAATGATCTCTCTTCTGTAATTTATGGCAAACAAACAGATGCATGCAAGAACATATTCCCATTATTTCACTCATTTAATTGATTACCAAATTCTTCAGCTGAATCCTATGAAACAAATAGATTTGGTGAAACCTGAAACAAAAGCTATCCAAATCCAAAGTTGAGAGATGAGACATACCAAACAACCACTAGGAAAAACACCTAACTTTTATGCAAAAGCACCTACCATAAAACAAATACGATGAACACACAAAGTAATAACAAAAAAGAACAAATGTTCTCACAATTTAGCATCAAAATTTATGTAATTTTGGCAAAAATATACATCCATTGGATAGGAGATAGGACGGATCATACACTGTAAAAAGAAAGGGGCAAAAGAGAGCATTCAATACAAACTCAAGTACACCCAATCTCAACAAAAAAACCCTCCAAATCTCCCAAACAAAACAAAGAGAGAATAACACAAGAAGGATGATAAATAAATTATATTTAAATTATATCTTAAAATACTCACTTAAAAGTTCCTCAAAAAGGTAAATACCCCCTACCCCTCCAAAACCAAAAGCCCAAGAAAATCATCATTGAAATCCTCCCACTACCAAGTTCTCGCTGTGCCACCCAAAACCAACTTTATTTATGTGTAGGAAGTGGTTTCATATCTAAATGAGGTGTAAATTATAACTAGAAGCTATCATAAATAAACAATTTTGTAAGAAATACTTAAATTTAATTTTAGCAAAGAATAAAAGGATAATCTATTTAAATCTTTACAACAACATCAAGCCTTTGTCCCACTACATGAGGTCGGCTACATGAATCCTTTTTCTCCATTGTGTCCTGTTAAAAGTCAAATTCTCGTTTAAATCTAATAAAGAAAGATCATTTCTAATATTTTCTAACCAAGTCTTTTAGGTCTACCTCTACCTTTCTTAACATGAGTCAAATCTAATAATTCTACTTTCCTAACCGGGTCATCGGAAGGCCGCCATTTTATGTGACCAAACCATCTAAGGCGACTCTCTCTAATCTTATCTTCCACTAGAGCTACTCCAACCTTTTCACGTATATGCTCATTTCGTATCCTATCTCTAAGGGTAAAGCCACTTATCCACCTGAGCATCCTCATCTCTGCAACACTTAACTTAGTATTATGCTTCTCTTTTAATGGCCAACATTCGGCACCATAAAGAATTGCAGGTCTCACCACCATCTTATAGAATTTTCTCCTAAGTTTGAGGGGTACTTTTCTATCACACAACAAGCCCGATGCATTCCTCCACTTCAACCATCCAACCTGAATTATGCTGATAATATCCCCATCTATTTCCCCATCACTCTGAACAATAGATCCAAGATATCTAAAACGTGTACTCTTATTAATAAGTTGATCGCCCAAAGTCACAATCCACTCACTAGGTCTATTACTACTAAAATAACACTCCATATATTCCGTTTTAGATCTACTCAAGCGAAAACCTTTAGACTCTAAGGTTGATCTCCATAATTCAAGTTTACCTTCAACTCCCTCTCTAGTCTTATCAATAAGAAGAATATCATCAGCAAAAAGCATACACCAAGGTACATCCTCTTGCAAATTCTAGTGAGAACATCCATGACTAAAGCAAAAAGATATGGGCTTAAGGCTGATCCTTGATGTAATCCAACCGAAATAGGAAAATACTTGGTCAAACCACCTTGAGTTTGAACACAAGTAATAGCTCTTGCATACATATTGCGCATATGCTAAAAACCAGATATTTTAATTATTGTGCATATGCTAAAAATACTCTTGCATCAAAGCCCTGACAGCAACCTATTTTGTTCTAAACAAATGATGGTTTATACTATTGAGTGCCAAACATGATGAAGATTTTGCATGAAGCTTTGAAATGCAAGAGAACCTTTGATGTTTGAATCATAAAATTCACAAGTTAACACCTTTTCAAATAATAAACAATCATCATAATCATCAAAATCCATATCCCAACTATTTTGGGCCTGTGAATGTCCCATCACATGAATGATTTTAACAGTTATCTTGATTCTAAATCATTTCATGCCCAAAGCAAAATCAAAGCAATAACAATGCAGTTGGTTGGATGTATATCCATTTATCCGTGAGTGAAACGTCATAGCAATACTAGCACTACAGAATAGCCCCATGCCTCCATGAAGTGATACCTCAATAAACTTTGATCATGGTAATCTGCAATATTTGAACCACAAAACAGATTTAATTCTTAACTTTATTTATGCTAACATTTTTGCTCAAAAAAGAAAATCTCACCAGTTTTACAATACAGTGCAGCAATAGTTGTTAACTGAAAACCCTAACCAAAGCAACATAACAGGATTTCATTAAAAAGGATCTAACTTCCGAATAACGAAGCCTTGCTCTATATTGTGTAGCCTACATTCAATACTTTCTAGCATATGCAACGTCGTACAACGTCCTAACCTTGAAAATTGAGTATGGGCGTTTATACAAAATACATCTTAATAAAGGAAGAAGCGTTCCCAGAAAGAAATTTGTAACATTTCCGAACCTTTTTTAAGAGAAGCAATCTCAACGCTTTGCTTCTCTATTTGTCCCTCCAGGATCTTCACGCTTTGTCTGAGAGCATCCCTGCTCTTTTCCAGCTTCTGGCTCCTCTTTATCCACTGAATCCAACTCACAAGAAGAATATTGCAGTCAGGTTAGAGAAAATGGTCCAAAAAAAGGTAGAAGTCAGAAACATTGAAGTCGGATAAAACAATCTCACCAGGGCGCAGCAAGGATTCGGGGAACTAGGGTGTACATTCTCCGCCATGGTCCTATACCGTAGGAAAGGCAGAACAAACCCACGAGTAGTTAGGGTTTTGTAAGAACTAGGTTAAAGAGTTCAGAGACTTTTGATGCGTGTTGCACTTCCATGCGCATTAGGATTTAGGGCGACGCCGGGGGGCCGTCTTCTATGCCATGGATGCGATCTGCTCAGGTGTGGCGGCGCCGGAATCGGCCGACCCTCATGGTTTTGCGTAGGTTTACAAGCTTAAAACCTTAAACCCCTCTCACTTAATCGAGTAATTATTAGGTAGGTTAACTGTGAACAGGTTGCGTCTCTCCTCACAGTCGCAGAGGATGGAAGTACCATTTCATTCCATCACATAAATTTTAAGGGTAACGAAATGTGACGCAGCTCATTTTATCTTTAGGTTGGCAGATTTGATTATTAATGAAGAGTTCTAAGATTATTATTTAAAGTTTGAGTATGATATATGTTTGAATTTATTTTTAATTCATTTAAAATAAAAAAAATTACAAATATATATATATATATCGAGGCTTATTAAAATAATAAAAAAATTATATATGAAAAAATAAAGCCAAAATAAGAAAAGAATTATAATTTGAATTTGGCATATGAATTTAAATGAGTTGAGTCGAGTATTTGCTTAATCGAATTAAACTTATTTAAGATTAAAGTATTCATTAAGAAAGCTCGAGCTTTACTTGTGAAATAATTAAATTTATTTAACATATATGAGCTTAGTTGAGCTCGAGCTCGTATAATATATGAGCCCGACTATAGGCTCGAGTTCGAACTTGTGGCTCAATAAGCTCAACTCATGAGCACGTCAGCGAGTCGAATTCGAGCCGGCTCGGCTCACTTACACCTCTAATTTGATCAGAATAATTAGCTTATGAAAAAAATAATTTAGATGAGAACATTCTAAATAAATTTTAAATAAGACAATTTTTATAAATTTAAATTTATTTTGAAATAAATATAACAACATTAAATTTATTATTACCTCATTATATCATCCCAAAATAATTTTAAAAAGTTTAAATATATCCTAATTAAATTTTTAATTAGAATATTCTGACATAAATTTTTATTATTTTGTATTCATTAAATTTATTTTAAAATGAATAAAAAATATGCCTAATTAATCAACTCTATATTATATTTGCCTAAAAAATTCATTATCTTCAAATTTATGTCCTTAACTTTTCTCTATAATAAAATTCGAATATATAACCCCCTAATTTGATAATTGCCAGTATAGACAATGTTAATCAACCACTTAATACTTTTAGTGACGATTGTTATAGATATCAATCATGAAACTAAGACGTAACGAAATATTAAACTTATCCATTAGCATATAAATTTATTAAACAAAATAAGTTATAATATTGTTTAAAAAGTGGAAGAATCTTATTACTAAATTTATCATTAATTAAACAGCTATAACTGAATAATTTATAGAATTCTAATTGCAATAACAACAACAACAACATCAAGCCTTTATCACACTACATAGGATCGACTATATGAATCATTTTTCTCCATTGTCAAATAACAGCTATTGCATACATATCCTTAATGACTTGAATATAAGCATTATTAACCCCTTTTCTTTTCTAGAACTCTCCATAGCACTTCTCTTGGAACTTTATCATATGGTTTCTCTAAATCAATAAATATAAAATGTAGATCATCCTTATTCTCTCTATACATTTCTATCAAACCTCTCAACAAATGTACAGCTTCCATGGCAGACCTACCAGGCATGAATCTAAATTGATTTTGAGAAACTTTAGTATTACTTCGTAACCTATGCTCCATAACTCTCTCCCATAATTTTAAAGTATGACACATTAATTTAATTCTTCTATTCGCACAATCTTGTGCATCATATTTTCTCTTAAAAATAAGAATCAACACACTCATTTTACATTCATCTGACATCTTTTTAGTCTTCAAAATAATATTTAAAAGTTTAGTAAGCCAAAAAATTCTTTCATCTCCTAAACATTTCCACACATCCATTATAATATCATAAGTCCAACAGCTTTTCCACACTTCATGTACTTTAAAGCCTATAGAACTTCTATTTTACTAATATACCAATAAAAATAAAAATATTTATTTTCATTTAGGATGCTAAGATCACTAAAATCAATCTTATTCTCATAATTTTCATTGAAAAGTTTAGTAAAATATCTCCTCCACCTTTGTTGAATATCCTCTTCTAATAAAAACATTTTTAATCTTCATCATTAATGCATTTCACTTGAACTAAATTCTTATTATTTCTATCTCTTTATTTGACTAACTTACATATATATCTTCCGCCCTCCTTAATATATAATCTATTATATAAATCATTAAAAGCTAAAATATTTGCAATAGCATTTTTTTGTGTGATAATAATAATTATTAATTTTTTTTTATAATTGGACAATGATTTCAAAAGCTTGTAAAACAAAATGATAATTTAACGCATTTTACCTAATTAAATGATAGGATTTGTTTTTAATAATGCTAAAATACCATTAAATTTTGTCACAAATTTAATATTATTTTTAGTATTTATAAGAAAAACTTAGCATTTTAATATAAGAGAAATTTGAATTTTTATCCGCATAATACACCTAATTGGCCTATTATCATTGTTGCATTTGTATTTTGACAAATATCTTGAATGATTCTTTTTTGATAAAAATACCCTAAATGACCGAGATGAACTAATATGAACTTTGTCACAAGAAGAACATGATTAAGGGATTGATCAATAGACTTCAAAATCGGACCTGATTATAGACCCAATGGTCCCAATCTATTTATGCTTATTAAATTTGAGTAGCGTCGACCCACCCTTTTTTTTTTTTTTTTTTTTCTGGGGGGGCGCAATTTTGGGGCTTAGCCCATTTCATAAATGGTAAAAAATTACAAAACTAATGGGTCGAACCTGCTGACAAAAACTAATACACGAAGAAGAAATAAAAAAGATCATAACCAACTAGAACCCAATATAAAATTGAGACGAAAGGTGAAAAAATAAAAGACAAAAGAGGACTAAGGTGAATAAGTAACCAACAACAAATTCAACCCAAGATGTTCATATAATCATCATAGAGGCAGCAACCTGAATGCCCAAATTGCCACAAAGCCATCTAAAATACAAAAATAGTTGGCCTGAGGATCGCAACTGAAGGCAGAATATAGCACAATAAAGCATTCAGACCGCTTTCGATGGTTGCCAAGAAGGCCATCCAAAGAAATGAAAGTAATTGTAAATTATATAAACTAATTACAAAGAACTTTAATTAATAGCTATTGTTAATTATGATACTTTTAGTGCTCATTTGGAAAAAAAATTTTGCTACTTAAAAAAAAAATGCACTAGCAAATTGTTTTAGAAAACAGTAAAAAATTATTTCAAACGAAAACGAAATCTTAGTAGCCATTTGATCCATCCTTTTGTGTATTGATACACTTTAATACATCTGGATCCATAAATAATCTTATTATTATATCAAACCAAAGAAACCTGCCTAAGACATCAGAATATCAAGCAGTGGGGTAACAATTTGCAAGAGTTAATATGAAAAACAGAAAAAGAGGAGAGAGTTAATAGACTCTAAAAGAACATCAGAGGCAGGAAAGTGCTACAAAAGATACAATTCACGGGGTTCACAGGCATCCCAACCTTAATTAATTACAGCAAATTTTCAGGGCAAACTAAAAAGAATCAATTACTCTTCTGAGAAGCTTTCAATGCAGGTGGCAAAGTCCCAAATATGACATCCCACAGTGAAGAAGTGATTCCAAATCCCAGTGTTTGAACTCTGAAGTGATGGTTCATATGATAACGCTGGCACAAAACTAAACTTTAATGTTTGTTTCATGACAGAATACTGACAAAGAAACTCAGGCTGAGATTCTGATATTTCTCACCTTGAGATATTTTGCTCGGTTACTGGATGGATTGCCATGGTGCAGGTAGTAATGAATGCAATCATACATTACATAGCCAAGCATGCCACCTCCAAAAAAGGCAGGTGCCGCAGTAGCGGTTGTTAAGAGTTTGGCCAGACCAAAGAACTACATGGAGAAGCACGTTGCACAATCAGTATCAATAGCGAAATGGAGGTGGAAGAGTGATAGAGATGGTGTTGTAGACATTCATGTGTTGATAGAGAGAGAAATAGAGGTGTAAGAGAGCAACAAATATGCCCATTAATTCTCTTTATATCACCTAATGCAGCACAAGAAAATGATCTCCATGATTCTAATAAATTAGATTATTTTTAAGGTTTATTTGTTTTGTTTAATTGTTAGGAAATGTCTTTTATCTAAACCAGATAGAATTTTTAGGAGCAATTAAATTTGAATTCAATTAAGTTTGATCTTATGTTGTACCATTATTTTTATAAGTAGGGGTTAAAGGGTTGCTATCCAGATTATGGAAACATGAATTAAAGTTAGAAAATATTCCTAGATTTTCTCTTTTCTCTCTCATCTCTCTCTATTTGGAGGTATTCTCCCCCTTCGATCTAAAAACCTGTAGTCCTTCTCATGGGACATTTTCTTTCCCCAAATATAGCTTTCTCTCATCCACATCTCTTCTACTCTAATAACTACAATATCAATACCTCCATCTCCTTCCGATTGCAGCCGAGTTCAAGACAGCCCAAGAACCTCCTCCTCGACACACTTGAGGAATCAAGAATCTCATTGCTTTATCCTCCAATTTTTTATTCTCCATCAATTTTGTAGTAGAGCTGAAATTTCTAATGACAATTGCATTAAAAATTTGCTAGACATATCAATCACGTAACATTACTCATTCCGCACCACCATGCTATCTATAAAGAAAAATTGATATATATACGATGAAACAAGTAAGCCAAGAAGATATATCACAAACACAAAAATTTGCCCATGGAGTTACAAAATTCTCCTAAATAACTTTGGAATCATTGTTATGAATTTATTAAATCGTGTTTTAACAAGCTTATAAACTTTTTGGGCACTTCATGGGGTATAGATTAAGTTTTAATGAGTCATATGATACCTAATTAAAAGCTTCAGACATTATTTATTATATTAAATTGTACTAACGCAAGTTTTTACTATGATGATTGGTTAAAATATTACCAAGAACACTAGATAAAGTAGTTAAGGAATCAATAAATCATGATGCATATGACTGTTATGATGATCCATATGATGATAATACTAATTCATATTTATATGATAGCTGTCAATATCAACATCAAAACGGTCAACTACATGAATTCATTTTCTCCATTGTGTCCTATTAAGAATCAAATTCTCATTTGAATATAATAAAAAAGTCATTTATAATACTTATTAATCAAGTCTCTTTAGATCTACTTCTACCTTTCTTAACATAGTCCGAATCTAATACATCTACTCTTCTAACCAGGTCATCAGAAGGTCGACACTTTATGTGACCAAACCATCTAAGGCGACTCTCTCTAATATTTTCTGCCACATGAGCCACTCCAACCTTTTCATGAATATACTAACTTTGCATTTTGTCTCTAAGTGTAAAGCCACTCATCCACCTTAGCATCCTAATCTCTTCAACATTTAATTTAATGCCTCTCTTTTAATGGATAACATTCTGTACCATAAAGCATTACAGGTCTCACCACCATTTTATAAAATTTTACCTTAAATTTGAGGAGCAATTTTCTGTCACACAACAGACCTGATGCATTCCTCCACTTCAACCATCCAACTTGAATTCTCCCATATATTTCACAAACATTTTGAACAATAGAGACAAGATATCTAAAACATGCACTCTTTTTAATTAATTGATCACCCAAAGTCACAATCTCACCACTAGATCTATAACAATTAAAATTATACTCGATGTATTCAGTTTTAGATCTACTCATATGAAAACCTTTAAATTCTAAGATTGACCTCCATAATTCAAGTTTTCCTTCTACTTACTCTATAGTCTTATCAACAAGAAGAATATCATCAGCAAAATCATACACCAGAGTACGTCCACTTACAAATGTTTAGTAAGAGCATCCATGACAAAAACAAAAAGATATTAGCTTAAAGTTGATTCTTGATGTAATCATTTATATGATAGTTGTAATGAGCCATATTATAATGAGCTCATGAATGTCATCGATATAGATATTATAATGGTTATTCAACCATTATAATATCTATATCGATGACATTCATGAGCTCATTATAATATGGCTCATTATAATGGTTATTCATGTGAACCCCCAACTCCCCCCCCAAAAAAACAATCTTAATTCAAAGGCTGATGATAAATCATTTACATATCTATTTTTCAAACTCCTAAAGTTCAAAAACCTGTATTAATTTCTAAAGTATAAACATTTGTGTCATATCCACCAATTTTGCAAATGAACTTGATGATGATCATTCAACAAGTTAATCAACGAATTCCAATATTCTTCTTGATATATGTAAGATGATCAAATGCTCAAAATTTGTTGCTTGTTTCCTCATGAAATGCAAAACTTGATTTCATATTACTATTTTTGCAACCACCACAGGACTAGGATCATTTACAAAGTTTTACAAAAGATATATGATGCCTGATTTGTTGAATTAAGCTAGTTTTAATTTTAATTTTAACAAATACATCGTGTATTTTGACTGACAGCTCTAACTAATATGTGATATATCAAGAGCTAAAAAATGTCAGGTAATGCCCTAGGTTGTCTCATATGTTTTTGAATGGTATTGTTCTCATTGACTGGCAGGCTATTTGCTAAAATTAACAGTTGGCATGCTAAAGCGTTTGGGATCAAGTAATTTAGTTTCCTTTGAGACCAACATATTCATTTGATCAATTAAAGATAGGTTTAGCCTTATATTGACAAGAGATGAATAAATAGTGCTTAATCTCATGCTGAATCAGACAGGGAGAAAGTAAGATCACAAGTTGCTAAATTACAAACATCAACATTAGCATAGCACAAGCATTGGAATTGAAATGGAGCAATATTTAAGGGGCCATTTGCATCATTTTTTTTTTATTTTATTTTGTTTATGTTTTAACATAAAATAAAACATCTTTTAGTATCTTAAAAATATGTTACTTTTATTTTCATTGAATATCAAATTAATTGATTAATGAAGTGATGGCGATGGTCGACAAAGTAACAATGATTGCGGTCAGTCAGGTTGCAGCTAACGAGGTTATGACAATAATAGTGGTCAACTGCAGTGTTGGCAATAGCTGGCATGACGACATTGTGATAGTTATTTTTAAAAATATTGTTTTGATTGTTTTAAAAAACAACTTGATTTATATTTAAAATAAAAAATAAAAAATTTAAAGAACACACCAAACAAATATGCTCTTTATTAAAAAAAAAAAGTACCAAACACACCCTAAGGGTGTCATTCCTTAGCTTAATTTTTTAGGCATTTCATGTAAACACATTAGTCTTGCAAAGCTAATCTTTTTACATTAAAAAAACCAAATTAAAACATATTTTAAAGTTTCATAGATAGATCCCACTTAATATGGATTTAATGTGATCATCGATCTGAAATTGTATAATACTTTGAAGTTAATGCCACAGATTCACATACATGATACAACAATTAGATTAAAATAGAAAGAAGAATTGAGAAAGAAATAGAGAGAGGGAGAGAGAGAGAACCAAAGTGAGAAAGAGGTAAAGAGTGAGAAGGTGAGGGAGAAAGAGAAAAAAAAGTGAGCAGTTAGAGAGATACAGAAAGAAAGTGGGAGAGCAGGGAAGGAGAGAAGAAGAGAAGAAGAGAAGAGGGAATAAGAAGGGGAGAGAGAGGTGGTCGGAAGCTCCATGGCAATAGAATTTTTCTTGAATCCACACACCTCACAAGCTTCTCTTCTCCTTCTCTTGCCAGTAGTCCGAACAATACCTTCTTGCGAGCTCCCGTGCATTACTTCCTCGCTTCAACACACCGTAGGTCCCATCAATGCTATCACCCACAAGCTCCCGTGTGTAACTTCCTCACTTCTTTGCCGTAAAAGAATTAATTAATGATAATTTTAATTCTCCCCTCTATCATATAAAATGGATTAAAAAATAATTTAATTATTACTATTTTCTAATATATATATATATTTCACTCTTATCATCTAATATTAATACATCTAAATTTATATGAATTTGTAGTCATATATATGCATGTCTATATCATTAAATATTTTAAATAATTTGTCTAAAATCTAATTATCTTAATTTTACAATTACCCGACATCATATTTAATCTCTATTTTTGTGAGCATAACATTTAAAATTTTAAACATTAACTTAATATGTTTTAATTATATGATAAAATTTTAAGAATTATCATTGCATTAGTCATTTCCAATTAAATCTAAATACTCTCTATATCTCATAAATTATATTGTAAAATTTTACTCATTATTCTCAAAAAGTTAGATTTTAAATTATACAATCATAACCGAAATAATTAATCTTAATAAAGTCTTGAAAGAGACAATAATTATCTCTATAAATTTAACTTAAAATTTTCTTTAAAAAAATAACCTTTCTTTTCACAAGTATTTTCTAAATTAACTCTCTTAATTTATAATTCAAAATTAATAAATACTTAAAAAAATTCCTTACCTTCTTCCCGTCACATGCGACTCTTGCTTGCCCTAGCCATTCACACGCGTGAACGCCTGCTCTATCTCTCTCGGTCGTTTGCCCGATCAATGCTCTCTCTCTCGGTCTTACTCCTCTCTCTCTTCTCTAATTTATAGAGATGAAGCCAGTGATGGAAACGGCCCAAACCAGTCGACTTCCGCTACACCAAAGGACGGGAATGAGCTTTTCGTCTTCATGAGATTTGGATCGTTCGACTTCCGCAACCCTAAATGTTTTCTTCGTCTTCCTCAACTTTTTCGATTTCCTTCAACTCCATCGGCTTCCAGGTTATGGAACGGCCTCTTCCGCCTCCTTTGCCTTACTAGTCTTCCTCACCTTCTTTGATTTCTTCATAATGATACCCTAAGTACGGAGTATTACATAGGGCAAGAGAGAATGAGTGTCGCTCAATTTGAGAGGGCAAAGACAAAGCATGGATACACGAAATTGTGAAGAATGGGAGAGGTATGAGAGAAGACAAGCTACAAGTATGACTTGGATTGACAAAGCATTTTGTTTTTTTGAACAAAATTTATAAAAATATATATTTAAATTAACTAGCACAATTTCTCGTTTCTCATGTACATCAATTTTGTATCGTCGGCTAGCATAAGCAATTTTTTTTTAATTTTTATCGTGCGGTAAATTATATAACATGTGTGTTTGTCCAAGCTGTTCCTGATACTTCAGATGTGCCGACGTGATCTATTTTGAAATATAAGCAATGAAGATTTCAATTTTGGTTGAGGCATTTTGAAGATATTTTGTGCAACATTGTATTTGTCACTCGTTGTTTTCACCATATTGGATCGAATCAGCTTTAAAACAATTGTTGAGGCTATTGCAAAATCATTCCTAGTTTGGCGTATGTATGCAATTAGTATATACATTCATCGTTCAATATTATCATTCTAAAACAACAAACTATTTTATATTTTGATCTTTGTTTTTTGTCTAGCAGATGTTTTTTATATGTACATTTTCATCAGTATAAAATAGCACTATTGTCTGTGCATAGCTCTCTATTTGCGTCTAGCATACCCTGCCATAAGTTGCCTATCATCACACTAAAATGATGATTGACTCTGCTTGTGCATTCATTTTAATAAAAAATGCACATGACTTGTTCTGAATTTGAAAAAAGTTTCACACAATTAATTCACCCAACTTCTTGGTTCTGCACTAAGACGAACAAAAAGAAAGCAACTTAATCCAATGCCTCTAAGATCTACTTATTTAATACAAGAGATCTTCATCAACTAGTCCACCAGCTCCGCCAGGGAAATAGAGTTTACAAGAAATGGCTTCTACATGACTTTTCAGGAGAAGAGTTATTTGGCCCCAAAAGAATTGATGCAACACAAAAAATTTATCTTCAAATGATTCTAGTAATTTCGCTTATTTTACAATTCTTTTGGTTTCATTTTATTTAATTGTTAAGATTATATTTATTTCAATTAGATGAAACAACCAGTAGAGTTATCTAGATTTGAATTTGATTGAACCAAATTAATTCAACCATATCTAGTAATCCTATTTCTATAAATAAAGGTTTAAGGGTTGTCAACTAAATTATGGAATCACGAATTAAAGTTAAAAAAAAATTCCAAGATTCCCTCCTTAATCTCTCCTCTCCTCTCTCTCTCTCTCTCTCTCTCTCTCTCTCTCTCTTTTATACCAGCGGTATTCTCTACTCTCAATCTCTCTCTTACCATAATCCTTATCACTAGAGTTTTCTCCAGCACAACTTCCTCTTATTCCCACCTTTTCTCCTCTAATAACTACAGCTCCGGTGTCTCCATCTCCTGATAGAAACAAACTCCGAGGCAGCCAGAGTGCTTCCTTTAGACTCAATGAACCAACAATCTCATTAATTTCTCCTTATCTAATTACTTTACTTGCAATGGTTGTGTAACAATTTTCAAATATCTTTCGCCCAAGCCCCAGCTTGAAAACTTTGCGTAAGGCCCCAACCATGCAGCAGTAAAACCCTGTAGCCCTCAAGTCATCTGGAGGCCAACACAATCAATCATTTCTCTATCCACACAGAACCGCAATTTTCTCAATATGAATGCTTATAATGCACACATAAACTCGTCAAATATTGAAATGACAGAAGAAACTAGAACAGACTTACTGGAAAGCAAAGAACAGCTGCTGCAGCTGGGGGAAAAACTAGACGGAGACCATCCATGGGGTGTTTATGATGGCATCCATGAAGCAGATAATGTGCTGTGTTTGCCCTGCAAATTTATGTTGATGATAAATCTGTTATTTGGATGATAAAGGTTAGTTTAAGTTTGTGACACTAAAGCAGCCAAATAAAGGCAACTAACCAGTAACTTTCTGTCTTAATGTGGAAGAGAAATCGGTGCAAACAGTATTCAATCAATGTCCATGTAAATATTCCAGCCAAAATCAGCAGAGAAACTTCTAGTAGTGATTGACCCATGCGTAGGGACATCACCACGAACCAGCATACAACTGGAAGCCAAATGGTTGGAACCGCCCACCACACAGTACGTGTCAAAAACTGTTAATTGTAATGTAAGCCAGTTAAAATCACTGTCAAGACAGTACATTGCTAACAACCAGAGGCACAACGATTACCTCCAAGATGTTGTTTTCAAAAAACCGTGGGCCTTCTTTGCTAACAATGGGCTGGTGAACCCATTCTTGGTAAGCTTTCCCCAGATGGCCAACCTAAATAATAATGGATGTCTTCAACGTCATAAAGTATAACATGGAAAGATATGGCAAAACAGAGGCTTGTGCTTTAGTGAGGAGATCATGTGTAAAATATAGAAAACTTTATTATTAAAATCAAAAGAAAGAATGGTAATGATAACATATAACAGTGGCTGACGAGTTTTAAATGGGGCCAAAGGGAAGCTGTTAATGCACGGATCAGATTTGTTAAATTTTGCTGCCATCTCTCAGTGAAAACTTCTCATCATCAATATTATCCAAATCCCAACTAAATAGGGTCGGTTTTATGATTCATCATTTTCCATCCATTTTTGTTGAGGGTTAGAAAATATTAGAAATGATATTTTTTTATTAGATTTAAATAAGAATTTGACTCTTCATAGGACAAAATGATTAGCCGACCCTACGAAGTGGGATAAAGGCTTGATGTTGTTGTTGTTGCTTGTTAAGTGTTACCTGTGGAGCTAAACTTATTCTCATAAATTATGTCAAACAACTTCTATTAATATGACCTTAGGTCTACTACTCCTACTAAATCTTTGTCGCTAATCTTATCTGTAAGTCTAGGGAGCATCTTATACCCTTCATTGTCTATATCCAAATCATTTAAGTTTATTTCTAATTATTTATCCTCAATAAATGTGAGTCTAATCATTCTTTTAATATAGTTATTACATAATTTATCCCTATTTGTTTTGCTATACATATATCTCACATTCCAATTTTTTACTCGACTTAGCTAATTATTCAATAAATTCTCCGAATCCTTTCATTTTTGTTAAGTTCTATACGAGATGTTAATTCTAGTTTAGATGAGATTTTTGTGGTAGAAGATAATGAGATAGAAATAGGAAGAAGTCTACATAATGGACTACCTGGAAAACAAGAGCTTTTTTCAAGTCCACGGTAAACTCCTTTGCCACCATCGTCAGGGTATGCGCTAGACTACATAAAGCGAAGAAAAAAAAAGTTATAACATGCATGCAACTGTGACATGCACTGAAGTACCGAACTAAATAAAGCAAATAAAAAAGTTCAAATATGCAAACAATTATAAGAGCACTAATTCTGTAAGTCGACCAGCATTATTTTTTGGATAAAAAGAAAAAGACTTACAACTATAGAAGCAATGTCCATGAAGAACCTAGACTGGCATGCATGCTTAGTGTAGAACAAATCTTCCAGCCAATAGAAGATATGGGGAGGGGTTGATATAGAAAATAAAAACACGTACCCAATACATGAGGTCTAGTTAACCCTGAACCAACTTAGATGTTCGTTCAGAAAAAAAACTATATCATTTCAGGAAGACCAGTCAAATAATATATTAGTCCAGAAAAATTTAGTCTTAACAGCATCAAGACCTTGACCAATTGCCTGATCAAAGGAATTACTATTCCATGAATGAATAAAAGATGGATAGAGAGAAGAAATAAATATATAGATGCTGTTAAACAAGTTAACAACTATTTTAACTATAAACTACGCTTTTTATTTTATCCTCCCTGCACGTAACAGAATCTTCCATGCACCTGATTGAAATAAGCAATGGGCTGATGATCCTACATGAGCGCCCCGCCCCTAATCCGTATCCCGATGCATCTTTCTCCACCACAAATGGTCTACTGAAGTCTGAAAGTGCTAACACTGGCACGTTGGTCATGGCCTTCTTCAACTGCTCGAAGGCTTGTGTCGCTGCTTCCCCCCAATTGAAATAGTCCTTCTTGAGCTGCTCCATAAGTGGCCATGCTACACTTGCACAAACTTCCGATAGTATCCGGTGAGGCCTAAAAACCCACTCAATGTCTTCAGGTTCTTAGGTAAAGGCCAGTCCAACATAACCTCAATCTTGGACTGGTCTGCTACTACCCATGCTTTGCTCACCACATGCCCTAGTTACTCCACCTATGGTTGTGCCAAAAAATATTTCTTCATATTCACATACAGCTAGTGCTCCCTCAAAGTCTCCAATACAATCCTCAGGTGACCCACATGTTCTGCCTCTATACGGCTGTAAATCGAGATGTCATCAAAAAATACCAAGACGAACTTTCTAAGGTAGGGTTGAAAAACTCAATTCATTAGAGACTGAAAGGTGGTTGAGGCGTTGGTAAGGTCGAAAGGCATAACAAAAAACTCATAGTGACCCTAATGAGTCCTAAAAGTTGTCGTGTGTACATCCCCGGGTTTCATTCTGATCAAGTAGCACCCTGACTTCAGGTCAATTCTCGAGAAAATGACCGCTCCAAACAGCTTATCCAAGAGCTCATCGATTACAAGGATAGGAAACCTGTCCAACACCATTTCCTTATTCAGGGCCCTGTAATCCACGCAAAATTTTCAACTGTCATCCTTCTTTTTCACTAGTAAAACTAGACTGAAAAAGGGGCTTTGTAATGCCCCAGAATCTAATTTGGAAGAATTATCTATTTTTCTTTTAATAAATAACAATCAGAGCTATCTAATATCAACTATCAATAATAAACAATAAAAATAAATTCTATAATTTAAAATATCAATGTACGCATCTATATTCATTTCTAAAAACTATATACACTACTCAGGATATATATAATCATATTACAACTACTCTATCCTGAGTACAAAAGAATAGCTACAACAAAAAGAATATGAACTTGGAGGAATTAACCAGCCTCACACTCATGCTCCCATGCCTTGACCTGAAAGCATTTAACCATATATAATAAGCTTAAAAAGCCCAGTAGGTCACCAAAACCTACAACTGAATTCAAAGCACGGTAAAAGAGCAATATGTATGCCAACAATCAAATCATAGCAGTTACATTCATATGATCATTGAATCAGTGCATAAAAAGTAAATCTCAAATGCAATAGCAGTAGAATCTGTAAATAATAAAACACTACGGTACCGAAGCTAGTAAAGTTGTAAACTAGTACGAATATCAAATCTATAAAAAAATCGTCATATCAATAATACCAATCAATACAGAAATCGAATAAAGCATCAAATCCAAACATCAGTAAAGACTGTTGAAATCAAATCGATGTAGTAAAATTATATAGGAATATACACATGCTATCTAGTTATTCTATATCAGGATTAAATCAATATCTCCATCATAAACTCAATAAATCTTGTATATCACGTGCTCAGTATATCATATGCATAATATCAGTACAATGAATCAGTAGTATCAAATAGTATCAGTATCTATATTAATAACAGTAAAGTGGAAGGAGCAATGAAATAATGCAATAACAGTAAATCTGTGCAGTACTAATAAATTCGTACAATAATAAGAACAATGCCACAAAAATATGTATTTCAATAGTCACAATAAACAAGTAAGAAGTCCTGACTATCACGGCGTTTTTCAGTGTTAGTATCAGTATTATTAAATCGTTGGTTCAGTAAATAGAGTCGTCACTCTTTGCTCGTCGGCACAGTAATAATATCCTTATAACTCCCAACCAGTGTAACACGTAAATTAGTAGAAGATAACACTAAACCACAGTATTTAAAGGAAAGTCCGTTGACCCACCATCCTATACAAGTTAATCAGTCTCCAACCAACTGGTCAACCAGTCTTTACTTGTTTGTTTCACACACGCACATTATTATTATAATACTATAACAGTAATAGCGACCAGCTATTACTCAAGCACATATCCACATCCATCTTCAATGCATTGCAGCAAATAATACATAATTGAGTTTAATTAAGAAGATGTCAAAATGTCATAACGGTAGATAACAAGGAATCCTATTAGGCAAAAATGCACATTTTCAGAAAATTATCAAAATACCAGGATTTATATAAAACGATGTTTTAAAACTTTTATTGTACTACACTACTATTTTTAGACATCAAAATAAATTTTTGGGTAAAACAAAATCGTTGTATTTTCAAAATCACCCGGTGAAAAATCTCAAATAAATACTCAAAATGCTCATAATCATAATCTCTATAACATATAAAAAATTACGCGGTGAAAATTTTATAAATACAAAGTTATTCACGTATTCAGTAACAGAAACACAAATTTGACCAAAAAATACCAAAAATACAAAATCTTTGAAATTATAAATAGGGTAAAGATTCCTTACAGCAAGAAAAATAAATCTCCAAACTGTGTTGACAGACAAAAATCGCACAACGACCTCCAAATCTAAGTTTCTATTTTCTCTCTCCTCAAAATCTCTCTTATTTACCTCATAGCCTTCTCTATTTGCCGAAATTCAAATGGGAAAATGGATTATAAATAAAAAGCTTTAATGGTTTAAGATATTTTCATTAAAATAATATTTTATAATTATATAATTGATTTAATAAATTTTTTTAGTATAAAATTTAAATAAATCATTTTAGGACTTCAAAAATTATAGAAAAATATCTATAAAATAAATCATAATATTTAAAAAATACCGGTGAAATCAGTTTGCAAAACGGACACCTGACGGTCACAAAATTCTCACTTGTACCGACATGTACAAATTATTTAAGGATTTTTCGATAGTGCCCAAAAATTATGAAAAAAATTCGTACAAGTAAAATATTACAATCAAAATATTATGGCGAAGACGGTTTGCAATTTGGAGTTATATTAACTCCAGAAAAAAATTGGCAAAGTCAAAATACTGGTTATTATAAGCTTACATTGGGCCTGATAATCCCTGCCTCCAGCATCTCCCTAATAAGTCCCTCTATCTCATCCTTCTGAATCTGTGTGTACTGCTACGGTCGGACACTGATAGGGGAAGCTCCCTCCTTCAAGGTAATAGCATGTTTGCGCTCCCAGGGAGGGGTGTCAAAATGGGTCAGTGGATCAGGTTCGTGTCGAACCCGAGTCGACCTAGGTATAAACGGGTCAACCGGAACCAGACCCGATTTTGCAAACGAGTTCGAATTTTCAACCCAAACCCGACCCGAGCGGGTTACGGGTTAACCCGACCCGAGCGGGTTACGGGTTAACCCGACCCAACCCGCAAAAACTGATGCGTGCGAACAGGCGAGCCCAGATTGTTGGTTCAGTTTCGAAGCCCGCAGTGCCAGAGGAGATACGGCGGACCGCAGTGCTGGAGTGACCTGCCACGACTAGCCGACTTAGATCTCGGTCTTGCGAGACGACTCATGGCTAGCAGCCTGGCATGCCGAATTGTCAGTTCAGTTTTGTAGCCTCGGCCTCAGCCTGTGGAGCGGCGTCAACGGCCTGCCGAAGATGAGATTGCAGCAGTGCAACCTAACGCGACAACGAAGCGACGGCCTAAGGTTCTGACGCGACGATGAAGCGACGGCGAGATGACATGCAAGGATCGTGAGGTGACACCGCGACAGAGCGCTGGTATGACGCGATGGATCATTTTTTGGGTCAAACCGGGTCGACCGCACCCTACCCATTTTTCAAATGGGTAAGAAATCCGAACCCGGACCCGACTCGTTTCACAAACGGGTTGCGGGTCATGTCAAAAATTGACGCCTCTACTCCCAGTGTGGCAGTAATCCACTAAGCTGTTGAGAAACCCCATGAAATTACTGCAGAAGCTGATGTACACACTCTGGAGCCTTATCTGCCTCTGCATCTTGAATCCCTTCCAAACTCTACAGCTCTACCAAGTATCCCAACCCTGCTCCATGCATTGCCTTGACCGTGATTTTGAGTGAAGCCATAGTTCTACATAGGCTGGCATCCCCTCGCAGCACCACCTTCCCCTACACCTGAATCTCTATGATCAAGGACTTCCAATCCACCTTGGTCTCTCCAATCTTTTGTAACCACTTCATCTCTAAGATCACATCAGCACTCCTCAAATCCAAGGGAAGAAAATCCTCCACTATCTCTATGCCCTGGAGTGCCAACACCAACCTCTTGCAAATCCCCCTACTCTCTACCTTTCTCGTTCTCATCATGACTCCAAGCCCCCTGCATCCAGTAACTTCAATCCCAACCGGTCCATCACCCGGTTGGAGATGAAGTTATAAGTAGCCCCGCTATCCACCAAGACCACCACCGGCTGCTCCCCGATCTGTCTCCTCACCTTCATGGTGTGATTTGGAGTAAATTCCACCACAGAATTTAGGGACACCTTTGCCACATCAAGGTGTAGGTGCTCTCTTCCTTTTTCTATTTCCTCCACCAAGTCCTCACTGTCAGTCTCTTCCTCCGCACAAACCAGAAAGACCTGGAGTGTGTGGTCCTTACACCGATAGCCTGGTGCATACTTCTCATCACAACGAAAACACAGACCTTTCGCTCTCTTGTCCTGCACCTCCACCTCTGTGAGATGCTTGAAATAGGCCCCAGGGGGAACCCCCCCCCCCCCCCCCCCCACACACACACACACACTCTTCTCCCTTGGTGCCTCCAGCTGAAATGATATTGTCTGGGTCCTCAGTGCCAATGAAGTTGAAGTACTTCTGTAAGAGCCTCCCGTAACCCCGCTCTTAATACTTCTCTCCATTTGCCTTCAATCCTCTGTTATTTGTGTTAGCTCCATCGTCTTCTTCAACCTCCTCGGCCTTAGCAATCAAAGGTCTGCTCGTATGTCGGGCCTGAGGCCCTTCACGAAATTTTCTCAAAAACCGCCTTCGAAATTCCCCTCAACCTTCCTGACAACAACTCAAATCTCTCCATGTACTCCATGAAAGTCCCCTCCTTAGTTAATGCAAGGAATTGCTCGTGTAGGTCTCCTTCCCGAATGGCTCAAAAACGTTCCAACAAGCAATCCTTAAATTCTTTCCATGAACGGATCGGATATCTAGCATCTCTCCACTGGAACCAAGCGAGTACTTTCCCCTCCACACATAACCCTACGGATGTAAGCTTATCCTCCTCTCTCAACTCATTCACCGCAAAATATCTATCCACTCGGCATACCCACCCATGGGCATCCTCCCCTTCAAACACCGAAATCTTCAACTTCCTCACCTTCACTTCTCAACCCCAACTTCTTCTGAAACTGGTTCCCCCCATGTAATAAGGGTGAGAATCCCAACTTTCTTCTATCCGCCTCCCATGATCTGATTCTCATGACTTGGTTCGTCCATCTCCTTCCCCGGTTGTCCATTCCCCTTGCCCAAGTGGCCTTCCATAGTAGTCGATCACTCTATCCCCTCTATCTGGAACTCCTGATTTGCCTTTTATCGGAGCCCTAGGAGGTGGTTCTTGATGAAAGAAGCTTTCCTCTATGAACTCTTTCCCCTTAGTTGCGGTCAAGGGAATCCCGGTCGATTCTGAATTAGGGCTAGCAATTGGAACCCCCGGTGAAGTTTTTGTTTGCATCTCTAAGAGCTTCCTTAACATCTCCTCCACCCATCCAAATCAATTTTTCATACGGTTTTTCATGGATGAAAACCTTTCTTCCGTGGTTGAGAACTTCTCCTCCATGCCTGATTTGAATTGCTCCATCTCGCCTTTCAAAGCATCCACCTTCTTTACTGCCATTGCCTCCAAAAAACCTTGCTTTGATACCAATTTGATACGTCTTGGAAGTAAAAAGAGCAAGAGAACAGGTAAATGTATGAACTTGAAGATAGGGACTGATTTTGTATTATTTCTTCAACAATAAAGAAAGATATAAGTGACCTGCTATTCGAGAGGTAAATCGGCTCTCCCACAACCCCTAGACGCCGCTAGGAAACTCACAAGAAAGAAACTACAGCAGAAAAATAATTTGCATACCCTGAAAATAATACATAGTTAGTCTTAAATAGGCTCCCCTACTTTCTTCCCAAATCAGCCTCCTTTCCTTAACTATTCCCTCACAATTTTGAACTCTTTCCCAAATAATTCTCTCCCAATTATCATAAAAACCTTCCTAATTATCTCTCCCTAGATTTCTCCTTCTTACATAATGCATTATTGTTTTCTTGGACCAACAAGGAGGACTGAATCCTCCCTGCACGTAACATGACCCTGCATGAAGCATGGTCAGCATAACGAACATGCCTATGGACATGGTCAATGCCAGTGAGGCTACCGTTATAAATTAAAAAATTTAACTCCTTTTTTCCTATATTAAAGGATTTTTTTGTGCATTCATTGGGCAACATCGACATCATTGCCATGACCCTAAGGGGGCAGAGGTCCCTTGATTGTATGGTGAGACAACGGCCATCATAATCGAAATGCCTGAATAAAAAGCCGCAGACTCCAAGAAGCAGATAAATGTTAACCGAAAAACAGAGAATAGAAAAAAATAACCCCCAAACACAAAACTCAAGGTGAAAGCATGGCCAGATCTTCCTTCCCATCCATTAATGTTGAATTAAAACCCTGCGATACCTCCACTTCCTCCCAACTATCTCCCCATCCAATTACATAAGAAAAACAGCTGTAGAATCAGCAATGCTGCCATCAAAACCCCTCCAAGAGCTAACTCGTATACCTAAACAAGCAAGAAGAATGCGAAATCCAGCACATTACATAATAGAGAAGCATTTACGAACCTCAAAGGTAGGGCGCCGCTTCGTCTGCGCCTCAATCCAAAATCGCTCTTTTAACCCGCCGCCTTCTTCTTGGTCGGAGGAGACGAAGAGAAGAGGCTGCCACAAAAGCGAGTGACAGCCCTACTAAATGTGCTCGGATAGTTTTACATCACATCATAATATTTAAATCATTTCAAAAATATCACTATCATTCATTTATCTTATAAATAAAAATATTTTCTGATTAATATTTTTACCTAATATTATTATTAAGTAAATATAAGAATTTATATTTAAAAAAAGTATTATATGTGTTGTAAATCCCCCAATTTTCTTAACAAAATATAAATATAGTTTACATATTATAATTTATTGTATCATAAAAAACCATCTTACATAGTTATTAGAATCATCTTTTACATATTATAATATTTATTTTAATAAAAAAGAATGTCATCTTAGTATTTAACAAAGATTTTGAATGCGCACAAATAAATTAAGAGACGAGAGATTTTTTACATAAAAATTTGTGAAGTAAACAAATCATGAGTTCTACCTAATTTGAAATGATTCATAAGTATGAGTAGTACATCACAAATGATATCCTCCATATCTCAAACTTGCATTAACACAAGTTATTAGACGTATACTAAAAGAAAATATTTGAAGTTGTGGCAGTAGGGCTTGGTTGTTATCTTGATAGAATGAGAGATCAAGTGGCAGTTAAGATGGATGTGAAATGTCAGTTATTGGTAGCATCGACGAACAATGTCGGAGGTCAAGCCATATCAAGCAATTGATTTATCACTTTTCATTACGATTAGTGGGAATGATTGACTAAGAAGATGGGTGTTAGAGTTCAAACATCTAAGGCCAAAGGAATTCAAACGTCAAATGATTATTAACTACTAACATTAGATATCATATAACATCGAGTGGTTAGCTCAACATTCTTCTTATTGGAGAAGAGATCGAAAAAACAGGAAGGCATACATAACAATTCAATAGTTGGTGAATGTTGAACGTTGGGTTATCAATTTCGTTAGTATTCTCATCGGATGGGAAATTGAACAACCAAGAATATAGTCGATAAATATCTATTATTAAAATTTAGCAAACGTCTAACTTGGTTGCGCACTTTATGGGTGGGGAAATGGGTGCATGATTGAGAAATGAGCCTCAAATGTTAGACATTGATTGTTGAGGTACATCAAATGTCGGGCATTTCTATGCTTGAAATGACAGTCGATTTTGAACATCAAAAGTTGGGAGACATCAAGTTATCGACTTAATCATTCTCCTTATAGAATGCTAGATCGTGCCACCAAAATACCTGTCAAGCATGGGTGAATGCAGTGCATCAGACCATGATTGTTGGTATGAGCCAGACAATAATTGATTGAGAATTTCAATCATTGAGAATATATGCTAAATCATTCTTCTTATAGAATGGGAGACCATGTGATTAAGAAAACATACATCAACAATGAACATTGAATGTTTGTGGGAGTGATTGTCTCACTTATTACCCTCATAGAATAGAAAATTGAGCAACCAAGAAGATGGATGTCGAACATTAGTATATGATGGATGTTAAATGATGTTGGGAATCATCATTTATTGATAGGAAATTTTAGAAGACTGGTGATATTGATCGATCAAATCAATATTTCTCTTTATATGAGAGGAAACTAGGAAACTATGAAGATCAACATTAGTGCTAATGAATGGTGAACGTTGATGCTTTCTAAAGTAGCTTTTTAGTACAAAATTATTTTGAACTATAAATTTTTGTATTGAAAAGTTGATTTAGAAAATAGTAAAAAAATTGTCTGAAACGAAGCCTTAAATATGTTGGTGTTTTGAGAACTAAATTCATATTTGATGAAATAAACTTTGGATGGCATATATCATCAAATATATAATTTAAGCCTATGAAAAATACATTTTAGCTGAATTATTTATATTTAAATTTTCATTTCTTTCGATGATTTAATGATCAATTTTAAACAATCATTAGACATTTAAATTTATGATGATTTTGCTCACCAATTGCATATTAAATTTGAGAATATTTAACTAAAAGTTATTATTTTGTATTTAAAAATTACTGACAACCGTCTCAAATAAAATCTAAGTATCAGCTTTATATCAATTTGTTCGTTTCAATCCGAGCAATCTAATGCCATTAACAATTCACAAATCAAAGACTTGCGTGAGTTCCAATAAGTTCAAAAAGTTTTAGCTGACATTTTTTTGGATTGCAAGAAAATAGTGATGAAATTTCATCATTTTAGGCAAGTAATCTTCTTCCTGAAATCGATCCATCACTACAAATAGAGTGCAATTTTATGGCCTGTTTCAAGAATTTTTTTGATCTTCAAACTTTCATCGATGAACTGAGCATTATCTGAAACATCCAATGATGGTCCCAAGACAATTTTGGACTCCTATTAAAGAGAGGCATTGGGAGATGACAGTGGCCAATCATTTAAGTGACAACCGAAGGTCACCCATGTCAAGCAACAAATAGATGGCATTGGACCCCTCAATTAATTTAGCAAAGCCAAATACAGGAGATTCATTGTCCAAACATGCACAGCTCAAAACCATTGAATTTGAGCCAAAGAGCATATGAAAAGCTTGGTCACAACGAACTACAATTCAAGGCATCTTTACAAGCCCTTAAAAAATTAACAGCAAAATAATCGGATCTACCAAATGAGATGGATGGGCTAGATTGGCCAAAATTATTCTCTGAGACCCTTCTAACCTAATGATTATTATAGGAAGGAATGGATAAAAGGATTTAAAAGTAATTGCATCCATTTGGTCAGATTCTTCAGCAAAATTATCATTTTTCTTACCAAATAGAAAAAGTCTTAAGACTCCAGAAAGAGCGTCGGCAAGTAAAAATAATACATCATGACCAATAACTCAACAAATTTAAGCACATTAATAGTTTTTATCCGGCAATGTAGTTATAAGCAAAACACTCGAAGCACAAAACCTGGACCAACAAACAGGCTAACAGCAGGAAAAAACAAGCACGTCAGTGCACAAGAATGAAATGAAAGAAAGCCACAAATAGAACTGTCAGACGAATGCATCATCTCAATCAAGCAGCACAAACGCACACGATAACGATGGCTTTCAAGTTTCAACAAGAGAATCAAATCAAACCTAAGTAAACCAAGTAGCTCAGTCAGTCGGCTCCTCTTCCTCATACTCTTCCTCATCAACTGTTGCATCCTGGTACTGCTGGTATTCAGCCACCAGATCATTCATGTTGCTCTCAGCCTCAGTGAACTCCATCTCATCCATGCCCTCCCCAGTATACCAGTGCAAGAAAGCCTTCCTCCTGAACATGGCAGTGAACTGCTCGCTTACACGGCGAAACATCTCCTGGATGGAGGTCGAGTTGCCAATGAATGTAGAAGCCATCTTGAGTCCCTTTGGCGGGATGTCACAAACACTGGACTTAACATTGTTTGGAATCCATTCCACAAAGTAAGAGGAGTTCTTGTTCTGGACATTGATCATTTGCTCGTCTACCTCTTTTGTGCTCATCTTGCCACGGAACATGGCAGAAGCGGTGAGGTAGCGACCATGGCGAGGGTCAGCAGCACACATCATGTTTTTAGAGTCCCACATTTGTTGGGTTAGCTCAGGCACAGTGAGGGAACGATATTGCTGAGAGCCTCTAGAGGTCAAGGGGGCAAAGCCCACCATGAAGAAATGGAGGCGGGGGAATGGAATAAGGTTGACGGCAAGCTTGCGGAGATCAGAGTTGAGTTGACCGGGGAATCTCAGGCAGCAAGTAACACCACTCATAGTAGCAGAGATGAGATGATTCAGGTCACCAACTGAGCAGATAAAACAAGAGGTGTCAGTAACGTTCAAAAAAAAAAACTAAGTTCATGGCCTATAATCTGCTAGTAAAAAAAGTCTTTCCAAGCTCCAATTATGCCAGCTAAGCATGTGACTAGTAATAGGAAACATATAATCTAAGAGATGGATTTCAATCTAAAGGTTTCCAGACCAACACATGCAAATAGATGTCAAAGGACCCAAAAAAAATGAAATCTAGATTAGTGATCAATTTCAAGATAATTTTGTCTAGCCGGATTGAGAGTTCGACTACAACAAAATACTTCAAAAAGGCCAAGATCAGTGGCAATCCTTAACAAAACTAAAGAGGCATTTAGTATCCAGCATAGTAAATGATAACAGATGTGGAAAATGACTTACATGAAGGAGTTGCAAGCTTTAGCGTACGGAAGCAGATATCATAAAGAGCCTCGTTGTCCAACACCATGCATTCATCAGCATTCTCAACAAGCTGATGAACAGAAAGGGTAGCATTGTAGGGTTCAACCACAGTGTCTGAAACTTTCGGAGATGGGAAGACAGAAAATGTCAACATCATGCGATCAGGGTATTCCTCCCTAATCTTAGAGATTAGAAGGGTTCCCATGCCAGATCCAGTTCCACCTCCCAAAGAATGGCACACTTGGAATCCTAAAAAAGCATAAAAGATCAGCTAGCATCAATGGACATTAACAGCTGCTCTGGGTGGAACTTAAATGAGATCAAAGCACAGGCCATGTTTAGGTACAATAAAACATAGAAGGCCTGATCTCTCTATTGGGTAAAAAGTGAACAATAATCATTAAATTAAATTTTTAAAAAATAGATAGAAGAAAATTTATAGGCAACACTAGTTGAGAAACCAAATAAAGTAGAAATATAGACAGGCGCAGCAATGTAAATGCAGCGTCATAATTGAGAGAGGCTAATACCGTCATTTTGGAGCCATTACCGCAGCTTTTTGATAATATGGTGTACATATTGGACGGCCTTTGGCACATTTTAATAACAGATTTTTATGGTTTTTAAAGCCTTGAAATATTTTTCGCAGCTTTTAGAGGGCCATAGAAGGCACAAGCTTGTGGGCAATTCTTTCATAACTTGACAACAGAAATCATTTACCCAAAAAAGCTTGATAGTTGATTTTAATAAGCTCAATACAGATCAAAATAAATGCAAGCCATAATGTAAATGAAAGATACGTGAGTGCAAATACAGAGGTAGACTTTTTTTAACAAACTCTGACATTTGATCTGAAATCGCATCTTTTTTTCAAACGACTAGAATGAACTTTGCATACCAAAGCCCTTTTGTAATTGTCCAGCAGCATAACAGAGCACATCTTCATTGGATGACAGCTACCGTGACTGCGCTGCAAATTAGCCTTTTATGTATTGGTTAACCTAAACCAAGCCAAATCTAATTTAAAAATGAAGTAGCAAAGTAGTCCTCACTGTTTTCAGGGTTTACGCACAACAGACATCAAGCAAGTGGCAATAGATTTTGCATTGCTCACACAAATCTAATAACACCGTTCACATCATATCATTAGTTATTCATTGAAAACAGAATTCATGTTAAGGATGCAGTTAGGGAAAATTTATTAAGGCCGCCATTTCTAAAGAGAGAAAAAGTTGCTGTTGAAATTTTGGGCGTCATGCACAACCAAAGCATGCGATTAATTCAACTAGGGAAAAAAGTAACAAAGAATTGCTTGATGGCCAACAGTAAGGAGGATAATGCAGGCATGTCAACAGGTCGGACTCCTATCAGGTTGAAGTTGACCCAGATATGAGCACTTCACCAAAAGACAGGACAAAAAGAAAATAGACCCATATCTTACCAACGTAACATCAACCATACAAACATCAAAATGAACCAATTCAAACTTCAATTCTAATTCTTGTGCTCAATTTCTATCAATCTCCAAGTCTAACTCTTGTGCAAATATAAAATCAAGTTCATAAATATGATATAATGTAGGTGCATATTCAATTTCAACATCACATAAATTTATATTTAACTACTAAATCAAATTATGCATCTAATACATCCTCAAAAGAAAATTCATGAACTATAATCTATTGAATAAAATCAAGTTCAATCATACATAACCTTTACATTAGTATATTTTTAATAAGCTTTAAATGAGATGTCATTGAATCATCTCTACTAATAGGCATAGGTGTTACAATTCTAATATAAAGCTCACAACATGCATCAATACTCAACGAACAAATATTGTTTTCAATGAATTGTAGCTTAGTCCACTCTGAAACTCTCGCCAAAACCTTTTAATGAAACAAGTAGTAATAACAAAAAAGTGTAGAGGAGAATCACATGCAGCTACAAAATGTGTAAAACTTCCATAATATTCAAACATGTTAGAATTATATTGTTTACAACTCTTAAATTCATCATGGAATTGGTCCCTATATTCATCAAATGACTGATATTGCTTAAGTTTATGTTTTATGCTAACTCATGTTGATTTTGTTTTACTTGAAATACTTAGGTTCCGTTTGGGATGGTTTTTTTATTGTTTTTTAAAGTAGCTTTTTAGTACAAAAATTAAATTTCTTGTACTAGAAAGCTGCTTTAAGAAGCAGTCAAAAAGTTGTCTCAAACAAAGCCTTAATCAAATTGTTGAGCACGCTCAACTAATTATGTTGCAACAATTTTAACTTTTTTGGAATCAAAGAAATGGTAATATTCAAAAAAATCTTCCAAACTATTAATCCACCTAAAAAATTCCCAAGATTATACCTCCTATCAAAATTAAAAATGAAATTTTGAACCCCGCAATAATTATGTTGTTGGTTAGAACCATATTTACTTTGTTTCATTTAAAGTGTATCATTATTTAATCTTTAAATTGACCAGTAAAATGTCTTCTAGCTAGCAAGACAATCGAATCATAAGCTCTAATACCAATCTGATGTAAGACAACTTAGGATTTTGATTTTTAATGCAACTATAATGATATAATGAATGTAGATCATGCAAGTGAAACTGATGTGCAGAAGACTAAATATATAAAACATGTTATCTTTTGGAAAAAATAACAGCATTAAAACCCAAATAAAAATGCATTGAATAAGTTCAAAGAAATAAACAAGAAAATATAACTATGACAAATCAACAAGTAATTGTATTTTATCCACCATAATTAAAATTTAAAATGAAATAAATTGAACAAAATCAGAAACTCTAGGAAAGCCAACAATAAATTATTTACAAGAAACTAATTAATGGAAGAAAATCACCGAAGTAAAAAAAATTCAAAAATCACGTCAGTATAAGGAGATAACTTCCCTCAAAATTTTTGTTAAATCAATACTCAACTATTACAGCCTTAATTGTTTCCTATTCAAAGATATTTAGTTCCCTAGTTGGTTTCTTATTAGTTCAATTTAATAACAAAATCGAATCCTCCCAAAGCCAAAGCCAAAGCCAAAATCCCAAAGCAGCAGAAAGCATAACAAAGGAAAAGTGTCCAACGCTGCCAAAGAAGAAACCACATGCAAAAAGACACGGAAAACCACATAATACAAACTACAATCCCGGGGAGTTGACAAGCTGCACATTTAATTGCAATAGCCTAGCAGGAATAACATATCTACAGAGTAGGAGATGGATAATGCATCAGAGAAGATACTATAGTCCCAACTAAAGAAAAAGCATCAAATAGCTAAAAAATAAATTCATATTAGGTTTATATTGGAAAAAACCATTTCAGTAGCAAACAGAGAAAACAATCAATGATAATCCATATCAAGGCTTCAATTGAAAAAGATAATCATGCATCAAAAAGAGTGTTAATTGATGCACGAGGCTGTGGCATTGATATATGCAGGAAATATTAGATAGACTCCATATGAAGTCCAATCAAGAGAGAATTTGAAAGTCTAGAAAACCGCTAGGCACTTCTAGCAAAGATAGTGAAAGCGGAGGAATGATAATTGCTCGAAGCACGTGATTTTCAAAAGAAAATGATGGGTTAGTTGAACCACCAAGTGATAAAGCTAAAAATAATCTTGAAAAGGAAAGAAAATCATTTCTCATTCTAATATGAAGATAGGTTATAAGCAAATCAGTACAATCAATGAACAACTTGATATTTGTTTATTCAGACAATTGAATAAACTTGAAAAAAAAATTTAGCACTCTGCACATAAATAAAAAATCTTTAGACACCGACTCACTTGTTAATTTATGTACATGAATAAACTCGTATCTTATTTAAAAAGTAGATTTTTACGAGCACAATAAAATACCCATTTATGATGATCAATTGTATATTTGATTACCTATTCAACATTCTTATTTGAATTTTCATTTAACATATGCACTTTGAAATTTATTTGATGCTACTTCAGTTATTAGTATGAAGAAAATACTGAGAATGAAGTTATAAGAACGGAATAAAAATATATATTCTATTAGCATTTGATGTTGAAAACTATAAATAGTTAGATTGATATATTAAAAAACTAATTTTATAATTCATAAAATATTAGGAATAATATTGAGTGAATTATGTCAATTTTACTAAAATAAATATAAATGACATATCTTTAGTAATAAGATATTTTTTTTAAAATCATTAATATCCTGCACAAAGACTATTTTATCTATTATTTTCAGCCTTCTGCGTCATCTATATCAAGAAAGAAAGGAGTATTTTTTCATAATTTAGTCAAATGAATGGCGGAGATGACAAAATTCGACAAGGCTAGCACAAGGAATTGTTCCACCTCAAAGGTCACTTCTAATCACAAAGTAATCCACTACATCCAATAGTCTTAATCAGTTATGATATTTATTTAACGAAAAGAGAAAAAAAATATTACCCCAATAGAGCAGGTGTAGCCGTTCCTCCACATGCAAAAGATCCAAGATTCAAAATATGGATAATAGAAAATATAAGATGTCATGGTTCATCAACTGAATTACAAATGAGACTGGAAAACAATTAATGAATATAAATGTGGCGTAGTGAAGGAAACATACTCCAACAAAGACAATACATCAGAATCTCTGAGATCAAGTCAACACGTCATGATCTAAGATAACGTGATAGGGCTTGAGCACCAAAATCAGCGAACAAACAGTAAAATTCAGCAAACTCATAGATTTTCTTGATAAGAAAAAGAAATATAGCAAGATACAATGGCCATCTTTTAAGAGGAGGACCTTCTCTCTCAAATCCTAGATGCCGTTAGAATCCCTCACAAAAACAATGGACAACAAAACCTCACAAAATTCTGCATACAAAAACATAACCTAAACACCATAGGGTAAATCAACTACTTAAAGCAAACAATAAACATCAAATACTAAAACAGCCTTCCACCAATTCCCTCACATATCAGCCCCCAAATATGCCCTCTTCAATTAGGAAACACTTCACAAGTAATCCCCCCAAATATGCCCTTTTCAGTTAAAAAACATATCCTAATGATCCCTCCAAATAAGCCCTCAAATCTACCCTCTTCAATTAGAAAACATTTCCTAATTAATCCCCTTAAATCAACCCCAAAATATGCCCTCATCAATTAAGAAATATCTCCTAATTAATCCCCCCTCCTAGCCGCCACCTCCTCCTTGAATTAAACCTTGGGCCCCACCCTAATGGGAGGTGGAATCCAGCTGTTTCTGCCTGGAGTAAACTGAGGCCGGTTTAAAAAAAAATTGTCACATTGTCCTCAAGATGGAATGAAAGGATCTGCTGCTGAAAAGTCTGGTAGGACTCCCATGTGATTTCGTACTCAGAAAGATTCTTCCACCTGATTAACACTTTGCTTCTTGTTACTCATTGGTGTACTCCTTCTACATCCAATGGTTTCAACAACACCTCCACGTCGTCCGTCAAGATCGGAGGAAGTGAATAAGATAGAATGTGCTCTCCTATCATCCGTCGAAGTGAATAAGATAGAATGTGCCCCCCCTACATCAAACTGAATGTCTCTCCTGTGTGCATTTGCTTGCTTCTTCATATTTGTTGAGCTCTCAACAAATGCCCCTTCAGCTTTGCCAAGATCCTGTCTTTGTCCTTCAAGTATTGCTCTACTGATGCCACAAGTGTACTGCCTTGTCCATAATTTATCAAGTGAGGCGGATCTCTTCTGTATAACACTTTGAACGATGTTGTTTGAGCTGTCGAATGATAGGAAGTTTTATATCAATACTCTGCCCATGACAACCATTTTGCCCACAACTTTGGTGTGTCTGATACAAAGCACCAAAGATAAGTTTCAACACTACAATTAGCCACCTTTGTTTGTATGTCCATCTAAGAATGATAAGCAGTGCTCCTTTTCATAACGATCCCCTGCATCTTCAACAATCCTTCCAGAACTAGCTCAGAAAGGCCTTATCTCGACCTGACAAAATCAATTTGGATATCCCTTGAAATCTCACCACCTCCCTCATGAAGACAGTCGCTACTGATACTTTTATATAGGGGTGGGCAAAGGGGAATGAAATGGGCATACTTACTCAATCCACTACCACCAGTATCATTGAGTATCCTTCTGACATTGGCAACCCTTTAATAAAGTCCATGGTCAACTCCTCCTAAGCCTTTTATGGCAGAGCTAACAGCTAGAGGAGCCCTCCTGGAGAAATAGCTAAATAATTGTGCCTCTGACATATATCATAGCTAGCCACCATCTTTTTCGACATCCTTCTGCATAATTCCAATGTAGCTCTGTAGACAACCGACGATGTCTTTTTGACCCCCAAATGTCCCACAATGGTCGTCCCATGAAACTCCTGAAGCAAGCAAGAAATATAAGGAGAGGTCTTTGGAAGCACAAACCGCTCATAATGAAGCAATTTATATCCCACCACTGAATATCCCAAATGGTTGACCTTATTTTCCACAAACTCCTTCCTAATTTTCCTCAACCCTACATCATGTTCGCTCTCTCTCTTCAATGCCTCCCAATCAACCACTAAGGGTACAAACAACGTCATCATCTAGGGCTACCCCATGCACCTGCATAAATCATCTACTGCTTTGTTTTCAACCCCAGGTCGATACTGAATCTCGAAGTCATAGCCCAATAACTTGGAAAGCCACCTTTGATGCTCCTCAGTGACCATTCTCTACTCCAACAAATACTTCAAACTCCTCTAGTCAATTCTAACGATAAAGTATCTTCCCAATAAATAAGGCTGTCATTTCTGAATGGCCAACACAATTTCCATCAACTCCCTCTCATAGATTGACAAGAGCCGTGCCCTGGCCATCAAAACCTGACTGAAATAGGCCACTAGTCTCGGGTTTTGCATAAGTACCGCTCCCAACCCAAACCCCAAGGCATCTGTCTCAACTACAAAAGGCTGGCTAAAATCTGGGAGAGCTAATACTGGCACACTAGTGATAGTCCTCTTCAACTTCTCAAAAGCTTGGGTGGTTGACTCTCCCCAGAATCCTCTCAACTCCTTTAAAGTCTTGGGTATGGGCCATTTGAGCACGGCCTTAATCTTACCATAATCAACTGTCACTCCCTCCTAAGATACCACATGCCCTAAACACTCCACTCTGGGCTGGGCAAAAGAACACTTCTTCTGATGGGCAAATAAAGAGTGCTCTCTTAAGATAGACAACACAACCCCTAAATGCTCCAAGTGCTCCCCCTAAGACCTGCTATATACCAATATATCGTCAAAAAATATCAGCACAAACCTTCGCAAGTAAGGCTAGAATACCTTATTCATTAGAGACTGGAAAGTGGTTAGTGCGTTGGTGAGGCCAAAAGGTATCACCAAAAACTCATAGCGTCCCTCGTGCATCCTGAAAGATGTCTTGTGGGTGTCTCCCGTCACATTCTGATCTGGTGGTACCCGAATTTCAAGTCGATCTTGGATAATATCACAGATCCATGCAACTCATCCAACAGTTCATCAATGATTGATATGGGAAACTTGTTTAGTACAGTTTCCTTGTTAAGGGCACGTTAATTTACACAGAACCTCCAACTCTCATCCTTCTTCACCAACAATATCGGACTAGAGAAAAGGCTCACACTGAGCTTGATGATTTCAACTTCAAGCATCTCCCGAATCAGTCTCTCAATCTCATCCTTATGGATCTGAGGGTAACGGTATGGCCGAAAATTAATGGGGGAGACTCCTTCCTTCAAAACAATGGCGTGCTCGTGCTCCCGTTGGGTGGCAATCCCTAGGGAAGCTAGAATACTTCCTTGAACTGCTGAAGAAGTGGTCGGACAATGTCTAGAATATCCTCTATCTCCTCTGTCTCTCCTCCCTCCAAACTCTAGAGCTCCACCAAGAATCCCTCTCCTTCCCCTTGTATGGAAGAATCATGGTTTTCAAAGAAACCATTGCTTTGGATAAGCTTGGGCCTCCCTTGATTATCACCTTTCTCCCCTCCACCTGGATCTCCATAGATAAGGCCCTCCAATTTACCTTAGTTTCTCCCAAGATTTGTAGCCATTTCATTCCCAAAATCAAGTCAGTAATTCCTAACTCCAATGAAAGAAAATCCTCCCTGATGTGAATCCCTTGCAGCTCTACCACTAAATCCTGATAGATCCCTCTGCTCTTCACCACCTTTCATGTGCCCATCATCACTCCAAAACATCATGTGTCCACCAATTTTAGCTCCAATTTGTCTACCACATGGTTTGATATGAAATTATGTGTAGCCTCGCTGTTCACCAGGATCACCACTGCTTCTCCTCTTATATGTCCTCTTACCTTCATAGTGTAATTCGGGGTGAATCCCACAACAAAATTCAATGAAATTTCAGCCACCTCTAAGTGTAAGGGCGCCTCTTTCTCTATCTCCTCTCTTGTTATCTTTGCTTCGTCCACCTCATTATCACACACAACGAGAACCTACAAGATACAATTTTTACATCTATGTACCGGTGTAACTTTTCGTCGCATATGAAATATAGCCCCTTAGCCCTCTTGTCTTGCAATTCAATATCAGTCAGCCTCTTGAAGTTCCCTCCCTATCAGATTTCCGAACCGCCCTCCTTTTGGGCCTCCCTTTGAACTGGTGTAGTCTACACCCTAGGTGTTAGGAAAGTGGTTGTCGTGCGGTAAGAACCTCATACATTGAACCCTTTACTACTCTTCCGCAGTGAATTCTTGTCCTCAATCACTTGAGCCAACTCGATCACCTCTCCCAAGTCACAGGGCCTTGCCACCTGCACCGTTACTCTCAACTCTGGTTTGATGCCCTTCAATGAAATTGCTCTCCAACACTGTCTCCAGTAACCCCCCTACCCATCCTGACAGAAGCTCAAATCTTTCCCAATACTCCATCATAGTGCTTTCCTGTGTCAATGCGAAGAATTGCTCATAGTAATCCACATCCTGTTTAGCTCGAAAACTCTCCAACAATCGGTCCCTAAACTCCTCCCACAAACGGATCAGGTACCTTGTCTCCCTCAATTGGTACCATGTCAATGCCTTCCCCTCAAGACATAGAGTTGCTGTCATAAGCATGTCCCCTTCTATTAACTTATTCACCGCAAAGTATCTATCCACTCTATATATCCACCCATGAGCGTCCTCTCCTTCAAAAACCGGCATTTTCAACTTCCTAATATTCTGATCTTCTCCACACCTATATCCTCTTACACCTCTCATGCCTCCCATGAAGCGAGCCTCGTGATCTCTCTATGGTTCCCTTTCCCCTCTCCTCCTGTCGTATTCAGCCTGCCTGTCTTACTCTTCACATTCCCTCCTACCTTCATATCCCCTATCCATACCCCTCCTCGATAAAGGCTCAGGGAGTGGGGGTATTCCTTCCTCCTCTCCTCCAATATCCACCTCTCTATCTTCCCTCTACAATCCTTTTCATGATTTCCCCTTGTTTCCAACGGAGGCACGGAGATGTCTTAGCTTGATTCTTTAACATCTGTTTCATCATCTCCTCGAAATGTCCAACCCTTCCTTCCATTTCCAAAAAGCGCTCATTCAACGATTCTCACATCCGTTCTCAACTGCCTTATTCCCCCCTCCAATTTTTCTTCCAACGCCTCAACTCTTTTCCCGGCCATCAATCCTAAGAAATTGCTCTGATACCAATTTTATAGGACTTGAGCACCAAAATCAGCGAATAAACAGTAAAATTCAGCAAACCCACAAATTTTCTTGATAAAAAAAGAAACATGAACAAGCAAGATACAATGGTCCTCTTTCAGGAGGAGGACCTCTCCCAAATCCTAGACACTGCTAGAATCCCTCACAAAAATAGTGGACAGCAAAACATCACAAAATTGTGCATGCAAAAAATAACCTAAACCCTAGGGTAAATCAACTACTTGAAGCAAACAATAAATAACAAATACCGAAACAACCCTCCCCCAATTCCCTCCCAAATTTGTCATATTTACTTAATTATTTTCCTCTCAAATCAGCCCACAAATATGCCCTCTTCAATTAGAAAACATTTCCTAAATAATCCCCTCCAAATCAGCCCACAAATCCACTCTCTTCAATTAAGAAACATTTCCTGATTAATCTCATCCAAATTAACCCTCTTCAATTAGGAAACATCTTCTAATTAATCCCCTCCAAATCAGCCGTCTTCAATTAGGAAATATTTTCTAATTAATCAGCCCCCAAATCAACCCTCTTCACTTAGGAAGCACCTCCTAATTAATCCCCCCTCCTAGTTGGCCCCTCCTACTTGCATTAAACCCTAGGCCCCGCCCTAATGGGGGGAGGAATCTTGTTGTTTTCGCCTGGAGTAAACTAGGGCCGGTCCCTTCTGGACCGGCCTAACATAATGCCTCCTCTCTATTATCGAATATTTCATTATAATGACTAATAATTGGCAACAAGTTAATGCCCATGAAGAATTGGTATGGAAATGTCTTGAAGACAACCAAAGTTTTTTAAAATACCAAATATATAATTCATACTCAACATTAACAAAGATTTTGATGATATTCAGTGAAGAATGTTTAACAGATCAATATTGAGCATCAAAGATTCTTTAAAGCCATGAGGGGAAAAACATGAAAATGTGATATTAGAAATCCAGGACATGACCCCAGAAGGTTCCACCCTAATTACCAATGGACATTAATTTACCAAAGGCAATTGACAATCGCAGACTGATGCATTCTTTATTTTTGTAATGTTATTTGAACAATGGTTTTTATTTTATTTTTAGTTATTTTACATTTTTTGTTAGCTATCCAATGATGGAAGGCATCCTATGAGCATGGTAGGTTGTGCTTTGGTCTTGGTAGACCTTGGTTTGCTAGCTTGGGTCCTTTGGTGGCTGCTGATTTTCGGTTGGGAGCTGATATTGGAGTTCTATTTTTGTGAGCTGAAGTTTAGCTCATTAATTCTAAAAGGCATGAAGTATTGGTGAAGCTCATTAATGGTAAAAGGTATAGTGGAGTGTGGCTTTTCTTTTCCCCTTGCTGCCTCCTCGTTTTCCCCCTTGCTGCCTCCTCGGTTTCTCCTCTTAACCCTTCGGTTTTGGTGGTTTTTTGCTGTTTCCCATGTAATTTGTTGGGCTTCTTGTGCCTGCTGCTTTGGTTGCTGGTTTGCCCCTTCGGCTCCTTCCCACCTGGCTGGTTCCGTGGACTTCTGGGCTGTTTCCGTGGCCTTTTTGGCTGGATTGCTGTGGTCTTTTCTCTTTGTTTCCTGTACCCCCTTTATGGTTGCTGTTTGGTGACCTTTGGTCTTTCATTTCCCTAAATCTAATTGGTTTAGATGGAGGTGCTATGGCTGTTTGGTTTCCTTATGATTTGCCTATAAATATAACATGTTTTTGGAAGGAAAAGGTTGTTGAAATTTGCTTGGCATAGCCACCTAAACCTGAGAGTTTCTTCTTTTCTTGGAAAAGCTTGAGAGCTTGTTCCGTTTCCTTCTCTTCTCTATTTCGTCTGGGCTTCTTACCTCTTCTTCTCTCCACAAGTTAAATTCCACCTGTACCTTTCTTCTTGAGCGATTGGTGTTATCGGTTGGCTGATTTGGAAGCATTTGCTGGAGGAGTTGGTTGAACGGTTGGACTTTCTTGCTGTGGTGGACCATTTGGTTTGCTAGCCCTAAGCACATACTTTACTTTACCTACTTTTCGATACATGTGAGGAAACCGTTCCTACGATTGTTCTGAGGATAGCGCCTTTTATTTTTTCTTTTGTTTCGATTGGTTTTAACTTTTATTTTGTTTGGAAGTTTGGTGGATGATTGCTACTATTTGAATCTAATATAGCAAGTGTTGCCTATTATTCTCTTTATCTGGCTTTCTCTCTAGTTTGCTTGCATCACAGACTATGATGGAGCACTGCAGCAAACATTTGCAAGCAAAAAGAAAAACAAACTAGAAAATTCACAAAAAAAAAAAACCAAACAATTGGAATCATCACACCACTGTCAAGATAAGGATAGTCGTGACAACATTGCAAATATAGTAAAACTCAAACCTCGATTGAGCCAAAGTGCATTTAACAAAGAAGAATACGAACTGCAAAAATATATTTCACCAATCTCAAAAGAACAATACTTCTTCTACTGGCATTTATATATACCCTAACACTATAAGTAATCTTCTAAGTGCACTAAATATAAAATTCGAAAATTCAAGCCCATGGATCATGGACTAAGGTGCATTGCATCATAGGACTTGATATGTTTTCATATTTCATTAATATAGCCCTGGTGAAAATCTTATTTCCTGAACTGTTGATGGATCTCAAAAGTGATTGTTATAGAGTTCTTCATCATTTCAAATGATCTAAACCTTGCTTTATTCTCTTGGTTTCAAAATTAAAAACATAATTCATTATCCATAAGCAAACTTATAAGAGATCTTAATTGTGTTACTAAATTCTTTTCAGATATGTGTAAATTTCAAGGCTTCGATTCAAGAAAAATGATTGACAATGCTAGGATGTATGTGTTCTCTACCTTCTTAGAGATGCTACTCTTGAAAAAAAAAATCAAATAAGAGTAAGTGCGACTCTCTCTTATAGCAATAATATAGAATATAATATAATATTGTTGCATTTGAGTTAGTCACTCAAATTTCTTTAATATTGAAAACTATTTCCTTTATTAGCAATGAAAAGTCAACATTTTCAGTGTGAGATTTGCCAAAAATCCAAGCATGTTCGCAATACGCGCTCAAATCAACCTTATGAACCATCTATTTTTTCAAGATATATAGTGATATTGTAGACCTTCTACAATCAATGACATCATAGGCTCTAAAAGGTTTTATCACCTTTATTGATGATCATGCCAAAATTATATGAATATTTCTAATGAAAAAAAAAGCAAATGACAGTCCAATGTTCCAAAACTTCAAAGACAAGATTGGACTTACTTCCAAGAAAAAATACAAATATTCAAAACAAACAATTGAAGAAAATACTTGCACCCAATTTTTGAAAAGTCTCTTTAAGTCAAAAAATAGTGCATCGAAGTTTGTGGTGATACCCGAAGTAAATGGAATTGTTGAAAGAAAAAATGAACATCTACTAGAAGTAACTAGGTCTCTTATGATGTCTTCTCATGTTCCAAAGCAATTTTTTGGGTGCAATCATTCTTACTGTAGCATAACTAATCAACATAATGACTTATTGAGTATTGAACTTAAACGCTCCATGCCAAGCATAACTTCATTTTCAAATGTTCGAATTATCAACATTCCCATCCAAGTAATATATTCTATTTGCCTTTGTTTACAAACATGCACAACCTCCTAAGCAAGCTAGACTCAGAATCTCTCAAATGCATATTTTTTGGGCATTCACCAAATCATAAAGGTTATAAGTTTTACTCGTTAATAACGAGAAAGTTCTTTAATTCTATGAATGTAATATTCTTTGATAATCAACCCAACCACGACAAACCTTCAATTCAGCGGAAGAATCCTATTACATGAATATCAGTTTTGGAAAAAAAAGAACATCGAACAACCTCAAAAAAAATACCATTCAATTGCAATCAGACACTAAACCATCTCAATCTCAAACACAACCATACTCCAAATCTGATGACCACACAAAAATACCAAGCTCGAAAGTGATTGTTTATTCAATGAAACGAAGAACTCAAAAAACTAAAAGATCATTTGACACCTCTCAGTCAAAACTAGAAATTTGAAACAACTTCAGAGATTCTTGAAGCTTTCTCGGGTAATGCTCTTATTGAATATGATCCTATTAAGCCACGTAATGATCTTCATCAATCTATTGTTGTTGGAAAGGGTTTGAGATCTCATATTCAACATCTAATTTACACCTTTATTTCCAATGAAGAATTTTCTCCCAATTTTTGAGCTTTTACCAACACTCTGATAGATTCACAAATTTTAAATAACATATAAGAAGTTCCCCATCAATCTAAGTGGAAGACTAGTATCAAGAAGAAATCATTATACTAAAGCAGAAGTTGGGAGATCATATATTTTCCCAAAAGAAAAAAAAAGCCAGTTAAACGCAAATGGATTTTGATTGTCAACTACAATGCATAAGCTCAGGTAAACAGGTTCAAAGCTCGAGTTAATGCACAATAGTTCACACCCAGTCCCATGAAATTGTTTATGAAAAGATGTTTGCCATGATAGCCAAAGTCAACTCAATTATAATTTTGCTATCACTAGCAGCAAATCTAGACTGGCCATTGCATCAACTCGATGTCAAGAATGCATTATTTAACAATGTTCTCAATCCATGTTTTGAAACTCAAGAAAATGTCAAAAAAGTTTGCAAGCTATTAGAATCATCCTATGGCTTTAAGCAATTTCTATGTACCTCGTTGGGTAAATTTATAGAAGTAATAAATACATGATTTTGCAAATTTTAAATCACATTACATCATATTTCTTAAATTCTCTATTGAAGGAAAATAGTCATTCTCATTGTATATGTGGGTAGTATTATTCTCACTGTAGAGGACTAGGAAAAGATGAATAAATTAAAGAGCCATCTTGCTATGGAGTTTGAGATCAAAGACTCGGGTTATCTAAATTACTAGGCATGGAAGTAGCTTATTTAAGGACTAATATTTCTATTTGCCAACAAAAATAAGCTCCAGATCTAATAAAAGAAACATGGATGCTTGGTTACAAAACCACTCACAATCATATGGATTCAAGAACCAAAAAGATGGAGCATAAGTAGAAAGCATATTTATGGATAAAGGAAGACAACAAAAACTAGTTGGGAAGTTAATAAGCTTAGTGAGTCTTTTCATGCAGTCACATAGAGAAACACTAGGGGGTAGTATATCAAATTTAGTATTTTACAATACCTAAAGAAAAATCTTGGACGGGGATTATACTGAAGGAAAACTTCAAATAGAGACATTGAAATATTTTTTGATGTTGATGAGTCAAATGAAGAATAGAACAAAGATCAATAATACGGCATTGTACTTCAATGTATGGAAACTCAGTTAATGAGCAAGGAAAGAAATAGTTTGTACCAGCTAGAAGCAACGTAGAAGCCAGATTTAGAGTTCCGTCCCACAATATATGTGAAGGTACGTAACATAACAACATAAGAAAATCAACTATTATTTCATCAAAGAGACAAGAAAGGAATCATGAAGCTCAAATAAATATCTACAAATCTCCAAATAATAAATATTCTTACAATGCCATTGTCATGTTCCAGCTTCAAAACTTTCAATTCTGAGCTTTCTAAATAGGAGAGATTTAATGTTTTTGAATATGGGAAGATTTTGAACAATTTGTTCAAATCTCTAACCCTCTATTTGCTTCATATTTTTCTGTCTTTTTTATGTTGCTTTTAATTGAATCAATAACTACATGAAAAGGGGATTTAGGTCCCCTTGCTATAAAGTCCCCCGCATTCCATTCTATCGAACAACAGAGGAAAAAGAAAAACAAATACTTCGCGTTTCTCCATTATTCAATGCTTTCTTTAAGAGATGTATGAGGCAGAAATATGATGTGGGCATCCTGGTAATGTTTAAGCACAACTCCTAGACATGGGTTACTCAAACTCTACAATTTGTCAATTTTTAAGAAGAATATGAACAGCATCAGTCGTCAGTCGTCACAAATATGTGCTAGTCGGCTACTAACAATCACTAACCAGCAAATTAAGAACTAACAAAAAAATATTCAGAAGCAGTTAATCAGTTTTCAAGAGATTCGAAAAAGAAAAAATAAGATTGGATGCAAATAAGTCTGTATAAAGTTGATTGTCACCGAAAATCCTCTCCAACAAATTTTGCTTTCATTACCATAATAACAAAAGGGAGGAATTATTCAGAAAAATCAGAAGTAAAGAAATACGTAAGGAAAGTTTTGACCAGAAATTGACTATCACGAAGCAACTGGAACCATTTATGTTTTATAAACGTACTTTCCCGTATTAATTAAAGTTTTCTCATCTTGGATCGTACTCTCAATAACAGACTGTTTTGCTCGTAGCAATGCAACTAAATCTCCCATAAGAAGACCAAAGAAATATATATATATATATATATATGCTATACAAGTCCAATGGTGTGGCAACATCTGCTCTATATAAACCTTTGAACAATGAAAGATATTTGTGTATCAGGGATCAGCGAAGAGGAATACTTCTAGAATATTCAAACATTTTAAATATATTAGAATTTCTTTTTATTTTATTTTATTTTAATATTATGATTAATCTTATCAAAAATTAAATGATAGAATTTTTAAGAGTCATCTAGATATGAAGTAGATTTGAATTCAAATTAAGTAAATCTAATCTTATAATCCCATTTTTATGAAAATGGCAGTTTTATAGTTTGAAACTTGATGTCGAATTATGGGGTAAAAATTTTGAAAGATAGCCTACCTTTTTCTCTCTCCTCTTTATTTCAGTTTCCCTCTCTTAACATAAGCTTTCTCAAAAGACACCCACATCATACATATTTATGTATCTACCTCATGGAATTCTCACATCACGATACTCCTCTCTCATAGGATTTTCTCTTCAACTGCAAGTCACTCACAAACCCCAACCGCAAGTCTTCATGTTCCATCCTTACTCATAATCGCCTTCTACATCAATTGAAGCCAAAGAGCCAAACCTTCCTACATTCCTGGTTCCCTTGCAGAGCCTAAGGAAGAACAAGATTAAAATAAATTGAAAACCAACAAATTTCAAGAAGTAATAAGAAGATCAACAAGAAATTCATCATCTATGGCCCATCATTAAATTGTCATCAAATAAATCTCTCTTTTACATCAATTGGTATTAGAACTAATTTTCTTGGTATCAATTATATCTAAACCCTATACTTGGCCCATGTTATTAATAAAGAAGAGAGAATTGACTTGTGTAAGATGAATAGATTATGCTTGCAAGACACATTATAAACATAAATATTAGTCCATGGAATTAAAAAATTCTTGTAATTCATTTTTAAATCTTCATTATAAATTTATCAACATGCTTCATCAAGCTCAAAGCATCTAAGTATGTGCCATTATCATTCATATAGTTTAAAAGTCAATGAATTATATGATATGCATGATTGAAAGCTTCAACTTCATTATTAAATTAAGGCGCATCAATCATTTGTATCTATACAAAAATGCAACCTAATTTTGATTTTATAAAATTCACCTTTTAAGTTTCCATTATATTCTCTTATGGCATAACACTTTTAAAGAACTTTTCCTTTTTAATTGCACAGTCTAAACTATAAAAGTTATATCACCATATATATTCGCATTCTTCTATATAATGGATTCAACATACTTACACCCATCACATCTATGTACCGCTTTCTAATAATATTAATAGATAGTTCTTAATATGCACCACTAAAATTCTTTATCATATATCTAATATTTATTTTAACAATTATGCGTCAACTATCTTCTAAATATTTTTTCCATTATTTTAACTTTTCAATTATATTAATAAATGTAACATTTATTAAAAAAAATTCATATGCCAAAAGCAAATGCTAAGGCACTTCATTTTGAATATGCTTTATAACCAATTGTATAGCCAATACAAAAATATTAAGAACTAACATCCTTAACGTAATACTTCCATAATTGAATTTTTTGTCAAGCCGCAATTACTTCTAATAATAATAATCAATAATCTCTTATACATATATTTAATAATTTCAACATACTTTTGATACACCTTTTATTTAAATGCACGCCAAATTAATTATTGTGGTACTCGATTCTATGTTTTCTCAAGTTCAATAAAAACATATGAAAATCCTTGTTTTGCTCTTTATCTTTTTTCATTAATTACCTTTAAAAAATAATCATTTTCATGGTGGATTTTCTTGATATGAAACCAAATCGATTCTTTAAAGTTGAAGTAATATTTAAAATCATATGTTCAATTCCTAAGTCCAATAGCTTCATTCTGTGACTCGTAAGTTTCATTCCTTTATAGTTAACACAATTTGGAACATCTCCATTCTTTTTAAATGCACACCAAATTAATTATTGTGGTACTCGATTCTATGTTTTCTCAAGTTCAATAAAAACATATGAAAATCCTTGTTTTGCTCTTTATCTTTTTTCATTAATTACCTTTAAAAAATAATCATTTTCATGGTGGATTTTCTTGATATGAAACCAAATCGATTCTTTAAAGTTGAAGTAATATTTAAAATCATATGTTCAATTCCTAAGTCCAATAGCTTCATTCTGTGACTCGTAAGTTTCATTCCTTTATAGTTAACACAATTTGGAACATCTCCATTCTTTTTAAATATTGATTCAAAAATACATTTCTCAAATTCATTTGACATAGTCTCTTAGGTTTTCAAAATCCTATGAAAATATTTATAAACTAAATCATTGTAATATTCTCCTACAATTCTCCAAACATCAACAGGTATCTCATATGAACTATAAATCTTGCCTACACATACTCTTTAGAGCTCACTCCACTTCATTTTTTTTATCAATTTGAATACACTTATCATAATGTTCATTATGCTCTTCAAAAATAAAAAACATAAAAGAAGCATTTAAAAATTTCATAAAGGAACATTTTCATATTTTTCTAATGTCATCTTTAACTAATTATGAATTATACTACTTATATCAAAATCCTTTCTTGAATATTTATTCATAGTAAGCTAATTGCTTTATTAAAAATAATGAGAGTCATAAGCAAGGATGTTTTTCATTCATTTTATGATTTTTTAGGAAAAAAATACATGTGAATTCATATAATAGTAAAATAGGCAAATGAATCGATAATTTTATCATTTGTTTACTCTTTGTACAAGTATTTAAAAAACAATTCTCAATTTTTTTAATTTCTTCAAAAATATATTAATTATGTACATATAACACTAATGAAAAAAATCTCTAACAACCTTTACTATTGCTCATTTGAAATTAATTTAAATACGCTTTAGAAGCATGCAATCATCAATGATAGTTACTTTTATGCAGTTCAATGCTAAAAAGTTTTTCTAATAACATGTGCTAATTTAACAAGATGTAATGTATAATAATGTATAATAGAAAATTCTTAGATGAATTCAAAACTGTAAGTAATAAATAAAATAACTATAAATTGAAGTTTTATATCATCATTAGCCTTATCCCAATTATCTATGGCCAACTCTATGAATCCTCATTTTCCACTCATTCTCAGTGAGTGCTTTCTACAGTGTTAGGCCTATTTTTCACAAATTATTTTGAACGATTTTTAATACATGTTACTTTAGGTCAAAACCTTTATCTTTCCAAATCCTATAATAATAATTTTATTTATAGGGTTAATTGGCCTTAGATGATTTGGTCACATAAAACAACGGCCTTCCGATGACCCAGTTAGGAAAGTAGAGGTATTAGATTTGACTTATATTAAAAAAAGTAGAGATAGACCTAAAAAGACTTGGTTAGAAAATATTAGAAATGATATTTCTTTATTAGATTTAAACGAGAATTTGACTTTTAACAGGACACAATGGAGAAAAAGGATTCATGTAGCTGACCCCATGTAGTGGGACAAAGGCTTGATGTTGTTGTTGTTGTTGTTGTTGGTTAATTGGCGCATTTTCTACAATCATTATACATATACAAACCACCTAAATATATTCTTTATAAACTTATTTTCATTGTTTAAATTTGTGCAATAAGAGATGTGCATCAGCGCAATTAAAAAAAGGCAATAAAGTATGCTACTCATTTGGGCCTGATTGCATGTACGCCTTATGAGGCACACCTCTGTGCAATTTGTAAAAGGTGCGAGCCTAAAAATTAGGATTTCAATCATTTATAATTTTAAAATATAAAGTTGAATTTATTCTATTATTTATGTACACTTAAACCTAAAACAAATATAATTGATAATTGCACACACATTCTCAACTCTCAATCACACACTACGATTGCCCTCGATGTTGCTCGCACTCACAAACAAACGGGATGATTGTTGCACCGTTGATGATGCTAGATAAAGATGTTTGAGATCAAAGATGAGAAGGAAGATTGAGAGAGTGTTAACACGACCGAGGATGATGGAAGAGAACAAACAGTTCACTATAATAATGATTCAAATCTAAACCACAACATGATGAGAATGGAGAGACTTTTGAATTTTTAAATTATTATCTTATTGACTTAGACTACTTACTTATGTTGAATTGAAAATATGAGTGGCTTATTGCAATGATCTTACTTTGACCAATTATCATCTTACTTTAATATATTTCTTTGATGTTAGTATGTTACTTGTTATTTCATATTTTGTCAGTTTAGTTGTTTAATTCTAAGAACTACACTTGCATATGTGATTGCACAATTTCAAACATTTCTTGTCTGCTCTAATTGTTCCTCTAAAATAATCAATTCAAATTCATCTTTTCTAATTTTCCATGCATATGTTTTAGCATTATCATTTTAATCGTGCTCGGTCCAGATAACAAGAACTTTTTTTACCGCCCAACCCGCAGATCCATGCAACATCACATAGCTCATTGTGATTTTATCAAATTATCTTTAGGCCTCTATGATATCATCTTATCTCATAATACTCTTGAGGCAAATACTCCTCCAATTTAACCAGCCAACTTTTAAAACAAGAAATTTATGCATAATTTAAAATATATCAAAATTTTAAAATTAAGTGCACTTTGCACACAAGCATATTTACTAATTTCAGAATATGTAACCCGCGGATGATTAGACACCATCGGAAGAGTCAGCTTACCCTTGAAAACCAAATAAATTTAAGCCAAAATCCAGGGTAATATATCGTTAGGGATATCCTAAGAAACAAAACGTATCAAATAAAGACTGCCCTATTTCAAAGTACTCCCACATTCAGAGCAAACAGTCCCCTCTAACGAAATCTATTAACCCCAAGAAGAGAGCAATAACGGAACAAACAGTAGCAAACCTAAAGTAATCCCCCTACATCCCATCCCAAAGCTCAAATCCCTTTACCTTGCAAGCAGTCGCAATTCTCGGCCTCCTTCCTCACCACATCCAGAACAGCATCGATGAGCTCAGCGCCCTCCGTGTAGTGTCCTTTTGCCCAATTGTTGCCCGCACCAGACTGTCCAAACACAAAGTTGTCCGGCCGGAATATTTGCCCGTACGGCCCAGATCTCAAGGAATCCATGGTCCCCGGCTCAAGGTCCATAAGCACCGCCCTGGGTACGTACCTCCCACCGCTGGCCTCATTGTAGTATACATTGACCCGCTCAAGCTGGAGATCGGAATCTCCGCTGTATTTTCCGGTGCGGTCGATCCCGTGCTCGTCGCAGATCACCTCCCAGAACTTGGCCCCGATCTGGTTGCCACACTGCCCGCCCTGTATATGGAGGATCTCTCTCATCTTAGCTTCTTCTTTAAAGGAGATCCGGTAGCAAGCTAGGGCTCCGGCCGGCAACTGATGATGGCGGAGAAAAGAATGAGGCAGACTCCTAGATTGGAGCCGGGAGAGAGTTTTATGCCAGGATGATAAGCTAGCGGTGAAATGAACTCATGATGACCGCTAATTTTAACTGGAGAGGGGCCGACGGACCGGGTCCTTCAAAGTCGCAAGGCGGTGACGGTAAACTGGGTTAATTCCTCGCTGGACTGAGCTGTCACGAGTGACGAGTGTAAGGTATTGCTGGTTTGATATTTCGTATTTTAATTAATTGTTTTTTATAAATTTCTAAATATTTAAAACAGACCTAACCGTTCTCATTAGGATTGCCAAATGTCTGATAACAGCCCGTCAGTAGTTTTTTTATTTTTTTAATTCATAGTATTTGAAGAATATTGAAGGTCATATATTTGACTTTTTATTTATAAATAGGTAATAGAAGAGAGTAATAAAATAAATAAATATATATAAATATTATTAATAATGATGATATATTATAATAATTATGACTATAAATATTAGTTACACTTTTTATATTTATATGAAAATGAATATTTATGAATCTAACATGTGTAATAATACTTTGTAGCAAAATTATAAATATTATTATATGCTAGAATATTTATGATTATAAAAAAAGTTTTTTTTTTACCTGCAATGTTTTTATGGTGGAGAATGTTGGCCATTAAAAAAGAAGCATAATATCAAATTAAGTGTTGTAGATATGAGGATTGTCAGGTGGATGAGTGGTTTTACTCTTACAAATATGATACAAAATGAGCATATAAGTGAAAAGGTTGGAGTAGCTCTAGTGGAAGATAAGATTAGAGAGAATCGTCTTAGATGATTTGGTCACATAAAACGGCGGCCTTTTAATGACCCGGTTAGGAAAGTAAATGTATTAGATTTGATTTATGTTAAGAAAGGTAGAGGTAGACCTAAAAAGACTTTGTTAAAAAAATATTAGAAATGACTTTTCTTTATTAGATTTAGATGAGAATTTAACTCTTAACAAAACACAGTGGAGAAAAAAAGGGATTCATGTAGCCGACCCCACATAGTGCGATAAAGGCTTGTGGTTGTTGTTGTAGAAAAAGTTTATTTTTTAACATTTTACGAAGTTTTAATACACAAAATAAGTTGAAAATGGCTTGTACGATACATGAGATTTGTTTATATAAAATTACTTGAAAGGGAACAACCATTGGATCAAACTAGTTGAAATTATTCCATTAGTATAAGTCTTATATTAGAAAGAATGTTGCTCCTCTTAATTTGAAAGACATTTATATATCGCAATATATGTGAACTATAAATATGAGTTTCATTGTCAATATAAAAATTGTGGGGTATTAGAGTTTGTCATCAAGAGATATTTGATGTTATATTTCGTCATTCTTCCTATAGGAGGGGAGATCATTGATAAAGAAAGTGGGCACAAGCCTTAGTAAAAATGGTAGGCATCAATGTTAATGTGGACAACATCCCTTGAGCTTGTGAAGATATCTCTAGTCAATTTTATTGGCAATGATGGCATAAATATTGGTGTTAATAGTATTTGGTGGCCTTATTGGCGATAGCCAACATCATTGTTGATGTTGATAGTGAGTGTCGATGATGTGTACCAATCATGTTGGTGATGTTTTAGAATAAAAATTTCTATCAATGAGGTCATGCGAATATGAAGTTGAAGAGAAGTTCCTCCAATTAATTTGATGGCTCAAACTTGTTAATTTCCACATTATTTTAGTTGGTCAATATGAGGAATCTTTAATATATGTGTCCTCATTGGTTTTTGGGTCCAATCATTAAAGCTTCAAATTTTTTTTTCTAATTCATTATCAAAACTAACATTATGCAATAAAAATACATAAATTTCTCATAAATGATGTCCACTTTGTTGATCCATGAACTATTTATCTTATTATCTGATAAGTTCATAACTTAATTTCTTCATTAAATGAATCAACATGAATTTCCAATATTACATTATACCTAGAAAGGAAAGAGGACAGAGATATGCTAAACAACACAAAAAAAAATATGATGAGATCAGGGGCGGATCCAACTTCTTTTTTCAGGGCGGGTAAAAAAAATTTTTTTGTGAGAGATGGGCAAAGACGCTTAGGATTGATAAAATTAAGACAAAAAAGATTTTTGGGAGGGGGGGTCAAAATACCCAAAATATCTCCTCTAAATATTTAATATTTTTTTTAGGGTAGGTATTTGCACACCCTGAGTACAAGGGAGATCCGCCCATGAATGAGACACATTTTCATGCCTAAATATGCTAAACAACACAAAAAAACATAACCCATTTATTGATAAATTTTTAACAGTACTATTATGGATAATAAGTATATGGATTAACAATGAAAAAAGAGGAGGACATCTTGATGCAGACTCTATATAAAGTTAGCTTAAATATCAAGTTATATAGTGAGGTAGTTAGTACCAGTAGAGACCCTAATCTTCTTGGGAACCTTGTAAAATCTAGCTTAATTGTAAACAGATAAATGAAAATTAATAGGTTTAATTCCTATTGGAATTTCAAATAAATTCTCATAAACAAGCTTAAAACCCTCAGACTACCTATTCAAGATAAAATATATTTCTGATAACATAACTTAGCAATACAAGATCTTAATATTTAGCCTCGGAGGAGATCATGCACCCATACAAAGAGAAACTTCTTCAGATGTGGTCCAACAAAAGACAATACAAGCTTGCTACTTTTATGATTTTGGCGTTAAGGAATCCTTTCTAGTTGAGGCTTTGACATCGTGATCTTAAAAAATAAGTTTGCATGGCAGGCATTTACATATTTTGGTTGTAAGTTGTAAGCTTACCTCACAATTAGGAAGAGAGGGGGTAGGGGTTAGAGATGGCACGGAAAAATGGAAATAGAGAGAATGGAACTAGAGGTGTAACCGAGTCAAGCAGACTCGCGAGCCGGCTTGGACTCGACTAGTTAACAGGCTCGACGAGTTGAGCTTATCGAGCTCGAGCTTGAACAGATCTCCGCTCAACTCATCAACTCGTCGAGCAGCTCGGGGAGGTGACCTTCCGATAGGAAAACAAAATCTCAGGACGACGCGAATGGGAAAATGAATCGAAGCCGAATGGGAAAACGAAATCTAGACGAAGGAGCATGACAACAGAGCTCAAGTGCTGCTAGCCTGCTCGACGACGGAGCTCTGGATGATGGAGTTCGGGATGATGGAGCTCGCGTGCTGCTAACCTGCTCAGGACAAAGCTCGACTAGCCACTCGACGTGAGACGAGTCAAGCTCGTCTTTTGAGCTCGAGCTCGGTATTTGACAGTCGAGGTTGACTCAAACACCTCCTGGCTCGAGCTCGATTTGACTCGACTCGTTTGCACCCCTGAATGGAACACATAAGGGTTAATGATAGGTAAGAAGTTTGTGGTGAGTGGGAGGATTTGGAGGACTTTATCTGTGCTTGAGATGAGGGATTGATATACAATAATAAAGTATCTCATTTGCATTGTGATGTTACCACATGCAATAATAATAAATTTTATCAAGTAATAAAAACAATATGATTGTGATATGCCTCATATTTTTCTTCTTAGATAATTTTCATATAAAAATTATGCCCATTTATTATGAGATATATATATATATATATATATTCGAGAAATTTAAGTCAATCAAGATAAACTCATACACATATTACATAAGAATTAAATCTAAAATTTTTTATTGAACTCTCAACCAATAGATCAACATCAACTAAATGAACTGAACTAACACTGTCGTTGCCAGGTCTCAAGTCCTAGATGAGAAAAGTGGAGGGTTGCGTTAGGTAGTTGACAGCCAGCGTAAAACTTGTCAAATAACCATGACATGAATCCTTTAATAAATTATGTTAATGCTAGGGCGTTCCCTGGAAGCGACACACTGTATGGCCTGAATACAGTGAAAAGTGTGCAAGGGCCGCTGCATCGGCGCCCGGGTGCAGTGTTAAATAGGCAAGGGTTCCCACATCAAGGACGGATGTGGGCAAAGAAGCTAGTCCATGATATTAATATTAGGATAAAAACTTGGAATATAGGTTCCCTTACAGGAAGATTAATGGAATTAATAGATATTATGATTCATAGGAAGATAAATATTTTGTGCATTCAGAAAACTAAATGGGTTGGAGAGAAGTCTAAGGAGATTGATAGTTTAGGATTTAAAGTTTGGTATTCAGGTAATAGTCGTACTAGAAAGGGTGTAGGCGTGATTATAGATAAGAGTTTGAAGGATAATGTTATAAATATTAATAGAATTGGAGATAGAATTATGACTTTAAAGATTGTTGTTGATGCTAAGATTATTAATATTATTGTTGCGGACTCAAATATACGCGGTGATAGAGTTTAATATTTCCGTCTCAGCGTTGTACGTATATCCAGCACACAAACAGAAGAGTGAAAGAAACACCAGGATTTTTACGTGGAAAGCCCTGAAAAAGGGAAAAACCACGGGGCCACGCCCAGTTGAAAAAGTTCCACTAGTGTTGTTTGAAATACACGAGGCTGACTCGTCCTTTAACTTCAGGACGATCAGATTACAATGAGTACCCATTACAAGGCCAAGCAGAGTTCCGACGTCACTCGGGCGTCAGACAGAATTCCGGCGTCACTTGGAAAGAAGTCCGGCGTCACTCGGTCGTCGGGTAGAATTCTAGCGTCGGGCAGAATTCCGGCGTCCCTCGGGCACCAGGTGGTGCTCCGGTGGTGTTCCGGTGGTGGTCGAGGAGGAGCTGTTCCCTCCTAGACTTCTCTTCTCTTCTTCTTCTCTTCTTGGCTTCTTGGCTTGGGTCCCCTCTTAAGAGAAATGAGGGGCTATTTATAGTTTTTCTGGAGTGGCATAGCCCGTAAATATGTGAGGGATCAGGGGCAAATAGGGAGTGATCCGGATGAACGGCCGATATTGAATCCCTTGATCGTGAACCGTTTATCAAGCATTTGAAGGTCTTAATGATATCAGAATTCTACGATCTTGGGCTCGTTCGATTCGTCTCGTCGAGCCGCTCGATTCGGCTATAAGCTCGCCAAAATCGGAGACCGTTTGGTAACTCAAATAGCTGTTTGATGCTTCCAACAGCGCTTCGAGTACTTGATTTGGACTCACTTGGGCTCGGATTGAGTCGAATTTGGTGTCGTTGGATTCGTATTTCCGAGACGCTTAGTTCGACTATAAGTTTGCTGAAATCAGAGTTTAAATGGTCTCCGAAATAATTTTTGAAGTTTCCAACTTGAGTTTTTCCTCGAGATTCGTGCCCGATCAAGATGATTTTTTGACGATATATCAATTATAAATGCTTATGCTCCTCAAGTAGGTTTGGATATGTGTTCAAAATTAAAATTTTTGGATGACTTAGAAGAATTAATTCAAAAGGTACCTCTCGAAGAAAAAAAAATTTATTGTAGGAGATTTAAATGGACATGTTGGTAGAGAGGTAAATAATTTTAAAAGCATTCATGGTGGATATGTGTTTAGAATGACTAATGAAGGTGGTAAGACCATATTAAATTTTTCTTTAGCTTATGATTTTTTAATTACTAATACCTTATTTAAGAAAAGAGATGAGCATCTCCTCACTTATAAGAATGGTTATAGTCAAACTCAGATTGATTATTTTCTTATAAGAAAAGCAGATCATTTAGATTGAAAAGATTGTAAAGTTATTCCAAGTGAAAGTTTATGTACCCAACATTGCTTATTAGCTTTAGACTTTAAGATGAAAGGATAGAAAATAAAAAATAAAGTAAAACAATTTTTTAGGATTAGATGGGGGCATTTAAAGAATAGTAATAAAAATATTTTTGATAGTAAGATTTTAGATTCTAAGATTTTATTTGTGCATGAGGATGCTAATGTTATGTGGGAAAAAGTGGTTAGTGATATTAAAAATATTATAAAAGATGTGTTTGGAGTATCAAAGGGAAAAGCCCCTAATAGTAAAAATAGCTGGTGGTGGAATCCAATTGTGCAAGAAAAGATAAAAAATAAGAAGATTTGTTATAAAAATTGGTTTTGATGTAAAAATTCTGATAATTGGGAAATATATAAAGAGACATGTAAGGATTCTAAGAAAGCAATATGTGATGCAAATATCTTAGCTTTTAATGATTTATATGATAGATTATATACTAAGGAGGGAGAAAGATATATGTATAAGCTAGCCAAACAAAGAGATAGGAGTAATAAGGATTTAATTCAAGTGAAGTGTATTAAGGATGAAGATCAAAAAGTACTTTTCTTAGAAGATGATATTCAACAAAGGTGGATGAGATATTTTGATAAACTTTTTAATAAAGATTGTAAGAACACAATTGACTTTAGTGATCTTAGCATCCTAAATGAAAATAATGATTTCTATTTTTATCGGCGTATTAGTAAAACCGAAGTTAGAGAGACTTTAAAGAAAATGAAGTGTGGAAAAACTGTTGGACCTGATGATATCCCAATAGAGATGTGGAAATGCTTAGGAGATGAAGGAATTTCTTGGCTAACTAAACTTTTTAATAATATTTTGAAGACTAAAAAGATGCCAGATGCGTGGAGAATGAGTGTATTGATTTCTATTTATAAGAATAAAGGTGATGCACAAGATTGTGTGAATTATAGAGGAATTAAGTTAATGTGTCACACTTTAAAACTATGGGAGCGAGTTATGGATCGTAGGCTGCGGCGTGATACTAATGTTTCTCAAAATCAATTTGGATTCATGCCTAGTAGGTCTACTATGGAAGCCATACATTTATTGAGAGGTTTGATGGAGAAATATAGGGAGAATAAGGAGGATCTACATATGATATTTATTGATTTAGAGAAAGCATATGATAAAGTTCCAAGAGAAGTGCTATGGAGAGTTATTGAAAAGAAAGGAGTTAATAATACTTATATTCAAATCATTAAAGATATATATGAAGGAGCTATTACTTGTGTTCAAACACAAGGTGGTTTGACCAAGTATTTCCCTATTTCGGTTGGATTACATCAAGGATTAGCTTTAAGCCCATATCTTTTCGCGTTAGTCATGGATGTTCTCACTAGACATTTACAAGAGGTTGTACCATGGTGTATGCTTTTTGCTGATGGTATTCTTCTCGTTGACAATACTAGAGAGGGAGTTGAAGGTAAACTTGAAGTCTGGAGATCAACCTTAGAGTCTAAAGGTTTTCGCTTGAGTAGATCTAAAATTGAATATATGGAGTGTAATTTTAGCAGTAATAGACCTAGTGAGGGGATTGTGACTTTGGGCGATTGAGTCATTAATAAGAGTACACGTTTTAGATATCTTGGATCTATTGTTCAGAGTGATGGTGAAATAGATGGGGATGTTATCAGTAGAATTCAAGTTGGATGGTTGAAGTGGATGAATGCATCGGGCTTGTTGTGTGATAGAAAAGTCCCCCTTAAACTTAAGGGAAAATTCTATAAGATGGTGGTGAGACCTGCAATGCTTTATGGTGCAGAATGTTGGCCATTAAAAGAGAAGCACAATACTAAGTTATGTGTTGCGGAGATGAGGATGCTCAGGTGGATGAGTGGATTTACTCTTAGAGACAGGATACGAAATGAGCATATACGTGAAAAGGTTGGAGTAGCTCCAGTGGAGGATAAGATTAGAGAGAGTCGCCTTAGATGGTTTGGTCACATAAAACGGCGGCCTTCCGATGATCCAGTTAGGAAAGTAGAGGTATTAGATTTGACTTATGTTAAGAAAGGTAGAGGTAGATCTAAAAAACTTGGTTAGAAAATATTAGAAATGATCTTTCTTTATTAGATTTAAACGAGAATTTGACTTTGAACCGGACACAATGAAGAAAAAGGATTCATGTTGCCAACCCCACGTAGTGAGACAAAGGCTTGTTGTTGTTGTTGTTGTTGTATCCAAGGAGATTTATAATAGTAGGTCAGTACACACAGCTCATCTTGTTCAGTTGGTTGGGAGTTTAGGCTAATAATTAAGAGATTTTGGGTTAGAGTCTTATGTATGTGATCTATATGTGAATTTGTCAAAAAAAAAAAAAGCCCAATAGCCTTATGTGTAAAGCGAAAAAATTTGGCTTTAACTGTACTAAAGGTCCTGTCGATCATGGACCGTCTAATCCGATCAGACGGTCTCAAAACATACACCTGGCAAATCCACAGATGACCACCCGCAAAATTTTATAGAGGCGGAAGAGAAGGGAAAACAAATCAGCAGTGTACTCAACACTGCGGAAAAACAACGCCATCGCTTACTTTCTCGTTGTCCTTCCGCTTCTCCAAGCCCTCTCCATTTATTTCCACCTCTTTTATCGATCGCCAAACCTTTCTTCATTCCGATCGCAAATCCGGGGGCCCGAGGATGTGCAGCGACTCCTTCTTGTTGTAAGCAGAGCGGCAGCAGTCTACGACTTCATCTTCTCCAAATTCTCCTGAAGAAGATCTATCGGCCCACATAGACGTTTCGGAATGGCTCTCCTCCGATCCTATGTAAACTACTGTCTTTTCTCTTTGGCATGATCAGCGTTGGTTGATCGGGTCGTGATCTTTCTTCCGGGCAGGATCGCGTTTGCTTAGCAGGGTTTTGTTCTGTTTGATGGTTATTGTGGTGCAATTTGTGTTCTGCGGTTGGTTTTGGACCGGTTCGGTCTTATTTGATGTGGTTTATTGTGTTTTTTAATCCACTTCATCATGCTTTACCTTTTTTTTTGTCTGATCGGACTTTTTCAGCGCTGATGTTTTGTTGACGGAGCCTGGGTTTCTTCTGTTTTTGCCACTTGCAAAATCACTTGCGGGAATATTTTATGAGGACGACCTTTGATTTTCCTGATTCTGGAATGATTTGACATAGTTAGTGGATTCACGTGGTCTGGATGCTGGAAGAGCTTGCAACGCTACGATGTTGTGGCTGATGATTTAACGTAGCTTTGTTGCCTTGGTGCCATGTGGGCTAATGCTAAGAGAAAGCTAATTGAGCCTGTTTTGGTTCGGGGATTCCTTAGAACCAATTTCTGCCTTAGATTTCAATGTTTGACGAGTTATTGGAATGTTAATACTCATGGACCCATGGTTGGCCTGTTCAGTTGAAAGCAGAATTTAGCAAATCCTGATTTGATAAATCATATTCAATTGGGTTATAATAGAATTTAACAAATTCTTTTTATAGACCTGTTTGGTTGCCAAGTCTTAAATCCAAACAATCGCTAGACTGTTTGTTGCTGATTTAAAGGTTTGGGGAAGTTGAAGAGGTTTCATAAATCTTGCTAAATTAAATCATTTTAAAGATATTTCCACCATGATTTGAGAATGCTGGATTTGAACAAAGATTTATTAAATCCTACTAAATCAAGGATTTATTTTAGGCTGGATTTGATTACCTTCTATATGGCATTCTGAAAAGATTTTGATAATTGTTCTTAAGTCTACTTGAAGTGGCTAACATGCTGCCCTAGCAAACTAAAATGGGAATAAGGCATATCCCATGATGGCTTATACAAAAGGGCATACTTAATGTATGAGCCGGGGTCTGATGAGTGGTTGTTGTATGCAGTCTCTCCATGCATTTTAGAGATGATTTATGCAGTTGTTATAATGTTCTAATATTTTGGGGGTTTTAGGAATGTAAGGCTCGAATAGTTTTCAAGTTAGTTAAAGGTTGAATGTTGCTGTTGGAGGTGGTATTATGTGTTTGATTTCTTTCCAATCAAGGGAGTGGGAGGATTTATAAAGCCAACCTCAAATGGTTGGGATAAAGCTAATTATGAGGACGATTTCCTATTGAATGTGTGATGTTTATTTTCTTACCAATGTTTATAGTGCAATAGTACTGTTCCTTTATGACATGCACTTTTGTTTGATGTTGAATGTTTTATATGAGCAATGTATAATCCCAATATGTTGTGTTCTTTGGTGTTTTTTATTTTTTTGAGGTTTGATGAGTTTGGTATGGGGATCAAATTTGTTATCTCTTTTCATTTTGGACTTTATTTGATTCCAAATTGGATTTTTAACACGCGTGTGTTCTTTACTCTTAGAGACAGGATACCAAACGAGCATATATGTGAAAAGGTTGGAGTAGCTCTAGTGGAAGATAAGATTAGATAGAGTCGCCTTAGATGTTTTTGTCAGATAAAACGGCTGCCTTCTGATGACCCACATATGAGAGTAGATGCGTATTAGATTTAACTTATGTTAAGAAAGATAGATGTAGACCTAAAAAAGACTTGGTTAGAAAATATTAGAAATGACCTTTCTTTATTAGATTTAAATGAGAATTTAACTCTTAACATGACATAATGGAGATAAATGATTTATGTAGCTGACCCCACGTAGTGGGATAAAGGCTTGATGTTGTTGTTGTTGTGTGTTGTGCTTGTAGTGCAGCCTTTAATCATTTATTGTTCCTTTTTATTGACTATCCTAGTATTTTGTATTTGTTTTTTTTTTCCAATTGAATATCTGTTGCTTGTTTTTCCTGATTGCAATGCCGTTTAGCTATTCTTTTATTAGGCATAGATCACCTCAATCTCTGTTCTTTTAATTTTAGAGGTTTTTATCGTTCTCCTTGTCATATTATTGCCTTCTTCTAGTGCCTTGGTTCCAATCATCTAATTTTGTAGTGTTCTTCTTGTTGTTAATCCGTTGATCTTCTATACTTCATTTTGCTGATCCTTCAAATATTATTATACTTGTTGATTCCTTGATAATATATAGTTCTATTGCTGATCCTTGGAGTATAGATTTTCTTCTTCTCCTACTTGTGTGGTTTATTAACCTTTGCTCACTATTCTGCGATTTATATATTTTTCTGTCTATTTATCTTTTGGTTGATTTTGTAGCGGGTTGGATGTTGGAATGGTTGGTTTTAATACTTATCTTTCCATGTTTTTGTTGTTGGGTTAAGCTTATCTTCCCATATTTTTCATTTGTTTGTCTGTTTATGTATTTTTGTGTAATTTTGGAGGAGTTGTGATGGTGGAGTTGTTGGTCTTTCTTAGGTTGACTTCCCGTGTTTTATTTATTTTGGTGATGAAAGAGACGAGCTTGGTTTATCTTCACTTAGTTATCTATAATGGCCTAGTTCCTTCTTCATTTAAAAAAAATCTGGAAGTTATTGAGAAGATTGATAATTGAGAAATAAATCAAACCTTATGAGACAAAGTGTCAGTGAAAATCAAAATTCCTCCGTATTTGGAATTTTTGACACTTGAGTCTGGATGTACCATGCATAGTTTTATTCGATCCCTCATATTCAACATCCATTTTGGGCATTTGGGCGAAATGAAAAAATGATTCCTGAATGTTAGTTCTTACTTATTTTTGGTTAAGCTAACTGGAGATGGGATAATGGGTCTGTTTTTCTCCATCAGGACCATGGACACATGATATGATGAGAGCTAGTTTCCTAATTTTGGTGAAGTTGGTAGTAAAATGTTTTGTAGTCACCTCCCAATGAGAGTTTTTTTTAACCAAAGGTGGGTTTTTTCATGAAAAGAATAAAAAAATAATGTTTGTGGATATTACATCTACATATTAAAAATTTAAAAATGATCTCTGTTATTTTTTACTCTATGATGAGATAGCGCCTTAGATTTTTTCTAAGATTTGAGATGGGAAGGACAAAAATATTTATTTGAATACCATCTAACCAATCTAAGGGAAGTTATGTTCTTACTTGATATCTGAATCAAATCTCTCTATCACTCGATGCGTTAAAGTAAATTAAAGAGGAGGAAAATGATAGTTGGTCTGTTATTTTTTGCTTTTTCTTACTTGATATATAAAATTTATAACTTTGCATATAACTTGCACCTTGTATTAAATTTTTAGCCTGTTATAGATAATGTTTTTACATAGGAGATATGTTGTTTACTAGTATGTCTTGAATAATTCTCTGACAAACTACTTTGTTATTTAATGAAGACGTTATACGATTTTTCTCAATTTGCCTTCTAATATTTTTCCCTATCTATAGTTTTTTTTGCTCATGCATTTTATCTTATGCCTTTGGCAGTGCTTTCCTATGTTTTTTTGCAGCATCCCATCAACTTTTGTTTGGGCCTTCAGTTGGTTTGGATCACATTTTTTTTCGTATGCTTTAAATTCATCGTTATGTTACATTCTGCTATTAGCTTTGTTATCTGAAGAATAAGCTGGAGTAAGTGTGTATCTGCTTCTTTTGGTCTAGCACAATCTAAACTGAATTTGCAGATTTGTGATAATGAAATGAACCGGAAAACAGGCAAAAAATCTTCTCTTTTACATCAAATGCTTTTATGTTGACATGAAGTTTTCCTTTTCTTCCTAAATATTTAAGACGTTTTCATAGTTAATGAGGTACATTCACGAAACATTTTTGTTGTTTTTCCTTAAATAATATGGAAATATCTGAATGGGCATAATCTATTAAGAATGTTTGACTTGTGGTACCTCAACTTTACCGACAGTACAGTATGATGGTTTTTCATTGGCTGGGAGTTCTTTTTTTATTGTTAGTTACATTTTTATGGACAATTCTGCCATATCTCAATTTCCTTTATAGAAAGGTAAAATATTAAGCTGTTTCAGTCGTTTTGTTCTGGATCTGAATTAGTTGGGCAAGTGTTTTAAGGGATTGATGATTCTCTTGTTGAGGCTGCAATGCTCTTCAGTTATAAAATTTTTTTTTATTTGGCATACCACTAGAAGTAATGCATCCCAATTCTTTAAAAGCACTGGTTTCTAACTCTTACTAATATATCACTTAGTAATAGACTTTAACCATATATGATTAATACTCTCTAGTTTTAACCTTTCGCTGTTCAAAAGCTTTAATGTCCTAATTTCTTATCAGTTCAATCTCATGCATCAACTCATTAACTTTACTCTTTCACATTTCTCATGAAGTGATTGCAGACGCATTGTCATCCTTGGTTCTTTGCATTATTGCACGCATAGTCTTTATTTCCTTGCAGAGAAAAAAAAAAAAAAAACTGATTTTCACTTTATATTGTTATGATTAACAATTGCATTTTTTATTTCATACAATTAGCATTTATAGGTAGTGACAAAATATATTTTTTTTATATAGTGTATTTTGGCATGAGAAAATTCCAGCATAAATAACAAAATGATAATTGACGCAATTAATTAAGGGAACATGGGAACACTTGTTTATTACTTTTAGTAGATAATTGAATATGCAGGTCGTTTTGTAAAAAGTTTAAGAGAATATTCCTTTTAATTTAAGGTACATTTCCTGCATATTGACAGAATTAATTAGAAAGGCATATTAATAAAACGTAGAATGTGGTGGGACAAGTAATAATAAACAAATGGTAGGTATACCAAGAAATGTGAATGTGGTGTAATGTGTATGCCAATAAAAATCCCATTATAAAGGCAAATATGGAAAATAACTATGGAATGATATTATTTTGATGATCTTATAAAATTGAAGAAGTTTATTAGAAAAAAAAAATTCTTTCGCATAATGTGTAAATATAAATGTAGCAAGCTAGCATAAATTGTATGGTAGAATTATTTTAGTATTTATTATATGAAATCATCATTCTTCATTGTTATTTGGTCATAATAGTCATTTTAATTAAGAGGGATATGTACACCCATGTTCACCTTTGTTAGTTTAAGTCATCATGAGGATCTAGATTAGGTTCAACAGATCGTTGTTGTGAATAAGTTTGACTAGTTTTAACTCAAAATTCATCAAGCTTTAAGTCGCCTACATCTTCAAGCTGTCTTTTTGATCTTCGTTGTTCTAGTCTTGATCAACCACCCATTGGTTGACTTGATATAGTAGTATATGTTATTTAGTCATTGCTTTTTGTTTATCCTTTCCATCTTGATGTACTTGGAGAATAGAGCCATGTACTCTTTGAAACCCTTCACAACAAACATATTCCTGAAGAGGCTCAGGGTACATTTAATTTTCTATTCACGGTGGGAAATGATAAACAAAATGATGCTCGCTAAGGAGTTTCATTTCACTTGAACATGAATGAGATCAAAGAAGTTCAGGATCTTAACAATATTAGGGAAAAGTTAGTACGTGTAGACTGAGTTTCAATTGATTCCAGTAGAGCAAGTTAGGGAACTTGCAAATCTCAGGAGCTCTCATAGTAAAGCCCTTATGAGATGAAATTTTTATAGAAGGTGTTTCTTATATTTGACAAACTGAGCGAGCCTCCATTCTGATTTTGGGAAAAGACTTTGAACTCTTGATCTTGATCACTAAGCCAATCATTATGGTAGTAGGAGCTTTAGAGAGGAAAGGAGGAGGAAGAAGAAGACACGAAATACATGAAGCACAAAGAACAAAGTTGAAAGAGAACCAAGAGGATGCAAGAAAGATGACGAGGTCTTATTTATAGGCAAGGACATAAATGGCCTAAACCACCATAGATCACATTAGTGAAATTATTTTGCTTACAATTGTTGATATAATCGCCTAATTTCTAAGCCAATACTTATAATTATTACTTCTCCATTAACTAGTCCAAGTGATGCACTATCTTTGGCCTTGCAAAATTGTGACATCATGATCAAAGGCTGATTTTATAATGAAGTCCGGCTTTGTCATGAAGTCCTGATGTCATCATCATAAAAAACGACTTCAAATTATAAGTGTGACTTACGACAAAATATGATTTAAGGGGGAGAATTGACTGTAATAGCCGAAACTCTTAACTATAGAGATATTGTCCGCTTTTGCTTAAGAGCCTCACGGTTTTGTCCTGTTAGTGTAACTTCCCAGTAGGTCATCCATCCCACAATTGATCTGGGATGAGCACACGCTTAACTACGGAGTTTTTTACGGAAATTCCTGCCATTATACCAAAAGGCGCCTCAATGTTTAAGAGTTTAGCTTTCTTTTACTTAAGTGGTTTCACAATTGCCCCCCTTAAGTAACTAACATCCTCGTCAGCATCTTTATCCCATAATCATCCACCAGGCAGATAGGATTTTAGAGGTGGCCCCTACAAGTTCAAGTGGTGGCTCCCATCATGTAGCACTTTGTCCCATATAGAGTTCAAGAGGTGGCTCCCATGGCGTAACACTTCATCTTGTATGACACTTAGTTTCCATTTTCAGGCTGGTGTATTGCTCTGATACCATTTGTAACAGCTCAAACTTTTAACTATTAAGATATTGTTCGCTTTGGCCTAAGAGCCTCACGGTTTTGTCATATTGGTGTAACTTCCCAGTAGGTCACCCATTCCAGAATTGCTCTGGGATGAGTACGCTTAACTACGAAGTTTCTTACGGAAATTCTTGCCATTATACCAAAAGACGCCTCAATGTTTAAGAGTTTAGCTTTCTTTTACTTAAGGGGTTTCACATTGACTTTGGGTAATCGAGTTCTTTGAAAATGATGATTAAATAAAAAGGCTGACTTCATAAAAATGAGATCAATTACACAAATGAAAAAAATGAGAAGGAAGATCTGAACTCAATATTCTAAAATCTGAACATAAGAAATTTCTTACAACAACAACAAGCCTTTATCCCACTATGCGGGGTCGGTTGCATGAATCCTTTTTTTTTCTCCATTGTGTTCTATTAAGAGTCAAATTCTCATCTAAATCTAATAAAGAAAGGTCATTTCTAATATTTTCTAGCCAAGTCTTTTTAGGTCTATCTCTCTACTTTTCTTAACATAAGTCAAATCTAATACATCTACTTTCCTAACCGGGTCATCGGATTGCCGCCGTTTTATGTGACCAAATCATTTAAGGCAACTTTCTCTATTCTTATCTTCCAATGGAGCTACTCCAACCTTTTCACATATATGCTCATTTCGTATCCCGTCTCTAAGAGTAAAGCCACTCATCAACCTGAGCATCCTCATCTCTGCGACACTTAACTTAATATTATGCTTCTCTTTTAATGGCCAACATTTTGCACCATAAAGCATTGCAGGTCTCACTACTGTCTTATAGAATTTTTCCTTAAGTTTGAGAGGGATTTTCTATCACATAACAAGCCCAATCAATTCCTCCACTTCAACCATCTAACTTGAATTCTACTAATAATGTCCCCATCTATATCACCATCACTCTGAATAATAGACCCAAGATATCTAAAACGTGTACTCTTATTAATGACTTGATCGCCCAAAGTCACAATCCCCCCACTAGATCTATTATTACTAAAGTTACACTCTATATATTTAGTTTTATATCTACTCAAACGAAAGCCTTTAGACTCTAAGGTTGACCTCCATAATTCAGGTTTACCTTCAACTCCCTCTCTAGTCTTATCAACAAGAAGAATATCATCAGCAAAAAGCATACACTAGGATACGACCTCTTGCAAATGTCTAGTGAGAACATCCATGACTAAAGCAAAAAGATATGGGCTTAAGGCTGATCCTTGATGTAATCCAACTGAAATAGGAAAATACTTGGTCAATTGAATATAAACCTTATTAACCCCTTTCTTATGTAGAACTCTCCAAAGCATTTCTCTTGGAACTTTATCATATGCTTTCTCTAAATTAATAAAAATCATATGTAGATCCTCCTTATTCTCTCTATACTTCTTCATCAAACCTCTCAATAAATGTATAGCTTCCATAGTAGACCTACCTGGCATGAATCCAAATTGATTTTGAGAAACATTAGTGTTACGCAGCAACCTATGCTCTATAACTCTCTCGCATAGTTTTAAAGTATGACACATTAACTTAATTCCTCTATAATTCGCACAATCTTGTGCATCACCTTTATTCTTAAAAATAGGAATTAACACACTCATTCTCCACTCATCTGATATCTTTTTAGTCTTCAAAATAATATTAAAAAGTTTAGTAAGCCAAGAAATTCCTTCATCTCCTAAGTATTTCCACACCTTTATTGGAATATCATGAGGTCTAACAGCTTTTCTGCACTTCATTTTCTTTAAAGCCTCATGAGGTTTTACTAATTCGCCGATAAAAACAAAAAACTTTATTTTCATTTAGGGTGTTAAGGTCACTAAAGTCAATCGCATTCTCATAATCTTCTTTGAAAAGTTTAGCAAAATATCTCATCCACCTTGTTGAATATCCTCTTCTAATGAAAGCACTTTTTGATCTTTATCCTTAATACACTTCACTTGAACTGAATGCTTGCTACTTTTATCTCTTTGTTTAGCTAACTTATGAATATATCTTTCGCCCTCCTTAGTATCTAATCTTTTATTTAAATCATTAAAAACTAAAATTTTTGCATTGCAAATTGACTTCTTAGATTCCTTACGAGTTTCTTTATATCTTTCTCAATTATCAGAATTTTTACATATATACCAATTTTTATTATAAATCTTCTTATTTTTTATCTTTTCTTACACATTTTGACTCCTCCACTAACTTTTTACTATTAGTAGCTTTTCCTTTTGATATTCCAAATACTTCTTTTGCAATATTCTTAATATCACTAGCTACTTTTTCCCACATAACATTAGTTTCCTTATGCACAAGGCAAAATTTTAAGATCTAGAATCTTACTCTCAAAAATTTTTTTGTTAATATTTTTTAAATGCCCCCATTTAATCCTAGAACAACGATTTACTTTATTTTTTATTTTCCGCCCCTTCATCTTAAAGTCTAAAACTAATAAGTGATGTTGGGCGCATAAATTTTCGCTCGGAATAACTTTACAATCTTTGCAATCTAAATGATTTATTTTTCTTATAAGAAAATAATCAATCTGAGTTTTACTATATCCATTCTTATAAGTGTTGAGATGCTCATCTCTTTTCTTAAATAAGGTATTAGCAATCACAAAATTATAAGCTAAAGAAAAATCTAATATGGTCTTACCACCTTCATTAGTCGCTCCAAAGTCATAGCCACCATGAATGCTTTTAAAATCATCCACCTCTCTACCAACATATTCATTTAAATCTCCTCCAATAAAAACTCTTTCTTCGAGAGGTATCTTTTGTATTAATTATTCTAGGTCATTTCAAAATTTTAATTTTGAAGACATGTCCAAACCTATTTGAGTATAAGCGCTTATAATATTAATAATATCAGCATCAACAACAATCTTTAAAGTTATAATTTTATCTCTAATTCTTTTAATTTTTACAACATTATCCTTCAATCTTTTATTTATAATCACGTCTACACCATTTCTAATACGACTCATCCCAGAATACGATATTTTAAATCCTAAACTATCAATCTCCTTAGCCTTCTCTCCAACCCATTTAGTTTCTTGAATGAATAGAATATTTATCTTCCTATGGATTATAATATCTATTAATTCCATTAATTTTCTTAAAAAAAATAATTTTAATTTCATTTAAAGATACACAACATCAAGTTTAAAGAAAAGAAAATACAAATCGAAATCATGTATTTATATAACTTCTTACAATTCCACTTTTGAAGATGCACATAAAAAAAGAAGACGAAAAAAACAAGAAGTACAAAGTTAATTCCCAAGAGAAAGATTTATGAGGCCAAAAGGATCATTAAACTCATCATACAACACTGCTGCTTGCCATATCACATAGTGACTTTGGTAGCTACCTCATGCAAGGGAGATTGCCACTCAAGATTAGTTGGCTAGGATGAACTCGATTCTCATTGTAAATTAACTCACTCAAGAAGTCTTTGAGAACTTCCTCATTACAATGATCTATGACCTCAAGTTGTCAGCCTCTTGGCAAAGACTGGGCTAATTTATTGGGCAATTAAGCAAGGCGACTATCATGCTAATTATGTCTGGCTTGTCCTCATAAACATTCTCTGTCAACTTGGTAGGAGACTTTGAACCTTAAAATCCTCTTCTTGATGTTGGACTTCATTTGCTTTGCCATTATGGCATGTTTGGACTCACAGCCAACTTCAAAATTTATTTCCCCTATCTTTAGAGGCTCGATCTTGGCAAGAAGCCTCTCATGCATGCTCTCATGGACCTTCATCCTTGATTTCCACTTAGACAAATTCATTGTGGAGTTCATTGCCTTAGAATCTCTTATCTTCTCAGTGGGAAATTAAGACTCTCCCTTGTCGAAAGACATTTATTTTCGAAGCCAACACTTGTCACCAATGTTAGCAACTTCAACATCAGGTAACATGGTTTGCTTTATCAGTGACGTCATTATTATTAGCAAGTAAGTTAAGTTGCTCCTCTCAACGCCATCATCCATGATGATTACATGCTTAGTGGTGACTTCCTCTGAAGTGAGCTTTTTAATGTTTGCAGCTCATTCACTCTTTAGAGGGGGGAGCTTCAAGGGACTTCCCTCGCATTTCACTAAGTTTTCTCGGGCTTGAGTCTTGCAAGAGGTTAGAGATTAGATCAAAGAAAAGAGTCCTTGCTTTGTGGTGTGTTTGTCTTTGCTAAAAAGGAGGACTTCATAATGTTGAATTCTTTGTTTAGTCCTACCTTTATCGGTGTTTTGGTACTAACATTGAGGGCTCCGAAAATTCGCGCCTCAGCCTCTCTGCACATCCTTTTTTGGACGGAGAGAGTTTCAACGAGTTTAGGTTTTAGGATAAATTTTCAGAAGACAGATTATGTTTTAGATAAGACACTACTCGAAGATTTTGCTTTCATTTTGTCAGCATTTTATGATCAGAGTTCTAGTTTCCCATAGGTGTAAGCCCCTATGGTTAATTACCCCTCCCGATAACGAGAGAGAATTTTCGATTAAGGCTGGTCATTAAATATGTCACAATAATTACCTAATGTATAATAACATCAATTTTAGGGTTTAAGTTTTGTTTTGAATTTTGGAGTTTAAGATTTGAAATTTATCACCATATGCTTAAAACGAGTGATGGGGGAATGAAAAAGAGCCCAATTAAGATCCCATGGTTTTGTCATCCCGTGATGTCATGGTCTCTGGTCTACTTAGTCAGAGGAGGTAGTCGACCCAACTTGATAAAAGGAACCTTATCTGCAGCCACGAGTTGCTTCTTCTAAAAATACATTGTAGACTTGGGGTGGATGTTTGCATAAGGTGATGAATTTAAGTCAACCTTAGCTAACAAATGACTTTATATCTTATAGTATGCACCCTATAATTCATTACTCAAGGGGTTTTTAATCATTAGAGAACGTACAGATTTTGGCCGTGACTGTAATATATTGGTGTCATTTTTCAACAAAATCATCCGGTCAGAGGGCACGTCCCACATTCCTATTGACGATAAATCAATTGAGAATGAATTGTAGTAATAGACATCTATTTTTTGTGAGCTGAAGTAGTTATTCTTCAATTCATCATCCTTATCAAACTGTTGTGAAGTGTGGATGGATTTTAGTTTTAAATTTTTGGTGATTAAATTTTCATTTAAATGTTTGGAATTTGGTAGATATTAGATTTTAAAATTTTAATATTCTTTAAGAATTGACCCATCTAGTTGATTCACTTTTAACACGACCATCATCGGTGTGATATTGTAATTACTTTAAAAGATTTGTATTTTGCATTGGGGTTTGAATATTTTGAAACTAGGCTCCCATCTGGTTGAGATTCTCTATTAACATGGCCATCATCGGGGTGACATAATTAACTTTCAATATATTTATATTTTCGTAAGAATTTTGGGGGAATGTTTAAAAATATAGGCCTCCGGTTGAGATTCGCTTTCAACACGGCCATCATCGGGGTGTTTGAACACTTTTAGCGAATCCGCGAAGCATTCTGATGTGTTTTGGAAGTAAAAACAACAAACAAGACAGAAGAAAAGCGTTGGAACACAAGATAATGGTTGTTTTTTATGTTCTTCAAAAGCAAAGCAAAATACAATTGTTCTACTATTTGAGAGGTAGATCAGCCCTCCCACAAACCCTAGCCGTCGCTAGGAGATTCATCAAATAAAACAACAACAATAACAAATTTTGCATAATATGAAATCACCCCATAGTTAGCACTAAATTGGCTTCCCTAATTTCCTCCCAAAACATCCTACTTTTCATACATGATTCCCTCTCTAATTTAAATTCAATTTGAAACTCTTTCCCTAAATAAATTCCTCCCAATTTTTATTAAAACCTTTCTAAATATCTCTTCATCTATTTCTCCTCCTTACATATTGAATTAAAGCTTTCCTGGGCCTCGCAAGGGGGGCCGAACCCCCCTCCATGTTCTCTGCTAGGTTTGGTTCTCTTGAATCGGGCGGAGGGCTCATGCTCATTCGTGGCCGGGCATAATACATTCTCAGATCTTAAATTTTGGAGTTTGACATAAAGATTGGTGCACATACATAAATAGTTCCAAGTGATTAGGCATAATGAATTTTATATTTGCTTTATACTCTTGTATAAGTAAATTTTGAACATTGTTCTTGCATAATATATTAGCATTTGCAAATGCATTTGTATTTTAATCACATGATACATTTTAAAATTGCAATAGATTTGCAGTATATTCATATGATGCATCTTTTAATTGTAATATGCTGAGTGTAATGTTTAAATTTGAAATTTATTTGATGGTGTGTATGATTTGTTTATGCAATCACTATTATTCATGATTTGAGAGTAGCTTGAGTAGTTTTGCTATTTCTAGGTGAGACTGTCTGATAGATTTGGTTAGGATGGGGCTTATTGCTCCATTTAGGAGTTGTCCGATAATTTTATTTAAGATGGGGCTTACGGCCCAGTAATTTATTTAGGATGGGACTTACGGCTTCGCTTAGGAGTTGCCCAATAATTTTTGGTTAAGGGCAGGACTTATGGCTTTACTTGGAAGTTGTCTGTAGATTTAGTTGGGGCAGGGCTTATGACTTCTCTTAGAAGTTTTTTTTTTTAAAAAACTCTGATAAACACTAGAGGTCACCTATTGATTGGATTTAGTTTGAGCTTAATTTAGGGTCAGATTTCAATTAGAAGTTTCTCTAACGCATTGATTAAGAATAGGTCTTATTGCTTCATTTAGATGTAGTCTATTAGTTCAACTTAGGGTTTGTTTCTTCACTTAAAAGTTTTCTTAACAAATTGGTTAAAGTTGGTCTTACTGCTTTTATTAGAAGTTGCCTGTTAATTTAAGTTTGTTAAACTTAGGAATAGTTACTTTGGTTTCGCTTTCCTCTTGCTTTAGCAGTTTTCTTTTTGCTTCAGCATTGTTGTCTTAGTTCCAGTATTAATTTGCAACTATTTATTTGCTTGCAGGTGTTGAAGCCTGCACCGATTGCAGTTTTAGTTGAGTTTGAGTCTGTATTAGTTTGAGCTTGTTGGATTTTGAGTTAGTTTGGAGTTTTAGTTTGAGTTTGGATTTTTGTGTTAGGGATGATCAGTGTAAACATTTTCCTTTTTATTTTATTTTATTTGGTTTCAAATTAATTAATTAGTTAGAGATTTAATTAATAATTCAAAATTAAAGTGTTTTATTATTATTATTATTAATTAATTAACTAAATAAAATTAAAGTTTTAAATTAGTCACATTTAATTAATTTTTATAGAAAAAAGCTCATTTTCTAATTTAGCCAGCTCTTGTTTAATTAAACAAAATATGCAATTAAGAAAGTGGCTCTCCCCCATTTTTTTAAAATAGTCCTTCCCTCAATCTTTTCTTTCTTTTTGTTTTCCTCAGAAATTCAGTAACCTCCCGGTGTCCCACTTCTTGCGAAGGGAGGTTGGGACACTTGTGTTGTTCTTCCCGATCAGATCAAAGATACTACGATGCGAGGGCTTTAAATCAAATATTCCTGCTCGGATGAAAGATACAATGATGCAGGTCTTCAAGTTAATGGTATCTATTATTTTTTAATTTAATTTTATTTTTATGGACTTTTTTTTGGAAATCCGGCAGCCTCCCGATGTCCTCTCCCCATAAAGAGAGGTTGGGACAACATTTGTTGTTGTTCTTCTCGCCCAAATCAAAAATACAACGACGCGAGGGCTTCAAATCAAATATTTTTGCTCGGATCAAAAAACAACAGCGCAGGTCTTCAAATTAGCGGGTACATATTTTTATTTTCTTACAAACACTCCTCGGCTGCATGCATACTCATGGGAATAGGAGGCAAAAGGTTCGAGTGTGGTTGATTAGATCAGAGCTGGGGACGAGGGGTTTGGATAATTGGATTGAAGACGGGCGGCATCAGACCGAAGTGCAGGATCGCAGACAGGGGGATTTCATGCGGGTTTGCGGGTTGTCTGAGATCGGGTTGCGGGATAGGTAGGCGGATCAGGACGAATCGAGGGAGAGGGAGGTCTTGCATGCATGAGGGAGCGTGGTCTTCCTGCGTGCAGTTGAGGAGGACGAGAGAGGAGATCAAGCTCGGCCAGGGGTCCTGCGTGCGGAGTTGGGTTGAGCGCGAGAGGCTGGGGCGGAATCATGTGTGGTAGAGGGAGGCAAGCTCGACAACGATTGAGGGAGACACAATTGAAGAAGTCGGGCTCGGGGGTCTTCCTTCGACTTCCTGTGTCTGTGTGCTACACAGAGATGGAGGCGGATTGGTTCGGATTGACGTGCAACTCTGCGGGTCTGACTTGCAGAATAGAGTTGCGACTGGAGTCGGACTGTGGGTTGGCTATGGGATCGGGTCGAGCATGAAGCCGAGGGAGACGGGAAGGAGAGAGCGGCGTTGTGCATGTGATTGAGGAAAAAGAGAGAGTCAAGCATTCCGTTCCCCGTGTATGTGTGTGTCGAATGAGAGGGAGAGCGGTTCGTCTGAGAGTTTTATTGCCGTGAGTGGAGTTACGTGAGATGAATGGTTGTGTCGTTTGGGTAGAGAACATGCGTGAGTTGGGGCCGCGAGGTGGGATGGATCGAATGGGCTAGTCGGGACGAAGGCTCAAGCGGTTGGGTTTGGGCAGATCGAGTCTAAAGGTGATTAGTGGTCAACAAACATCCTCTACTGGAGTGCTTTTCAGAGCACCTTTTAGGTCAATCGTTGGAGGCCCTCTCTATTGCATAGATATTTGCATCATTAAAGGTCTTCACGGCATTGCAGTACCCCCTCAGGCCTAAAGGTTTCTTTAGCAATCACTTTGCTTTGTGGACTTAACTCCTCTTAATTTTCTTTATCATGCTCGATCTTTACATTTTTTTCAATGGAGGCATCATCTCTGATGCAAATCATTATGATGATAGTGAAAGCTTTTTCCCTTTATTGTCTCTATTGATTTCCTTTTGAGTTCATTGTCAACTATAAAGCTCAAAAGGTGCTCAAATTTCATCATCTTTGCAGAAGGCAAGAGTTTAGAAGCAATTTTAAAGCAAAGAACCGACTGAAGCAAAAATAGATAAATTTTCAAAATGAACCACAGTCCATGCATTTATGAGCATTTTTTTGCAAATGTATTAATGATGAGGACATCAATAGGAGATTCTGGCGCGTTTATCAGAGGAGGCACCATAGATCGACAGCTACGATTAGGAGCCTCTATTTTTGATGCATTTTATGTATTGCTTTATTTTATATTTCAGTTTTCCTATTTTACCCCTATGGGGAGTTAGTTTGACGTTGTAGCCTGGAGGACACTTTAGTCCTTTTCTTTTGTTATGTGGAGGCCTATATATAAGGGCCCTCTCTATTGTATTGGATGATGTTTTGATGAATAAAATTTCAACCTTTCCTATTCTCTTGTGATTCATGAGAGTTCTTTGGTGAGATGCCTAGGAGAGGGTTAAGTAATATCCACCAGCCACCGGAGGAGTCCGAGCTTGTGGTCGTCTTCTACTTTCATTATCCTTACCTTTCCCAAGCCTCCGCCTGTCCCCTCCTTTCCCTTCCCAAAGTCAAACCTCTCTCCCTTTCCCCACACCCGTCGGCCCACATCACCTCCCCACCTCCTCCAACAACCGCCGGCCTACATTAGCCGTCGGCAACCCCATTCGCTGGCCTAATCCAAGCAACCGCCGGTTATCACCACCCTTGCTGCCGGCCTCCCCTTCCAATTCTCCTTTGGTTTTCAATTTCAAATTGCCTATCATTACTTTCCTAATTGAGCTCTATGTTAATTTAGGGAAGTTTATGAATTCAAATTCAAAATAATTTGAATTTCAAACCTTCCAATTAGCCAAAACCTATTTTAGGAAGGCTTCCTAATTAGTTTCAATCTGAAATTAAATTAGGATTAATTCCAAATCAAATATTCATTGAATGTAGACACATTCATTGAATGTGGACATCCTCTCTCCCTTTCCTCTCTCTTGGTCGTCCCCCTCTCTCCTCCTTTCTTGTTTAATAACTTCCTTAATTGCAAGTCTAAGGAAGGAAATTAAATACACCCAATCCCTCCTCTTTCCTCCTTTGATTTGAAATTCAAATTCAATTCTCTTATTTAATTCCGATCAAATTTGGAATTAAATTTCAATTTTTGAATTTATTTTCCCTCCCTTTCCTATTCCTAAAATTTGAAATTTCCAAAACCCCTCCCCTAGCCTTGGCCAAAACCCTCAAACCCCTTCCCCCCATTACCTCCCTCCTCCCTTACTTCACGTACTCTCCAAGGAAGAAGATTCACCATCACTTGACCTACTTCTCACCATGTATGGCCGATCCGGATGTGGATCACAGATTCGTATTCGACTCTCAAGGACGAATTGATGTATTGAGTTCACCTTTCTTTGACATTGATTTGGACATCGATTCTACCGTGGAAGATTACATCGACAGAATATTCTTCTCCTTAACAAACGCCATCGACGACTACTATCATCCAATCCAGTGGCAACTTCGACATCGTCCACCCACTCCAACTCCGGCTAGCTTCTCCCTGGACGGTATCCTAAGCTCCCTCTTTCTTTTGGTGGCATCGTCAATAGTGCTAAACTTCTTGTTCCGCTAAGCAATAAAGAGATTGAGTGAGGGAAACTCAAGGTGAATGTTCTAAATATTAATCTGTGGATTCTTGTTACGGCATAACTAGTTTTACTTTACTTTTAGTTACTATTTTAATTGTCTTGTTACCCTAGCTTGTAATCGGATGCCAAAGCAAACTACAATTGAGAATTCCTAAAATAAAACCTTGTGATACATTAACCTTAAAGTGGCAAGCTTTACAACATTTTTTCTTAATTCCTTGCAATTCCTGTTTGTTTCACATCAATTAAATCACGTGTTAAACATCTATGTACTCTGTAGTGCCAATCATTTAGATTAAGTCAAGGTCACCCAGATCAAATTGGGTTTTTGGGAACTTTAATTCTCAGTGTCCTCTTTGGCTTCTGGGAAGGAACAAGTGATTCAATGAATTGACTTGCATTCATATTAGCCTGCGAGCAAATCAATCCACATTAGGACTTGGACCGGGTTTAACCACTACTTCATTATGAACCAGTTTGGATCATTGTCATCCCCAAACCTGTCGATCTTTAAGTTTGTCTACAATCTCGAGTTGCCATGATTGAATCTTGTAAAGTTCCTGTGAATCATCTCTTACTTGCCCCAAATACATCCGGGGATTCATGAGGTTTCCCGTTTTCCAAGGCTGCTCGACCAAGCACCTAAGTTACTTGGCCTAAATACTTGCTAGCTAACTAGGGGTTTTCGTTAGAAAAATGCACCAAGGTTGCCCTTCTGCTGAACAAAAACCAAAGTTCTCACCTAATAAGAAACTATAAGGTAGATTCATCCCCTCGACAACTAGCCTTATCGATTCCAAATCATGTATCTATTATGATTTTGATCCTCAACTATAAATATTGGGTCAGTGGTTGAGTGCAAACAACATCATAAATGTAGCCATGAATTTTTTCAGGAGGGCAAAATGTAACAGTTTTTATAATACCTTTGAATGGATTTGTATTTAATCATATATGAATATGAATGAAACCTAGTAATATGTTTGGGTTGCACTTGAAGTACATATTTTTACTTGCATTGCACCCCATTTAAGTATAAACATGATTCTATGATTTTTTGTTGGCTGATTGAATAGTTTAGAATTTAGATTAAAATCAAAGAGTATTTTGATCCACCAGTTTGGCCTCATGTGTTTAAAAGTGGAGGGATAATAAAAAGGAAAGGATACATTGATTTATATGAGAAATAAATTATTATTTTAAATATTTGTATACACATTGTGATCACAAATCAAATAAAAGATGTATTAACCTTGTTGTCTCTCTCCATGGACCTACTCAATCTTGTCATTCTTCTCCATATGAAGTAAGGTTGACACCTCCAACTACTTTAAAAAGGGGTTCCAACAAAATTTGACACCCCGTTTTGATGAATATTAGCCAAATAGGGTTTGATGTCACGGCTACTCTCTGGACTTCCCTCTGGTGGGCGGGGTCAACACATAATGGCTCAACATGGATGTAAGCTGGGAACAACGAGACCCATAAGTAGAGAAAGACAAGGTTTCCCTTGCACGGGTGATGAATAGTGAGATCTGCTTCTCTGAATGTTTCAAACAACAAGAACTGCCCTTGTGCGAGTGCGAACGATGAGATCTATGCCGTCCTGGGTGAGATTTGAGATGGCACATGTTAAATGATAATTGAATGACTGAGTAGGTACGGAAAAATGTTTGAGTTGAGTGACATTCATATTAAGTGTTAATAACCTAAAAAATAATTAAAATTATTAACTGTTAATAACCTTTGGGCTTGGCCAATGGGGGCAAAACCTTAAGTGTCCCGTATATCTGCCATGGGCATCATGTAAATCTTCTACTTGGTGTTGAAACTTTGTATCACTAAAGTCTCTAGTAAACTCCTTTTAATATTTTTAAGATTCTACTCTGAATCTCTTTCTCTTTTTGAATCATCTCTTTAGCTTTGTTGACTTGCCCTTCTCTACGAGTAGGGCAGCAAACGAACCGAGCCGAGCCGAGTATGTAAGTGTTCATGTTAGAGTTCATTTATCATTAGCATGTTCAAGTTTGGTTCGTATTTGATTCGAGTTCTATTGTTTGTGTTCATGTTTGGTTCGTTTAATTTAAGGGTGTTCATGTTTGGTTCATGTTCGGTTCATGTTTGGTTCGTTTAGTGCTTATCGAGCTTTAAACAAACAAGCCTTAATGAGCAATGTTCGTGAATATATTTAGCAAACAATCTATTGAAGAAACAAACCTTAAATTTGTTCATGAACATCTTAAACAAACAATCTAGTAAACAAAGACAAATATGAAATGTCTCTTGTTCATGGAATTAAATTTATCCTATAAAACATACTATCAAAACAAATACATCATATAAAATAAAGCATGTTGATATTTATATTATGTATATTTATCAATTTTATAATTAAATATTAATCGAGTTTTTATTAAACTTATTCACGAAAGCTGAATCGAACACGAATCGAGCTTTTATCGAGCTTAATGTTGAGCTTGTTCACGAACTTCAAATGATGTTGTTCGTGAACATAAATGAACTGAACACATTAGTGTTCAAGCTTGTTTATTTAAGGATCGAGTATTTAAAATGTTGTTCAAGTTTTTTTGTTTAGTTAGTTAAATGATCACAAACGAGCTTTAATCGAACCGAGCATTGAGTAGCTCGTCGAACGTTTGGTTCGCTTGCAGCCCTATCTACGAGGTTCAACTGCGTCTTTTGTAGATTTATTCACTTGAGATAATTATGGAGACTTGACTTGTATTTCTCTTCCCTTTTACATTTTGGGTTTTTTTTTTCTATATCTTTAGTAAGTTCTTGGTATCTTTTGACAAATAACGTTGGATCCCAACATGCCTTGGTTGCATGCATATGCATACAATGACCATTAAATCTGTTATTTCCAAACAGATGACTGTGAATATGGTAAGGATCTCAGATTACCCACTACTAAAACTTAGTCATGTCATTATTAGGTTCACTCCTATTTGTGAGATTAAAAAAAATTAGCTTTATATTTTTTGACATTCTTTAAGCAATAACATTGAAAAAGTTCAATTTGGTTTTGGAAGATTTTGGGCATAGCACTTCTCACTTTCTTTTTTCTCAAGTGTCTTTCCTTTACGTTGTCAGCTTGTCTTTAACCTCATTCCATATACTGTTTTTCCTTTACGTTACTTGTATTCTTGACGATTTTTGTTATTCCCATCATTACCACACTTCCTAGTTTTATTTGTGAAAGGTGTAACCGACAATATTCTATTAAATTGGGTTTTCTGCTCCTAAAAATCAGCAGGGTCAACTTGTCACTTTTTTGGTTTTAATACAACTCATTTAATTGCTTAGTTGAGTTATTCACTTGCGTAGTTCTAATTTTGGTTTTGCGCAAGTTGGTTGTTGTTAATTATTCAAAATATTCAGCCCTGCTGATCTGCTGTATCCTTTAGGTTAGGTGCTTCTCCTAATTTTCTGTTTGTATTGGAAACTTGGTAGAACTTTTTTTCTCTTTTTCTATATGTATTGTTTTTTAATAAACTGGCTTCTGTTTGATGAGAATATAAAGCAGGCCAAAAGGTTTATAAAAATCATATAGGAAGAAAAGAAATTATTAAAAGATAAGCCTAAATAAATTCTTAATGCCTAAACTTACCTACCTTTTGTATCTTTTTCATTTTATCTTTTTGTGAACGCTTCTTTAGCCCTTATATTGGCAGAACCTAATGCATTGACTACACTACTTTTTTGGTACATAGAAAGTTTAATTCCTTTAATCTCCTTATAAGATATAGGTGTTTAATTCATCATATGTTTTCTTAGATTATCTTTAAGGGGCTGTTTGGCATCGGATTTAAGGTCGGATTTACGCTAAATCCAGCCAAACGGTTTTACAGCGCGCGTTAAATCTTGGGATTCAATAAATCCCGGATTTACGGCTTAAATCCCGGATTTACTAAATCCCTCGGTTCGGTGGATTTAACGGGATTTAAAGAGTGGCGGAAGAAAAGAAGCACGCGAAAGGGAGAACCTTCACAGCCAGCAAGCTCTCGTTATTGCTTCCGATCAAAATGTCGTAACTTCCGACCCGACAGGAAGGGAGAGTCGTCGAAGGAGCGAAGTCGAACAGCCACGAAGGAGCCGAAGTAGCGACGCGCGCAATCTCTACACCTCCTGCGAAGCAACGAAGCCGAACAGCAACGACGAAAAGAAAAGATGAAAGACAAACCCTAGACACCTCAAAGTTATTATTGATTAACTTAATTAATATAATTTAAACAATTAATAATTAAGTTAATTAATTAAATAATTAATAGTATAATTAGTGCATGAATTAATTATCTAATTTAATTTAATTTACTAATTAATAATATAATTAGTAATTAAATATTAATATAATTAGCTTATTTAATACTTCATCTGTCATTTTGATCAATGTTATTTTATAATTTGCTTTTTATTGAATTTTCGTTCTTGATTTCATAAATATCTCTTTTAAATTTGAATCCCTAACCGCTATAAATCCTGATATATGTTACCAAACAGTTTCCTAGGATTTAACAGAATTTAACATTTGGCATACCAAACAGTTTTTCAGGATTTAACACATTTCGGATTTACTAAATCCGGATTTACAGGATTTATTAAATCCCACTAAAGTTAAATCTCACTTGTTGCCAAACGGGCCCTAAAAGTTCATTGTTAGACCCTTTATGAATAGTGGGTATAGTTGCTTTAATAAAACTTTTGGTCAATCATGTTTTGTAGCCGGCTATACTGGATCACCTTATGGAATAAAAAAGTTATGTTCGGTATTCGGGTCATAACTAGGAAGTGACTTTTAACAGATTGTACCTTAAATATCTGATGAACTCTACCCTGTCTGATGCAAATGCATGATCATTTTAGTTACCTGTTCTGATCATTTACTGATGCAATATCGTCCTTATTTGTAGAAGCATAATCATTGATGTTTCCTCTTCTTATAATGTGTTTCCATTGCTACAGTCTAATGCGTCCTCTGGGATGGGAGTTGCTGATCAATGCCGGGACACATTCTTAGAGCTACAAAGAAAGAAAACACATCGATATGTGATTTTCAAAATTGATGAGAAGCGAAAGGAGGTGATTGTGGAGAAAACTGGAGGTGCTGCTGAGAGCTACGATGATTTCTTGGCATGCCTACCTGAAAATGATTGCCGATATGCTGTCTATGATTTTGATTTTGTGACGCAGGAAAACTGTCAGAAGAGCAAGATATTCTTCATTGCTTGGTAATGTCTTAACTTTGGTCCTCTTGATTTGTTGTTTTAAACTCTGATGTCTGCATTTATGAAGAACGCATCATTTAGTACCCAGAGGAAAAGAATTGAGAACGGGTGCTCATAAAGGCAAATGGTTTGGATAAGGCTAATGGTGATGAGTTAATAGTATGAATATAGCATCTTGATAAATGGAATATTTGCTTAATGCATATAAGATTTAGAATCTATAAATTAATGCAAGTATATGATATGACATTAAGGGGCTGGCTGTTTGCTTCCCTTATATCTTGGATGCCATGTTATTTATTAGTAGATGTCATCTGTTTGGCTAGTTGATTTCATTAGATTGCAACTATTGATATGCTGGTCTTAATATGGCTACTTTCTAAATATTGGCTGACCAGTATCTTGGTGGCATGTAGAAATGAGAAGGCTGGAATTATGTTTGATCATTCTAGTCAGTACTATATTGAGAAAGAGAGCGTAAAGTTTAAATCACTCCGAAATGGATGGCATTTACAGTAATACTAAATCAAATAAATAATTTTGGTAAATTGCATTGATTTTTCAAGAACACTTTTGATGTAGGTAATCGACGGAAGATTGTGATGCAAGAAGGAACACAAACAAGGGAATTAAATACAAGCTCAAAGCTCAAAATAACATAGATTCTTCATCCTCCTTTTCTCCTTACAACAACTATATATAACAAGCTAAGGAGTTTCTAGAAAGCAAGAAGGTATGCTAGTTCCTAAGCTCTGTTATAACTAAAATGTCCCACATCATACTCCCCTTGCGTCAAAAGAGCTCAAATCCTTCGAGACGCGTCATCGGAAGGAAGGTAGATGTAGACATCAAAATCGGATCCTTAGATAAAAAATTCTACGTCTTCGATGCATATCCGCAAGCTCATTTAGATGAGCACAAGCTACAAATGGTAAACCAATCAAGTTGAAGACCTGAAAAGTCATCTGTAGGAATATGTTGGACTGCACTTATTGGATCGCCATTTTGCTCACAACCACCAATCAGTGCATTCCATGAGCTTATTGTCTTCATCTCCATTCCATTAAGCACATGTTCTACAGAGTCAAGAGAGCCACACTTGGCATAGGCTGAAAGAACTCCTATATAGGTATCTTATCAAGCTGTAACCCAATCTCCATCATTCTTTGGAAAACCCTAATGGCCTTTGATCTATGCCCATGATTTTCCAAACCACAAATCATTGCAGGCCAGGTAAGCGCATTTTTCTCAAGCATCTCTTCGAAGATAAAGGAAGCCTCTCAATATTGCCACACTTTGCATACATATCCACCAAATTAGTCCCCAAGGCAACGCTTAGGCTGAACTTACATTTTTTTTTAACATATGGATGAGAGCATTGGTCACAGGTGGGGGTGTCATAACGGGTTTTCGGGTCGGGTTTGGGTCCAATCCGAAAATGACCCGTCACTATTTGACCCGACCCAAAGCTGACTCGATTCTCGAAACGAGTCAAAAATTCGAACTCGACCTGCCCTTAACCTGGATCAGCCCGATCCGACACGCTGACCCAGGAGCAGGCTGCATGGCATGCGAGCAAGGGCTATGTGGTCGAGTGCGGGGGGCCGGAGGCGAGCGTGGGTTGTGGGGTCGAGTGCGGGGTTTGGCAAGAGCGAGGTAGGCTGCAAAGGGGCTGGGGGCGAGCGAGGGAGGCCGTAGGGGTTGAGCACGGCTGGGGGGTGGGGGGTGCGGGATGAGGGATCCGGGTCAGTCCCAGGTCAACTTTAGGTTTCCGGGTCAACCGAAACCCGACCCAGTTTTGTAAACGGGTTGGAATCTTGAACTTGAACCTGAACCCGGCCCTTGTGGCAAACGGGTTGACCCAAACCCAAATTTTTTCGAGTGGGTCCGAGTCTGATTTTTGGTCGGGTCAAATATTGACACCCCTAGTCATAGGCACCGTGATCTCCAACCCATTTTTAACCATGAAATGATGAAATTTGGTTCCCAGTTACAGAGCTTGCAATTAAGTATAGCTCGAAATGGTACCAATCATTGTGACATTATCAAGAAGCATCTCCCCTTCCTCCATCTTTTTAACCAGATCCAATGCTTCTTTTGGAGTCCCTCTCTGAACAAGACCATTTATTAAGGTAATCCAAGAAACCAAATCTCCAACACAACTTTCCTTGATCAACTTACGTGCATCAACTAAAGTACCACAAACAACAAATAAATGTATCAACCAATTGAACAAAAACACATCCACATATAGGCCCAGCTACAGGGCATGATCGAAAACTAGAACACTAGTTTCATAGTCTGGAATTTTAGTCATGCCTTGAACAAAAAAGGGCATGTGAAGTTATTTGGCTGAGCAGTCGATATAAGCAACCTTTTGTAAAGACTAATTGATTCTTTTGGCCTAGTGCTATTCGTGTAGCCACGAATTGCTACATTCCATGGGTGAGTTGGTATACGGATATGAGATAATGAAAAATGTGAGGGGCATCAAGTAGCTAAGGTAGAAACAACAAGTAGGTATAGGTAGTACGCCTTTGCTGGTGTGACGTATCGGTGTGATGTCACCATTGCCAACGGTAATTTGATCAGCTCCTATGTAACTTGTTGGTTGAATGAGGTTGACCATATACAGTGTGAGGTGTGAGGACGCCCCAGAGTCTAGAATCCATTCAGTTGGAGGGTGAGATGGAGAGGCTATCATTGCCTTGGGTGAGAGAGTTGCAGTTGAAGGTTTGTAGTTGAGATTTAGACAATGTCAACAAGCTAAAGCAGAGTGGCCTCTTTTGTTGCAGATTTTGCACATGAGAGTTGTTTACACTAGTTGAGTTAGGGGAGAAGACCTCTGTGTTGTGTTTGTTGAGATGCTAGGGCGACCTCAATATCCTCGAGCACAATTGGTATATAGTGCATAGGACGGGTTTTGGAAGTTGTGAGGTTTGTTTGTTGGAGATGTTGATCTCTTCACTTATGAGAAGAGAATAGAAGTCATTAAGACTTATGGGTGTGAGGGCTGCAGATTGAAGTTTTGAATGACTGGTATTGAGGTGGGAGGCCATTAAGAGTATATAGGATGATGTCTTCAGAATCCACCTTGGAGCAGACAAGCGATATGTGGTCAACAAGTGTTTTAATCTCTGTAAGAAACTGAGTCATGGATGAGGTTTTCATAGAGTTGTTATGGAGATCATTTTTTAGCTGTATAACTTGAGAACTGTTTGTGACCTGAAGACGTCGTTCTAGTTTGAACCATATGCCGCAACAGGTGTTGAGATCGTGGACATAGGGAAGAATATAGGAGGAGAGAATTGAGCATAGTGCAACTGACATATTTTGGTCTATGAGGAACCATTGACGATGAGCGAGATTGATATTGGTGGTAGAATTTGGGTTGATGATAATGATTAGCGGTATTAGGGATGAACCATAGAGAAAATTAAAGAAGCCATTGGCTGAAAAGAGCTTAAAATTTGGGATTTCTAGATGGAATAGGCGTCATTTGAGAGTTGTATGGGCACTATGGTTTTGATGTTAGATATAACAAATTTCAGGGATGGGGATTTCAGAAAAGGAAGTGAGTAGGTTATCGTCTTCCAGCTATGAGGTGGCTGACTGTTCCATGTTGAAGATGTATGTACCGTAAGGTGTTGGAGCTCTGATACCATGAAGAAACTATAGATTACATTGCTTTTCACTATATAAGTAAAACCTTAAGCAATGTACACTGGATAAAGAAATCAGTTCTGCTTAATGTTTCCTGTGTAAAGGAATGAATACAATGACTAAGAAAAAGGTGTTGTACTGTGTGTGCAGAAAAGACGCTTTTGCTTTACAGGTATAGGGTGGATATTCCTTAGGTAGTTCTAATCCTGTTATGAAGAAAAGCTTGTGCTGCTCCATGAGCTGGTATGAGTGGCAGTCACTATTAATAAGCAAAGCATTGATCAGTGGTGCATGATACAAATAAAGAAATGATGTAAAAACCAGGGATAGATTTTATTGCCTTGGAAATTCATTAGAAGTCAAGAAAGTGATGAGCAATATAATAATAACAACATCAAGTCTTTATCCTACTAAAAAAGTGACGAACGATAAGATGAAACAATCAATCAATGGATAAAAATGATTCAACAACAAACCTAGCTGACCTGATGGCTAGATTGCCAGAGCAAGCGATCACCATGGTGATGGTGTGGATGAGAATGCAATTGTGTCTGCAATAGGAAATTGCTCGATATACCTCTAGAAAACTTCTTAAACTTGTTTGAATTTGTTCCGGCTTTTTATAATGGGTTTACATAATAACATTGAGAGATTGTGATGCAGGACTTAATATGCTTTGAATAAAATTTAGGATTTGCACGCATTCATTTAAGGGCAAGTACTTGATTAAAACTACTAGCAATTAGAACGATGAAATAAAACAAAGGCGGGGTGCTTGCGCTTAGGCTAAACCACAATGAAATGCTTGAACAAACAAATAAATGGGAAATTCAAGTCAAAGCTAACATAGTAGGTGTTCATTCACAATCCCTTAGTTAACATGGAGATAAGTAAACATATTAGGAACTCTCAAAGTAACCCTACGTTTACTAAGCTTCTTGTTTAGCAAATCAAGTGGCGTAGATCTTTTGCAACGTCATCACCACCTACAAGGTTAGTAGCAAAACGAAGTGACTTGACGAGGAAAGAAAGTTCACCTTAACCGGGAAAGAATCGTCGTCGGAAAGTAGTCACTTGATGGCCGATGATATAGGTGATGAACCGTAGGATTTGAGCGAAATGTCTCCTGAGTGGGGTAGGATCCGGAGGGGAAACAGTCGTGAGCCGGCCGAGGATGGTCCACCGTCCCTTCTTCCTCTGATCGTCGATCGTATCCACCAAAGTAATGTGGATCCGATCGAAGTATTCTTCGACGATGTTGTCGAAGTCAAAGCCGACGTCGAAGAATGGGGACCGGAGGATGTCAATGTTATCGTCTTCGTCAAGTACCAACCCGTAATCCCATGCGGGCACTTCATTCATGTTGTTGGAAGGATAACAAGTAATGTAGGACGAAGCTTTGCTGCCCTTGATGTCTTCTCCCAAGAGAAAGGTGGTTTGCTTTGAGAATCCAAGGAGGAAAGAGGGTGGGGGAGGTGGCCGGCCAAGGGGGTGGAGTTGGGGGAATTAGGGTTAGGGTTTTTTTGATAAAAAATCTGAAGTTATTTTCAGATTTTTAAAATTGGAGGGAAGTGAGTAAGGAAACTAGGTTTGATTTTCAAAAGGTAGGGTTTAAGGTGAGGGAGGAGATTGGTGAGAGAAAAGGGGGAATTTGAGAGAGAGAGAGGGGGCGGCATAGGGATAGGGGCTGGCAGCTTGTAGAGGGGATTGGGAGAGATTTGGGGAGGTGATTGGGGTTTCTTAATTTAGGATTAGAGAAAATGAAAGATTTAATTCTCTCCTTATTAATTAAAATTTCAAAAAGAAATCAAATAGGAAACTTTCCTAAAATGGTTGTGGTAATTTAGGAAAGTATTCTAATTTGAATTTAAATTGAATTCAAATCTCTAATGCCTTCCAAATATATTCCCTCTTATTTTAGGAAACTCAATTAGAGAGAGAGGGAGGGGTGGGGGCAGGTGGAAGCCGGCGGCTTGTAGAGGTGGGGGAGAGCCGTGGGTGTAGGGGACGGTGGGAAGGGGGGGCTCGGTTTGTGGAAGGGAGGGGGAGAGGGGTTGGGCCGTGGGTTGGGGAAGACGGGAGGAGAAGGGGAAGAGGAGTGAGGAACTAAAATTTAAAACCACGAACCCGACACATCGAAGTTGGTGGGTGATGTACTTCCTTCTCCAAAGGATCTCTCCAAGCTCTCAAACTCACACAAGGATGCAATATGCAGGAATTTTCATAATAAGTATTCATCATCAACAAAAGAGAATAGAGGGGCTATATATAAGCCTCATACAAAGACTCAAGAAAGAAAAGACGACGTTGCCCCTAGGGCTTACAAACAACTCCCTTAAGTAAGGGTAAAATAGTCAACAGAAATAAAAGAAATAAAACAACATAATAAACTTAGAAATATAAAGACTCGATCATGGCCGTAGATCGACGGCCACGCCTACGATAAACCTTCCAAGTATGGATGTCCTCATCATTCTCCTGGGGTGGAAGAAAGCTCGACTCCGTCGAGCAGATATCTCTGGTGCCGTCATAGAACTCTAGTGCATCCGGATCCAGCTGCTGCAACTCATCGCGATCCAACCACGTATCCTCCGACTCGGGTTTACCTTTCCACCTAATCAAGTAACTTCGTCGTCCACCCTCCTTTGTAGAGATGATTTCATCGCTCAAGATCATGTCCACTTTATCTGCTATAGGTGATGTAGGAATATCTGAGAGTGGAGGTAGGTTAGGGATCTCACAAGGTGTGGTCACACAAGGCTGTTGTATAAGTGGGTTTGGCGGATTAAAATCCGGGCCTTCATATGCCACTAGATCTTCTATGTTAAAGGAGGGATTAATGTTGAACTCCGCAGGAAGATCTACTATGTAAGCATTATCATTGATTTCCTTAAGTATTTTGAATGGACCAGCACTTTTGGCATGCAGTTTCTTAACTGTTCCCTGAGGGAATCGTTCCGGATGAATCCGCATCATCACGGAATCACCAACCTCAAAAGTTTTAAATTTTCGTTTCAAATCAGTACGTAATTTATAATCAGTATTGCTCTTTTCAATTTGTCGTGCAATTTCCTTATGAAGTTCATGTAAATGTGATGCAAATGATGATGCAGACTCAGAAATCCTATACTTAGGACACATAGGAATGAGATCTAAAGGTTGCCTAGGTTTGTACCCGTACACAATCTCGGAAGGACTTAGGCCAGTGGTTCGATTAATAGAATTGTTATAAGCAAACTCAGCAGTGGGTAAAATGGAATCCCAATCCTTGACATGCTCGCCAACCAGAGACTTTAATAGATTACCTACGCTCCTATTAACTACCTCGGTCTGACCGTCGGTTTGTGGATGAAAGGCAGTAGAAAATTGTAATTTCGTACCTAATTTCATCCAAAGGGTTTTCCAAAAGTAGCTAGTGAACTTAACGTCCCTATCAGACACAATGGTTTTAGGTAGGCCGTGCAGACGGACAACTTCATTGAAGTAAAGTTTGGCAATATATGAGGCGTCGGAAGTTTTGGAGCAGGGTATAAAATGAGCCATCTTGAAAAATCTATCAACTACGACACAGATGGCATCATTTTTCCGAAGAGTCTTAGGCAGGCCTAAAATGAAATCCATGCTAACGTCCTGCCAAGGACAACTAGGGACAGGCAATGGAGTATACAGGCCTGTGTTCTGCTTCCGCTGTTTGGCTAGCTGACACGTGTGACACCGGCTAACCAATCTACCAACATCTCTCTTCAGGCTGGGCCAAAAGAAACGGTACTCCACGGATTCTATCGTTTTGTCCCGACCGAAGTGCCCAGTGAGGCCTCCAGCGTGGAGTTCCCAGACCAGAAAATCCCTTAAGGAGGTGCTCGGGATGCAAAGCTTTTGAGCTTTAAAAAGATAACCATCCTCCAGAAGGAAATCGTCCACAAGGCGCGTGCTGCCCGTGGGCAGGAGAGAGTATGTTTCCTTGAAGTCGGGGCAGTCCAGGTAATCTTTCCTTATTTGGTCAAAACCCACGACTTCAGCCCTCAACTCAGTGGTAGTCATCATGCGACGACTGAGGGCATCGGCAGCTTTATTCTCAACTCTCGCCTTATGCCTAAGGGTATAAGTGTACTCTTGAAGGAATTCTACCCAACGACCGTGGCGTGCATTCAACTTCTTCTGGGAGTTGATATACCATAAAGCTTCATGATCCGAGAAGATGACGAACTCTTGCGGGAGCAAGTAGTGTCGCCAATAACGGAGAGATTGGATCACGGCATAGAATTCTTTATCGTAGGTGGAATATCGCTGCCGAATATCATTCAGTTTCTCACTGAAATATGCTACAGGATGACCCTCCTGGGAGAGGACTCCTCCAATTCCGACCCCCGAAGCGTCGCAGGTCACTTCGAAGACCTTGGAGAAGTCAGGAAGTCTCATTACTGGGGCCTCCACCATTCTTTTCTTAATGTCCTCGAAAGCTCTGGTGGCGGCCGGGGTCCAGTGGAAATCACCTTTTTTTAGACAATCAGTGATAGGAGATACGATTGTACTGAAATTTTGTATGAATCTCCTATAGAAGGTGGCCAATTCGTGGAAGCTGCGGACTTCCCGGATGTTTTGAGGAAGGGGCCATTCAACTATGGCTTTTACCTTCTCAGGGTCAGCAGAAACCCCGCGAGCCGAAACGATAAAACCTAGAAAAATGACTTGATCTACAAGGAAAGTACACTTCTTGGGATTAGCGTACAATTGTTCTTTCCTTAAAACTGAACAGACTTGCTTAAGGTGGTCAAGATGTTGCTCGGCAGAATGACTATAAATAAGAATATCGTCAAAGTAGACAACGACAAACTTACCCATAAAAGGACGCAACACTTGGGTCATAATTCTCATGAAGGTGCTCGGGGCGTTACTCAACCCGAAGGGCATGACCATCCACTCATAAAGATCGTCCTTGGTCTTGAAAGCAGTCTTCCACTCATCACCGGGTCGGATCCGGATCTGGTGGTATCCACTCTTGAGATCGATCTTGGAAAAGAGAGTGGCACCCGTCATCATATCAAGCATATCGTCTAATCTAGGAATATGAAAATGATATTTGACGGTGATTTTGTTGATAGCACGGCTATCAACACACATTCTCCAAGATCCGTCCTTCTTAGGAGTGAGAAGGGTGGGCACCGCGCAGGGACTAAGACTTTCCTTAATGAAACCTCGCTGCAGTAACTCGTCTACCTGCTTCTTAAGTTCGGCATGCTCCGTGGGGTTCATGCGATAGTGTGGCAGGTTTGGGAGGGAGGCTCCAGGGACTAAGTCTATAGCGTGCTGAATGTCTCGGAGGGGGGGTAACTGATCAGGGAGATCATCCGAGAAGACATCAACAAATTGCCCTAAGATAGGTTGGACTTCCTGAGGAATGGGGTCATCAGATTCGATGGGAATCTCACGACCTACTAAAGCGTATAGAGGTGCACCACGAGTGACCTCAGAGTCTAAAACCTTGGCGGTGACCAAGTTTAGTCCTTTCTTGGACTTAAGGGGGTGGTGTTTAGGTTCTTCCTTGACCCGGGGTTGCGATGGTAAAAGCTTAATCTTTTTACCCGCATGTTCAAACACGCAGGTGTTTGAATGCCCATAGATGTGGACATCATTATCAAAAATCCAAGGTCGCCCTAACAGAATTTGTCCAACATCCATAATCAGAACATCGCACCATACGTTCTCCTTATAAGTGGCAAAGGAGATGGGTACGAGACTTCGTTCTTTCACTTCCAAGGCAGTGGAGTTGACCCAAGCTATCTTATATGGACTGGGGTGAGGAACGGCAGAAAGGCATAATTTGGACACCATGCTGGAGGAGACAGCATTGATGCAACTGTCACTATCTACGATGACTTTACAGTTTTTATCTTTGATTTTGGTGTAGGTGTGAAAGATAGAAGTCCTACGCCAGTCATCGGAGGTAACAGGGTGTGACAGCGCACATCTCACCACGCAGATGGGAGATGTGTCCAACTTTTGAAGGCAATGGAGGACGGCGGTGCCATCGTCCTCCTCGAAGAAATCACCCTCTTCTTCCACTTGGTGAACCTGATCAACCTCGGGCTCAAGATCCTCCTCAGTAAACTCCTCAATAATGGAAACTTTGTAGGGACTGGAGCACTGGGAAGCGATATGCCCATACCCCTGGCATCGAAAGCACTTGGTCCCGGGACTGGACCGAGGGGCATCCGGGGTGGGAGGTTTACTTCTAAAATCAGGTCGAGGTGCAGGGGAACCCGTGGGAGGTCGGGTGCTACTACCCGGAGTAGGTCGGGTAGTAGAGAAGTGCGGGGTGGAACTACCTGACGGTCTGTAGGGGGGTCTAGGGTCGTGGTGACGGCTAGAATGTTGGGATCGACTCTCCTCTAGGTCAAGTACTAAACTATACGCATTTTCTAGGGTTGTGACATTTCGGGCGAACAGCTCGTTGCGAAGGTCCTCTCGCAACCCAGTACGAAACATGGATAGAATCTGCGCAGGGGTAGTGGAGGTCTCCCCTTTGCAACGAATTAGAAAATCATCGAAAGAGGCGATGTAATCCTTGACGGGTTTGCTACCCTGAGTCAGTCTATGCCACCTATCTAAGAGCCTAGGGAAGTACGAGGGAGGAAGGTACTTCTGCTTAAGTTCATGCTTCATCGACAGCCAATCAGTGATGGGGTACTCATTGCGAGACTCCCTGAGACTTTCTAAGTTAGACCAGAACTGACTAGCCCTACCAATGAGTTTCATACTGGCGAAACTGACCTTTCTAGCCTCAGAGATGTCATACCACCTAAAGAAACTATCCATACCTGTGATCCAATCCAGAAAGAGCTGGGGATCTAGGGTACCATCGAAAGTAGGTGCATCGACCTTGATATTCTTCATCAGGGGAAGATCAGGGTCGTGGTGGTGCTCTTGTCTATGGTGGGGAACTCGATGAGGAGCTCGAGTGTGCCCCTCATCCATAAAAGGATCATCCCCGTACATAGAGGGTGGCCTAGAAGGGGTATACGGAATCGGGTGACTCCTACCATGCTCTATGGTATCAAGACAGGTCAGTGGTGGTTCTACGAAATTCAGCGAGATCAGCTTGGTTTTCCTTTAATTGTTGGCTAATAGCATTCATTTGACCTACCAGTAGGTCTAAAGTCCTTCCAAGTTGCTCGGGGTCCATTGCTAAACACTAGGGAAGGTTTAGGGGGAACAACTAAGAGTGGACAGCAAGTGTAAGTGCAGAAAAACACCTTAAAATGACACTAAAAACTGCAGGAAACTTAAGGACAACAAACTAAACTAAGGTGTTAAGTCTCCTAAACAACTAGCAAGGTTGAAGGGTTAAGGACAACACTTAGACACCAAAGAAAAGGCTTTATAACACACTAAATGCATGCAGGAATTTACTGAACGACAAACAAAATGGGTTCTTAAAGTAAATTAAAAGATGCGATGGATGCAAAATGAAATAGACTAGCATGATAATAACCTAGGGTGACTTTCTAGCATGCAATCCTAGGTTAACCATGCTCTGATACCAGATGATACATGACTTAATATGCTTTGAATAAAATTTAGGATTTGCACGCATTCATTTAAGGGCAAGTACTTGATTAAAACTACTAGCAATTAGAACGATGAAATAAAACAAAGGCGGGGTGCTTGCGCTTAGGCTAAACCACAGTGAAATGCTTGAACAAACAAATAAATGGGAAATTCAAGTCAAAGCTAACATAGTAGGTGTTCATTCACAATCCCTTAGTTAACATGGAGATAAGTAAACATATTAGGAACTCTCAAAGTAACCCTACGTTTACTAAGCTTCTTGTTTAGCAAATCAAGTGGCGTAGATCTTTTGCAACGTCATCACCACCTACAAGGTTAGTAGCAAAACGAAGTGACTTGACGAGGAAAGAAAGTTCACCTTAACCGGGAAAGAATCGTCGTCGGAAAGTAGTCACTTGATGGCCGATGATATGGGTGATGAACCGTAGGATTTGAGCAAAATGTCTCCTGAGTGGGGTAGGATCCGGAGGGGAAACAGTCGTGAGCCGGCCGAGGATGGTCCACCGTCCCTTCTTCCTCTGATCGTCGATCGTATCCACCAAAGTAATGTGGATCCGATCGAAGTATTCTTCGACGGTGTTGTCGAAGTCAAAGCCGACGTCGAAGAATGGGGACCGGAGGATGTCAATGTTATCGTCTTCGTCAAGTACCAACCCGTAATCCCATGCGGGCACTTCCATTCATGTTGTTGGAAGGATAACAAGTAATGTAGGACGAAGCTTTGCTGCCCTTGATGTCTTCTCCCAAGAGAAAGGTGGTTTGCTTTGAGAATCCAAGGAGGAAAGAGGGTGGGGGAGGTGGCCGGCCAAGGGGGTGGAGTTGGGGGAATTAGGGTTAGGGTTTTTTTGATAAAAAATCTGAAGTTATTTTCAGATTTTTAAAATTGGAGGGAAGTGAGTAAGGAAACTAGGTTTGATTTTCAAAAGGTAGGGTTTAAGGTGAGGGAGGAGATTGGTGAGAGAAAAGGGGGAATTTGAGAGAGAGAGAGGGGGCGGCATAGGGATAGGGGCTGGCAGCTTGTAGAGGGGATTGGGAGAGATTTGGGGAGGTGATTGGGGTTTCTTAATTTAGGATTAGAGAAAATGAAAGATTTAATTCTCTCCTTATTAATTAAAATTTCAAAAAGAAATCAAATAGGAAACTTTCCTAAAATGGTTGTGGTAATTTAGGAAAGTATTCTAATTTGAATTTAAATTGAATTCAAATCTCTAATGCCTTCCAAATATATTCCCTCTTATTTTAGGAAACTCAATTAGAGAGAGAGGGAGGGGTGGGGGCGGGTGGAAGCCGGCGGCTTGTAGAGGTGGGGGAGAGCCGTGGGTGTAGGGGACGGTGGGAAGGGGGGGCTCGGTTTGGGGAAGGGAGGGGGAGAGGGGTTGGGCCGTGGGTTGGGGAAGAGGGGAGGAGAAGGGGAAGGGGAGTGAGGAACTAAAATTTAAAACCACGAACCCGACACATCGAAGTTGGTGGGTGATGCATTTCCTTCTCCAAAGGATCTTTCCAAGCTCTCAAACTCACACAAGGATGCAATATGCAGGAATTTTCATAATAAGTATTCATCATCAACAAAAGAGAATAGAGGGGCTATATATAAGCCTCATACAAAGACTCAAGAAAGAAAAGACGACGTTGCCCCTAGGGCTTACAAACAACTCCCTTAAGTAAGGGTAAAACAGTCAACAGAAATAAAAGAAATAAAACAACATAATAAACTTAGAAATATAAAGACTCGATCGTGGCCGTAGATCGACGGCCACGCCTACGATAAACCTTCCAAGTATGGATGTCCTCATCAGATTGACTACATATTAATTCGATATTTAGGCGCAAATTAGTGTTGTATGGTACAAGTAATAGAAAGATATAAATATAAGAGGGCTACTTGTCTTGAAATTGTGTTAAATGTTAAAAAGCAAACAAAGTAGAAGATGAGGAGATCCAATCAATGACTAACATTGGTTCTACACAAAGGCTATTTGACTGTGGCTAGACTGACGTACCAGTTGGCCACCATGATGGAGTAGATGAGGATGCTAATAACCATTGCTGTGACTAGTGGGTTGTGTCATATTATTTCTCTTATGCTAGATGAAGCATGGTTGAAGAGGATGAAGATGAGGATATAACAACCAGTAATGAAGCATGTTATAATTCAAAGTAGAAGTTAAAGTGAAGATTTTTATTTATGATGGGTTAGTTGAGATTGATAAGCTTGATGCATAGATTGACCAAGAGACTAACTTTACTTTTGTATGCATATAAAACCGATGTCATGGTTGCTTTTGTCCGATTGAGGTTATCATGCTTCAGTGTGACAGAACGCCAATGCAAAGATGGATGTCCAGTAAGAGGTAGTCTGGAGGATATTAAAAAATTGATACATCAAGAGTTCTACTTGATGGGGGTATGTAGAAGGTTAGTTAAAAAAATGACAATTTGAGATATACCAATGAAAATTTATGCATGAATATGGTACATAGTTCCGATTTCCGATGGTTATTAGGGGTGTAAGTGAGTTGAGTCGGCTCGAGCTCTACTTGTTAATGAACTCATAAGCTGAGCTTATCGAGCCACTAGATCGAGCTTAAACTCGAGCTCGTTTATTAAACGAGCTCGAGTTCGAGCTTGATGAGGCTTGGTTCGTGACCTCACGAGCCGGCTCGAATCATTATTATTTTTATTAAATTTGAATATTTATAAAAAATAGTGGTTAAAAATGCAGCATAATAAATTCAACTTTAATTAAAGAATATACAATATTAATTTTATATTCCCAACCCACAGCTTTTAATTAGAAAAGAAAAAAAGAAGATGCTTTATAATAAAGGTGATGCATCACAGTAATAAGGTTGTAGTTTTTTTTTTTTTTTTCAAATCAGTTTTTAAAAAATCATAAAGAAATAGTTTGCTCGGCATTTTTTTTTCAAATAAAGGTGATTAGGTGCTGCATCATAGCTTTTTTTCAAATCAAATCGCAGACGCGCTTCGCGGAAGACCATTCGCCTTTTGAGTTTGCTGGGCGATGTGTGCGCGGAAGACATACCAGGTCTCAAACGTGTGGAAGACGGACCAGATCGCAGGTGCGCAAAAGATTGACCGGATTGCAAACATACGGAAGGCTCGCGAGCGGCTTGTGAGCTCGCTTACAGTGGGACGAGCCGAGCTTGAGCTTGCATTCCGCGCACACAACGCGAGTTCTAGCTCGGGATTCGGCTTGCGAGTCGAGCTCGAGTTAGGCCTGACTCGAGCTCGACTCGACTCGTTTACACCCCTAATGGTTACATTAGGAATGAATGTTAGGAAAGTGCAATCATTGATGAAATATGCTTGAGGATTTTACTTTCCGATTGTAAATGAACTCAGGTTGGTTTGAATCACTGATATTAGTCAGTTCAATGTGATGGTGATAACTGTAGAGTGTAAGGACCAAGGTAGTATGGAGAAGTCTCTAGAACGATTCGAACGAGGTTTTTAATTCTCTAAAAGAATGAGGTAAATGAGGACATGTGATGGTTGTTCCTCTTACAAAGTCAATGGCTTTGGTATGTTTTTTGATCATCAGATAATTAGCCATATGAAAGAAAATATTGTGAGCACCTTGAACTCTTCTCTAGAAAATAGAAGAAATACGGGATAAAATCAATTACTGTAGTAGTTTGCAACACCATGTTAAGTGTAGGTGACATTGCATACTTGTCTTTATCTTTAATGGTAATGTTGAAGGATATAGTGGTTGGGTCGTTGTTCAATATGGACACTTGAGTGTCAAATATCGTCCTAGCCATCCTAGTCGTCCCTTGGCTCTTAATCCTATGGTCAGGATGGAGATCCGTTGGAGGCTCACCTGGATCATGCCGATCTCCTTTCATATTCAGGTGGCTAATTTAGGAAGGATTATATTAGGGCAATTATGTACGATTCCGTAGTTATTTATTTATTTTATTAAGATATCTTGTATAGATCTATAAATATCTATGAATAGGGATAATTTTGTGTAATAAAAGAAAAGCCTTTTTCCTCCAATTCTCTAAATTTGACATTGAGAGGAGTAGTTCACGTTAAACTGACAAACAAAATTATTTCTATCAGTTTGGTGCATAAATTACGGTTGGTGACTATACCCCATTCCAATGCTTACTCTTTTGTTTGGATTCATAAGGGGCCAAAGATGAGAATAGATCATCAACGCTGGCTCTCAAATTTGCAATCACCGAAGTCCGCATTGGTGAAATTGTATTCCTAGGTGGTACCACTTGTTGTAAGTCAATTTATCTTTGAGATCTATTATCTTCTTGATGGTATGCAATATATTACATCGACGATTTGATTTATATTAGCTCATCATAAAAGGAAGGACTTTTTTTCTAGCAAAGATTATGTGTGTCAATGACTGGCATGGTAATAATAGGGTAAGCATATAGGCTTGTATATGCAAGTTAGATATTGTCGATGCAAGTCTATACCCTTAAATAAGGGAGAAGCCTTGCTTTCTCAATTTCTCTACATTAGGCATAGAAGGTGATGTGTATGTGAAAAAGCCAACTAGGAGCAAGACACAAAATCCATCATGGATATATCATTGCCAAATCTATAAATGCATTGCAACTTGGCCATCAAGATTAACCCACCAAAGTGATGGCAATCAAGAGAGGCCAAGATTGTGCAAAGTTACAGAACGGTGTACCCTCAACTATTATAAGACATCTAAAAAGATGAAAGACTTGTCTTCCATGGTTGGCGAAGTTAGAAAGAGGTACCATTACAATAGAAACAAGTCAGAGAAAGTACTCCCAAGATATGACTGGATCTTTTAAGAGACCCTAGAGATGTAATACTACCCAAGCTTCCTCAACTAAGAGGTTTCTAAAAGAAGCTTCTAAGATCTCCTTGGAACTTATTCAAAAATTAGTCCCAAAGAAAACAAATTGGTATAGCTTCAAGGTTGAAAGTCAGCCATCCCCTACCCCAAAATTATGATTTCACTGGAATGAATTCCTATCACACGGGGGACCCATAATTTGAGAATAAGATATAGTGGTGATCATTTAATTCTTTTACGATTATAATTCGGGGTTTAGATCATGGATAGAAAATCATGTTTATTGAAGTTTTAATGGTCTGATTTCTCCATGAAAGTTGTCAATGGTGGCAATTCTTAGATCACACAATTGAGACCAATGACAATGCCCCGTGGTATTTCGTAGGCATGATTGGATTGTTAATTGAACATTAGACATAGGGGATCGTGGCTTGAAAGCTGAACCATTGCATAAGCTTTCGATTGCAGTAGGATAATGATTAATTTATTTTTTTAAAATATTGTTTGTATAAGTTGTATTTGAATTTAAATTTAGAGTATGATAATTCATGTAGGAATTATTGTTTAGTTTGAACTTAGCTAGGTTGTTATATTAGATATACTTTTTCTTTCTATGTGGAGTTTGTTTTTGGAAAGAGTAAGAGCTTGTCCTTGTTGTATTTGCGTATAAATAAACCTTATTTTCTTCTATAAAATCTACGGAGAATTTTCCTCAAAATAATTCCATTTTTTCTCTCTTTTTTATCATTTTAATAATATGATTCTGTCATTTTTGATAAAAAAATGAGTGTGGTATTTCCAAAATATTGAGTTGTGGTCAGGCTAATTTCATAAATTAGATTTAAGATTCTTATACTTTGCAAGCATTTGGGTTGTATAGAGATTCCAAATTTGCCAATTTAATGAACATCAAAGTCAAGGAATTATGTTGAGGATCTAAGGTCCAAATTACATTCATATTCAAAAAAGAATGAGTTGAGATATACCTAAATTAATAGGAATCATGCTCCACAATTAATGGGTCTATTTTATGTTAATTTAAGCTAGATTCTTACACCATTAAGATGTCATCTTTGTCTTATGTAGACATGAACATTTACAAGGATTAATGTGAAACTCATCAAATTGCACATGAATCAAAGTAGTTAAAAAGATTGATCGGATTGTTAATAATTCTACTAGGTTGACTTGGGATTGATAGGTGTTTGATTGAGGTGATTGCTGATCCCATAGGTTGAGGTTTGTAAGGAAATAACTCACGGCACATTTCAAGACCTCCTCTAACTATTTCTTAGGGGCGTCATGTGGGGAAAATTATTAGGTCCGGTCACCGAACCTATCTCTGCGTTCGGACGCCAATAGAAACACGCCATGTGGCTTCATTTTTTTATTCTAAAATTTTTGCTTTATGTCTTTGCAGCCCGACCGGCCCGACCCAACCCGAAGATGATACAAAATTTGGAATACAAATTGCGCACGAAGCGTTTCTTCCCTACGTTTTACACGACATTTTCATTTCCATCGGAATGTGCTGTTCTTCATTCGTTGGCATTTCCATTCTTGCAAGACATTCTTCCCGGCAGTAGACGACGACGGTTGAGTACTGCATTTTAGAAAAGGTAATGCTGCGCCTTTGTTGCGCCTTCGTTGTGCCTAAGTTGCGTTTATGGTGCGCTTTAAGTTATATTTTTATTTTTAGGGTTTAGTGTTGATTTCATATATACTACTTTGTTCAATGTGATCTTAAAAAATTTATGAACCCTATCTCAACCTTTTTCATAAAAGAGGAAAACCGTAAGAAGCGAAAGCTTTAGTTGAGCTTTAGGTGCGCTTTAGTTGCGCTTTCTTAATTTATTTTTTTTTTCAGATGTTGTATCAAATGCCAGTTACTTCTCGATGCTATGTTACAACTTTCAGAAAAATTTGCGATGCATTTGTCGAGATAATTGATGATGAAATTGAGCAGACGTTTCAGAATTTGAAAATTTATCAATTTCTGAAGTTTCCAGCATTCCAGCAGTGTATACCACTTCTATTTGAGATTTTGAAAATTTGGAATTCTGCTGATGAAGGCTTTGTTGTGAATGGTCATTTGCTTAAATTCACTTCTGATGAGGTGTCTTTGTTGACAGGTTAGCTTTTGAATAAGAAATTTTTGAGATATTTTTATACTTTAAATTTACTATATTTGGCTAATTAAACAAAAATTTCTGATAGGTTTGCCTAACAGAGGTGATGAAATAAAATGGAAGGTTGATCCACTGACTGGATCTCTATCAACTGATATAAAAACTGAAATGACAAAATTAGATAGATTAATTGATAATGCTACTAAGATAAAGACATTTATAATGTTTTTGTTATCTAATCTTTTTTTTCCACTAAATAACCATAAAACTTCTAGAAGGCTCATATCTATAGCAAATAATGTAAATGAGTTCACTTCTATTAATTGGACTGCATGTATAAGGAATTTCATGGTCAATGAATTCAATATAATTCTTGACAAGTTTGCAATGGAAAAATTATTGGGTTACATCAATGATTTTTCTCCTCTCCTACTGGTAAGTCTCGTCTACTAAATTTATTTCATTTCATTAAGGTTTTTAATTTATAATGTTTTATGTGTGCTTTTATACAGATATGATTTTTGGAACACTTTTTCTGTAATAAACCATCCAATCCAGACTCAAGACCACGTTTTTTGAGATGGGAGGGGAATACAAAAATGTACTATACCCAAGACAGTGCTACAAAGTTATTTAAATTTTTGAAGAACAATGAGGTAATTTTTAAGACTAAATTTTAATTGTTTATTTTATTGTTAGAAAGCGCGCCTAAAGCGCACCTAAAGCGCAACTAAAGCGCTTTAGGTGCGCTTTTAGGCGCAACTAGAGCGCAACTAAAGCGCTTTAGGTGAGCTTTAGTTGCGCCTAAAAGCGCACCTAAAGCGCTTTAGTTGCGCTTTAGTTGCTCTTTAGATGCGTTTTAGGTGTGCTTTAGTTGCACTTTAGGTGCGCTTTAGTTGCACCTAAAGCGATTTAGTTGCGCTTTAGGTGCGCTTTCTAACAATAAAATAAATAATTAAAATTTAGTCTTGAAAATTACCTCATTGTTCTCCAAAAATTTAAATAACTTTGTAGCACTGTCTTGGGTATAGTATATTTCTGTATTCCCCTCCCATCTCAAAAAACGTGGTCTTGAGTCTGGATTGGATGGTTTATTACAGGAAAAGTGTTCCAAAAATCATATCTGTATAATACCACACATAAAATATTATAAATTAACATTAAAAACCTTAATGAAATGAAATAAATTTAGTAGACGAGACTTACCAGTAGGAGAGGAAAAAAATCATTGATGTAACCCAATGGTTTTTCCATTGCAAACTTGTCAAGAATTGTATTGAATTCATTGACAATGAAATTTCTTATATATGCAGCCCAATTAATAGAAGTGAACTCATTTACATTATTTGCTATAGATATGAGCCTTCTAGGGGTTTTATGGTTATTTAGTGGAAAAAAAGATTAGATAAACAAAATATTATGAAGGTCTTTATCTTAGTAGCATTATCAGTTAATCTATCTAATTTTGTCATTTCAATTTTTATATCAATTGATAGAGGTCTAGTTAGTGGATCAACCTTCCATTTTATTTCATCACCTCTGCTAGGCAAATCTGTCAGAAATTTTTGTTTAATTAGCCAAATATAGTAAATTTAAAGTATAAAAACATCTCAAAAATTCCTTATTCAAAAGCTAACCTGTCAACAAAGACATCTCATCAGAAGTGAATTTAAGCAAATGACCATTCACAACAAAGCCTTCATCAGCAGAATTTCAAAATTTCAAAATCTCAAATAGAAGTGGTATACACTGCTGGAACGCTGTAAACTTCAGAAATTGATAAATTTTCAAATTCCGAAACGTCTGCTCAATTTCATCATCAATTATCTCGACAAATGCATCGCAAATTTTTCTGAAAGTTGTAATATAGCATCGAGAAGTAACTGGCCTTTGATACAGCATCTGAAAAAAAAATAAATTAGGAAAGCGCAACTAAAGCGCAGGAAAAGCACACCTAAAGCAAACCAAGACTCCAAGTCTAATTGTTATGCAAATTTCTTTTCCACTTAGTTTGTCCAAAACAAATGCAACCTAAATGTCAAGCATAATTATTATTTAATAATATCAATAAACCATATGAATAATCATCATGGTCGTCATCCCTAACTACTTGGGACTAGCTTTATAAATCCTCATTATTATCAGTAAACAAAATATTGGACACTACTAACATGATATTATATAGCAGATGCTAGAGAACCAAACAATTACCTAAATAGCATATCACTTTAGTTTCTGGACTTTGTATAAAATATTGTTAGGAAATGTTCTGTAAGCCATCAGTTGGGCAAAAAATGTGTAGGAGCGACATGGAATGTAACGCCCACCATATTCCACGAGTCATTGCTTTGTTGTTTTAGCATTAGATGTCTTTATTTTTTTGAGTTGCGCTGTGGGGCTCTACCCAATCATATTGCTATATTCGTTTATGCAGAAGTTGCGGGCTCTTATGTGTCCAGAAAGGTGCATTGAAGTTATATAAAACAGTGGGACATATAAGAGTATTGAGTTGAAGTTTGGAACTCTGAATAAGTTGTGTTGGTAAAGGAGATTTTTTCAGAAATCTGTTGTTTGTTAACATAAATGATAAGGGACCCTCGCACACTTACCAATTTCTTGTTATTTGCCTAGTTGATTGAAGTTATAAAACACGTTTATGAAATTCATTAGATTCTGACATGAGAGAAAATTTGGTGGAGATATTCGAGGTTTGGATCTATCTTGAGAAGAGTGCTATATATGGATAGTTGATTCGCTTTTATATTTCACTCATATCAAAATAAATGTAATCAGTATCATTTTGATCAGGATATCCTCATCCAAATTTTTCTTTGGGCTAACATTTTTATTTTCACACGCAACGCGAGTAAAAAACAAATTCTCTACAAAGAAGCAAAGAAGCCCTCACAAGAAATCCTTTGAATGCCCATATCACAACACACAAGATAGTGACTATTGTTTCTACTACATTTGGCTAAATAACATTCCTTCATTTATTTAGCTGCCACAGTGCTACTCAGTCGTAGTAGTGCTGCTGTCATGCTGTGCTGCAAATATTATGTTCTAAAAATTTCATTTTTTCAGTAGCCAATTAATCTGTGTGACATATAAACTTCTCTTTCGTTCTCTACCATCATCATAAATCTTTCTTCTTGTCGAACTGAGAAATATCTTTTTTTATATGTCCTTACTCCTACCTGACGAACTCCAAAACAGGTCTCCATCGGTATCTCGCATTCGAGCCAAGATGCTCTATGCAACCACCAAGCAACGATTCAGGCGAGAGATGGATGGAGTTCACTATGAGATTCAGGCGACAGAACCTTCTGAGCTTGACATTGAGGTACTCAGAGACCGAGCAAATTGATAAGCATGCTTTTTGCCCCTCAAAATATTAGTAGATAGCTTATTAATCACGCAAAACACATTTAATATCCATCCCATGGTTGGAAAATGATTGATTGTGGCTTTCATATTTGGATTATATATATGCAAAACTCTTATACTGCTTGAATATATTTTGTAGACATGCTGTATGCTATGGATTTATCAACCTATTTTTGAGCTTGTTAAACTTTGATTAGTCTTGATCTTGATGATAATATGTATATTTTTTATGCACATATCTTTTGCAATGCTGTAACAAATTTCGGTTTAAGCTTTTTTACTTTTTGAGGGTAATTAATGACGAGAATGGGATAAGCAATTTTATAGATTAATTATAAAAAAGCAAATTTCATGAAACTTGGGTTTTGTTTGGGTCAATTTTTTTATGATCTTATAAAATTGATGTGGAGAAAATGATTTTTTTTAAATTGCTGCAGAGAGCATCTTTTTAGCGTAATTTTTCTTTTTAAATAGCGAAAAAGTAATGGTCAAATAGAAATTATAGTTATGATATGAAAAACAAAACAGTAAGAAAGTTATCCTAAATGAAGCCTTGGAGGCATGTAATAATATGATTGTTGCTTTTCAACGGCTTAATGGTTAGTTATGACTTAGAAAACTTGTCATAATTGTTTTCATTAAGGTTTCGTTTGGAATAGTTTTATTATTATTTTTTATTATAAAAATTTTTAATTTAAGAAATTTTTGTACTAGAAAATAATTTTAGAAAGCAGTAAAAAAGTTATCCCAAATGAAGCAGAAAACTAATTGATTAAAAGCCCTTAATCTAACTCATTTTACAAAATTTCAAAGGAAAAAAGTTACATTTATTTTTAAAATAGAAATGATAGGATTTTTATTAAGGCTTTGTTTGGGATAGTTTTTTTATTATTTTTTAGTACGAAATTTTTTAATTTTAAAATTTTTTATACTATTTAAGCAGCAATGAAAAAGTTGTCCCAAATGAAGCTTTGAAATATTATGGAATAAAGAAGTTGGTAAAAATCTATCTATGTTGTGAAATATTATGGAATAAAGAAGTTAGTAAAAATCAATTTCGATGCTTTAAAAGTTTCTTAAATAATATTTTGAAAGAAACTAACACGGAAATAGGGAGAGATGGCATTTAAAGCATATTGTTATAAAGATTAATTAACTAATATTTAACAATTAATGAGTTTTTAAATTTCTGTAATTGTTAAATTGAGAACAATTGTTAAGCAAAGCTTTCAATTCCTCGCTGTTCGAGTTTAAACAGGAAAAAAAAAAAGCTTTGCTCTCTAACTTGAATCTGAATCAAAAAATTCGGATTCGGATTGATCCGTTCAATAAATGGGATAGATTTAGGTTGAGCTTTTTAACTCATTTATTAAACAAGTTAGATTCAGTTAACCCGTGAACTTCGGTTGACCTGTGAACTCCATTTTTGATATGAAGAGAACCTGTTTAATATATATATATATATATTTTGATATAAACTTTTTTATTTTTGATCAAATATTTCAAACTCAATCTTTGAGTTAGTAGCGGGTTGGATTTGAGTTAGTGTTTTGATCTATTTGTTAAATAGGTCGTGTTTGAGTTGATTATAATCGGATTAAGCCAATTTTGAATGAGATCCGGATACAGCCCGTCAACCTGTTTTGACTCGTGGAAATAATAGAAGCCTACCACAATTTTGTATAAAAAAAGGTTGAAGCTGCGAAGTATTCTCAACTACAATCATGGGTTTGCCACTCTCCATTATCCAATCTATTTTTGATATCAATATGAAGCAGGAGAAATTTCCCTATCTGTTGGAAAATGGCCCTCTCAACACCAGTGTCATCACTCAAGCTAATTCCCTTCAAGAGCAATACATCAAAGCTTCAATTATCAAAAGTTTGCTGGTCAAACAAAGTGCTAAGATGTTCTTTCATCATTCATGAGGTTCAAACAACTTTCATTATGAATAGGGATATTGTTGATAATATAATGTTAACGTATGACTTATATTTTCAAATCAGGGTTGTCAGAGGGGATATTTCTTTCTAAGCTTGACCTTCCAAAGCCTTTGGGTTGATCAACACACACTTTATTTTGATAATAATGATATAGAAAGGCTTTCATCAAATCTTTATAAATTGGGTGACTGCTTGAATTATTAATGAGATTCCAATGGCCTCATGCAATGCAAGGATGTCCACCATCTCCTTATTTTTTTACTATTGCGATTGACATTTTTTCTTGCCTAAGGTTCTGAAAAGGATATACATTTTGAATTTTATTGGCTAGATATGGCTATCTCATCTTTTATTTGATGATGAATTGTTAGCTTTTGGGGGAGTTGGCATGACAACAATTATTGCTCTAAAAAATAACCTCTACTCTCAGCTATGTTCATGGGACTTGAAGTGAACACCCAAAAACAATAAGTTTATTTCTTCAAAGTTATGAACAATGGTAAAAAATATTTGCGACGTATTTTTGTGAGACTATCATTAGTGGTCGTCGATACACCGACTAACCTCTTACCATGATTCGAAAGGGTCCATTGGAGTAGCCAAGGGATAGAACCTTCCAATCATTTTGTGTTGATCATCTTAGGGCCCGTCATCGCATAAACCCTAGGTGTTACCCTCGTAGACATTGAATCAATATGCCTATATATTGGCCCAAGCTAGTCTTGAACAACAATATATTAAGCTTTTAGTGATGTTGATTCCACACATATTCATGTTTAATCATCTTGATGCTCCTACACACTTGTCATACGTGTGATTATGCTGGCAACATATGGAAATAATTCAATGAATTTTGATACGATGCGATTACATAAACATGAATGATTGAACTTTCTAAAGTCATTTAGTATTTGATTTATGAACAATTTTTATCAATGTGCGCAGAACTCCAATTATTATTTTATTTATATATTTTTTCATAATTTTAGTAGCATTTTATTGATCTAAGCATTGATTTATCACGTGACTTTAATTCATTCTAATAGATTATAATTATCAAATGACCTCTCTACCCTTATACTTTCTCTTAAGAAATTTTCATTTCCCTTACCCTAAATTAGTCCATACTATAAGAGAGAGAAGCATAAGGGCTAGAGAGAGTGTAACAACCTAACTTTTAATTATTGAGAAATTGTCCGCTTTAGCATAAGGGTCTCACAATTTTATCTTGTTGGTGTAACTTCCCAAAAGGTCACCCATCCCAGGATTTCTCCGGGACGTGCATGCTTAACTATGGAGTTTCTTAATGAAACTTCAATCATTACACTAAAAGATATCTCCATATTTAAAAGTTTAGCTTCTTTTTACTTAAGAAGTTTCACAATCTCTCCCACTTAAGTAACTAACATCCTCGTCAGCATCTGTATCCAAGAATCATCCACCAGGCAGATAGGATTCTAGTGGTAGCCCCTACAAGTTCAAGTGGTGAATCCCACCACATAGCACTTTGTCCCATATAGGGTTCAAGAGGTGGCTCCCATGACATAGCACTTTGTCTTGTTTGATACTTAGTTCCCATCTTTTGGTTGGTATATTTCTCTTATACCATTTGTAACAACCTAAACTCTTAATTATCAATAAATTGTTCGCTTTGACCTAAGGGCCTTACAGTTTTATCTTATTGGTGTAACTTTCCAGGAGGTCACACATCTCAGATTTTTTCGAGATGTACACGCTTAACTATGGAGTTTCTTAATGAAATTTCAATTATTACACCAAAAGGCACATCGATGTTTAAGAGTTTAACTTTTTTTTACTTAAGGAGTTTCACAATATCTTCCACTTAAGTAATTGACGTCCTCATCAGCATATGTATCCCAGAATCATCCACCGGGCAGATATGATTCTAGAGATGGCCCCTACAAGTTTAAGTGGCGACTCCTGCTATATAGCACTTTATCCCATACGGGATTCAAGAGGTGGCTCCCATGACGTAGCACTTTATCTTGTATGCCACTTAGTTCCCATCTTTCGGTAGGTGTATTCCTTTAATACCATTTGTAGCAGCATAAACTCTTAATTATCAAGAAATTATTAGCTTTGGCCGAAGGGCCTCATGATTTTGTCCTGTTTGTGTAACTTCCTAGGAGGTCACCCATCACAAAATTTTAACCATTACACCAAAAGACGCTTCAATGTTTAAGAGTTTAGCTTCTTTTTACTTAAGGGTTTTCACAGAGAGTATGAGATGATTCAGAGGAGTGAGAGTTAGTATTTAAAACCAATATAATTAAAAGAATTAATCCTCGCTATGTCATCCCATTTTAGATTTTATTGTTTTTGTCTCTCTAATAATATTTTATAGGAAATGCACAAATGGATCAATTTTTGGAGAATTTTTTTGGACTTACTAGATGAGATTATGATGTTTATTCCCTCTATGTTAGTCAAATTTTTACATAATTGCATCCTATATGAATGGGTGATTTTTGTGTATATATATTTCATATAATTTCAACATATAATCTCATGAGTGGAATAATTTGTAGGTATTATTTATCATAATATGTGACTTCTCATGTTTAACAAATAAGTCATCGAACATGCAATATGACTATCTTGCTATAATTATAAAGCTTATTATGCACAGGCACAAACACGAAGACACATATATGACACAACATAGACATGAGACACATCAATTATTAAAAATATAGGACAGAGACAAGGGTAGGACACAATATTATAATTTTATACCAAAAAAATGTATAAAAATTGAATAAGTAAAATATTAATAATAATTGAGAAATAATAAGTAATTTAACTATAAGTTGTGCTTGAAATGATTAATATTAGGATGTCGAGAGGTAAGTGTTGATGTCGTGTTAGGCATCGAGAGGAGAGATGACAATGCTCTCAATTAGACATCATTATTGTGTAATCTGCATAAAAAATTAATGTCAAGTTGTCATCAGTCGTCGATCTTGAGATGATGTCGATCATCAATGTTAATACGACATTGGATAAAGAGAAGATGTTGGGATTATACTAGAGCATGATTATAGATGTTGAAATTGCTGGTGTCAGGCATCAATGTTAACACAATGTCAGACTTTGATGTTGAGATGATTTTAAAATACTGATGTTGTGATGACATTGGTTGCCGATATTGAGATGACATCGAATGTTGTTATGAAACCCTAACTGCAACCTGCTAAAGAGAAATGAAAATGAGAATGTTCAGGAAATGAGATATGAAGTGTGAGCGATTCATTTGGGGTTTGGAAAAAAATAAGAAATTTAGTTTTTCTTTTAAATTAAATAAAAATTTGAGATACAACAAATTATATTTAAAATATTTTAGACATGCATGTAAAATACGCATGTCCAATTTATTTTTAATATTTCTTTAATCAGACACATCTTCAATGCGTCCGACATGTGTTAGAGGCGTATCAAATGCATGTCATGTCCGATATATGTCGAACACTGTATACCTCTTTGAGGAGAAGTATCGGTGCATCATAGCATAAGGCTTTTGATGTGTGTATGTTTATGCATGTTTTATAAGCCCTTATCTTTTTTGCTTTTGTCATGGATGTTCTCACAAGACATTTACAAGAGGATGTACCTTAGTTTATGCTTTTTGCTGATGATATTCTTCTTATTGATAAGACTAGAGAGGTAGTTGAAGGTAAACTTGAATTATGGAGGACAACCTTAGAGTCTAAAGATTTTCGTTTGAGTAAATTTAAAATCAAATACATGGAGTGTAATTTTAGTAGTAATAGATCTAGTGGGGATATGTGACTTTGAGCAATCAAGTTATTAATAAGTGTACTTGTTTTAGATATTTTGGGTCTATTGTTCAAAGTGATGGTGAAATATATGAGGATATTATTAGTAGAATTCAAGTTGGATGGTTGAAGTGGAGGAATGCTTCGGGTTTTTTGTGTGATAAAACAGTACCACTCAATCTTAAGGGAAAATTTTATAAGATAGTGGGGAGACCTGCAATGCTTTATGGCGTAGAATGTTGGCCATTAAAAGAGAAGCATAATATTAAGTTAAGTGTTGCTGAGATGAGGATGCTCGAGTGGATGAGTGGGCTTACTCTTAGAGACAGGATACGAAATGAGCATATCCAGGAAAAGGTTGGAGTAGTTCTAGTGATAGATAAGATTAGAGAGAGTTGCCTTAGATGGTTTGGTCATGCAAAATGTCGGCCTTCTGATGACCCTATTAGGAGAGTAGATGTATTGGATTTGACCTATGTTAAGAAAGGTAGAGGTAGACCTACAAAGACTTGAGTAGAAAATATTAGAAATGACCTTTCTTTATTTGATTAAATGAGAATTGGACTCTTAACATGGCACAATAGAGAAAAAAAATTCATGTAGCTGACTCCACGTAGTGGGATAAAGGCTTGATGTTATTATTGTTGTTGTTGTATGGCTATCTAATATACACTATTTAGCATGTTTTATTTTATTATAGTATTGTATGTTAAAATAGTGATTAGCATAACTTATGCTTAATAACACTCATTTGGGATATGTTATATTTATAATCAACATTACTTATTTGTGCATTTAAATGTTTAGTGTATTAGTTGCTATGAATTATGTAGTCAAATTAACCACTTACATTATACTTATAGTCATAAACTCATGCATTAGCTTAATTGTTTAATCAATACCATATGTTCACTTATGTGGTGTCACTCTCTAATATTCTTTATCGTAATCATTTATATTGTGGTTGAAATTTGTATATTCAATTATATTAGCTTATCACATTGTGTATATCTTGTCTCATATAGTTGTCTACTACTTTGTATACTACTTTTATTTCTTTTTTAATATATTATTTTGCGAGGACTTGATTTCAAAAGAAGTCCAGTGTGGCATATTTTACACCTAATTAAAATTAACATCATTCCCCTTAATGCACCTTACCCTTTAGGGATGTGACTATCTGCCTCCTAACATATGATGTTCATAAACTTCTAATATCTAGAAACAACAATGTTCGATGGCTACACACCATCGACATTTAATGTTAATTTTCCATGCATGTAGCCCTCCTCTCATAAGGAGAATGACTAAGTTGACTAATTTTTAATGTTTGATATTTACCAATGGAAAAACATCCAACATTCATTTTATGTTTACTAGGTTGCTTGATCCCTTTATTGTAAGGAGAATTACTAAGATAATCGTTGCTAAATGCCCACCGTCGCCCGTCCTTCATTGATATTAGACATTCACACACAAATGCTTGCAGTTGACCGACATATAACTCAATATGTGTAACGGCCCATAATTTAATTTGAAAGAATTATTCTTTTATCTTTAAATTAATAACAATCAGAGCTTTTTAATCTCTTTTATTAGTAAAAATATCAATGAAAATAAATATATTGATCAAACATCAATGTAGATATGTATTCATTACTCCCAAAAATTATGTACAATACTCAAGAATTACAATTACGACATATCTTTCTAGTCATGAGTATAAAAGAATAACTACAAAAAGGGAAGAAATAAAACAACAGTAAATTTGGAGAATCCTGATCAATCTTACACTCTTAATCCTCTGCCATGACATGAAATCATTTAATCATATATAATGAGCTTAAGAGCCCAACAAGTAACCAAATCATACGACTGACTCAAAGCATGAAAAAAGAGCAATATGTATGTCATGAGTAAATTCATAGCAGTAGCGGTTATATGATCATGAATTGATGCAGAAGCAGTAAATTGCACATGTAGTTGTGGTAAAGTCTATAGCTAGTAAAACAGTATGATGCAGAACCCATTAAAGTATTATAGTGTAAAAACTAATAAATTGGTATGGGTGTCAAATCAATAAATAAGTCATCATAGTAGTATTGTTTAATAAGTAAAAAAATCATATAAATCAGTAGAACCAAAGCTTTAATGAAGACCATCACACAAGGTCAGTATCCCCATAATTAGTAACAAAAGATCAGTAACCAATAACAGTATCAGTGAATCAGTATCAGAATTAGTGATTAGTAATACTATCGTCGATGAGAGTAATAGTAGAGCAGTATAGTAATACTAACAATAAATTCGTACAATGATAATAAGTCAGTGCAATAATAATAATGTTATACAATAACAATGAATTAGTAACACACAATTCAGTAATCACACTAAATAAGTAAAGAGTTTTGACAAAATGGAATTTTCCCTGTAATAAGTTAGTTGTTAATAACCGTTGGCTCAGTAAATATAATTGTCACTCCTTGGTTATCGGCACAATAATAACTCCCAATCAGTGAATCGTGTGAATTAATAGAGGATAACACCAAACTATATTATTTAAAGGAAAGTCCATCTGCCCAATATTCTGTACATGTTAGTTAGTCACCAGCCAACGTTAATGAAACCAACCTTCACTTGCCTTCACACATATTATTATCACAAAATTTTATAAAAATAATAACGACCAGCTATTACTCAACCACATACCAGTATTCATTCACAATGCCTATTCTAGTAATATGTGTATAATAAACTACCAATTTTTTATTTTAGAAAAATTCATAAAAAATATAATATCTTTCATTCTACCTAGTGAAATTTAGAAATATTATAGTCAAAATGTCCAAAATATTCAATACAATAATATATAAAAAGTTATACAGTTAAAGTTTAATAAATAAAAACAATAGAAAAAAATCAATTTTAAGACAAATCCAGCGGTCAAAATCAAAATATTTGAAAATAGAGATAGGATTTGAGTTGCCTAGCTGGATTGGAATAATTTTCGTAAAAGTGGTAAAGAAATCCAACGGCCAAAAACCCTTCTTCCCTTTCTCTCTCTCCTCCTTTCTCTTTATTCCCCTTCAGTTCCTTTTCTGGCAAGCTAGCATGAGGTGAGAGGTTTGACGGTTGAGTGGAGAGAAATATATATAAAAATAATTTTTAATACGTAGCATCGCTAAGACATCACACAGCCGCATCGCTGCATGTCGAATCCAGAATTATTGTAGAACATGTCAATGCCATAGCGGCCATTCTAGGCACCATTGTGCTCCAAAACCCAACGCCTCAGCACTCAAAGGCATAGCGCCGCTGCGCTGCAGTTCAAACATAAATTCAAAATTTTTTCAACACTTTTCAAATTTTCAGGTTATTACATTATGTTTATTATGGTCCAATTTTTGATGCTCTTCATTATCCTTCATTGACGTTTATTAGCCAACAATTTTGTACATCAGGTGATCAACATCACTTCTTGTTTATTGGCTAACCTCCATCAACTAATGTCTTATTGCCGGTACTAGTTATTGCTTTTAGTTTGATGATTGATGCCTTTTAATCTATATCCATCAACTGATGCTTGCCATCCTTCATTTACAACGTTGCCTCATATTCCTACCTCAAGTAATAATACCAAATAATATTTTTATGTTATATTTTTATCTTAAGGGTGAAAATATTAAAGTACCTACAACAACAACAACAATAACAACAAGCCTTTATCCCACTATGAGGGGTCGGCTACATGAATCTTTTTTTTATTGTGTCCTGTGAAAATATTAAAGTACCTATGAAAAAATAATTACCTGAACTCCATATGAAAATTTCAGGTTTAGGTTAACTTGCGCTTTATTTAGGTTGGATTCAGATCAACTTAAGTGGCTTAAAAAAATAGATTGAGGTTGAGTACACTCGAGAATGATGATTAATTATTTATTTTTTAAAAAATAATTAATGAAAATGGGTTATCTTTATAATAGTAGAATTCAAGTTGGATAGTGATGTGATTGAAAAAAATATAGTTTTGAAAATGTTTAATTTTTTTTGGAAAATATTTAATTTCTGGAATTTTAATATTTGAAATCGAACACTTATTATGAATAATATATCACCTCGAAAGGTGAACATATCGTTCCCTAATAGGTTCAGATTACAAATCTGTGAATTTATCCTGATTATTATAATCAAACTGAAGAAGAAATAATATATGATCCCGAAGGATCAAAATAATGTTTAATCCATTGTTCGACTACAATAATTGAGATAAGATATCATTAATTTCATAATTAAAATTATGATTGATATATCTATCCAGAGAAAGAAGATATCAATCACTATCGGTAGTTTAAATATGACGATAATGATCGTAAAGTTTGAATTTTCTAAAGATAATTAATTAAAATTTTGAAAGCTTGATTTTGAAAATCTGGCCTGGGTTTCTAAATCTCCTACGAGCGCAAGCTCTCGTAGTTAATTACATCGTAGGAAATCAGAAATTTCCTGTGAAAACTCTTGATTAAAATAGCGATATGAATTTTATTTAAGATTTCAACGTTTGATGTCAAAGGAGGTAGGGACTGAAATTTTCAATCGGGAATGGTTCAATGTTGAACACTTATTTCTGGAGTCAAAGGAGAAAAAAGTATGAAGTGTCTTGAGATTCTGAATTACTTCAAAAATACCTCAAACTATCCTAAGTGTTTGGCTTGAATTAGATTGAAAGAGATTTAATATTTGAATGATCAATTTTATTAGAAAGTGGGAATTAGATTCCCGGAAGTTGAGATCTTAAGATTGAACATCTGCCTCAAAATCTAAGTCTAAAATTGGGTACTGAAAATCAGTGACCCAGAACCTAGCTAATGCAATGCAATCTTGGACTTACCTCGGCCTGGATTGGGGAGCCAGCTAAATCACCTAAACGCTTCAAAACCATGTTGTCCGGTCTTTTATGAAAGAGTGGTTAGGGACATTATTTAAGATTGAGTTTTGAGGAGTTGGGGTCGACATCTAGAGCAGATTCCTAATTGACCCATTTGACATATGTTGGGTGAAATGCTTAAGCTAAAAATATAATTAAGAATTAGACTTAATTTTTAATTTGTATCTAATGTAATGCATACTAGTTGACTCGATTAAATGCTTGAAATCAGAATAAAGCAATTTTAAAATCAGGCTTAAAAATAAATTTTATCCTAGGGATTGCATAACATCCCCTTGGACAGAACTGCACCCTAATAGGTCAGGTGGTCTGCCAAAACCCGCAGGCGGGGAGGTGCCTAATAAGGTAGAGAAGATTTAATATGATGCATGAAAAACCCCCAGCGAGTCCGGGCTTACTTCTTAAAAATGTTAGAGTTACTATCTGAGCCTAAAGTTTTTAAGTTTTATTTAAGTAGAAATAGTTTTAAACGTGTCCTCACGAGCCTCCGATCGGATTCCAGGCTAAATCAAATATGACATGCAAGATCGCCAAAAAAAACTAATAAAAGCAGGCAAATCCTAATCACAATCAACACATCAATCAAATCAATCAAATAATTAAATCAATTAAATAAATATTCAAAATAAAAGTCCATAGGCAAGTGCCTTTTAATTATACAACCCAGGGTCTGCATGAAAGTAAAGTGGCCGGGTACTTATGACTTCAACCCAGATTTTACTCCTAAGACTCAAATGACTTTGAGAATGGGTCTTCTCGTTCTTCACTTCTTCGTCCTTCTAGAACTCCTTGGATCGTCAGGTTCGGATATCCAAATGAAAAGAAACTCCCCCTGAATAGGGGTGTTATCTTTTCTCTTTGGAAATTCTAAAAGTATCCTAACTTAGGCTTCCAAATGGAGGAGAATTCTCCCCTAAGGGATGTCCTCTCCTCTTTGGAATCTAAATAGGATGTATATAACCCATTCTCAAGTCACTTTAAATATTTACAACTCAATTACAACTCAAATCAAATTATATTTTGAATTTAAAAGAGAAATATAGACTCAACAACCTGCAGGGTTATCCTAATAATCAGTAGTTAATATTTGACATCTCAAACAGTAATAATTAATCTCAAGTAATTAATATTTAAAATAATGCTCAAATCACAGCCACACTTGGCCATGCTCTTTTAATTTTAAAAGGGGTCTTAGCATGCTTAGCACCTGCACAAAATATGTCAATTTTTAAAGCTTAATTATTTGCCCCCTTTAGTTTTAAATGCCCTGTGTGAGCATGGCCACCTGCATAAGATTGAATTAGTACAAATCGTCCCTAGCATAGGGGTAGATTTAACCTACAATCAAATCAACACAGAATACAGTAAATAAATAGACAATCACATCAACATCAATTACTTAAATTAACAACCAGCATGCAATGAAAACTGCGAAAAACCTAGCACACGCAAGTAGCAGAAAAGTAAACACCGTCCTAGCCTAAGACTAGAGTTGTTTGTCCTAGAAAACCATCTAAAGTGTGTGAGGTAGGCTGTGTGGGTTTGATATGTCCTAAGTAGGATTATTAGTTAAAGTTATTCGATGTTCTGGTTGGTTGAAAGGCTTAAAGGAGATTTTAATTGAAGTTTAAGTCTTAATGATTTAAAATTGATTTTAAAGTTGATTTTGATTGTTTATTGGATATCACATTTGTTGCACACCGAGGCCGCAAAGTTTATTTCACCTTCCTTGGGGCTAATTTAATAGCCTCATAGGCTTGGGTTACCTAGTGGTACCCGGTATAATTAAATATTTTGAGTTTGATTAAGGTTTGAAGATTGATTGAATTTTAATTAAGGTTGGTTGCTTGCTGGTTTTAATATTGATTTAAGATTTTTTTGGAATTTTAGATCATTTGTTGAATTTTAGAATTTTCTAGATTATTTTAATGATTTAATTCAAGGGTCAAAAGTTAACTTTTTGATTTAAAGTATTTTTTAGAAATTTAGTATTTTATTAAAATACTAGACCTTAATACGATCAGTTAGACAGTAAGTACACTAAAATTAGATTTTTCTATATTTTATTATGAAGATTTGAAATTTTAACTAGATTTTGAACTAGGTTTGACCAAAAATTGACTTTTTCAAAATTAATTGATTTTTGGAAACTAAACATTTTTTATAAATATTAGACCTTAATATGAGTTGTATGCCTTTGAGTTTGTTCAATTTGGAGTTTATTGGAATTAGTTATGTATTTTTGAAGTTTTGATAATTTATTGGATTTTAAAAATTAGTTTAATTAAAGCCCTCTTTGTGATTTGAATCCAAATGAAATCCAAACTACTTGAAATCAACTCCAAAGGTCAGGAATGACCTGAGGAGTGATCTCCAAGTGTTTGGAAAATTTTTAGAATTTTTAATTATTTTTAATTAATTAAATTAATTAAATATTGAATTTCAATTAAAATTAAATTAAGCTTGATTTTAAAGTCCAGTCAAGGGGCTTTTATTTTTCATTGATTAAAGATTCAATTCTAGGTAGTTTGAGGTATTATTTATAATTTTTGGATTTAATCATGATTTATTACATTTTCTGGAATGTTTTAAGGCTTAATTAAGATTCAATTTTGATTAATTTAATTAAGGGGCTTAATGACTTCAAAATTCAGTGGAAAATTTTTCTAAGGCTGAGAATGTCACTATGTTTAAGTGTTCAAAGTTTCAAGTCAAAATAAGATGTGTCCTAATTATTGAAAATATTCTAAGTTTTATAATCGAGTCCTTAATGACACTATGTTTGAGTAGGTTTTAATCAAAGTTCAACTAATCCTTGAATTAACATAAATATATAAACATACACAAACACAATCAATTTCTAAGTCTAGGAGAGCCTTAGAGCTAGGTGGTGTGTGCATTCTAAGCATGCAAATCAAGTTAAAATTTGATTAATTAAAAGATTAATCAATGAATAATTAAACCAAGTAATTATTCATTGATTAATCATCACTCCACATAAATCCTATTCAATCAAGCTCAATTTATGTTCAAACTTTTATGTGATCTCTCAAAGTTCAAGGATTTAAATGCATATAATTTTAAAATGGGTTTTAAAATATACTTTTATATAAAACCTATATATAATAATATAAGTTTTAAAATAAGATAGTTAAAAATATCTTCAATTAAAATAATTTGAGAGATCCACTGATTTCGAAGTAGTTTGAAAATAATTTTTAATTAATTTTTTTTATAAACATAATATTTAATTAAATATTAATTAAATATCAAGCTATTCAAATTATTCAAATTACTTAAAATTAATAAAAAAATTTAAAATTAATTTTAAATTAAAGTATTTAAAATTTCACAAAATTTGATATATTATTTATATTTCATGAATTAATTTGAATCTTATTATGAATTTTTAATTTTAAGGTTAATTAATATATTTAATTAGTTTAAAAATTAATTAATATTTAAGGTAAATCTTAAGTTGGATTAAATCAAGTTTTAAAATTTTTTTTTGGAATTTTAAAATTAAAGTTTTCAAAATCATTTGAATTTAATTTCAATTAAGATTAATTAAATGTTTAAAATATTTAAAATTTATTTAAAATATTCAAAATATTTGAATTAATATTTAATATCAAATTAAAATATTTTGAATTTTATGAATCTAAACATGAATTGTTAATAATTTATGTTTAAATTTGAAATTTTTGTTATTCTTTGAATATCTTAATGATTAAATATAAATATAATATGATTAAATATAATTGATATTGATTATAATTCCAAAAATTATATTAATATAAGTTATTGAAATATATCTTGATATAAATCAGATTTTTTTATATATATTTGAATATATCAATTTAAAATTTTGAAAATTTTTTGACTATTCTTAATTAAATATTAATTAAAAATATTAGATATTTGATATTTTAAATAATTTAAAATGCATATAATATTTTAAATTAATATTAACTTTAAATTAAAGAGTTTAATTTTCTGAGCATTTTGACATATTACATGTATTTTTTGGATTAATAATTAATTTTAAATTAATTTTTGATTTTTTTAAGGTTTAAAAACACATTAAAAATAATTAAAATGAATTAAAATGAATTCTGGCGGTGGAAATGCCACGTGGCGACGCGGCATTGGAGAACCTAACACCCGCGGCGGCGGTTCAATCATCCGTAATGATTGCGCCGCCGCCGCAATCATTTTCAATGATTAGCGGCGGTGCTGAGTCGGACCCGCATGACTTAACCACGTCGGATGATAATCCGGGCCGTTGAATCCGCGCGGTAATGAACGGATGGCTGTGATTCAGTTGGACGAAGCATCCGACCAATCAACTCTTCTACACGCTCGAATCAAATGACGGAACGGCGGGATCTTAGCCGTTGATCAAGAGATTAATGGCTAAGATCTCGCACAGTGAACCGAAACCACGTATTAAGCCCTAGAAATGATTTTTTAACTTGTTTGCTCGATATACTCAATCAAATTTAGTAAAATTTAAAACATAGAGAGCCTTTATGAAGAGCATTAATATGGACTTAAAAACGTAGTTTAAAACATGCTTTTCGAGAAGCTAAATTACCCTAAATGTCCTAAGCTAGGGTTTAGGATTCTCACCTTGATAATGGACGGTTTGGACCGTTAAAGATGTCTCTGAACTTGTTGTTTGTCCATATTACTTTCCTTAGTTGAGATCGAGGCTGGAGGAGCTACGGATTGAGAGGAAATGGACTTGGACGGGTTTGGGGCTTGAATGGCCGGAGGATGGTCGCCGGCGAGCTCCTGGTGGCCGGGTTTTAATCATGGAAGCTTAAGGAGACTCTAGGGAGCTCAAATGAAATCTCAGAGGGGCTTGAGAATGTTGGAGTAGTGAGAGAGTGTTCAAATGAGAATGAGGCTCTATTTGGATGACCTAGCCTATTCAAACGTCCTCAGCTGATTTGGATGGATGGGATTGATTTTTATGGACTCCAGATGAATGACACTTGGCCTGGAGTTTGTTAGAAGGCAGAGGAATCAAGGACACCAAGGACAAGTGAGGTGGAAAGGGGTTTTATCCTTTGGAGCACATGGGATGATTTGGGATTGATTAGGATCAAATCAGAGCTTAAGTGAGGTTTAAATTAAACTTAAGAAACTTCTGGAATGTATTTAAATAGCTGGAGTGATTTCAAATGGAGTGGATTAACTTTGAGAGGGATTTAATCATTCAAAGGAGTTTTAAAGTTTTATTGACTAGTCAACAGTCAACTTTGACTACCTAGGTGGCAGCTAGGAAGGCCTAATGAGCTCGTGGAGAGGTTTAACATGGAATGAAATCAAATGGGTTAAGTGATTTGATTACTTGACCATCTCTAAATCAATTGAATGCTTGTGTTGACTAGTTTGACGAGTCAACATGGGTAATAAAGCTGAGGTGGCAGCCAAGTAACCTCAAAAGCTAGTTTAAATGTCTTGAAGGGAGTTTGAAGGAATTAAATATGTATACAAGCAAACTAATGGGTATTTGACTAAACATGTGAATTGATTTTTGGTCAAAAATCCTAAAAATTTGGCTTATATTAGACTTGAATGCAATTGAACTCTAGAATAAAATATGATCAAAGATTTGATAGGTTTTGAATGAGTTGATTCACTAAGAATCATTAATTTGATTCAAATGGGTCAATTTTGACTGGACTTGGGCTCAATTGACTAGGTCAACTGTTGACTGAGTCAGGAGTCCAATCAATTCAAAATCACTAGAAAGAGTAATTAAGTGAGTTTGAATACATTTGAAATTATTTAAGGGTTTGATTCAATGTGCAAGGCTTAAGGACTAAAGTGGTCAACCTAGGTTGACTTGGTCAACCAGATTGACTCAGGATATGGGATTGGTCTCAATAAATTTGAAATGACATTTGAAAACTAATGGAGGTGGTCCCAAGCAATTTGGAGGTCATTTGGCTTGAAAATTCATTTTAACCCCTAAGGGGCATTTTGGTCATTTTAACCCCTGGTCAACTTGGGGTCAAGGTGGGCCCAAAAAAATACAGTTTAATGCTCAATGAATCATAATTAAGGGTCTGGAAGTGATTGTAGACTTTGGAGAAGGCTCCAAGGTCAAAATCCACTGGGTGGAAAGTCCAGTGGTATATGTTATAAATATTTGAAGGTTTTACAGCCTTTGGATTTCAATTCAGTTTCTGGGATTAGAGACCTCAGAATGAGCTCAAATTTGGAGGGTTACCTCTAGAGACATGCCACATCAGTGTGAAACTGACAGACCCTGAATCAGAGGTCATTTAATAGGATTTTGAAATGTTCAAAGATTCACTGGAAAAGGCTTTCAGGACTTAGACTTTTAACCTTGGAATTTGATCTGGATTTCTAGTTTTTTGAGCTTGATTTTGAGTTTGAATGATAGGGTTTGAACCATCCTAATCATTTAAGATCATTTAGAGTGATCATAAATTATTAAAAGGATTTGAGCTAGATCAAAGACAAGATCAGGATTTGAATTAAGGTTTTAATTTTGAAATGGATTGAAGTCTGAATTTTAGTTAAGGTTTGAGTTGAATTGAGCTCTGGATTGATTTGAGTCTTGAATAGATTGATTTAAAGTCTGGGTTGGTCTGGAGTTTGATTAGATTTGAGGTCTGGATAGGTCTAAGGTCTAGGAGAATCCTAAGACCTAGATTGATCTAGAGTCTGGGTAAATCTAGGATATGGGTAGATCCTAGGACCTGAAGTCTGAAAGAATTCTAAGGTCTAGGATCTAGGAGGTCTCTAGAATCTAAGAAACCCTAGGTTCTAGAATCTAAAAGAGTCTTAAGATCTAGAGTAGATCCTAAAGTCTGATTTTTAGGAAGATTCTAGGGTTTGGAAGTCCTAGGGCCTGGGGTCTAGAATGATCCTAAGATCTAGATGGATCTAGGAGAATCCTAGGGTCTGAATAGATCTTAGGGTCTAAAAAGATCATATGATCTAGAGTCTTGTAGAATCCTAGGATCTAGGATAGATCCTAGGGTTTGAAGTCTAGGAGGATCCTAGAGTCTAGGTTAGTCTGGAGTTTGATTGAGTTGAGTTTTAAAATTAATATGGGATTAAGTCAATTTGAATCTGTATCGATACTTAAAGTCTGGATTGATCTAAGATCAGCTTGATCCTAGGGTCAAGATTAATCCTAAGGATTGGAAAGATCCTAAGGTCTCGATTGGTCCCATTGACCTCATACAAAAATGAGGTCAACAGATAGTTGAATTGGAGGAATGCATTAGGCTTGTTGTGTGATAGAAAAGTCCCCCTCAAACTTAAGGAAAAATTTTATAAAATGGTGGTGAGACCTATAATGCTTTATGGTGCAGAATGTTAGCCATTAAAAGAGAAGCATAATATTAAGTGTGTTAAAGAGATGAGGATGCTCAGATGGATGAGTGGCTTTACTCTTAGAGACAAGATAAGAATTAAGCATTGTTGTATCTCGGAATATTCATGGCTGTAAAGAAATATAAAGTTTAAAATCTTAGCTTTATATGATGATCCAACACACAAATAGATAAAAGATTAAGGTATATAACATTCATATGAAACACCAAAATTTTTACGCTGAAGCCCTTGAAATGGGGGAAAAACCACGAGGCCTTACCTAGTTTAAATTAATCAACTAGTGTTTGCAGTTGATTATAAATGAGGCCCTTCCTTTGGGGGAAGGCCTTGGCTTGATGTAGCCAATATATATCATATAGAGTGCATTAGATGGTGGGAGTTGAAAGAATCAGTGTTGACATGTTTGTTTGGTTGGCAAGATCATAGTCGACGAGCGATATAGGTCGGAAGGACTATAGTCGGACAACAGTGGTCGGAAGGACTATAGTTGGCAGGCGATGGAGGTTGGAAAGACCATAGTCAGGTGATGGCAGTTGGAAGGATTGTAGTCGATGGGCTATAGAGGTCAGAAAGCCTGCAGTCTGGTGACGGTGGTCAGAAGGATCGTAGTAGGTGGGTGACGGAGATCAGAAATATAGGTGACGGTGGTCGGAATGACTGTAGTCGGGTGACGGTTGTCGGAAAGAACATAGTTGGCGATGGTCAGTGGTCGGGTAGAAGTTTGGCGATAGTCAGTCGTTGGGCGCAAGTCCGACGGCAATAAGTGGTCGGGCGTAAGTCCGATAACAGTCAGTGGCCGAGCATAGGTCAAAGAGGAACTTGATGGCAAGAGAGATCTCAGATGTCTCTTTCTTCTTCCTCTTCTTTTTTCCTCCCCCTTCATGTGAAGAATGATGGGCTATTTATAATTTTTTTGGAATTGCATGACCAGTAAATAGAGAGAAGATCAAGGGTGGGTTAGGAGTGTTTCCAAAGGAGGGGCGATATTAACTCCCTTGATCATGGACCATTTATCAAGCATTTGAGTGTCAAAATGATGTTAGAATTCAAACGATCTTAGGCTCATTGGATTTGTCTCATTGAGCTTCTTGATTCAACTATAAGAATGTCACAATTGGATGTCATTTAGGCATCCAGTTTATGCTTTGAACCCTCTAAATATGCTTCAAGCCCTTGATTTGGATATTTGGGCTCAGATTGGATCGAATTTGGTGTCGATGGGTTTGTCATTTTGAGACATTTAGTTCGGCTATAAGTTTGCTAAAATCGGAGTTCATATGGCTCCGTATTTAATTTTGAAAGTTTCCAATTAGAATTTGCCTCGAGATTCATGCTCGATAAAAAAACATTTTTTGATAATATATCAAGCATATACATGAAAATGTTGGAGTAGCTCCTGTGGAAGATAAGATTAGAGAGAGTCGCCTTACATGGTTTGGTCACATAAAACGACGGCCGCCCAGTGACCCTTTTAGAAAAGTAAATGTATTGGATTTGGCTTATGTGAAAAAAGGTAGAGGTAGACCTAAAAGACTTGGTTATAAAATATTAGAAATGACCTTTCTTTATTATATTTAAACGAGAATATAACTCTTAATAGGACACAATAGAGAAAAAGGTTTAATGTAGTCGACCGCACATACTGCCACTGGACAAAGGCTTGATGTTGTTGTTGTTGGTTGTCTTTTTTAATTTTAAATAATGACTAGTGGGTTCATTCTAACATGACAATGCTCAATTATTTTCTCTCTAAAGTTTCCAAGTAAAAATTTTTACAACTTGTTTAAAAATTTCTTAAAAGCAATGAAAAAATAGTGTTCAAAAGCTATCCTTAACGAAGCCTAAGTCATCAGACTGTATTTTTTTCATCAATTTTTTTTAATTTGTTATTTCTTTTTTAATAAAAGAAAAAAATATGTCAAAATATTTTGATAAAAATAATATTAAAATAAACTTAAAATTATTAATTTTGAAATAAATTTAAATTTTTAACTTAAAATTATTAAATTTATTTTTAACTTAAAATAAATTTAATTTTTTAAAGTTAAAATAAACTTATAATTATTAAATTTATTTTAAAATTAATATTATATATAAAAGTTTTGTATTACCTTAATTTGAAAATAAATCTAACAATATTTAAGGTACTTTATATCATAATATCTTAAAAATTTTTAATTAAATAACTGAGTAATGACAAACACATAAATTAAGGCTCTGCCATTTATAGCTTATTCAAAGAAGAAGAAGCAATGAGAAAGTGAAGGTGATCTAATTAGTTAACAATGAAAAATTACGAGAAAAATTGTTAGGCTCCCCTCCTTTCTAGGGGAAATTATGGTTTTTCCCGCACTGCCTTCCTTGCCGAAAGGGGAGGTTCTCCTCCCCTCCGCTCTTCCCCTCCATGGCCAAGAATCCAAATGACTTCCCTCCATTAACCCCCTCCTCTCTTATGGGTCCTCCTTTAGCTTCTTCTGCTCTAACCTAGGCTAATAACCTTTCTTCCCCTCCCCCTACCATGGACGATTTTCCCATGTCCTATGTTCCCCCTAGCCAAAAACTTGCCTTTAATGCTAATGATCTTACAGAAGGCACTATTCTATGGAATTTAGCCTTAGTCGGTTACTCCATCAAGCAACAGCCTTATTATGAATGCTTACTTGCTTCCATGGACAAGGTTTGGCCCCTCAAAGATTCTCTTTCTCTGCTCTTCCTTACTGATAGATTTTTTTTGCTAAAGTTTACAAATTTGGAAGACTATGACATGGTATGGTCGGGTGGACCGTGGTTTCTGCTTCGAAAACCATTCATCCTCCAGAAGTGGTCCCCAAAGTTCAAGCCGAAAATGGATGAGTTTGCCTCCATCCCACTCTGGGTAAAAATTCTGGATCTCCCTCTTGCCCTTTGGACTTCATCCGGGATTTCCAAAATAGCCAGTTACATCGGTATCCCATTATCGGTGGATTCCCATACGACTAAAAGAACTCGGCTGACTTTTGTGAGGATATGCGTTTAAATCTCTAAAACTTCTTCGTTACATGATGAAATTCCTCTTTCGATTGATGGTTAATAGATGACTCTTAAAGTATAATATGATTGGAAACCAATCCCTTGTGAAAACTGTGGTTCTCTCGTCCACCCCTTAAATATCTGCCCCACCAATCCCAACCCTAAACCCATTTCCTAACCTCCGCCTCTTCCTAGAGGTAGGGGGAGGAGTAGAAGACGGACTCTCCGACCTCATCCCTCCTCAATTCCACCTCAATATCGCAATCACCCTCTTACCTCTTCAACCCCGTTGGTTAACCCTCTTGCTCTTATTTCTGCATCCCCCCCCCCCCCTTAGCCTAACCTGCTAAAACTCCTCAAAAATTCCCATCCCTTATAGGTAAAGACTTTATCCTCCCAAACCTTAACTTCCCCACATCAAGCCTCTCAACCTATTTCCCCCCTCCCATTAATTATACCACACAATAACATGTTTGCTTCTCTACAAACTGAAGATCCTTCTCCTTAGCTCTTGGATGAACCCTCTTTGGCCTCTATTTCAGATGACATCTCCCCATCCACTTCCATTCACACTTCTAAAAAACCTAGATCTAAACAGACTTCCTCTCCCCCAACAAAACCTACAAGGTCCAAAATTGCTAAAAAGGCAAAGCCAACAACCGCTAAGTCCAAATGACCCTTCCCCCTCTTGCTTGTTGGAATGTGAGAGGGTTTAATAGCCCCGACTAGCCTATAAAAGTCTCATTAGCAATTTTTCTCTTAAAATAATTTGTGTTTTGGAAGCTAAAATCCATCACTCTACACTTATTGACCCTTGGTTTACTAAGAACCACATGTTTTTTGAGAACGAGGAGATTTGCAATAACTTCTCTTCTTTTAGCCTTGGCAGGATTTGGCTTAAATGGGATCCCACCAGTGTCTCCTTCTTCCCCCCACCCTCTCTCTCTCTCTTCTCTTAGATCATCAATAGTTCCCTTTCTTCAAGCTCTTCTAGTCCTATTTTGCTCTCTGTTATTAACGTTGCTAACTCTCCTGATGAAAGGAGAAATATATGGACTCAGCTCATAGATCTTGCCCACAGCATTTCTCAACCTTGGATCATTATGGGGGATTTTAACTGTTGTAGATATGAACTGAAAAAGCGAGCGATGTCCCTTTACACCCAAGCAGGCTGGGAGAGCTAAACAATGCTATCTTTGAATATGGCCTTCAGGATCTTTCCTCGGTTGGTTTATTTATCACCTGGTTCAATCAAAGAGTGGATTCTCCTATCCACATTAAATTGGACGAGACTTTGGTTAATTCTCATTGGCTTGACAGATTTATCATAGCTTTCTACAAAGTGACCTTGCCTCTATGCTTTGATCACTCTCATCTCATCATTTTTACTGCTCCGCTTGTTTCTAAGCCTAGTAGGTTTCTCTTAAAAAACTATTGGGCCAATATGGTTGGTTTCAGGGAAGTGGTTTTGGATGCGTTCTCCTTACCTGTTGTGGGTAGCCTGATTGCCTCATTCTATTCTAAGCTCCATAACTTGAAAAATATTTTTAAGAGGAAAAATTGGGCATCTTCCAATTTTCTCTCCTCTATTATTACTTATCTTAAATCTAAACAGCTTTAATACATTTTTGATCTTCAACGGAACCCATTGGATAGTTCCCTTAATGTAAATCTCAAACACATCAATGGCATACTTACCTCTCACCAAGCTTCTTGGATTTCTTGGGTAAATCAATGGGCTAAATCTAAGTGGATTACTAATGGAGAAGATGACCTTGGCTCTCTCTATGCTAAAATCAAATCCAGGAAAAACATTAACTCCTTAAAAGAAATCTCTAGTTCTCTTGGTCATTTCTCCTCTCCACAAATAGTTGCTGATGTCATTACTAAATATTTCTCTGAGCTCTTTAAGGCCCTTAATCCAGCTAATGTTGTGCATTTCAACTTCCCCCATGGGAATTTGGTTTCCTCAGAGTTAGCTGACTTCCTAATTTCCCCGTTTTCTAATGAAGATATTAAGTCAGTAGTTTTTTCCTTCCCTTCAGCTTATTCCCTTGGTTCGGACATGTTTACTGTAGAATTTTACAAGCGAAATCAGGACATTATTGGGCTGAATGTTTGTAATGCTGTGAAGAATTTTTTTTCAAACCAGCAACTTTCCCCAGGGAGTTAAGGCTACTGTCATTACCTTAATTCCTAAAAGTTCTCATGCAACTAATATTTTCGATTATTAGCCTATATCCCTTTGCAACCTTTTTTATAAAATTGTGGCTAAGCTACTTTCTAATAGGCTTAAACTGGTTTTACCTTCTATCATCCATGAAAGTTAGGGTGGTTTGTTCATAAGAGGTGCTCTTCAAACAATATTATATTATCCTATGAGGTATTGAGGGAGTTCAAACCAGGTATTGAGGGAGTTCAAACCTTCAAAGAATTTATTTTGTGCTAAACTTGACATTCGAAAGGCATTTGATATTGTCTCACATGATTTCTTAATTGTAAGGATGAAGCAGAAAGATTTCCCTAATAAATTTCTAAAGTGGAGCAATTGTTGTATTAATGATGTTTATTTCTCAATTTGCCTCAATAGCTCTCTTGAGGGATTTTTTTAAATTCTCTTCTGATCTCTATTGCTTTTTTGCATAGTCATGGATGCTCTATCTTGCTGCCACACCTCACCACTCTCTCCTCCTACTTTATGTGGTATTAATTCTAATGAGGTAAAGTTAAACCATCTTCTGTATGCGAATGACCTTCTGGTCTTTGGATCGACTGATACCCAAAATGTTCTCCAACTTACTCTCCAGTTGTTTGCCGCTGTCTCTGCTTTAAGCATTAATCCTGGGAAAATCATCATCATCTTCTCCCCTACTGTCTCTAATGCTACTGATATCTATAATATGCTTGGGATCCCGAAAGTTTACCTTTTCCTTGCTTACTTTGGGCTTCCTATCTCTTCAAAAAAATTTAATTCTTTTCACTTCCAACCACTACTGAGTAAAATTACTACTCTACTTGCTGGTTGGAAAGTCAAGTTCTTATCTTTTGCAGGTAGAGTGCAGTTCTTAAAATTCATTATTTCAAACACTTTGGCGTATTAGATTAGAGGCTCTATTATACCTAAAAGTTGTTGTAAAATTATTGATAAGTTATGTTCAAGGTTCCTACTTCATGGTAATATTAGTGACAAGAAGATGCATTTATTTGATTGGAAATCTGTTTGTTTGCCAAAAATTTTTGGGGGTTTGGGGATTCTGGCTATTGACTCTCTTTATCATGGTTTTGCTTGCTCTTTCATTTGGAGGATGATTACACAAGATGCTATCATTAACTCTTGGTTTAAAGGTAAAAATACATCCCCTTGGAAGCACCCTCCTCCCCATGCTTCTAAGTTTTGGAAACTAATATGCTCAACTGCTCAAAAGATTAAAAACTCTATTTCTTTTTCCATTGCCCCTACGTCCAAACTTTCTATGTTTTGGGATCCATGGTGCAATGGAAAAGGTGTTACTGAAATTTGTAGTCTGACTAGTATTCCCAATCTTTCGGTTATGAATTATATCCTCAATCATGCTTGGCATTTGCCGAGGTTTCTTCCTTTGCCTGTGCAAAATGAAATCCTGTCTGTTCTTATTACTGGGCATAATTTTATTTCTTGGGAGGGATCCTCTAAACTTGTTTTCAGGAATTTTATTTCTCAGTTTTATTCTTCTTTGGAGAAGGTTCATTGGTACAAGTTCATTTGGAATAAAAATTATTCCCTGAGACTCTCTTCTTATGCTTGGATGGCGGTTATTGAGAAGTTAAAATTTGTTGATTTACTTCTCAAGAGAAATATTGACATTTCTCAGATTTATTTTTATCTTTCAATGCTCCCGAAACGCACAAACATATGTTTTTTGAATGCGACTTCTCATTTTCGGTGATCTCAACTCTTCTGCCAAATGTGGGTGCATTTCTTTTGAGGCCAACCTTGTTACAACTGCTGAAATTTTTTGATAATTTGCATCTATTTAATAGAAGGGAAAAACAATTCTTTTTTTTTTTTTTGCAATTTGCCGCTCGGTTTACTATATCTGGTGGGAAAGAAATCAACGCTGGTTTTCCGGTGTTCAAAGTAGCTCTTTGCTGGTTACTGGTATCATTAGCAATTCAATCAGATTGAGAGCTTTTAGATGGAAGAATTATGATAAGCTCAAACTGTTCTTTCCTACAACTCTCGGGGGTGACTACTATGATTCTGCCTTCCTTTTTTGCTTTTGGATTGGAAGATGATGAGTGAAGCCAACAACTGACCTTCATTTCTTTGGATGGCCTTTTTGACAACCATTGAATCTTTATATGAAAGATCTCTCTCTCATTCTTGCCTTCAATTGTGGTCCTCGCGCCAACTGTTCACCTAGCTGGATGGCCCTGTGGCAACCTGGGCATTCGGTCTGCTACTATCATGAAGAGTCTCAGGAGCTCACTGGATATTTCCATTGTTGGCATTTTGATCACCTTAGTCCTCTTTTTGCATTTTACTTTCAGCCCAAGTTTTATTTTGGGTTACTTCTGCTTTTGATTTTTGGATTTGTTTTCTTGTAATTGTCTTCTGTGGGTTTTCCCAATAGTTTTGTAACTTTTTATCCATTTATAATTCGGGCTTCGCCCCAACATTCTCCAACAAAACAAAGTAACAATAAAATTTTCACACAACTCATCTTGATCTGTTGGTTTGAAGCTTATGCTTCCAACTAAGAGGTTTTGGGTTCGTGCCTTATATATGCGATGTGTGTGTGAGTCTGTCCTAATTGGCCTAAACATCTCAAAAAAAAAAAAAACTTTTCATATGAACGGATTTATTACATTTAATGCAAAGTTTCTAAGGATAAATGAAAAAATTATGGCGATGGATTTGCATTAATTAGAGCAGTTGGAAGTAGTTAAAGATAGATATCCGCACTAATGACAACTTACTGCATTTAAAGCAAATAAAATTTGTGTTTTATAAGAAATAAATGCATAAAATTTAGAATTTTATAATTTGGCCGTACCTTATAGCTTAAAAAAAATGATAAGATGTGAGAGAGAGAGAGAGAGAGAGGGTAAAATATTTTTTATTTAATAAAAATAGACGCCTAATTTAATTAAAATTGACTCTATTAACAATGCATTGTAATTACCAAAAAATATTATTATTTAATTCTATAATATAAGAATTAAAATTGGTGAAAATTATATATTTGGGTGATAGTTGAGGGTGTTGAAAGCCGGCAGTTGTATTAATAATCAACTAATTATCAAAAAATTGGTTCTATTATTTAATAATTTAAATGACAATTATATTAATATTTGGCAACTCTTGAAGGTCTTCAATATAGTATGTAGATGAAGCGGGTGTAAGGCTATCTCCAACAGAACGCTAAATCAGTGTTTGTTGTCCGTGAGCTGCTCCACCAGAAAGCGTAAATCTCGGTCATTCTAGCGATGTGTACAGTGTGACGCCAACACACTGTTCACAAACGTCATTATTTTGGTTGGAGCAAGAATATATCTAGAATATATATTTTTTAGTATTATGAAATGGAGTTCGGTTGGAGATGAGTTATTGCATTTTGGAGTGTTACTATATTTTGGAGTAGAAAATGAGTTTTTCGATTGGAGATGCCCTACGTGAGCTGAGGGGGTTTATGATCAACTCTACACTTGAATGAGCTCATGTAAGGGTATAAACGAGTCGAGCTGAGTAGAATTCTTGCTTAATCAAGCAAAGTTCGGAGAATGATCGAGGTTATAAGATATAAAGAATGTCAAATTTTGGAGAAAAAAAATGTCAAATTCCTGGACATGCCTTGAAATTAATGCAATATATAAATAATTAGAATTATATTAATTTTAAATTAGATCTTATATTTTAACCTTTTTTTTTTCAAATATCCGGATATAATTTTATTTTTTAAAATGTCCAGATAAGTTAACCTATCCAATTAAATTTTAATTAAAAAATAGATATTAAATTTAAAGTCTCGCTCGGAGCAGTTGATATGAACTGTTGTCTGCAATTAATCGAAATTAATTAAGTCAGATGTGGAAACATTTAATACTGCTGTTAGAGGCTGCATTTATGATTTAATAATAATGACACTCTCGGAATTTAATTTAAATTTTGGAGAAAATTGAAAAAAAAAATAATGATCATTAAATTTTGTTTAAAATGAATCTCAAAATTATGAAATTTATTATAAAATTTGTGTAGTATATGAAAAAATAATTAAAATTTATATTTCATTTATCTTAAAATAAATATAATAGTTATAATTTTTATCATATTCAAATATTTTTCATTAGAATATTTCAAATTAATTAAGTATAAATAAATAATATACATAATTGATTAATCACTTTAATATATTATAGTTATTTTATTGTAAAACTAACAATTTTAAATTTTATTGTAATAAAATTTTGATGAGATTGTATATATATATATATTTCAAGATTTTTGACTGTTCCTTAAAAGTAGGGATGCAAATGAACGGAGCGTTTGACGAGTTACTCGTGGCTCGGCTCGATAAGAGCTCATTTTTGTTCATTTGATAGGTTAAACGAATGAGCTTGAACACTTTTGATAAATACTCGATAGCTAAATAAACGAGCTTGAACAACTTAGTGTTTGGTCGTTTATGTTCATGAACAGTATCATTTAATGCTTATGAACAAGCTCGTTAAGAAGCTCGATTAAACTTAACTAAGAATCTCGATTAGAACTATATCAGAGTTTTAAAAATATATATATTGTTAAATTTAATAATTTCTTTTTACTAATCCCATCTAAAATCGTTTAATAATTTATTTTTAATTCTCACATCCGTCTAAAATTGAGAATAACCCGCTCTCTGCACAAATATAAGATGAATCATAGATCGTTTGTTCGTGAACGAGCTCATTTGATAGCTCAAGAATGCTCATTAGATATGTTTGTGAACAAGCTTGTTTGATAGTTTAAAAAACTTCGCTAGATATGTTCAAGAACAGACTCGATGAAATTGTTTGTTAGAAGGCTCGATAAGGCTCATTTGTTAAGTTAATGTACATCTAGAAGTAGAGCTTATTTATAGTTCGATAAGGCTAGTTTGTTTAAAGCTCGATAAGCATGAAATGAACCAAACATGAACACCGTTAATTTAAATAAACCAAGCTTGAATACAAACAAAAAAGCTTGACTCAAACTTAAACCGAACTTGAAAAAGCTGATAATAAATGAACTAAAATATGAACACTCACATACTCGGCTCGGCTCGATTCATTTGCAGCCCTACTTAAAAGTCTACAACTAATTAGCCAAATAAATATTATAGATATAAAGATCAAATTTTGATGTATGAAAATTTTGTGAATGCATATTGGTAAATTAACATATTTTTATGAATCATTATAAAGTTTTTCAAGAATTTAATGAAAGTGCAAAGTATTGATTGAAATCTTATTGTGCTTCTTAAAATTTGAGGGTATTATTATAAATAAATAAAGCTAGGTCATAATTTTATAAATATATACTATGTGAATGCTACATATGTAATATCTTAGTAGTTTAAGATAATTTGTGTAACGGTGTAAAATATTATTTTATTATATAAATTTAATAATTATTATATCATTGATTTAATATATAATTCATTTTTAATATTTGAATTTATGATCTTCGAAGATAAGATCAAATTATATATTTATCTATTAATTATAACTAAAACAGGTGACTCAGTTATAAAAAAGAACAATCGATCTATTATAATTAAAAAATAGCTTTTATCAATTTATTTGGAAATTGATTGCTTAAATTATAAATTTAGGAAAAAAAATTTAAATAAGAATCACCTAAGTTAAATTATATCAGAATTAATTTTCTATTAATTAAATTTATTTTAATATGAATATAATAATAAATAAATAATTAATTAATTATAAATTATATTTTTAAAAATAAATTTAATAAATAAAAAATTCTTCATAATTAAACTTAAGTCAGAATATAGTAATAAAAGCAATATATTGTGTCCTTGTAAATTTCTTTTAAATACTATTAATTAATATGCAGTTAAGGGGTGTAAGTGAGTCGAGTCGACTCGTTAATGAGCTCACAAGTCGAGCTTATCGAGCCACCAGTTTGAGATCGAGCTCAGCTTGATTCGGCTTGAAAGCTCGTTGAGCTGCTTGATTAACCTAAAATATATTGAAATATTTATTTAAATTAGTATTATATAATATATTTTAACATTTTGAACTAAATTTATATTAAAAATAATTTAAAAAATAATGAAAATTTTAAATTTAAAATTAAGAAATTGAGCTCATTAATCTACTCAAGCTCGAGCTTTCCAAATGATCTCGAACAATCGAGCTAATCTTGAGCCTATAAAATCTTTAACGAGTCGATCATATTGATTAAGGTTTGTTCAGGACAGCTTCAGTGTTTTATAAAATTGATTGTTAAATTATTATTGGAAAAATAACTGTGCTACTTTGGTTCAAAAAAATAACTTTTCACAACATAAATTTCTGAAAAGCTATAAAAAACAGTAAAAAAATAGCACCCAAACGAAATTGTGTTTGCTATTTGAAAAACAAAAAGTGAAAAAGTTATCCCAAATAGACCGTAAGTGTTTGTATATATTTCGAGGTTTCTATTCACATCTAATAGTTTGTTCATCCTCACATGATCTTGACACCGACACAAAGAAGAGAAATAAATTTGAATAGACAGACTTGAATCAATAAGACCGGTATGAATTTATTTAGGCTATATTTCAACTAATTTAGGGGTCCACAAACTTCAATTAGCTTATTTAATCTACTTTGTAGGTTGGTTGGCATATTAGAGTTTGTTAGAGCACTTTCAATCAAATTGAGCCAAATCATTCTCAGCTTTAATATCTTGTGGCTGAATTCAGTTAAAATTTTTGTTGTATCAAATTTGATTTTCTACAAGCCCAACGGTTACATTTATTATGGTAGACAAAATCTACATCTTTATGCTGCAAAATTTAATAAAAATAAAGTAAATTTGTTGGTTTTTTTTAGGGGTGTCAATATTTGGTATGACCCGAAAATTTCAGGTTATGATCAACCTGTTTGAGAAACGGGTTGTGTTCGGGAATATGACCCGTTTATAAAACCGAGTCGGGTTCGGGTTGACCCGAAAACCTGATACCAACACGAGTTGACCCGGGAATATCGCGCTCGTCGACATCGTCCCGTGACGGCATCTGGTCGAGTTGCTCGACGCGTCTTCCCATGGTTGCAAGACCTGCATTGTTGGCTGCTGTTGTGCCGCAGGCCAGCAGCTGGATTCGCCGATGCGTATGGTCGAGTCATCGACGACTCGACGTTGTCCCGTCCGTGTGCCGCCACAATCTAGACACATTTCGACGTCGTCTCATCCTATAGCGCTCGCGAATGCGCGCAAATGCGTGTCCAGCATGGTCGAGTCGTCCCGTGATCCCGTCGTTGACATCCCTCGCGCATTCCCACAACGACACAACCACAGGCGAGATGTCGAAATTTCTCCCGCAGGCGAACGCTCAACTAGGATTTCGTGTTGCGTCGGGTCAACCCGAAAACCGGACAGGTGGGGTCCGGGGTGCAATTTCTGACCCGTCTGTAAAAATGGGTTGCATTCGGGTCGTGTCAAACAGTAGCGGGTCAGTGTAGGATTCGACCCGAACTCGACCCATAATCCGATTTTGACACCCCTAATTTTTTTTAATATCAAGCAAGCAAAATTTAAGTATTACATCAATAACCCACAAATAGAAATACGTGATTTGCCATTATTTAATCAGACAAATAATCTTATTATATTTCTAGACCTAATGTGGGGATCTTAATGATTTGCGGGAATCAAATCAAAGGTCAGGTGCGTTGGTCCGATGGGTACTCGCCCTAAGAAAATCTATCCAAGAGTTGCTTTGTCCCAAAAAGGATTTGCCAGTAGGAGCCACTCTCCCTAACTAGATGTCACCAGCAGGAATTCACCCTAGCGAAGAGTACTCGTCTATGTTGAGGGGGAACTCACTTTTATAAGAAGGCCATTCGTCCAGTAGGTAGGAGATTCTCACCCACCTCTATTCAGCAAAATAATGATCAAGTAATCAAGCCAACTTCTTAGCCAGAAGACTTACTTATTGCAAGCACTCACCAAAGGTATCTAATGTCATATTATTAGAGACTGTTGTCAATATTATGAGAAATTATTACGTGCGGTCACCAGACCGTTCAGAGGCAAATCAGAATACGCCACGTCACCCGGTATACAGCGGTACATAGCTGCGGTACACAACAAAATGATGACGTGGCGCGTCTTAATTCGCCTTCAGACGACGTCCGGTGACCGCACATAGGGGTGTCAAAATCTGACCCGACCCGAACCCGACCCGAAAAATTTCGGGTTCGGGTCAACCCGTTTAACATATGGGTCGGGTTCGGGTTTGAGATTTCAACCCGTTTAAAAAACGGGTCTGGTTCAGGTTGACCCGGCAACCCGAGATCAACCCGGTTTTGACCCGCGTCAAGCCATCCCCTCCGTTTTTCCGCACTTCACTTCGCAAGCAGCTCGGCTGCTCGGGTCCGCTTGCACGCTGGCGCTGGCTTGGCCTTGCTCGGACGTCGCGGTCCTTGCCCGCACTCTGCTCGCACGCTGACGCTAGCCTTGCCTGGACGCCACAACTCTCTCCCGCAGGACCCGCACTTCGCTCGCACGCAGGTCGCTCCGTCGCTGGCACTGTCCTCGCCTGGAATTTGCAAGCCCGCAAGACCGCGGCTCACCAGATCTCGCCTGGTCTTGCCCCCGCCCCAGACCGCTCGCACGCTAGCACTGGCGTCGCCCGAACTTCGTGGCCCTCGCCCTAGCTCGACCCCACATTGCACTGGACTGCTGGTCTCGCCCACACAAGCCTGATAGCCTTTGGGTTGGCATTTTGTAAACGGGTCGTGGGTCGGGTCGGGTCAACCCGGCAACCCGCGCGGGTCGGGTTCGGGTTAGAATTCCTGACCCGTTTGTAAAATCGGGTCGGGTTCGGGTTGACCCGTTTAGACCCGGGTCAAGTTGGGTTCGACCCGAACCCCACCCGTCGACCCGTTTTGACACCCCTAACCGCACATAATAATCTCACCAATATTAGCCACATGTATTTAATAATAAATAATGTATTTTTTTTAATTATTTCTTACGTGTAGGCTCTCTTGTAATTTTTCGAACCCTACAAATACAAATTTGAGAGGTATTTTTTATTCTTACTCGCCTGCCTCTTCTTTTTTTTTTTCGCTTTAAAATAGCTTATTTAGCCACATATAAAGCATGAGATTATTTATTTTGAACAGAGTGATTTAAGGTAAACTTAACTTGATCCCCTACTAAATATGCTAATATCTTTGCATTTAACATCACATATGGCTTACTTAAGATGCTCAATTATTCATCAATCAGTCTGAGATTTTAATTATCTCAACTTTCAGTTGAATGGTGGAATAAATACACATCATTGATGCAAGGGGCAGGTGAGAATTTGTTGGCTCATTAACCCTAAATCTTGCTTGGATGATGATATACTTGAATGGAGGGAGTTTCACTGCCGACATTGCTCCCACTTTATTGATGTTTATTGAATATTCTTGATATGTGGGGACTCATACATGCATGGTGAATCCAAGTTTAAAAAAATCTTTTCATTCTAAGGCTCATTTTGGATAGCTTTAGATCACTGCTTTTTTCCTGCTTTCAAGAAATTTTTGTTCGAAAAAATAGCTTTACAAAGCAATGAGAAAGTCATCCCAAAGAAAGCCTAAGGCTTCATTTGGGACGGCTTTCTTACTACTTCTTAAAGCAGTTTTCTAGCACAAAAAATAAAATTTTTGTACTTGAAAGCTGCTTTACGAAGCAATAAGAAAGCAGTCCCAAACAAAGCCTAAGTCTTGCTATTGAGTGAAGAATAAATGGATCCGAATAATATGAGTTTTTTTTGTTTTAAAATGTCAATGTGTATGCTTGCTTTTGTGTTTGTATTGAATGATGTTTGAGTTGATTGTCTATATAATTATATAAGGTATAAATATTTTGTGATTTTGTCTTCCTAGTTTGTAGTGGATGATCGATTAATGAGTCAAGTTGAGTCAAGTATTTGCCTAATTGGGCTGAACTGGTTTAATTCTTATTGAACTCGAGCTCAGCTCATTTACTAAGCTCATAGTCGGGTTGTTAAGAAAAATTTTGGCTAGAGCTCATTTGAAAAAGCTCTAGATTGACTTGCTTATTGAGCTCAATTTCTTTGTTTAGATATTAGTTTTCAATTTTTTTTAATTTTACTTTTAATATATTAATGAAAAATGAGAATATAAAAAAATAATTTAAAAATATTTAAATATATTGTATAATGATAATTTAAAATATATTTGAAGTTAATTGAGCTCTTTACGAGATGAGCCAGGTGGAGCTCAATCTCGAGCTTGTGCTCGTATAATATATAAGCTCAAGTATAAGGTCAAACTCAAACTCGTGGATCAATAAGATTGACTCATGAGCCCATTAACGAGTCAAATTCGAGCTCGCTTGACTCACACTCCGATAGTTGATCAAACCTAACTATATACTCTATTTTAACTACCCTAATTGCACCATCTAAGAGGACCACAATGACCTAAAAAATTAAAGCCTAATTTTAATTAGAAAAGCCTGCATTAATCATATAGCTGCTTCATCCACACAGGATGTTACCTATCAAGTGTCTTATTGTTCATGGACTTGAGGGAAAAAAAATTATGGGAAAGGTAATTAATAGTAAATCGTCTAGATGAATTAAAATTAACGGTCAGAAATTCAAAAAGTTTGGTGCTGCTTGCTAATAACTGCGTAATTAAGCCGCATTGCACCTCATTAACTGCGCCTATCTCCAACACCAAACGGATGACCGAGATTAATTTTCTTATTAATACAGGAAATTAATGGATTAGATTTCCGAAAGCTCTGCTTCATGGGGGTCTACCGCCCTTAGTATTGGGTGAATTAATGGCCCTTGTGTCAAGGAGTTTAATTGCCATGCTTAATTACATGAGCCCCACCCTCACCAAAATTAGATAATCCTCTTTGAACTAATTAAGAAAAAAGTTCATCATTGGGGAAGAAGAGCGATGGGTGGCGATGTATCTAGGGCAATGGAAAGCGGTCAATGAGATCGTTTTCTTAAAAGGAGAGAAGATTGGATGATCGAAGAAATTACGAAAAAGGCTGCATGAAGAAGAAATTAGAGATAACTAGTCGGCATAAAGATACTTTAGATGTATTTAGAGTTCAAAATTTCTCGGCAATACAGGAATCATGTATATAAGAAAATATGTCTTAAATATGTTGAATCATAATCAATATACATATATAAATTTTGGGAGATCATTTTGACCATTTTTATTGAAATCTACCAATTGAAATCGAATTCAATGGTTTGAATCACGCTCTCCTCCTTGACCTAGAAATCTAATGGGGGATCCCAATGTTAGGCTAGCAAAGGCGAGGCGCGTCAATGGTTGTTTGACAATGATCATTGTTGGTGGAGTCTATAAATATTGAGCAAAAGGTGTTGTTTGCTAGCTCTAAGAATCATGAGTCTAATGGAGTTAGCATATTAAAAATTTAATGATCGAATTATCCAAAATAACTTCAGAAAGATTTAGGGTAACAATCTTGATACCAAAAAAAAAAATCTCTTTGAGAGCGATCCAATATCATAAATTGCTAACGAATTGAAGCCTTATAAAAGTTTTCTCAAAATTTGCGTGTTCTAATTTCAGTTATTGAAAAATAATCTTGATTGGCCTCCTTTTAATGTCAAAATATTTATCTTTAGTGGAGCAATTCAATTTATGAAACGGCCAAAGGCATGTAAATGTAAAAAAAATGTAGGAAGTCAAAATCTAATGAATTAACTTTGAGCAATTAGCTAAGCTATCATACGACCTATGGCTATAATGCAGAAGTTTGCATGGATAGGGTTTTCATGATTAGTTGACTGACATTTTGTCATTTCGGATGGTATTAGGGGTTGTTGGTCATAGCCCATCTTTAATTTAGGTGAGAGCTCTCTTAGAAGGATAATGAAGTCAGCTGAGAGAAAACGAAGATAGTTGACTTTTATTCTAGAGAGTAGTGGAAGCATTGAAATTTGTTACAATTCAATGATTTTGCCTTAAATTTAGATCTATTTTTTCCTATGTTCATAATTTGTAGAAATAATGATCTACCTATAAATTTTTATAGGGTATTTAGGAACTTTTACACAATTTTTTTTTAATTAGCATTGATACGTCATCGAAAAATAATCTTGATCGGGCACGAATCTCGAGGAAAAACTCAAGTTGGAAACTTCAAAAATTATTTCGGAGACCATTTAAACTCCGATTTCAGCAAACTTATAGTCGAACTGAGCGTCTCGGAAATACGAATCCAACGACACCAAATTCAACTCAATCCGAGCCCAAGTGAGTCCAAATCAAGTACCCGAAGCGCTGTTGGAAGCATCAAACAGCTATTTGAGTTACCAAACGGTCTCCGATTTTGGTGAGCTTATAGTCGAATCGAGCGGCTCGACGAGACGAATCCAACGAGCCCAAGATCATAGAATTCTGATATCATCAAGACCTTCAAATGCTTGATAAACGGTTCACGATCAAGGGATTCAATATCGGCCGTTCATCCGGATCACTCCCTATTCGCCCCTGATCCCTCACATATTTACGGGCTATGCCACTCCAGAAAAACTATAAATAGCCCCTCATTAGAAGGAAGAGAAGAAGAAGAGAAGAGAAGTCTAGAAGGGAACAACTCCTCCTCGACCACCGCCGGAACTCCGCCGGAACATCACCGAAGCACCACCAGGCGCCTGAGGGACACCAGAGCTCTGCCCGACACGGGAGCAACGTCGGAATTCTGCCCGACGCCGGAATTCTACCCGACGCCCGAGTGACGCCGGACTTTTTTCCAAGTGACGCCGGAATTCTGCTCGACACTCCGAGTGACGTCGGAACTCTGCTTGTCCTTGTAACTGATACTCATTGTAATCTGATCGTCCTGAATTTAAAGGACGAATCAGCCTCGTGTATTTCAAACAACACTAGTGGAACTCTTTCAACTGGGCGTGGCCCCGTGGTTTTTTCCCTTTCCAGGGTTTTCCACGTAAAAATCCTGGTGTTACTATTTCGATTTTGTTTGTGTGCTGGATATACGTACAACGCTGAGACGAAAAATTAAAATCTATCGCCGCGTATATTTGAGTCCGCAACAATCTCAAAGATCCTTATTATGCTTTACTTTGACCTAAAAGAAAAACCTTAAATGAAAAAAAAAATAAAAAATCCTACTCTTGGGCTACCTTAATGGGAAAAATTATTCTGTGCGGAGTCCGGATGCCATCCAGATTCCAATAAAAATGCGTCACGTCAGGTACTGAGCTCGGTACCGATCGGTACGGAGCCACGGTCGATACCATCGGTACCGCTAGGATACCGAGCATACCGGACGGAAATACTGTCCGGTGTCTGCACAGAATAATCTCTCGTAGGGCCCTCTTAAGCTAGGGCATGTCAGTGTGAACATCATAAAATCAAATTTCAACTACCTAAGTTTCATTTAGGATGGTTTTCTTACTGCTTCTTAAAACAATTTTTTAGTACAAAAATATTTTAATTTTTGTATTAAAAAGCTGCTTTAAAAAGTAATAGAAAATCCATTCCAAATGAAGCCTTAGATTAATTAAAATAATTTCATAAATGCTCATATATATATCAAATCTAGCATCACTGAAAGATTACAATGATATACCCCAATTTTAGCATAAAAAATTTGCATTCGAGACCAATTCAATGCAATAAATATTCATATATCATTGTCAAGTAAATTTTATGAGTAGATATTAAGAATAGATTCGGACACCAGCAAATGACGACTGACTACCATTTCTTTTTCAAGATATTTATTTCATCGAGAGCAATTTAATACCATAAATGACTCGTAAATCAGATACTTATGAATTAAAATTTAAAATATGAATGAACATACTGCATAAAATTCAAATTAGAGAGGAAGGTGGGTTAATGTCAATTCATAAAATTAGAATCTGATCATCAAAATAATTTATAAAAAAATCATCAATTATATCCTGAAGAGCTATGAGATTCATAATCAACATTTAAAAAAAAAATCATCTCAGATTGATCTGTTGGTTGGGAGCTTTGGCTATCAATCAAGAGGTCGGGTTCGAGTCTTGCGTATGTGATGTGTGTGTGAGTTTGTCTTAATTAGCCTAAATATCCCAAAATAAATATTTAAAAAATTTACTCTCTTAGATAAACTATTTGTGATATCATCATGTACTGTAAAATTCAACTACTCTAACAGAACGCTAAACCAGCATTTGTCTTCGGTAAGCTGCTTCACTCGAACGCGAAAACCTACGTCATTCTCGGGGTGTGAATAGTGCGACTGTTCACAAATCCAAATTTTTTTAATCAAAAAATTATTTTAAAATGATTAAATTAAAAAAAATATTTGATCCCAAATATTTTAGTTTAACTTATGTTATTTTGAAAATATTTTAGAATGATCAGTCATGAAGAAATCTTCACCTACTTAAATTTCAAACTAATAAAGCTTTATGCTTTATAGCTTGAAAGCTCGGTACTGCAATAAATGCATGAAATGCTTCTGCACTCATCCGATTTCAATGACTAAAATGACTCCTCACATTCACAAGCAACATTCAAAAACCTCAAATTTACACATCAGCCCCTCATAGTCCTCCGCGATCATTTCTACCAGGCGCATTAAATCCTCTCTCGCCATTTCAAAAAACCCCTTATTTATATCCTCAACCTCCTCAATCTCTCTCTACTTCCCATCTTCTTCCTCTTCCTCTTCTATTCTCCGAGGAACGGAATAAACAAACCCTAGCTGCAGAAAGTTAATGGCCGCGGATGTGACAACGATCGTGCGAATGATGGAGGCGCATAGAGAGGATGATGATGGGAAGCGGCGGGGGATCGTAACACGTGACCTCCTCGGCGACGCTGCCGTCGCCGCCGCAGTCGGGTCCTCGACGGAGCTTGACCTTGACCTGCAGGTTCCATCAGGGTGGGAGCGCCGCCTCGATCTAAAGGTACTCCCCACTTCCCCGTTCCCAAATCTCAATCGCAAACCATTCCGATCAAATTATGATCGATCGAATCCCTAATTATATCAATTCTTAGTTTCATATGAGCATACAGAAGGTAACCTAGCACTAATTGAGATTGGATCGAGAAATTTCTCGTCAATTCATCGCGATGAATTTTTTCTGAATTTAAAATACTTCTGTGATTCTTTTGTAATAAATCAATTTAATGCAATAGAATTTTCCAACTAACTAGGAAAAAAAAATGAAAGATTTTTACTGCTGGATATGCCGTCAAAGATCAAGCTATTGTGGTTTCTGACGTGACAGATTCTGATTTTCTTAACAATTGTAAACAAATTAAATTTTAGTAGATGTCAGCTAGTTAGGAAAAATATGCTAAAATATTGAATTACAATTCTTTTTTCCCCAAAAAAGAATTACAATTCTTAAGAAAAACAATAATCTTGATCATAATAAATTTTAAAATTATTAAATTTAATTTGAGATGAATACAAATAATCAGTTAATTTTTATATTATATTCATTTCAAATTAAATTTAAAATTTTAAAAATAATCATGATCAAATTTTAATAAAACATCTTTATCAAATTTCTGCTTGTATTTATCATTTAATAAACAAAAAATTTTAACAATTTTCGAATTATGTCCAATTTCGTGGTTTAGTCTATGCCTCCATTATTATCTGGATTCGATCAATCATTCTCGAACTCTACGACCTCAATCCGCAGCTCCCGATTCCCAAACATATTACACATCGAACCAAAATTTCCGATCAATTGCTTAACCCTAATTTCTGGATGCAGTCGGGGAAGACATTCCTTCACAGACTATACTCCGATCTACCCTCCCGCGAACTCCATGACCTCAATCTCCCCCCTCCGTCGTCGTCATCATCGGCCTCCTTACCGGAGCATTCGACCCTCCTAGATCTAAAGCTCGCGGGAGGAGGAATCTCCAATGAGTACCAGAGTGTTTGCACGCTCGAGAAGGTGAAGTCAGCATTGGAGCGGGCTCATCGAAGGCAAATCGATTGGGAAACTGGTTGTGCTTCCGGATCGCCATCGTCGTCGACGACATCGTCTTCGATGAAGAGAGTAGGGGTGGCGGAGGAAGACGACGGAGGTTCAGATTCGACCGGCGGACTGTTGGCGGCTGCGTGCCCCAGCTGCCTTTTATACGTGCTGATATCGAAGGCGAGCCCGCGGTGTCCGCGGTGCGACTCGCACGTGCCGGTGCCGGTGCCGTTTTTACCGAAGAGGCCCAGATTTGATCTCAACTCTTCTTGATTGGTGATTGTGAACTTAAGAAAGAATATCTGATCAAATTTTTATTCAATAATTTTTGAATTTATTGTATTTATTTTGGGATGATTGATACATAATTTTAATTTTAATTTTTTGCTATAAATTCAATAATTTTGAGTTAGATTATTATTAAAATTTAATCAGAATATCTTTACTTTTTTTCCAATCATTTGGAGTATTGTTTTGAAAATATGAGATTTATTGATTTATATTATCGAAATTTAAAAGAAAGTCTATTGTTTCATTGAGAATATAAGTGGGGAGCCTTTTAATTTGTTTTTAAATTAATGTAATATAAATGTTGATGGATTTTTTAGAGTATAATTATTTTAAAAAATATTATAATTTATTTTGAGAAAAAAATTGATTTATTTTTCAGCAATAAAAAGAAAATATAGAAAAACAAAAAAAACAAAAATAGAAATAAAAAAAATGATCCCGACAAGCTTCTTGGAATATTGGGAAAGGAATCGGTCAATGGACAGTGAAACCGTTGAATTGGTAGTTTTTGAATTTGGCGTTCGGCAGCTTGTTGTCCATAAATTTGGGTTTATGGCATAGTCTAGTTAGCACTAGTAAAGTAATTAATAACGCAGCTTATTTTGATTTATTGGTTGAAAATTTTGATTATCAATTAAGAGGGTCATAAATTTGAGTCTTATATACGTGATGTGTATATAAATTTTTTTTTTAATTTGGGAACGGGGAGTATCGGCCCGCCGTCATCTCAGCTTGTATATGAATTTGACTTAATTAACCTAAATATCCTTAAAAAAATTAAATATAGATGAACTTTATTATGAATTTTTGTAACATATATATATAGATTGGGCACGAATCTTGATGCAAATATGTGTCAGAAGTTTTAAAAATTAAAATCGGGACCATCCGAACTCCGACTTCAACAAGCTTATTGCTAAACTAAACGTCTCAAAGCGACGAACCCAACAACACTAAAATTGGTCCAATCCGAACCCAAATGGGTCCAAATTGAGAGCCTGAAACTTATTTGAAAGTTTCAGAACATTAATTGGATGACAAAATGATATCAAAATGTGACACTTATAGTCGAATTGAGCGGCTCGACGAGACAAATCCAACGTACCTAAGATTGTCGAATTCTGACATCATTACAACAACAACAACAACATCATCATCAAGCCTTTATCCTACTACGTGGGGTCAGCTAAATGAATCCTTTTTCTCCGTTGTGTCTTGTTAAAAGTCAAATTCTCGTTTAAATCTAATAAAGAAAGATCATTTCTAATATTTTCTAACCAAGTAATTTCAAATCTAAGACCTCTACTTTCCTAACCGGGTCATCGGGAGGCCGCCGTTTTATGTGACCAAACCATTTAAGGCGACTCTTTCTAATCTCATCTTCCACTGGAGCTACTCCAACCTTTTCACGAATATGCTCATTTCGAATTCTGACATCATTAAGACACTTAAATACTTGATAAATAATCAATAATTGAGGGAGTTGATATCGACTATCCATTGAAACACTCCCAATATGCCCCTGATCTTCTCCCTATTTACTAGCCATGTCACTCCCAAAAATTTATAAATAAATCCATCATTCTTCACAAGGGGGGGAAAAGAGGAGAGAGAGCTTGAGAGCTCTTTTGTATTCTCCATTTAATGTTGGCACCGCCAGAGTTCTTCCCGACCACCAATCGCAGTTGGACTTTCGTCTATTCCTCGACTATCGTCGGAATTCTTTCTCGGATATGCTTTCGATGTTGGATCTTCTCCCAAATATTGTCGCCTGCAGCCTATAGTTCTTCTGACCACCGTTGCCTGTCGACTACAGTCCTTCCGACCACCGTCGCCTGTCGACTAATGGATTTATTAAAATTGGGCTATGCCCCATAGTTTTTCCCCTTTTCAGAGATTTTCACGTAAAAATTCTGGTGTCTCTTATGAATGTTACACCCCTCTCTTTTATTTGTCTGTGTGCTAGATCTTCATACAAAACTAAAATGTTAAATTGTACATCTCTTTTCCACCGTGAATATTTCAGGGCGCAACAGTGTTAATATTAAAATAAATTTCTTATTTATTAGTAAGTTCGATGCAACAAAAAGTAAACTTCATTAAAAAATAATACTAATATTTGACAAGAAATTACGTGAGAGCATTCTATCCTAATTTGCATTAAATGGGCGTAATAGCGCTTGATTTTGTGTTGAGATTATTCTTATTTATGATATTCCAAGAGATACACAAATCTTAATGCATGGATAAAAATAAGAAAATCTCACAAGCAGTCTTCATATACACAATAGGAGTATTTTGATCCTAAATAAAATTGCTGGCATATTATCAGGAGAAAACAGATAAATATACTTCCCCAATTATGCCTATTATTAGCTATAAATAGCCAAATTTAGCCAAAAACACTTTGTTCATGAACATCAGTAATTGCAAAATTAATTTTTTAAAAAGGAAATTTCAATGGCGCTAAGACTTTGTTTGGACAGTCTTCTTGCTACTTTTTAAAGCAATTTTTTAATTTTTTTATGTTAAAATGTTACTTTAAAAAATAGTAAAAAAATTATCTCAAATGAAACTTAAATAAGATTAGTTTTGCTAATGATAATCACTTATAGTTTAAAATTTTTAATGATGTTGAATAGTCTGTGTATCTATACGACTCAAATTAAAAAAATAGAGAGAAAAATTGATGAATTATGTCAAGGTCAAATTATAAAAAGGAGCATATTTTATATGAAAATATGTATAAAAAGTAGATTTAATAATTAATTTAAAAAGGAGCAAATATAGAGGATGTAAATTTAGTTTCTAATGAAATCGGAACATCAAAATCTGGTTTTAGAAGAAACCGAAATTTGTATATCCGGTTTCTTCTGAAACTGGATTTTGATGTTCTAGTTTTTTTAGAAAGCTGAATTGGTTTATCCGGTTTCATTAAAAACCGTAATTTATTTCTCTGGTTTAGTGTTAAACATTTTTATTTCGCCAGTGATCACTTATTCCGCCCGTGATTTCTCAATCAGCATCAATCAAGTAAATTTGCGCTTGTGATTTCTCAATAATGTATACTGCCCGTCAAGCCCTATATATTTTGCCAAATGGAGAGGGTTGCGGGTGTTAGAGAAATGCAGGGGTAGAACTAGGAAGAGCTCAGAATTTGCCCACCTTGACACCTTTTATTTTTTTTTAAGAAAAATAAACATTTTAACTATTTTGTTCGCCTTTAATAAATGTAGTTGTTCATTTCATACATAATACTATGCATTTTACAGTCCTATTTTGCCCATCCTCAAAAGAGAGATATGTTCCGCCCCTATTTCTTAGAATGCAAAAAAAATAATAGAATTTTCAGAGGGTTGCCTTCAAATAGTATTGATACATCGTCAAAAAATTATCTTGATCGGGCACAAATCTGGAGGCAAAATCCATTTGGAAACTTCAAAAATTAAAATTGGGATCATCTGAAATCCGATTTTTGTAAACTTATAGTCGAACTAAACGTCTCGGAAATACGAACCCAACGACACCAAATTCAACCCAATCCGAGCTCAAATGGGTCCAAATCAAGAGTCTGAAGTGCTGTTGGAATGTTTAAACCATAATTTGGATTACCAAACGGTCTCCAAATATGACGTGCTTATAATCGAATCGAGCATCTCGACGAGACGAATCCAACGAGTCCAAGATCACAAAATTCTAACATCACTAAGACCTTCAAATGACCAACAAACGGTCCACGATCAAGGGATTCAACATCGGCCGTCCATTCAAACCACTCCCTAATTACCCTTGATCTTCCTCCTATTTACGGGCCATGCCACTCCCAAAAATCTATAAATAGAGCCCCTTCTCATCTTGAAAAGGGGCACCTAATCCTAAGGAGAAAAGAGAGAGATCGGAGATCGCTCTTTCCTCCTTGCTCCTCCTCGATCACTGTCGGAGTTCTGCCGGACCACCGTCTGAGGCCCGGAGTTCCGCAGGACCACCACCTGAGGGTTGGACTTCCGCCGGACCACCACATGACGTCCTCAGCTCTACCGGACAACCCCCTAAGGTCTGAGGTTCTACCAGACCACCACCTAGGGCCCGTAATTCTGCCAGATTACTGGGTGACCCCGAAGTTTTGCCAGTATGACATCGGACTTTCACATACACCTGACTTCAACCCTACGGTTGATACTTGTAATCTGATCACCCTTGGAGGCGAGTCAGCCCACTGTAACCTATTTAAGTTCTAGTGGAATCATTTCAACTGGGCCAGGCCCCGTGGTTTTTCCCTTTTCCAGAGTTTTCCACGTAAAAACCTTGTGTTCTCTGTGTGTGAGTTGGATATTCGTGCAACACTAAGATGTAAAATTCTAACTCTATCGCCGCGTATATTCTAGCCCGCAACAAGTATAATTTAGTTGGAGAAAAAATGTGTTGTCATTTTCTTAAAGAGTAAAAAGTGGAATTTCAAGGCTGACTTCACTTCTTGCATTCAGCAGCTTTATTTCCATTAATGCCTTTGAGTTGCCTGATACTCTTCTGTCTCTCTTCTAATTTCTTATTGCTGATTCTTTATTTTTGGTGCCTGGAATGACCCTTTGCTGGTTTGTTGGTGGGCTGATTGTTTATTATTTCCTCAACTTCTGCAATTCTATTTATCTAAAATGATCTCTAATGCATTGCCATTGAAAGCTTTTGGTGTTTGGAGAATTCCTGGGTTATATTTTGGCTGGAAGGGCAGCTTATTTGTTCTATATTTTGTTCTTATGCTGGTTGGTGGAATTATGCCCAATTTTGATGGCTATAATGATTTTTTTTTCATTGCGCTTTGGTGGGCTGATTGGTTATTTGGTTGGTATGATAGCATTTTTATTGAATTATGGATGACTGCACATTAACACTTTAGATCTTCTATGTCCTCCGATTCTGCTCTCCTCATCGCTACTGTCGCTTCTCTTTATAGCTCTGTTGTTTGTTAACATTGTTGCTCAGAATTTTACTTCTACCTGGGAGAATACTAAAGGATTTTTATGAATATTATTACTACAAGTTATTAATTGCAACTTTTTTTATCTTTTAGGGGGAAAGGGCCAATGATGATAGCCAACAGATCTATGGATGATTGCTACCAGATAGCTTATATGATAATTTTTATTTTTTGTATGAGCGACAATTCAGCTGTTACATCTGCCTTGGACGACACCATATCACACACATTATCACTTGAGGCATGTTCTTCTTGGGTGTAGCCTATGCGTTGCTATTAGGGCTGCAAACGAATTGAGCCGAGTCGAGTAAGCGCTTGTATATATTTGAGCTAGTTTATTATCAGCTTGTTCAAATTTTGTTTGAGCTCAATTCGAGATTTTTTGTTTGTATTCAAATTTGGCTCGTTTAAAATGGTAGATGTTCACGTTCAGTTCATTTCGAACTTATTGAGCTTTAAATAAATGAGCTTTATCGAGTTATTAACAAGCTTTACTTTCTAGATGTTCATTAGCTTAACAAGCGTGTCTAGGGGTGTCAACATTTGACATTACCCAAAAATTCGACTCGAACCTGATTTGAAATTTTCGGGTTGGGTCAACTCGTTTGGCAAAAAGGTCGGGTTCAGGTTCTAAATTTCGACCCGTTTGAAAAATCGGGTCAGATCCAGCTCAACCCGCTAACCCGAAAGTGACATAGCTCTGACCCGAACCCGACGCCAGATTTCACGATTTGTGTACGACCGCAAGCTGCAAGGCTTCTCCCGGCTTCCCCAAGGCCGCAAGCAGCATGTCTGCACGGAACGCCGGCAAGGGATGCAATGCGACAAGTCGGCAACGCCTGCACATGGCACACATGCCCGCAAGGGCTACAACCTGCAACGCTGGCAAGGCCGCACGTCGGCAACGCCTCCAAGGCCTAGGGTTTGCTTCGCGCAACCTAAGGTTGGAAAGTCACGACAGCTTGACGTTCCGCCCGATCGTATTCGTCTGCTATGTGCATGAGGTAAAGTTGCTTTCCTGTCAAGTCGGGTCAACCTGGAAACCCAACACGAGTTGGGTTCGGGTTGATATTTTTGACCCATCTACAAAAATGGGTCGGGCTCAAGTCGTGTCAAACAGTAGTGGGCCAATACCGGGTTCGACCCGAACCGACCCGCAACCCAATTTTGACACCCCTAAGCGTGTCTTGTCGAGTCTACTAAAAAATTATTACCTAGAGCTTATTCTTAAACATATCTAGGGAGCATTTTCGAGCTTCCAAACTAGCATGTTCATATACATATCTTGCGTGTATTTTGATCTATCAACGAGCTTATTCACAAATAAGCTAGCTCAAAAAATGATTCTTCTTATAAATAAGCTTGCTCATGAATCTCTTGTTCATGAACAAAATGATTTTATTGAAAGAGGAAAATATAAAAATTGAAATTAATTTTTTTCTTAAAAATAAGAATAATTTTTATAATAAAATTAAAAATTATATAAAAATATACCAAATAAAGATTTATACAATACTTAAATGATTCTTAAGAGGCTTATTCATAAGTTATATATAAAATATTAATCTAGTTTCTTATCAAGTTTGTTCATGAGCTTTAATAGATATTGTTCATGATCATAAATTAGTTAGACACATAGTTATTCAAGTTTGTTTATTTAACATTCAAGTTTTTAAAAATTTATTCAAACTTATTTGATTACTTAAACAAACAATCATGAATGAGCTATAGTCAAGTCGAGTCACAAATCATTTATCGAACGCTCCGTTTAATTGCAGCTCTACTTATTATTTTCTTTTTGGGACATTTACATTGATTTGAATTGCTCAGTTATTCTCTTTTGATTTGAGTCTTTTTATTTCATCTTAGGACCTATTTCTTTGTAATCTATTGATCAATTAAAGAAATAGCTGAGCAACTCCCCCATCTTCGACCAAAAACAAAATAATAATAATTGTTGTGGGCTAGAAGATTCGTGGTGGCAGAGTGAGTAAAGTTTTCGTCTTAGCGATGCACGAATATCCAACACACATATAGAAAGAAAGAAGTAAAATACCCGATCTTTTTTACGTGGAAAGCTCGAAGAGGGAAAAACCACAGGGCCTCGCCTAGATGAAAAGATTCTACTAAACTTGAGTGAATTACAAGGGTTGACCCGTCTCTCGACTTAGAGGCGGTCAAATTACAATAGCTTGGAGAGTTAGACAAAAGTCTGGCGATGTTCGGGCAGAAGTTCGACGACGTCCGAACAGAAGTTCATCTAACGGGAATGATCCAACAAAGGTCGGGCGGAAGTACGGTGCGGTCAGTGGCCGAGCGGAAGTCCGGTGGCTGTTGGCGGCCGGGCGGTGCTCCGACGAAGGTCGGGCTGAAGTCCGACGGCGGTCGGCGGCCGGATGGAAGTCCAGCGGTGGTCGGCGGCCGGGCGGTGGTCTGACGAAAGTCGAGCTGAAGTCCGGCGGCCGTGGAAGTCCGGCGGCGGTCGGCGGCCGGGCGGAAGTTTGGCAGCTGCTGGCGGCCGTGCAGTGGTCTGACGAAAGTCGGGCTGAAGTCCAGCGGCGGTCGACGGCCGGGTGAAAGTTCGGCAGTGATCGGCGGCCGGGCGGTGGTCCGACGAAGGTCGGACTGAAGTCCGGTGGCGGTCGGTTGCCTGGCGAAAGTCCGGCGAAGGTCGGCGGCAGGACGGTGGTCCGACGAAAGTCGGGCTGAAGTCCGACGGCGGTCCGCGGCCGGGTGGAAGTTTGGCGGCGATAAGCGGCCGGGGCGGTGGTCTGACAAAGGTTGGGCTGAAGTCCGGCGGCGGTCGGCGGCCGGGTGGAACTCCGGCGGCGGTCGGCGGCCGGGTGGAACTCCGGCGGCAATCGGCAGCAGGGCGGTGGTCCGACGAAGGTCGGGCTGAAGTCCGGAGGCGGTCGGGCTAAAGTTCGGCGGCGGTCGACAGCCGGGCGGTGGTCCGACGAAGGTCGGGCTGAAGTTCGACTGAGGTTGGCGGCCGGATGGTGGTCCGACGAAGGTCGGGCTGAAGTCCGGCGGCGGTTGGCAGCCGGGTGGAAGTCCGGCGGCCTGGCAGTGGTCCGACAAAGGTCGGGTTGAAGTTCGGGGCGGTCGGCGGCCGGGCGGTGGTCCGACGAAGGTCAACAGGGGTTCGCCGGTTGTGGCGCTAGAGCTCCGGAAGCCTTAGAGCTCTCTAATCTCCACCTAAAGGTCCCCTTCATGTAGAGAGTGGGGGTCTATTTATAAATTTTTATGAGTGGTACACCCCGTAAATATAGAGAAGATCCGGGGGAGGTTTGGAGTGCTCCATCGGATAGCTCGTATTGATTCCCCTGATCATAGAGAGTTTTTTCAACTGTTTAGGTGTCTTAACAATGTCGGAATTCAGCGATCTTGGGCTCGTTGGATTCGTCTCGCCAAGCCGCTCGATTTGACTATAAGCATGTCATATTTGGATATCAATTTGTCATCCAAATAATGATTTGTCCCTTCCAAATGTAGTCCAGGCCCTTGATTGGACCCGTTTGGGTTTGACCGATTTTGGTGTCGTTAGGTTCATCTCTTTGAGATGTTCAGTTCGACTATAAGTTTGCTGAAATTGGAACTCAGATGATCCCGAATTTAATTTTGAAAGTTTCCAATTTGAACACGCCTCGAGATTCGTGCATGATCAAGACGATTTTTATGCCGTATCAATATTGATAATAAATAAATATTATTGGGATATTTTTAATTCCCTCGAATTATTTGATTAAAAGATGCCAATTAATTTATTGATGAATTATTGCGCTAAATAAAATTAATATATGTATAAACTAGTTTTGTTATGGTCCTTTGCATTAGTTATTTTATGGTGATACAAGGGATGTTTGGTTGCCTGAAAAAAAAATGCACTGTAAAAGGAATACGGTGTAAAATGAATATTTTAGAGAGGATGAGTGTAAAAGAAATGCATGACTTTATTTATTTATTTATTTTTATTTGAAGTAAAGTGAATGCGATGTTAAGTGTAAAAAATTTGTATCCAGGGTGGTCAACGATGGCTAGTGGTCGGTGATGGCCGGTAGCCAACGGTCGGCGTTGGAGGGCAACAATGGCGGCGGCTGGTGGTGGGCGGTGGCTGCTGGTTGTGAGCAGCGAGCAGTGGTGGTGGTAGCCGGTGGCGGTGGTTGGTCGGCGGTCGTGGATGGTGGCTGGTGGAGGTGGAGATGGTGGCCGTCGGTGGTGCTCAAGCAAGCATTAGAGCGGCGCAAATGGTTCTCGCTCAAAACTAGTTGAGAACAATTTATCTCAAAAATTAACTAGAACGAAATACACTGCATTCACTTTATCTTGGCTTTATTTTTCATTCAATCAAACGTTAAACTTTTTAAAATCCCTGCATTTACTTTACTTTACACTCATTTACATCCAACCAAAAAACCCCATTAAAAAAATTTGTATTTACGCATTTACTTTTACAATACATTTGTCATATTTTGACTTCATTCGGCTACGTTTTTTATAATTGAAAAAAACCAAAAGTTACACATCTACTCCTTGACCCTTGATAAGGCCTTCAAATGTGTATAAGATGTGGTAGATTTATAAAGTCATGAACTCATATGAACATTCCCATTAACAAGTTTAATGAGGACCACTAAAGTCCAACACAACTTTGGTATATGTGGTGTCTAATAAAAGAAAGACTTTTTGTTTTTCCCACTAGCACCTATGTAAAGTTTGCATGATCAGATTGCTGAATGGATGTCATGAAAAGCCCTCATAATAATCCATTTTGACATAAGCCTCTTTATTGTTTCACTTAATGTGATGACTCACTATTAGATCATAATTTGTCATATTCTATGACCACTCATTCTGAGTCTATTCTAACATAAATATCTTTCGACATGCTAAATGGAGCAAATCTTGTTGTCACTAAATTGGAGAGATTATTACATGCAGAGTCTGAGCGAGAGAATCGTCTGGATTCTGTGAGAATACACAACAAATTCCCAGTTTTATTTTTTTGTTGTGTATTTGTTATGTACCCTCACAGAATCCGAACGGTTCTCCTGTCCGGACTTTCTAAATTGAGGTATATTTATGAATGTTGATAAGGGTATTTTGATCTCTACTCACAATTTGTCAAAATATTCCTCATAAATATTAATAAACTATGCATATTACCTCATTGGATTAAAATATAGTAGGAAGATATCACAATTATGTTAATTTGGTCGGCGGACAATGACCAGGGTAAACTCGAGCTATGATCCAGTGGTGATCGTATGGCATGAGACACTAACAATAGTGTTTCTAAAATTTTTTATTAGTTCATTTGATTTGAATATGACTTCGATTGGGACAGCTTTCTTACTACTTCTTTAAGTAGCTTTTTAGTGCAAATATTTTAATTTTTATACTAGAAAGCTGCTTTAAGAAGCAATATGAAAGCTGTCCCAAACGAAGCTTATGACTTGTAATTTTTGCGTAATTCAATTGGTTCAATTTGATTAGGATTTGAAGTTTTCTAATAATACTAACATTTCATACTTTGAGTCATCTAATCAAACACGGATGATTAATTCAATCATGGATGATTAATTCAAATTTTATTGCTCATAAATCAGTTTTCTGCTACCAAATCATGCAAAGCTAAATCAAATGAAATCAATAAATAAATTTAAACCGAACAAGATCAACCCTAGTTATTAATTTCTGGTTTCTCATCCTAAGAAAAATGGAACCAAGCAAGAAGGTTTGGTTTTATTTTCTATTGGTTCAATTTCAGCCTTTACTTTTAATGTTTAGTCCAGCTTGGTTCAATTTGAAACCAAATCAAATTGTGCCCACCGCTATTTGGTATGATTTGGTCTAGCTTGATTCGTATCAAATTAGGATCTATTTGGGATATCTTTTTCGCTCCTTTTTTTTTCAGATCATAATCATAGTTCCATTTGACTACTACTTTTTATATGCTTTTTTCCTGCTTTCTAAAAATTTATGTGGGGGAAAGGTTTTTGCAATCAAAGTCACTAATCTGTGACAGTTCTAAGAAATTAGTTGTTCAATTTTCAAAAAGAAAAATATTATAAGATCCACAACAACACCGCAATCAATTTTACAAAATGTTTTAGCCATCCCAATTAGACGCACACTTCGTTCGATTTAATTAAAACTTGACATTTTCTTATAAAATATTCATAAATTACAATGACAAATAGAAGTGTTCTTTTATCTCTTTATTTTCTTAAGTTAAGATTTGCCATCTTCTTACAAAATATTTATAAATCACAATCACACTTAGAAAGACATAATGATTATCATATTGAGCCTTAAGCATTTGATTTGCAAAATGGCATAAGGGTGTCATTCGTAATGAAGTTTGAATAAAAATTTAGGCTTTGTTTGGAATGACTTTTTTACTGTTTTTAAAAGCAGTTTCTTAGTACAATAATTTTAATTTTTGTACGAAAAAATTACTTTGAAAAGCAATAAAAAAGCTGTCTCAAACGAGGCCTTAGGCTTCAATTGGAACAACTTTTTTCTACTTTTTAAAATATTTTTTTAGTGTAATCGTTCAAAATATTAAGTCGCAAACGAGACTTTAATATTAAAATTGTATATATTATCAAAACGTGTATGGAGAGCCGAGATTCAAACTTCAGTGTCCTCTAATTTCTATTTTTTATTTAATTTTATTGAAATATTAATTAATATAAGAATCCCCCCCGGGCACGCTGCTCTTCCAAACTTCCTCAACGTCTGAATTTCTCTCCCCTCCACTTCCACTTCCTCGGATCTCGTACGAGAGAGAATGAAGAAGCTAATCCGACGGCTATCCACTCTGTTGGATGACAGGCAGTACGATCGGCTGAAGACGAGCGAAATACATGAGGATCAGTACGATCGCGGCTCACGCCGCCGGGTGAGACGGTGGCGGTCGATGGTTCCGCCGGGGCACGTGCCAGTCTTCGTTGGCGAGGAGAAGGAGTGGTTCGCAGTCGCGGCGGAGCATCTCGGCCGCCCAGCTTTCAAGGAACTACTCCGGCGATCCGAGGAGGAGTATGGTTACGAGCAGAGAGGTGTGCTGCGAATCCCGTGCTCCGTCCAGCTGTTCTGCCGAGTGCTCCGTTCACTCTCCGGCGATTCTTCCGGCGGTGATCGGACGTTGGGGAATGAGGATTAGAGGCAGGGTTGGAATCTGTAAGAGCTTAGCGCGAGCAATTGCCCCTGCAATTTTGCTTTTCCTTAGAAGAATAAATATTGTAATTATTTTGCACACTTCCAATAATTACAGTTACTCAAATTCTAAAAAAAAAATCTCTTTTTTTATTTTATATATAAAATTATGTATTTCACAACCCATAGAACATGTTCGAACTCTACATGAGTATTCATTCTCAGGCTCAAGAGCTCGACTCGGGATAAAGTCCCCACTGGATTTTTGCTTTACCAAGCTAAGTCACAGTGGTACCGGTACTTTGTCGGCGGAAGTCATGGCAGAAGCCTGCAACGCTGAAAGGAAGTCACGATAAGAGATCGTAGGAAAAGAAGGAAGCAATCTCACTAAGAAGATAGCGAGTTGAGTTTGAATCTACTCACCAACTTGCTTGGCTTATTTACACCTCTAATTTGATGAAAAATAAATGCAAAGTAAAAAACAAATATAATGCAAATAAAAACAAAAGTAATAATAGAGTATTTAAAATATGTTTGAGTTGTATGGTTTAGTACACTACACATGAAGATTTTTGTATTGTTAACATAAGAGAATGCAAAATAAAATATTAGTGTATTTGGAATAATAGTTGATTGGAGGTAGCAAATAACAGAAGACAACAATTGTGTGCAGCAGGGATTATATTACATTTAAATATAAAAATAAAAAATATTAAAATTTTAAAATTAATCTCTACGTCTACCTTACACTTAAAATACTGTCAATCAAATAGCCCCTTAATAAGTTTTGAATTCATTGCAATTTTGCCATTTAATTTGCAGTTTAGGGTTTCTCCTATTTAAATATTTCCAGCTTGCACATAACTAAATTATATTTAAAAAGATGAGACGAGATCTCTAAATTGTTTTTTGAAGAAAGAAACTTATTATTATTTTTTTAAGGAATTTGGCACATCTATAAAAAGTATAAAATTAAAAATTATATAGGTGTAATTTGTATTTTAAAGCTCAATATTAAAAAAGAGATTATTCAAAACTTATTACCAATTAGTATAGTTACTCTTCAATAAGAAATTCTTCTATTTAGAAGAATTTGTTCCATTTGTAAGTCTTTGTGATGAGATTTGTTGTTGTTGTTTTTTTTTTTTTTCAATTTGTCAATTCTTCGAATTATTATATATTGTTTTTTTATCAATGTTGTTCAAAAATATGAAAATAGACATTTGCGTTCAATAGTATAATTGCATGTGTATCAATTATAAGAGACTAAAATTTTAAAATGAAAAATAATACAACAATAACATTGAGCCTTTCTCCCATTATAGAGGGTCGGCTATATAAATCATTTTTCTTCATTGTGTCATATTAAAAGTTCAAATTCTTATTTTCTTAGTTCTTTTAATAATGCGATAAATTTACAACGGATGTGGTGGCACCATGACCTGCATCCATCCGGATTGAGTCAGGACATAAGAAACAACGGCCAACGCAAAGAAACATAAAAAAGTGTAAAAAATAAATGAATCAATCCCTTAAAACCACATATGTAATTAATCAATGGAATCCATCCAAACGGCACAAGTCAAACAATATCTACCAGCATCCTATCATCCGACATCGCCTTGTTCTCCATGGCTGTACCGGATCTTGTGGCGCAGGCGCCCAACCGAGGCCTAACGGCGGCAATCTAGTTTTTGAAGAGACTTAAATGTGTCTGGAAACACAGAATCGGCTAATTAGGGTTTTGTGAAGGAGGAAGGGCAACGAAAGCGTACCTTTGATGAGGAGGAAGAGTGTGCAGAGAGGGAAAGAGGAAGACGGAGAGGAGAGGGGCGGAAACATCGCAGATATTCGTGAGAGATAACCGGAGACGAACGTAGCGCGTCTGGCGGGCGATGTGGTGCAGTTTTAATGGCAGTGTGAGCGGCCATTGAAAGGAACTTCAAAAGAGAGCGAAGGATTCGGCAGGAAGCCAACTGTTTGTTACACAGTAATTGTGCAAATTATCCCTCCCATTTTTCTTCGATTATCAGGTACAGCTAGCTTGGTTCGGGCTTAGCTTAATTTTTTTTTTTACAGTCTTTTTGTTTCAAAAATGTTTAAAAAGACTTTTTAAAAATAAAAACAAATATCTTATTCAATGATATATATGATATTCAATGATACATGTCCATTACTATCATAGTAATTTTGCTTGTAATTAATATTAAATTAGGCCACTGATTCTTATTTTTATATTGAACTGGATCACCAATTTTTATTTAGTATGATAAATAAATTGACAAATATTCATTGAATAAAAAATTCAGATGATTTTTTTTTATTTTCATAAATTGACCAAAATAAATTTTTTCATATATATATATATATATTAAATACTCCTCTTTTAATCTTGTCGCACATAAATCTTCAAAAAATTTATTAATTTCAACAATAGGTTTTCAAATCATTTCTAATAATATTTGTAAGAGAAAATAAGCACTCCATAAATATACAATAATCACAGCTCTACATAAGTTTGATGCATGGCCATTTGCAACCCTATATTTGTCAACCCCTCTAATATTTTTCTTCTCTCACCGAGGGAGGGGTAATATAAGTATATAACAACCCTAATTTTTTTTGTTCGGTTCCTTGGTTCACTGCTTTGCTTTCCTTTTCGCTGCTTCATTTTCTCCTCCGCCTGTGGAGCATGCTTCATTTTCTCTTCGCTCCTCTCTCACGACTAGTGACCTCGAGCGGATTTCTCTTTCGCGTGCACAGGCCCAAACAGAGACCGCCCCGAAACGGCTTGCTTTCCCTCAACCCAAACGGCCAGCTTCGTTTTCCCCTTTGCTCCCCTCTCACGACTCACGACCTTGAGCACGGCTTTCGTTTTCCCTTTCGCTCCTCTCTTGCCCCCAAACGGAGACCGCTCGTGGCAGATATTTATGTCTTTTAAGCTTTAAGGGCCATGTTATTTGCATTCTTAATTTTGATCTTACAGCTCCTCTTGGCTCCAGTAATGAGACTACAAACAGAGCTACTTTAATGTGTTCTAACATTTTAAATGAAACGACAAACATAACTATTCTAAATGAAAAATAATACAACAATAACATTGAGCCTTTCTCCCATTATATGGGGTCAGCTACATGAATCATTTTTCTTCATTGTGTCATATTAAAAGTCAAATTCTCATTCAAACTAATAAAAGAAGGTTATGTCTTCTACTTTCTAACCAAATCTTTTTAGGCCTACCACCATATTTCTTAATATAGCTCAGAACCAATACATATGCTCTCAAACTGAGTCATTGGAAGGCCGACATTTTATGTGACAAAACCATCTAAGATGACTTTCTCTAATCGTATTTGCTACTAGAGATACTCTAATATTTTCAGGTATATACTCGTTTCTTGTTTCTAAGTATAAAGTTACTCATTTGCCTGAGCAATATATATATATATATATATATATATATATATATATATATATATATATATATATATATATATATATATATATATATATATAATTCAAATATATTATTATAAAATTTTAAACTATATAAATTTTCTTAGTTCTTTTAATAATGCGATAAATTTATGAAATTATCATTACAAGTACTTGTAATGATGATGTGTTAAAAGAAAAAATTCAAATAAATAAAAAGGCCAAATGTAAGAAAGTCAAATCTAAAGTAAAAAAAACTTTGGAATTAATGTGCGCTTGACAATGATTGTAAAGGTTAAAATAAAAATTAAACTTTAATTACACCAAATTGAACCACAATCTAAGAAGTTCATCGTGATAAATTTCAAGTAACTACATAGGCTATTAAGTAGCTTATTTTGATCTGTTGGTTGAGGCTTTGACTATTAATCAAGAGGTCTAGAATTTGAAGAGACTCACTTTTATAAGATAACTCATTTCAAATAAGTTACTAATGTAATAATTAATTAAATAAATAAATTCCTTAATGTGGCTCCTATTAATGATTAAATGCTTAAATGCTTAAATCATATTAGTCAAGAGAGAATTTGATCAATCATTTATAGACTGTTTGATCAAGTGAAGCATCTGATCATGAATAACCCTTTAAACAAGTTATTGTCTCATCATATGGATAATTAACATAAGTGAAGAAGAAAGGGGTGAAGGAAGAGAAGCCCTAATTTCTCAAATTCAAAGAAAGCCATGGATAAATCTACGCAGAATCAATATATCTTATTATATATTAATTATAAATTTGTGAAAATCATATTGTTCAAAGTTCTTGTGCTTAAGTGTTTATACAATTATGTCGTTTGTATGATAATGAAGTTCTTTTAATGATGAATCAGAGATTTTCTTTCATCTGAAATTCTCTTACAAGTTTTAAAGATTTTCTTATAAGTGGTATCAGAGCACGGTTTAAGAACTTTTGATTTTCCATTAAAGATTATCATATATGTTGACCTCGAATTTCATACGGGTAACCTCTAGCGTCTTCGATCGAATTAATTGGACCTTGTCGTGTCCGATTTGAGTTCGAGTCGACTCAAGTTGAGTCAAATTAGACTTGACGAAGTTTAATTAGCCTCGATCAATGTATGCCCACCGAATCAAACCCAAATCGACCCAATTCGAGTCAAGTCAGGTTCGATTTGAACTCAAATCTAGCCCAAGTCAGCTTGATTCAATTCCAATTAAATCCATTTGACTTTACTAGAAATTCAAATTAACTCCCTATATCTAGAAATCGAATCAACGGATGCGATTTACCTTGAGAATTTAAATCTGCCGCTTCCAGGCGCCGCGAGCACGTGTCATCCTCATTTAGAGAGGTATCCAGGCAAACTTTGATCGTGGAAAGAAACTGAAGCCTATTTTCGTGTTAAGAAGCAGCAGGAGATCTCCCCCATTCGCAATCTCTCCCACTCCCTCTCTCGGTTTCTGGTCAGCGAAGCCCAGGAAAAGACCGGAGCCTCCGTCTCCCCTCCTCTCTCTCGCGTATCCGATCCAGACAGAGTCATCTTCGGACCCGATGCCGCCCTAGCCGACACCGTCACCGGACTCGTCCGCCTTCTTTGCCCTAACCGAAGCCTCTTCTTCCTCTCCAGGGCATGTAACATTTTCCCTCCTTCCTACCCCTTTTCTTCTTCTTCTTCTCCTTCTTCTTCCTCTCCTTCATCTTTCCCTTCACTTCCACCTTCTTCTTCCATCTCTCCCCTTTCTTATTTAATGGTTATATCTTCATCAACACATGGTTGAAATGGCTTTGATTCTTGTTACAATTAGTTTGATAATGCATTCACTACCATTTCTTGTTGTCTAGTTTTGTTATATTTACTTGTTTATCAAATGGTGTTTTAATTCTTTGGGAGATGAAGATGGTCATTGCTAGCCATGGATGGTTTTGTAAGGTGTAGACAAAAATATGTGTTGATTTGTGTTGTTTGAGGATAAACAATTGGTATGATTCATGTCATATAGCCTAAAACTCTAGGTGTAAATGGTGGCTTGTGATTTTCTTCTTTCTTACTTGCTCATGAATGGTATCTTTAGTTTATTTCACATAAAGCATGTATTACTTTCTTACTTAAGTATCGTAGGCCAACTATTTGATGAAATCGGAGTTAATGGTCCCAGATTTAATTTTGGAAGCTTTCAATTCAATTTTGCCTTGAGATTTGTGCTCGATCAAGGCGAATTTTTGGTGACGTATCAGTTGTTCCTCTATTTTTGAACGTCGAAGCTTGCAAAGTCCAAAAATATGTATCGAAGCTTTTTGAAAAATTTATATTTTTATCCTTAAAAATAAGGATAAATTACTTATATTAAATTTAAATATATTTTTATGATTATTGTTAAAAAGATGCGTAGTAACTTTATTAATCATTATCCCATTTGTTTGTATAGAATATAAGTTTTAGTCATATATTAGAATATGAGATTAAAAGTCTTAAAAAATATTTCATGATTAACGTATTCTTAAACATGATAAAATATTTCACTTTTGCACCAAGAGACAAAAATTTTGTCTCCACTTTTTTATTTATTAATTTTAATTATTTTTATTTTTATTTTATTTTTGTTTGGAAGGCCAAACTGCCTTCCACTTCTCAAAGAGGCGGCTGTTATGTCTCCTCACATAAAATATATTTTTTTATTTGTTTTTATTACTTCTTTAAATTATTTTCTTTTTTTTAAATAGAAGTAATTAATTAGGAGTCTTTAAAATTTCTAAAAAAATTATTAAAAATTTTAAAAAATTCTAGAAAAATCTAGAATGTCTTTTCAAACTCCCCTTTTATATATTAAATGAAAGATTTAATTTTTGTCTCTTAAAGTTTCAAAAATTGTATTATTTTTTTTTAATTATTTTAGAAATTTCTAGAAAGACTATTTGTCTTCCCTCATGCAATTATAAATATCTTTTGGAAGTAAGAGGAGAAGGATGGTTCTCTTGAGCCGATTCAAAACTTCTCTTGTAAATTGAAAGAGAAACGAACTGACAAAATTTGAAGGCCGTCAATCTTCGGAAAAGGCTCAGTCCTCCGATGTGAGCTCTCGTCTTCATCTGAAGATTATCCTCAAGGAGTTGCAAGACCGTCAATAATGATAAAGGCCTGGTCCTCTGATGTGGGTTCCGGTCTTCGCCTGAAGGAGTCATATGACCGTCATTAATAATAAAGGCCCTGTCCTTCGATATGGGCTCCAGTCTTCATCTGAAGATTGTCCTGAAGGAGTCGCAAGACCGTTGTGGACCTCCGAGAGGACTAACACAAAACACCGCCGCCCCGCGAAGGGAGACAATGTATGTCGCCAATGGGAGGGCAGATTCAATCACACATACGATCAACCATTGAGGATAGTGGCTCTCACCAACACACCCCGATGGATAACAATATGTCTGATCTAATCACAACGGGTTTCCCCCACCCGATACATTAGCTCGAATGGGGTTTATTTGAGAGTGGGATGCGGTTTCCCACGGACGCAAGCCCCGTGGTTAATTACATCTCAAGTCGGGGCCTGAGAATACTCTCGATTAAGGATTCTACATTATTCTTTCTAAATTGGGATTGACACGTATGGCAGAGGCTAGGAAATCCTACTCAAAGGGAAAGAAAGGTTCAACTAGGCTTAGTCAACATGCACGGCTCATATCAACATTCGGAGGGACTAATGTAGTGAGAAGAAACTGGAGAAAATAAATAAATCATGCACTCGAAGCATGCAGGAGAGAAGGATGGAGGTGGCGTCATCCGTGTGACGCGGATATGTAGGGCTTATAGTCTCTGGAAGACAGGAGACCTACCTACGGATGAGGCGTACTTCGAAACAATAGTAGCCGTGAATCCTAAATCTAATGAGTTTAGTGTTCTACGCAACACTAACACCCGTGTCCTAACTAATGCACTGCAAAATCTGGACTTACCCCGGCCTGGAAGGGGGAGCCAGCTAACCACATAATCGCTTTAAAACCATACTGTCCAGTCATTTATGAAAGATGGGTGGGTAGGTTTAAGTTTATTGGAAGTAAGGCCGACGTCTAAAGGATTTCCTAATTGGCCCCGGACTGATGTTGAGTGAATGCTCCTATGACTAATGCAATTAAAATTTTGATTTAGTTGATTTCTAATGCAATGCATGCTGGTTAAAGTATCCGAATCAGATATGCACAGAATTTTAAAAAGGCTTATAAAAAATAATTTTTTTGAATTAGACTGGGCTTCCCCAGGTCCGGCACCTCATCCTCATAGGTCAGATTATCCGGACTCTACCCGCAGGCGGGGAAGTGTCTTATAGAAGGAAAGAGAAATGCGTTAATATGCATGTGACCCCGGACGATTCTGGCAATTCCCTAGGTCGTTAAATTTCTAAATTGCTTAAAACTTAAAATTTTAATATTAGTTGCGATTAGAAAAGGTTTTAGTCCTTAGAGAGCCTAACGAAATCCAGGCTAAAATAAAAGCGGCATGCAGATCGCCAATAAACTATGAAAAGCATACAACCTATGCGCAATCATCATCAAATCAGACATAATACATAATTAAACAAATCAATTAAATGTCCATAGGCCAACTTCCCTTAATTACAAACTAGGGTCTGCGGAGAATTAAAGTGGCCGGGCACCACAGCCAACAACCCGGATTTCTAATCCTAAGACTGACGCAAGTTATTTTGAGTGGGATACTCTTGCTCTTCATCTCCTTGGTCTTCTCTTCCTTGGACTCCTCGGATCTCAGCTTCGTTGGACTCCTTGGATCTTAGCTTCCTTGGACTCCTTGGGAAGTAGAATGATCCAAATTTGGATTCCCAAATAGAAAAGGACTATCCTCATATTGGGTGTCCTTTTTTCTCTTTGGGCATCCAACCTTTGGATTTCAGCATCCCCACTCAAAATAAACTTTCACAACTCAATACCAGATTACAAGTAATTACATTAAGTGAAAGCAGTAAATCTAGACTCTCCTGCAAGGTTATCCTAGTGAAAATCATCCCAAGCAGTTAATATTTCATCCCAAGCAATTATTGACACATGTAAAGAAAATATTCATGTCAACCAAACTTGGCCATGCTCTTAATTATTTTGAGGGCTAAGCAAGCTCTGGAGCACCTGTAGCAATTTATGATGATGATTTTTAATTAGCCCTCATTTATTTAGGGGGGCTGAGCAATTTCTGGAGCATCTGCATGAAACAACGTTAGTATTTAAATCATGAATTTTGCCCCCCTTTATTTTAGTATGGCATGAGCATGGCCACCTGCAGAAAATATCATTAGTATCAAGATCGATCCTAACCTATGAGTAGTCTATCATGCAATCACATCAATTCCCAGAGTGCAGTAAAAGTAAACAAACACACCAATAGTTCAATCACAACATGCAATGAAATCTGGAAAAGCTCGGCACGCAGCAGAAAAGTAAACACTGGCCTAACCTAAGTCTAGAAGTGGTGCCCTAGCAAATAATTCTACAGTGTGTGTAGAGGCATGTGTGGCTGTGGTAGATCCTAAGCTAGGTAGTTAGTTACAGTTGCCTACTGCCTAGGTTTGTTGTAGGTCTGAAGAGGGAGTTTTAATTAAAGTATAAATATTAGTGAATTAGGATCTATTTTAGTTGATTTGATGTGTAGGTTAGTTTTAATTCTTAGGGTGATAATATTTAAAGTTTAAATTGCATTAGTGAGTTTTAGGAGGTTCGGGGTCCACCTATACACTAGGCAAAAGGAGGGTTCAAAATTGACTTTTTGATTAAAGGGGATTTATGAACATCTAATATTTTTATAAAATACTAGACCTTAACCCGATCAGTTAGACAGTTAGTTTGCTGGATTTGGAGTTTCCTACGCAAAGTTATGAATTTCTGAAGTTTTGGTCTTGTTTCGAACTAAGTTTGACCGAATTGTTGACTTTTTTATTTAAGTTGATTTCTGAAATTTTAATATTTTTAATAAATACTAGACCCTAATGTGAGTTGAATGCCTTTGAGTTTGCCCATTTTGGAATTTTCTGTAATTAGTTATGATTTTTAGAAGTTGGGGCAATTAAATGAATTATCGAAATTGCCTAATTAGGGGTACTTTGGGGGTTTTGGCCCAAATCAGCTCCAAACTGATTGGAATCACCCCCAAAGGTTAGAAATGAACTAAGAAGGTGTTCCCAAGTGTTTGGGGAAGATTTGGGATTTTTAGTAATTTTTAATGAATTGTTAAAGGCAAAAAGGTGATTTTTGATTAAGGTTGAATTAAAGTCCAAATTAAGATCCAATTAAGGGGCCCTAATTATCTAAGGTGCGGGACTGAATTCTGGAGAGTTTGAATTATTATGGGTATTTTTCTGATTTAAAATGGATTTATTAGATTTTTCTGAAGTTTCTAAGGCTTAATTAACGGGTAAATTAGGGTTGATCAATTAAGGGGTTTAGTGAGTCCTAAAAATTCCTAGAAACTTCTGAGGGGTTTAGGATGTCACTAAGTTTAAGTGTTTCAAATTTCAAGTCATTTGGAGTTCTACCCTAATTCCTGGAATTTTTTTTAAGTTCACTAGACGGTCCTTAATTGTTGTCCTTAGGTGTCACTAAAGTTATGGGACGAAAAAAAAATTTATTTCTAACCCTTTAAACATTCACACATATGTAAATGGTTTTAGGGATCTATAACAAAATAAGAGAAGAAAGTTAGTTAAGAATTGAAGTTTCTACAGGGCCCTAAAGGTAGGGGAACGTACACACAGATGGCTCCCTAAAGGCTTTCTAAGTTTTAAGAAAACTCACTACACCGGGGGCTATGACCCAGTGGTTCCGCCCGTAGCACCCCCACCAGAATAAATGGGGGCGACTGATGCTCGGATCCGATTGTCCAAGCTCCTTCGTCTGTGCTCCAGTTGCTCCTTCTCTTTGCTTTAGCTCTCCCAAAAGTACCTCGCAAATAACGCGAAGAGAGAAATAGGTGTCAGAATTTCATGTATTTTTTTTTATCTTCAAATCGACATACATAGAAAATTCATAGTAATATTTTATAATGACTATACATCTAAATATGGCATAAGAAATTAAGAGACATCGAATCATGTGAATTCTAATCAAGATTCATTAAGTACGATGTCATTTACTGACAAAATTTATTGCAAAGGCTATGTGTTAGCATCCAGTAATTAAACCTTTTTTATAAGTAATGGTATTATTCATGTACATAAGTAAATAGGAAAACATTCCACAATTTATTTAGCATAAAGTCGACATTCATTTCAATTGCTAACGAATGAATATAATTAACACAAACAAAAGCTACATTTAATGAACGCAACAAATATTTTATCTCACAAAAAAAAAAAAATGTATTCTCTAAAATATAATTTCAAAAAGGAAATCAACGGGAAATTACATGCTAATAACTAAATTTCATATTTTCACCAAACACTAATTACACGGAAGAGAAAGGTGTAGGATTTCCTATATAATAATTAGTAAAGTAATTCAATTGAACAAGTGTATTTTTATTATATGCAAATTAAGAAATCTGGCATCAAATATAGCTATTTTGAAATACAAATTAAGAAAAATTGATGTATGAACATATATATCATTGACTTAGATTAGTCAACTTGCAAGCCAATTTAAAATTAGGAATGATTTGAATTTTTGAACAAATTTCAGCATACAAGAATACTGGTTTTATTATAAGATTCTACTAGTCGAGAAGGCAATCATGACTAGCATAGGAGATTTTTTTTTTTTTTGTGATAGTAAATACAAAATACAAATAATCCAATCTCAGGTAAACCTCAACTAATATTCATAGCTTTATATTTGGCATGCTTCTCATTTATTCAAATTATTATACATTTCAAAATAATCTTCATGCAACAAATCGACACAGATGCGCTGTAGCTCGGTAATCTCTCCCATCGACACAAAACCAAGTAGAATATTTTCATCATCATTTTTTTTTAAGTGAAAGACAAGATAATTCCATTAGAGAGGATAAAACTTGATTTAATTTAAGATATAAAATAGCCTTGAGTCTCAATTCACATTAGTAATAACGAGAAACACCACGCTCACCAAACAATCTAGTTTGAAATATTATATGCATGAATTTAATAAATCTGGTATCCATATAATATTCATAACACAACGATCAAAGACGAGATTATAAGTATTCGTCACCACTAGATGATCATTAATAAAAAAAAATTTAAACTACTTCAATTGGAAGATGAGAAGTCATAGGATAAACATATAATAAACTTTTTTGCTTAAGCATTGCCCATTATTATATCACTGAAAAGTTGTTCTGATTACGAGTACAGAACCATAATGATAGAACCAAAAGTAATTTCACTTACAAATATGTTTGAGAAAAAAAAAATTCCATCCAATGAGAGCTTTAGTCTGCTGGACTGTACACAGAAGCAACGGACCGAATGAAAGGGACTTGGCCGGCGTTGGTGTGAGCGAGTTCTTGCGTGCAGCAGAAGCGGAGAAGAGATGGCCGACGACGGTTTGGAGGGCTGAAAGGCAGCGACCAGATGGGGTCGGAGGTGTTTGCCGTCGGTGCCTGACAGAGCTAATGATCGGAGAGAATAGGGCTGCAAGTGAACCAAACGTTCGATGAGCTACTCGATGCTCGGTTCGATTAAAGCTCGTTTGTGATCGTTTAACTAACTAAACAAACAAACTTGAACAATATTTTAAATACTCGATCCTTAAATAAACAAGCTTGAACACTAATGTGTTTGGTTCATTTATGTTCACGAACAAAATCATTTGAAGTTCGTGAACAAGCTCGACATTGAGCTCAATAAAAAGCTCGATAAAAACTCGATTCGTGAGGCTGACTATGACATTCAGTAATTCATTAAGGAAGAAAATCCAGTAGTTCATTTTGATTGCTTAGAATGGTGGAAGGCTAACTTCATATTATTATTTGTTCAATAGATTGTTTGCTAAATATGTTCATGAACATAGCTCGTTAAGGCTTGTTTGTTTAAAGCTCGATAAGCACTAAACGAACCAAACATGAACCGAACATGAACCAAACATGAACACCCTTAAATTAAATGAACCAAACATGAACACAAACAATAAAGCTCGAATCAAACACGAACCAAACTTGAACAGCCTAATGATAAACGAACTCAAACATGAACACTCACATACTCGGCTCGGCTCGGTTCGTTTGCAGCCCTAGGAGAGAAGAACGGATCTCTATTTAGAAAATTATTCCAATCATTTAGAAACCATTTAAACTTTAATCGGAATTAAATAAATTGAATTAATAAAAAAAAGTTAAAAAATTAAATTTAATTCGGCTCGGATCAGATCAATTTGGGTCTGATCGAATTTAATTAATAAAATTAAGCCAAAGTAAATGCAAATTATGTTTGAATCGAACTCGACAAGGCTCAAATAAATGAATCTAGCCTAACAGAAAACAATTGGGTCAAATTCGACTTAACTAGAGCTAATGCGAGCTCGAATTGAACTCGACGAGGCTAACAAGCAATGCTCGAGTTTAATTAAATTTTGTCGAATCTAATTTGACTCAATTCGAGTCGACTCAAGCTCAAATTGGACTCGACGAGGTCTAATTAAGTCGATCAAAGGTGCTCAAGGGTAAACTGGTGAAATTGAGGTCAACAACCGTCAATATCGATAAAGTCCCAGTCTTCCGATGCTGGCTCCGATCTTCACCTGAAGGCCGTCCTGAAGGAGTCGCAAGACCGTCATTAATGATAAAGGTGTAATCCTTCGATGTGGGCTCCGGTCTTCGCCTGAAGGTCGTCTTGAAGGAGTCGCAAGACTGTCAATATTCGGTAAAGACTTGGTCATTTAATACTAGATTAGTATATTGGTGGATATTGGTGGTGAACAAAGTATGATTCTCTTGTGCCGATCCAAAATTTGCTTAGATTGATAGCTTGGAGAACATTAGTGACATTAAAGCCGATTGCTGTTATGCTGGTCCAAATTTTCCCTTAGATTAATAGCTCTAAGAATATTGGTGGCGATAATAGCCTGATTTTCCTACAAATGTTAGAAATGACACAATAATGGCCTCTTTCGAAGAGATTTGGCAGTAGCAATGCCTGGGAGGAAATCTGATCATAATAAGTGGATATGGCAGGAGTCCAGTAATGAGCAACGATCGGGTAGAAGTTCATCGGTGGTCAGGATCGAGGCATTGATCCAATGATGGTCGAGCAGATGTTTGATGATGATGGGTAGTCAATAAGAGATTTGACGACGTTCAAAAAATAGGTGAAAGTTTGGCGATGGATAATAATTGGGAAGAGATTTGACGATCATAAGTCGATCCTTTAATGCATGGAGTTAGGTAGTATGCCAATGAAAGCCTATTGGAAGTGGTTAGGTGATATTTCGACGTTGGAGATTGAGGCTTTTCGATCAAATATTGTGGACGGGCTTAAACATTATGTCAATCGCAACTGTATAGTGACACTCTAATGATGTCAATAGAGTGGAGGCCTGACGAGGCTCCAATCCTTCTTTGAAGTAGATGAGAAAGATGCTTCAAAATGGTATGCGAAAGAGGTCGATGGGATTTGCAAAGGACATTTATCCGAAGATGTTTGACTGAGGACATTTTTTAGCTGTCAAAGACTATATCTTAGAATGATGCTTGTTAATGTTGTATGCACAGTTAAGGTTAAAAGAAATCCACTAAGGGTGTTTTTCTTATGCGAGGCTATTTTTCAAAATATTACTTGATGGCATTAACTTATGTGAAGAGGTCCAAGAAAGCCAGCAAGGATTTTTGACCTATCTATGGTGGTTTGTTAGAGCGTTGCTCGATGACATTAATTTGTATGGAGGAGATTAGGGGAATCCACCAAGGATTTTTAACCTATTCGAGGTTGTTTATCAGAGCATTGCTCGATGACATTAACCTGCATAGAAGAGGTCAAAAGAATCCACCAATGATGTATGACCTATCCGAGATTATTTATCAAAGCATTGCTCGATGACGTTAACCTGTGCGGAAGAGATCAAGAGAATCCGCCAAGGATGTATGACCTATCCGAGGTTATTTGTCAGAGTGTTACTCAATGATGTTAACATGTGTAGAAGAGGTCAAGATAATCCACCAAGGATGTATGACCTATCCGAGGTTATTTATTAGAGCGTTGCTCGATGATGTTAATTTGTGTAGAAGAGGTCGGATCGAATCCCCCTTGGATTAATTGTGCCTTGATTGGGAGGGGGCGAATGCCGTGTGTATCCCAAATCAAAGGTAAAGAAAATGATATCTTTAGATCGTTATTGCCTTTTTAAGGTTGACATTAAGACCTTTCCCAAGGAATAGAAATCCAACTAAAGCTTGCAATCTATTGGAAGAATCCTTACATTTGCTAGAAGCTTTATGAAAGATAGTTTCCCAAGATATTATCTTAGATGTTGGAGAAAATTTCATAGCCATGGTTGCAGTCAAGGTTGCCCCCCAGTCCATGCCTGATTCCCATAAAATTGATGCAGCAATGGCTGATGTCAAGGCGTTGACATAAATGACCTTTTATGGGAGCAAAAAATGCCCCCTACTCAGGAACAATGTTCCCACAAACGGTGCAAAACTATTGCATCCAGAAATATTCACAGCGGTAAAGAAATATAAAGTTTAGCATCATAGCCTTATACAAAGACCCAACACACAAATAGATAAATAAGTAAGGATACAGTGTTTATAAGAGACACTAGAGTTTTTACATAGAAACCCCTAAAAAAGGGGAAAAACCACGGGGCCTAACCTAGTTTAAATGAATCCACTAGTATTTGTAGTCGATTACAAATGCCTTCCTTAAGAGGGAATCCTTAATTTGATGTAGCAAATATACATCATACATATTGCGTTATATGGTGAAAATCAGAATTGATGTGTTTGTTTGGTCAGCAGAACTATAGTCGGCTGGCAACGGAGGTCGAAAAGATTGTAGTAGGGTGACAGTGGTCAGAAAGATTGTAGTTGTTGTCAGGCGACGGAGGTCAGAAGAATCGTAGTTGGCAGGCGAAGATGGTCAGAAAGACCGTAGTCAAATGACGGAGGTCAGAAGGACCTTAGTCGGGCGATGAAGGTTGGAAGAATCGTAATCAGCGGGTGATGGTGGTCAGAAAGATCGTTATCAGGCTATAGAGGTTAGAAGGATCGTAATCAGTGGGAGACGGAGGTCAGAAGGACCATTATCTAGAGATGGAGGTCAGAAGGATCATAATTAGTGGGAGACGGAGGCTAGAAGGACCGTTATCTAGAGACAGAGGTCCAAAGGATCGTAATCAGCTGGAGACAGAGGTCAGAAGGACCATTATCTAGAGATAGAGGTCTAAAAGGACTGTAGTCATCAATGTTGGTTGGAGAGGTCATAATTGATGATGATCGATGGTCGGGTGGGAGTCTGGCAAAGTCCTGCGATAGTTAGTGGTTGGGTAGAAGTCCGACGATAGTCGAGAATAACTCCAGTGGTGGTCGGCGGATCGATGAAAGTCCAGTGGTGGTCAGTGGACTGGTGGAAGTCTGTCGGTGGTCGACGGACTGGCCGAAGTCCGTCAATGGTCGGCGGACTGGTGGAAGTATAGTAGTGGTCAGAGGACTGGCGGAAGTCCGTCGGTGGTCGGGAAGAACTCTGACGGTGGTCGGTAGACGGGCGGAAGTTCGATGGTGGTTGGCGGACTGACGGAAGTTTGGCGGTAGTCAGCAGATTGGCGGAGGTCCGTTGGTGGATGAGAAGAACTCCGGCGGTGGTCAGCGGACATGCGGAAGTCTGATAATGGTCTGGAAGAACTCCAGCGGTGATCGGTGACTGGCAGAAGTCTGGCGATGGTCGGCAAACTAGCGGAAGTCTGGTGGTGGTTGGCGGAAGTCTGGTGGAGGTCAGCAGATTGGCGGAAGTCCGTTGGTGGCTGGGAAGAACTTCGGCGGTGGTCGGCGGATGGGTGGAAGTCCGACAATGGTCAGGAAGAACTCCAGCGGTGATCATCGATGGACGGAAGTCCAGCGGTGGTCGGCGGACTGGCGGAAGTCTGTCGGTGGTCGGGAAGAACTCCAGCAGTGGTCGGTGGCAAGTCAGCTTCCAACTTCTTCCCTTCTCCCCTCCCCTCTTATGTGAAGAATGGGGGGTTATTTATAATTTTTTGAGAGTGACATGGCTTGTAAACATGAGAAGGATCAAGGTCAAAATGGGAGTGATTTGAATGGACGGGCAATATTGATCCCTTTGATCGTGGACGGTTTATTGGTCATTTGAATGCCTTAATGATATTGGAATTCAATGATCTTAGGCTCATTGAATTTGTCTCGTCGAGTCGCTCGATTTGACTATAAGCATGCCACATTTGGAATTCGTTTGGTAATCCAAATTATGCTTTGAACCTTCCAAAAGTGATTTGAGTCTTTGATTTGGACCCATTCGGGTTTGGATTTGATTGATTTTGGTATCATTGGGTTTGTCTTTTTGAGACGTTCAGTTTGATTATAAGTTTGCTAAAATCAGAGTTTGAACAACCCCATATTTAATTTTGGAAGCTTTCAATTCAATTTTGCCTCGAGATTCGTGCCCAATCAAGATGAATTTTTGGTGACATATCAAACATAATTGTGGTTAATTAATATATTTGATTAGATGTGTTTTGTATATCCAAAGATAGCAAACACATTTAATTGAAGTATATGTGATTGCCATTTATGTGAAATTATATATTGAGCATCAATTATATTTGTTATTGTGTATTGTAGTATCACCCAAAGAAGAACTTCAATATACATTTATGTGATTATATAAAAGTTATCTGAATATGTTTTATGTATTTGTGTTTATAACTCAAACAATTAACATGTGAACAATTAATTTTTTGCAGCATCTACTTATGTTACTCTACCTTCGCAAGCTTCGTCTATTATATAGCTAAATGGCCTTAATTTTAATGAATCAAGTGAACAAATACAGTTGCATTTAGGTGATTTGGATCTGGATTTGGCACTTCTTAATGATAAGCCCACTGCTATTACTATTATTAGCGGCGATGGCAAAAAGTCTTCGTATAAAACTTGGGAGAGATCAAATAGACTTAGTTTGATGTTTATGCGAATTGCTATAACTGAAATCATTAAGCAAATAATTCCCAAAACTGAAAATGTAAAGGAATTTATGAAATTTGTGAAAGATCTGTCTCAATCTAAATCTGCTGATAAATTACGTGCTGGGATATTAATGAGTTTGTTAACCACCATGAAGTTTGATGGTTCACATAGCATGCATGAGCATATTACTTGATACGTCATCGGAAAATTATCTTGATCGGACACGAATCTCGAGGAAAAACTCAAGTTGGAAACTTCAAAAATTAATTCGAAGACTATTTAAACTCCGATTTCAGCAAGCTTACAGTCGAACTGAGCGTCTCGGAAATACGAATCCAACAACACCAAATTTGACTCGAGCCGAGCCCAAACGAGTCCAAATCAAGTACCCGAAGTGCTGTTGGAAGCATCAAACAGCAATTTGAGTTACCAAACGGTCTCCGATTTTGACGAGCTTATATTCGAATCGAGCGGCTCGACGAGACAAATCCAACGAGTCCAAGATCACAGAATTCTGATATCATTAAGACCTTCAAATGCTTGATAAACGGTTCACGATCAAGGGATTCAATATCGACCGTTCATCCGGATCACTCCTTATTTGCCCTTGATCCCTCACATATTTATGGGCTATGCCACTCCAGAAAAACTATAAATAGCCCCTCACTTCTCTTAAGAGGGGCCCCAAGCCAAGAAGAGAAGAAGAGAAGGAAGAGAAGAGAAGCCTAGGAGGGAATAACTCCTCCTCGACCACCGCCGGAACACCGCCGGAACATCGCCGGAACACCACCGAAGCACCACCAGGCGCCCGAGGGACGCCGGAGCCCTGCCCGACACGGGAGCAACGTCGGAATTCTGCCCGACGCTAGAATTCTACCCGACATCCGAGTGACGCCGGACTTCTTTCCAAGTGACGCCGGAATTCTGTCTGACGCTCGAGTGACGTCGGAACTCTGCTTGGCCTTGTAATTGATACTCATTGTAATCTGATCGTCCTGAAGTTAAAGGATGAGTCAGCCTTGTGTATTTCAAACAACACTAGTGGAACTTTTTCAACTGGGCGTGGCCCCGTGGTTTTTCCCTTTTTCAGGGCTTTCCACGTAAAAATCCTGGTGTTTCTTTCACTCTTCTGTTTGTGTGCTGGATATACGTACAACGCTGAGACGGAAATATTAAACTCTATCGCCGCGTATATTTGAGTTCGCAACATTACTAAAATGACAAATATTATAGTAACATTGAAAACCATGGGAATGAATGTGAGTGAAAATTTTCTTATACAAATTATATAAACTCCTTATCTTCTGAATATGATCCATTCCAAATAAATTACAATACTATTAAAGATAAATTGAATATGACTGAATTACAAAGTATGCTCATTTAAAAGAAAGCAAGGCTTAAGAAATAAGGAATTCACACAATTAATCTCATAGGTCAACTAGAAGTTAGAAAGAAACCAATAAAGAAGAATGCTAAAGGCTATTAAAGACACTTAAAGGTTAATGTGTCATCTAGCCAAATTCAAAAGAAGAGACAAAAGAATGATAAGTGTCATTTCTGTAACAAATTTGATACTATCAGAAAGATTGTCAGAAACATAAAGCTTGGTTCGAAAAGAAAGGGAATTCTTACGATCCAAATCATAAAACCAAATGAAAAGTTTATCTTCATGAGTAATTGAGTCAAAGCTCCAGTTGAATCCATTTGAACATATCACTTAATTTTAGATACTGGACATTATTTAGATCTTTTTCAAACTCTTGATGTTCTATATATTTCTAGAAACTTAGTTTCTTTGTCTAAACTTGATACAGTTGGATATTATTTTAAATTTGGAAATGAATATTTCAATTTGTTTAACATAATAACTTTATTGGCTCTGGTGTTATTTGTGATGGTTTATATAAATTAAAGCTTAATAATTTATTTACTGAAACATTGATGACATTGCATCATAATATTGGTATGAAACATTATTTGGTTGATGAAAGATCTACTTATTTGTGACATAAAATATTGGGTCATATATTCAAAAAAAGAATACAAAGATTAGTAAAAAAAATAATATAATTCCTTATTTATATTTCACTAATCTTAGTATATATGTGGATTGTATTAAAGGAAAATCTATAAAATACACAATTAAGAAAATAGCCACAAGAAGCATACAACTATTAGAGATTATACACACTGATATATGTGAACCCTTTGATACTTCATCTTTTGGTGGAGAAAAATATTTCATTACCTTTATTGATGACTTTTCACGTTATAGTTATGTCTATTTATTGAATGAAAAATCTCAATCAGTAAATGCTCTAGAGATATTTATTAATGAGGTTGAGAGACGATTAGACAAAATCTAAAGGGTATAGATTTTATTATCATAATCATAGTATGAAAATTATTGAAACTGGAAATGCTAAATTTATTGAAAATGATAATATTAGTGGGAGTTTTTTAGAATCACGAAATATTAAGATTCAAGAAGTTGGACTGAAAATTTATTTACTCATAACTTCTTATAAAGTTGTTGCTCATACATTTATTGAACAATTTGATAATATGCAAGAATAACAAATGAATGATTAGTCTTCTCATAATGAAATTACTACTAATGAACCTATAATTTATGAATGACATGAAATAGCAATAAAGCGTTCTCAAAGAAAAAGAAAATATGTTATTTTGGATTATTATATAGTTTATTGACAAGAGTCAGAATATGACTTAGGAATTAATGATGATCTAATTTCATTTTCAAAAGCCATAGAAAGTATTAATTCTATAAAAAATGGTTAGATGGCATGAAAGAAAAGTTAAAATTGATATATCACAATAAAGTCTAGGATCTTATTGAATTGCCTGAAAGTTCAAAAAGTTGAATATAAATGGATCTTTAAGATCAAACGTGACTCTAATGGCAATATAGAATAATATAAAGCCAGACTTGTTACTAAAACTTTTACTCGGAAAGATGGTATTGACTATAAAGAGATATTTTCTCCTATTTTTAAAAAGGACTCATTTAGAATAATTATGACATTTGTAGCTCATTATGATTTAGAGTTATATCAAATGAATGTGAAAACTGTCTTTCTAAATTATGGGTGTCAATTTTTGATACGACCCGAAACCCGACCCAGACCCAACCCGAAAAAATTCATGTTCGGGTTGACCCGGTTAGCAAAAGGGTCGGGTTAGGGTTCAGATTTTTGACCAGTTTCAAAAACGGGTCGGGGTCGGGTTCGGGTTGACCCGGAAACCTGAAATTAACCTGACAATGACCCGAAAGTCGGAGTCCATTCCAGATTTCCACCCGCACTCGCTTAGTCCCGCGGACTCCGCTCGCTGCCGCGCGCTCGCGACTGCGCCTGCACTCGCGGTCCCGCGGATTCCTCCTGTTACCCGGCGCTCGCGAGTCTGGACTCAGCCCGCACTCGTGGTCCCGCAGACTCAGCCCCCTGCTGCGCACTCGCGGTCCTGCAGATTCTTTCTGCAGTTCCGTAATTGCTGACGCTACGACGCTACCTGCACTCGCAGACTGGCCCAGGCGCTCAACTCGCACTTCTTCAGCCAAATCTACTAAATTTGGATCGGGTCGGGCCAACCCGACAACCCGCACGGGTCGGGTCTGGGTTGAGATGTCTGACCTGTTTTTAAAAATGGGTCGGGTTCGGGTTGACCCGTTTAGATCCGGGTCAACTCAGGTTCGACCCGAACCTGACCTGTCGACCCGAATTGACACCCCTGGTCTAAATGAATGTTTAGATGAAAAAGTTTATATTGATCAACCTGAAGGTTTTCTAATTGATGGAAGGGAATACATGGTGTGTAAACTTAAAAAATCAGTATACAAAGTTAAACAAGTGTCTCGCAATGGTATCTTAAGTTTAATGATATTATCACTAACTTTGGATTTAAAAAAAAAATATTGTGAATCGATGTATATATTAAAGATCAGTAGGAGAAAGTTTATATTTTTGATTATGTATGTTAATGAAACCAAGAAATTTCTCTCTAATAATTTTGAAATGAAACATATGGGTGAGGCATCATATGTGATAAGAATTGAAATATTTCGTAATAGATCACAAGGCTTGTTAGGATTGTCTCAGAAAGCCAATATAAATAAAATTTTTGAGAGATTTAGTATAGAAAAGTGCTCTGCATGTATAATTCCAATTCATAAAGGATATAAATTGAGCTTTATGCAATGCCCAAAAAATGAATTGGAAGGAAAACAAATGAAACAAATTTCTTATACATCTATTATTAGAAGCCTGATGCATAATCAGACTTGTACTAGGCTAAATATCAGTTTTGCTATAGGAATGTTGAGTATATATCAAATTAATCCAGGAATTGAACATTGGAAAGATGCAAAGAAAGGATTGTGATATCGGCAAGGAACAAAAGAACATATTCTCACTTATAGAAAATCTAATCATCTTGTGGTGATTGGATATTCAGATTGAGATTTTATTGGATGTTTGAATATCAGAAAATTAACATTTGGCTATTTATTCCTATTAGTTGGTGGAGCTATCTCATGAAAAAGTGGAAAACAGTCTGTTATTGCTGCATCCACTGTGGAAGTTGAATTTGTGGCATATTTTGAAGCCATAATTCAAGGATTATGGTTGCAGAATTTTATTTCAGGACTTGTGGTTGTTGACAATATTGTCAAGCTGCTGAAAGTTTATTGTGATAATACTGCAGCAGTCTTCTTTTCTAAAATGACAAGTATTCAAATGATGCTAAACATATGGAATTAAAATACTTTGCCGTTAAAGTAGAAATTCAGAAACAAAGAGTGTCAATTGAGCACATTAGCACCAATCTTATGATTGTTGATCCATTAACTAAAGGGATACCTCCAAAGATATTTAATGAACATGTTGAGAGGATGGGTGTTATTGGAAAGCATAATTGATTTTATGTTATGTTTATGCTCTTATATATTTGACTCTTTGAGATCTTTAATGAATTGTTTCCTATACATATTTTATCCTGTTATAATGATATGTATATACATAAAAGAATTATGTGAATGTTAACAGGATGGCCTTTAATAAAGACATTAACGTTAGACCATTATGAGTTTCTCTCATTATAGATCATTTTAAGTATAAAATTAATATTATGATGCATGGAAAGAAATATGTTGATTTAAATAATGTATAACCGCTATGATCCATTTTCATTTTTACTTAACAATGAATTATGATTTGACTAAATTAGGAAGTTTGATATGTAATGAGCATTATGTTTATAATTATAAATATTTAAATTGAATAATATCATATGAGTCAAGTGGGAGAATGTAAGAATTAATTAAATAAATTAATTCCTTAATGTGGCTACTATTAATAATTTTTCAATTAATCATTTAATAATTAATTAAATGCTTAAATCATATTGGTCAAGAGATGATTTGATCAATTGTTTATGGACTGTTTGATCAAGTGAAGTATCTTTTCATGGAAATAACTACCGGTCCTCTTCCTACCTCTTTAAATAAGTCATTGTCTCTCCATATGGATAACTAACATAAAAGAAGATGAAAGAGGTTAAGGAAGAGAAATCATAGTTTCTCAAATTCAAAGAAAGCTGTAGACAAATCTACGTCGAATCTACGTATGTTATTATATATTAATTATAAATTTGTGCAAATCATATTGTTCAAGTTATTGGGCTTAAGTGTTTATATAATTATGCCGTTTGTATGATAATGAAGTTCTTTTAATGATGAATCATATATTTTATTTCATCCAAAATTCTCAATATTTCATCCAAAATTCTCTTATAAGTTTTAAAGATTTTCTTACAACTAAGACCTAAAAACTCTTCCCAGTCCGATAAGTACAACATATTAGTTGCCCATAGTGAACACAACCAATAAAGTCGACCCCAACAATTATTAATATTTTTTAACAAATTTATATTAAAATATTAATTTTAATATATTATAAATTTATATTATATTAACAATTTTTAAATAAGCTAAATCAAGAGCAAAGAAGTCGAGTTGGGTCAGGCTCTAATTTGGTTTGTTAGTCCATCGATCTAGACTTACAAGCCATTTATCGATTCGAGTTAGAGCTAGCTCATAAGTCGACTTAACTCAATTAAAGCAATAGTTATATCTTAGATTTTGATTGGATTTACTATCAGAGATTGAGCAATGGATTTATTAAATCCAGCAAAAAGTTGCGTTTAGTAGATTCAACACTTGGCCAAACCATAAATCTTAATAAAAAATTCTAATTTAATCTTACAAATAAAAGAGATGCTCGGTTGAAGTAATAGGAAAAAAAAATACATTTTTGATCAAGTAAATCATATGTAATCTGAATCGTAGTTTTTGTAAGATATTAAGCAAATTTAATAATAATTTATAAACAAAATAATAATTAATATGCTTAGAACTCTCATCTATAATGAAAGCCTAGACACCTAAACATAAAAATATAGGAGAAATTATTACGTGCAGAGTCCGGACGTAGCTTGCGTCCGGACTCCAATCAAAATAGGCCATGTTGCACAGCCAGTGTACAATACACATACTGTGTATAGGTGACGTGACCCTTTTCAATTGGAGTCCAAAAATATAGAGCCTCATAGAACCAATGAAAAAAAAAACATATATTTAAATAAACAAAGAATAGTACAAGCAAGCTTTAAATGAATTTGAACGTTAGGCAACGGTCATGTTGTTGTCTCCACAAAAGAACAGAGTAACACAGTTCATTTCTGAAATTCACTTTTTCAGCATTTACAAACTGAAGGTCACTCTATTTATACCCTCTAAATGCAATCCAGACTAAGCTCTGAAATCAAAACTTCTTGCCAAACCTTGCATCAGATTCTTACCTCTAACTATTCAGATCTAGATTTCTCTGTGGGTTTTCTTCTTCTAAGTACAGATTAAAAAGAAAAGTGGGAGTGAATGGGCCTCGTGATAGTTCTCTCTCTCCCTCTGATCATCTTCTCCATCTTACTAGCCTTCTGCTGCTACTTTATTGGCCGAGCGAAGGGAAGGCAAGAAATGAAGACCGGCGTTGGTGCACAGGTCTATGGCATGCCAACGATCCCTCCCGGTGCTATTGGGTCAACAGTTCATGAAAAAAAGAAAGCAGGATCCGAAAATGTTTGAAAGTTGGAATTTGTTACAGAGATGATTGATTTCTGCTTGTGTTTTCAGTTGGCTTGAGATGATCATAATGTTTGCTGCTATTCATTTGTTTGTTAAATCTATGAACAGAGTTGATGAGTGTATTTATTTCAATTTCTATGAACATGGAAATAAATGGAAATAAAATGGTGTGATTGTTTATCTATGATATTGTTGTGATTTTTGATGCAAACTGGAGAAGCTAAAAGAGGCTTCTTGTAAGAATATTGTTCTACGAATTTCAGATTCAGAAACAAGTTTTCTTTTCCATGTAAGAATATTGTTCTACTTTTTTCTCATAATATCAACCGAATTTTTAATCTCTTCGATTATAAACTTTTTAGTTTTTTTTCTTTAGAATGAGCAATTTAGAGTAGGTGAAAACAAAAAAAATCAAGAAATCTTCAAGAAATGAACAGAACATTCTGCTATATAAACTCCAATTTCTGAAAGCATTTCACCGATCTCTTCAGCAGAATTACAGCTTTTTTATATAATTTTTTAATCAAGGCTTCATTCTGCCTTTAGGAAACAGAATTGCAACTTTATTATAAAAAGTTTTGAATCAAATAACAAAAAATTCTCTCAGCTTCCATGAATTCTCAGCTTTTTAAGGCTTTTATTATAAAAAGTTTTGAATCAATCAAATAACGAAAAATTCTCTCAGTTTCCATGAATTCTCTCAAAGTTTTGATGAGTTTGTTTTCAATTTCACAGTTTTCTTCTGTCTTTTTTATTAGACATAAAAGAATAAATGTATTTTCTGTTATTATGTAATGAGGTTGCAATATCTGATTGGGTGTACAGTTGACTGCCATTCTCTATTTTGTCTATATAGTGGTGCACTGTTGTAACCTATGGATAATAAGATCAGTCTATTCTTTCCCTGTTCTTTCTTCTTTCTTCCGCCTCTGTTCTCTTCTTTACTGTTCTTGCAGGATTCTTCTTTCTTCACGGTATCAGAGATTGTGTGACCGATCGCTGGCTCCAATGGACAGCACTATCTCCTCTCAGGCAGACGTTCAAGCGGCACCGGCATATCTCGCCGGACCGTCCATCTCATCCAATCTAAAGTTTGTCATCTCTAACCTCAAAAATTTTTCTCCTTCGCAGCGGACAATTACCCACTGTGGCGCTCACAAATCATAAAAAATTTTTGTGCCAATGGGTTTGAATCATTTCTTGATCACACTCTTCCTATTCCGTCTCACCTCATTCATCAGTCAGATGGAACCACCGCTCCTAACGATACTTACAATCAATGGTTTCTTACGGATCAAAACTTAGCCACGGCCCTTTGTTCCACCATATATTCTTGTGTTCTTCCTTACATCATCAATCTTGCTTCTACATCCGAGATTTGGTCTACCCTAGAAACTCTTTTTCAATCTACAAATCATTCCAAGGTTATCCAACTCAAAAATGAGTTGCATAACATTTCTCTCAAGAACTCCACCATGACTCAATATCTCACCGATATCAAATCTTTAGTGGATCAAATAACGGCTGCGGGCTCTACCGTCGACACAGAAGACATCATCTTGTATATTCTTAACGCGCTTCCTACCTCCTATCAATCCTTCAAAACATCCATTCGAACTATGTTAACACCCATAAGACTTGACAACCTCTATTCTTTACTAATTAGCAAAGAAATTAATCTTGCATCGGATGTCGCTCGCCTCACTTCACCTACCGATCCCTCCCTCGCACTCTTCACGTATCGCGGGGGTGGTCGACGTAACAGAGGACGATCATACGCCAACAACAATTCACATCAGAAATCTTCTTCCACATCCGCTCTTATCTGTCATATCAGCTTAAAGAAAGGTCATACAGCTACAAACTATTGGCGCCGTCTGAATACCAACTACGTTCCACAACAGCCCAATTCTGATACCAAAGCTCTCGTCGCTGGTTCAAGAAACGCCCACACTGATTGGTTTCTCGATTCAGGAGCCTCTTCCCATCTTACGAATTCCTTAGATAACTTGTCCATATCTTCTCCTTATCAAGGCACCGATGCCATCACTATAGGCGACGACCGCTCGGTCAATATTGCACACTCAGGCGCAGGTTTGCTTCCTACACCTGCACGTAAGCTCACTATATCACATATCCTTCACACACCTTCTTTACAATTTAATTTGTTATCTATCTCTCAACCAACAAAAGATAACGATCTTTCAATCATTTTTGATCCTGCTGGTTTTCTTATCAAAGATCGGAAGACTCAACAAGTGCTTCTTCGTGGACCATGCAGTAATGGCTTATATTCTATTCGCACTACAACAAACCAAAATTTGCCTCAAGTGATGCTAGCCTCTACCACCTGCTCAAATCACTGGCATAATCGATTGGGACATCCCAACAAGCATGTCCTGCATTTAATTTCTTATTGTAATCCTCAGGTAAAGATAGATAACAAATTTGTTTCTTGTCTTTCTTGTAATAAGGCCAAGGGCCACAAACGTTTCTTTCCTATGTCTGAAAACCGCAGAAAATTTCCTCTCGAGTTACTTCATTCGGATGTATGGGGACCTGCCCCGATTGTATCTGAATCTGGATATAGTTACTATGTCATTTTTATTGATGAATATTCTCGCTTTACGTGGTTATTTCCCATGCGTAATAAATCTGAAGTAACTGATATATTCATTTCTTTCAAAACTCATATTGAAAAACTTACATCTTTCCAAATTAAATGTCTTCGCACTGATGGAGGTGGAGAGTATCTCAATCATTCGCTTATCAAATTTCTTCAATCTAATGGCATTCTTCACCAAATTTCTTGTCCCTACACTCCGGAACAAAACGGTGTTGCTGAAAGGAAACACTGTCATATTATTGAAACAACCAGGGTCATACTTCAAACGGCATCAGCTCCTTACAAATACTGGCCAGATGATGTCGCAACATCGGTATATCTTATAAATTGCATGCCATTGTCAGTCACTCATAATATCTCCCCTTTTGAATTGTTCTTTCAAACCAAACTAGATTACACTCATCTACGGGTTTTTGATTGTGAATGTTTTCCACTCACTCCCTAGCAACTTCGTCACAAATTACAACCAACCTCCAAATCTTGTGTTTTCTTGGGCTACTCAGACACTTACAAAGGCTACAAATGCCTTGATTTAGTAAACAACAAAGTAATAATGCCTCGCCATATCAACTTTAATGAGCTCTCCTTTCCGTTCGCCCATACCAACACCACTTCACCAATTCTGACGATCTCTCTCTCCCCTCATCTTTTAACCCCCGCATCATTTTAAACTAATCACATAACCTCTACGGTGCCTCCTCAGGACACCACTATACTGGGATCTAACACACTCACCTCTTATCCCATGTCCGCTCCAGTCAACACACCACCGACTATTCCTTCTAGTTATGCTCTTCCTCCGCCCGTTTCCTCTCATCCCATGATAACCAGAAGACAAACAGGTTCTCTCAAACCTACTATCCGCCTCAATCTCAATCATCAGCACACTTCCTCTTCCCATACTACTGATCCTACCTCATACACTGAAGCTGTTAAAACCGAGGCCTGGCGGGCTGCTATGGCAACTGAATTCTTTGCCTTGCAAAAACAAGGCACTTGGAGCCTTGTCATTCCTCCTCCAAACTCCTCTATTCTAGGATCAAAATGGACATATCGCACTAAATTCCATGCTGACCGATCGATTGCTAAGCACAAAGCTAGACTAGTTGCTCTTGGAAATCATCAAGAGTATGGCTTAGACTACACTAAAACGTTTAGCCCCATTGCTAAATTACCCACTATTCGCATCCTTCTCGCCATCGCACTCTTTCATAATTGGCCCGTTCAACAACTTGACGTTGCTAATGTGTTTCTTCATGGACAGCTCTCGGAGACTGTCTATATGAAACAACCAAGAGGTTTTGAAGATGTCTCCAAACCCGATCATGTTTGTTTGCTTCGCAAGGCTATCTACTGGTTGAAGCAAGCCTAGTGACAGTGGTACAACACATTCACATCTTATCTTGTATCCCTCGGATTCCATCACAGTAATTCTGATCCTTCACTTCTAATTCTTAAACAATCATCCAATCTACTCTTTCTGCTTATCTACGTGGATGATATCCTTATCATAGGTAATAATTCAACTCTTCTCACTCATATTCTTGATAAACTCAGCAACCAATTCTCTATGAAACATCTCGGCGAAGCTCACTCATTTTTGGGAATTCAAATTACTCGTCAAACCGACCAATATTTTCTATCTCAAACACCTTATGCCACTTCCATTCTTCAAACGACTAACCTCAGCCAATGCAATCCGCTCTCTAATCCAACTTGTACTAAGCTTCCTGAGGATATTCCTGTTGAGCCTTTTCTATCCGACCCTACTATCTATCGCAAACTCACAGGTTCTTTGCAATATTTAACTCTAACCAGGCCAGATATATCATATAGTGTTAATATTCTTTCTCAACATATGCACAATCATCTTCCGCAGCACGTCTACCTGCTCAAATGTCTTCTGCGCTTCATTAAAGGTATGCTGGATTTTGGTCTGCAGATTACCAAAACTAATCTTCTTCTTAAATCCTTTTCAGATGCCAACTGGGCTGGTGATCCGGACTCTAGGAAATCAACATCTGGTTTCTGTTCCTTTTTGGGTGACTCGCTCATCTCTTGGACCGCTAAGAAGCAACATACTGTCGCTAGATCCTCTACAGAATCCGAGTATCGAGCTCTTGCGGCTCTTACCTCGGATGTCATTTGGCTTTGCCGACTCTTGGACGACTTTGGCATACCACAACATCAACCAACTAAGATATATTGCGACAACACCTCAGCCATCGCATTAGCAAACAATCCGGTGTTTCACGCTCGCACAAAACATATAGAGATCGATCAACGATTTATCCGCAATCACATTAACAACAACAACGTTCAACTTCTTCCAATCAGCACTATTGATCAAGTGGCAGATATTTTTACGAAACCTCTTTCAACTCCTCGATTTCATCTATTGCGTTCCAAACTGACCGTTCTCAACGAACCATCAGTTTGCAGGGGCATATTAGACAAAAAAGAATAAATGTTTTTTTTTTTGTTATTATGTAATGAGGTGGCAATATCTGATTGGGTGTACAGCTGACTGCCATTCTCTATTTGTCTATATAGTGGTGCACTGTTGTAACTTATGGATAATAAGATCAGTCTATTCTTTCCCTGTTCTTTCTTCTTTCTTCTTTCTTCCGCCTCTGTTCTCTTCTTTACTGTTCTTGCAGGATTCTTCTTTCTTCATTTTTATGCAGTAAATAAATATGGGGGGGTTTTGGCTACAAGTAGGATTAACTTATATTTAGTAGATTCTATAAATCTGGATGAAGTAAATCCTGATAGTATTAACTCATGAAAATAGTTGGTCATGACACATTAAATCTTCGTAAATTATGATAAATTTTTACTGGTAAACGTTGAACAGATAGCATGATTGATAATTATAAAAATTAATCGAATACTTGAACAGATAGCATGATTGATATGTAAAGCCTATTTTAAGAAGGAAAAAACATTTAAGACACATTATTGAAAATATAAAGATAACGTTGGGGAGAACAGAGGGACGCAGGTAATGAAGAGGTTGGGTGAAGTTGGAGGAGGCCTTCGCGATGATCAAAGAGCTAAGGGGAGAGCACCGATCTGACCAAAAACGAGTAGAAAATGGGATTTAATTCGATCATATGATTTAAATGAAAAAAAAAAAAAACCTTCCGGCAAGATTTAGATTAAAACCTGGTTCAATCTTTATTAAACTTACTGATAAACAGTACCTAATTATAACTTATCACATCAACTTCCAAAGCAAAGAAATAGTGAGAAATTCGCAGAACAAAACATTCTGCCATGAATTTCCAAAACCTCAAAATAAATTAAGAACCCAATGAAACCCTCTGAACTCCTAAACAACTATAACTTAATAACGGCTGCAAAGCACAAATCTTATCAATCCCAGAACCCCACAAGAAGCTGCAAAGAAGAACATCAAAACAAAATCCCTCTTCGACCATCTCTTAGCCACCCCAATCACCTGTCCCTTCGCCTCCACCCTCAAGCTTTTCGCCCTCCTCAACGCATCCACTTCTTTCAACAAATCAAACTCCAGCCCCTTTCTCTTCAACTCTTCTACACACTTTCCAAGCAGCAATCCATCCTCCTTCTCCCTTTCAAGAAGCTTTTCAAGATGGCTTTCGGTGTCGGCTTTGTATCTAATTGCCCAAACAATTGTCATGGAACAGAGGAGGGAGCAGAGGCAGGGGATCCATGAGCGGCGGCAGGCGGCGCCAGCGATGGGTTGATGGGCCGCTGCTGAGAAGAGGAGGACGACGGAAAGAGAGTGGAAGATGAAAAATGCACAGTTGAGGGCAGTGATTTCACGGCGGACTGAGTCGAGTTGGGTTTCTTTGATGGCAATGCGGCGGGCTATTAGGTCTTCTTCTTTGAGCCATTGCTTGAGGAGGAGCTTGTGGGTTCGGTTTTCAGCGATTTGGTGGAGGGGGTGAGGGGCCTTTGTGGAAGTGTTGGTTTCTCTGAGAGGAGAAGAGATGGCGGTCGTTGTCGTCATCATCTTGTTCTTCCTTCTCTCCCAAAGAAAGGTTTCTTTCTGTGGAGGAAGTGGGGGGGTTTGTTTTCAGTAAGTATGAGTGGAGCAATGAGGAATAACGAATGGATGAAACGGTCGATTTTGAATTTGGATTATGCCTTCATTTTTATTTGCAACGGTCGATTTTCCGTGGGTTGGAGCCGTTTGAACTATCCGGGATTTAAGGACTAAAATAACCCTGGCGTTCAATGGAATAACGGAATTGCTTCAAAATGCTAGCTTTGAATGCACAACGGTCCATTTTCTGGGGTTTTACCGGTAAATAAGCATAGCTATCTCGAAAACTGAAAACAAATATCTCGCGTGAAGTATATCCTTGCGAGCGGGCTGGATTCAGGGTGTAAATCAATCAAAGCTCAAGCCACGCTTATCTTGAGTGTTGGTCGTCGGGTCTTACCAAATTTACATATTTTAATTTAATTGGAGTCTAATTAATTAATCAAATTTAAGCTCAAGCTCGAGCTTTATTTTTCGAGTTCGACCCGGCTCATAGCTCTCCTTGGTCTGTTGGTTGAGAGCTTTAGCTACCAACTAAGAGGTCTTGGATTCGAGTCTTATATATGTGTTGTGTGTGTTTAAGTTTGCCTTAATTGGCCAAAATATATCAAAAAAAAGTTCAAGCCGTTTCACAAGGTGGCTCGTTTAGCATGAAAAAGAGAAAATAATTATGATTCTAGAAATTATTATAATAAAATGGTTAAAAAATGAGAAAGTAGAAGAAAAATAATAAAGAATAGCTTAGTAAAGAAAATGAGATAAAATTTTAATAGCTTTGCACTTAAAATTAGAAATGTTAATATATTTTAAATACATTTTATATTAATACTTTTTAAATGAGCATGCTCGTGAGCCAATCAGCCGAGTCAAAACTGGCTCAAGCTTGACTCGTTAGCTAATCGAGCTCGGTTCATAAGCTATTTATCGAGTCAAGGAGCTTAACTCACTTAAACCCCCTAGCTCCAATTTATGACTAAGGTTTGGTTGAATTGAAATAGGAGTTCGAATTTTACTAAACTTAATTATGAAAATTTTCAGCGCAAGTATTATCTTAAGATTCATAGAGATCAAATGAATATTTCAAAAACATATCAAATACATAAATGATAAATAAATAAAAACTCATTTTTTATAATTCCTTGATTGAAATTCTGATAAAAAGAGTCATTTGGATTATGAATGTCAGTAAATGTCTCGATTTAAACTCGACTTAAAATTTTTTATTCGGGTTGACCCATTTAATAAATAAATCAGGTTCGATCAAGTTTTCTTATTCGTTTATTGAGCGGATTGTGTTTGAGTTGACCTGTGAATTCACTTTTGACCCAAAAATGACATGTGTTGTATCTTGAAATATTCGCGGCGGTAGAGAAATATAAAGTTTACCATATTAGCCTTATACGAAGATTCAACACACAAATAGATAAATGAGTAGGGATACAGACACCAGAGTTTTTACGTGAAAACCCCTAAAAGGGGGGAAAACCGCGGGGCATTGCCCAAGCAAATTGATTACAAATTAGGCCCTTCCTTGAGGGGAAGGGCTTGGATTGATGTACCAAATATACATCATATAGAGTGTATTACATGATGGGAGTTGTAAGAATCAGTCTTAACATGTTTGTTTATTCGGCAGGACCATAGTCGGTGAGCAATGTAGGTTGGAAGGACTGTAGTCGGGCGACGGTGGTCGGAAAGACCGTAGTCGAACGATGATGGTCGAGGTCGAACGATGATGGTCGAGGAGACCGTAGTTTGGAAATGGTGGTTGGAGAGACCATAGTCGAACGACGATGGTCAGAAGAATGGTAGTCGGCGGGCAATGAAGGTGGAAAAGATCGTAGTGGGTGACTGTGGTCAGAAGGACTGTAATATAGAGACGATGGTTGGAAGGACCGTAGTCAGGTGATGATGATCGAGAAATCGTAGTCAGGTGACGATGGTCAGAGGGATAGTTGGGTGACGGTGGTCGAAGAAATCGTAGTCAGATGACGATGATCGGCAGGACCATAATTAGACGTTGGTGGTCAGAGAGACCGTAATCGGCAGATGATGGAGGATGGAAAGACTATAGTCGGGAGACAGTGGTCAGCAGGATAGTAGCTAGACGATGGTGATCAGAGAGACAATAGTCAGGTCACTGTGATCAAAGAGATCATAATCAGTGTGCAATAGAGGTTGAAACAAACATAGTCGGGCAACGATGGTCAGAAGGACAGTAGTCAGTGGGCAATTGAGGTCAAAAAGACCGTAGTCGGTGACTTTAGTCAAAAGGACCATAGTCAGCGAACGGCAGTGGTTGGAAAGCTCGTAGTATGGTGACGATGATTAGGGAGACCGTAGTCGGCGAGCAACGATATTTGGGAGGAGATATGACGTTGATAACATCCAAGAAGAGTTCTAGCGATAGCTAGAGAACGAACGGAAGTCCAGTGATGACCGGTGGTTGCGAAGAGATCTAGCGGTAGTCGACTGCAAGGGAGCTCCCCAAGTTTTCTTCTTTTCTTCCTCTTCTATCATATGAGGAATGGGGGATATTTATAGTTTTTTGGGAGTGGCATGACTAGTAAACATGGAGAAGATCAATGGCATGTTGGGAGTATTCTATCGGATGATCCATCTTGATTCCCTTGATCATAGAGAGTTTATCGAACATTTATGTGTTTTAATGATGTCAGAATTGAGTGATCTTAGGTTCGTTGGACTCGTCTCATCGAGCCACTCAATTTGACTTTAAGCATGTCATTTTCGGATGTCATTTACTCATCCAATTAATGCTTTGAAGCCTCCAAGCATGCTTTGGACCATTGATTTGGGCTCGAATTAGATCAAATTTGATGTTGTTGGGTTCGTCTCCTTGAGATGTTCAATTTGACTATAAGTATGCTGAAATTAGAGATTAGATGGTCCCGATTTTAATTTTTAAAGCCTCAACCTCATATTTACATCGAGATTTGTGTCCTGATCAAGACGAATTTTTTGTGACATATCAACCAGTTTAATATCATTTTTACTTTTTTTTGTGGGTATAATTTTCTTATATTTTTATCAAATATCTTAAATTTTATAGTTAATAGGTTATTAAAAAAAACTTTAATCAAACAATATAATCTTCTTATTCGGTTTGCTAGTAGATCAGATTCGAATTGACTAGATTTCAATTGGGTCAATTTTAATCAGACCTTAACCCAATCCATCAACTTTTTTTGACACCCCCAATTCACATCTTCATAAATGAAGGTGAGAAAAGAATAGAATGATATAATAGATGAAGGCCTTTTTAAAATTTTGAAATAAAAACTTAAAAAAATAAAATAAAATTAATAGATGAGATTTTATTTGAATGAACTAATAAACATTTTTTTTAAATAATAACGTATTATATAATAAATAATAAAATATTAATCTAACTTAGTATTAATATATATTGTCAATTAAAAAACTTTAAAAAATCAAGAAAAAAATAAAATAAAAGCTAAAAAGATCAAAACCCTCCTATCCCACCACAGCCATAAACTTCAATCAAAATATCACCTCCACAGTCCACACCCATTCCATAAGCTCCCATCCAATCCCCTCCCTCCACGTCACCCTTCTTGCTGCCCCACCTTATCTCCTTCCTTCCAAAGCCAAAATCCCTTCATCCCCACCCTTATCCCTCCATCTTCCTCATCCCTCCCAAATCTCCACCACCAAAAACCCCAATCAATCAGGAAGAAAGAGAGCAGTAGGATCGAAGAAGAGGACGGAGTAAAGCAAAAAATGGCAAGCCTCACTTCCATAAGCTCCCCCACTCTCCCCAAACTCCTCTGCTCCAAGCCCAAAATCCCATCTTTCTCCCAAAAACCTCGCCTTTCCATCTCCTGCACCTCCGACAACCCCCAACCCGAACCCAACCTCCAACCCCTCAAAGTCCTCCCCGCTGCCCTCGCCCTCTCCTCAATCCTCCTATCCTCCTCCCTCCCCTCCCCTCCCCCCGCCGCCGCCGATATCGCCGGCCTCACCCCCTGCAAAGAATCCAAACAATTCGCCAAACGCGAAAAACAATCCATCAAAAAACTCGAATCCGCACTTAAAAACTACGCCCCTGACTCCGCCCCCGCCCTCGCCATCAAAGCCACCATCGAAAAAACCAAGCGCCGATTCGACAACTACGGCAAGTTCGGCCTCCTCTGCGGCTCCGACGGCCTTCCTCATCTCATCGTCACCGGAGATCAGAGGCACTGGGGCGAATTCATCACGCCGGGATTGCTTTTCCTGTATATTGCTGGGTGGATTGGGTGGGTTGGGAGGAGCTATTTGATCGCCATTCGAGATGATAAGAAGCCGGCGATGAAGGAAATTATTATTGATGTCCCGCTTGCTTCTGGCCTACTATTTCGAGGCTTTATTTGGCCTGTGGCGGCCTACCGCGAGTTCGTGAATGGAGATCTTGTTGTTGATGATAAGGATGTCTCGATCTGGGGATGAAGTTTGTGAGGTGAGATCTGTGATCAAAATCGGATTTTGGCAATCTTTTTTGATTTGGGGATGTTGATGTTGTTGTTGATGCTGGGTGCTTCTGTTGAACTATTGAAAAAAAAAAAAATTTACAATGATGAACTGAAACCTATTTTTAAAATCTTGACAGACACAAATAAGTAATTTGATTTCTGTAATGTTGAATCTGTATTGCAGGTTGGATTGGCATAAGAAAATGGAAGGAGATGAACTGATAACCTGAGATGGTTTTGCTTTTATCTATTTGAATTTGGGAATGTGCTGTAATTTTAGATGCATTTATATTGATGTAAAATTTAGCTGAACATAGTGTGATGTCTTTTTTGGCTACAATTCTTGTCATGAATATCGTATTCTTACTTTTCACTGTTGCATTTACTTAGTTGGCCTTCCTCTCTTTGGCATTTGATAGTAAGGCTCCGTTTAGGACGGCTTTCGGCCACTATTTTTTCACTGTTTTCCCACATGAAGCCTAAGAGCATCTCCAACGGAAAATTTCATTTTTCGATCCAAAATGCAGTGAAACTCAAAAATGACGTGATTCATCTCCAATCGAACACCATTTTCAGGCTTCTACGAAGTAATCGTCTTTCACGCGTTTCTTCGACAAACCTGGTTGACACAGAAAAATAGTAATTGTGAACAGTGCGACGCCAATATTGACATCACACTGTTCACCCGTGATGAAATAGCGTCAAAATTGCCGCTCGGTTGTAGCGACGGAAGAACGGCAAATGGTTATTTGCCGTTCCATTGGAGATGCCCTAAGCCTCTTGAAAGCTTATTGAGAAGATAAATGTTCTCGTTGTTTAGGATATTGAAGCTTTTTTTTAGAGATTTAATCATAAACACACACACAACATATATATAAAATCTTGAACTGAAGATCTCTTAGTTGAAAATCTAAGCTCCTTCAGTAGATTGAGCTGCATAGATTCCAATAAAACCTTGTTTATTACCTCCTTTTCTACACTTAATGTGTTTTAGGGCGAGTCTTTGGGACATGGATGTCTTCACATTTTTTTGTTCGCTCTACATTTAGTTTTCATTATATTGTGATGGATTGTTAGTTATAAAAGTGTATTTTTTATTTATGTTTATCTAATAGGGTTGAAAATCATTAGATTTATTTTAAGATTATTGTAATACAAATTATTTTTATAACATTAATGTCAAAGTAAATTTAATAATTTTCAAGTCCATTTTGATATTAATTATATTAAATTATTTTAATTTATTTTTTTCACTAAAAATTTCATGTGATGATCACTGCTAACATATTGATAGATTTTCTTAATATGTTGATTATTTTATTAATTTGTATGGAATTTTTTTATTGATATGATATTGATGATGGGGAAACATCAAGATTTCTCTTAGGGTTTTGACTTGGGCAATGTAGCATAAAGCTAAAATAAATATGTGGCTATATAAAGAAAATTTGTAATATTAATAATATTGATATTTATTTATCTAATTGATAATTATTAATTATATTTAAAATAATTAATTAGATAATCCTTTGTCTATATTTAATGATATATGTTTTTTCTTTTAATATGAGAATAATCATTCTTCCTATTTTTTCAACTTTAAAAACAAAACCATGGCTAATTTTTCATATATTGCATGAAAAACTACTTATAAAATAATTTTAGTACATTTTTATTGTTGTTTAATTATTTATTAAGTATTTGAGTAATAATCACATAATCGGTAAAAATTCATTTAAAATTTTTATTCAACTCATGTAATTTATAAATTTAAAATAATTTACAACTTAAACATCTGATAAATTTACACTTAGTTCTAATGAAACTACAAACATGTTTGGAACCGGGAAGATTGGACTGGAGATCATGGGAGGAAGGTCTCAACAAAACTAACAACATATACCGAAAAGAAAAAATATTCACGACCAGAGCTTATTGAGGGAAGGCAATGATGGGACCAACAACATGCGACATAAAGAGCGGTTCACAATGAGAGCTTGCTAGGAGAAGGCATTTACAAGGCCAATAGCATATGAAAGATTAAAAACCTACAAGAAAAAAAGCATCGGCAGGGCCATCAATGTATGAAGGAGATAAATGTTTGTGATAGATGCTCAATGGGTAGGGAATGTGAATAAAAGAGGGGTTTGTTGAGAGTTTACTGGGGAAGCCTTCAACGGAAGCACTACGTGTGAAGGAAAAGACGGGTTCACAACTCTCCAATGATGTTTGAATATGTTTTGAGTTTAAATTTGAATATAAGTTCGAAGCATAATCGAATTTAAACATGTTAGAATCCATTTCAATTAATTTATCTCCAAAAATAATAGTCAATTTGATCAAAATAAAATTTGAGATGTATTACTTCAAAAAAATAAAAATATTTCTAAAATATTAAACGTTAATATTTTTCTAATTAAATGCACTCTTAGACACATAAATTTAAAATCTCTTCATATCAAGAGAAATTATTCTGTGTAAAATTTGGACAAAAAAAATCATCCGAATATATGAATACATACACAGTTATAACAAATCAATATGTACATTATGTACTGCACATCACAATTTGTACACGCTGAGTAATTTCTTCTATATCTAATTATTTATGATCCTTGACCTATACCGGAGAAGCGGCGATCTTAATCTCATCAGAGAATCAGAGAAGGGGAAACAATCCATGTCCCTCATCCCTGCAGACAGAGAAGCAGCAATCCTATCTTGCCAGGTGAAGCAGAACCTATCTCCTAAGTCCTTCACTAGGAGAATCTGCAATCTTATCTTGCCGTGAGAAATGGAAATCGTTCTCGGGCCAATATTTGCATAAGAAAGCATTAATGAAGTGGATATTTTATCTCGTTGGGTGAAGAAGAGTTTATCTCTTTCTGGTAGAAGCAGTGAGAAGCCGTTCATCGCCCATTCGCCTTATAAATAGCAGTAGGATAATCGACACGGCAACCACTTACTGGGTCACCGTGCTCACCCTCCTCTCTCTCTTTCAAAAGCTGCTCCCTGCCGTTAGCGTTCTCACCGCAGTGGCTTTGCGACCTCGTTGAGTTCCTCTTCAAAGCAATCTTTATTGGCATCCTTGGCTGCTGCTTGACAGGTCCAGCTCGATTGCTTTTTTCTATACAACAACAACATCTAGCTCGATTGCTTATTTTTATAATCTGTATAAATTAAATTCTTTTGTTTAGTTCATTTTCTTATAATCTGCATCAATTGCTCTATATTCTTCTTATGCAGAAAAAAATTTGCTCTCAATAAGCTTTTACCAAAATCATTTGTTGTTATTGTTTGAGCTCGGCATAGTATTGTCATTAGAAATAAGTTTTCTGCATAACAGATAAGTGAAATCAATGTTGCTTTTCAGTGGACAAAGATTTCAAGTGGGGACTACGTAAGTAGCACAAATTGTTGGCTTCCTTATGCTGTTTTTCATGTTTGAGTCTATGAACACCAATTTCAAGCTTTCTTCTCTGGGTTGACTTATGTGCATGCTCAGTTTTGAAGCTCTAAAGCATATGTATATGTAGCATTCTCAAAAACCAATTCATACATCATCTAAGAGCAGAAGATGGGAGAGTTTACGTACTTGAATACTGTGTTGAAGTGGGAAATCTTGGTGGACTAACTTTTTCTAATTATTCATTGAATAAATTAAAAAAATTATGTCAATTGCTTGTATTATTACCACAATGGACACACTTTAAAACAAGTTAATATGGCTACAATAAGTTCCTGAGGATACATGCATTTTATAGGTGTGGAGGAAAAGTGCAGTAGCAATTCTTTATGGAGCACATGATATTATAGTGAGGCTTAATAAAATGAGAAGGGAGCATCAACTAAAACTCTTGATTATGCTGTGATGCAGGCAATGGTGGACATGGTAAATGAAAGGTGGTTGAGGTTTGTTAAATATTAGCCGTCCCTTGGCCCTTGATCCCACAGTCAGCATGGGGATCCGTGAGAGGCTCATCTGGATCACGCCGATCTCCTTCTTGATTTAGGTGGCTAATTTAGGAAGGATTATATTAAGACAAAAATGCTTGATTTTGTAGTTATTTGTTTCTTTATTAAGACATCTTGTATAGATCTATAAATAAGGATAGTTTTGTATAATAAAATTAAACTTTTTCCTCTCCAATTTTTTGAATTTAACATAGTATCAGAGCAAACACATTCAGTTCTTCTTAAAAAACGAGAGCATGAGAGAGGGAGAGCTGGTTCTCGCATTCTATTCCTGCTTGCATGCGTCCAGGGTACTCGAGCAAGTGAGAGAGCTTCCCCTTTGCGGTCTTCTATTTGCAGCTCTCATGCATGCCTACCCGGGGGCCGAATCGAGTGAAGAAGAGGATCAAGAGAGGGAGTGAGCAGTTACTGTGTGCGTGCATGCCTGAGCGGGGCCGATCGACCCTCGTGTGTGTGCTGGAACCGAACCGAGCAAGGAACGTGTAGTTGAAGAGCTGCTGTGCACAACATCAAATCCTCCACTCGAAGGGCCCCTCTTTGCCCTAGATCCTGACCGCTTATGCATGTTCCCGATCTCTACCCTCAGATCTGGGAGAGGTACAAGAAGGTCGAAACCTCCTTCTGGACAGTAGAAGAAGTTGACCTCTCCCAAGATCTCCGCCACTGGGATCAATCCCTCAAATCGGTCAAATGTCATTTCGTAACCCACGTTCTCTCCTTCTTTGTTGCCGCTGATGGAATCATCATTGAGAACATTACCGGTCAGATTTGGACTGAAGTCGGTTCGTTGGATTAGAAGCTCGCCGATGGAACTGTTCTGATACGTGGAGTTGCCCAAATGATGCGTGCGGTAGGGAAGAAGATGGCTTTCTTGGTGGTAAGGCAGTTCACTGCTATGGTCCAGCGAGTGCTTACGGTGATCAAAGAGTTGGTGAGCACGCAGATGGTGAAGTATGCTACTTCCCTAAGCTAGGAGTCAATCATGGATATCAAGGGTAAGGCTACAGAGAGATTAGAAGCACTTTATCCTACCCCGAAGGAACTAGTGCTTGCTAGTTCTCCAGGTTCCCACCACCGGCCTTTATTATCAAAATTATGAGGAATACGAGTTCCCACCACCAACCTTCATTGTTGGAATTATGAGGAATATAGGTTCCACCACTGACCTTCATTGTCAGAATTCTAAGGAATCTGGTCCTTCCATCAGCTTTTATTGTCAGAATTCTAAGAAATATTGATCCTTCTGCTTCCTTCCGTCCCTCGTGCGTCCAAGATCGAGGAGAAATCAAGCGGAAGGGCTACTCTCACGTGCAACGTCTAGAGTCGATCGAGCAGAAGCGAGAGAAGTCGAGCGCATGACCTCCTCTTGTGTGCATATGGAAAGAGCTGAGAGTTCCCTCTCGTGAGGGTATAGGGTCGGGACAAGCAAGAGTGCAAGACCTGCACTCCTTGCGATTAGATTAGAGAGATCAGAGGCCTTGTGTATGTTTGTACGGGGTCAATCGAACATGAGTGTTCATGTGGAGTCAGACGATTAATTTGCATTGGGCTAAAGGCTGGCTCAATCGGACAGGAGGAGATTTGTGTGCCAAGTACTGAGCCACTTAAGATGTGTTTTTCTGTTGCTATCCTTGAAGCTTGTTGTAACCTTAAAAACATATTTTTTCCTACTGTCGTGCCTTCATTGCTAGCCTTCTCTTGTGGTTGTTATTCTATCTATAACCAATGCAACATTCATTACCACCCTACTTAATATAGCCTTCATTGCCACCCTTTACCACCGCAAGGTCTGAAGATAATTTCTCCCAAAGTTTTGACCAAATGGAGGACTCTATGGTGCACCAAGGGAATTGCTAACTCAACTTTTATTGGACTAATTATCAAGTTGGGAATGATAGATCTGAATTCCCCAGCTTGAGGGGGAGTGTTAAATCTCAACTATTCCTTGGCCCTTGATTTCATGACCAGCATGGGGATCCATGGGAGGCTCACCTGGATCATGCTAATCTCCTTCAATATTTGGGTGGTTGATTTAGAAAGGATTAAGGCAATTATGTATGATTCTATAGTTATTTCATATTTGTTTCTTTATTAAGACATCTTGTATAGATCTATAAATAAGGATAGTTTTATATAATAAAATTAAGCTTTTTCCTCTCTAATTTTTTGAATTTAACAATTCAATAGTAACATTATTTTGAAAACAACATAGCAATTATCATAAGCAAATATGCATATGGCGTCACTTAAATTTTGCTATAGGTTTTTGTTCCCCCCTTGTTTATCAAAATTACTATCACTATATGAATTAACTCCCATTCATTTATAGCTTTAGTCCTTTGGTTTATTTATTCTATGCTCCATATTTTCATCTAGTGTTATTTTTTGTTCATCTAGAAATAACTCAAATAATAGTCATACATCAAAAGAATCTATCTCAATACCTTGACTTAAAACACAATCAAATATTTGGTTAGAATGAAATATGAAGTTGCATGTAGGGGTGTAAGTGAGCCGTGCTGGCTTGCGCCAGCTCGAACTCGACTCGTTTATGGGCTCGTAAGCCGAGTTTATCGAGCTCACGAGTTGAGCTTGAGCTCAAACTCGAGAGTTCAAACTCGAGCTCGTTTAGTAAACGAGCTCGAGTTCGAGCTTGATGAGGCTCGGCTCGTGAGCTCGCGAGCCGACTCGAATAATTATTAATATTTTTTAAATAATTTTATTTTATTTATTAAATTTAAAATTTTAAAAAATTAATAATAAATGCTAAACATATTTATTAAATTTAAATATTTTAAAATTTCGCATAAATTTTAAAAATCCCGCCGAGGCTCGCGAGCCAGTTCGAGCTCGTTTACAGTGGGACGAGCTCGAGTTCGAGTCGACTATATATCTGACAAGCCGAGCTCGATAAGGCCACTACTCGACTTGTTTAGCAATTCATACACTTTGTTACGAATTGTGCTATATCATTCTTCATATAGGCTACAAAAAAAGCTTTTTGAGATCTTAGTACATTTGTGTACTTCATTGTTGAATAGAAAGCGTAGTTATGTGTGTTTCTCGAAGTATATCCTACCGAAGTCCAATTTGATTTGGAATATATAGTTGATCTTTACATCTCAATGCATATGTAAAAGCAATAAAGAGGAACGCTCATCTGACACTCTCAACCGCATGCTACCATTAACTGTACTACTCAGTATAAGCCATTGGATCATAACAAACCCAATTAATCCTATACATACACGTGTAAAGCACACAACACACATATATGCATATAAAAGCTATAGTGGTATGTATCGAAAAAAATTTCCCTATGAAATGAAAAGCACCGCAGACTTCATCTTCTTCCTTTCTACTCACCTTTTCTTTACTTAGCAACAACACTCTGATAACAATATGTTTGATCAATAGTGAAGTTAGGTTTTAATCTAATATGAATATTCTCTCTAAGTTGTATCAAGTCAATGTCTTCCATAAGCTGCATGAAGCTGATCAACAATTATTGGCTAGATGGTCAGTTGATATTGTTAAATCCCAGCTGCTCTCTCTAAGGAGATCCCACAGCCGCAAATCAGGATCCGTGGGAAACCCGCCTAAATCACGCCTGCCTGAATCACGATGATTCTTTTTCATAGTTAGGTAGCTGATTTAGAAAGGAATATATGAGAATAATGCCTGATTTTGTAATTTAGTTATTTCTTTATTTAACCCTCTATATAGATCTATAAATAGGGATGAAATTGTGTAATAAAGTATGATTTTTCTCTCTCAAACTCCTGAATTCAACATGGTATCAGAGCACCGAAGGAAGTGAAGAGGAAATCATCGTGAGGAAGAAGAGAAGGAGGCCTTCATTGCCCTAGAAACTGGTCGTTGAAACTGGCGACGCTAGTCCCCTCTGTGTGCGGGAGAAAGCCAAAAGAAGCCTACTTGCGTGCGGGAAGGACGGAGCCGAGCGAGCCTCTTGCGTGTGGGACGAAGCCGAACGAAACCTCCAGCATGCAGAACGGGGCCGAGAAAACCTCCTGCGTATGTTACGGAGCCGAATGAAGGAAGTGACGGAGCCGAACGTCGTGCGGGATGGAGCCTCCTGCTTGCTAACCGACTCATGCGTACGAAGAAGAGGTCGAGCCCTTCTTATTCGTGCGGGATGTGGGCTCAAGTCATAAGACCGAGTCGGGCGTGCGACCCGATCTATTAAATTCCTATTCACTCAAATATTGGCCTTCATTGTTGATATAATTAAAAAATAGTCTTTATTACTATCTATTGTTGTGACACCACACTGTCTGATGGAAATTCATCCCAGAGCTTTGATCAAATTGAGGATCTTATGGTGCGCCAAGAACGAGGTGATCTCTAAAGCATGCAACCTTCTTATCGCCTAAATGGGAAGAACTATCTAAAGTGGTCTCAATTTGTGAAAACCTACTTAAAAGGGAAAGGAAAAATACACCACCTTCTCGGAGGAGGACCAAAAGTAGGAGATCCTAATTTTTGGGCATGGATGAAGCGGACTCCATGATTATGTCATAGTTGTGGAATTCCATGACTCCAGAAATTAGCGATACGCTTATGCATTGTTTAAAATTGCGCAATATGAGGCTCGCCTTGAGGCCCGCCTTAGCGCAATTCTAGTAAAAAACGCCTCGAGGCTTACGCCTCAAGCTTTTTTTATGAGGCTTACGCCTCATCTTTGAAGAGGCCCGCCTTGAGTTGCTCCTCGCCTCGCTGGCATGAGGCGTACGCCTCACTCTATTTATGTATTTTTTTATTTAAAACTTACCTAAATCCTATACAAAAGCCCCAAAAAAATCATGCCTTCTTGCACCCCCAAACCACAACAACTTCCTCTCAATTGCCTCGACCTCTAGCCCACCGCCTTCACCGTAGCCACCACCATCTTAGTCGCCACAAGGGATCACTAGAAAGCCGCATGTCATCACCATTTCCTCTTAAAATTTTGGAGTATTATCTTTATGTTGATGACAAACATTTCTAAAAGATAAAGATGACTGAAATAAATGAAGAAGCAAATTGAGAGGTATTGGACCCTATAGAATGAGGTAGGAAAGAGACCAATTTGTTATGACAGAGGCTCAAATAAAAATCCCCTTAGTAATGATAGTACAGATGATTTCTGAGTTGTTGCCAATTATTTCAGCTTTATTTAGGAATTAAAGGTAGATGAGTAGGCAACTGAAAAAGAAAAAAATTAGAGCTGAATGTTATATGATACTTTTATGCAATTCATATATTTTATGTTGTTTTGTTCCTGTAATATTTGGATTTCAATTCTATTTCACATAATTTATCACTTAACACTTTACATCTTATACAAATATTTATTTCATATGTATGTGAATTTATTACTTCATAGTTCAATTAAAAGTTAATATGTCATCCTTTAACATATTATTTGGATATTATATAAAAAATTATTTTTAACTTTTATTTTGACTTTACGCAATTTTTAAATTTTGAGGCTTACGCCTCAAAACGCCTTGAGGCTTACGCCTCGCCTCGCGAACGAAAAACGCCTCAATACCCAATTGCGCAATTTTAAACCTTGCGCTTATGTTCCTATCCACTATAATGGATGCCGCCAGACAAACCATCTCAAAAGCTCGGGATGATGCTCAAATCTTTGAAATTAAAATCAAAATAGAAAGCACAAAACAAGGAAGCAAGACAGTGACATATTATGCCACTCTTCTGCAAAACCTATGACAAGAACTTGATCACTACAGATGCATAGAGACCAGATGTTAATAAGATGCTGCTATCTTGAAACGTTTTATTAAGAAAGATAGAGTTTATGATTTTCTTGCAGGACTTAATATAGAATTTGATCAGGTGAGATTCCAGATCCTTGGTAAAGAAGAGACACCATCATTAAATGAAACCATTTCTTTCATTCGCGTTGAAGAAAGTCGACGAGGAGTAATATTGGAGCCAAAGATTATTAAAAGCTCAACAATGGTGATGATCAGAGAAACACTATGGAAGGAAAAAGGTAAAGACTCCGCAAAATTTAAAGACAGAGACTCTTTGGTTATAATGACCCGGTTAGGCTGGGCCGGTTCAACTGAACCGACCAACCTCCTAATAAAAGACGCGACCCCTGTTGGGGTCGATACTGTGCATTTCGCAAACAGAGCGAAGGGGGCGGACGACCGAGGGCTTCGTGCGTGAGCGAGGTGAGTTCTATTTTCTAATTTTAGCAAATGATTTCCTTTAAGAATAAGATTAACCATTCCTTTTCATTTCTATTGTTAAAGGAGTGCTAATTTGAGAAAAATTGCAACGAACGAGAGAAACGATCGAAAAGAAGAGGGAAGAAAGTTTGTTAGTTTTCTTTCCAAAATTTTTCTATAAATTGTATCATTTTACTTCATCTAAGCAAAGGATAATTTCTAAAAGAAAAAGGAAGGGTTTGAAAGCGAGAAGGATTTAGGGATTTTGAGAAAATCCTCATTTTCTTTGTAAGTGACTTCCTAATATACAATTTTAGTTCAATTTTGTTATTAAAGCATATTTTATGAAAGTTTATATTTATGAAAATTTTAGAAATTCGATTCAACAAGGAAATTCGAAGTTGAGGTTGCTCTAAGGATCGATGATTTGAAAGGATTAAAGTAGGTAACTATACTTGTGAAAATTTTTATCTTTGTTTCAAATCTGAAATTAATAGTTCATATAATTGTATACATTTTTTTTATATAAGCGTTAATTCTTTGAAGAGAAGACTATTATAGATGATACAATGAAAAATTCTAAGACATGGATTAATATAGAAATGGTATAAATGAAAATAATGAAGTACTATGTGCATAAAGAAGTTTATGAATATGTGAAATAAAATATATGCATAAGAAAGTTTATGAATATGTGAAACAAAAGATATGTAAAGGAAATAGAATGTAAAGTTGAAACATATAGCTATGTATATATGATACGTATATACATATAAGAAAATGATATAATATAAAATGACACAAAGGGAAAAAGAATGCATGCAAATTATAGGAGTCACCCCCATATGATACTGGCTGGGGAAGCAATGTACCTGTGCATGATAAAAGGAAATGGAAAAAGGAAAAGGAAAAGAAAAATGAAATGGAAATGGTTTTACCTTTGATATATTTAGATGGTGCTCCTGTACAATTAAATGTGAAAAGAAATTGGTGTTTAAAATAAAGAATTTTAAGTATGTAAATGAATATGTTATAATATGCATAAAAGACTGGATGAAATAAAATGAATAGAGAAAAGAAATGTATGCCCACTTGTTAAATGAATAGATATATACATCAGAAATTAATTATACATTAATTGATAATGTTCACCCACTGAGTTTACACTGTAAACTCAAACCACTAAATTAATGTTTCAGGTAAATCCTCAAAGAAGAAGAAATAGTTGAAAGGAAAGAATTCGTTTATAGAAGACGACGTGCAAATGACAATAGGTAAATTATGATCTTTTCAAACTCTAAGTGTTTGAGAAATTTTTTAGGTAGTGGCTCTTCAAATACTTAAGGAGAAAAAAAAAGTGATGTTGTATTATTTATGAATTGAAATGTATGTATCCTACGGTCCGACTTTAGTTCCCGCTTCGTTAAATCGAGCATCCGGGCGGGGTTATTACAAAAGTGGTATCAGAGCCAAATTAAAATATGAATCATATTGGAAGAGCTATTAGAATGATTCTTAATGATTTAAAGATTAAATGTAAAATAGATATCTTATTGTAAATAGGAACCAAAATGATTCTAAAGAAGAGAGGGAAGTTGAAAGGATAGTACCGAATGTTAATGTTAATCCTGAGGTGCTGACATAAATGATGACATCTATGGCTCAAATGATTCAAGATTCAAGGAATCAACCATCAGGAAGTAGCAGTGGTGGTGGAATGCCTATGGATAAGTACCTCAAATTGTTTCAAGATATGAGACCAACATTATTGAAGGGAGTTGAGGGACCAATTGAAACTAAAAATTGGTTGTTAAGAATTGAAAAGATTTTAGAAGGAATGTTCTATCTAGAGGAGAGGAATGTCTCCTTGGCAGTCTTTGCTCTTGATGGAGAAGCAGAAAAGTAGTGGAGAGGTCAGCATAAAAATAAAACAGGAGGGATTCAAGACATGCAAATAAAGTGGGATGATTTTACAAAACTGTTCAGAGATTGGTTCGTGCCTCCTTCTGTAAAGAGGCAAATGCAGGATAAATTTGTGAGATTAGTGCAGGGAGATAAATCAGTTATGCAATATGAAGTTGAATTTACAACATTATCCAGATATGCTTTTCATTTAATCCATACTGCAGAAGAACAATGTAATCGATTTTTATCTGAATTGAAGGATGCAATTAGGCAGCCTCTTGTTCTATTTGGAATTGAAGATTATACAGTGCTGATGGAAAGGGCTAGGAGGATAGAAATGGACCTGCGAAACACTCAAAGGAGACGTGATTTTCAGAATAGGAAAAGTAGCGAGGTTATAGAAACTTCTCAGGATTTACATAGCAAACCTCTTTCGTAAACTGGAAAGTTTAATTGGAAGAAAACTAAGTTCAGTAGCAATGATAGCTCAAGTGTAAACAGTTTCAACAAGTGTGGAAGGCAACATAAAAGAGAATGTTTATTAGATACAAACTTGCTTCTGGTGCCATCAACCAGGTCATATAGCCAAGAACTGTCCTACTTTAGGGCAAAGACCAACATGAGAGTCAAGGATGAATACTAGATCTCAGAAGAATGTAGGAAGACCAAGAACAGTAGAATCAACTGCTTCTACTCCAGGATCAAGTCAAAGCCGATAGAATACTCTACCTAGAGTATATGCACTGACTTAGAAGGATGCTAAAGATTCACTTGAAGTGATTACAGGTGATAGAAATGAAAAATGAATAAATGTGTATTCTGAAAGTATTATTAAAGGAATGATGTATGTTTATGTTCTATTTTTATTATAAATTTTATAGATGTGATCATGATGCAAGGAAAATCAATACGAATTCTTTTTGATACAGGAGCTTCACATTCCTTCATTTTAGAAAAATTTGTTAAATCAGCTGAGCTGAATGTTTATTAGACAAGTGTAATTTTGGAAGTTTTAATGCCTGATGGATCTCTTATGAATGTGAATGGTATATGTCAAGTGACTTTCAAAATAAATGAAAGAGAGTTTAAAGCAACAATAAATATTTTACCATTGTAAGAGTTTGATATGATATTGAGAATGGATTGGTTATCAAAGTATTTTGTGATTATTGACTACAATAAGAAAATTATAAAATTTAATTTTCTTGGAGAAAGAGAGTTGAAATTCTATAGAGAGAGGAATTTCTTCAATAATAATCACTTATATGAAAGCATGTAAATTTGTATCCAAAGGATGTCAGTGTTTTATTGCTCAAGTAAAGGATGCAAATAAGGAAGTTAAAGAGTTGAAAGATATACTAATAATCAAAGAATATTCAGAAGTATTTCTAGTTGATTTGCCAGGATTACCACCAGAAAGAGAGATAGATTTCACTATTGAATTGATATCAGGTTCAGAACTAGTAGTAATGGCACCTTACAGGATGACAGTCAAAGAGTTACATAGTTGAAAAGTCAGTTATATGAGTTGCTAGATAAGAGGTTTATCAGGCCAAGTTCCTCACCATGGGGAGCTCCAGTACTGTTTGTAAAGAAGAAAGATGGGAGCTTCAGAATATGCATAGATTATAGAGAATTGAATAAACTTATTGTTAAGAATAAATATCTATTGCCCATAATTGATGATCTTTTTGATCAACTGGAGGGAGCTATAGTTTTCTCTAAAATTGATTTGAGATCTGGATACCATCAGCTACGGATTAAGGAAGAAGATATAGCAAAGATAGCTTTCAGAATCAGATATGACCACTATGAGTTTATGGTAATGCTATTTGGAGTAACAAATGCACCAGCTGTATTCATGGACTTAATTAACAGAATTTTTAAGCCATTCATGGACATATTTGTAATTGTGTTCATTGATGATATCTTGATTTATTCAAGAGATGAAAATAGTCATTCCAGTTATTTGCGGGCAGTGTTACAAACATTTAAGGAGAACAAATTATATGCTAAATTTACAAAGTGTGAATTTTGGTTGAACAGTGTAAATTTCCTTGCGCATGTGATTAGTGGTGAAGGAATTTCAGTTGATCAGAATAAAATTCAAGCCATTTCAGATTGGTCACGGCCAACGATAGTTTCAGAGGTGAGGAGTTTTCTGGGTCTTGCTGGTTATTACAGGAGATTTGTAGAGAAGGTCTCTCAGATTGCAATGCCGTTATCCAGATTAACTCAAAAAGTAGTGAAATTTGAATGGAGTGATCAGTGTGAAAAAGCTTTTTAGAAATTAAAGAATTGTTTAATGACTACCCCGATTTTGATAATTCCATCAGGTTCAGAAGTGTTCCAAATTTTTTGTGATGCTTCATTGAGAGAACTTGGATGTGTACTGATGCAGCATGGTAGAGTGGTGTCTTATGCTTCAAGGCAACTGAAAACTCATGAAAGGAATTACCCCACTCATGATTTAGAATTGGCAACTGTAGTTTTTGCACTTAAAATATGGAGACATTATTTATATGGAGTTAGATGCGAAGTGTTTACAGATCATAAGAGCCTCAAGTATATTTTCAATCAAAAATGACTTAATTTGAGACAAAGAAGGTGGCTAGAGCTCATTAAGGATTATGACTTAAACATACAGTATCATCTTGGAAAGGCAAATGTAGTTGCAGATGCACTTAGCAGAAAAGCTCTTGAAAATGCAAATTGGCTAATCACCCAGCAGGAACAGATAATCAGAGATATGGAAAAATTAGAGATTTTAGTGGTCAAGCAGAAAGAGACTAAAGATATGATATTAAATCAACCGATAATTCAGTCTACTTTGAAGGATAGAGTGCTCAATTCATTGTCTCAAGATGAAAATTTTCTAGAGATTATAAGGAAAGTGTAAACAGGGCAGTTAGAGGACTTTGTAATTGATGAGGAAGGGCTACTAAAGTATAAAGGTAGGATCTGTATTCCAAATGTTGAAAATTTAAGAGAAGAAATATTAAAAGAAGCTCACCTTTCAAATTATGAAATTCATCCAGGTAGTACAAAGATGTATTCTGAACTGAGAGGATTGTTTTGGTGGTTAAGACTAAAGAGGAATGTTGCAAAATTTGTAGCAAAATATATTCCCTATCAGATGATTAAAGCAGAACATCAAAAGCCAAGTAGTCAACTACAACCTTTACCTATACTTGAGTGGAAATGGGATGACATTATAATGGATTTTGTAATTGGATTACTCAGGTCAAGGCAGAGTTGAGATGCAATATGGGTTATTATAGACAGACTAACCAAGTCAGCTCATTTCTTACCGATCAGGCAGACAAATTCAGTGGAGAAGTTGGCAAAATTATATGTTGATGAAATTGTAAGATTGCATGGAATTCCAAAATCAATAGTTTCTGATAGAGATGCCCGATTCACTTCTAAATTATGGAAGAAAATTCAGGAAGCTATGGGCGCCAGATTAACTTTCAGCACAACATTTCATCCTTAGACAGATGGGCAATTAGAAAGGACAATTCAGACTTTGGAGGATTTACTACGGTTGTGTGTATTAGATTTTGGAGGAAATTGGGAGACTCACATACCGTTGATTGAATTTGCATACAATAACAGTTTCTAATCTAGTATTGTAATGGCACTATACGAAGCTCTTTATGGGAGAAAGTGCAGAACACCCTTGTGTTGGGTAGAAATTGGTGAAAGAAAAATTATTGGAGTTGAACTGGTAGATGAGGCTACTAGCAAAATCAGATTGATCAGAGACAGATTAAAGGCAGTACAAGATAGACAACAAAAATATTATGATGCAAAGCACATACCAGTTGAGTTTGAAGTGGGAGAATTTATTTTCTTAAAAGTTAGCCCAATGAAAGGTATACAAAGATTTGAAAAGATAGAAAAATTGAGTCCAAGATTTATAGGCCCTTTTGAAATCATAGAGAGGATTGAAAATATGGCTTACAGATTGGATCTACCAGTGCATATGCAAGGAATTCATAATGTGTTCCATATATTAGTGCTTCGAAAGTATGTGTCAGATGAGTCAAAGAGAATTTAGTCCAAATCAATTGACTTGCAACTTGATTTGAAATATGTTGAGGAACCTAAACGAATATTGGATTATGATGTAAAACAGTTAAGGTATAGAGCAATACCTTTTGTGAAGATTTTATAGAAGCATGGATGAGAAATAGATGCCACCTGGGAGAAGGAAGCTGAAAAGAAAAGTCAATATACTCATCTATTTAATTAAGGTATGTTTTCTTATTCTTGATTTAATTTCGAGGATGAAAGTTTATAAGAAACGGAGATTGTAATGACCCGGTTAGGCTGGGCCGGTTCAACCGAACTGGCCAACCTCCTAATAAAAGACGCGACTCCTGTTGGGGTCGATACTGTGCATTTCGCGAACAAAGCGAAGGGGGTGGACGACCGAGGACTTCGTGCGTGAGCGAGGTGAGTTCCGTTTCCCAATTTTAGCAAATGATTTCCTTTAAGAATGAGAATTGACCATTCCTTTTCATTTCTACCATTAAAGGAGTTCTAATTTGAGAGAAATTGCAACGAATGAGAGGAACGATCGAAAAGAAGAGGAAAGAGGTTTGTTAGTTTTTTTTTCAAAAATTTTTCTATAAATTGTATCATTTTACTTCATCTAAGCAAAGGATAATTTTTAAAGGAAAAAGGAAGGGTTTGAAAGCGAGAAGGAAAAAAATTTGGGAGAGAGAAGGATTTAGGGATTTTGAGAAAATCCTCATTTTCTTTGTAAGTGACTTCCTAATATACAATTTTAGTTCAATTTTATTATTAAAGCATATTTTATGAAAGTTTATATTTATGAAAGTTGTAGAAATTCGATTCAACAAGAAAATTCGAAGTTGAGGTTGCTCCAAGAATCGAGGATTTGAAAGGATTAAAGTAGGTAACTATACTTGTGAAAATTTTTATTTTTGTTTCAAATCTGAAATTAATAGTTCATATAATTGTATACATTTTTTTTATATAAGCGTTAATTCTTTGAAGAGAAGACTATTATAGATGATATAATGAAAAATTCTAAGACATGGATTAATATAGAAATGGTATAATTGAAAATAATGAAGTACTATGTGCATAAGGAAGTTTATGAATACGTGAAATAAAATATATGCATAAGAAAGTTTATGAATATGTGAAACAAAAGATATGTAAAGGAAATGGAATGTAAAGTTGAAATATATAGCTATATATATGATACGTATATACATATAAGAAAATGATATAATACAAAATGACACAAAGGGAAAAGGAATGCATGCAAATTACAGGAGTCACCCCCGTATGATACTGGCTGGGGAAGCAATGTACCCGTGCATGATAAAAGGAAATGGAAAAAGGGAAAAGAAAAAGGAAAATGAAATAGAAATGGTTGTACATTTGGTACATTTAGACGGTGCTCTTGTACAATTAAATGGGAAAAGTAATGGGTGTTTAAAATAAATAATTTTAAGTATGTAAATGAATATGTTATAATATGCTTAAAAGACTAGATGAAATAAAATGAATAGAAAAAAGAAATGTATGCCCACTTGTTAAATGAATAGATATACATCAGAAATTGATTATACATTAATTGATAATGTTTATCCACTGAGTTTACACTATAAAATCAAACCACTAAATTAATATTTCAGGTAAATCCTCAAAGAAGAAGAAATGACTGAAAGGGAGAATTCGTCTATAAAAGACGACGTGGAAATGACAATAGATAAATTATAATCTTTTCAAACTCTAAGTGTTTGAGAAATTTTTTAGGTAGTGGCTCTTTAAATACTTAAGGAGAAAAAAAAGTGATGTATTATTTATGAATTGAAATGTATGTATCCTACGGTCCGACTTAAGTTCCTGCCTCGTTAAATCGAGTATCCGGGCCGGGTCGTTACATCGGTGTAATTGTTGTAGAAATCAAGATATACAAAGGAGACATGATGGAAGATACACGAAAAGCCCCCAAGTAAGGAGTGAAACCAAAAAAGTGGAAAAAAGGACACATCATATGCCAACACTACAACAAGTCAGCCTAACCTAGAAACACCGTTCAGCTTCAAAAAACTCAATAAAGATATTGATAAACTAAAAAAACTCCTTGTATCCCTTGAAAAATCACATGCATCTTCTTCTCTTGCACTTTCAGGTAAGTTTTCTATATCCATTAGATTAAACGTCTCTAGAAATCATTTGAAATGATTATGGATCATTGACTCAGGAGCCACAGATCACATGACACACTCCACTATCCACTTCATCAACTATAATCCTTGCCCAAGTGATAAGAAAATCATCACTGTTGATGGTTCTCTTGCCATAATAGCAGGCCAAGGAGATATATCCTTATCCTCCTCCTTCACTCTAAAAAATGTGCGTCATGTACTTCAATTATCTACAAACCTCATATCTATATAGAAAATTACCAGTGACCATAATTGTCAAGTACTATTTAACCCTACTTATTGCTTATTTCAGGACTAGGGATCGAGGAAGAAGATTGAATTTGCTAAGGAGAGAGATGGATTGTACTACCTCGAAGAGCCGAATAAATCTAAGAATAGCTACTCTATGTTATCCCTAGTTGACAAGAAATTAGTATCTGATTTCATCATTTCAAATTAGGACATCCATCCTTTAATATCTTAAAACATATGTATCCAAAATTTTTTTATACATTAGAAAATGAACATTTTCATTGTGAAACGTGAGTTAGCCAAACATAAAAGAGCTTCTTTCCAAAATAAAAATGAGAGATGTGATACTCCTTTCTATCTTATTCATAGTGATATATGGGGACCCTAAAAAACCCCCAACATATCTGGGGCTCATTGGTTTGTATCTTTCATTGATGACTGTACTCGAGTCTCTTAGATCTATCTCCTAAAAAATAAATCTGATGTTAGCACCATTCTACCCATTTTTCACACCATGATCCAGAATCAATTCGGGATAAAAATAAAGAAATTTCATTCTGACAATGCTAAAGACTACTTCAACCAAATCCTATACTCCTATTTTCAAGGTGAATGTATCATCCACGAGTCTTCCCGCGTTCACACCCCACAACAAAACGGGATTGTGGAAAGGAAAAATGGTCACCTTCTAGCCTTCACTCGTGCCTCTCTACTCCACCACAATATACCCAAATTCTATTGGGGGGAAGTCCTCCTAACTGCCACTTATCTCATAAACCGACTACCTTTAAAAACCTTGGGATTGAAAACTCCAATAGATATTCTATCCTCCTTTTACTCTGAGTTTTGAACCCATAATAACTTTACACCCAGAATCTTTGGGTGCACTGCCTATGTTCACATCCATAGCTAGAGTAGAGGAAAATTAGATCCAAGAGCACTCAAATGCATCTTTGTTGGATATTAAGCAAGCCAAAAAGGATACAAGTTTTATCACCCCCTACAAAAAAAACGCTAGTATCCATTGATGTTACCTTTGATAAACAAAATTCTTATTTTATCAAACCTTATCATTAGGGGGAGATTGAAACTGAGGATGATGAGGAAAGTGCCCTTGCCCCTCTTGACTTTCCTCCACCACCTCAAACCAATCTACCTGAAATCTAAAATAGGGAAACTAAAGACAAAGCTGTCATTAGGTTTGGAAATGTATATTCCAGGTGTACAAGTTCAAATTGTGCTCCGAAGGAGATCCAAGAATCTGAACCATCTCCTGAAATTAAGGTAAATACATGTTCACCACCTCCCTTGTACCTTATAACCAACTCTATATCCTTTAATAATTTCTCATCCTCACACAAAAACTTCCAGGTTACACTAGAAGATATTAATATTTCTAATGATATTTATGAAGCTTTATTTGATAAAAATTGAAAAAATGCCATGAAAGATGAAATGCATGTCCTAGAAAAAAATAATACATGGGAGATCATCAACTATCGATCGAAAAAAAATCAGTCGGTTATAAATGGGTGTTCTCTGTAAAGTACAAAGTTGATGGTGCACTGGAAAGATATGAGGCTAGACTAGTGGCAAAAGGGTATACTCAGACATATGACATTGACAACCAGGAAACTTTTGCACCTGTAGCCGAGATGAACACTGTCAGAATCCTACTCTCACTCGCAGCTAAGTACAACTAGCATCTGGAACAATTTGATGTAAAAAATGCATTCCTATATGAGGATATGAAGGAAGAGATATTTATGGAGATATCATCAGGATTTAAAAAAAAATTTGGAGGTAACAAGGTATGTAGGTTAAAAAAGGCTCTATATGGGCTCAAACAATCACCTAGGGCCTAGTTTATAAGATTCTCAACATTCATGCTTCTTAATAGGTATCAACAGAGTTAAGGGGATCATACACTGTTCTTTAAATACTCAGACTCAGGGGAAGTTACAATATTATTAGTCTATGTGGACGATATTATCTTGACTGGGAATAATGAAAAGGAGAAAGTGAGTCTAAGGAAAAATCTCACCAAGGAATTCGATATCAAAGAACTTGGTATACTAAAATACTTTCTTGGAATTAAAGTAGCCCGCTCCAGCAAAAGAATCTTCATTTCACAACAAAAATACATTAAAGATCTTCTGAAGGAAATATGAAAACTAGCATGTAAACCAGCACCAACACCAGTAGAACCAAATCTCAAATTGGGGGAAGCTAAAGAAGATCTAGATATAGATAAGGGGGCCTACCAGAGACTCGTGGGGAAGTTGATATACCTTTCTCACACAATACTAGATATAACATTTGCTTAAATATGGTCAGTCAGTTTATGCAAGATCCAAAACATACTCATATACAAGACACTACCTTAAGGGAAACCCAGGGAAAGGGGTTCTCTTTAGAAGAGACTACGGAATAACCCTGAAAGCATACACTGACGCTGATTATGCAAGATCACCAGTAGACAGAAGATCTACCTCTGGGTACTGCACATTCCTTGGAGGAAACCTAGTTACATTGAGAAGCAAGGAACAAAATGTGGTAGAGAGATCTAGTGCATAAGCAAAATATAGAGCTATGGCCTTGGGAATATGGGAGGTACTATGGATCAAGATGATTATAGAAGATCTAAGGATCAAGTGGGACGAACCCATAAAACTACATTGTGACAACAAATTAGCAATCAACATAGCTCACAATCCAGTCTAGCATGACAGGACCAAGCACATAGAAGTGGATAAATATTTTATAAAAGAAAAATTAGACAGTGGTCTTGTATGTATCAGTAATGTATCATTAAAAGATCAACTTGCAAATATCCTTACCAAAGGATTTGATAACTCTGCCTTTCTCAGAATGATTGCCAAGCTGGGAATGACAAATCTATATTCCCCAGCTTGAGAGGAGTGTTAAATCCCAGCTGCTCTCTCTAAAGAGATCCCACGACCACAAATCAGGATCTGTGGGAAGCTCGCCTGAATCACGCCCGCATGAATCACGATGATTCCTTTCCATAGTTAGGTAGCTGATTTAGGAAGGAATATATGAGGGCAATAATGCCTGATTTTGTAATTTAGTTATTTTTTTTTATTTAACCCTCTGTATAGATCTATAAATAGGGATGAAATTGTGTAATAAAGTATGATTTTTTTCCTCTCAAACTCTTGAATTCAACATATATAAAATAGAATTATCTCACTTGGTATTATCTAAAGTTCAAGTTAGCTCCATATCAAGTACTCAATGTCACTCTTAAGTAGTCATATATGCTACATAGGTTGAAGATTTCATTCTTATAGCATCTACAATTACATTAGCTTTACTTGAGTGGTATTTAATCTATAAATCATAGTCCTTTATCAACTTAAGCTATTGTCTATGTCTCAAATTCAATCCCTTCAAATTAAAAATATACCTAAAGCTCTTATAATCTGTAAAAGCCTCACAACTGATGTCATACATTTAGTGTCTCCTTTAAGCTAAAATAATTGCAACTAGCTGCAAATCATAAGTAGGATAATTTTTTATGCGCACCTTGAGTTGCCTAGAGGCATAAGTATCATTGCTTTAAGAAACAACTCAAATTTTAGTGTGAAGCATCACTATATATTTAAAATCCATTAGTACTAGAAGGAATGGTAAGGATGATAGCTGACATCAAGCAACTCATAATCTTTTGAAAGTTTCATTCACATGCATCAGACCATGCAAACTTAACAAACTTCTTAGTTAATTTAGTTTGCCATGTAGCAATACTTGAAAAGGTTTCTACAAATATTCGATAGCAGCCAGCTAATCTAAGAAAGCTATGTACCTCTGTGATAGTATTTGGCCTTGACCAATTCATTGTTGCCTTGATCATTGCAGGATCAACAAAATTCCAGCTCCACTGGCAGTATGTCCATGTAATGTGTCACCTCTTGAAGCCAAAATTTACGCTTAAAAAATTTTGCGTGGAGCTTGTTCTTCTGAAAAATATTCAATGGTACTCTGAGGTGTTGGGTTGTTATTCTACATTCTTGGAGTAGATCAAAATATCATTGATGAATATAATAACAAAATGGTCTAGATAAGATTTAAAAACTGTATTCATCAGATCCATGAAGGTGGCAGAAGCATTAGTCAAGCCAAACATCACTAATAGAACTAGTGCTCCCCATGGTGAAACGTTAAGTTTGATGGATCCCTTGTCAAGCAATTTCTGTAAATGCATCTTGAACTCCTAAAATTCAATAGTCGTTATGCAATATGGTGCCTTAGAAATTGCTACGATGCTTGAAATTAGTTATATTATGAACTCGATCTCACGATTGGGTGTTAAGCCAAGCAAATCATCCGGAAACCCATTCCCAAAATCTTAAATAATTAGAGCACCATCTATACTAATATTAGATTTACTAGTATCCACTACATCAGCAAGATAATCAATACACCTATGTAATATATTTTATGGGATTTGATTGTTGATATAAGGCAAGATAATGCTCCTTTAACGCCATTAAAATGAGAAGGCATCGTGTCAAGTATGCAAAAATTAACTCTCCTCTTATGACAGTTTATGATGGCATGATAAGTAGATATCCAATTAATACCAAAATTGCATCAAACTCAACTAGTGAAATTGTAATAAGTGTGGCAAGCATATGCACATCTTTGATAACAATATTACAATCATGAATACAATGAGTAATAATCATAGATGAACTAGATGACAGATGATAAATAGATGTGACAACCATTGCGATACTGATGCATTTGATGAAATTTTTGTTTGATATGAATGAATGTGAATCTTTATCGGTTGCTTAAGAGTAGATATGATACATGTCACCATGTCACGATCTTCACGAGCCTTTTGGTCCATCATAGTAAATACTCTTAGGTGGAATCACCTGTTTAGACTGTCCTAGAGGCTGAGGTCGCAATGGTTTATACTGTATCATTGATGGTTACTATTGAGATATTGAAAGCTACTGCTGATGGTGCTTTAATGCAGGCGGGTGCAGTTAATACTGTTGAGGTGCTAGAATTTACTGTGGTTGCTAATGAGACTGATGATAATATTGTAGTGTATGTCCTTTACCATTTTGCTTGTGATGTTGACCTCAAAACAATTTTGTCACCCATATCCACGTGATGTTTGAAATTATTATCTTGTGTTACTAGCAAAGCAAATTGCTCTTGAGTCTTGAGGGGATAATTCTTAATGTTTTGGTAAGTGCTGCAATAGTTGAAAATTGAAATACTTTTCAATAGTTAAATTGCATTGTCCAGAGTATCTTTTACCATAAGGGGCCAATGAGGATTGCTCTTGAGCTCATCTCCTTGATCATTTGCAAGCTGCTTTTTCTGTGAACCTCCTTGTGTCTGAATGTTTGTGCTCTTTCATTTACCAATCATATTCTCTTTATAAGCACTAATTTCTATTTTTGTATGTATAGCTCGATCTGCTAATTTTCTAAATATAGTGCATTTGATAGTGAATAAACACTTCTTGAGATCTTTCCTTAGGCAAAAAAGAAAGTTGTCAATTTTCTAATCATGTTGGCCAATAGGTGGAATAAATCTGATGATCTTGACAAACGTGATCGCGTATTCCTGAAAAATCTTTGTTTCTTACTCTAGTTTTCTGAAGTTGTTTATCAATTTAGCTTGATTCACCATTGGGAAGTATCACTCTAAAAATAATATTTTAAAATCTACCCATAGAACCACTATTTTAAATTTAGAACTCTGATGTCGGTGGCTCTCTCACCAGTCATCAGCACCTTCATGCAATTGGAAATCAACCATATTCACCTTGCGCTCTTTGTGGCGCTTATTTCCTTGAAGTCTAATCTCAATGTCGTGACACTATGCATTTAATTCAATTGGTCCCACCATCTCATTAAAGGTAAGAGGGTGAGTCTTCATATATTAGTCCATCACTTGTCCTATTATCTTTCTATTATACTATACAAGTGTTAGACAGGTCCATTGGACCGGTCCAGGCATGACCGGCCCAGTCGCAACTGAGGCGGAATTTCTCCGCCTCCTGCTACAGCTGATCGCACCGCAAGCGCCAAAGGAGCAATTTAGGAAGGATTTTTGAGGGTTTTGGGAGGGAAATTTGAATGTAGGGACTGTTTAGGGATTTCCTTTTGATTTGTATGCAGTAAATACTTTGTTTTCCTAGGGTTAGGGCATCTTGAATTTGGCTGATTTTGGGATCTCTTAGGTTTAGGTTTTGGGCTCTAGATTCGTCTAGAGATTGGGAGAGATCGATACTCCTCTCGAATAGAGGATCACTTGTATCTTGCTGTTTTCCTTTTCCCTTTCATCAAATAATACAAATTTCTACTGTTTTCCTGTTTTTATATGGATTTTTGTGGAGTTTTCTCGCTGTTTTTCGAAGATTGATAGGAAATACTTGAGATCTACAAGTGTTTCCTATCAACAAGTTGCATCCTTTCAATTTCAGCATTAGTATGATCGGCTAAGTCCACTAGTGTCATTTTGGTTATTTGTGTCTTCAGTATTGATTTATTTACCGAAGACCCAAAATGGATGGTGCGCCTAACGTCAACACCAAGATTATTTTGGAGTTCTTGGTCTTTGATCTTCTCTCCTTAAAGAAGAACGAACAAATAAATACCAAGCAATCTTTTGAAGTTAACCTTTATGTCACAGGGTTCTTCCAACTTTCACTACAAAATACATTATATATATTATACTATATTTTATTAATCTTTTTCTAATTATGAGAAATGACATCATTTTCACTGATGATAAACACTAGTGGAGGCCCTATGGCTTTTTCCATTTTTGGGGTTTTCTACGTAAAAACTCTAATATAATTTGGTATGCTATATATATATATATATATATTATTTCACAAATTTATGAGCATAACAAGACGTTCAAATTTAAATGATTGTTATTTTTTCATCTACCTTTTTTGTTTCTCTCTTTTAAGTCTTACATACATTTTTGTTAGAATTAATCCATTCTTTTTTTAGAATTATAAGAATTAAATGTATTCTTCTTTAAAAAATATTAAAAAAAGAATGTATTCTTCTTTTAAACGTTTTTTTTTTTTTTGCATCTGAGCAACAAACTCTTGTATAAATTCTTTGGCAGTCATGGTTCTTTATTTCCTTTATGATTATTTGTTTAGATAGAAATAGTTTTATTAATAATGGGAAATCTATATATCCAAACTCTATTTCCTTCAAATACTAGTTTACAAGGAATAATCTGAGAAAGGGAGCAGTAGACTTGAGCTTTCTATGGTAGGCTTCACTTAAGACAACCCTATTGGCATTGATAGCAGTGGTAGTGATGGATGGTTCGACAGTTATGTAGGTGGTGCCAATTTTTGTCCTGATTAGTGATTCAATATCAGTGGCCCAGTGGAGAAGAAGCCAGCACCCCTTTCGGTCCTAATTAGCTCTTTACTTTTGTTTTTTTTATCGCAGATCATCCCTGCTACTGATTGTAGTCATTGCATTTTGAGGAATGCAGTTTCTGGTTTGTTCCTTGGTGAATGAGTTTCTTTTTTAGCTTTCTTACTAGTGATGATTACCATATTGTTTCTCCAAAAAAAAGATGCTAGATATCTGCTGGTTGGAACTTTCGGCAGATGCTCATGATCTAGAGAGCATAAACATAGCCATATCAGCTTTGATTTACAATCTCCTCCTACCTTTCTCCATTGTTTGGACCATACAACCACAGAGTGGTTTACATGCCATTGACCATACAAGAGACCTTGAGCGATTAAATATAGCCTGATGCAAGTTTTCCAAGAGGTGTAACTGTTGTTCAATTTTGGACTACCAAAATGTGACGCAATAGAAGTCTCAAGCATCACAATCACAATCTGCAATCATCAACAGATTCACACACTTGGCCATAAGCAAGTTATAGGATCTAGCAAAGCCAAAGACCATGTGCACAAACCAAGCTATGATAACTCATGGAAAAAGAACTTGATGAAGTCAAGAGCCCAGGCTACTTAAGAATCCAAATAATGTGCTCTCGCGTGAAATTAAATTACATGCAAAAGGCTTTCCCTTTCAATAGTGAACCACAGCTAAAGTGTCCAGAAACTTGAGCCAAAAAAGACAATTACACGGCAAAGCAGGAAAGCTTGTAGGTTGACAAAGGTAAGGTTCCCTTCGATTTTGCAGCCATAGGAGTATAGATGAGGAAGTTTGAGCAAAAACAGTGAGAATCTTATTGTTTGACTCTTACCAAATTACAACCCGACTCTATGCCTTTTAATATAAATGAAAACAAACTCAACATACAAAAAAAAAAAACTCAAAATAAATAAAATCAGAAAAAATAAAATAAAATTCATATCAAGTTGTAAAGAATAATTATTTTAGGAAGGATTCATTAATTTCAGCGCAATTAAACTGTTGTGCTTTGGCAGGGCTTCTTTTTTGTTATATGTTCAACCTATGCCAAAGTTAAGGTTGAAAATCACACATAACGACGTCCGTTCCCCTTATGACTACCCTCATTGTACTAAAAGAAGTTTTGTAGAACTAGGAACTTCGAGTTCTATGGGAAACATAATGAGATGCAGAAAAGTACAACATATTATTCTCATTTCTCATATTTTGATGGTTGCAGCCACTGCTGCTGCACAATAGCCTTTTCTATTTTTTTATTCTTTCAGGCATTTTATTACTATTTTTAATATTTATCTTCCCCATCCTTTTGCATGTTCATATGAGATGGCCTGTCATCAGCAACATCATTATAAGTCTCATTCTAGTTATTTGGTCTCAACATTATAAATCATCATTCTTCATTAATTTCTATTAAATGCTCTATGAAGGTTAACTACATTTCTATAAGTCTCTTCGGACAACATCTAATCATCTAATTTATTGTCTACTCGTTTTCCTCACAATCTTCTTGAATTCAATCAACCCATTTCATTCGGGGCATCTTCCGCCCCTCATTATATAGGCTTATGAATCTAATTATATAGGCTGAAGAATCTAATTCTATCTTTTAATTATATTATCTTTAATAGGTATCACTTCTATCACCTTTTTAATATAATTATTCATCAGCTTATATTTTTCTAATTTTACTTCTATCACCTTTTTAATATAATTATTCATCAGTTTATATTTTTCTAATGTTACTAGACGTCCATCTTTCTCTTTTATGCTACACTAAATTTGCTTTCAGTGGCTTTATCTATTGCCTAATACTCATGCAACGTAGCCATTTTAATTGTGGTTTTCTATAGTCCAATTCTCCATGGTGTTTGAATAACATGCTTTATGGTTGCCCTTGTCATCATTATTTTTGGTCTTTGACTTGCATGCTTTTTCGAGAACAAAGCTGTAACTTCCATATTGGTGTTCATTGAATTTCCCTAGTGTTTTCAACAGAAGAATATAATGATGATCATCTTTCTTCGTTCTGATTCCATTGTGGTATGCGTTTCAAATTTAAACCATGTGCCAAGCCTTTCTAGATATGAGATTGGAAAATTAATCTTGCAACGTACAAGGATACACAACCACAGTTGAATGCTTCTGACATTGGAATAACACGCAGAAATTTACATGACATAATTGGTTAGAGAAATCCGCAAACTAGTTATGACATACTATCTTATTATTGAACATATTTATATGCTGGAGAGACTAACATAGAGATATCAGACTAAGAAAATAACACGGAGAGCTAACAAGACCACATGGGGAGACCAATATTGGCATGGTCAAGGAGCATGTCAATGCTGAATATTGTCTTTTCATTGATATTTCCACTGTCAATTACTGACTGTGATGTGTTGGCTGAAGCTGTAGCATCACTGCAGAGTGGAGCCATGGCCACGGTGGAAGTGCAAGCAAACAAGGCAGCATGTTGAAGGTGGAGGTGGACTATCTCAGCCTGTGCAAGGGCGAGTTGCGCATGAAGGAGGTTAATCTGGCGCTGGAGTGAGGAGATGGAGGCAACACAGCCATATACAGGATCCCTCACCCGCGCGTTCGCTTCATAAACCAGACTGCTCACGGCATCGCTCCGCTGCACCATCGACAGCTCCTGCAGGACATTTTCACAACAGCAAATGCTCAGCCTCAGGTTATGGTCTCATTGTCTCTATCCCTCATTGCATTCATTCTTTTTTTATTTGTTTTGTTATGCTGATTTGCTTTGCTGAGGTGCAATGGAATGGAGTGTTTTTAGAGAGCTTTCTGTGGTTGTTTTTATTTCTCTTTACTCATTTTGTTTCATCTTCGCCATGGAATATGATGATGAGGTCATTGATGCTCAGTGGATTGAACTCATTTGCTACTTTTTAGTGTGTGAGGTTTAATTGTTGAGAGATATTCTTGGGTGACTGAAATATGCAACTCATTTCTCAGGATATGGGATGCGTAAAATATGAATTTGGCAGTTTGATTCAGTTGAATTTAACTATTTGAGTTTGATTTAATTTCTTATTCTTGAAAACACATTTTCACACCTTTTTTTATACTATATATCATAAAATGCTATGTTGTTGGCCCACTCTATTCTCATGCACCTAATTTTGGTTGTATTTGACACCTTACATGATCAATTATGTTGAAAGCAACTTCACTTTGTAGGGGAAAAAAACATTAATCTTGGCAGAATTCCACCTATAATTCCTTGAATTTATGTGCTATTCTTTTTTTTTTTATTGGACCTCAACTTCTTACTTTGAATTCCTGTAGAGGAAGAGAGTGGAGTAAGAAACCTGCAAGAGCTTGCTAACATTACTTGCGCCGAAGACCTTGTGCACAGTGGCAAACTTCTGTGGCTCATCTGCTGGGAAGTAAGGTGCAAATATGCAATCCTGCACACATCTTCTTCTCAGCAGCTTGCACGCGGCACACGGCGACACAGCTGCACCACCGCTGCCTTGCTTCCTGGCTATCATCTCCCTTCCTTCTCTTTCCATCTTCAACCTCCTTTCACCTCTTAGTATCTGTTTTTATTGCTCTCAGACGAAAAGAAGGTGAGAAAAGGATGTTAGCTAAAGTAATGGAGCGGAGAAGAAAAAGGAGCAGCAGGTAAGAATAGAGGTGATGAGCTGAGAGTGATGGCGAAGAGGAGGAGGCAGTGGTGGCTATTTGAAGTGTTTTGAGGTGAGGGGGAATGCACCATTTGCATGTGGTCAGGCATTAGATTTTTTTTCTTTTTTTTTCTTTTTAATGTTGACGTGATGTTTGCTATTTAAAACCATAAGGTTTTAAGTGGTAAGTGCTAAGTTTTTAAACGGGAAAATTTATTTATGATGGATTTTTCTTTTTCAAGGATTTTCCTTGACTAATGACCATATTTGGTCTAGTAAAAACAGCTATGATGTACAACAGTTCTGATTGTTATCTTGCAAAGTAGTTAAAAGACATTTTTGAACCGCAATAATTATTTCCATTTGGAGAGAGGGCGCCTAAGGAAGATAGGAGCGGATAAGTACTGCAGAATACTATATATTTTATATCATGTGGCTGTTGATGTTTTATATTTGCGATTTGGGGAAACTGTTTGTTGTCTTCTTAAGAGACTGATAGAAGAAATGGGCGTCATGAGTGGGTGATGGGCCCTGTTTGAACTCTATTTGAACCAACATAAACTGCCGTTTGTAGCTCGATGTTCTTTCCACACACCCAATTAGGGAAATTATTCTATGCGGACACCGGACGGGAAGAACCGTCCGGTTTTGTCTTTGTGAACAGTAAAAGTGCAACGTGATATGCTTTTGCTCTTCACAGAGACAAAACTGGACGGTTCTTCCGTTCGATATCCGCACAGAATAATTCACGCACCCAATTATTCATAGGATTCTTTTTCTATCTAGTCTTCATTTGGGACAATTTTGTTACAGCTTTTTAAAATAATTTTTTAGTACAAAAATTTTTAATTCAAGAAATTTTTATACTAAAAAGTTGCTTTACATGATAGTAAGAAAGTTATATCAAACGAAGCCTTAGGCTTGATTTGGAAGGATTTTTTTACTGTTTTTTAAAGTAATTTTTTAAACTAAAATTTTTTGTACGGTTATAAAAAGTAATAAGAAAATTATCTCAAGCAAAGTCTTTGTTATAGATCATATAGCTTTGTATGCTTCTGCATTTTAAAAGCTCCATGCTACTCTACCAGAAATGATTTTGTTAGGCATTGGTGTTATTATCTTGTCTTTGAGAAGATTCAGCTGTGGACTTTGGGTCATGCTGATTGTTTCAGTTGTGGTCAACAGGATGGTGTATGAATTAGGTTCGACTCGAATTCAAAATTTTTTTCGTATTTATTTGACATGAAATTGATTCGATCTAGAACTTAAAATTTGTCAGATTATTTTAATATAAAATACATCATGATAAATTTAAAAGTAATTAAATTTATGTTGAAATTAATATTTTATATGAGAAAAATAACTTAATTATTTTGGTTGTAAAAAAATGAAATTTCTACCTTAAAACTTTCTAAAAAAATTAATGAGAAAGTTGTAAGAAAATAATAATCAAAATGAAATTATAATTACTGTTTAAAAACGTAAAGCAGTGAAAAAACTATTTCAAACAAATCTTAAATTATATGCATAATCTTAGTTGATTTGGATCATATTTGGAAATTTCTGTGTCAAGAATCTGATGAGTTTAATAGATATGATGTAGATTTAAAATTCAATTGGAATTTAGTTATTCATTAATAATATAAAGGTGAAATTTTAAGAAGGAGCACGTCATTAACATAAATTTGGGGAAGGAGCATGGAATAAATAAATTGTAAAAATGAGCAAATTTATCATTTAGTTTGATGCATTCAGTAGAATGCACCAAAGCGTTTGGTGTATTTAAAATGCACCGAATGTTTTCATGCATTCTATTGAATGCGCCAAAGATTTTGGTGTATTTTAGGTAATGAAAATTAATTATAATTAGTAATAAAAATAATGGATCATATGTTATTTAGTTATAAATTAGTATTAAAAATAAATGACTTGAGAGTGTAGATTGTAAGTAAAATAAATAAATGCATTAAGTGAGTAGATTATTATTAGATAATAATAAAAATAAATTAATTAAGAGAGCATATTTTATTTTTTTTAGTAATTAAAATAAATGTATTTGATGGTCATAAATTAATTAAGAGTAGATTGATATTAATTAACTTATTTTTATTACTATCTAATAATAATTTACTCACTTAATACATTTATTTATTTTACTTATAATCTACACTCTTAAGTTATTTATTTTTAATACTAAGTAATTATAATCTACTCTCTTAATTCATTTTTTTAATAACAATAAATTATATTATACGCATTGCACCCATTAAATTAACAATTTTTAATTATTACATTCTACTCTTTCAATTCATTTTTTTTATTGCTAAATATTTTTAATCTAAACTCAGACTTCATTTATTTTTATTAACCATTACTTATATTCTACACTTTTAATTCATTAAATTAATCACTTCTAATTACAAACATACTTTCTTAATTCCATTATTTTTATTACTAATAAATTTTTATTTAATCACTTAATAAATTTTTATGCATCAAAATCTTTGACGCATTCAATAGAATGTGCCAAAATCTTGGACGCATTAAATAGAATGCACCAAACTATTTGGCATTCAATAGAATTCACCAAAACTTTTGGTGCATTCTGAATGCACCAAATATTTTGGTGCATTTTATTAAATGCGTCTAACTAAATAATAAATTTGTTATAATTTAAATTTTATTTATTCAATTCTCTTTCTCCTAATTTATGTTAATGATGTGCTCCCTTTTTAAAATTTCACCTATTATAATTTACCTAAGAATTATAAACTTAAATAAATAAATAAATAAATTTAATCGATTGATTTTTTTTAAGCTGTTTGACTTATTTTTACTTTTGCTTTTGCTTTTTTACTTTTTACTTTTAAAATTCTTTTAAGTCTCCAATCTGACTAAGAAAGGTACATTTGAAAATCTGGCATCTAATGGTGTAGATTCTCTTTTATAGGAGCTGCTATAAGTGTTTTTTTTTTTTGCTATAAGTGTCATTTACATCTTAATTTAGGTTTTTTTTTTTTGATGGTTTTTATACTTTTTTTTTTTTTTAATTTAGTACAAAAGTTTTTTTAACTAGAAATTTTTGTACTAAAAAATTACTTTAGAAAACAATAAAAACCTATCCTAAGCAGAACCTTACTAAAATTTTTCTTATGCATTAGAGATTTAAGCTTTATTTGGGAGGACTTTCTTACTGCTTTTTGAAGTAGATTTTTAGGAAAAAATTTTTAATTTTTATAAAAAAAATTGCTTTAAGAAGTATTAAAAAATCCCTCCCAAACGAAACCTTAAGTTGGGTGAATGTTTTTTTTAATGAATCTGATTTTATATTTTTAAATTAAAAAATAAGTCTAATATAGGCTGAAATATGTTTTTAAAATGCTTTAAGAAAATCATTTGTTATTTTAGGGCTCTTTTCTATTATAAATTTTGTAAGAAATTTGTTACATCACCATAGAGTATTGATTGTCTCATGCTTCACCTTCAGTTCAAATTATATTTTTTGTAGATTTTTTTTTTATAAAGTTTTCTTTTCAAATTATGACAAAATTGCTCAGATTCACTATTTTAACTTTATCAGCCTTTTAAATAGTTGAAAATCCCATTATCAACAGAAATTTTAAAATATATATTTATGATAGTATTATTGTTTGGGATAACTTTTTTATTATTTTTTTAAAGTAGCCTTTTTAATACAAATTTTTTTTACTTTAGGAAGCAATAAAAAAGTTGTACCAAACGAAGCCTAAAGACGATCAAAAAGTTAGTTCAATATATTAGTGATTAAATTTATTTTTTTATTAAAATTTTAAACTCAGAGTGAATTAAAGATGTTCATTTAATATTTTTACATTAATATATTTTTTAATATAAAATAAAATAAAATAAAATAATCATTCTCTTGCATGAGAGTTCTTAAAATCATTTCTCTCCTTTTCAAAGGGAAGTCATTTTAATATGAGCTAAATCACATGGCCTCATTGTGAGAATCATCCACTCCACTCATTCTCTTAAAATCATTAATTCTTATAATACTACCTTTTGTTTGGTAGGGCGAGCGGTTCGAATCCGGCCTAATAGAATTCTCAAATTTGTTTACAATCAGTATGCTATGAGTTCAAGCTCAATTCTAAGAAACACGACAAAATATATTTTCATAGTGGATCAAAATTGAATTCAATACACTAAGAATCAAAAATATATTTTACAATAAAATATAAATTTATTAAAATAAAATTTTCATTCAATATTTCAATGTAAATATATTCTTTAATTATTAATATACAACTAAGATTTAATACTTTAATTTAACTTAGGGTTTATTTGAGATAGCTTTCTAGCTTTTTTGCTTTTCAGACATTAGTCATAATTTCATTTAACTATTGCTTTCTTGCTACTTTCTTATTATTTTTCAAAAATTTCTGTGATGGAAAACTACTTTCTGCAACCATAATATCAAAGTTTCTTTCTCCACAGCAACTTCACAATCAATTTTATAAAATATTATAATCATCCCAAATAAATTCTTAGACACTAATAAATAGACAAACCTTATTTTCTAAGGAAACACAAGTTAATAAAGTTCTAATAAGAAGGATATAAGCACTAAAACCATATGGTACGAAAAAGAGGAGGGTCTCTTCTCTTTTTGCCGGCCCCAACCACCCTATCATGCTTTTCAAGTAATTTATGTGCAGAAACATCAAAGAATGTCTACTGCAAATGCAATTTACTATTCAAATAATTTTAGCTTTTTGATGTTCAAGTACTATAAAATTCACTATTCAAATAACTTTAACTTTATTTTGTTCAAGTACTATAATATTTGTTAATTACATACTAAAATTTTAGGTGAAATGTCAATTTTAATCCTTTGTTTGCAAATTGGACACATGCTACTAAAGCATTAGCCTTCAAAGCCTACTTGGGTTTGCTTTGTGATTAGGTATGTATATATCTGGGGTGTAAATGAGTCAAGCTGACTCATAAGTCAACTCAAGACCGCTTGATAAACAGCTCGTAAGTCAAATTTGAGCCAGCCCAGACTCAACTCGTTAGCTTACAAGCCGGTTCAAGTAAAAAATATTAATGTAAAACATACTTGAAATATATAAGCATTTAGGAGCTTAAGTACAAAATTATTAAAAATATTTTAAAATTATATCATAATTTCTTTTATTAATTGATTCTATATTATTTCACTTTTGATTTCTTATTGTTTTTATCATTTTATTATTATAATTATTTGAAACATAATCATTTTCTCACTTTCATAATAAATGAGTAAAATCGTTATCCAACTCGAGCTCATAAAATTAAGCTCGATATTGAATTCAATTAATTAATCAAGTTCAATATCAAGCCATGGGTGACTCGAGCTCAACCGACTTGTTTGCACTACTAAACATAATATAATTGTAATAAGATTATAAGATAAATTCACTAAGAACATGCCTCTAAGTAATTAGGTTTATTTTGAGGTCAGTATAATATATGAATAATTAATTAAAAATTAGATAACATTTAGTTTAAAATAAATTTAATAATTATAAATTTATATGATCAAATTGGAATTAGAAAATTTAAAGGAATAAATTTTCATAGGATTATAGGTATAGCTAGCAAATAACCTTTCAATGTTGCTTTCATGTCTTACACTTTTTTTTTTTTAATGTCTTACACTTAAATGTATTGCATTGTTGGCTATAATTTAGATATAACTTGATGAGATTATAATTTCCCCTTATGGTTAATTTTATTATTTATAATTAAAAATTTTAATAAATTTATTAGATTTTATCTTTTTTCAATATAATTCAAATCAATAAGGTTTTTTAACTCTTATAACTCTTCCCAATACAATGATTTTATTTTCATATATATAATTATCAAAACTAATATCATCATTGAAAAAAAACAACCATACAACAATTTTTTCTTTATTAAAATTTAAAATAAATAAATAAATAATTGCAGATCACTTGGAGATTTGTTGAGTGCAAAATAATAATAATAAATATATATATATATATATATATATATATATATATATATATATATATATATATATATATATCAGTTCAATATTATGGAGGAGTCTTCTTTTTGGAAAAGCTTTTTTTTTTAAATATATATAAATGTAGTTAAGAAGAAAGAAAAGCGCTTTATTTAGCCATTTGCTCACATGAGTAGGCATTAAAAAAAGGGGAGTTTTAATGAAAAAAATTAGGCCAAGATATTCTTTTAAATTTTTAGTTGAGATGAATATTAAAATTATTATATTTATTTATTACAAATTTACTGTAAATTTTGATTAATTACTCATATTATATATATATAGAAAGAATTTAATAACTTTGATTTGTAAGTTTTGTTATGATAAAATTTTAATTAGAATTGTCTGACTCGAATTTTGTATACTTTATTTATTTTAGTTGTTGGTTTCACAAATCTTCATAGGCTCCTAAATAAATATTTTAGTACTTAGGATACAATGTATTCTAAATAGTTTTTAAATGTTGAGGGAAATTGTTTTAAAAAGAATATCTAGATCTAAATTTAATAAGATAAATTAAATAATTATTCAAAATATTTTAAAATAATTGTAATATATAAAAAGCAATTAATTAAGCATATTATATTTAATTTAAAGTAAGTTTAATTATTCTAAAAACTATTCCAATCAAATTTAAGCCAAGATATTTTGACTTAAATTTTCTCTACCTATTAAATGTGAAGTTAAAATATGAATATAATAAAGCCCAAAATTTGTAAGTGTTGATCAGAAATGAATTAAAGATTTCAACAATAATTTCTAAGGCCATAACAAACTAATTAGCACTATGTTTTCTAAAAAAAGTCCTCTAATCAAGCATGAATTTTACATAATTTTCAAATCTCAAAGTATTCAGTTATTTTTTGAATATAAACTTTCAAAATTGGCTTAGAGATTGACCAACCTAATTTCATTTTCAACAAGTTATAATTGAGGCAATATGATTTGACAAGAGAAAACTCGTGCGCCCAATAATACTAAAAATGTCTAGACCAAGTCTAAATAGGCCTAAATTAAGTAATCTAGCGCATAATTAAAAGCTTTTTTAGGCAATTTAAGGGCCAATTATCCTCTCTTTTTTTCGTGCTTATAGTCGAAACAAGTATCGCAATGAGACAAATCTGACAAGTCCAAGATTGCTAAATACCAAAGCTCATTAAAATATTAAGTTATACAAAAAACACAATGATTAAGGGAATGATTTCAAAACGTATTTATGATCCTTGTAGAAATTGTGTAAAAGCATGATTTAGAAATTGTTAAACATATCATATTTTAAATATTTCAGAAGATTTTCAGTTCAAAGAAATATGGGATTTCTAAAAATTTGTGAGCCATCATCCATAGCTTAACAACACTCATTTTTCAGAATCAATCATTTTCTAGTTGTTTTCAATGACCAATATTTGACATTTGTCTTAATGATCGCTTGATTTTCCTTCCAATCACGAAAACGAGTGAGTCAATCGCCCACCATTGTTTCACTTCTCACATATCCTGTCAACTAATGCCTACCAATGGCGTAGGCCAAAATATCGAATATCTACTGACGATTGATGTACACCTTATGACCGGTTAATCTCTTCTTCTATCAAAAGAACAATCAAATCAACCACCAATATTACTTGATATTTGATATTTTTGATTAACGATCATCCAACATTTACCAACAATTGACATTTGATGCAGGTCAACCATTGACGCTCAACTCTCGTTGTCCTGATTGTCTGGTCTCCTACAAGATCATCCACCATCATCTAATAATAAGTCTAACACCTCAAAACTAATCGTAATTTCATTATAGGCGGTTTATTTCTACATTTTATTAACTTCTTTTCTACTATTTTTTATAAGAGAGAGAGACAATACTAAAATATTAAATTATATTTATTTTCTTACCACATAACTAGCTTTATCCTAATTGATGTGCTAGCAATCGGAATTCATTTCATTTAAATCAAAGTGATTAAAGAAATATGACAACATAAATTTCAACCTTTTAAATCAAATTCTACAAATTGGAAGAGACTAAAGTGCAAACAGAAAATTATTGCATCTTGCTAAAAAACTTAAAGTAGGAGCTCCTAACAAAACTTTGTATAATCATATTTTATAAAACAATAAAGTATTTTTGTAAAAAAAAGTTTTTAACTATAATGATTACACTCAAAATCATGATTTGTTAGATGAAAATTAACTGTTAAAAAATCATTATCTTTTGTAACAAATGTCAAGAATGATACAAAAGACCATAATATTTTGCAAAGGCCACATGACAATTAATTTTTATCCAACAAATCATGGTTTTGAGTGCAATCATTATAGTCAAAAAATTATTTTTATATAAATGCTTTATAGTTTTTATAAAAAATCATTATACTTTATGTCAATATTCAGCACTCCTGATATAACTTTTTTATTAGGAGCTCCCCCTTTAATTATTTTTCATAGATTGCATGTTTTGAACTGTATAGGGCTTTGATAGGCTAAAGTGTGAAGGGTTTCAAAAAAGATCTTCTGTTGACCAAAAGTTCATAAGAAAATCATCTTTTAGGGGAATAAACAGGATGATTAGATGCTTAATCTAATCATTAAGCTATATTAAGCTTTTAAATTTTTACTTAAAAGTGGGATTAGAGGTTTTAATTTAAGATTATGAGTGGAGTTTTGAGGCTAATTCACATTATTAAGTTTGACCTTCAAAGTTTAAGCTAGGCTACATTAATGTATTGCTTGTTTGCTCTCATTTTGTTGTTATTTTTTAATTGAATTCACACCTCATGTTAGAAAAATAATTCCATTATTTGTATAAAATTATGGATTTATTATTCTATTTATCCTTCTCATCAATTCAATTAGATCAGACTATTATATTCTAGAGAAGTTTACATTTTAACATTCTATTCTTGAAACTCTTACTATTAGACTACCCTAACTAAATGAGCTAAATTTTCACTAATGCAAAAATTATTTATTAATTTTGGAAAGCATAAATTTATATAAAAAGAAAATCAATTTCTTATTTTATATTATAGCAAAAGAAAAAAAAATTAATCTTATTCTATTAATTTATAAAAAATAATGATTAAAAAGATTTTAAATTATTAAAATATTTAACTTTATGTAAACTGATCATCTTTAAAATGCTATCAATTTTAGAATATTAAAATATATTTATTTTTATCATAAGATTAAATAAATTTAAAATGTTATAAGAATATAGATAGAAATAGTTATAATTATTTTATAGAATTTAATTATAATAAATAAAAAATAAATATATTTTAATATTTTAACAAATAAATATATTTTTCGTTATTTCCCATAAATTAGCACAAAAATTTAACCTAAGTTCATTCATTATAATTAATTTATCTTTTGTTGTAAATTAAAATATAAAATGTGCATAGTTTTTTCATACACTTTTCCAAAATCACAATTTAGAATTTTTTTTTAAATATAGGATGACATACCCATAATCATAAAAAACTATGTGATATATCAGTAAATATTAACAATCTTAATAATATATTAATAAAAAAATTTATATCATCCTCAAGATGAAGCTATTTTAATTTTATGTCAATATATTCATTAATTTAACATATTATCCCTCAATATAACAAAGTTGATAAATTATCATACAAATACAACTAAATTATTAGATATTCATCATATTTGTTTTATCACACTTATATTTATTAATGTCTAAGAATTTAATTATACTGCCTAATAATTTAATTACATTGAGAGATAATACATGATATGCGAAATCAATAATACATGCAATACTTATATCAAACTATTAAACAATATAATTAAATTTTTAGACATTCATAAAATTTTAATTATATTATCTAATAATTTAATAATAATTTAGTTGTATTATATGATAATACATGCATGATATGTAAAAATAGTCTCATCCTTTCATCTACAAATTTCTAAATAATTCTTATATACAAAAATGTCCTAAACCCTAATTAACTATACCATTCCTATTTCCTAGTGGAGAGCCTATGGATGACCATTGTTTAAGAAAAGCTAGGCATATCTTTTCTACCACATAGTAAACATTGATAATAAAGCATCAACTCTTTTGGAATCTCTTTACAAAAAGTAACAATCATAACCTAAGTGTCAAATCTCTCTTTGCTACAAAGTTCATTCATCTATCCTTACTGATTTTCATATAAGATAATAAGAATAATACCATTCAAATATTTCTTTCCTCCTAATCAATAATTTATCTTGGCAAGCGTGCAATTCAGTACACAAAACATCACACATCATGACCGACAGTAAAATTTGAGACACAGTCACATGGCAAGACTCTTTGTGAGGAATCTACTTACTCTTTCATATCATACAAGACTTTTCTGAACAAAAAACAGTGCAAAAATAGAAGAGTTTTATATAAAATAAATTGTATTATTCTTCCTTCTACAAACTTCTAATGCACAGAATTAATAATTATTATCAGTGCATTATTAAGCTGAGATCTGCAGCAGTAATGGCTTCAGATAACATTAACAGTTTTTTCTTGTCGATACTCCAACTTCGTCAAAGCTATCTCTCTCTGTCTTTCTGTTCATTGAATGATCGATTATAGTTTTTCTCTTGATTGTGAGAGACCGTTTGATTAAAGGAGAAATTTGAAGTCTGATAGACTTGCAGAAAAAAAAAATTTTCAATGCAGACTTGAGCTTTAATCCATATCAATGAGAGCAGACAATAATATTTTTTGATAATATATTCTTTTAAAATTTTCATGAGTCTCAGTTAACGTAAGAAATTAGTAATAACTGTTTTAGAAGGAAATATTATTGTACTTCATGTGTAGAATGAAGAACAAATTAACAACTTGTCTGATGCACTTCTCTTAAGTATATTTTCTAATTTTGAAGAAGCATAAATGTCTGCACTTCTTGATGAATAAAAAGCATAAGACCAACTTTTAATGGAATCAAGGGTTCATAATTGGTTATGTGTAATTAGAAATTAAATCTTGTTTTAGTAAATAATGTTATTATATATATTTATTTTGTATTAAAAATAAAATTATCAAATTTGAGGAGTCTTGAAAGTGTTTCTAAACTTTAGAGTTATTAATATTGATTGGCAAGAAGATGAAGTATAAGGAACAAAATTATTTCATCAATATTATCATAGACTTGTGGTCTATTTGGAGTGGCTTCAGTGCTTTATAAAGTTGGTTGTAAAGTTTTTTTTTTTTGGAAACCCACGGAGGGGCCTACGCGTTAATATAAATTAAAATTATAAAGTCCTTAGGGGGACGATCAGCTCACTAATGCTCAAAGAGCTACAAAAAAATTTAAAGAAAGAAAACCTAAGAGCCGAAAGTCCCCTACTACTCTAAAATACAAAATTGCCTAGATGCAATCTAAGGCGGCACAAAGGAAGCGCCTAAAAAAGAAAGATCAGAAAATAATCAATCAGCACAATCTTTCTGCCAAAAAACGACCTCCAAACCAATGTAAACCTCGACCAACCTAGCCTGCAAAAGAACAGAAGACCAATCCACAAAGAACATGCAACAATGAGAATTAAAGTACAAATAGTACTTAATAAGATTAGCACAAATATAATTGACATTACCAGATAAGCTAATAAATCAAAAAAGATACGAGCATATATACGCATTGCAGATATAACAGAAGCTATGATCCCAGAATTCATGACTAAACCAGTAGACAAGTAAACAAACCGACTGATAAACAGGGGAAAGCCAAGTAGCAGCTGAGTCTCCGCAATAGGACCGAATAAATTTCTACCCGAAAAATAGATCCACCACCCAGAAGTTATGCTGAACATAATACCACCCACAGGATTGGTGAAATCAACAACCAAAAAAGAATCCAAATGATCAACAATACCACTCATATTGGTTAAAATCCAGTAATCCCCAATCGGCCAACCACATAAAATAACAACCCAAACCCTGAGCCACCAACAAAAGTGAATCGGATTCAGCAAGGAACCCGAACTAACAGCCAACTAGCACGAACAAAATAGAGACCAAACCAACCAACCATAAGAAAGGAACCCAATCATGAAGAACATCCAACAATAACTAGCCAATATAAAAGCAAAAAATAAGATTCCAGACAACAAAACCCCACCCAACCACCAACCATCTAAACAAAACCAAAACGAAAGTTAATAGAACCAACCTGAGCATGAAAAAAAGGAACCAACCCGAGCTTCCCAAACAACAAATCTAGTAAGATTAGGATAGGAAAACAACCGGCATAATGAAAGGCTTGCCAGACCAAACCAACATAAAAAATCAGCAATGACGCGCAACTAACAGAAGACAAGACCCATCACACCGAACCGAGGGGCAACAGGATCAACATAGAAACATAGAACTCAACAAACCAATAACCCAAAAATAAAAATAAAGAGCCATCAACCCAAACGGATATATGGTCGTAAAGTTGTTGTTAATGGAAAAATAATTTTATTACTCTAGTTGTAAAAAATAGATTTCTATTTAGAAATTTTTAAAAAGTTGTGTGAAAGTCTCAAGAAAGTAGTAGCTAAACAAAATTTTCATTACAGTCTGAAAAGCCAAAAACTGAAAAAGCTATCCCAAACTGACCCTTTATTATCCATGTCATATATAGAGCATTTGAGTATATATGAAACCATGCATTTGATGGTTGGAGACATGCACATGAGATAATTTCTTCATTACATTCCTAGCTATTCTCTTTTTTTGTTGGCGAGTTGCATGCCCTTTACCAAAAGAGACGCATGCATGCATGCATGCAACATCATAATTATTAGAGCCTGCACATAAAATTTACTTCACACAACTAAAACTTGAAACAACTTTGTTCTTTAATTATTTCTTCTTTTAGATGTTGATGAAAAAGTATAAGTGCTATACAACATAAATGCTTTTGGTTTGTTAATTATAGCATGTCTCATGGAAGATCATGCCTACCATGTATACCATGATGTCAAAAAACTAACAAGAAATATTATTTTAATCTATTAGCATAATATTTCTTAAGTCCCTATAGTTATGATTGTTCTATTGGAATTTGTTAAAGTCATTTAAAATGATCAACTTAATAGTAAGGGTTACATAAGGGCAAAATGATCTATTTGAATTAATTGAGTCAAAGGATTCAATTGTGGTTCGCTAAAAAATCAATGTCTTTCAATGATTGTCAATAACCTATTTTATATATATATATATATATATATCCAGTGATTTAGTCATGCATAATCATGATTTAAATTTAATATTGACCTAATAGCATCCTATTAGGTCAGGCAAAGGTCAAAGGGATCATGAATGTATAATGCTAATGTAGCATGTTAGTAGATACTAGAGATGACAAATGGGTTAAATTAGACATGAACATTAATAGTTGAAATTATAGGAAATTAACTTATTTAAAAAATATATTTTAAATAAACTATTTCTAGTATGAATTTATAAAAGAGAAATTGAATGCATAAAATTTCATCAATTACTCACAAAGTGAGCCACAACACCGAGGCTAGTACATAGCGTCGGAGTGCTCGGGTACACAGCGTCGGGACGCTCGAGTCCTCACCTGAACCCAAGCAGGGAGCGAACCCCCCCACACACCTCCCTAGCGAGCATGACAAATTGAGTTGAGGTCCGTGGAAAGATTACAACCTAATTGATCGACACAATCAGATTCCACATAGACTAACAGTTTTATACTGCTTGTCGACTACCTAATGCAACTCTCTATTTTTCTCATCTAGAACTTGAGACCTGACAACGATAGTGTTGTTGTATATATTTACACACACTTAATAATTCAAGCTATGAATAATTTAGATTTATCGCACAATATAGCAGATTTCATCGTATCATTCAAGTTTATGAGAATCACTTTGCTTTTATGAGCTTTGTGTCGCAATCGGAAAATCTTTTGCATGTTATTGAACCCAAAATTAAAAGCATGAAATGACTCTCCAACCGCTGGCAAGGACAAAAGCTCCTTATCTTTGCGTAGCTAATTGACAAAAAAAAAGTTTGGTTAGTGAAAATGGCTAAACAGAAGAAGATTCAGTTTTGTCACTAAATCTGCCTTAAAAATATATATCATCAATGTCACATTAAAAAAATAAAAAATATTTTGTTGGAGGTTTTAGATTTTAAAAATATGAATCATATATCTGCCTAAATATAGATAAACACCAAATATATATACTATAAGAAGCTTGGCATAAAAGCTTCATGCATGTCTGACACTTAGTTCAGCCATTTGAATCATTTCACATTATTGATTAAGGGCCGGTATGTTTGGGCAACTGCAGCATTTTATAAAATTGGTGGTGAAGCTATCGTAAGAAAAATAATTAAACTGTTCTGATGAACAGCTTTAATTTCATCACAGAAATTTATGAAAAGTAATGAAAAAGCAATAAAAAAATAGTAGCTAGATAATATTATGGTTGCTATCTGAAAAGCAAAGCAATGAGAAAGCTATTCCAGGTAGACCCTAAGATGTTTATATCTATTTATATCAAATTAACATTCAAGTTAAGGAATGAGACTTGATAAGTGATAAGAATAGGTGGACCAAAGCAGACTATAGGTAGCATGAGGCATCCAACAATTGCTAGATTGCTAGTTTAGATCAGCAAGTAGACTTTAAAGCTTGTTAACTATACATACAACTGCTAGAACTTTAATTGATCAAAGCACATGAGATCCATTGAACAAAGTTAATAGGTCTAGGGAAGGAGCATAATTTATATGAAGTAGACCAAAATCTTTCTCATATTGGCTATGGTTTCCTTTGATTATTTTGCTAGTTCTAAGCTAATTCAGTCCGAGGTAGAACAGTTCAACTCATGGATTAGACACTTCACTAAGTTTCAGTTTTGATAAGATAATATTTCTGTTCAGCTTAGCATTAAAGAAAACAAAGCTCAACTAATCATTATTGTTGTTGAATGTCTGTGGAGTCTAATCTCTCATGTTGTTGACTGTCATTTTCTACTGAAGATTCCTTCTCTTCTTCTATGGATCAATCCCGGCCCAGACTAATCAGTTTATCTAAAAATGTAATACTAATCTATGAACCTTATAGAATCTCTCCATGACTTTTATAGATTATCTTTCATTTCTCTTTTATTTACAATATTTTTTTTATCTTAAAAATTAGAAACAATGTCGTCATCAGGTCCTTAGTCCTAGATGAGAAAAATGAAAGGTTGTATTAGGTAGTCAACAGCCAGCGTAAAATTTATCGAACGATCATGACATTAATTCTTTAATACATTTTGTTAATATGACATCACAATCGAGGAAAATAATGTAGCCGACCCCATGTAGTGGAATAAAGGTTTGATGTTGTTGTTGTTTTAGTCATAAAAATTACACGTCAATTAAATTATAGATTTATAATAAATTTTAGATAATTTATGAATTTTGTTGAAGTTTTTTTGCAGCATACTTTTGATTTGTGTAAAAAGATTATATTAGAAACATTAAAATTTATGATTGCATAATCATGGCCATTGTAAAAAGATTGATCTAATGTCTAGAAGCAATGTGGTACTAAATTGCTTGTGAGCAAACCTTTCTCCTACCAAAATCTGAACTCCTAAGGGTGGTAGGATTCCATTTTGCCTGCCATTAATAGGTGATTGAAGTAAAGGTAGGGCCTGAAATTTCTCTATTCTAGTGCTGAAAGATAGATGATTTTTTTATCCAAATCTCGATTATAGATTTGAACGAAAATAATGAGTTTTTTTTTTGGGTTTATATTTTCTTTACGTGAAGAAAAATTTTGAATGTTTGATGATTTTTGTTGGTAAGTGTTGGGAAATCATAAAAACAGAAAGTAGTAAACAGAAAAGAAGATCATTTGATTGTCGAGAATTACAACCTTAATTCCTCTAATGCAAGTACAAAAAATTACGCATCTCTCTCTCTTCGTAAAGAAAATTTTTAGACTGGCAAAAAAAAAGCGATATAATTTTTAATTTTTTTAAGCTGTTTTTTTAATAAAATTCTGACTAAAGATATTCATTATTACACTTTAATTTTAGTCTGCAATTGCATCAATTATTTTCTAACAAAAAAAATATTAAAAGATGGTTTGCTTTAATGCTTTTCTACTTTTACAGACACAATTTTTTTAAAGTTGCTTTGTGTCAAATTTTAATATTGTTGTCCAAAAAATAACTGTTTTTTAAGGCAATTTGTAGAAAAAGCTGGGTAAAAGCTATCCAGTCAAACCAAACAGAGCAGATATCTAAATACTTATAATATCTTGCTTTATCTCTTCCATAAAAGATTACAATGATTCAAACTAGACAAAGCTGAAGATAAGTTCATGTTGAATGCTTCATTCTTTCAGCATCAAATGCTAAATTTGCTGCCTCCATAATGATCTTATTTTAATTCAGAAATATCATCTCTCTGCTATCTTTCTATTTCATCAATTTTTTTACTTCAACAGTTTTATTTTTCAGTTTTTATCAGTTATTACAGTAGCAGAAGGTGGAATATTGACATTTAGTTCATCAGCATAAATATCATCAGAAGATTCAGCAGATTGGGAAGGAAGAGATGTTGTTGATGCTGCAGTGAGTGATGGAACTGGTGATCCTGATACAAAGGCTGAAGTATTGAACTGACCATTTGCTTCTGCTTCTTCACCCATCACTGCTTTGAATGCTTGATTGATTGCATATCTCTGAAATATATTTACAAGATTTAGTTTTGATCATTTAAATGAGTTTATGACAAGTTGGCAGAGCTATATTTTTTTTGTTCTAGGAAAAATTAGTGACGATATCTTCAGCAAAATTTTGATCATTGTGAATATCAAAGCTCTTAGATCTGTTTTGAAAAATAGAAAGCTTGGTTCAGGCGATGAAGAGGACCTTAGCTACTATCTTATATTCAAGCAAATAAAAGCCAAACTCACCTTAACTTTTGTTGCCATCTGCCAAATAATTAGACAAAATATTAACAATAGATCATTAAAAATAATTCAAATATTAAAAAATAATTTTATGAAAAAGAATATAGGCACTTGACCACTGAAAACCATGCAGATAGACCAATTCCAACTGCTATCCATAGAAGTGGTGAGCCACTGCACCTACCATAAAAAGAAAATAGCATTTTCACTCAGGACTTATTTTTTTATTCCAAGAATGTATATAAAATTTAAAAAAAAAAAAAGCAGACAAAAAAATTTATCACCTTACATTTTTGATATTAGATTTGTACTCGGTGCTATTTGAGGAGTCCAGGTACCCACCAATGTCTCCCCAGTAGAAGAAGAAGCTCTAGTAGAGCTCCGCATCCCCAACTTTCTCCAGGCTGCAAAAAAAAAAAAATTTACAGAATTGTGAAGATTCTCTGCAAGTAATTTCTTTCAAATAAACCTTAAATCCACATCAATTACAAACAGGTATTCCAGACTGTGCAACGTTGTTCAATTCATCCAGAATTAATGTATGATAATGAGAACTGATCCAGTCAGTGTCACATTCATAAGAAAATGCAAACTACTGTGTATTCTTGGATGAGAAGAATCATTCGAACATGTGACTGTACACACTATGTACACATTTGTATACAATATATATCAAATTTTTATACACAATGTGTACACTCATAGTCCGAACCGTTCTTCCCGTCCGGACTCCACACAGAATAATTTCTCGTATTCTAGTAATATATTCAGAGTAGATGCATGTAAGTATGTAACTGTAAAAACTTTCCAGAATCATTATGTTCTGATTGGTTTTGAACACCTGAAGAATCATATTTAACTAGTAATTTATATGAATATGAACTGTTGGAAGGAAAAGCAAATATGGACTCAGTATTATGTATATGTAGCAATACCAGCTCCAGAAATAATCTTTAAGCGACAGCTACAAGGTCTGCTTCCATGAGCTAAAACAGATTTGCTGATCCCTGAGGCTGCAGGAACATTTGAGGCCAGGGCTTGAGCTTCCATCGGCCCTGAAGAAACTCTCAAGCCTCAACTACGTATTTCCTTAAGCTGATAGAGATAATGAAACTTGTAAATATATTTTTTTATACGCATCTTGTGTACTGGAGTAAGAGGGCCTACGGGACCTTACGTGCTAAATAAGAAACGTTTATTTGGCGAGGTGAAGGACCTGCAGGGATTCTGAAGAGCATCACAAGGTTTCTTTTCCTTTACTTCTGTTATTTGAAAGAAAATTAGTGAGTGTTATACATAGCAACTAATGAATGTTTACAATGCAGAAGTTGTGCTTCTCTGCATGACTGCAATGTAATTTTTTTTATATTATTTACACTGATTACAGTAAAATGTATAATCTTGAAATTCAGCCATGAAGGGGTCCTTCAGATTGGGGCTTCGTTTGGGATAATTTTTTTATTGCTTTCTAAAGTAATTTTTTAGTACAAAAATTTCTAGTTAAAAAAATTTTTGTACTAAAAACTGTTATAGGAAACACTAAAAAAAATTTTCCAAACAAAACGTGAACCACCGGTGGATGAACTGATTTTCATTTTGAAAAGCCGTCTGATTCCTATTTTCATCAAATTATTGCCCTTTTTAGATGAGATAGAAGCAAAGAATTTTAACTGAATAAAATTATTTAATTTTTTTATCCTTAATTCCTAATTCCTCGAACTCTAATTGGATCCAACCTTCGCCATTCACACATCTGGATTTCTTTTATAGCTACAAAAGAAGCAAAAGAAGAGGTTAGTCACTAAAATAAATAAAGAATTTATATTTAAAATTATAGAAAATGTTTTCTATATTTCATGATATATATTTCTCTTTATTTTTCGGCACATTTTTGTATTATTATTATGCCGTTTAAATAATATATAAGTAGTTATTCGATTTTCAACATCTTTTAAACCCTTGAACCATCAACCTTTATTTTTCCGGTTCAATGCATAGCCTAATTCACATTTAAAGAGGCTGATGCGAATCATAGCTTAAGTTAAATTTGGCTTAACAAAAGCATTAGGAGCTAAGCGAAGCTTAATCACGCTTTAATCATAGCCTAATTGTTCTCACTGATTCATTTATAATCACAAGTATATTTGTTTATTGTTAGAATAGCAGCTTCACTAAGAGCTATATAAGGACACATTTATTAATAATTTAAAAACTTATTTATATTCCATTTATGCCAAGCGTTCACATTCCATCTCATGCAATTTAGACGAGACAACTTTTTTAATGCTTTCTAAAATAATTTTTAAATACATTTTTTTTTAGCTAAAATTTTTTTACTTGAAAACTACTTTCAAAAAGACAAAAACAATAAAAAAATTATTCCGAACAAAGCCTTAAATTTTATTTGAGATAATTTTTTATCATTATTTTTTTGCTATTTTCAAAAAAAATTATACTTTAAAAATTACTATAGAAAATAATAAAAAAACTGTTCCAAACAAAACTTTAATGAAAGACATAATATGATAAGAGAATATAACACATGGACCAAATAATCACATGATTTCATTTTATAATCATTCTTATATACATATTAATTACAAAATGATGAAAATGTCATCTTTAATGACAAAATATAAATACATATTTAGTGTTTTAGTTGTTATTCAAATGAATTTTGGTAATTCAATCATAAATTTATATTATATTTATTTCAAAGCAAAAAAATTCAATAATTTTAATATCATACTGACCAAAACTTTGGTCGAGAATGATCAATTGCTAAGCTTTTTTCCTTCCCTACATTCATGGCAGAAAAACTTGCCAGATTCAGACAAAGCAGATCAAAAATTGCTCTAACAATCACCATCCTTGCGTCAAGGAAATTTTAAATTACAATTATAAAGTAAGAAATCATTTTGCTAACACAATTTTGTAAGCACAAAATAATGGCGAAAGAAAATAACATTATGAAGTACCAATTTCCCTGTTCAAATAGTCCACAAACATCCTCTTGGCACTCTCTGCATCTGAAGGAGGAGGACGGCCACTCAAGCTGGTTTGCCCAGTTAACTTTATAAATGTGCGCCGCAGGCTTATTAGCTCAGGTAATCCAACTCGTCTCTCTATATTGACGTGGGCTTGATAGTCAAGGCTAACAACAAAGAACAGATAAAAGATATATTTTTAACCTTCCTTACTGTGAAATACTCCCCTGCTTCTTCAACTTTTATTTTTTGCCTCACCTGCTCGTTCCCCTTCTCTACTTCTGACATTATACTTCTCCATCTCCTCCATCCCTATCGTATTATCATTTTGGTGGACAAGTTCATTCATTTGCGATAGAATAGTACAGAAATGGTGCTGATAGTGAAGAGTGATGGCTTTAAAACTCTTTCTCGGGCTAATTACTGACTCTATGTTTTCAACTCTGGATGTTTGGACTTTGGATAGGTGGATGAAGCTTATTGTGCATGTCTACTATTACTTGGTTGAACTCTCAGATTTGAAGACTTGTTACTTCATCTTTGCGCAGTAAAGTGATTGATGCAAGTGCGCTACAGTGCAGGAAAGTGATCAAGATGCTATTCATGCAGATCTTATCAAATTAACTGTTCAACATATTTTCAATAGGAAACTCTCAAATAATAGATTGCAATCTACAGAAGTTGTAAACTATGTATTAACAAGAATAAACTACCAATAGTTTGAAAAGGATATAGTTGGACAGTGTTGACCAATTGAAACCTTATTTAAGCTTCCTCCAAGAGCTTGAGACTGCGCTTCTACTATGGCATTGATTACCTCCTAAGGTATGTCAAAAAGCAGATTATCAAATTGTCAGTTCTAATGCATTCATAAACAGATACATATGCCCCAATTCTACACAGAGGTACCTGTGTTGCTTTGTCCAACTCATATAGCGAATTTGCCTCTGTGGCTCGTACCTGGAAAATTTCGGTTGACATAACTTTTTCAGTCATAAATATAAATATAGGTAACTGTACTCTGTATGCCTCTGCATGACTGCTTAGTGCATACGGGAGTCCCATCATGCATTTAATGTTGCTTCCTAATTGCTAGCACACTATTGATTTTTTTTTTTTTTTTTTGCACTAGTAAGCAAAATATCAAAAAGTTTTATGGTCAAGTCCGTAAAAATGTTTCCAAGTCCTCACTATACGCTTAAAGAAAAACTTTTCATGGCTGAATCAGCATATCCAGTTCATGCTGCTCTCAGTATGCCACAAACTGAAAAGCGAACCATGTAGTAACCAATTTGGCATAGTATTTAGACATGGAAGTCATTGTGGTCAGAGAAGTGCAACATTTTTTCATACTGTACAATAAAAACAACAACAATATCAAACCTTTATCCCACTACGTGGGGTCGGCTCCATGAATCATTTTTCTCCATTGTGTTCTGCTAAGAGTCAAATTCTCATTTAAATTTAATTAAAAAAAGTCATTTTCATTATTTTCTAACCCAGTCTTTTTAGGTCTACCTCTCCCTTTCATAACATAGGCCAAATCTAATGCATCTACTCTAATTGAGTCATCAGAAAGCCGACAAGAGAGGTTGGGTTTTGGATCGGTGGTTTGGGGTCACACAGAACTTTTACAACAAAACACAAAACAAGAACAAAAACAGGAACTAGAAAAAACGTTTATGAAAACAAAGCATATATTAAGTGACTTACAAGGGATTACAACTGGAGAAGAAAACTTCGGAAGATTGCTCCGTGTGTTTTCAACTCTTACACACACTGCCTCTTATAGGCATATTCAGATTTGAAACCTCCTTCAAATACCATGGGCGGCCAATGATTTTTGAAGTGGTTTTGGTACATGTGGGTCTTTGCCAGATCAGCCACATATGCCTTTTTACTAAACGACGCACCGAAAGTTTTCGGTTCAGGTACAACACTTATTTAATGCTATTATTGGTGGGGCCCACTATGCTCCACTTAGTTATTGTGCCTCAAATCGCATCTCCATCTGACTGTTGTGTGAGGTTACCGACTCATTCGAGAATTGCCGTGATCTCCTGTTCATGCTGGAGGAGGCTAGGGCATATGTCGCTCCAGATATTGTCACGCCCTCCTCCGATTTTCCTGCAGTTGTCGAATTTACATTTGTAAATTCATTGCAGTGTGCACAGGCTTTTAATAACCAAAAAGGCTTGGTCTTGTTCAATGGCCCGAGCTTGTGATCGTAAATCGGTGATTCTGTCCATTCGAATACGTGAGACTGACATTGCCTCGATTGTTGCTTGATATTTCTGGAAAGTTATTAGTTCTCTTCCTTCTCTTCTTGGGCTTGTCTGGAAACATCTGGCGAAGGCCTCCACGTCTGGTTCATCCATTGGGCTGAGTCCTTTCTTTGGTGGGCTTGAATCCGTTTCCTTGGCGTACTCTTTATAAGTTTGCTGGATAACTTGATCATGTATGATGATTCCTTTACCATGCTAAGACGCGGAGGCCTTCGCCAGATGTTTCCAGACAAGCCCAAGAAGAGAAGGAAGAGAACCAACAACTTTCCATAAATATCAAGCAACAATCGAGGCAATGTCAGCCTCACGTATTCGAATGGACAGAATCACCGAGTTACGATCACAAGCTCGGGCCATTGAACGAGACCAGGCCTTTTTGGTTATTAAAAGCCTGTGCACACTGCAACGAATTTACAAATGTAAATTCGACTACTGCAAGAAAATCAGAGGAGGGCGTGACAATATCTAGAGCGACATATGCCCTAGCCTCCTCCAGCATGAACAGGAGATCACGGAAATTCTCGAACGAGTCGGTAACCTCACCAAACAGTCAGATGGAGATGCGATTTGAGGCACAGTAACTAAGTGGAGCATAGTGGGCCCCACCAATAATAGCATTAAATAAGTGTTGTACCTGAACCGAAAGCTTTCGGTGTGTCGTTTAGTAAAAAGGCTCATGTGGCTGATCTGGCAAAGACCCGCATGTATCAAAACCACTTCAAAAACTATTGGCCGCCCATGGTATTTGAAGGAGGTTTCAGATCTGAATATGCCTATAAGAGACAGTGTGTATAAGAGTTGAAAACACACGGAGCAATCTTCCGAAGTTTTCTTCTCCAGTTGTAATCCCTTGTAAGTCACTTCATATATGCTTTGTTTTCATAAACGTTTGTTCTAGTTCCTGTTTTTGTTCTTGTTTTGTGTTTTGTGGTAAAAGTTCTGTGTGACCCTAAACCACCGATCCAAAACCCAACCTCTCTTGGTTCTGTGTGACCCCAAACCACTAATCCAAAACCCAACCTCTCTTGGTATCAGACCAAACCATCTAAGGTGACTTTCTCTAATCTTATCTATCATTAGAGCTACTCAAACCTTTTCACGTATATATTTGTTACACATTCTATCTATACGAGTGAATCCACTCATCCACCTAAGCATCCTTATCTCTGCAACAATAACTTAATTTTATGCTTCTCTTAATGGCCAACATTCTGCGCCATAAAGCATTGCAGGTCTCACCACCATCTTATAAATTTTTTTCTTAAGTTTGAGGGGTACTTTCCTATCACACAACAAGTCCGATGCATTCCTCCGCTTTAGCCATCCAACTTGAATTCTACTAATAATATCTCCATCTATTTCACCATTACATTGAACGACAGACTGAGACATCTAAAACATGTACTCTTATTAATGACTTGATCGCCCAAAGTCATATTCCCCCCACTAGATCTATTACTACTAAAATTACACACCATTTATTCAGTTTTAGATCTACTCAAACAAAAACTTGTAGACTCTAAGGCTGACCTCTATAATTCAAGTTTACCTTCAACTCTCTCTCTAGCTTATCAACAAGAAGAATATCATCAGCAAAAAGCATACACCAGGGTACATCCTCTTGCAAATGCCCTAGTAAGAACATCCATGATTAAAGCCAAAAGATATGGGCTTAAAGTTGATCCTTGATGTAATCCAAATGAAATAAGAAAATACTAGGTCAAACCACCTTATGTTTGAACACAAGTAACATCTCCTGCATATATATTCTTAATGATTTGAATAGAAGCATTATTAACCATTTTCTTTTCTAGAACTCTCCAGAGCATTTCTTTTGGAACTTTATAATAAGTTTTCTCTAAATTAATAAATATCATACATAGATCTTCTTTATTCTCTCTATACTTCTACATCAAACCTCTCAATAAATATATATATATCTTTCATGGTAGACCTACCCGACATGAACCCAAATTGATTTTAGAAACATTAGTATCACGTCGTAACCTATGCTCCATAACTCTCTCCCATAATTTTAAAGTATGATACACAAACTTAATTCCTCTATGATTCGCATACTTTTGTGCATCACATTTATTCTTGAAAATATGAATCAACACACTCCTCACTCATCTGGCATCCTTTGTCTTCCAAATAGTATTGAAAAGTTACGTAAGCCAAGAAATTCATTCATCTCCTAATTATTTTCATACCTCTATTGGAATATCATCAGGTCCAATAGTTTTTCCACACTTCATGTTTTTTAAAGCTTCTCTAATTTCAGTTTTACTAATACGATAAAAACAAAAAACAAAAAAACATTTTCATTAAGCGTGCTAAGGTCGCTAAAGTTAATCGTATTCTCATAATCTTCATTGAAAAACTTACTAAAATATCTCATCCACCTTTATTGAATATCCTCTTCTAATAAAAATATTTTTTGATTTTCATCCTTAATGCACTTCACTTGAACTAAATCTTTACTTCTCCTATTTCTTTGCTTAGCTAACTTTTATCATATGGTAGTTCATGTAGAATTCAAAAGACCGACTAAAAAACTTTCATGATCCAGAATGTCTTAGTTAAGACCAAATTACTTTTTAATCAAAACATTATGCTAGAAAATGAGACAGGATAGATTGATAAATGATTATATTAGAGAGACATTAGAGTAGCATTTATTGAACAAAGGCAATTGAAAATAAATTTGGGTGGTTTGAGCATTATCCAACAAAGGTAAGGAGATGCACCACTAAGATGACTCATAAAAATAACAAAATAGAATTAAGAAGAATAAGGTGTAGACAAAAGGCAACTTGGACAAAAGTTATGCAAATAAATTTAACAATTAATATAGCACTCAATAAAGATTAATGAAGAATAAGTCAGCCAAAAATAATTTGGATTAAAATAATGATCATCATAATGATTGAAGTATGTAAATTTGATGATAATGTATATGAAATGTACTTCATTACATCTAAATATAGTAGTGATTAAATATTCATATGATTATAACTGATGAAGATATTCGGGATGTTGGTACAGAATGAGCTGCGTATTCAAGAGAGACAGGTAAGATTTGGCAAGCATCACAAAAATTGATCTTGAATGGTTATATTTGGGCAATAAGGTAGCTTGATCATAGGATTTCCTAGCCTTATTGAAGAATATTCACAATATTAATCCCATCCTTGGGACCTACATGCATGTGCATTCATTAATACTTAGCATGCATCCTATAACATTTCAAACGGAAAATGATAATTTCCTAAAAACATGATATGAAAAACGTTTCTCACATGTTCACTAACAATACTTACATTCTGTGTTGCAATAGTAGGCTGAAGAACTCTAATATCTCTTGTTCTTGAGTCCACCTTTCTAGTCAGGTACGAGACAGCATCTGCAATAACTGGAGATGATTGCTCAACTCCTTCTGCAAAACAGGCAAGGAAACAGAATAACATTCTTTAAGAAACTGGTTTTGGGGGAGAACCCTGTCCAGGTCAGCGAGGCACCTTGGCAGAATTTGATCAAAGTTAATAATATCTGTAGGGGCAAAAATACATGTCAACATCAATATTAAACTTATAAAAAAAGTCAGATTGATCTAAGAAAAATGATAACATGTTCGGAACAATACTGTAACTCAAAGCAGTTAGTCATTGACGTTATTTGTTAGAATTTTCGAAATTTATGAAAACAGACCTAGATAGGGATCATTTTTTTTAATCTTCCTTAGATTTCTCCCGATGTGGTGGGATAAAGGCTTGATGTTGTTGTTATAATCTTCCTTAGATTCCTCTTCCAAAATCCACCATGAAAAGTACTAATGAGTACCGCAAACATCTATATAGCCAATAATCAAATTACGGTTTCATGTAGAGCTTTATTTAAAAATAAAGCTCAATGGAAAGCTTTAGTTACAGCAGCAATGACAGTTGCAATAACATCTAAAAGCATAATATTAAGGATAACTGCAAACTTTGTAGGGAAATTCTTCCAAAAGATTGAAGTTTGAACATACATAAAACATTGATAAGTAATGTTTTACCCGAGAATAAAGATATGAAAGCATAAGCTCCATTAGTGTCATAAGAGATCAATCAATTTATTACATAAAAGGCCGAATGCTAGACAGGCATAACAATCACTTGAGTGAGCAGATAAAAAAGACTTCAAGTTAAATATAATTAATAAGCATGCATTACCTCTAGACGGAACCAATTCAAAAAGAGGGCAATCCCAGCGGTTCCGACGGTCGGGCCTCTCAAATCTCTTCACAAGATCATCAAATCTGCAAGCGAAGTCCTTCTCAGTTATTCCAAAAATGATTGCACGTTATATCCTCCTAAATTTAGCAAACAAGAAGACAACACAAAACAAAAATGGATTCTCTCAAGGTATGAAGTAAATTGAGCCTGTTTATATTGAATATATCAGATTAAAATCAGCAAAGTACACTTTAAAGCTCCACAGGAAAATGTTCAAAATGGTTTCAATCCAAGAGATCCATATGATGACATGAGACAAAAAACTTCTAGGCAGGTTCCTGACGTTGATAACTCCAGACCAACACCCCCCCACACCCCCTCCCCCCTCTCCCTCTCTCTCTCGTCTCTCTCCTAATTGGAGGATTCTCGGCTCAAAAAAAAAAAGGCACGAATGCATGAATCCGGCGTTGCAGCTGTAGGATTCAATTACCCTTAAATTAGATTAGAATTAACCAGATTTTCCTTGAGGGTAGTATCAGGGTTTAATTAGATCTGGGATTTTTACTTCTCATGAGCACAAACACTCATAGTTAATTACCCCTCTTAACATGTAAAAGAGAACTATCGATTAAGGATGAATAATGTTTAGGTGTTTTAATCTCAATTGTGGGGAAAATGAAGGTAAACCCGATCAAGATCCCATGGTTCCATCATCCCGGGTATACCGTAGTTTCAATCTACCAACACTAACACTCATTGACCGTAGTGTACAGGGAATCTGATTAGTAGCCATGAGTTGCCTCCTCTCAGGGATCCCGAGTAGACTGAGATGGTTAGATTTGATTTTTTTAATTTTATTTGATTTTTGATGTTTACATATATTAGAATACCCAGAAGTTAATTTTAGTTTAGGGATTTATAACTTGTTTAGAAGTTATATAGAAATTTTAATTTGAAGAAAGTCTTACGACTTCTCTTGGAAGTAGCCCAAATGTTTAATTTGGAGTGGGACTTACGGCTCTATTTATGAGTTGCTCAAAGATGGGTTTTACAACATAGCTCTACAGCAAGGCTACCCGAGGATTTTGTTTGGATTGGAGGTAGGTCTTATGACTTCCCTTAGGAAGTTGCCTGAAAGCGGGTCTTACAACTTAATCCTTTAAACTAAGATGCCCATTTATTTGAATTGTTTGAGTGTACAATATTTATTTAACACCAAACCATGGTTTTCTATTGTCGTTGTGTGACGTTAGTATTTTTTTTTAGTACAGCAGCTCTTTTCTTATTGTTTGGTAGTTTCTTTTTAATACCACTAGTTTACTTTTTCTACACTAGCGTACTAGTAGTTTACTGCAGTATTTTCTATTTTTACATTTATATGAATATTAAATTATTTCAATGCTTAATGAGCTTCATTTGTTTATTGCAGGAGCTCGTATAGGAGAGACTTTGGAGAGCATGCAAAATGTGTTGTGTAGAGTTCTGTTGTGGGCTCCGAAAATTCGGCCCCGGCCTCCGCCCATTTACTTTCTTTGGAGGAGTTTTAACGGAATTAAGTTCCGGGATAAATTTTGGAAGACAGATGGGTTTGTAGATAAGATATTACCCAGAAATTCCGCCCTCATATTGCGAGGACTTTATGATCTGAGTTCTAGTTTCCTATAGGCGCAAGCCCCTATAGTTAATTACCCCTCCCGATAACGAGAGAGAACTTTCGATTAAGGCTAGTTGTCAATCAGATACGTAAGGAATACGTGGTATCTGGCATATAGTAGCAGCATGGGTTGAAGGTTTGAAAATTTGAAGATTTGATATTTAAAATCAGAAATTTCACCATCTTGCACTTAAAGCGGATGGTGGGAGAATGGATGATGGACCCGATCAAGATCCCATGGTTCCGTCGTCCCGGGCCATCGTGATCCCCGGTCTACTTAGTTAGAGGAGGTAGTCGACCCAACCTGACAGAACGATCCTTGTCGGCAGCCATGGGTTGCTTCGTTTAAGGGTACTTTGTAGACTGGGGTGAATACTTGTCTAAGGGGACAAATTTGAATCCACCTTAGCTAACAAAGGACTTTGTGCCCTATCGATCATATTCTATTGATTCATATCTCAAGGATTTGATGTCAATAAGGAACGTATTGGCTCTGGCCATAATCGGTATCACGTGGTGCCATTTAACGGCGAAACCACTCGGTTCATAGGGCCCCGGGTCATAACCGTTTACCTGCAGTACCATTTGGCGGCAAAACTGCCGATTAGAGGACTCGTACCACGTCCTTACTAGCAGGAGATTGTTTAAGAATGGATCCTAATAATATTTTCGACTAGGCATTAGCTCTATGTGAGCTGAAGTAATTTTCATTTGTCCACCCAGGCAAACTGTTGCGGAGAGTGGATGGATTTTATGCTTTAATTGTTTGATGATTGGATTTTAATTTTAAATATTTTTGGAGTATTTGGAGATTTGGATTTTTTTTGGATTTTGTGAGAAATTTGGGAACTTGTGAGGTATTTGAAAATGTTTGTGAACCCCTCCGGTTGAGACTAATGTTCAACACGGCCATCATCGAGGTGTTGGGGTTATTTCATTTGTGGATTGAACATTGTCGACTCTGTTGAGCTGTTGACAGAGGGTCAGGTTCATTGCTAGCTTTGTGGTTTTGTTGATGAATTTTCATTATTGGAGGCCTTGAATGCCTAATATGAATGTATTAAAATAAATATCTCGATCGACCTCGCGACCACATATTTATTTAAGGGTTCGAGCCTTGTCAACTCATATCTACCCGCATAGGAAGATCGGGCTCGAATTTGAACTTATTTATGGACTCGCGTAGCATCCCTAGACGTCACATGTGTACCAATAACACGCTCGCCGGAGCCCATGCTGGTTTTTGATTGCTCTTTCCCCTTTTGTGTACCTATGTGTATACAAATTAAGGTGCATGTGCGGGGAGCATTTTATAATGTTTGTTGCTGCTTGGTTGTACGGGTGACCGCCATTTGAATGCAGCATTCTACTTGGATGTTCGTACACGCCTTCTGTCCGCTTGTAAGGATGTTGCGGATCCGGTGGCGTGTTATAGCAGCTTCTGGACTGAGTTGTTCGCTGCTTTATACAGGTAGACTGTCGTGCACTACTTGCTTTCTGCAGGTGGATCGCAGTGCACTAACGAATCTCCTACTTGGCATTTGTAGACACTTGTGCCCATTATAGTTATTTCGTACCTGCTCACAAACAGTATGTTGAATGTATAATAGGTCTCCTTCAGCAGTTCGTAGGCATATACACCCACTGTAGTCATTTGGACCTTTATTCATAGAGGATGTTTTGTGTGTATAACGAGCCTTATACAACAATTTCTTAGACCTCGTATCTACTATAGTTCTCTTCTATATTTTCCCTGCAGACGACATGTCGGGTGCACAAGGGGTCTTTTTCAGTGGCTAGTAGGAATTTACATTCATTGTCGATCGATCACCCTTTGCTCGCAAGGCATCTACATACTTGTTTTCCCCTAGGTGGTTGTTGACTGCAAGAGCATTACAACATTTTGTACCTTGTACCGATCACCACCCGCAAGTATATTATTAAGCATATAAGAAGTCTTTATAAAGAACATTTTACCTCATGTAGCAAGTATTTGCATCCATTATACGATCCACTGGCAAATTTTGCTAGAGGATAGGTTGTTTGATTTATGTCGACTGTGTGAACATCCTGACATTTATTCATCACCTGTTACAACAGTCTGTAGACTCTTCCCTTTAGATGGTGTTTCATGTATATATTTATGCTCACAGAAGGCTAGCCATCTTCGCAATATGTTTACCATTACTGGTTGTGTGTATGTTTGAACTCATCACATGTCGTTTATCAAATTCTTTTGCTTGTAGGAGGCTCATGCATTTACTGTTCATTGCATACAAGTCTTTTTCTTGCTCATTAGCATTTGCTCTCCTTTGTTATTATATCTTCTTGGAATCGAATTGTTGTTGAAAAGAGATATGACATTGCATTCCTTGTAGCCCTTTTGATGTCGCTTGTAGTATGTTGTGTGCACTCCCACATTCGTAATGAACTCAATAGGTTTTCAACGCGTCTCTTCTCATTGTTTATAAGCGAACATGTTTGTTCATTTACAAATTAATGTGGACTACCAAAATGCGCCACACTTATTGTTGATTTCCCTATGCAAACCAAATTTCTTTGTTTACCGGGGCAGTTGAATTTGCCTGCATGATGACGTGGGCATCACTTATTCTCATTTGCAAGTTGATTTTACTTGAATGTTCCAAGTCATTTGGATTTCCTCAATCATCTTTCACATGTATTGAGATTTTATCTTCCACTTGCTTGCTTGTATGATAACATTGGACATAAAAATATTTTTGCATTCATCACTGATATTTGCTGACATGATTAGCATTATCACTTTGCCACATTACAAGTTTTATCTTAGACATTTAAGTTATGCTTCATGACGTTCATTTGATGTTCAAACTATAGGCCTGTTCAATGTCTAAGTTCATTTCAAGTCCAAGTTCTCTGTGTCCAAAATCTTGTTCAAGTCCCCTGTATTTGTTCAATGTTCAGTTTTTTTTATTGATTATTTGAGTTTGAATTAAGTCTATTTGATACTCCAATCAACGTCCAAATGCAGCCTTATGTTCACCCGAAATTTTGATGGCCTCCCGGCGTCTCTCCCGTTTAGGGGAAACTACAGGAAACTGGGCCTTCCCACAACGCTAAGAAAAGCGTGTATGGTAGGTGTCCTCGAACACCGCGGCCGTATTTTCTTCGTCCCCCCACCAAGCTTAGGAAAGCGTGTATAGGCAGTTTTACGGTACGCCACAAACGCCGAAAATGAGATTTTTGGTGATTACCCGATTCGTCGAGAGCACAGCGACGAACTCCCTCCCACCACGCTAAGAAAAGCGTGTATAGGTGGTTGTTTCGTCGCGTTGCAAGCATTGAAGGTGGGCTCTCAGAGTTTTAGGGTTTAGAGGGGTTATACCTTGGCGACCGATGAGAGTGTTGGCATGTGGACCGAGACAAGAGGAGAGATCTCATCTTATATTAATTATAATTAATTTTTAATTAATTATAACTAACTATAATTAACAGTAATTAGTTATAATTAAAAAATAATTAATTATAATTAATCATAACTAATTATTATTTATAATATTATATTATAATTAAGATAATTAATTACAATTAACCTTAATTACAGTTAATTATTAATAAATAAATAAATAACTATAATTAAAAAAAGATTAATTAGAATTAATTTTATTTAATTATAACTAATTATTATTACTATAATTAAGTATGATTAAAAAATAATTAATTATAATTAATCTTAATTAATCATAACTAATTATTATTAATAATAATTAAATATAATTCATTAAAATAATAAATTTTAATTAATTAAAAGAATAGGATTTAAGCAGAATTAGAGCAAAATCAGAGTAAGATTAGAAGCTGTTAGATCCCACGGCAAATTAAACCTCTGCTTCCTTCTCGGTTTAGTGGATCTACGGGATATAGCCGAAGAAGCACGCATAAGGGAGAAAGCTACCTTCACAGCGTGCAGGCTCCCGTCGCCGCTTCCGATCAGACAGGAAAGGAAGGTCGTCCAAGGAGCGAAGTCGAACAGCAAGGATGGGTCGAAGAAGCGCACGAAGGGAGAAAGTAACCTTCACTGCGAGCGCGCTCCTATCATTGCTTCCAATCAAATGTCGTAACTTCCGATCTGACCGAGAAGGGAAGTCGTCGACGGAGCGAAGTTGAACAAACACGAAGGAGACGGAGAGGCTCCCGTTGTTGCTCCCGCTTAAAATGTCGTAACTTCCGATCCCGCTGGAAGGGAAAGTCGTCGTAGAGCGAAGTCGATCAGCAATGTAGGAGGCGAAGAAGCGTGAGAGAGGGAGCAGGGGTTTGTGAGTGGTTTTAGCGGGGGAAGAGCAAAGCCCGAAGGCTTCATTCGCTTGCTATTTAACGACACATACGAATACCCGATCGAGGCGAGATATAGGTTTTGCGGAAGTTTTGACGCGAGCGGCGTCGAATTCAGCGATTTCGGCAAGATTCGAGGATCCGGCGGACACAGGGTACTGTTTTCAGCCTCTTTTTTTTTCTTTGGGTATAGCATGGAGGTCAACATCTGTGTTGTAGAGAGTTGTAGAGTTTTGTGTTGTAGAGAGTTTTAAGAGTTATTTGTGTTGAGTGTGTTGAGAGTCTGAGAGCTGCTGTTTGGAGAGTTTGTACAGTTTGTGATGGGTTTGTGAGTTAGAGTTGTATATGTCAATTAGTGGAAAACAATATTTCTTTTCCTGCATTTTCCTTCAAACTTAATTAATTAATCAATTAACCAAAAATCAATTTTCTTAGTTAATTGTATTAATTTCAATTTTAAAACTCTCATACTTTAAAACTCTCGGATTTTAAAACTCTAAGAATTTAAAATTCTCGTATTTAAAATTTTCATTTAAAATGCTCTTGTATTTTAAAACTTTCGGATTTCAAATGCTCTTTGATTTAAAATTAACCAATTAAATTTAATTGATTAATTAATTTTGCCTAATCAATTAATTTTAATTTGCTATTTCATTAGCTAGAGGAAGAAATATACTATTTTTACAGCCATAGAACTCTAATATTTCAAAGAGGAATGCCAAAGACTTTTAATATTTCAAAGAAAAATAATATTTGAAATGCCACAACAATTCAAAGTCTTCCATTCAATGTTACATATGTTGGAATCTCTTAAAGAGATGTCTCATTTGAAGACATTTGAGGCCCTTCAAGGTAGTCTTTGAATTGAAATATCATCCAAAAAAGTTCTTACTTAAGTTGAATGATATTTGGGAGAATGATAAGGAGTAGGATGAAAATAAATGGGAGAATATGCTCACTCCTTTGTCTTGTAGGTCAAGTGATCCACTCTTATAAGCCTTTAGTAGAATATTTTCTTATCATCCATTATTATTTTCTTATCTTTCAAAAATTTTGAATCCCTTTGATTGATAAGTGCAGGAACCAGACATTTACAAATTTCAGCTACTCCTTGATTTTGAATTGTTTGCGGATTTGAATTGCTCGTAGATAATTAATTAACCAATTTAATTGAATTTGCTAATCAATTGATTTTAATTAACAAATTTCAATTAATTTTAATTTAATTAGTTTCAATCAATTAATTCGTTCAATTAATTAATTTTCATTAATTAATTTTAATTGAGATTGACTAATTAAAATTCACTTGCTTTCCAATTATTTCAAAGTAAAATTTTAGCAAATTTTCAAGAAATTTCGGCAACCTCCCAGTATCCCCTCCCCATTGGGGAAAATCGGGACGGCATTTGCCATAATTTCTTCCTACCCAGACCTAAGGTCGACAGTGTAGGGTCTTCTAATTTAAAATCATCCCGGCCATATCTAAGATACAACGGTCCGAGGTATTCAAATTTAAAACCATCCGCCCGGATCAAAGATCACGACACGGATCTTCGATTTAAACATCCCTGGCTGGACCTGTTTGAAAATATCATCCTCACTCTTCTTATTTTACTATATCTCTCTACTTTCTCTTTATTATTATTATTATTATTATTATTATTATTATTATTATTATTATATATATATATATATATATATATATATATATATATATATATATAGGGCACACGTCAGGCTAGGGCATGGGCTGACTAGGCTTGCGAGCGGGAGTGGAGACGACAAGCAGGGAATTCGGTTTGGTCGGCTTCAGGTTTGCGAGTCGCAGTTAGGGCTAGTCGAGCGGAGGCAGGTCAAGCCATGGGAGGTGAAGACAGACGAAGGCGGGTCGGGCAGCCAGGCCGTCAGATGGAGGCGTGCGAATATCGGACTGGTTGGGCAGGCGAGCTTCGACGAAGGTGAGGGCGGACAAGGCTTCGGCTTTCTATCTGCGTACGATATAGAGAGACGAGCGAGGAGGATTTTGAATCTCCCCTCCGACTACTACTAGTCGTTTTAAAGAAATGAGCGAGCAGTTATCTTGATTTGAATAAAGAGTTGCTTCGTTTGGAAGCAATCCCCGTGAGGTGGGGCTGTCTTGGAGGCAAGTATGTTGCTTCGTAATTTCTCTGTTCTTATTTTTTTTATAGACAACAAATTGCCTCCCAACGAATTTGTTGTGTGACTTTCACACAATAGATTCGTTATAGTATTTCTGAATGTCTCATTCTTTCAATCTTCTCTTTAGGTTTGAGCAGATAAAATTTGTAGAGATTCAGTCATTAGACTTGTTGAATCTATATTTTAGCTTGGCCCTTAGGTTTGTGAGCATGAAAGATTTTTTTTAAAAGTTCAGCCTGTAGGCATCTGAACCAATAGATTTTAGCTCGACCCTTAGATTTATGAGCATAAAAGATTTATAAAGTTCGGCCCTTAGGCTTTTTTAACCAATAGTTTTTAGCTCGACCCTTAGATTTATGAGCATAGAAGATTTTAATGTTCGGCCATTAGGCTTGTTGAACCAATAAATTTTAGCTCGACCTTTAGGTGAGCATAATTTTTAAAAGTTTGGTCCTTATACTTATTAAACCTATAGATTTTAGCTAGACCCTTAGGTTTTTTAGCCTAAAATATTTAGAAAGATTCGACCCTTAGACTTGTTAAACCTGTTTGAAATTAACTCAACCCTTGGGTTTGTGAGCGATTCAATTTTAGCAATTGACTATGGACCATTTAGTCAATATGCAATTTTGTAATTCCCTTACTTTATTTGGCAAAGGGATATTTTATAAAAATTGCCTTCTATTTTTACAGGAGGAGATTAAAAGTTGCTTCCATGCCTTACAGGCGTATATATATAGCAAACATCTCCTGCTTTACAGTAGATTAAAAGTTGATTCATCAGGACCCAAACATCGTAGCCACATTTGATCAAATGATATACGATATAATGTATCATTCACGAAAGCATATCTTAAAGCTCTTCGTGATATTTGTGAAGCTATAGATTTATTTTCGGGCAATTTCCCTTCCTTGAAGTAATAAATAAATGAATCTCTCCAATCATTTTTATCAAATATAGCTAGATTCTCTTGTATTTCTTTCCCTTCATCATCTTGTATGACAGCTGGAGTTAATGCACGCCTATTTTGAATTGTTATGAGAATTGGGTGCTCTTGCGAATTTGCTAATTCCTTGGCTAGCTTTGCCAGCGCATCGGCTTTACCGTTTTCACTACGTGTAATTCAAGTGAGAGTTACTTCAGGAATTTGTTGTAAAAGTTTCAGAGCATATTTATGATATGAGATTAATTAAGGCTTATTGATTTTGAAAGCACCTATTATTTATTTGATTATGAGTTGAGAATCTCTATATATATGGAGTTTCTCAATTTTAATGTTAATCGCCAACTCAAGACCCGCTATTAAGGCTTCATATTCAACCTCATTATTAGTGTGAGGCTCTGTTAAGCTATAAGAATATCAGAGTATTCCTTTTTACGGCGTACTAAATATAAGGCCAATGCCCACCTGAATTGTCGGAAATTTAGGTGATCTAACTGGTTTTATTGATGAAGCTCCGTCGAAATAGAGCTCCCATTCTTGTATATGTTCTCCTTCTACTGCGAGTGTTTGCTCATTTGGAAAGTCATCATTAAGTGAAGAATCTGTAGGTAAAGGATGGGCTGCTAAAAAATCAGCTAGAGTTTGTCCATTCACCATTTTTTGTGGTATATATGTTATGTCAAATTGCATTAGCAAGACTGCCCACTTAGTTAGACGACTAGTGAGAGTGGTCGAGTTATTAAAAATTTCAACGGATCCACTTTCGATATTAAAGTGATTTTATGGGATAACATATAATGCCGGAGTTTTTGAGTGGTAAAGATTAATGCTAGGGATTACTTTTCGATTGTTGAATATTTGGATTCCACCCCTATTAATCGTCGGCTGATATAATAAAGAGCATTTTCTTTATCATCTTCATTTGTTTGTGCTAACAACGCTCCGAGTGATTCTTCAAAATCGGTTGTATATAGAATCAAGGGTTTCCCTGGGATAGGGGCAGCAAGAATTGGAGAATATAGCAAATATTATTTTATGCTATCAAATATCTCTTGACAAGCATCATCCCATATAAAAGATGTATTTTTGTTTATTAGACGTGGGAATGGTTGACATCTACCTGAAAGATTAGATATAAACCTTCGAATGTACGTTAATCTATCCTGGATTGAACGAAATTGTTTTAAAATTTTTGGAGGTGACATTTACACGATTACTTTAATTTTAGAGGGGTCAATTTTGATTCCTCTATGACGTACAATAAATCCAAGGAATTTTTTGGACGTAACATTGAAAGCACACTTTAATGGATTCATTTTCAAATTAAATTTTTGAATTTCTTTTGAATATAATCCTAAGATCATTTACATGCTTATGTTGAACTTTGCTTTTTATAACCAACTCATCAACATAACATTCAACATGTTTATGAATTAAATCATCGAAGATTCGAGTTATTGCTCTTTGGTAGATGGCTCCAACATTTTTTAAGCCGAACGACATCACCTTGTAGCAATGTATCCCGATGGAAGTTCGAAATGAGGTGTATTTTTCATCCTCCGGATCCATTTTGATTTGATTATAGCCCGATGATCCATCCATGAATGAGAACATATCATTGTTTGATGTATTATCAACCATAAGTTCTACATTGGGCAGTGAGAAATCATCCTTTTGGGCGTGCTTTGTTCAAATCCCGATAGTCTATGCAGACATGGATGTGATCATTCTTTTTTTTACTGGAACGATATTGGCAATCCAGTCAGCATAGTTATCTTCTTGAATAAAACTAACTTCAATAAGCTTCTTGATTTCAACAATGACTTATTCTTCAATTTCAAGTCGCATTCGCCTGAGTGCTTGCTTGGCAGGCAATATTATGGTATCGATAGAGAGTTTATGCACTGCCACCTCTGGTGATAAACCAGGTATTTTAGTGTAATTCCATGCGAAACAATCTTTGTGTTCGAGAAGTAATATTCTCAGCTCCTCCACTTTGTCCTGCAAGAGATTAGCAATGAGGAATGTAAGTTTAGGATCTTCTTCTGTACCCAAATTTATTTCTTTGAGCTCATTCACAATAGCCTGATCACCTTCTCCGAACTCTTTTGGAGCCTCTTTTAAATCTACAATCAGATCACCAATGTGGTTTTCAGACTCTAATGATCTCTCTTCCTTGTCCGTAATATTATAGGATGTTGCGTATGAAAGATGCCGATGTCAGGAGTATTCAAGATAATGGTATGATGCTGCTCGTGTAAGATATGAATGTCGAGCATATCCAAGATCCCATGTTGTAGACAAATTATTGCCAATGGGCTTTTGTGCTTGCTCGTTATGCCAGAGCTTTTTGAAGTAACAGACTTGCTTGTTTGCACGAAGAGATTCTTCTTTCTATTAGCTTTCTCATAATGGGTGGAGGATATTGAGGAATGATTATCAACATATCTCCGTATTTTCAATCATCTTTGCATTCTATTTCATGAGTAATGTGATGCGATATTACTTGATTTATAGAAAACGGATCCATATTCATTGAGACCTCTTTTGGGAGGAACATAGAAAGCATTTAACATTTTTATGTTTGTGTTTGACAAGGTAGTCCATATTTTGGAATGCGCCACTGGCATGGGTACTATTTTGATGATATCTGTAGATATCTGATCTTCAGATATCCTTATCATTAAAATTGATACTTTCTGTAATTTTTCAGATATGAAACTGGGTCCTGGGTCCCCTTCCTCCTGAGATTTCGTAGTACCCTTGGGCTGATAAAATAATTCTTCTTCTTCCTTAATGCTCGGTTTGCTTGAAAATCGTACCTTGTTTGCATGTTTATCTTCTTAATCAAAAGGGACAGCTGATTGTTCACTCTTTTCTTTTTCTTATGATTAGGAGTTTAAAAATTGTGGAGATATCATCCTCTTCGGTATCACTACCGAGGTGAGGCACTAAGCAAATTTGCTTTGATTTATTTTTTTCTTTATCTTTCGGCTTTCCTTTTTTCGGAGCAGCTGCCTGAATTCTCATAAGTTCACTGCCTTTTGGCTTTTGCACTATAAATTATTTGGCATCATCATAGATTTTGACTTCATGCACCATGAACGGTTGTTCATCACCATAAATACGATGTTCTTCATTATCTCGATTGTATTTCATACATTGATGAAGTGTTGAAGGCACTATATCATACTCGTGGAGCCATAGTCTTCCGAGAAGTGCCTTGTATGATGTGTTAGAATCAATTATATGAAATGTCATCTATGTATTAAGTTCCCCAAAGTTTAGAGGCAATACCAAGGATCCTAGGGTTCTTTGCCATCATTCGTTGAATCCTTGCAGAAACACCGTGCTTTTGTTCAAATATTGAGCGTTTTGAGACTCATTACATTAACAAAGGAACCTGGATCGATCAAAATTCTATTTATTTCAATGTTGTTACTCTCGGTAGTAACATATAGTGGCCGATTATGATCTACAATTCCCAAGAGCATATCACTATCATAGAAAGTGATTGTAGTAGTATTCTGCGTATGTAAAGCTTCTTTCAAGCTTTGCTCGACAAAGAATGTCTCGTACTGTTCAGGATTTTGCAAAGCTTTAATGTGTTTCCCGAAGGTTCTTAGACATAAGAAGGGCGTCATAGATACTCAACAGTGGAGGCAATTAATCAATTAACCAAAAATCAAATTTTCTTAGTTAATTGTATTAATTTCAATTTTAAAACTCTCATACTTTAAAACTCTCGAATTTTAAAACTCTCAGAATTTAAAATTCTCATATTTAAATTTTTTATTTAAAATGCTCTCGTATTTTAAAACTTTCGGATTTTAAATGCTCTTGGATTTAAAATTAATCAATTAAATTTAATTGATTAATTAATTTTGCCTAATCAATTGATTTTAATTAGCTATTTCATTAGCTAGAGGAAGAAATGTACTATTTTTACAGCCATAGACCTCTAATATTTCAAAGAGGAATGCCAGAGACTTTTAATATTTCAAAAAAAAAACATTTGAAATGCCACAACAATTCAAAGTCTTCCATTCAATGTTACATATGTTGGAATCTATTAAAGAGATGTCTCATTTGGAGACATTTGAGGCCCTTCAAGGTAGCCTTTGGATTGAAATAGCATCCAAAAAAGTTCTTACTTATGCTGAATGGTATTTGGGAGAATGATGAGGAGTAGGATGAAAATAAATGGGAGAATATGCTCACTCTTTGGCTTGTAGGTCAAGTGATCCACTCTTATAAGCCTTTAATAGAATATTTTCTTATCATCCGTTATTATTTCCTTATCCTTCAAAATTTTTGAATCCATTTGATTGATAAGTGCAAGTCGGACGGCTAGGCCGTCGGATGGAGGCGTGCGAAGGTCGGGCTGGTTCGGCCGGAGAGCTTTGACGAAGGTGAGGGCGGACAAAGCTTTGGCTTTCTGTTTGCGTGCGATATAGAGAGACGAGCGAAGGAGGATTTCGAATCTCCCCTCCGACTGCTCCTACCAATCGTTTTAAAGAAATGAGCGGGCGGTTATCTTGATTTGAGCGAAGAGTTGCTTCGTTTGGAAGCAAACCCTGTGAGCTGGGGCCGGCTTGGAGGCAGGTATGTTGCTTCGTAATTTCTCTGTTCTCTTTTTTTTTATATAGTCAACAAGGACTTGTTTGTTTAAGACTCAAGACCAACCAAACCCACATCCCCGCCCCCTTACATCCCCACATATGGACTTTATTCCCCCATCTCTATCAGATCAACTGGAAAAGTATTTGTTGGTCTAAAAGTTCAAGGTCACACAATAAAACTGATTACAGCATGCCCACACACAATCACTTCGGACAAATTGACATATATAGAAAATTTCCTCTTTTGTCCCTCTAGTAATTGGAAACTAATTCGTTTAAAACTTCAGGAAGGGCAACTTCTCAAGGCAATCCATTGATTGGCAACTCGGCTACTCAACTACTCAGTAAACGGGTACATCAAGTCGAATTTTTTTATCAGGTTACATAAGTATTATATTTTCTCGAATTCATCATTCACGAATGCAATGAATGACTTCAACTAGCCAGCCTCAACAAACAATTCATCAACATTTTAAAAAGCGTCACTTCAATGAATTCCCTAGGCATAGCTGATGTTGCACTATGAATATCTCAAGAACACTCCCCCAAATTGGAAGTAGATGTCTTCTCCTTATCACTAGTTCGCCCAACAATACTTCAAAGTTTCTGGCATTGGACTAACTGCATTCAAAGGGGTTTTCGAGTCATTCTCTGTAGCCAACTCAACCAAAGGGAAGGCTGGAAGAGAAATAATTTCATTCCAAAAACTTGAAGTCTTTCAACAGGATCCAAGTAAAACTTTACCGAATATGGAGTTGAAGAAGTCATCTTTTCAATTAATTTTGGGCTGACTTCAGTACTCGACCCTTCAAGTATTTCTTGTTCAACAAGCACCTCAGCGATCTCAACTACCACTATTTAATAGTAGGTTGGGCGACAACAGCCTCAATTATTGCAGTAGACAGCATAATGACTTCAATTTACTCAATTTCCATGGGCAGCTAAGTAACATTTGTCTCCAATAGATCAACTACTTGGACAAATTCTATTCTTTTACTTGAAAGTCATTGGTGAGTAAGAGGTTTAGCAATAGGCGTTTGACATAAGAGCTCACTCATAGAGAAAATAATTGCATTAAAATGCGATTGGTGAAATTAAAATTTTGAAATTCATTAATAGAAATTTTTATTAAATAATTAATTTTTTGCATTCTCTCCCATGTTCAACTTTAGCTTGAGGTAGATCAGCGCTGGCAAGGTAACATCCCTTCTCACAGCAATAGGAGAAGAACAATGTTGGCCGGTCATAGCTTTCGACAAAGTACCAAGCACTTGAATTTTGCCTTTGGCCTTTGTTTCTTCAACCTTTACTTTCTTCTTTTAGAAGAAATTCCTTCTTTCTTGTGTATGCCAAATAAGTAAGCAATTATATCTTTATTTGAGATATTAATCTTATCCTTTGGAACAACCAATCTTTAAATAGATGAGGACTCGCTGAACTCAAAATCAATTGAAGAAAGAAAGAAATGAAAAAGCATTGAACAAGAAGCAATGATCCTATGTATCAGCTGACCTAAACAAAAGAATAATGTCAGATGTCAACATCAAATTGATAGAATAATATCTAACATTAAAATAAACAATTATGAAGGATTAATGATTAATTAATGAGGAATATTTTTATATTCTCTTATTCTTTTGGTAGTCAATCTCCAAAGATAAAAGGGAATCAAAGAACTAAATGTATATCCAAATATTCAAAACACCCTATTCAAGCTAAATCAAGCAAATTTAAGCCAAGTTAACTTGATCTACTCGGTCTCCTACTCACTAACCTATAAGAGAACTCACCTAAAGCAAGCGACCAAAATTTATGAAGTCAGCTTTGACGGCTGTTCAAGGAGTAGCAATTTCTCAAGGCAAACTATTGATTAGCAACTCAACTATTCAACTACTTTATAGACAACTACATAACGATCAAGCCCCAACCCAAATCTATAAATAGGGGATCAATGGGTGAGATCAGTTTACGCAATTTTTCACTATCAAGAATATTTTAAAGAAATTCCAGAACTTATAACTCTAACATTCTTCTTTCTCCCTCTTTTTGATGTTCTATTTTTCACTCAATATTCTCAATATAGCTAGGTATGAGTCACTGACATTTTTTGACTCAAAAGATTTGTTTGTCTGCAACTCCAAGTTCACACAATAAAGCTAATTGTGATGCACACCATGAAATAAATGGACTTGCCGAAAACTTTAGATCTACATGTTCATTGAAGTGAGTTTTAAATTTAGCGAAGAATACAAGGATTGAGTGAACCAATGTGTTCTATGATAAATTTTGTAACCATATCTAAAATAATAGACAAGTGAAAGTTTACAAAAACCTTAGGGTTCTAGCTGTAATTTAACCTAATAAGATTTTTTTAACACAGAAAAGCATGTATAAAGAACTTTAAGTATCTTTAAATTAAATATAGTACTCACATTTTAGTATCAAATGAAGATTCTTCATTTTCCCCACGCTTATTGTTCCATTCCCTACAGTAGTTCTCTCCAGTATCACAATAAAGCTGAAGAGTGAAAGTGTTAAGTCAGAAATACCAATTTGTAAATTAACTGCACTTGCCAATAAAATAAATGAAGTAATGCATGCGTACAGACAAGTACACCCTCAACTGAAGCAATAGAATTAAATGACATTAACAGAAAACCATCTTGGGAGCTCATACCTATTGCTATCATTTTGTACGCTTCAAATGATGAGGAAAAAGATTTAGGAAAGAAAGGCTTTCGAGGCTTTTTGGATTCCACGAGACCATATTGACGTGTGTATGTGAGAAACTTTTGAATAACAGATTGGCTTTCTTCTACTTTCATACAAGTTCATTCTATTCCAGCCCTTTTATACGAATACATGACTAAATAAACAAGAACATGCTCAACCATAAGCCCGACTAAAACGATACTACTGATGCATGATAGATATGAAACGAAAGATACATAAATATCATGAGAAGCTATTCGATTTTGCAACTGCATACGATCTTGAAATTGTGAAGTATTGTAAAAATTAAGAACACTTACTCACTTCAAACAGTAGAGTAATTAAATAAAAAATAAACTTCGTTTAACATATTAAAAAGTTGTAAAAATTGCAAGCTGATTTCAAAATAAAAGTTTGAACAAATATATAGAATACTAGTTTTAAATGTATATTTTAAGAGTGCAAGGAAAATAATACCATGTTACTAGAAAATTTAAAATTAGCATATCAAAAGATGGTAAACACACACAAACTTACTTTTTTATATGCAAACTAGAAAAAACAAATATTAGACACAAACCATAATGCAATGATCAAATAAACCCCAAAAAATCAAAAAGAAATTCCAACTGCACAAAAGAGCAGACAATTGAAATTTCTTCGCCGCAATTAAAATGTTAGTTGTATAAAATTTGAATATAATCAAGAACTCCAACAAGCTAATGAGAAAAGAGAAAAGGTAAGAGTTGGCAAAAGTAAAAGTAATATAGGTCACATTTCAATACAAGGAATAAGTTCCCATGAAATTAGGTGGCTAAATTTGCACACCTCTCAAAGTAATCACTCATCCAACTTGAACACACATGATAGAAAAAAGAAATTTGAAATTTATTAAATTAAAAAGCTATCTAATGCGGGACAATTTATTATCTTAGATTAAATAAAATTTATTCTAGTTTTCAATCTTCAGTAAAAAATTTGAATTAGTGATTTCTTTGAGAGCACTACAAGTGCAACTATATAATTTTGGAAGAAGTCATCTCCTTATACCAATGTAAGACCTAGATTTCTTCAGTGAATTCCTTGATAAATCTAACTTCTTCTCATTGTTTAAAATTGCGCAATGTGAGGCTTGCCTTGAGACCCACCTCAGCACAATTCCAGTGAAAAATACCTCCAGGCTTACACCTTGAGTTTTTTTTTATGAGGCATGTGCCTCAGCTTAGCTGAGGCTTGCCTTGAGACGAGCCTCGCCTCACCCTATTTATACATTTTTTACATAAATCGTAAGCTAAAGCCCCGAACAAATCATGCTTTCATGCACCCCAAGCTATAGCAACTTCCTCTCAACTGCCTCAACCTCCAGCTAGCCACCTTTGCCACAGCCACCATCGTCGTAGCCGCCACCAGGGAACACTTGAAAGCTGCACACTACCACCACCACCACCTCTAAAATTTTGGAGTATTAATATTCATCTTTATGTTGATGAAAAATATTTATGTAAGAGAAAAATTATTGAAATAAATGAAGATGAGGCAAATTGGGAGGCATTGGACTCCACAGGATGAGTTAATAGAGAGACTAATTTATTATGACGACGATTCAAATAAAGACCCCTTCAGTGATGACAGTGTTTGATTTATGAGTTGTTGCCAACTATTTTAGCTTTCTTTAGGAATTAAATGTGGATGAGTAGATAGCTGAGAAAGAATGAACTTGGAGTTAAACTAGATGTTATATTATATTTTTATGCAATTATTATATTTAACATTATTTTGCTCTTGTAATATTTGAATTTAATTCTATTTCACACAATTTATCACTTGTCATTTTACGTCTTATGCAATATTTGAATTTAATTCTATTTCACACAATTTATCACTTGTTACTTTACGTCTTGTGCAATTTTTTATTTCATATGTATATCAATTTATTACTTTATAGTTCAATAGAAAGATAAAATATCATTCTTTAACATATTGTTTGGCTAATATATAAAAAATCATGTTTAACATTTATTTTCACTTTATATAATTTTTTTATTTTGAGGCTTACGTCTCAAAATGCATTGAGGCTTACATCTCGTCACACGAATAAAAAACGCCTCAATACCCAATTGCGCAATTTTAAACATTGCTTCTTCTACATACTTATTATTGGCTAACTGATGTTCCTAATTCTATACAAATTTGACACAATTGGATTCTATTTTTGGTGATTAAATTATAATTGCTCGATGTTTTTATGTGATTCAAATCCCATGCTATCTTTTCGAATTTACTCAATCTTTACATTATCATTTGAATTCTATTTCTTGTATTTATTGTTTGTAATAAATGAATCCTAAGTTCCTTATATGATGTGCATGCAACCATCATTCTAGCAGCATTAGAAAAATCTAACCCTAAATCACCCAACATCAATGAGCACCATAGCTTTAGGTTGTTTCGACATATCACTCAAAAATAGGGCTAATTATCTAGGTAATTTAACAAAACATGAGAAAGATGATTTTGATAGCCCAGCAAAATTATTGAATATACAAAACTAATTAATAGACATTAATATGGTTAACACGCCACTTAACAATTTAGAAACTAATCAAGTTCATGTACATTAACCTCAAGTAGATTCCAATCGCAATGATAAGCCCATTCAATTGAATGTTAACAATAGTATGAGACAAGAAAAGCATCTTAATAGATACAACAACAATAACAACTTCAAGCCTTTTATCCCACTAAATGGAGTTGGCTACATGAATCTTTCATCTCCATTTTATCCTGTTAAGAGTTATATTCTCATTTAAATCTAATAAAAGGTTGCTCTTAATATTTTCTAACCAAATCTTTTTAGGTCTATCTCTACCTTGCTTAATATAAACCAAATCTAATACATCTACTCTTCTAATCAGGTTATCGGAAGGCCAACGTTTTATGTGACCAAACCATCTAAGGAGACTCTCTCTACTCTTACCTGCCATTGGAGCTACTTCAACCTTTTTACATATATACTTGTTTTGCATTCTATCTCTAATAATGAAGCCACTCATTCACCTAAGCATCCTCATCTCTGCAATATTTAGCTTAATTTTCGATTTCTCTTTTAATGGCCAACATTCTGCACCATAAAGCATTGCAGGTCTCACCACCATCTTATAGAATTTTTTCTTAAGTTTAAGGGGTACTTTTCTCTCACACAACAGACTCGATGCATTCCTCCACTTCAGCAACCCAGCTTGAATTCTACTAATAATATCTCAATCTATTTCACCATCACTTGAACTGAGATATCTAAAATGTGTACTCTTTTTAATGACTTGATCCCCCAAAGTCACAATCCGCACATTAGCTATTACTACTAAAATTACATTCCAAGTATTCGATTTTAGATCTATTCAAACAAAAATCTTTAGACTCTAAAGTTGACCTTTCTAATTTAAGTTTTCCTTCAACTTCCTCTCTAGTCTTATCAACAAGGAGAATATCATCAGCAAAAAGTATACACCATGGTATATTCTCTTGTAAATGTCTAGCAAAAACATCCATAACTAAAGCAAAAAGACATAGGCTTAAAGCCAACTACTATTTGAACACAAGTAACGGCTCCTGCATACATATCTTTAATAACTTGAATATAAGCATTATTAACTCATTTCTCTTCTAGAACTCTTAAGAGCGCTTCTCTTAGAACTTTATCATATATTTTCTCTAAATTAATAAATAGCATATGTAGATCCTTCTTATTCTTTCTACACTTCTCCATCAAACCTCTCAATAAATGTATAACTTCTATAATAGACCTACCCGGCTTGAATCCAAATTGATTTTGAGAAAAATTGTATCACATCGTAACATATGCTCAATCTCTCTCTCTCTCCCTCTCTCTCTCTCATGGTTTTATTGCATGACACATTAATTTAATTCCTCTATAATTTGCACACTCTTGTTCATCACCTTTATTTTTAAAAATAAGAACTAACATGCTCTTTCTCCACTCATCTAGCATCTTTTTAGTCTTCAAAATAATATTAAAAAAGTTTTGTAAGCCAAGAAATTCCTTTATCTCCTAAGCATTTTCACACCTCTATTGAAATATCATCAAGTCAAACAGCTTTTCCACACTTTATTTCTTTAAAACATCTCTAACATCGATTTTACTAATACAATAATAAAAATTTAAATTTCTATTTTTATTTAGGATGCTAACTTCACTAAAGTCAATCATATTCTCACAATTTTCATTGAAAAACTTATTGAAATATCTCATCCACTTATGTTAAGTATCACTTTCTAATAAAAATATTTTTTTATCTTCATCCCATGGTTTAAATTTACGAAATGAGAGGCTTGCCTCGGCGCAATTCAGCCCCGTGACACGTCGAGGCGGGCGCTTCGACCATGTTCTGCGAGGCGTACGCCTCAAATCAGAAGAAGCGCACCTTGAGGCGTTCCTCGCCTCACTTCAGCGAGCGTTCGCCTCTAAAAAAGGCTTATTTAAAACCAAAACCTAATATCGTTCCTTTCATTTGTTCCTTCCATTCATTTCATTCGTGCTCTTCGACTTCGTATGCATTCTTGCACTTCGACTTCGCCTGCATTCCTCCTCTTCGACTTCATGTAAAGCATCGCATGTAGAGTTTCGAACATTCGCTAAAAGCTTCATTGCCTCCAAACATTTGCAGGCAGAGCCTACTTCGAGGAAGTCAGGAACGTTCGACGACATTCCAGGTTTAATCGGAAGTCAGCGTTTGCTCTCTGCAGCAGTTTCTTCCATTTCACGCTTTAAATCTCGCTCGGGTATGTTGCTATTCACGTGCTTCGTTGAGGGATTTTTCCTTTTTGATATAGAGTTTTTTTCAGAATCAAGATCAAGGATAATCTTTTATAGTCAGAAATCTTTCATTTCATATACTCTTTTGTTAATTTTGTTTTCTTCTCGATCAATCATGGATGATTGCTTAAGTGTGAAGTGCACTTGAGAGGACACATGAGTGTGATATTTATGGATGAGAAAGTGGATAAATATAAAAATTCTTGTTTTCTTGGAAAGTTTAGATATTTATGATATGTTTAGAACTTTATATAGATTTATTTTAGAAAGAAAAATTAATCTCCATAATTTTAATAGAAAATTATTCTTGGAAACAAGAAGATTCTCAAGTGTTGTCCTACATGAAGATATCCTTATGCATAGATCTTAATGTGAGATTCATGATTCCTCATAGAAGCTATGGAAAGAACATTTTCCCTTCCCTAATATCTTTAACTATAACCTTAAGTCTCTCATTGGATTAGAAGAAAGTTAATACAATAAAAAATTAGTTTATTTGTTAATGATATATTATCAACCATTAATTTGAGATTTTTTAGCTACTTACTTTCTCAATTAAAATCTCATCATTTAACTACAATCTAAATAAAGTCTCTCAAGTGCTTCTTAGCAATGAGCAAAAATATTGTATGCATATATAAAAGCAACTCATCGTAGACATGATTTTATGTGAAAAATCTGAATAGGCATAAGGATATGTTGGTTGCCTTAGACTTATGTTTGCTGCATTTATAAGTTTGAACCCTCATATTTGTGTTATAGAGTTTCCATTCACAATAAAATCAAGTTACATGCACTTCAGAATTGTAGCGTTTCGCTGTGAAGGTTTTGGGATTAACATGCTCTTCATCTGGATGTGAACGGAATTGAAGCATGTACAACCAAGTGCATATAAAGAGGACAAATCGTTTGTCAACATTGAGCATGCATTCATTAGTATTAATTATGTACAATAAGAAACTCAAAGACATAAATTTGAAGAAAAAAGGGTGAAAGGATGATAAAGATCCTTTAATTTGTGAGGATATGGCACCAGAACACAAGTGGCTTCTAGATGATGAAGTGGAAGTGACGCCTTCTAAATTACGAGAGGAAGATTTGAATGTTGATTTCTTTGATGTTTATAGAGCATCTACATCCACCACAACCCAAGAACAAACTAAGAAAGGTATATAAATAACATAGTTTTCTTAAACTTTATTTTTCTTAATGTATTACTCATCTTCATATTGTTCAAAAATATTTAGGCAAGAGAAAAATAACTAATATAGAGGAAGACGAAACAGATTGGAAGACATTGGACTCCATAAGAGAAGAGGCAGGACAGAGAGCAGTTCATCATAACGATGATTCAAATGAAGCCCCCCTTAATGATGACAGTGCTGATGACTTCTGAGTTGTTATGTCATTGCTATTTATTTTTTGAATTACATGTTAATGAACAGGATATTGGGATTTGGGAAAGATAGAATTTTGAGTTGAACTATATTTTATGTTGTCTTATTATTGTGATGTTTGGATTTCAATTCAATTTCAAACAATTTATCACTTGACATTTCATATCTCGTACTTTTTATGTTTTATATATATAACAATTTATTTCTTAGGTCAACTTTTAATATATTATTAGATTATTATGCAAAAATTTATCATTTTAATTTTACGCAATTTTTTATTTTGAGACTTACGCCTCAAAACGCCTTGGGGCTTACGCCTCACCTCACAAATGAAAAATGCCTCAATACTCAATTACGCAATTTTAAATATTACTTCATCCTTAATATACTTAACTTGACTTAATACTTCTCCTATATTTTTACTTAACAAACTTATACATGCATCTTTCACCCTCCTTAATATCTAATTTATTATATAAATCATTAAAAGCTAAATTATTTGCATCGCATATTACTTTCTTAGACTCTTTACAAACCCCTTTATATATTTTCTAATTTTTTGAATTTTTATATCTAAACTAATTTTTATGATAAAGCTTCTTATTTTTATCTTTCTAGTGCATTTTGATTGTACCATCAATTATTTTTACTACTAGAAGCTTTTCATTTTGATATTCAAAATACATACTTTACAACATCGATAATATTACTAGCTAATTTTTCTCACATAACATTAGCTTCCTCATATATAGTCAAAATCTTAAGATCTTAAATCTTAGTCTCAAAAATATTTTTTAAATGCCCCTATCTAATCCTAAGCCAACATTTTACTTTATTTTTCATATTAAAGTCCAAAACTAATAAGTGATGTTAGGTACATAAATTTTTATTTGGAATAACTTTATAAGGCCAATTTATAAATGTTGACCTCTATAAGTATACCAAAAAAAATCAAATAAAAAAGATACGCATACCTGCCTCTATCATATCCTGCATGAATTCAACCCATACTTGTCGCTTGCTACAGTGTCCGTAACTTTGCGATTCGGCACCGCTTCAAAGCCAACCGCACGTCGTTTGCATCCATAAAATGAGAACCGAGCTTGCCTTCTTCACTTCTTCCTCCCACAGCTTTCACAAACCCCACACTATCCCGACCTTCCCTGCCTCCACACACGCGAAGCCTTCTGAAGTCTTCCTCAACCTCCAGTCGAAACTCCGTTGTAGCTCCCATCCGACCTTTGCCCTCTGCAACTAAACCCAATCGGAAGCTTCGACCATTGCTAACGAACCAACCGAGATGCTCCTTCCTCTACCTTGTCCAATCTCCAATAGCCAACCAAATCTCCACCTCTTCTCCGTCACCTCCGGCCTGAGACCCGCCTCCTGTCTCATAGCTGAAGCCATCAGCATGCCGACCTGCTGTTGATCCCACCAGAACTGGTCGAATCCTCTCTGCCCTAGCCTTGTACCCGAACCATATCCACCTCACGCAATCTCCCTGCCCTCTTCATCTCTTCCCTTGCCCGACCACCACAACAACTAGAGCCACTCAAGCCGACCAAATCTTGACCCCATTCGATTCCTTCGGTCCACATAGAGAGAGAGAGAGAGAGAGAGAGAGAGAGAGAGAAGGAGAGAGAAGGGGGGCTTTCTCCTTACCTCAATCGACCTTCCTCATACAGCCGAACTCCACACTAAATCCCCTTCACTGTGCCGTCAAACACCCCTACCCGTCTACAGCTTGATGTATAAAGTTTTTTTTTTATTTTATTTCTATGTTTATCTCTATTTTATTATTAATATTAATAAAGCTTATTATTACATTTATTTTTGTTATTGACATATATATATATATATGATTTACAAAAAAAAAAAGAAAAATGAAAAAAGAAAAAGAGAAAATTTCAAAAAAAAAGAAAATGAAAAGAAAAAAAAGAATGAAATCTTTTTGTGCATTTTCATCACCGACATCGTCGTCATCGCCCCTACACGAAGGTATAAGTTTCTAACTCAAAAATCCATTCTCGACGCTTGCGGCGAGCCGACAAACCTCCCTATGCACTCACGTAGTACGGGGGGAGGGAAACTGGCGTGACGCTTGCGACGAGACGGGTAACCCCGAAGCGCTCACATAGTGTGACCGCTCCGGGGATGAAAAATAAGTACCCTTAAGCACTCATGTAATATAGCGGGGGAAATCAAACTGTGTTCTTTTCAAAACAGATGCTCGAAAACTCTTAAGCGCTCATGTAGCGTAGCGGGGATTGAAGAATTGCGGCCGAGGTATTATCCGACACCTACCTGAAGCGCCACGTGGCGTGGAGGGGAAGGCTATGTCTCTTGGGTTTTTTCCTAAATGGGGGAGACGCTAGGAGGTTGCCGAATTTTTTCAACAAAGCAAGGGGACTTGGCATCAAACAAATGAGAACATAATTTGGACTAAAAAAATACAAGGGACTTAACATGAATATAATTGAATGAGAAAAAGACTTAAATCAAATTTGACCAAGAAGAATTGAACTTGGACAATCATAAGGACTTGAATCAATTTTGGACAACATGAAACTCGAGCATGAACTGGATTTGAGAAGAACTTGAATTTCAACTCAATGTGACTACAGGGAACAGGACACGATGCTTAAAATGAAATTATGATTTGTAAAATGATAATTTCTTGCAAATGAACAAATATAAAATTTATGGTGGACAAAGGAACTTGTAAACACTATTCACTCACAAGCAACCATAAAATTCATGCAGTCAATTTATTTGAGGTAATTGCAATGATCACAAGCATATGTGGAGTATGCAATGAATGCAACCATTCTCCTACAAGCATGTCTAAGGACATACGGTGAGTACAATGATAGTCAATATCATTGTATAAACAAACAAGTGAGATTCGCAAGTAATGAAGGTTGAAAGATGTATGCGATCACTTGCAAGTGGATACTAATGAGGAAAGTTCATCATGCAAGCTACAACCTATTCTTGAGGATGTTGAAAGGCTTATGATGCTCATCATAACCCACACACAAGTAACATAAAGCTTATGATGACCGTATTAGTCAGTTCATAAACTTGTGAAAAGAGTTTGAAGGCACACATGAAGAAGATCACAATGAGTGCAATGGGTCTCCTACGAACATGAGTAGAAAATATGTAACAGCCTACTTGCAAGCAACAGCAACAGAGGTGATCTATTTGAGAATGATTACAAGTGAATGTTGTAAGTATGGGAGATCATATATAGACACAACTGCAAGAACCCGTGGTAAATCCAGACACTTAACGGGAAATGGTAGGAAGTTCATCATACATACAACAATTGACCTACAACTTACAGAGATGATGGCAGAAGCCTTGCAATGCACACAGTGGTCCTATTGCTCCTTTATCGTGCTTTGATTGAGTTATAGGTTTTGGTGACCTGCTGAGCTTTTTAAACTCATTATATGTGGTTAAATGATTTCAGGTCAGGTCAGGGCAGGGGAGCAGGAGTGTGAGGCTAATCAGGATTCTTCAAATTCTGTTTCTTTTTATTTTAGCTATTCTTTTGTACTCAGGACATGATATATATGATTTAATTGTGTAGATCCTGAGTAGTGTATACGATTTTTGGGAATGAATATAGATGTGTACATTGATGTTTTAAATTATAGAATATGTTGTATTGTTTATTACTGATAGATGATATTAGATAGCTCTGGTTGAGATTAAAAGAATAATTCTTCCAATTTAGATTTCGGGGCATCACAACGATCCTCCTCTCGAATTGAGGATCAATTGTATTTTTGCTTTTTGTTTGCTTTGCTTTGAGTTATTTAATAAAATTACTATTTTCTTGAGTTGTTTTATTATAATCTTGTGTCTTTCTGCTGTTTTTATCAATTTCTTGCTAGGGTTGCTTGCGAACTCAAGTAGATCCGATAGGATTACTTGCGAACTCAAGTATTTCCTATCAAATTGGTATCAGAGCGTCGTCTTGGGACCAACGACGGCTGAAATTTCAAAATTTCAGTGGTAATTTCACATCCGGAAGACAAACTTCTTGCGATTCATAGGAAGGAAGATGGCCGGAAAGAAGGTAGAAGTTTTGGAAGGTGAAATTGGACAACTCAAAAATGATTTGGAGGGAAGATTTTATGATTTTCAAAATCAAATTTCTATCAACAATGAAAGGATGGAAGGAAAGTTCGCCGTCATTGAGATGTTAAAGAAATTACTTGAGGTGAAGACCACTCCGGCAGCATCAGAAGCAAGGGGGACTAACGGCGACCATGGAAGGAAGGGAAACCCTAACATGTTTAGGGGAAGGGAAAATCCGGATGTAGAAATCTTGGAGGGAGAAGATGGCATGCCTCCTCTAGAATCACTTTCTAGGGAGGAGATAAGCACCAGGTTCAACAGAAGGGCTGCTGAATTTCCAGGAAAGAGAGAGGATTTCTACTACCAAGATGCTGATTTTGAAAGAAGAGGAGAATCTGATGCGGAAGGGAGGTATGATCGCCGAAGGGAAGATCATGACAACTGGGGAGCACGTCCTCTTCGTGGATTTGGAGGTTATGGTGGATTCCGAGGGAATGGAGGCGATCCAAAGGTAAGGAAACTAAAGATGCCCGTCTTTGAGGGAGAGGACGGCCATGGCTGGATCTACAAGGTGGAACGATATTTTGCCATCAATGGGTTGACGGAAGAAGAGAAGCTAATAGCGGCCGGATTATGTCTGGAAGGAAAGGCGTTGGCATGGTATCAATGGCGAGACAGGAGGGAGCCCATTCAGACATGGAGAGAATTCAAAGAATGTTTACTCAAATGATTCCGAACTGACCGGGAAGGAGATTTTTATGAACAAGTCTTTGCTTTAACGCAGGAAGGGATGGTAGCAAACTATCGGGACAAGTTCGAGTACTTGGCCAGCAGGTTGGATCGGCTTTCGGAGACGATACTGGAAGGGAACTGGATGAAAGGGCTGAAACCGGAAATACGGGCCGCCGTGAGAGTATTAGAACCACAGAACTTGGGGAAGGCCATGAAATTAGCGCAACTAGTAGAAGACCAGAAGAAGATGGAGAAGGGAACTAAGGGGACTACTCAGGAGGGTCATATAGGATGACAACCACCTTCTTACCATCAAAAGGGCCAGCATCAGGAAGTCTGAAGGAAATAGCCAAGGAGAAAATCGGGGGAGGAGGAATTTTCAAAAAGCCAACTGAAAAGGAAATACAAGAGAAAAGGGCCAAGGGGTTATGTTTTAGGTGTGACGAGAAGTACATGCCAGAGCATAGGTGTAAGGACCAAACTCTTCAGGTTCTCACCGTCTGTGATGACAAGGAAACTGAGGAGGGAGGTGGAAGTGGGTTAAAAACGGAGGAAGAAAAAAAGTGGCATCTAGATGTGGCAGAAGTATCCCTAAACTCAGTAGTAGGGTTCACTCCCAATCATACTATAAAGGTGAAAGGAGAGATAGCAAATAAAGAAGTAGTAGTGCTAATTGATAGTGGGGCAACCCACAATTTCATGTCCACCCAGATTATACATCTGCTAGAAATGAAATTAGTAGATACTGATGGCTATGGGGTGATGATGGGTACGGGGAAGGTGGAAATGGATAGAAGAGTGTGTAGGGGAGTAGTATTGAGGATTCAGGGGATCCAAGTGGAGGAAGACTTCCTTCCCTTGGAGCTGGGAAGTACAGATGTCATTCTAGGGATGAAATGGCTACAGAACTTGGGAGAGACCAAGGTCAATTGGGGTACTCTGAAGATGGAATTAATGGTGGAAGGGAAAAAGAGGGTAATCCAAGGGGATGCAGGGCTATCCAGGGTTGGAGTATCTCTCAAATCTATGATCAGAACCATACAAGAGGTGGGGGGTGGATATTTGGTGGAGTTGCAACGCTTAGAGAGGTTTAGTGTGGGGGAAGATGGAGACATTCCGCTAGCAGTACAACCCCTCATACAACAATTCAGTGAGGTGTTCCAGCCATCTCAAGGCTTACCACCACTCAGAGAACAAGAGCACGCCATCATCTTAAAGGAGGGGGTGTCCCCAATTAATGTACGACCCTACCGCTACCCCCAAATTCAAAAGGATGAGATCGAAAAGTTGATCGAAGAAATGTTGGAAGCAGGGATCATTAGACAAAGTGTGAGTCCCTTCTCTAGTCCCGTCCTACTGGTTAAAAAAAAGGATGGGAGCTGGAGATTCTGTGTGGATTATAGGGCGTTGAATAAGGAGATGGTGCCAGATAAGTTTCCTATTCTGGTGATCGATGAACTACTGGATGAGCTGTATGGAACAGTGATATTTTCTAAGATGGATTTGAAATCAGGCTACCATCAAATCAGGATGAAAGAGGAGGATATACCAAAAATGGCATTCAGGACGCACAAGGGACACTATGAGTTCTTGGTAATGCCATTTGGGCTTATAAACGCCCCTGCCACTTTCCAGTCATTGATGAATAAGGTATTCAAACCATACCTATGGAGGTTTGTCTTAGTCTTCTTTGATGACATACTCATATACAGCAAAACCAAAGAAGAGCATCAAGAGCATTTAAAGGTGGTTCTCGAAGTGCTACAGGAGCATCGGCTCAAGGCCAATCTAAAGAAATGTAGCTTCGCACAAACGAATGTGATATATTTGGGACATGTGGTATCTCAGGAAGGGGTGGCAGCAGATCCAGCTAAGATTGAAGCCATGCAGAAGTGGCCTATTCCTAAGAATTTGAGGGAGCTGAGGGGATTCCTAGGACTGACAGGTTACTATCGGAGATTTGTGAAGGGTTACAGCAACATAGCCCTTCCCTTAATAGAGCAGTTAAAGAAGGATAATTTTATGTGGGAAGAAGCAGCTACTCAAGCATTTGAAAAACTTAAGAAGGCAATGACCACGGTACCAGTGTTGGCTCTACCAGACTTTAGTCAAACTTTTGTGATGGAGATCGATGCCTCGGGATATGGATTGGGGGCAGTCTTGATGCAGCAGCATAGACCCATTGCTTACTTCAGTCAGGTCTTGGCAGCTAGAGCAAGACTAAAATTTGTATATGAATGGGAACTAATGGCAATCGTGTTGGCTATTCAGAAATGGCGAACATACCTACTGGGTAGGCATTTTATCGTTAGGATAGATCAAAAGAGCTTAAAATATCCATTAAAACAGAGGATGGTGACAGAGGAACATCAGAGGTGGCTATCTAAACTATTGGGATACGATTTTGAGATCCAGTACCAACCCGGGTTAGAGAATAAGGCGGCGAATGCCTTATCCAGATGTGGGGGAGAGCTCCAGGAAATGGCCATGTCAGTTCCCCTGATGGTGGACTGGGGAGCAATCTAGGAAGAATGTACGCGGGATGAAGAATTAAGGAAGATCCGGGTGGATCTGCAAAGATATAGGAGCAGCCACCCAGGCTACTCCCTCGAAGGAGAGAGACTGTTATACCATGAAAGGTTTGTCATGCCACAATCTTCCATCCATATTCCCTATCTATTGCAGGAGTTCCATGGGAGTGCCATTGGAGGCCACTCAGGAGTAGAAAAGACTTATAGGAGACTGGCTGTTGAATTATACTGGAAAGGAATGCATAAGGATGTACAGGAAATGGTGGCAAGATGTGAAGTATGTCAGAAGAACAAGTATATGGCCATGGCTCCGGGAGGGTTACTGCAACCATTGTCACTTCCAAACAAAGTACGGGAGGAAGTGTCCATGGACTTCGTTGAGGGCCTACCCCGATCCAAGGGGTTCACTGTTATCATGGTGGTGGTTGATAGGCTGAGCAAATACGCACATTTCACCCCCCTACGACACCCTTACACCGCAGTGACAGTGATAGCAGCCTTCATTAGGGAGGTGGTTCGACTACATGGGATTCCAGAATCGATCGTATCTGACAGAGACAAAGTTTTCCTTAGCCAATTTTGGAGGGAGTTGTTCCGGTTACAGGGCACTATTCTCAAGAGAAGTACCGCCTACCATCCCCAAACGGACAGGCAAACAGAGGTCGTTAATCGGAGTCTGAAAACTTACTTAAGGTGTTTTGCTTCAGAAACACCTCGGATATGGGCCAAATGGTTGGCATGGGCTGAGTATTGGTACAATACCTCGTACCACTCAGCTTCCCAAATGACCCCTTTCAAGGTGTTATATGGAAGAGATCTGCCACAGTTAATACCATTTAGGAGAGGGAGCACACCGGTATCCTCCGTGGAACAACACTTGGAGGAAAGGGATAGAGTGTTGAAGGAGCTAAAGAAACATCTAATGAGAGCCCAGCAGATCATGAAAAAGCAGGCGGAAGCACACAGGAGAGATGTCCAGTTTAAGGTGGGTGAGAAGGTTTTCCTAAAACTGCGACCCTACCGACATAAGACATTGGCTAATAGGAGAAATGAGAAGTTATCTCCAAGATATTTTGGTCCCTATGAAGTGTTGGCAAGAATTGGAGAAGCGGCATACCGATTGAAGTTGCCCTCGTCGGCCACTATACATCATGTATTCCATGTGTCACAGCTAAGGAAAGCTATAGGGGAGCATACAACCAGTATGGAATTACCAACAACATTGACTGAGGAAATGTAAGTGATGATCAAGGGGTAAGAGATGACAAGGGAGGAAATAAGGAAGTGTTGATCAAATGGAAGGATCTTCCGAATTTTGAAGCTACTTGGGAGCCTTATGAGCGAATAAGGCATCAGTTTCCTTCTTTCCACCTTGAGCACAAGGTGGTTCTTTGGGAGGGCGATATTGATATGTCGGTTCCCCAGAAACCGACTCAGCCACAGCCGGCCCAGGTGGGGCCAGCACTTGTGTATAGGAGGCGAAAAAAAGAAAAGAGAGAGAGGGAGGCGGCAAGCCAATAAGGAAAGTGGATTTAATTAATTAAAAAGATTTGATATCTTTTGTATTAAATAATTAATGTCTTATATTATGAAGTTTTTAAGGAGGTGGAGATTTTAAGGAGGTGGAGAGAGCTATTTAAAGGGCATGAGGAGTTTAGGGAGAGGCATGCTTAGTATTGTGATCTCTTGGAGTCTCTTGGGAGTTTTGGGCTCTAGACCTAGTGTCTAGAGATTGGGAGAGAACGATCCTCCTCTCGAATTGAGGATCAATTGTATCTTTGCTTTGTGTTTTCTTTGCTTTGAGTTATTTAACAAAATTACTGTTTTCTTGAGTTGTTTTATTATAATCTTGTGTCTTTCCGCTGTTTTTTATCAATTTCTTGCCACGGTTGCTTGTGAACTCAAGTAAATCCGATAGGATTACTTGCGAACTCAAGTATTTCCTATCACCCTCATAATACAAATGCATCTAATTAAAGCACATTACGCAGGCATATGAAATTCTTGTAAAAGAGCATATAATATTTCATAGAAAGGGATTGCATGGCTAATTACCACACAGTATCGTATTCCAGCGGCTCTAGCAAGGCACCACAGCTCATATCTATAACCCTGCACATTGGATAAAACGAAACATATTGTAAAAACATATAGAGAGACCACATAATTAACAATATTAAGGCCATTAATATCAATGTACTTCTGCTAGTATAGTACATGCCGGTTTAAGCAGATGACGCTAATAAACAAGAGTACACTGTACGTTCATAACAGTATGCTACTGTATGAGGGTATCATTTAAAGTCTAAGCATGCCTGAAGACAAACCTCCAGTGGTTGCAGATAGTTTTTCATCATGGAGACAAGTTATACAAAAACCATTAGTCAATAATAAGTCAACAGACTCGAAATTAATTTTTGCCATAAAATTTATGAATAAATCAGAAAACTTTTATTACAGATACCATTTGACAAAGAGGTACAACTACGCTTCAATAGTAAAACACCCATACAAAAGAATCAAAGTACAAGAAATAGAAGGACACAAAATACAACAGTTTTTCAGCTCTAAATCAATGCGAAAAGGATTGTTCGGGTTAGCACATTCAAAAAGTAAATTCTGTGCTCTCAAAACCATATCATATTAAACTTAGTACATCATCGTGTTGCTAAGATTAAGCATGAAAAAAAAATCATTCGTGATGCTGAACATCTTAAGGTCTACAATTTCAAGTACAATTAAATGTTGCAATAAGTGAAACTTAAGCAATCGAAATTTAGAATAAGTAATGTAAAAACTATCAATAAAGCAATCAATCGATTTCTTTGATGAAAGCCAGAAATTATATTAAATTTATCCCAAATGATAAACAAATGATCATCGAAAATAGATATTAAATATTTTTTAAAATTAAAAAACAAACCTGATCATTTTTCACACCATAACAAGAAAATCATTCATCACATTTTTGACTAAAATCAATCACACTGACATGTTGTTGGCGAAAGAGAACATGGTAAGAGATCAACAAACACAAAAATTCAAACCTCATATCGGTACAAAGAGTTGACCTCCCTAAAATTGAGTAATCGCACTTGCACCGCTCTCGTAAAACTCAACATCAAATAAGCACTCAAGTTTAAGGAAATCTGAATTTTTATCAAACCAAATACTAATGATTACATGCCTCATATAATTACATACATATGACTTCTAGGCTAATTCAATTGCTTTAAATCCTCCAATCGCTGAAATCCGACACCTCCTACACAATTGATCATAGGGAATTTCAAAACCTGCAATAATAATTAGTCGCATAGGATACACAATTCATCCTTGGAACTGAAAGCCATGCTATCGCTGTTGGGCACAGCATTGAGGTTGCAACAAAGTCGGTACCCTAATAGTCGTGAGGGGTAAGATCATGGATAGAAAGTAGAGACAATAAGGAAGTCGGTTTCGTGCGTAGAAAATAAAGGCATAGTTGTGGGATTGGGGAGGGGGTTCCACGCCAATCTACATGTCTTGAAAAAAATACAGTTCTAATGAATCATGCATTTTATATATTGTAAGAAAATAAAGGCATAATTGTTTCACTTCCTACAATATAATCCATTAATCCTCATATAAAGGTTTGCCATGTGAGTGCCCAGATTATCTGAAGAATTAATCATTAGTAATGAACATCATTCATCACATGGTATGGTTTCAAGAACAAGTAAAATAATTTGGCAAAGTCATAGATGTATTCTCAAATAGGAAATTGAAAAAGAGAAAAATCCAAGCTTTAAAATAGCAGGTTCATAAAGTAAGCTAAATCAAATACATCAAAGATTAGACCAACACCAATACTTCCCAAAATTTATTATATATAAGCATCCATCCGAATGTGTAGTAAGATTTTATTGGCCCCGCCTTTCCAGCGCTTAATTTATTAAAGGTTCATGTGAAAAACTTTGAGCATTAAGACATACCATTACTTATCACCTAAAATGAATTCCACATATCTACTATTTGCATCAAAAATATGTATATAATTGTCATGATTAACAATTCTTTTTTGTAAAAATCTTCATACAAACTAGGTAAATCACAAAAATCAAACCAATGCCTAATCTAACAAAAGGCAAGTAATGAAAATTTTAAAATTATAGCATGTGTTCCAATGGATATTAAATTATTAATAGACACTACAATCAATTTCTAGAAGGTGAGAAGATTAAAAAAAATTCAAAAACAGACAAACTATATAAAAATGATATGCCTGTGGTCCTATGTGGACGAATAATCTAATGAAACTCAAAGAACTAAAATATTTTCATAAGAAAAAATTTTATTGATAAGTCATCAATGGTTATGCTAATAGATTGCTCAATCAACGATATTAGATATAATTGGTCCAATTTTATATTTAGAATATATTATATTTTTTTGAAAGTTAATCCTCAAATTAACATAACTAAACACGTTTTAGACTATATTTTTTTAGAATATTCAGTTTTATACTCAAGTTCTGACTTTAGCTCAATTTTAAATTCAATTTCATAAACATGATCTATTAGGTAAAAAAAATCAAATTCAAAAATATTAAATTATAATATAGATTCATATTATAACTACAAATCATCTTCTACATCCATCACATTCTAAAAAGAATATTCAGGAACTATAATTTCTTTGATAAAATTTGCCATACATGATTCTTACATTGGTGTGGGCTAAATAGGAAGATGATATGTTACAGAAATCCTACAGAAGAGTGGTAATTTTCCTCAATATCTAAAATTTTGATAAAGCCTAATGCAATATTTTTGGTGAATTGTAGTTTAATTCATCTTTAATTTCTTGTTTAAGGCTTTTAATAAAATATCTTATGATAACATAATAGTTTAGATGCAAGAGAATTTTTACTACAAGAAAAATTTTGCATTTTGCATAATATTTAAACACAAAAATTACTAGGATACAATTTTAAAATTGATCATGCAATTTTAAAATTGATCATGCAATTAATCACTATAATCACTTATTGACAAACATTCCTTTTTTAAGTTTATGCTTTATCTTAACCCATACAAATTTAACAATAGCATTTAACCAAAATTATCAACCATGTCTCACTACTTTCATTTTAGCAAATCTAAAACTCTCGGAATCAAACTGATTCTAACATTCAAAAAAATATTTCAAATTATCAATCCAATTTGAAATCCCTACAATTATATCTCTCATCATATGTAGAAATATAATTTTGAACCCCATGTAATCATGTGTACTTGTCTAAAATCATAACATATCTAATTTTGTTTAAATTATATTATGTTATTATTTTAATAGTCATGATTCTTATGTCCTACTTTTAGTTGACATGTAATGCAATCTTAAGTTATGATACTAATTTGTTGCAAGACGTCTTAAAATCTTAGATTCCTAACACAATTAAATGAAACAATGAATGAAACTCAAGTAATCAGGATGTGAGCTCTAAAACCCCCACCTAGCTCATTCATATTCAAGTGATTCTAAGTTAATTTTTCACAAGGCACACTGGATATTAAATAAAATGTTATCCAAAGATTTCACACTCAAATAAGAACTTTATGGCCTAGTTGAAGGTTTTCCATAGGTGCAAGTGCTATGGTTAATTATCTCATTTGTAGTCAAGCTAGATTCTTTACTTTTTATTAGATGACAAATTTGATCCATATCCCATCGTTCTATTTTAGGTTTTCATTGTCCCTATTCTACTTGGTCAGCAAAAGAAGTTGTCCCAACCTGATAGATTGAGCATTCAAGTGGACATTGTAGACCTAAGGGAAAGCTTGTTGAAGGGGCAATTTTAAGATAAGCTTGATTATTAGAGGGTTTCATGCCCTATTGTGTGTGTCTTATGGCTCATTAGAAAAATTGTATGCTTAGTTATTAGGGAACATTCATAATTGAGTCATACCCACAATCTAACAAAATCATTGCAATACGACAACGACCCAATCATGGCTCACATGTCACGGCCTTACTAATATAAAATTTTTATGTTATCATATGCTTAATACAGCACTGGCTCCTCATGAGCTTTTGTCAAACTCAAAATTATCATTCTTTTTAAACTAGCATGAAGGATTGATAGTTGACAACTCTGAGCACAACACCAATAATTGCTTTGCCTTCTTTTTTTTAAAATTATATTTTTTTTAAGGGGAGACTTTGAATTTACTTATATTCCAACCGGTTATGATTTTGATTTGCTTACACCCATTTAAGGAAAATAGCCTGAAATATGTTATCAGAGAAAAGGACCCAAAAATGAAATATTGTGATATGGTGAAATTGTTTCTCGCCCGCATAGAGAAATATGAAATCATTCATATATTGCGGGAGCAAAATACTCGTGCGGACACTTTTTCGAAACTTGTTACATCGCTGTTCGGTGATCTTTTTAAAAGAAAGTATATCGAAGAAATACACTTTCCTAGCATCGAAGGACCATGGGTAATACAATCAATTAACGAGTCAAAAGATCCTTCTTGGATTAATCCTATATTATATTTCTTACAAGGAGTGATACCCGAAGATCCAACAACTGCAATACGACTCTGAAGGCAGGCAGCTAACTTCGTTGTTATTAGTGGAGAATTATATAAACGAGCTTTCAGTGGATCATACCTTAAATGTCTTCCACCTTCAGAAGCTGATTATGCGTTGCAAGAGGTTCATTCGAGCATATACGGGGAACATTTAGGAGGAAGGGCATTGGCCAACAAAATTATAAGATAAGGATTCTATTGGCCCACTATGAAGTAGGGCGCACTTGAATTCACACAGAACTGTAATAACTATCAATTACACTCCAATCTCACTCATTTACCTGCGACTAAACTTTTGTCATTTCAAAGCCCATGGCCTTTCACCCATTGGGGGATTGATATAATGGAACTTTTTCCGGTAGCTACTGGGCAGCAAAAATTTATTATCTTGGCAGTAGACTACTTCATTAAGTGGGTGGAGGCCAAAGCCCTCACAAAAATTATAGAAGCAAATACAAAACAATTCGTGTGTAAATATTATTTGTCGTTTTTGCATTTCTGCAAAAATCATCACTAACAATGGAACCCAATTCAATGGGAAGGCCTTCACAGCATTTTGCAAAGACCTCTATATACAACTGGTGCACACAGCTGTGGTGCACACAGCTGTGGCTCATCCTCAAGCAATGAGCAAACATAGGTTACAAACTGGACTATACTTAAAGGACAGAAAACACATCTTGGAAAGGCTGGAGAGAAGTGGGCTGATGAGCTCTTGAATGTCCTTTGGGCTTACCACACTACTGCTAGAACTCCAACAGGAGAAACTCCGTACAACCTCTTCTTTGGCGTAGCAGTAATAATATAAGTGGATATTGGAGTCCCAAGCCTTAAAGTTCAGACTTTCGACTTCAACAATAACGAGGAAAAACTCCGTAGCCCTTTAGACTTTCTTCCCAAGGCAAGAGACATGGCGTCACTTAAAATTGTTGTGTATCATCAAAGAATAGCTCGCCACTATAATTGGAAGGTTAAACCTAATGTATCTCAGTCAGATATTTAGTTTTGCGTAGTCTTGAAGCGACTGGAAAGGGCCCCCAACGTAATAAACTTTTACACTTATGGGAAAGCCCTTATATGATGGCAGCCATGGTCAAACCTGAAACATTCAAGCTAAAAGATGTTGATGAAAAAATGTTGCCACAAACCTGGAACATCAAAAATCTTCGCAAATATTATCAGTATTTGTTATTAAAACTATTTTCTAATTCACTGTTATGTAGCATTCCTATTTCTATGAAACATCATGAAATTATTGTATTATCTTCTAAAATAGTAAAATTTTATTTGATCATTATCATCATTATCCTCTTTTCTAAACAGGATCATAGTAATGGTCCTTAAAAAATACAAAACATAATGTTGATTCAAGAAATACACAATATTAATTGCATATCAATCAATACATGATCAATCCTAGGGGGATTCGATCCAACCTCAACCATATAAGTTAATATCATCAGGCAATGTTTTGACAACACAACTTTGAATAAGTTTAACATCCTAAGATGATATTAATCCTTTCTTTGATTAATCATATAGGAATTCAATCTAACTTCTTCCACACAGGTTAATGTTATCAAGCAGTGCTTTGACAACACAACCTTGGATATGTTAAACATCCTAAAAGAATGTCTCTCAATTCTTTCAAATTAATAAATAAAAATTTTATATCATTAAACTAAATGAATCACAAATTCTTAAGTAAGTTTTCTTTTGCAAAGTTATAAAAAACTTCAATATTTCTTAAATTCAATATACAGGGAGATACATCTCTAAAAAATAAATGGTTATAAAAAAATCTCTAAGAAAAATAAATGAAATGCAACAAATAATAAACATCCTATGCAATATCAACATCATCATCGTTGAAAATAATCTTTTTCAGTTCACTTTCAATATCTTCATCGTCCGAATCTGTAGAAGAATCCTCGGATGCTTGACTGAGAGTAAGCCCTTCAATTTCAACCTCAGTCTTACGGTGAACCAATCGAACACCTTTCAAGAAACCACGAGTAAAGCCTTCTTCGAGACTCTGACGCTCCAGATCCTTCACTTCAACATCAAATAATTTTTCATAAGCCTCTTGAATGCGACTTTGGATCTCTCGGTGATAAGTTGCAGACTTCTTGAATTCTTCAATGGCCTTCAATGATATGACTTCAATATTCAAAGTGGTTGTTTCTTTCTTCTGAAGATGATCTTGCAACTTCTTGTTCTCTTTCTCAAGAGCTTTCTTCTCTAATGCAAGCATTTTCAAAGCTTCCATTTGCTGGTTAATCTCTGCATGAGCCTCAATCAACTCATGGCAGGAAAGGTCAGCTTCTCGATTTTGGAATAAGAGAGAGGTGGATATCATCGCCAATTCAGTTATACACTCCGTTAATTTGCTCTCCAAGGATGATGTTTTTTTAGTCTTTGCATCCAATCTTTGTATATACTCTCCTTGTAAATATTTAATTTTAACAAACACATAATTCTAATTATTCAAAATTGATTCAAATCGGGATTCCAATCCATCTTTTGAATCATCTGTAACAAGGAATTCAATTATGTTAAAAATTATAAATAAAAAAGAGAGACAAGAAGAAAAAGATTGAAATAACTCATGATTCCATTAGCATGACGTCGCCCGATGCAAATATGCTTCAATACATCTTATGGGATATGTATTCTTGAGGGTCGAACCTCAATATCTGAATCAAGATAAACTGTATCAATATTCAGGAGACGTGCAGCTTCCCTGCTTCCCCCATCATCTCTCGATAGGATCACTTTATCATTTGTTTCTCTCTTCTTTAGGAAGGAAGAATTGGTTACTTTTTGACCTTCTGAAACATGGCTGGCTGAACGCTTAAGAACACTAAAAGTTGTTTCATAAATCTTCTCAAATTTTTTCAGCTAAATTGCATGGGATCTTTCTGCCTGAGTAGAAAAGCCAACTTTAAAAAGACATTTCTCTGTCACACATCGACTAATATAGCACAGTTCCTGTTGAAGACTTTTCGTATCAGAAAAATTTAAAATTCTCAATACATCTTCCTCTCCTACATGTAAAGAACTTAACAGCTCTTTCAATCTATCTTTTCAGGAAGGCCCCACTCATTCTTCATAAAAAAGAATGAGTTACACCAATTCTTCGAAGGGTCCCTCGTTACAAAATCCAATCATTTCTTATTAACTCGACATAAAATTCGGTCATGAGAATCACTAGTAAATTTACATATTTTTTATAAATATTCTACAGTTAATGTTGCTCCATGTTCCCTAAAGAAGACTATCAAGCCCACTATAATCGTTATCGCTCTATATAAAAATTGGAGTAAGGCAACACTGCATGCTTTGAAAATATCGAGCAACTCGGGAGCTGGAGGAAACCTCAAACCAGCATGTAGCGTCATCTCATATACTGCTACAAATCCTTGTAGAGGAGCATGTGCCATATCGGTCCTCTTTGGAGCAATAATCAACACATCGTTCGGTACATGAAATTTCTTGCGAATCACCGCCAAGCTATCATATGTAATGGTGGATGCGACATCATCAGATCTCCTCTTATTACCATCATGAGCAGAAGAAATAATTTTGAAGGAATCCGTTAATCCTCCACTTGAAGAAATTTAGTTTTTGATGAAAAAAGATAAACGCTTGAATGAAGAAAATCAAAATATTATTACCAGAAGCATTCTCCGAATTTTTGGAGAAAGACCTCTTTGATGCTATATCCAAGGTTCTTCGTTGATTGCTAGCCTTGGAATTGTCGGTCATATTTGTCTCCAAATCCGAGAAGGACTAACAACCGTCAAAGCCCTCCGAGCTACAAATCCAAGGAAGAACCAGCACAAGAGGGTAATGCTTTGATCACCACCAAAGTTCTCCGAGCTACCAATCCACGGGGGAGCTAGGACCGGCACAAGAGAACAAGGTTTTGATCGCCGCTGACAATCTCCGAGCTATCAATCCAAAGGGAGGACCTGTACCGACACAAGAGATTGTGCTCTTCATCAAACCCAAATGGGGGTATTTATAGTTGCAATGAGGGAGAAGATAAAAAGTCTCCCTAAAAATTTCTATAATTTTTTTCAAAAATTTAAATATAATTTTGGAATTTTAAGAGAATTGCTAATTGATATAGCTCGTAACTTATTAATATAATTTAACCGCATTTATAAATCCTGAGAATGCTAAAGGTCAAGTAATGGCAATAATTTGAACGTTGGGAATTAATTATTATAAATCCAAACGGCATGATGAAAAGTTAATTTAACTAGCCACATTGTGATTTATAAGCATGTCATATTCCATATTAAAGTATTCTATGAAATAAATATATAATTTAAGTTATAAATAATTCTAGTATTTACCCCGTAAAATCATAAATAATTGGCTCATATAGTTAAGAAAACTTAATTTTTATTATTGATTGTTATGTTGACAAATAAATGAGTTTATAATTAAAAGTTTGATAAGTTGTTCATATAACATATGGGCCATATTCTAGGATGATTAAACATTATATATAGCAAAAATTCATGCATTTTAAAAAGTACGTACAAGTTGCATAAAACTTATAATCTGATAGTGATATAGGCGGTCATTTATTTATATAAATTTTGATTAATATGAGTATCATAGAACTTATGTGTTCCGAAGTGTTATAATTATATAAATTTACCAACAACTCGATTATATATATTACAGTAATTAAATTATAACTATATGAAATTATTGATATAGATACAATTCTCCATGTAACAGAGGAATTCAAAAAATCATTTCAGAAACTTTTGAATTTTTGGGAATTTGTAAAGTCAAAAAACATACTATAATAATAATCATAATAATAGTTTAATTACAACAATAATATAAATTAAATGTTTCCTAATAAATAAAAGATGGCAGCAGTATTACCTATTAAAAGCATATATATTAAGTGTTAACCTATATTAAATTTTGAAATACTAATATTAATTAATATTAATATTAATATATATATATATATATATATATATATATATAAATGATACAAAAATTTAAACGTATGGGTAGGCAAATCGTTGGGGCTAAATGGCTTGCATGAAAACTATAGTTATGAATAAAGCACAATATGTTGAAGTCTACCTATAAATTCAGAAGTCCACCCAGCAGCATGACGATGGACCAAGCAATATTCCACAGCATCGCATACAAGTTTATAAAAATAAAATGTTAAAAAGTGAAGCAAATCTTAGTAATTGGAGCTTCTCTCACTTTATCTATGATAATTTCAAAATCAAATTAGTCTAATTATTAGTAATATATATTTTATAAACAACTAAATATTATAGAATTTAAGATTAAATATAAAATCTCATAAACGCTTGAATACTAACTTTGTTTTTTTAATTTTTATATACCAGAATTGGTATTCATCTTATTAACAAATAATTTGTAAATTTGGACAAATTAATTATAAATTATGTTTGATTATTTTTGTTGCGTATGCTGGTCAACATCCAGGAGAAGGTATAAGTATATATTTTCGGACTTTGCAAGCTTCAACGTCCGAAAATAAGGGGACAACTGATACGTCACCAAAAATAGTCTTGATCCAGCACGAACCTCAAAGCAAAATTGAGTTGAAAGCTTCCAAAATTAAATATGGGATAATCCAAACTCCGATTTCAGCAAACTTATAGTCGAATTGAACTTCTCGAAAAGACGAACCCAACGACGCCAAAATCAATCCAATCTGAGCCCAAATCAAGGGTTCAAAGCATTTTTGGAAGGTTCAAACTATAATTTGGATTGTCAAACAAATTCTAAATGTGACATGTTGATAGTCTAATTGAGCGGCTCAACGAGACGAATCCAACGAGCCTAAGATCACCAAATTCTGATATCATTAAGGCATTCAAATAACCAGTAAACGGTCCACGATCAAGGGGATCAATATCGGTCATCCATTCAAACCACTCCCATCTTGACATTGATCCTTCCCATATTTACAAGTCATGTCACTCTCAAAAACTTATAAATAGGCCTCCATCCTTCACATGAAGGGGGTGAGAAGAAAAGAGGAAGAGAAGAAGAGAAGAAGGAGAGAGCTTAGGGAGCTATCTTGCCGCCGACCACCGTCGGGCTTCCGCCCGTTCGTCGACCACCTCTGAAGTTCTTCCCGACCACCGCCAGACTTCCGACCGTTCGTCGACCACCCGTCGAAGTTCTTCCCAACTTCCGTCCATTCGTCTACCACCATCAAAGTTCTTCCTGACTTCCGTCCGTTCGTCAACCACCACCGAAGCTCTTCCCGACTTCCGCCAGTTCGTCAACCATCGCCGAAGTTCTTCCCGACTTCTGCCCGTTTGTCGACCACCACCGAAGTTTCTTCGCAATCACTGCCAGACTTTTGCTCGTTCGTCAACCACCGCCGGAGTTCTTCCCGACTTCCGCTCGTTCGTCAACCACCGCCGGAGTTCTTCTCGACTTCCATCTGTTCGTCAACCACCGCCGAAGTTTCTTCCTGATCACTGCCAAACTTTTGTCCATTCGTCAACCACCGTCAAAGTTCTTCCCAACTTCCGCCCTTTCGTCGACTACCGTCAGAGTTCTTCCCGACTTCCGCCCCTTCGTTGACTACCGTCGGAGTTCTTCCCGACTTCCGTCCAGTCGTCGACCACCACCGAAGTTCTTCCCGACTTTTGCCCGTTCGTCGGCCCCCGCTAGAGTTCTTCCCGATTCTGCCCGTTCGTTGACCACTGCCAAAGTTTCTTCCCGACCGTTGTCGAACCTCCGCTCGTTCGTTAACCATCGCCAGGCTTCTGTCTGATTCTCCACTCTATTGTAATTCCACTGTCTCCAATAAAAGAAGTGAATCAAGCTTTGTAATTCATTCAAACTTAGTTGAACTTTCTCATCTGGGCCAGGTCCCGTGGTTTTTCCCTTTTCGGGTTTTCCACGTAAAAAACTTCTGGTGTTCTTTTCTATCTCAAATATTATTGGTGTGCCGGATTTATGTATATTGCTAAGACGTTTTATTCTTTTACTCTATTGCCGCGTATATTCTCGCCTGCAACAAATATAAAGATTGATCATATGAATCCCAAAATATAATATTTTAACGCTCAAGATCATCTAACAAAAGGCCTATAGATACACTTATCAAGTGGTATCACCAAGCAGCACAGATTAGCGGTGTTCCTTAAATATAATACCTAGATAGAAACAGAACATTTGACCTACCAACAATTTACACTATTAGAAGAGAGAAGAAAGTCGGAGGAGATGCAAAGTGTTTCAATTTCTGGTAAGTTTCAATGGTTCTTGATAACAGCAAAAATTGATAAAAAAAGGTAGAAAGTGGTAGCGAGAGAGAACAGTTAAATGTTACTGTGTTATTTGATTCTTTCTAAACCTTCCTATTTCCAGTGAAAGGAATAACAAAAAGAGGATACAAGTTAACTTTCATTTGTGGTCTTTCAGTTTTCATGGATAAAATGGCAACAGAACCAACAGAATTATGGGAAACAAAAGAAATGACTGCTTGAGACTTGAAGGCAGTTCCAAAGGTTTTCAATTTCCAAAGGGGGAGAAGGTGAGGGAAGCAAACAGCCTACAGTTTATAATGGCTTTAAAATAACACAAGTTAAATTGAATATGAAGGAGAAAATGAATTTTAATTTTAACATTGTGTTAATAGCACAACTTGAGATGTGTTTCTAATTAAAACTAAATTTAAAATGTGTTACTAGAAAAAAAGATCAATGTAAAATTCATAGTTTTAAAATGTGTTAAATTGGAGCGGTAAGTAAACAAAACTCCTCCAGAGGCTCTTTACGTTTGAATGGTTGAATAAATAAACAATATTAAATAAATCAAAATGTAAAATTTATTCTATGAAAAAAAAAACCTAAAGAATAAACAATTTTATACATTAGAGAATCAAAGCCTTGGAAGTTTTTCACTGGTATGAATTTTTTCAGACCCTATGCTCATCAGTGTAATTAACTAATTATGATCAATGCAAAATCTCATTATTTGACAGATCAAACGGTTCAATTTGCCTTTTCTGAAAGCAAAATACAATATATTTTAAACACTTTTTTTTCTTTTTAACTTTGTAAAACCTTGGGGCTAAAATTACATTGTATACACCTACTGTAGTGGTTTAAATTAAGCATACATTTTTAAAAAAGTAATAAAGTACATCTAACAGCTCATATAAATAAAGAAGCATCCTGGCATCAATGTACAACGCAAGTAGATCATAAATTAGTGGAGACCCATAAGAACGATCCCCTGCTTTTTTAATTATTTCATTTTATTTTGTAAAAGTTCATTCTTATCACAAAGAATGCTTTAGTATTTCAATAGTTCTGCAGTGTGCATTCCAAAAGTAATACTACCAAAAAGAGGCATAAAAAGGATAAATTCCCAATAGGCTTAAGAGTAACTATGCTTCAAATGTCAATATACTAAGAACTATTAAGATAATCAAAAGACCATTCATTAAAGCATAGCTTTATTTGAAAATAGTTTTATGATATGAAAACTGAATAAACAAATGCAAGGACAACGCCCACCTTAATGTTATTCAAGGAGTCCACGATGATAATATTGTCTTTTGACAAGGATCTATCAACTTCAGATCTAAGAACCCCCCTCAAATTCTTCTCAGCCGTCATATCTTCACAAAAATACATGTATAAAAATACATTAAAAACCAAATAATAAAAAAAGCAAGTGGAAAACAAAAAGGCAATTAGGACAGATACACTAGACTCCATGTAAGCCTAAATATGAATGCATGAAAAAAAGGAAAGAGTCTGACCCCAACACGTTAAGGCTATAACCACCACCAATAGGAAGGAGGTCATGACAGTGCCAAAAAAAAACCTTTGCCTATATCCTAATCAGAATTTGCATTCTAAGGCTAAATGATGTAAGATAAGAAGTGATTGTCATGGTACTTTTAATGTCATCATCACAATGTTTCTTTTCATAGTTTATGGTTAATCTCAATTTGTCTTCTTTTAATTATAATGGGAAATAATATCATATGTTAACTTAAGTAATGATTTAGTCTGAGCACATAGGATCTTCTATTATAAATAAAAGTTCAAGAGTCACATAATTGCATGTTACAATTATTGGAATGAAATTGATGCTAAGCATGCTTCTCCCTCTTAAGTTATGTACCTAATTGCCTCCACTTTTTCAAGGCTTCCAAAAATCTTTTGATGCATCTCTCTACGTTACTTTGCACAAGAACCCAACTTCATAACAAGAATCATCATTGACACAAGAAGATGATCAGTGTTGTGATGAAGATCAATTTCATGGAATCAACGAAGTTCTCAACAATATGCTTATGGTTTCTCATTCTTAAGCTATATCGATCACCATAATGGATACATCCCCTTCTCAAGACCTTCCATAGCTCATAATTACCCCTAAATGAATTTCTGAATGATAAATCAAACCCAGACATGTCAAAAAATTCATTTGTCAAACATTACACTGCCCCAACCAATTTTCTAGTTTGTTCTCAAAGTCAACATTCCTCCTTACTATGCAACTGTCATAATAGGTTCCTCCCCAATCTCTTTTCCTCCAAATGCTCTCTTGAAATTAAATTATTTAATGCATCTATAATATTTGTTCAAATTTTGAAATATAACCACTTCCACAAAGTCCTCCTAAAAATTCTAATTAATTAATTCCCCCTCTTTTACTCGATTCTCTCACTTTTTCTCTCATCTAACCCTCTTCATTCATTTCTCCCTACCCGACATCTCCCTCCTCTCTTTACCACCCCCCCCCCCCCCCCCCCTACCTACCCTCATTCACATGACCCCCTCTCATGAATGTATTTTTTTTTTTTAAATCCAAAGAATCCATAAAGTTTCTAATGGTGTGTGTTAAAAAGCACACACCAAGGAACATCGCTGTAAATATCATTTAGAAGCATCTCCATGACCAAAATAAAAAGATATAAACTAAATATTGTTCTCTGATGTAAAGTGTGAAGTTATGATAATTAAAAACTTTGGGATCCCTTTACAATTATTATAAACACTAGTTAGTGATTCATCATATATATAAATATATGTTTGACACACATTTCAATCATAAAGCATAACACATAAAATCACTTTTTTTATCAATCACTACAATATCTCCAATATCTCTCCAAATCTTAGTAAGTATCAGACATAAAACCCTACATTTATATTTTTTTCTCAAAGCTAACACCACTTCACTTTTTTTATCAATCTATAATATATATCACTATATTGTTCCAAATAATTTCTTTTTCAAATGTCTCGTTTAATATTTTTTAAGTAACATTTGCATCTTTCCTTGATGTAAATGTTTTCATCATTATTGTCCAAATTAAATTTGCAGTAAGTCGAGCATGGATCTGATCAAGCTATGTTGAGTTTGAATCCAAATGTATATGCATGCACAAATAAAATGCATATACACATTGTATGTATTTACATTTTGATTTTCTTTTAGTAAGTGAGTGTGTGCGTCTATATATATATATATATATATATATATATGCATGTAAGTATTTATATATATAATTCCACCAATGTATAAATGTTTGACCAGGCAATTGTCTTTAGAGTTTGAATATCGATCAAAATTGAATCAATTTTTGGCTCAATTTGAAGTTAATGAGTCATGATTGGCTTGAATCGAGATTGTATCAAGTCATTTTATAACCATACTTGGCATGGTTTGAGATTGAATTGAATAGAATTGAGCCAAGTTCAATTCCAGTTTAATTAAATACATATTGAAACCAAAAGAGCTAGTTTCTTTTGGCCTCGTGCCTCTTATAGTGTTAATATTTCATAATCAAACAAATTCATGGGCTCCTCTAAATTTTAGTCATTGAACTGGTTAAATCAATGAACTCTTCAAAAAGATTACTCCATGACTTAAGTGTTTGGCATCATCAAAATAAAAATCATATCAAACTCAAAAAATTAAACAAGTCAAAATATCTAAGTATGCTTGAAATGAGTAGAGCTTGCCTGATTTTTTTAATTGCAAAGTTGGATCCCTGGACTTTCATTTTAGAGATCTTTTTTTTTTTTTTTTTTGGATTGAATTAATGATCGTTTGATTTAAATATTCTCTTAGAGCTGATGTTTCTACTGCAAATAGCGCACAAAAATCATTTCCATACAATATTTCATAAAAAAATCTCAACTCCCTAATTATGAATTCAAACTTCAGGAAACAAGTTAGATGAAAACAATTTCATAAATCTACACCCCTAATGAATATCTACTAAATATTTCACACTTGGTTTTTCATAATCACCTTCCATGCCACCTAAACCTATTGAACTTTAACATATTACCACTACAGACAATGGTGGTAAAATACGAGTTCCATTCCGCTTCTATCCATGATTAAAAAAAAAAAAACAGAACTGAAATAGGTATTATAATTCCATGCAAAGTACTTCCAAGTTTATTTTATTACATTAAAAGTCCATAATCATGTTTGCTACAAAACGATTTTAACTAATCACATCAATGTAGAACCCAAATAATCACCCGTGAAAGGACTTCAATGATAGCACTTTTCCAGCAATTTACCACAACCATGGTCATCAAATAACCGTTTTCCCTCACATACCTAAATTATATAGGGGCAAAAAGTCATTATGTTGGATTAAACATCTTTTCATTGTAACCCTCCATTTTCTCTATTCTTGTAAATCCAATTATAGTAAAATCATGTAGCCTTTAAATTCTGAAAACTGTTGGGCACGATAGATGTTAAATGTGGTTAAATCCTAGTAAACTGATGGCAATATTTCAAATTTTGTTTTTAAATGAAAGAGAAATGGTGTAAATCTTACTTCCCAGTATTTACTAATTCCGGGATTTAGTTTAGAATAGGAGAAAAACGGGGTTGGGACTTAAAGAGTACTGGTATTTATATTGCTAAAAAAAATGGTTGGCAACCGCTATATCTTGCAAGCAAACAGCCCCTTCTAGGGCTTATGATCATAGTTACTTCAGCAAAACTCGGAGCAACGGAGGGAGAGAGGATTTACCTGCATAGCTCTGATTGCGGCCGAGATGGAAGGAGGATTCGTCAATGATTCGTACTCTCGGTTTCGGCTCCACGGCCTCGAGAGCGCAAACTAGGCAGCGTGCAACCGTCGACTTACCACTGCAAGGCTGCCCACAGATCACCACGAGCGCCATGCTATCTGGGTCCGGACTAAGCCACCCGGTTTATATATATATATATATATATATATATATATATATATATATATATATACACACGCAAGTTATATCAAAACTCTGCACATAATAATTTCTAATTTAATTCGAGATAATTTCAGATCAATTTTAAAAAATAGTAGGTGAGCTAATTTGAATTCCCGTGAAAATTAACAACAATAATGATTTAATATTATTATTTTTTATTATGAAATGTAATTGAATTATTATTTTTAATTATTTTTTGAGCTATTATGACTCTAAAAAGATATTCACATTCATTTTAAGTTTGTCAATGCTAACAAGATGTGATTTAATTTTTTTTTCTATTGTGTTGGATTTGATCCGGAACTTTTCAAGTTAATATTAAGATTTTTAGCCCATTTAATAAATTGGTTGTTTCATGTTGATTATAATCCGCTTGGGCTTTTTATGGAGTTGAACTCCAACCCGATTCAATAATCTAAATGGACACCCAATCTATTGACTGCAAAAGAGGTCAATTTGACACTAACTCGAGCTCACCTAAGCAACAATGGAGGGTGAATAGCGGTCAAATTGGCAACTTCATATCATATATATAGTTAGTGCGAGATAAAATGTTTGCATGTTAGTGGTTGATACATCTAAAGATCATAATCATTCAATCATCATTCAACTTTGTTCAAGCTTATATACATAGAAGCCAAAATTGATCAATTACTATTATGAACCTTTGATTCTTGATTAAAAAATTGCGTAAGGATATCATAATGTAATTTGCATCGCAATTGACTTGAATGTCATTGCATTTGCAGTAATATTAGAGCTTATATATGTTATAATAAATTACACTAATCTTAGTACAAATCTAAGGGCGTTTATTTCTCTAGAAAATAACCGCCTTGCCTCACATTAGATCTCTACTTTCCTTGGGCACCCAATGTTAGCCCATTGTCCTCGAAGATAATTAATTTAAAAACAAATAGTAGAAAATATTTATTGTCCCATACAAGTGTTGTTTCGATCGCTATTTTGAGAAGTTTTGATGTTTAACTCGTTAATTTTGATTTAGAAAAAAAAAATTAAGACAAAAAATAGCTGAAAGCATGTATGAGCAAACCATACGGAAAAAATAAGACTTGAAATTCATTGGATTTATTTTGATATTAGTATTATGTTTGAAAAGTTTGTATTGTGCTATTCTCAAGTTAAATTCAAATAGATTCTCAAGTTTTAATTTGAATTTATAAATTAAAAAAAAACTGAATTTATAAATATTTATTATCTATAAACAAAATAAAGATAATTAAAGTGTTTATAGATTTTAAGGAGGATTATTTAGTCCTTATTCATTATTAATATAAAATATTCCGATTTTACATTAATAACAAATGCAATATATTACACCTACATATAATTAATTATGTGTTTGGACAATCCTACAATTGGATGACTTGATTGTTGTTGTGGATGGTTAGTGGTCAACAATGTTCGTGTGGCAGCATATGTGAATGTTTATGTAACAATCCAAAGATATGAAAAACATTTTAAATGAAAAAAATGAATTTTTGAATTGTTGGTTGAACTATAGCGCTTCGACGTTTTACATGTAAGCGCTGTGGCGCTCGGATTAAGAGAACCTGTAATGCCCCAGAATCTAATTTAGAAGAATTATTCTTTTAACTTTTAATTTATACAATCAGAGTTATCTAATTTCTTTTATAAATTTAAATAATAGCATAAATCAAACTATCGATCAAACATCAATATATACATATGTAATTCATTTCCCAGAAATCATATACACTACTCAGGATCTACACAATATCATAATTATTTTTTTCCTGAGTGCAAAAGAATAACTAAAATAAAAGGAAACATAATCTGAGAAATTTTGATCTGATTTATCTCACACACATGATCTTCTATCCTGACCTGAAAATATTTAATCACATGTAATGAGCTAAAAAGCCTAATAGGTCACAAAAATCTATAACTGAATTCAAAATACGGTAAATGAGCAATATACATGTCAAATATCAAATCATAGCAGTTGCATTCATATGATCGTTGAATCAATACAAAAATATTAAAACTCATATGTAGTAGTAGTAGAATCTATAAATGGTAAAATAGTACGATACGAAAGCCAATAAATTAGTACCAATGTCAAATCTATAAAGCAATCATCGTATCAAAGCGGTAAAACTAAATCATCGGTAAAGCCTGTCAAAATCATATCAATGCAGTAAAATGTTATAGGAGTGTACGCATACTATTCAGTTATTCTATATCAATATCAAATTAGTATATTATGTGCATAGTATGTTACACCAAACAAGTAAGAATTATGGCAATCATAGTATTTTTCAGTATCGTATCAGTAAATTGTTTGCTCGATAAACAAAGTCGTCATTTTTTATCCATCGACACAGTAATCATCTCCTTATAATTCACAATCAATATCACGTGAATCAGTAAAGAATAACACCAAGTCACAATATTTAAAAAAAAAGCTTGTCGGTCCACCATCTTATACAGATCAATCAGCCCCCAACTAACAGGTCAATCAGTCTTTACTTGTCTTTTATACTTACATTACTATCATAGTGTTATAATAGTAATCTCAATCACATATCCATATTCATTTCTAATACATTGCAACATTTTAAGTATAATTGAGCTTAATTCAAAAAGTGTCAAAATATCCTAATGGTAGGCAATAGAAAATCCTACTGAGCAAAAAGTTATATTTTTAAAAATTAACTAAATTACTAGGGATTGTATAAAATAACATTCTAAAGTTTTATTGAACTAAAGCACAATTTTTAGATGTCAAAATAAATTTTTAAATAGATAAAAATTATTACTTTTTCAAAATCACCCTACAAAAAATATCAAATAAATACTCAAAATATTCATAATCTCAATCTCTATAACATATAAAAAGTTACACAGTGAAAATTTTACCAATATAAAATTATCCTCATTTTTTGTAATGAAAATATAAATTTGATAAAAAAATATCAAAAATATAAAATTTTAAAAATTAGAAATATGGTAAAGATTCCTTACAGTGAGACGAGCAGATCTCCCAATAACGTCGACGGCCAAAAATTGCTCTACGACCTCCAAATCTGAACTTCTATTTTATCTCTCAAACTTCCCTCACCCAAGCTCTCTTAGCCAAAATGAAAAAAAGGGAAATGAGGTTCAATAAAGTTAAGTAATGCTTTAAAATATTTGTTAATAAAATAATAATATAATTATATAATTTAACAATTTTAGTATAAAAATTCATATAAATTCTTTTAGGGCTTCAAAATTATTGAAAAATATCCATGAAATAATACATTTTATTTAAAAATTTATGATGAAATCAGTTTGCAAAACGGAAACCTGACGGTCCCAAAATATTCACTTGTACCGACAGATGCAATCTCTTAAGGATTTATATAAATGCCCAAAAATTATTAAAAAAATTATGTAATTAGAATACTATAATATCAATATGATGGCAAATATGATTTGTGATTTAGACTTATATTGACTCTAAAAAAAATTATGTAACTGGATTAAAATATTGGCTATTATAATAAAGTTTGGGCTGTTACACCACTGGGTTGTGCCAAAAACCACAATCGCGATGCTAGTGTCTCTGTTCTACAATAAATCTAATTTTTGCATGCGATGCTACAACATTATGCCACTAAAAATATTTTTTTAATATTTTTTCCTTAAATCCATTGCCACCTCTCCCTCACTCCCCCACTTGCATGGCTTGCCTGGGAAGAAATGAAGGAGAAGAGAGGGAAGAGTCTTCCGATGATTTTTAGCCTCCATTTCTTTTATAGAAAGTGTTTTGATCATTGTAAATAACTATTCTCTTACTTCTCTTTTTGATGATTTTGATTTCTATAGATTTATCTCTCCTAAATCAGCTAAAACTGTATTATTTCCTGATTTTGTGAGCTTTCACTGTGAAACTTTTGATATATTATAAATTTGATCATTCTAAATGATTTGATATAATTTTCTTATATTTTTATCGTTTAAATTTGTGTATAAAATTTTCTCTGTGAAATGTTTGTGAAAATGTGTAGTGAAAATTGATATATTGTGATTAGTAAGATGTATTAAATTGTATGACGTGTCAAAATGATTGATAGGTACTGGAATATAGTACTAGATTGATTGAGAAAGGAAATGATATACTGTATTGATATTGATATTGATCTGATAGAAAAGGAGGTGCTGATTGATATCAGATATATAGTATCATAACCCTATGACGATACAATAATATAATGATTCCATAGCAATGATTGAGAGTCATAAGGAGACGGAGATTGATTGAGAGTCGTAAGTGCATAAATAATATACCCTCAAGATACCCTCATATGAATATCTAATAGAATATTAATTATTGACTATAGAATATTGATTACTGAATGATTGCTCATTAATATTACTGATATGAATTACTGTTACTTACTTATACTATAGCTTACACTGTATTAATATTGTTTATTATTGATACTATTACTGTTCTTGATAATACTAATCACTATTACTGATATGGATCACTGTTATTGATAATGTGGACTACGATGTGATGTGTTATAAACTAAGCAATTAGTAAGAATAACCGGCATAGATATTGATGCATAGATTTTTTTTATATGATTTACAGCACATTATTTTACTTTTTTCTCGCATTGATTTCAATTGTAAGATCTTTTTTTACTTACTGGGCTATTCACTCATTACGTGGTTTAAATGATTTCAAGTAAGGAGCTTGCAGCTTGAGGTTATATATGCATGTAGTGATGCTAGTGTAGCTTTTATGTCAGTTCTTTGGTTTATATATTCTTTTGTAGCCAAAGTGGCTATTATATATATATTATTTTGGACTCTACAATTATAATATAATTATGGACTATAGAAATATGAATTTTATTTTTTGTTGTTTATTGGTTTTCTTTTACAATGCAATTAAATGGCTCTGAATGTTAATACTGATCTGATTTTAATGGTTGATTAATGAATTGAATTAATTGAAAAGAAAATAAAGATTGAAAAGAAAAAGGAAAAGCAAAATTCTTTCACTATAGATCTAGGGGTGTGACAATCTCTAAATGGTGGATGTTAGTGTGGCAATATATGTGAATGTTGAAGTATCTAAATGGTGAAAATAAGCCTCTATCCTGACGAAACAAGTGCAATGGGTTTAAAACATAAATATTTGGCTGATATCTTATCCATATGAACATTTGGGTTGTAGATCATATTTTATCATAATTGTCAATTATTAATAATGATTTTTCTATGAATTTTGTTTGTGTTAATGAGAGTAAACAAATGGCATTAATGGATTACAACTTGACCGACATTACAAGTCATAATCATTTTAAGGAGATGTGAAGATTGAATTTTGGACTGATGAAAATGATGTCAAAACGCTTTCATTTATATGATGAAATGTTTTATTTTCATGTAGCAATTTGATGAAATGAATGACTATCAATTTTATCACTTGTAGGGGTTACAATAATTTCGAGAGGTTTTGATCATTTTTTTTTCTGGTGAGCTACATGTATATTAGAATCCTCATTACACACTAAAAGGATGATCCCAATGGCATTTTAGGAGTCCAACATCACCCCTTATGTGTCCATATTCATTTTATGAATTGTAAGAGGAAGAAGGATGGCAGTCAATCCCCCAAATAAGGTCAAATTTGAACTTATGAGTTCAAATCAATCTCATTTGTCACAATTCAACTGGTTCAACACCTAAATGTAATCTAAATTGTGTGATTTTGATTTCATTCAATTGCCTTGTCAAATCACATCATCTTGATGATAAGTTTATTGAAATTGGCGTTTGGGTGACTTTGAAGGAATTTCTTAAGTGTTTTCATTCAATAATAAATATTTTTTTAATTAGAAAAATGTAAAATTATGATTGATTAGATTGATTCCATGAGCCACATAACTATTTTACATTATTACATCCACATTTGAATTTAAATTTAATTATATTAAAATAAAATTTAAAGTTCATTTAATGCTACTTAATATTCAAATGTTTCACTTAATAGTTGTCAACATATGGCATATACAATACAAATTAACACTAAAATTGAAATTAAGTTTATTTGCTCAAGATTTATTCATTTATTTAGGGAAATTTAACTTAATATGCTCATAATACCTAAAATTGGAGAAATATGCTCATTGAGTCATTTTTTTGGGGAAATATGACCGAAAGTTTTTGTTCTGAATAAATTACTCCAAAAATTCAATGAGCCCCTCATGGATTATATAAAAGTTGATCAACCATTTCTATTTTCACAGCTTTATTTTTCTGCGACAATTCTTGTTCGCTAGTAATAGCTTTGAGGCAAAATTTTAAGGATACATTTTTTATCTCTATCTCCGATGTCTTGCCTAAGAATCTAATTAGAAGAATTGTACTAATCATAATTAACTCATCCTCATATTAGCATACAAGAGCCAACCAAACATCCATAATTCAGGAATACACACACACACACATTTTATCCAAAAGAATCATATAGAATAATGCAGTACCTTTTCAATTCACCAAAATATATACATAACTAACTGGATTATACCAAAAAAAAAAAAACCTTTATGTTGAATGTACCCTCAGTCAAACTTTAACTTTATATCAACCCTTAATCAAGTCTGTCAAGGCTTTACCTTTCCTGAAATGATATATAAACATATAAATTGAGCAAACCAATTGCTTAGTAGACTACATAGTTCTTATAAAGTAAATCAAAATCAACATTTACAATAATTTACATATAAAGCAACTGAAGGTTTTACAATTTAAATCAAAGTAATGTTTATTGGTGTGAGACTTTATCATTTAAAAAGGTAATAACGTGAACTTTACTCATACTTTCATAGTAAGACTTCATCAAAAGTGATAACATGTACATTACTTGAACTTGAACATGAGTATCAAAAATACTAACATGAACATAGTTACCAATACAGATCACATGATAAACTTAACATGCAACATATGAAATATGGCATGAACATATCTTGATGTCTGCTTATATCTACACATCTAATTATATCTTCACTTGATCATAATAGCTCGATTCCCCTTGTAACTCCACTTCCATCAGTTCCATGTATACTTCTACTTGATCATCTCATATCTATTCAAAATAGATGAATGAAAGCATATATACATATACGTGTATCCACAGACCATTATAACTCCACTTATATTGCACATAACATAATATAGGCATCACATCCATTTATTCTCCTCTACATGCCATGCACATTTAAATATCAACATGTATAAGCAACAGTTAACATGGAAATAAAAATGCATGAATTGTCACATGTATGACATTTCAATAAAGAACACATGTAAAATTTACATACATATTCGATAGTAGCCATTTAGAAAACTATTTATGGGGAATATTTATAGCATGATTATAAAATATTTAATAAACTGTAGGTAATTTCAGAATTATCATATACTCATATAAATACTCGAAATAATGCATAGATAAAATGAATAAGTGAAAATCTATATTTTTCTTGTTAAAATGACCAAAATAACAATTTCTACGACATATCAAAAACTTTACGTTGAAAAGTTTCTTAATTTGATAAAATTATATAAAACTCTAAATCTATTTTGATATTAAATATTTTATTTCGAAAGTTTTCAACTTGAATATGCCTCGAGATTCATGCTAGATCAAGATGATTTTTGGTGGCATATCAATTTTGATATTCAGGATTAGTTATACTCAATTCTCAATAAATTTATAGTCAAAATGTGGTGTTCAATGAGATGAATAAAACAAGCTTAAGATTACTTGATTTCAATGTCATGAAAACACTCAAATATTAAAAAATATCAAATGACGAATGGGGTCATCTTACGCTATATGATGAAGAGCTGAAGATTTTGACAAAAAATTAATCAAAATATCATGCAGCAAATCTATAAATAGATACTCATTCCATACATGAAGGGAACCTCGAGTTGGATAAAACTCACAAATTTAAAGAATTTTAGAGACAACTTGTCGATCGATAATGATGATCATCATTAATGATTGTTATTGCCTGACCATCGTGACTTGACCATCGTTGTTGTTTTCATCAACTGATGTCAATATTTGCTATCACTTGACTATTGTTGCTCTCCATCAACTGACATAAACAATCATTGTCACAAGACCATCTTCTTTGGTCATTGATTGGCCTTGATGCTATCACCCAAACCGCTTTTAGTCAAACAAACAACTTAAATTTTGTAACACCGCCTTCTCTTGTTAGGGGAATGACAACTTTCAGTAATCTTCACCCACATCATAAATTATTTCATCTTGAGCCATGCCTCACATTTTGTCCTTCAAAAAATTTTCACTTAAAGCTTTTGCACTGTAATGAGCTCATTCTATCCACACGGGTTAGAATTTTTGTCCAACAATAAGAAAAACAATTTACACGCTATTGTAATAATTTTCTTGGCACACAATAATATATAATAAAAAATTTGTGTCAAATTTTTTACCTATTTTATCAAAAATAATTGCATAAATAAATGAATAAGTCTTTATTTTTTGAATTAGATATGTTGCATCCTAGAATATTCTCAGCGGTAGAGAAATATAAAGTTTAACGTCTTAGCTTTATACGAAGATCTAGCACACAATCAGATAAAAAGATAGTGTGCAATATTTATAAGAGATACCAAGATTTTTACATGGAAAACTCTGAATAGGGGAAAAACTACGAGGCCTTGCCCAGTCTGAATGAATCCACAAGCATTTGTAGTTGATTACAAATGAGGCCCTTTATTGGGGGGAAGGCCTTGGCTTGATGTAATAAATATACATCATATAGAGTGCATTACATGGTGGGAATAAGAAGAATCACTATTAATGTGTATGTTTGGTTGGAAGGACCATAGTCGGTGGATGACGGAGGTCGGAAGGACCGTAGTAGGTGGGTGACGAAGGTTGGAAGGATTGTTGTCTAGCGACGGAGGTTAGAATGACCGTAGTCAGCGGGTGACGGAGGTCGAAAAGACCCTAGTCGGCGGTCGACGGAGGTTATAAAGATCATTATCTGGCGATGGAGATCGGAAGGACTGTAGTCGGCGGACGACGAAGGCCAGAAGGATCGTTGTCTGGTGACGGAGGTCAGAAGGACGGCAGTCGGCGGGCAATGGAGGTCGTAAAGACTGTAATCAGTGGGCGATTGAGGTCATAAAGATTGTTATTTGGCGACAGAGGTCGGAAAGATTGTAGTCGGCGGGCGACGGAGGTCGGAAGGACCGTGTCACATGGAAGTTCAAGAATAATTGGAAACCGGGTGGAAGACTGGCGTTAGTCGGCGGCTGAGTGTAAGTCCAGTGTTAGTCGGTGGCTGGGCAAAAGTCCGACGTCAGTTGGTGGTCGGGAAAAAATCTGGCGTCAGTCGATAGCCGGGAAAAAATCTGGCGTTATTTGGCGGCTAAGTAGAAATCCGACGTCAGTTGGTGGCCGGGCAGAAGTCCGACTGTGGTCGAGGAAGAGTCTGGTGGCAAGAGAACTCTCTTCCTTCTCTTCTTGCTTGGGCCCCCTTCCATAAGAAATAAGGGGTATATTTATAGTTTTCTGAGAGTGGCATATCTAATAAATAGGAGGAAGATCAAGGGTAAGTTGAGAGTGGTTTGAATGGACGACCGATATTAATTCCCTTGATTTTGGATCATTTATTAGACATTTGAATGCCTTAGTGATGTTAGAATTTGATGATCTTGGGCTCGTTGGACTTGCCTCATCGAGCCGCTCGATTCGACTATAAGCATGTCAAGTTTGGAAGTCTTTTGATCATCTAATTTATGGTATGAACTCTCCAAATACACTTCAAGCCTTTGATTTGTACTCATTTGGGCTCGGATTGAGTTGAATTTCGTGTCGTTGGGTTTGTATTAATGAGACGTTCAATTCAACTATAAGTTTACTGAAATCGGAGTTCAAATGATCTAAGATTTAATTTTTGAAATTTCCAGCTTGATTAGGGCTGCAAGCGAACCAAGCGTTCAACAAGCTACTCGTTGCTCGGTTCGATTAAAGCTTGTTTGCGATCATTTAATTAACTAAACAAACAAACTTGAACAACATTTAAAATACTCGATCCTTAAATAAACAAGCTTGAATACTAATGTGTTTGGTTCATTTATGTTCACGAACAACATCATTTGAAGCTCGTGAACAAGCTCGATTCGTGTTCGATTCAAAACTCGTAAATAAGCTCGATAAAAACTTGATTAATATTTAATTATAAAAATGATAAATATACATAATTGTTGCGGACTCAAATATACGCGGCGATAGAATTTAAATTTCCGTCTCAGCGTTGTACGTATATCCAGCACACAAACAGAAGAATAAAAGAACACCAGGATTTTTACGTGGAAAGCCCTGAAAAAGGGAAAAAACCACGGGGCCACGCCCAGTTGAAAGAGTTCCACTAGTGTTATTTGAAATACACGAGGCTGATTCGTCCTTTAAATTCAGGACGATCAGATTACAATGAGTATCAGTTACAAGGCCAAGCAGAGTTCCGACGTCACTCGGGTGTCCGGCAGAATTCCGGCGTCGCTTGGAAAGAAGTCTGGCGTTACTCGGGCGTCGGGTAGAATTCTGGCGTTGGGCAGAATTCCGAGGTTGCTCCCGTGTCGGGCAGAGCTCCGGCGTCCCTCGGGCGCCTGGTGGTGCTTCGGTGGTGTTCCGGCGGAGTTCCGGCGGTGTTCCGGCGGTGGTCGAGGAGGAGCTGTTCCCTCCTAGGCTTCTCTTCTCTTCCTTCTCTTCTTCTCTTCTTGGTTTGAGTCCCCTCTTAAGAGAAATGAGGGGCTATTTATAGTTTTTCTGGAGTGGCATAGCCCGTAAATATGTGAGGGATCAGGGGCGAATAGGGAGTGATCCGGATGAACGGCCGATATTGAATCCCTTGGTCGTGAACCGTTTATCAAGCATTTGAAGGTCTTAATGATATCAGAATTCTACGATCTTGGGCTCGTTGGATTCGTCTCGTCGAGACGCTCAATTCGACTATAAGCTCGTCAAAATCGGAGGCCGTTTGGTAACTCAAATTGCTGTTTGATGCTTTCAACAGTGCTTCGGGTGCTTGGTTTGGACTCATTTGGGCTCGGATTGAGTCGAATTTGGTGTCGTTGGGTTCGTATTTCCGAGACGCTCAGTTCGACTATAAGCTTGCTGAAATCGGAGTTTAAATGGTCTCCGAATTAATTTTTGAAGTTTCCGACTTGAGTTTTTCCTCGAGATTCGTGCCCGATCAAGATGATTTTTTGGTGATATATCAATAATATAAATATGCCCATATTTATTAGATTATTTATTTAAGATGTTCATAAGCAAATATAAGATGAATCATAAATTATTTATTCGTGAACAAGCTCATTTAGTAGCTCGAAAGCACTATATATATATATATATATATATATATATATATTCATGATCTTACTCATTTGATATCTCAAGAATACTCATTAGATTTGTTCATGAACGTGCTTGTTTGATGGTTTAAAAAAATTTGCCAAATATGTTTACAAACATAACTTGTTAAGGCTTGTTTGTTTAAAGCTCGATAAGCATTAAATGAACCGAACATGAACCAAACATGAACATCATTAATTTAAACGAACCAGACACGAACACACATAATAAATCTCGAATCAAACATGAATCGAACTTGAACAAACTGATAATAAACGAACTCAAGTATGAACACTCACATTCTCGACTCGTCTCGGTTCGTTTGCATCCCTAAGCTTGATTTTGCCTCGAGATTCGTGCCCGATCAAAATAATTTTTGATGATATATCAAGATATATATTTTTTATTCGTATTGAAAGTATATAATTAAAATATAATCATTTTTAGGAGTGTCAAAATTGATCAACAGATCGGATTCGAATCCGATCTAAAATTGATCAAACCCGAATCCAATTAATCTAAACTCGACCCATTTAATAAACAAATAAAAAATCAAACCTGAACCCAATCCGCTAGTAACTCGAAACTGGCATGACAACTTGTTATAATTAAAAAATATTTTTATTAACTTATTAATCATATATGTTTTAGATTAATTAATTAAAATTCAAAAATAAAAAAAAGTATACTAATAAAAAAAGGTTAGGAAAAAATATTGAACATGTCATTTATTCAAGTCAAATTGAGTCAACAGATCAATCTGAATCCTACTCATTGAATCCGACTCATTTAATAAATGAATCGAAATATAAGACTCAACCTAACCGATTTATTAAAAGAGCTAATCTGAGCACAATTTTCTTAGATTAAATTCGAATCATATTATTCATTAACACCTCTAATTATTTTAAAGGTCTTTATTATACACGTAATTAACAAACGATAATCAATATAGAATCGATACGGCGATATCAAAATTTGACTAGAATCTGTACATGCCTCCTGATCGTTTTCTTTTTGGTTGGTAGATTATACTGTGGGCCCAACCGCGTAAAGGCCACCACTTCACTGATAAAGACGAAAACAAGAAATAAAACCATCACCTCGAGATCTACAGCCGACGCCGCCGACGAAGCTCTAGCTCTTAACACCCCAATTTGATCTTTCTCGACCATCATCGATTCTCGTATTGCACGGTATTCTGAGCTAAACCTAGAGCTTTAGTTTAATGGCCGGGGGAGCGTCTTCATTTGGGGGCGTAAACCCTAACGCCGTACGATTGGTGTTTGCGGTGATGGCGCTGGGCTTGGGGGCTTACATCGTAGGACCGCCGCTGTACTGGCACCTAGTGGAAGCTCTGGGACGAGCTTCCTCCTACTCGTCTTGCTCACCATGTAACTGCGACTGCTCCTCTCAGCCCCTACTTGCTCTTCCGGAAGGTATTCGTCGCTGTTTTCCCTTTTCAGATTAGGGATTTCTCATTGTCGGTTGCTTTTTCATAGATCTAAGCTAGTGCAGAATGGAGATGTACTAGTTAGTTCATGAGATATCGCCTTTGCTTTGCTTGATTATGATTTACTGTTGTATTTTGTATTGTTGTATACTCTACTGATTATGAGCTATATGTTTCTAATTTCTTGCAGAATTGACCAATTTCACGCTAACAGGTTAGTCTATATCACCCTCATGACCTTTTTGCGCTTTGTTGGTGGTGTTAGAAAGTACTTTTGTTATGTTGATTAGCTTTATGTTTTTTTTTATTTGATACAATTTATCACCAATGAATAATTTGATGAGCTTTCGGTATGATAGCGATTAATCTTTTGTGGCTTGGTTTCTTTAATTTGCTGGTGAAATGAGGTCCGTGAGCCTAAAAACTGCTATTATGCTGTATCTGGATTTTCTTTCTATTTTCACGGCATGGATTTTCTTTCTATTTTGTCGTACTTGCTTGAGTTGGTAGCTGAACACATACATAGATCAACAAGTATGGAGTTTAAATTCCTTGGATAATTTGGCCAATGTGTGTTCCTAAATTTATGTTTGAATATCTCCTAGTTGTAACAAATTTATTCAGAACAAATCAGCTACCATATAAAAATTCCTTAAATCTCATCTACTTTGTTGTCTGAGTTGTTATCTTATCCCTATGTTCACCTATTTCCCATAGCCTATTTAATGATCCAACTATTGTTTTCATGGTTATATCGAGGGAGGTAATTGGATTCAAGCACTTATCTAACAAGTATCGTTTTCTGGTGACCAGGTATGATAGTTATTAGAATTTAGTTATGAGTTAGTAGGTGATCAACATTCTTCTATAAGTGCTTGATGAAGACTGAATATGGAGATTTGCAACTCAATGTTGATGGGTGCTAGCGATCAGGCACTCGAGGTCAATGGATCAGAAACTTTGAAGATGGAGATTTGTTTATGTTGACTATGGCCGAGGAGATTGGTAGTGATTGGATCAAAGAAATATGGACAAATTATGCATATAAAGAGCCTTTTTTCTTACACCGCTAGCAAAATGGCCGGTTGTCACTCTCTATAATCTGCCTTAGAAAATTTGCATTGTATTGAATAAATGGGGGAATTTTAGATTTTAGGCAATAAAACCATCATGTGCATCTAAATATCTGAAGATTCATCACCAAGCATTTCAAAGCTATTAAATTCAATCATATCTACACAATTAAATACACCCAAATAAATATGATATTAAGAGAGGTCCAAATGACTAATATTATAATTATTGTAAAAAACACAAAGGGAGGTTCTAAATTAATTTTACCCGCATAATCGTAGCGGCCACACTACCTGAACTCCTACAACAATTGCCTCTTATGCACTTTAATAATCTGTAATGAAAAAAAAAAAAAGAAAATAAAATGGCGTGACTTTATAACTTAGCAAGTGGCTAAATCATAATATAATAGTCACTGGACAAAGTACCAGATACATGATACAGCATGTATATAAGATTTATAATATATAATATGTGCATATTTATATACAATAGCGGCGTAAATAAAAAAGTAAATAACCATAAGTTAGTATGTTATAGGTGTTGGGGATGAGGAGTAAGTACCACAATGATGAAACAAGCAAGAAAGTAAAAACAATGAAAAATAAAGGACACCAAGATTTAATGTGGAAAAATTCAAAATAGGAAAAAAACCACGGAGCCACACCACACTAAGAAATCCACTATGAAAATTGGGAGAAATAAGTACAGATCTCTCTTTTCTCTTACACTCTCATTGCTTATCTTCTCACATGCATCGTTCTCAATGTGTACACCTCAAACATATAAGAGAAAGCCAAGTAAATAATCCCAAGGGACGCAACCCTTTGGAAAAATGAGAAAGAAAATCGTCTAGGCCGTTTCACAGCACTGCGGCGCTTGAACTTATATCTTGATTTGTTGTGGCGTCGTATCTACACCGTTGCTGTGCTCCGTTCTTTGTCGTGCAATGCTGGGGCGCTCGGGTACACCGAGCTGGGGCATTGTATGAAAATATTTTTTCAACCCAAGCTGGGGGTAAACCCCCCGCACCCATCAGCAAGCACAACAAACTTGAGGTCCGAGGCAACAGAACAACCCGATTGATCAATACAATCAGATTCCACACATAACAATAAGATATAATATTAAGCAAATGACATATATTGTATGTTTAGTTTAATTAAATATAGGCTGTATTCACATGCATTAGTATATATCACAAATACAACAACATCAAGCCTTTGTCCCATTATGTGGGGTCGGCTACATGAATCCTTTTTCTCCATTGTGTCCGGTTAAGAGTCAAATTCCCATTTAAATCTAATAAAGAAAGGTCATTTCTAGTACTTTATAACCAAGTCTTTTTAGGTCTACCTCTACCTTTCTTAACATAAGCCAAATCTAATACATCTACTCTCCTAACCGGGTCATTAGAAGGCTGCCGTTTTATGTGACCAAACCATCAAAGGCGACTCTCTTTAATCTTATCTTCCGCTAGAACTACAACCTTTTCACGTATATGCTCAATTTGTATTCTGTCAATGCCACTCATCCACCTGAGCCTCCTTATCTCCACAACACTTAACTTAATATTATGCTTCTCTTTTAATGGCCAATATTTTGCACCATAAAGCATTGGAGGTCTCAAAATCATCTTATAGAATTTTCCCTTAACTTTGAGGGGGGCTTTTCTATCACACAATAAGTCTGATGCATTCCTCCGCGTCAACCATCTAACTTAAATTCTATCAATAATATTTATATCTATTTCACCATCACTCTAAACAATAGATCCAAAATATCTAAAACGTGTACTCTTATTAATGACTTGATCGCCCAAAGTCACAATCCCTCACTAGATCTATTACTTCTAAAACTACACTCCATATATTTGGTTTTAGATCTACTCAAATGAAAACCTTTAGACTCTAAGGTTGACCTCCATAATTCAAATTTACCTTCAACTCCCTCTGTAGTCTTACCTTTAGACTCAAGCATATATCACAATTAGATCAATAATAATTTTCAAAAAAAAAGAAAAGATCAATGTTAAGGATTAACGTGCAAAGTGAGCGAGTACCAATTTGCATTCATACAGTCATAAATAGAACACCAAATATGCTTTTGAATTATATATATATATATATATATATATATATATATATATTACACAATTGGACTTGCATAAGAAAGCCTTCATGATATGCTCCCAAGTGACAACGAGCTTATAGTCAATGAATTTAGTCCTCTTTTAACTTTTGCACCAATGTTTGATATTTTCATCAAAGTCATATGTTACTATTGTTGCATTCTTCTCCTATGGAAATGACAGCTGATACTCTAGATTTTATTTTCCATCTTGGTCAGCCAAATCTCTTCTTTGAAATCATCAGTTGCTTATTTGAAATGAGGAGAATGAGCTTTTGAAAAAGCTTTCATCTTATGATAAACAATTGGAATTGGAGATGGTCAAGCCAGATATGAATGTGATGGGGGATGCTTGGCTGTCTTTCTCTACATTCCTGCCAATATTGCCTACATGACTACGTTGATTTTATTACAACACACCTACTACAATGGTCCCCCCTCCCCCCCCTCTCAACATGCATTAGTATATATCACAAATACAACAACATCAAGCCTTTGTCCCATTATGTGGGGTCGGCTACATGAATCCTTTTTCTCCATTGTGTCCGGTTAAGAGTCAAATTCTCATTTAAATCTAATAAAGAAAGGTCATTTTTAGTACTTTTTAACCAAGTCTTTTTAGGTCTACCTCTACCTTTCTTAACATAAGCCAAATCTAATACATCTACCTCCTAACCGGGTCATTAGAAGGCCGCCGTTTTATGTGACCAAACTATCAAAGGCGACTCTCTCTAATCTTATCTTCCACTGGAACTACTCCAACCTTTTCACGTATATGCTCAATTTGTATTCTGTCAAAGCCACTCATCCACCTGAGCCTCCTTATCTCTACAACACTTAACTTAATATTATGCTTCTCTTTTAATGGCCAATATTTTGCACCATAAAGCATTGGAGGTCTCAAAATCATCTTATAGAATTTTCCCTTAACTTTGAAGGGGGGCTTTTCTATCACACAATAAGCCTGATGCATTCCTCCGCGTCAACCATCCAACTTAAATTCTACCAATAATATTTATATCTATTTCACCATCACTCTGAACAATAGATCCAAAATATCTAAAATGTGTACTCTTATTAATGACTTGATCGCCCAAAGTCACAATCCCTCACTAGATCTATTACTTCTAATACTACACTCCATATATTTGGTTTTAGATCTACTCTAATGAAAACCTTTAGACTCTAAGGTTGACCTCCATAATTCAAATTTACCTTCAACTCCCTCTCTAGTCTTACCTTTAGACTCAAGTATATATCACAAATAGATCAATAATAATTTTCAAAAAAAGAAAAGATCAATGTTAAGGATTAACGTGTCAAAGTGAGCGAGTACCAATTTGCATACATACAGTCATAAATAGAACACCAAATATGCTTTTGAATTATATATATATATATATTATACACAATTGAACTTGCATAAGAAAGTCTTCATGATATGCTCCCAAGTGACAACGAGCTTATAGTCAATGAATTTAGTCCTCTTTTAACTTCTGCACCAATGTTTGATATTTTCATCAAAGTCATATGTTACTATTGTTGCATTCCTCTCCTATGGAAATGACAGCTGATACTCTAGATTTTATTTTCCATCTTGGTCAGCCAAATCTCTTCTTTGAAATCATCAGTTGCTTATTTGAAATGAGGAGAATGAGCTTTTGAAAAAGCTTTCATCTTATGATAAACAATTGGAATTGGAGATGGTCAAGCCAGATATGAATGTGATGGGGGATGCTTGGCTGTCTTTCTCTACATTCCTGCCAATATTGCCTACATGACTACGTTGATTTTATTACAACACACCTACTACAATGGTCCCCCCCTCTCCCCTCCCCCCCAACTTAAGTAGCACTTACCCCAACTACTACAAGTGTACTCTAATCTACACCACTAGGTCTTACCGGTAAGACAATGCTTTGTTGCCGCACCCACCTGCATAAGGGTTCACAATAAGGTCTTGTCGCCCTCTAGCCATGCTGCGAGATGGCAACTTAAGCGGACTTGTATGTTGCATCATATATCTATCCATTATTTATAATCAAATAATCATGCCAAGATCACTTACTTGGGTAATACTTAGTAGATTAGACCTAGGCTATGATACCACTTTTTCATGCCTTATAAATTGCTTTAAATAATTCAGCAACATTATAATTAAATTGGGTAGCTTTCATTGATTTCAACTAATCAAACTATCACATATATCCACACTTCTAATAATCATCACAAAATATACATATTAGTGCAACTAAATTCAACCATATCCACACATTTAAATGCACTAAACAAATATGATACAAAGAACTAGTACTACTAGTTTGTATGTTAAGAGAGGCCAAATGAATACCATTTCAACTATTGCCAAAGAAAAAGAGGTAATTTCTTTATATTTAAGCTCAAATAGTAACTAAACCTAAGGAACTCCCACAAGAATCACCTTATATGCACCTAAATCAATATGTTGAAGAAGAGAAAACAAGGTGAGTTACAACTCAGTTGATGCTTGAAAACTAATAATGAGTGTTACCTTTAACGGAATGCATTAGATGAATTTAATTGAAATGATGAAAGACTCAATAAGATATGCGAGAAGTTTTCAATGGTGATTAAGGTATGTTTAATGACTGTCTTTCAATCTCAGGATGACACAACGAGCTTCTGCAGTAGAAAAAATTAATGAATTAAATTTAATCATTAGCTAGTTTAGCTTCGTTGATATCAATTTTGATGATGATGTTCATGACATGAGCTTTTGAAATTCCTTGGTTGAATTTACAATTTCAGCAAAACAGAAATCGGTAACAAGTAAACGGAGAAGAATAACACTCAAGAATACTTTTTATTGGATTATATATGAAAGAAAAGACGATACAGTTGGGTCTTCAATTAGAGAGGAAGATTCGGCTCTCTCAAATCTGTGGATGCCACTAGAGCCCAAAGTATCCTAAAAATACTACAATTTCAGCAAATAGACCTCCCCCTAACCCTAGTAAAATCTCTCACTTAAAGCAAACAATAAACAGTAAATACCCAAACAACCCTCCCCCAATTCCCTCCCAAATATGCCCTATTTCCTTAATTATTTCCTCTCCAAATCAGCCCCCAAATCTGCCCTCTTCAATTAGGCAACATCTCCTAATTAATCCCCTCTAAATCAGCCCTCAAATCTGCCCTCTTCAATTAGAAAATATTTTCTACTTAATCCCCTCTAAATTGGCCTCCAAATTAGCCCCCAAATATGTTATATTTAATTAGGAAACATCTCCTAATTAATTCCCTTTGATTAAAAACCTTCCTAAACAGCTCCCTCTTGATTAGAAAACTTCTTGATTCCCTCCCAATCAAATTAGTTGGTCCATCAATACTCCCCTCCCAAAGTGCCACCTTGTCCTCAATTAAGGTGGAACGAACGAAACTACTGCTGAAGCACTTAACTAATAGAACTGGACTGAAAAATAGACTGACACTGGGTCGAACGATCATTGCCTGGAGCATCTCCTTGATTAATCTCTCAATCTATTCGTTTTGGATTTTGGGATGACGGTATAGACAAACACTGATAGGTGGGACTCTTTCCTTCAGATGATAACATACTCGAGTTCCTGCGAATGATTCAACCTTTGAACTTGCTAGAACAACCCTCGATACTATTGTAGGGGTGGTAAAATCATGTCTGGTGCTTCTATCTTCTCCCCATCTTTTTCTTCTTTCAAATTCTGCAACTCTACTAAAAGTCCCACTGCTTCACCTTTTCCTCTCTTTGGAAGTGGCTCAAAAGATTGCATCTCCTCTTCTTCCCCCAGCATTTCCATCTCCTGATCTTTTCCTCTCCTTATCAGATTAGGGTTTCCTCTACTCCCTTGGTCGCTGGTGGCTCCCCCGCCTCCGACGACGTCGTTTTGGTTTGGAACTCGAGCATCTTTCTCATCATCTCCTCAATGATGGAGAACTTCTCATGGATGGCCGAAAATGGCTTTTTGAAATATGAAATTTTTTTCTACACAATTTGATTTCAATTTCCTGATCTCCCTTTCTAATACTTCTATTTTTCTTCCAGCCATGGATGCCTAGATCGAACAGCTATGATACCAATTTAATAGGAAGTGAATGCAAAACTTATGAAATTCTTTGGCTGAATTTACAATTTCAACAAAACAGAAATCAGTAACAAGTAAACGAAGAAGAATAACACTCAAGAACACTTTTTCTTGGATTATGTATGAAAGAAAAGACGATACAGTTGGATCTTTAATTAGAGAGGAAGATCCGGCTACACTGCTAGAGCCCAAAGCACCCTAAAAACATTACAATTTTAGCAAACAAGACCTTGACCCTAGTAAAATATCTTAAAGTAAACAATAAACAACAAATACCCAAATAGCCCTCCCCTAATTTCCTCCCAAATATGCCCTATTTCCTTAATTATTTCCCCTCCAAATCAGCCCTCAAATCGACCCTCTTTAATTAGACAACATTTCCTAATTAATCACCTCCAAATCAGCTCTCAAATCCGCCATCTTCAATTTGAAAATATTTTCTAATTAATCCCCTCTAAATCAGCCCCCAAATATGCTATTTTTAATTAGGAAACATCTCCTAATTAATTTTCTTTGATTAAGAACCTTCCTAAATAGCTCCCTCTTGATTAGGAAACTTCTTGATTCCCTCCCAATCAAATCAGTTGGCCCATTATATAACTTTGGCCCATTATATAACTTTGGAGAATTTTAGTGAAATAATGACGATGATCAGTCGTGCTTGTGGGCTAACAAAGTTGAAATTAATAATATTCATGATTTGATCTTAAAGACATGAGAAATTAAAAAATTAGGTGAAGGATCTTATCTTGCTTTTAAGCCTTTAAAGCAGAGTGAGAACTACAAAAGAGGGCAACAATTAAAATAAATCTAATTCTTAGAGGAGGAGCCAATCCAAAGGTTGCCATAGTGCATGCTGACCATCTTATAAATCTGACAATATGAAAAGAAACTATTCACAGAAGAAGGATGGATATGATATCAATCAGACAAATGAATCCTTGAATGCCACTATTGTAGAGGCTTGGGATTTAGTTTTCCTTAATGTTGATAATCCAATGGAGTCATGTATCTTTGTCTTAGACGTGTCTCTTCACTCTACTACACACAAAGAGCTTATGTCTAACCATTCACTAATAGATTAGGGGGAGTTTGTGTTGCTATCACGAACCTTTAAGTGTTCTAGGATTTAGTGATGTTCAAATTAAAATGGTGAACAAACTATGATGAGTTTTATGATGTGATGCATGTTACATTACAATGTGATGCATGTTACAAGCTTGAAGAGGAGCCCAATATTATGTGTGGAATTTGATTGTGTTGATCAATCATGTTATTTTGTTGTCTCGAACCCAAGTTTTTGTTCTTGCAGCGTGTGCGCAGGGGAGGGGTTTATCCCCACCCGATTTTTGTTTCGTACACCGCTCTGCACTGTGTACTCGAGCAACCTGACGCTATGTTCCCGAGTACCACCACGCTGAACGAGAGAGAGTGGAGCACCGCAACGGTCTAGATATGACACCGCAGTGGATCAAAATAGAGGTTTGAGCGGTGCAACTCCCCAAACTGGTGACGCAGCGTTGCGAGACGGACTGGACGGTTTTCTTTCTCATTTTTCTGAAGGGTTGTGTCCCTTGGGGTTATTTACTTGGCTTTCTCTTGTATTTTTGTAAGGTAAGACATAGTGAACGATGCATGTGAGAAGAGAAGCAATGAGAGAGTGAGAGAAAAGAGAGATCTGTACTTATTTCTCCCAATTTTCATAGTGAATTTCTTGGTGTTGTGTGGCTCTGTAATTTTTTTCCCTAATTTGGGTCTTTTCACGTTAAATCCTAATGTCCTTTATTTTTCTACTGCTTTTACTTTCTTGCTTGTTTTATCATTGTGGTGTTTTACTCATCCTCAACACCTAATATTTGTTGGACAATTGGATGAAGCAAGTTATATTTGGACTTTTTTGTGCTGATATTTGGAAGGTGGCTAACAATATTATGATGATAGTACATGAAAATAAAGATGCCACTTTTACATGACATCAAATTTCAAAACAGTGGGAATAATTATGACTCACAAAATTATATGCATTGAAGTTTATGACATATGAGTAAGAAAGAGATGAGGATACTTCATTCAATGGGTACAACAACAACATCAAGCCTTTATCCCACTACTTGGGGTCAGCTACATGAATTCTTTTTCTCCTGTGTGTTTTATGAAGAGTCAAATTCTCATTTAAATCTAATAAAAAAAGTCTTCTAACCAAGTCTTTTTAAGTCTACCTCTACATTTCTTAACATAAGCCAAATCTAATACATCTGTTGACCTCCACATAAGAAAAAAAAATAATTATTACGTTTGCCCGAAATCCTGCCCAAATTTCGCTCAAATCCCGCCACCTGTTACAATGCCATCCCCTGCAATTCGGCGTCATTTCAGAGTTGACCACACTCAAATCTCGCACACGAGACCTCAAACTTCGATCTCCTGCTCACTCAACTTTCCTCTCATTCATTCGTTCCTCACAAAGCCGAACCCTCTTTGCATGTAGCAGCTCCCCAGCGAAACTCACCGCTCATCTCTCGATCGAATCCCTCTATCTGACTGTTCAAAGACATCCGCTCCTCTGCATCCGAAGCCGTCTGCACCCGATCCGCACATAGTCGTCAATCACCAATAGTACCTGCCGAGATCCTTCATCCGATCTTCCACGGCTAAATTCCGCTGCACTATGTGCGGTTCTCAAGCCACGATTCCAACTCACACCCGACCCAGCCCCTCCATAGCCAAGCTGCACCTAGCCCGTCGCCTACAGAGCAGTCGATCTCACACCCTTCCACCTTAATCGCACGAAACTCCCGCACGCAAGCTCAATTCCGTCCCGCCTCCCCTTACGTGAAACTGCAGCTGCAGCTTCCAACAGCCTGCAACCGACCAAAACTCTACCCCCTTCAGCAACTGAGCCCAAGCCACTGCCTTCACGAACTCCACATGTTGTCCCTCTGTTTGCACCCAACAGCAGCCGAAATCTTCTCCAGCCACTGAATAGCAAACAACTTCACTACCTACTTCCGCCCACTCATTTTCACACCCCAATCTTCACAAACCCAACCTTAAACACTCATCGACAGTCCACTGAAACCTCTCTGCTACAACCATTCATCAGGCTATTCACTCTTCCCTTCCCTCTAATGTTATTGATATTAATTACTATCATTAGTTATTATCATTAACCACTATTACTTATTAATGATATTAATATTAATATTGTTGTTATTTAGTAAAAAAAAGAAAAAGAAAGTGAAAAAGAAAAAAATAGAGAAAAAAAGAAAATAAAGAAAGAAGATGAAAAAGAAATTCTTCTGTTTTGTGCTCGTCGCAGCCATTGACATCACACCATCGACATCGTTGTCGTCAATCCCCTCGCTGAGGTATAATAATTTTTGAACACAAAAACTCCCAAAATCTTGTTTTCGACGCGCTTTTCTCTAGCATGGTGGGAGGGAATCCTGTGCGGAGCTTGTGGCGAGGCAGGTGAGCTTTTGTGCACGCTTTTCTTAGCGTGACGAGGTAAAAATTAAGTACCCGTGTATGTGCCTCAGTGACCGCAGGTAGAAACTGCATTTTCAAATAAGTACCCCTGAAAACCCGTGCACACCTTTCTCTGGCATGGTGGGATTGAAGATCACGGCCGCGGTGTCACCCGACACCGATCATGCACGTCTTTCTCTGATATGGTGGGCAAGCTAAAACTCCTCAAATCTCTCCTAAACGGGGGAGACATCAGGAGGCTGCCAAAATTCAGATTGAAATTCACAGAACTTAAAGAATTTATAGGGGACTTAGATTCAATAGGACCACAGGGAATAAAACTCAAATTAATAAGCATAGAAATGAACCTTAAACTCTAAAATGCACAATCACACTAAAAATATAAACACTAAGCAATAATCTGAATCATTCAATTGAATATCAATGCACAAGCAAAGGATTTGTGGTTTTTAAAATGACTTGCTCGCAAAGAATGAAATTGAAGGGAATGTATAATTTGATTGCAAATAGATGTACAAAGCCCCTGAACAATACTGTAAATTGCCTACGTATGATTGCCGTTGACATGTAATATTCACGTTGGTCATGCAAGCAAATGTAATAGTCCTTGCAAGCAGCAATAATAGATGTATTGCAAGTGCGATGGGTTCTTTGTGAATACAAATATACATAACATGCAACCTACAGGCAAGTACGGAAGAGCTGTAGTAAATATAAACATCTGCAAGTGACAACAACTCATATAATTTATTGATGGGACAACAGCATCAGTTATGCTGCAAATATAATAGATCCATTGTAAACAAAGATATGCATACGACGCGCTGTCTATGAAGAGAGGCAATAAACTTATAATGCATGCAAATCATAATAAATAGTAGTGATAATGAACAAGCCGTGAATGTAGTAGTCTCCCTATGTTCAACATCAGTCGGCTAGTTCGACATCAGCCGGCTGACAAATGAATACACTAATCCGCTCGTGAACGACGACAGCGGCGAGCTATGAGTGTAACTACCTGCAAACGATAAAGTTTCTTGCAAACATACACAGCGCAATACATGATGAATGTGAATACTTATTAGCAATGACGGGAGATTCACCGTATGCATAGTAATATATTTACGGGTGATGATCAACGACTGGCAGTGAGTGCTACAATACCCTCGTAGTCAACAACCACTCAATGTCAAGCAAATACATTGATCTTCTGCAAGCAAAGGGGATTGATATGCAATAAATGCAAACATCTATGGGCGACACTAGAAGATTTGCATGCAAAGCAACTTGCTCGTAGATGACAGCAGAAGGCTTAAAATGCATACATTGGTCCCGCCTATAAACAATGATAGTGAACGTATTGCAAGTATGATGGACTCTTTACGAGCTTGAGTAGAAAGATTTCAGCGAGTGCGACACACTATCTGCAGGCAAAAGTGACAAGTCTATGATAAATACAAGCATCTATGAGCGACTGCATGAGATTCGTTAGTGCACAACAGTTTACCTGCATAAAGTAACAAATGACCCATGGCGCAACACTACAATTCACCTGTAAGTAGAAGAAAGGGATTTATAGTAAAAACTACGGGCTACTGATAAGCTGAGACAATAAATTTGTGGCGCCAGGCTGTCATACCAAATAAATCAGCTTATTTGCAAACATGTAAGAGGTCCCTGATGCATCGTACATCTCAGTTGTAGGCTGAAGTATATTCCCGCAGGCTGAATGCTGAGGAAAATAGTAACTTGTAGAAGACAAGATGAACTAAACTCCACTGTTAATGTAACAACCCAAACTCTTAATTATTGAGATATTGTCTGCTTTGGCCTAAGAGCCTCACGGTTTTGTCCTGTTGGTGTAAATTCTCAGTATGTCACCCATCCCAGAATTGCTCCAGGATGAGCACGCTTAACTGCGGAGTTCTTACAAAAATTTTAGCCATTACACCAAAAGGCGCCTCAATGTTTAAGAGTTAGCTTTCTTTTACTTAAGGGGTTTCACAATCTCCCCCACTCAAGTAACTGATGTCCCCGTTAGCATCTTTATCCTAGAATTATCCATTAGGCAGATAGGATTATAGTGGTGGCCCCTACAAGTTCAAGTGGTGGCTCCCATCTCGTAGCACTTTGTCCCATATAGGGTTCAAGAGGTGGCTCCTATGACGTAACACTTTGTTTTGTATGGCACTTAGTTCCCATATTCCTGCTAGTGTATTGCTCTGATATCATTTGTAACAACTTAAACTCTTAACTATCGAGATATTGTCTGCTTTGGCCTAAGAGCCTCATGGTTTTGTCTTGTTGGTGTAACTTCAAAGTAGGTCACTCATCCTAGAATTGCTTCGGGATGAGCACGCTTAACTGCGTAATTTCTTACGGAAAGTCCAGCCATTACACTAAAAGGCTCCTCAATGTTTAAGAGTTAGCTATCTTTTACTTAAGGGGTTTCATAGTTAATACATATGAATGAAGTATAACGTGTTGTTAAATAATGCCACCTGATCCGCTATACTCATACAAGCGGACATAAGGCGTTCATCAGCTCTTCAAGGAAGTTTGTGCGTCTTTCAAATGTTCACTATTTGCCAATGAGAGTTTAGTGCTGCACGATAGCCTACCTACAATAAACAGCAAGAACGCCACTAGATCCGTAACGCTTATACAAACAGACAGGAGGCGTTTACAGGCCCTTAAATATAAAACTTGTGCATTTTCCAAATGATCATCACATGCAAAACTAGTTATAGTTGAATATTGTAGAACCCCCTGCATTGAAATACGCATTGACGCAATCATGTCATGTATATACATATTGCAAAATATAAAACACATCATACAAAATGCGTCGTGTAAAATGATTATAAAAGTATATACCCGCATGGGCCCCAGCGAGCATGTTATAGGTACACACGTGGCGTTTGAGGATGCTGCACGGGTCAAAAAATGAACTTAAGGTTGAGTCCGATCCTTCTATATGAATAAATAGGAGTCGATATGGCTCAAACTATCAAACAAATATATGGTTGCGGTATCGACATGGATATTTGTTTTATATGTTCATATTAGGCCTTCAAGGCCTATTACAAAAAAATTCTCTAATAAAGGCATAAAGCCAACGATGAACTCGATCCTCTGTCGGCAAGTAGACAGAGTCGACAAGGTTTAACTGATAAATGAAATTACCCATAAATATCCCGATGATGGCCGCGCTGACAGAAAATCTCAACAAGAGGGGACCCAAAATATTAAAAAATGCCTCCAAATTCTCATAAAATACACTCAATGATGTCAATATTTAAAATTGAAATAAAACACTTAAATGCTTAAAGCAAAAATACCCATCCACCATCCGTAACAGATTGCCGAGGTGGACAAATCTGAAAATTACTCCAGCTCACAAAGAGCAAATGTTTAGTCGAGAATATCACTATGATTAATTCTCAATCCGTCTCTTGCCAGTAAGTACGTTGCATGTGTCCTCTAACCGGTAGTTTGGCCGCAAAATGGTACCACAGGTAAACGATTATGACCGGGACCCTTTTACTGAGTGATTTTGCCATCAAGTGGCACCATTAAATTGTGGTCATGATTAGAGCCCGCATGTTCTCCATTGGCTTCGAATCTTTGAGTGACGAATCAATAAGATATGACTGATAAAACACAAAGCCCTCTGTCAATTAAGATGGATTCAGATTTATCTCCTTAGACAAATATTCATCCTAAGTCTGCAAGGTACTCTTGAACGAAGCAACCCTTGGCTGCTGAATAGGATCCTTCTGTGAGATTGGGTCGATTACCTCCTCCGACTAAATAGATTATGGACCATGATGACCTGGGACGACGGAACTATAGAATTTTGATCGGGTCTATCATCATTCCCCCCACCATCTACTTTAAGTACAAGGTGGTGAATTTCCAATTTTAAATATTAAATTTCCAAATGCCTAAATCCTGCTGCTACTATATGTCAGATACTACGCATCTGTTTGACAACCTTAATCGAAAGTTCTCTCTTGCTATCGGGAGGGGTAATTAACTATAGGGGCTTGCCCTTATAAGAAACATGAACTCAGATCATAAAGTCCTCACAAAATAAAGGCAAAATCTCTGGGTGATATCTTATTCACAACCCAATTTGCCTTTTGAAAATTTGCTTCGAAACCTACTCATTAAAACTCTCATCGACGACCCGAAAAAGAGAAAAGGGGCATGGAAAAGCCGGGGCACGAATTTTCGGAGCTCACAACATCTACTCTCCTAATCGGGTCATCGAAAGGCTGCCGTTTTTTTGTGACCAAACCATAAGTCTTTTTTAAGTGTTACTACCCAGAGTGTTTTTTTTTGCACCATCAGACATCAATAGCTTTTTTGGTCCGCCCTTATTGCAGTGGCGTTTAATGCGAGTATCATGTGGTTCTAAACCCCTTCTTGGGGATCAGTGGCTGACTTCTTGTAGCTTCGACTTGGATTACACTTGGGAGGTTGAAAGGCCTTTGTAACTTTGTTGTTTCTTTAATAAATTATATGGCGAACACCCGAGGCGTTGTGAGGGTGCTTGAATTTTGTCCATTCCTTGCCGTTGATGTGCTTGTTTTGTTTCAAATCTGAGTTTACTCTGCAAGAACATATTTAGTCTGCATGTTTTTTTCTCTTAAATTCTGGTGAATCTGGAAGGGCAAAATTGAACAATGTTTTAAGCTTGAGAGAAACTTTTGAACGGAAGGAAACAAGTGCTGTGCGTATAAGATGCAATTTAAGCCATGACACCATTCTTTTCTGCATTGAAGTATGTGATTTTGATAAAGAAAAACATATAAGATAGTTCAAGATATGGAAAAGTGCCATCTTATTTTATTATTTTTTAAGGTGCATTCTTATTCACAGAGCTGTCTTTTCAATAGTAACTGAGTTTCTCTCTGCATTCTTCACCACAGATTGCGCCAAACGGGACCCAGATGTGAATGAGGTAATGGAAAAGGATTTCACAGATCTTCTTGCTGAAGAACTCAAACTGAAGGAAGCCGAGGCAATTGATACTCAGCAGCGTGCTGATGTAACTTTACTTGAAGCCAAGAAACTGGCATCTCAATATCAAAAGGAGGCTGATAAATGCAATTCAGGGATGGATACTTGTGAGGAAGCGAGGGAAAGAGCTGAGTTTACGCTATCAGAACAAAAGAAACTGACTGCAATGTGGGAAACAAGGGCACGCCAAAGAGGATGGAAACCAAAATCTCGTTCTTGAAGAAGGTGATGGCTGATGCCATAATGCTTAATATTTATCGTCGCTTCATTGTTCCACAATGCTTTTGAACTGAAGGAATCAGTCAGTTATAGCAAATTTTCCTCCTCGAAGAGGATGCTACAGAGTAGGAGGGGTTATTAGGCGTGTTTGATGGGAAGTATTGTATCATCCATTTCACAGTTATGTAGAAATAGACATTAAATTTTTATTTTACTGTCAGCTTGTTAATATATCATTTGTACTAATTGTCTAGAACTAAAATCTGAGATGAATGTTGCGGTTTCTACAAATGTTATTGTCTTACCTGTCTCCAGTGCTGCAATTCATCACAATTAGGTGTGGAACTTCTGTGGATTTTGACCCAAATGGTCCGAATTTCTTGAAGCGGGGCCTAGTTGTTGACTCGACAGAAAACTTTTCTCCATTTGTATGAATGATGCTAACCCCTATTTACTTTTCTTCATTGTAGTTGGTTGACTCAGTAAGAAAGAGTGGGATGGGGAGTCACCATCACATCTCCTTCCACATCACATTTTTTCCTTATTTATTCTCTCTCTCTCTCTCATGCTTATATATATAATAAATTATTTTTATAATTTTGAGTCAATTAAGATAAACTCGCTTACATATCATATATGCAGACTTTGAATCTAGTACCTTTTATTAGTTGATAATCAAAGCTCTCAATCAACAGATCAAAACGATCAATGAAGTGTTTTGATGGGATAGGGATAAGAGATTTAGGGCACACATACTGTGTCTAAGAGTAGGAGGTCAAGAGCAGAAACTATTCAAGATGGGACCAAAAGCATATAGTCCTCAGTTCAACAAAACAAACAAAAAAAAATCCTTCCAGAACAGGTGCAGAAGGTCCTTGAAAACGAGATCTCATGAAAAAAGCCAGCCACAAAATTGAGAAACAAAGCCATGGCATGCCAGAACTGCAGCTCAAAAGAATCCACAAACTTCCAACTATGCATTTCATGAGCCACTTGTATTTTGACTTCGATAACCAACGAAATATTCTATGGTTTCTTTCATGTCAAATTGTAAAGGCCTAAACAGAGGTGAAAAAAAAGGGACGATACATTATTCCAATCTAAAAAGACAATCATGGAAATCATTCATTTTACTGAAAGGGGAGGTGTTGCCACCAACTTCTTCCTGAGCAAAAAAAAAAAAAAAAAAGTTAGAATAAATGACCTCCGGATTAAGGAGTTGAGAAGTGGATAGTAAACGGTTAAAAGTAACTCTTAAGTTGGTTCCTCTTTATTCAAAATTTAACATTAGGTTTGCAATGAAAGCTATTGCAATTGCGTTCGACTGGAACATTAGAATGATACAACAAAAATCAAAATTCACTTTAGTTTCAAGGAGATAAATCACATCAATATAGAAACCCTAGACCTATTTTCTGCAATCCAAGATATCACCCTTTTCTTGGAGGCCTTTTAATGTTCTAAGAATGTGATAATCGGGAGGCACATCAAGTCGAAAAAGGGATTTTGTTTTATTAGTCAGTCTTTTTTTTTGGGATTTTTGAGTCAATTAAATACAAACTCACATACACATCACATATACAAACTTCGAATCCAAGACCTCTTGGTTGGTAGTCAAATGTAATGCCCAAAATCTAGAACAAGTGGTTTGGCTAAACCCCTTGGGTGTGACATGCCGAGAGGAAGCCAGGGAATGGTTAAGCAGTGTGATTCAATAATGAACTTATGGGGGAAGTCCAAAGAGAGGATCTCTAGTTTCGGTTCACGTTTAACTCGACAGATAGAGGCTGCAAATGGCATGGGGGTCCAGATGGATGACTTAGGTGAAGATGGCAATAGCCTAGTGGAACAAGGTTCCACCATCCAAGTTGCAAGAAGAGGATGGTGTCTCGACTGGCGGAATCCTTGATGGACAAGACATAGGTGCATGAATAGCTCAAGAGGGAGCTCAACGGGACGCTATCTTGAGTTGGGGATCTACATGAGGTTGTAGCTTCATGCAGCCATGCCTTGGCAAAGACATCCATAACTAGCCATAGTTTTTAGGGAACAACTCAATGCTTGAGGGCTAGAGCTATGAGAAAGGTGGATGGGTCAAGACAAAGAGGAGGCTTTCCAGGACATCGTGGGGGCAATGGACAATGGGAGGAGCAAGCCAAGGGTTGGCACGGAGCGAATAAGGATTCAAAACATTTGTTTTTCTTGTGGAGGACCTCATTGTGCAAAGCATTCTCCTCATTTGGTTGGCACTGAAACTCCTCACAAAGCGTTAAGGGGTGACAAATAGATAGGGTGGTGATCGGATTATGCAGGCGGAGGCTACACAAGTGGATCGAGAGCAAGGACAAGAGGAAGACAACTCTAAGGGAGAGGAGTTGCAAGTTATTGAAGACATCCCAAGGGATGGGGATTGCCATCTAACTCATAGGGCTAAGTTAAAGGCTCAGATGAAGGCTTGCCAACAGGGATTACGGAAGTCTTCGATGTACCTTCGGATGCCTTATCGGTGGTGCAGCCTGAGGTGGACCCAAGGAAGCAGGGGAGATCCCAAGTCCTTGATACACCAGGAGAAGGCGAGGAAGCCAACTCAGGGTCCCAAGTCCTTAATGCACCAACATATGACAAGGAATCCAACCTAGGGGAAATAGCGAAGGACCAAGGAAGCCAACTCAGGGTCCTAAGTCCTTGTGTTTGTGTTGTGTGATTTCTGTGATTTATTATATTTTCACTGTGTTTGTTTGCACAACAAGACTATCATACACTATAGCTGGAAAGTTGTGCTTTTAGAGAGAAAGAAATCAGAAAGAGGTGGAAGAACTGTTTCTTTCATTGCATTATTATTAGGGCTACTAATGAACCGAGCATTCGACGAGCTACTCATGGCTCGACTCGATAAAAGCTTGTTCATGTTCGTTTGATAAGATAAACAAATGAGCTTGAACACTTTTGATAAATTTTCGATAACTAAATAAACGAGCTTGAACAACATGGCGTTCGGTTCGTTTATGTTTATGAACAATATCATTGAATGCTCGTGAACAAACTCGTTAAGAAGCTTGATTAGAACTTGACTAAGAAGCTCGATTAGAACTATATGATAGTTTTAAAAAAATATATCATTATATTTAATAATTTATTTTTACTAATCATGTCTAAAATCGTTTAATAACTCTTTTTTATTTCTCGCATCTGCCAAAAATCACGAACAATCTGCTCTATGAACAAATATAAGATGAATCATAATCGTTTGTTCATGAATAAGCGCATTTGGTATCTCGAAAATACTAATCAGATATGTTCACGAGTGGGCTCATTTGATAGCTCAAGAATACTCATTAGATATGTTCGTGAACGAGCTTGTTTGATAGTTTAAAAAACTTCGCTAGATATAATCACAAACATGCTCGATGTAATTATTTGTTAGAAGGCTCGATAAGGCTTGTTTGTTAAGTTAATGTACATCTAGAAGTAGAGCTTGTTTATAGCTCGATAAGACTGGTTTGTTTAAAGCTCAATAAGCATGAAATGAATCAAACATGAACTAAACATGAATCAAACATGAACACCCTTTAATTTAAACAAACCAAGCTTGAACACAAACACTGAAGCTCGAATCAAACTTGAACAAAATTTGAACAAGCTGATAATAAACGAACTCAAACATGATCACGCACATACTCAGCTTGGCTCGGTTCGTTTTGCAGCCCTAATTATTGTAATCTTTTTTAAGTTTTCAAAATTGTATGAACTATTTAGTTTATGAAGTCTCTGAATGGATCAAATCATTGAATACTGAATACTAAACTTCAGGTTACTATCAGAAATTAATAACCATGAAATTTGAAAAGTCTTTATGCAACATGGCGATAAGTAAATTATTGATTGGTTCTCCATCTTGTCTTTCAACAAAGATTGCTTCTCCAAGATTGAGACATAAATGTTTGGTTCTCCATGTGGCCAATAGTGTAAATTCCCCATGAATTCGACCGCCACCTGTAGACATCAACACAACCAAGTTGCAAACTTTCTCTTGAACTGTTCTTTGATTTTTGTTTCAGCCGATGCGTTGTTACTTTTCTGCATTCCAACATTTTCTTAAAAAAATAAAAATTTTTCCATAATGAAACCTTTGGGTTTCCTACAACTATGGGTATCAATCTGCAGTCTGTCAGCTGAAGCAAAGCTTTAAGAGGCCTTATTAATTTAGAAATAGTTTTTTTTTTTTTTTTACGTGGGTTTCTGCATGCATATTTGAATTAGCAACTCTTTCTAAATCCCACAATCAGCAAAATTTTTGTACAGATCTCACGCTGCATATGATATCTATATATATGTCCAACAAAACTCTCTTATGTGGCATGTTTACAGGTGCGGAATCAACCTCTTTTTTTAGGATGGACAAAATAGAATTATGAAATGCATAATTTTATATCTGAAATAGATTTTTTTTTTTTGAGAACTTGAGCAACTGTAATTATTGAAGATGGGCAAAATAGTAGAAATGATTATTCTTCTAAGAAAAAAATAAAAATTCAAGGTGTGTAATTGTCTATCTTGAGCTCTTCCTGATTCCATGCACCCCTGTATGTTTATATGTTCAGGGGCGGAACCAAGTACAGCCCAGGGGGGCAATTGCCCCCCCTAAAATTTTTTTTTTAGTTTACTGGTAGAGCTAATTAAGTAATTTGCCCCCCCTAAATCTTATGTTTTGCCCCCCTTTTGCCCTAACCGCTTCTTCACGTGTGAAGGATCCGCCGCACGCAATATCTTTATTTCATTTTTTAAATATTAGTCTATTAGTATTAAAATTTTGCCCCCCCTAAAATGAAAGGCTGGTTCCGCCCCTGTATATGTTGATTTGATAAGAAAATTATGCGAGCATGAATTTGAGTGGGGTCTAAGTGGGTTGATGTGAGAGTTGATACTCATTATGGATGAGAGTCTATATGATTTAGGTGTTGGGCTTACATCAGTTAGCTGATAAGATAGAAATGAAAGAAAATATATTGATTTTGGAGGGTGCAATGGGCATTTTTTGTTTTATATAATTGAATGCGAAAGCGATCACTATGATGACTTTCTGCTCAGAAGGAAAACAAAGCAGATCAAGGAACAATAGCTAGCAATGAATAGTAGTGACGGGGCATGTAAGCAGTGAGACTCTTCTGCATTCAAAGAGCTTGGCTTTGGCTTGGTGAGGAGAGGACTTGTAGCTCTTGGCTAGTTTGTTTGATTAATATCAGAAAATGAAAGTTTGCATGAAAAGTCCACCATAAATGGGGAAAATGAAGAATTTGCACGCACACAGACGAGTAGATCAGGTGGCTGACCATCCTTTGGGGAGAGAAGAATCTGGAGCAAACTTGCTTGCAATATTTTTCTATTCGTGAGATTGAGTTTTCAACATAAAAAAATCCTATATTTATTACAGTTTTGAACAGCTAGAGAGAGAGAGAGAGAGAGAGAGAGAGAGAGAGAGAGAGAGAGAAGCATGTCAATAAAAACCTTGAGGGTTCTATAAAAAAATAAATTCTGATGAAATAATCCCTAAAAAAGTTTATTTTCTTACACCTTTATTATTCATGCATTCATGCATGGTTGTGCTTGGTTTGAGAACATTAAAAAAATATTTATATCTAAAATGAGGGGGATTTTAAGATAATGCACCCAAAGAAGCTGGTCCAAGTCAAGCTTACTCATATCACCAAGGTTTTATTTGAGACAGCTTTTGATCATTGCTAATTTTTTCACTTCTTTTACGAAATTTTTGTACTAAAAAGTACTTTAAAAAGCAGTAAGAAAATTATCCCAAATGAAACCTAAATTCCACCATTTATTTAAACCGACAGTTGAATAAACTAGCAATTATCTATCTAGTTTTAGACTTTATGTAGTCATATGTGCACCTTCAGATGGGGCATATGTACATGCCCTAGTTCTATATTTTAAGGGAAATCAATTGATAATGTTGACCACATAAGCCTATGCGACTTATATGTGGCTTACTATTGATCATTTAACAGTAGCAAATGTTGATCTATTATTCTCTCAAAAATCTAAAGAAACTAATACAAAAATGTTCTTTACTATTCTCTCAAAAATCTACAGAAACTAATCTATTAAACATGATCTATTTTTTTATCTCTGTATTTAATGCTGCAATATAATATGATTAGTTATAGTATTTCAACAATGATGAGCTTATTTGTTACTTTTCTATATCAAACAAGTCTCTAGATCTTGTAATTGGCAGCCAAGCAATTACAAGAATAATAAGTACATGTGAAGAATACTTGGCATAGATTTAAGCAAAGAAATTAGCAATCAATATCCAGTTGCATCTAACCCTACAAAGGGAATTTAGAACATATTTATAAAAGAAAAACTCAACAGAATTAATGAAAAAAAATGCAAAATTGAGAAAAGAGAGAGAAAAAACTTAGATCTTAGAGCTCTCATTCTTCATCCCTTAGCCATCACTCTCCCCATGTGATAGATGCCCCAGGTTTAGCCATAGATCACCTTAAGATGATTGAAACTTGCTTAATTGATTCCACCTTTAAAAAAAAAAAAAAGAAAGAAAGTTTGGTTGAGACGGTTTTCTTACTGCTTCTTAAAGCAGCTTTCTAGTACAAAAATTCAAAATTTGTACTAAACTGCTTTAAGAAGCAGTAAGAAAGCCGTCCAAAACGAAGCCTAATTGTTCCTGAATTTTGGCACCGTGGCATCGCCGTCACAAGTTCGCAGGCCTTACAAATATGGAACCTAGCAGCAAGATGCCAAATTAAGTTAGCATCCTGGTGCCACCTACTTGGTCAATATTTTGAGTGCTGAAATAGAACATGGAGCCATGCATGGCATAAGAATTGGTGCTGTGGTGCGAATCTCATTACCAAAATTTAGGACTTGGCGCCAATGTTGTTTAAATGTGTTAGGGAATTGGCATAATGACATCATATTTAGCTCCATGATGTTGTCTTTTCTGCCAGAAAACTATGGATGATGGCTTGGCAGATGTTAGTACTGCTATGCTCCTCCAAGTAGCAATAGTCACCTGAAAAGATTGTAATTTTCAGTTTTAGGCAAATAGCATTGGGTCATCTCCAATGTTCAAGAAAAATTTGTTTGGTCTTTAATTGTAAACCTTATGGATTTGTGTCAAGTGAAATTTGATGGAACTTTTGGGTAAAGCTCAAGTGTGCTTGCTAGATCAAGCCATGGACATTCTCTTTAATTACTTAAGCAAAATTTGATGGAACTTTTTATATTTAGTTTGTTGATTTAATTGTTAAATTAATTATTTTGGTTTGTATTTGATTTGTGAGGATTTTGAATGTGGAGAATTTTAAAAGAAATTAAAAGAGACCATTGCACACAAAATTATCCCTCTTGATGTGGCCTATCTGACGAATGATATCAACGCAATATACCTTTAACTGTCAGGCAATACTTATTTACATGATATACTTTTTTTTGTTATTGCGATGGTTTTAAACATAAAAAGATAGCATTAATTTTAAAATTGTCGTAAGACCGCTATCCATTGTAAAAGTCTTGCAAAACAGTTTTGCATTGTGAAAGGGAAACAACATTATAAGCTTTCACTGTGGTTTACACCTTCGAAAATTTGGCACCATCGCAACGGTTTAATACCTCTAAATGTTGGGAAGTAAACCATGCAATGAAACAAACAAGGAAAGAAAATATCAAAAATGAACACTAGGATTTAACATGAAAAAGTTTGAAATCACCATCACACCAAGAAATACACTATGAAAGTTGGGATAAAATATATAGATCTTTTTTTTCTCAAACTCTCTCATTGTCTCTCTTTGTTGGTTTTGCGTGGAATCTAATTGTGTCGATCAACTGAGTTGTATTGTTTGACTCAGGCCTCAGTTCCATCGGTCGAGGTCGCCGGGGGGAGGTTGCAAGGGGGGCCTCCCCTTGCTTTGGCTTGTAGGGGGCCCTTCCCCTGCTTAATATGTATATATTTTTAGTTCATACAACCATATAATACCACGTTGATGTAAACTCTAGTGTTGTGCTGATGTACACTTGTGCTGGTTGGAGACAGAGCGGAGCGCCACAACGCTCGAAACCCAGGTGCTGTAGTGCTATCAGTTATGCTGGAGTCAGAGAGTGGAGCGTTGCGACGCTCCAAACACTAGCGCCGTAGCACTCCAAAAACTAGCGTCATGTACGACACTACGCGTTGGGCTGGGTAGTTTTCTTTCTCACTTTTTATGTTTAACTTAAAGGGTTGAGTCCCTTCAGGTGATTTATGAGTGTCTCTTTGTCAGTTCTGTGTAAAACAAATGTGTGAAGAGAGAAGAGAGATAAAGGAAGAGCGAGCAAGAAAAAGATCTATACAATTTCTTTCAATTTTCATAGTGGATTTCTTGGGGTGGTGTGACTACGTGGTTTTTTTTCCTGGTTTCAAATTTTTTCACGTTAAATCCTAGTGTTCTTTCATTTATGTTATCTTCTTTTCTTATTTATTTCATTGTGCGGTTTACTTCCCAACACTCTTCACTTCACATGTTATTCTCTACCCTTAATAGATAAAGAGATGCATTTTTTTAGTAAGAGATGCAACCCTTCAAGTTAAGTATGAAAAATGAGAAAAAAAAACTACCCAGCCTGACTTTTAGCGCTACGGTGCTAGGGCTTAGAGTGCTGCAACGCTCTACTCTCTATCTCCAGCTTGACTTGAAGCACCATGCACGACGCTGGCTCTAGAGTGACACAACATTCCGCTCTGCCTCTAAGTCAAGAATGCAGTGCCGTGGTGTTAACTTTGGAGCGCTGCAACATTCTGCTCTCTGTCTCCAAGTCAAGATTGCAGCGCTGCTGTGTTGCACACTACTATATTATAGTGCACAAGTGTGTAGCTCTCTAATGTACATCTCTACGATGTTGTACGACCGTATGGAATTTTTGTTTTCAAGGTCAAGGTCCTCGAACCCCAAGAAGGGGGAGGCCCCTTGCATTCCCTCGACTAGTTCGTCCAATGAAATTGAGGTTGGAGTCAATAATACAACCCGATTGATCAACACAATTAAATTCCACACAAAACTAATAGCAAAATCACAACATTTTAAGCCACCATAATTCTGTGCATGAACTGTTGCTATTGGAATTGCAACATTTTAAACTGCCGTACTTGTTCCACATTTGCGGTGGTTTTAACAACCGCAAAACCTCCAGATTTTTTCACCCTTCTTTCCCCTCCAGATTTTATAATTCTAAAATTTTAAAACAAAACTCATATACTACATCATATTTTGCTAATTAAGTTTTCCACCTAAATATCTAGTATATTTAATTAGAGAAAATATAATTTTGTGCAAATTTGAAGACAATTGTTAAATAATCACAAAATAAAAAAAAAGCTTATTTATTTGAATTGATAATAAAAGTCTATGATAACAACTATCATCTACTCACAACTAAATTATGAGCAGGTGGCTCTCAATAAAAACATCCTAAACTGCTAGATGATCATAGTTTTTTATTCGAAAAAATATTGTAAATATATATCTACAAGAAGAAATTGTTTTCTAAAAAAAATGAAACCAAACTTCTAAATTAAATTATATCATATTTAGATATGAACTAACAAAAAATATTTAAATTATTTTGAAAAAATTTCTGTATAAGAAAAAATTACAGCAATCACACACATTTAGGTAAATACATAGTTTATGAAGAACAATTCCATAAATGTTTTCAGCCATGATAGAATTCATCTAATAAAAGTTTTTCAGCCACAAAGGTAAATAGTAATACAAAGTTTATGTAATATATATCATTTCAAAGTTTATGGTGGTGACTAAGGCTTAGTTTGGGATGGCTTTTTTACTGCTTCTTAAAACAACTTTTTAGTACAAAAAATAAAAATTTTGTACTAGAAAGTTGCTTTATAAAGCAGTAAGAAAACTGTCCCAACCGAAGCCTTAGGATTTTTTTCGTTCTTATTGTTTTCTAAAGCATTTTTTTAGTACAAAAATTTTAAGTTCAAAATGTACTAGAAAGGTGCTTTAGAAAATAGTAAGAAAGCTGTCCCAAACGAAGTATAAGGCATTGTTTGGAATAGCTTTTGACCACTGTTTTTTACACTGCTTTCAATAAATTTTGTACTAAAAAATTGTTTTAGTAAGCAATAAAACAACTGCCCCAAACGAAGTCTTAAGCTTCATTTGGGATGGCTTTCTTGCTGCTTTTTAAAGTAATTTTTTAGTACAAAAATTAAAATTATTTTTGTACTATAAAGCTACTTTAAGAAGCAGTAAGAAAGCTTTCTCAAACAAAGCCTTAGATCTTCTTAACTCAGATGGGGTTGGTTGGACTTGAATATAGCTTTCTTGGAGTTAAATTGCCAACTTTGAATTAGGTAGTGTATTGGTTTCAATTCTAACTTGATGGTAACCTTAGCAAGCACCCATGTCCTTAGAAAACTCATGGTTTTTATTAAATTATCAAATACTTAAGAAATCATAAGGTAACACCAAAACAAATTTATTTTCATCAAATCATTGATAAACAAATATAAATCAAATAACAAAACAATTAGCTTCGTAGGGCGGAACTTAAATATGTTTAGGGTGGACAATTGCCCTTGCCCACCCTCAAAATTAATTTTAAGGTTCGAAAAATGACAATTTTGAAAATTTTCCCACATTCAAAAGAAAATTTTTCTCCTAATGCCTGGTCCACCTAGGTTCTCCCCACTTGCGTTCTCTCCCTTTCTCGCTCTCTCTCCTTTAGTTGTTTAAGTTAAAGAATTATGACGTATCCCTTGGCTTATATGCTTATTATTTTCACATTATTTTTACCAGTTACTACTACTAAAGTGGAGAGAGCATTTTCAATAGTGAGAATTGCGATTGTGTAGTTGAATGGATGATGACTCGTTCAATGATAGCCTAATATCAAACATCAATAAAGTTGTAATACAATATTAACAAAAAATTACAAATCTCGTAATCTTTGTTCAATTCATAAATCATAATGAAATACAAAACTTTTCTTTGAATTATGTATATCTTACATATTTTTTAATTTTATACATTTAATTATTTATATAATAAGTTTGCTCAGCCTTAAAAGAATGGTTGCTTTCGCCCGTCGTCATAGGACTAATGAATAGGAAGGATATGGATGAAAGATTTGAGCATGTCATATGAAAGGATACCTTGTGATAGATATAAAAAAAGATTTTGTGTAGCCAAGGAAAGATTTTATCTGATTATTTATGTAAATTACTCTTAGTGATTTACTGACCCTTTTTTTTTTGCAACAGGATTAGGAATTTATGACATGGTAAAAATTGCACATACAGTACTTGGAAAGCTTTCAGAAGAGTGGCTTTGGAAAGAAGGTTTGAAGATGATATTATTTGGTTTATATTTTAGGAAATATATTTGAAAGAAAATTTAAGAAACATTTAAAGCTACATTAATTTAGCCTGAAAAATCAATCTAAAATAGATAAAGAGACCAAAGTTTATTTTCTCACATGTTATATTAATCTCCTCCTCATATAACATCTATCCACATCAAACATAAAATTTTATGATATTCTTTATATTCATGATATTTAGTTCTGAACATATAAATAATCTCTATTTATCATAGATTTTGGATAAATAAAGAACAAAAAAGTGGCTATAAAATTAAATATTATTACATCTTTAATTAAAGGCAATTTATTCTCCACCGTTGGTTTGCATAGTAATGAAATTTTGTTTGCATATGCATATCTTAGGTTTCGTTTGGGATGGCTTTATGCATATCTTAGGTTTCGTTTGGGACGGCTTTCTTACTGTTTAATTTTTGTACTAGAAAACTGTTTTAAAAAGCAGTAAGAAAGTCGTTCCAAACAAAGCCTTAGTCATTGGACTTAAAAGTTGGTTGAATTACTTGTTTAGAAGGAAAACTTTTGAAGTGTGCTTTGAGGTGCTTGACTTTGAAATATTTTGATATACTTTTCATTTACTGAGAATCAAATCATTCTGTCTTAAAAGTGGAGTTACTGTGTGTAAACAGATCAAGATCAAAAGATGATAGCTCATAAACATCTTTAAAATTATCAACAAAGTCTCGAATCAAATCTCTCTATATCAAATTTGTGCTACGACACAAACCTCTCTTTACATAAAAAATGAATAAAAAAGTTTTATTGAAATATCTTTTTGCACTTAAATTCTGTTGTTTTTTCGATCGATTTTCATGTTTTGTAGGCTAAGACATGTGAATGTATTGAGTTTGGTTCAAAATTGAACTGTTGAAAGAACATTTTGATGTAAAAATATCAAATAATTGACTCTCCTTCAAAATTTTAAATCTTTGACTTTGAAATAAATTTTGCAGCTGAACATACTATATAACATCTCCTCTGTCATAATATTTTACAATATCACACTAAAAAAGGAAGATTTTACTGATTCATAACATGTCATCCAGATCTTTTTCACAAAATTAGCTCCATTATACAGCCTCCACTGTTAATTCCTTAATTATGAAGAAAACAAAACAAAAAAAGAGACACACCAAAGCAAAATCTTAACTATCATAGCTGCTTCAAAAATATATAGAGTCATATGTGGTGACTGGTTCCATCATATAATCCACCATTCTTCCAATTTCATCCCAGTTTCCCTCTCTGAAAATCTCATTCTGATTCAAATTCACAAAGTTTGACTGTAAACTGATACTATTTGTTTGAACTTCAGAATTCCACTGTCCAGCTGCATATAACTGCCAATTCTCCTCCATATATCTGTTCACATAGCTCTGATCACCTTGCTTAAAGCTGCATCCTCCATGCAAGTATCTATGTTCTTCTCCAGTTTCTGAATCTAAACTGCTCGTCTTCGAGCTCGAATCAGCGGAATTCTGCATTCCAATTCCACCAGCTTCCTTCCATTTAATCTGCTGTGTGTACTTCTTGAATGATATATTTCTCTTGAATATTCTGCATATAGTCCATGATTCCTGCAATCCCATAAACCATGTCATTATCTTTCATAATCAATTTCAAGAGCGTTATATACGCTCAAGTTGAGCTCAATATACTAATAATCAGACCCCAATTAGCCTAAAAACTTAAGCTAATAGGTAGTAAGTGAATATTGTATCATATTCTCTGAACTTTTTTATTGGCCACCGAGTTTCATTTGGCAACTTAAATGGCTTTGAATTAGACTATCTGTTTCACATATTTGAAGTGGGAAAAAGGAAAGTGGATATTGTCTTACTGCTTCATTGATGCTGGGAGGGCTCTTATTGCTGGTTTTGTTAGAGAAGGAAGTCTGAATTCATGCATCATCCAATCAGTTTTGGATCCTTTTCCTGCACTTCCTCTGTAATAAACCAGAGATTTCTTGAGGCCGATGCATTCGTCGGGGTTATTGCAAGAGTATATCGGCCGATCGATGCCGGTGGCCTTCCAGAAACCAGAGCCTGTTACTCTGTTAGGCCTTATGCTGTTTCTGTATTTCCTTCCCCTCATGCAGAAGAAGTACCATTCCTTCTCACCAATATTGCTCAATTCTACAAACAAAATTTCAAGTGTAAGAACTCAGTTAGCATATATAATTGGTATTGGGAGAAGGCAACATTAGTCATATATGTTTATTTCTAAATACAAATCAATTGATGAGTGTTAATTGAAATTAATATAATTCATTAAATATTATGTAATTAGATATCTACATCATTTTTATATCTTAAAATATAATAAATTATCAAATAAATAATTAATTAGCATTAAATGAGTAATTCATTGAGCTTTTTTTAGAGAACAACATGTCATCATTTAAGTTAAAATTTTGTATAAATTTATTTTATTATTTAAATAAATAAATATTATAAAATTAAGTATCTAGAAATTCATTGAGTGCAATAATTTGCTTAAAAACTTTAACAAGAAGATAAAATAGCATTAAGAATTCTTCATGATTTTCATCATCTTATCCATAGATTTTAATTCCAAGGCTTTGTAGTCATTAATAGATAATTTTAGCTGTTAGAAGTGAGAACTTAATAAAAGAATTAGAAGACAAAAGGAATACATGATTTGTGATATCATGAGAAAAAAAATAGATAATGAAGATTCATAAAGTTGATTAGAAACAAATAAGACGATATTGCATGAACTTACTTGGAAGGTCCCATGGATCATACTTGTAGATATCAATCTGCTTGATGATATCAATGGAGAGAGGCTTCTTCTTCTCGACCTTTCGCCGGAGATAGAATCCGACAAGCTCCTCGTCGGTCGGATGAAACCGGAATCCAGGAAGAACCACCTCTTCTTCCTCAACCACTTCAACCACTTCCTTCCTGGTCTTATTGCTTCTCTCTTCAAAGCCAATCATCTGCTCCTCCATTTCTTCTGCCTTTCTTTCACTTCATACAACAAGTTATAAATCTTGTTCTAATCTGTAAGGAGCTGAAGCGTGCTAAGAATAAGACGCCATTTTTTGCTCCTATATATAAACGTGAAAAGATTTATATAGAGCAAAGTCATGGCTTAGTCCAAGTCAAGCATTTTGAACTCTCTCTCTCTCTCTCTTTCTGTATAAGAGAGAGACACGAATATCTTTGAAATTATTTTTAGTGATTAATGAGGGAAAGACCAGTTCAAGTTTCAAAGCTAGATAGTTGAGGATGGATGCTTTGATTGCGATACGCACGAAACACGTGACGTGAGATGCTTTGAACCATATAGAGAGAGGCCAAGGAGAGGAAGCCAGAGAAGAAAAAGAATATTTTGAACTTATTCGGACCAAAATTATTATCTAATTAACAAATTATAAGTACATATGTATTACTATTTCACGCTAGGAGAGATTTACATATATATCATAAAAATTTTATGTATTTCTGCATTAAATATTTAAATTTTTATATTTATTTATATATCATTTTAATTTCAAAATTATATATATATATATATATATTTTGCGTCCTGGAATATTTGCGGCGGTAGAGAGATATAAAGTTTAGCGTCTTAGTTTTATATGAAAATCTAGCACACAAATATGTAGAAGAGATGGGTGCATCAATCACAAGAAACACCAGAAATTTTATATGGAAAACCTTGAAAAAGGAAAAAACCCACCAAGCTTGGCCCGGTTGTGATGAGTTCACTAGTATTGGTGGTTGATTAAAAATGATGCCCATCCTCAAAGGAGGGCGCTAGCTTAATGTAGCAAATATATACTGTTTATAGCACAATACATAGTTGGAGAATATCATAATAGCTGTTTTTAAAAGAATATTGATATGTTAGTTTGATCAGTAGGATTGTAGTCAGCGGACGACGGTGTCAGAGAGACAGTAGTTAGCGGGGGATGGTGGTCAGAAGGATGGTAGTCGATGGGCGACGATGGTATGAAGGACCGCAGTTGACGGGCGATGGTGGTTGGAAGGACTGTAGTTGACGGGCGATGGTGGTCGGAAGGACTGTAGTCGGCGAGCGACGATGGTCGGAAAGACTATAGTCGGAGGGAGATGGAGCTCAGGTAGATGTCTGGCGTCGGTTGGCAGCTGGTTTAAGGTCCGACGACAACCGATGAAAGTTTGCCAGCGGTGGTGCCGGGGTGGAGCTTCAGCCTCAGAGCTTGTTTTCTTCCTCTCCTTTCTCCCCTTCATGAGAAGAATGAGGTCTATTTATAATTTTTTGGGAGTAACATGCTCTATAAATATAAAGAAGATTGAGGGCATGTTGGGAGTGTTTTAATGAACGGCTCATATTATTTCCTTTGATCGTGGAGCATTTATCAAGCATTTGAGTGCCCAAATGATGCCATAATTAAGCAATCTTGGGCTCGTTGGATTTGTCTCGTCGAGCCACTTGATTTGACTGTAAGCATGTTACATTTAGAAATCATTTGCTTGTCCAATTTATGATTTGAACATTCCAAATACGCTTCGAGTCTTCGATTTATACCCATTTGGGCCCGGATCAGGTTGTATTTGGTGTTGTAAAGTTCGTCTTCTCAAGACGTTCAGTTGGACGAGATCGAAGTTTAGACGACTCCAGATTTAATTTTGGAAGTTTGTGACATGAATATACTTCGAGATTTGTGTCCAATCAAGACAAATTTTGGTGATATATCAAAACATAGAAAAAAAATTGGTTATTTGATATATAAAAATATCTAAAATGTGTGATATATATGTAAATTCTCTTTTCTTTATTTGGAAGAAAGAATTATGATTATTTATCAAATGATGGTATGGGTGTTTAATGCTTCGTTTGGGACATTTGTTTACTGTTTTCTAAATTAGCTTTTCAATGAAAAATTTTCTAAAAACTAGAATTTTTTTTACTAAAAAATTGTTTTAGATAGCAATAAAAAAGCTATCTCAAACGAAGCCTAAATGAGTTGAGCCGGACTGGATCAAATCGTAGGCATTTTAATATATCCCCAACAATTATGTCATGATTTGGAAAAAAATTGGGTTATGATATTTGACTATAATTTGACCATGATGAATTTTAAAACACTTGATTTTGCTTTGAGTTTAAGGAAATGGACTAATAACCAATCAGCTTTTATACTTTCCTCTATCTCAAAATAAATTTAAAAATTTTTAATCAAATTAAAGAAGGATGTATAAGGCTTGTGAGACTTACGATCTCTTCGGAAAAGTTTTCCCGTTGTTTTTCTTTTCGAACAATAATCATAATTTTATTTGACTACTATTTTATTTTTATTTTCTCACAGTTTTTCAGAAATTTTTATTGTGAAAAATTAATTTTTACAACCAAAATAATTGAAGTACTTTCTTCATAGTAAATTCACAATAAACTTTATAAAGTATCTAAGTAAAATCTTAGACTTTATTTAGAGCAGCTTTTTGTAATAAGAAAAATAATTAGTAAAAAATAATTTATTTGAAAGAAATTTTTTTTCATTGCTATTTTATCATTAAAAAATATATTTTGAAAAAACATTTTAGAAATTGTGACTGGAAAAAATATTTAAAAAAATAAAAATAAAAAAAAGGCTTGAACCGCCCCAAATAAAATCCAGTAGTTAATTAGTTCTCCAAACTTGATGCAGATCTTCTAAAAAAACAAAAATTGATCTATTTGATTTCGACATCTCATAATATTATATATATATAATATTAAGCTGTCCAAATTCTAACATTATTTCAATACTATCACGAATTTGTCAGAAGATGATGATGCCATACTTATTCCATGTTCTACATCAAGACTTTTCGAGGAGAGAAAGGATACAAAAAAATTAATTTTATATAAAAAAATTTCTCAAAAAAAAAAAATGTTGGTTGAGTGGACAACATCGTGACATTGAATTCTCCAGTTTTCTAAAATTTGAGGGAGCACTGTGGCGCTAGGTCTCAAAATCTGATTAAAATCATTATTAATGAAACCCTCACAATTATGGGTGTAAACGAGTCGAGTCGAGTAATGACATCGTTTACCACACAGTGGGCTCGAGAGCTCGAGCTCATTTAATGATCTTGAACTCTACTCATTATATAAAATTCAAGTTCAAGCTCGTTTAATGATCTCACAAAATCTGGTGAGAAACTACGCGCCGCGCGCGCGCGCGGGGGGGGGGGGGGGGGGGGGGGGGGTATGCCAAAAAATATGAAGGGCCCAGGAGTCGCTATCATCTGAAACACTGGCAACGGGAAGGAGATTTACCTAATGCACGAAGAGAATACTTGCTCAAATACGAAGTCGCAGCTATCACGAGATGCTAGGATGCCAATGTGCAGAGTCTGTAGACTGCGGTTTGCAAAATAAGTTCCTGTAGATGGCTAGGGTTTTTCCATTCACTCATACAATATAATATCAGGTAATATTTTAATGATAATATAATGTAATATAATATAATATAGGTAATATATTCAAGTAGCTTGCCAAGCTTTCAAGTCTAGTCAGGTTAAGCCCAAACTCGAGCTCGATTATAGGCTCGAGCTCAAACTCGAAGCTCGATAAGCTTAACTCGTTGCTTGTTAACGAGTTGAGTTCGAGCCGGTTTGGCTTACTTACACCCCTACTCACAACCCCTCTCCCCTCCCCCATTCCATTATTTGGACTAGGTGAGAAGAGAGATGAGAGAGAAAGTTCACTTCGAGGTGTTTTTGTATGTCGTTCTAATTGGAAAAAAGTGTTTTGATCATGGTAGGTAACCCTAACTCTACATCTATTTTTAATAATTTTGTACTTTGCCTATTATGCTCCCTCATGAAATTGATAAAAATGCAAGTTCTCTTATTTTAATAATTTTTGCAATATAACTTTTGATATATGGTAAATATTATTACCCCAAGCATTTTAAATGGTTAATATTGAAATTTCACAAGGTAGTTTTATTTATATATCATTTTAGTTAAAATGAGTAGTATAATGTTGAGTATAAGATGATTAGGAGTTAGTATAATGTATTTGGACATGAAATACACAATATGCATATATTTACTATTTATTTAGTCAAACATGTATTTGGTATATTATAGACATACTAATGAGTACAGTGATAATTATATTAGATATATATGATGTTTGTTATTATGATCAAAATAATATGATATGTGCGTAAAGGCTAAGAAAACTGACTGAAATGATTGATTGATTTAGGTTGGTTGGAGATATGTTATCCTATATAGGAGAGTGGGTCGACGAGCTTTCCATTAAATAAGGTTTATGGTATAATTCTAAGTGATTTAAAAAAGGGAGATGTAAGGAAACTGATGAATGTGATATGATATGTCGACGACCAAGGAGTGACGACTTATTGCAGAAAAGCCATCTCACTTGTGACATGTTGAGATTGATTCCTGGCAATATAAATGATATGATTGAGACTAATTCATGTAGGATTGACCTATATGATGTGAATCATGTGATACAAGAAAAACACCATAGGTAGTCAGGTGTCATATCTTGCTTGTATATGCATATGATATGAATATATATAATGAATTGCATAAATGACATTACATAATATGATATGCACATGATACAAGATATGATCGATACTAGCACATAATACGACTAATAAGATTGATACAAATGCATTCAATACATGCATATGAATCATATGATATACATTGCATTTATACATGATATGATACTTGATATACATGCTTTTATACTGTACAATATACATATATCAGATACATAACACTTGTTTTATATGACAAGTATACTAATACATATGAGATAACATTTAAATTGAGATAAAAAGGTATAATGTATATGCATGCACATATTCATGATAGACCCATTTGCACTTGACTTGACATGAGTATAGAAATGATATAATCTACTGATAATTTATATGGCCGCTGATCACTGATTTAAAATTTCCTTGCTCATATAAGATGATACTATTCTCATTGATTGTTATGTACTTTTTTAGTTATATATTCATACTAATATTAATTGAATCATTACATGCATATTACTTTCTATGGTCTTGCATTGATTGCATTTATAGGTTCTGGTAACCCACTAAGTTGTTATGTCGCTCGACAATTTTTACATATTTTTTAGAAAAGGGTCAAGATCTAGTCGAGTGATATCAATCAAGATTCAGGTTTTATTTTATTTTTAGTAATTTTATTTTATTTTTTATTATTAGTAGATTAAAAATATTAAATAATGCACTAATTAAACTCCTGGCAATTATATATGAATTTTGGGAATTGAATTAAATTGTAAATTGAAGAATTATAGTTGTTTCCGCTAGTTTCTATTTAATGAAATGAGATTAGTAGCTCTTGTAAATTAATTAAGAGTTGAAAATAGACAATTCTTCTAAATTTTAATCTTGGAGCGTTACAAATGATAATTATAACAATTGAACCATATGTAAGGAGTTTAGTACTGTAACAACCTAATATTTTGAAAATAAATTTTAAAAAATGAAAAGTTTGTTTTTGTTTGAACTGAAGCGCTGTGGTGATGAGCTTATTAACACTGCAGCGTTGGGCCTGCTAGAAGTTTCCACCGCAACATTGACAGCTCTATTCTATAGTAATCTTGTATTCAACATGCAGCAATATGACGCTAGGTAGTAACGCTACAATGCTATGCACTAAAACATATTTTTATATATATTAAAATCCATTTCTCTCCACTCACTCCACCAGTGTCGACTTGCTATGGAAGGAAGAAGAAAAAGGGAGAGGAAAAAAAGGAGAGAGAAAGATAAAATTTGAACTTGGCTAACATTGGCTGGAAATTGACTGAACTATATCTATACAGGAGGGTAGGTCGATGATTTAGTATTATTCTCTACTGATTCACGTGATTTACTGATTAAAAGTTATACAGAGTTATCATTAAGCTGACGGACGAAGTGTGATAACTCAATTTACTGAACTAACAATTAGTGATTATAAATTACTAACTAATAAGAAAACACTAGTAAAGCCAGAACTCATTACTTATTTTGTGTTATTACTGAAATGCATATTACTATACTGATTTAATATTACTGTATTGTTGTCATTATACTATTTTTGTTCTACTGATTATTATTACTATTACTATTATTAATCCACTGTTTACTGTCTCACATTCATTAAGCACGTGATTCTTATTATTGAGCCTGTGATATAAGATATTGATTTAATACTAACATAGATAGTTCAATATTATGTGCATACTCTTATACTATTTTATTGCATTGATATAATTCTGATAGTCTTTATAGATATTTCAGTTTTACTAATTTATATCATTTTTTATTGATTTGATAATACTGCTACGATGACTATTTTATCGATTCGACATCCATACTTATTTATATATTTCATTGTTTTCATACTATACAGTTCCATTATTTTGTAGATTTTGTAGCTATTGTTGCTATTATTATGAACTGACTAATGACTTGCATACTATTTATTTACTATACTTTGTATTCATTTGTGTGATTAAGTGACTTGTTAGGCTTTTTAGCTCATTATACGTGGTTTAAATAATTTCAGGTAAGAGAAGAGGATCAGAAGTGTAAGACTAATCAGTTACATGATTCCTCAGGTTTTACTATTGTTTGTTTCTTTTTGTCTTTATATATTCTTTTGTACTTAGGAGTGAAAAAAGAGGTATTATATTTATATAACTTCAGCGTATTGTATATAATTTTTTGAATATGAATACACATGTACATTGATGTTTTGATAAATAGTTTCATTTTCGTTAGTATTTATATTATTCATAAAAGAAATTAGATAGCTCTGATTGTTGTTGTTATTACATATAAAAGATAAAAGAAATAATTCTTTCACATTAGATTCTGGAGCGTGACAAGTATCCCCTATCATGGTCTATCTAACTACTAATTCTCTCTCTTAGATCTACTTCAACTTTTTGTTAGGTCCTTATATTATTTTTAATGATGAAATAATGGAAAACTTGAATGATTATTATTGAATAATAACATCATGCTAAACCTTCAATGAAGAATGAAACAATTTACAAAACATTAAAAAAAATAACTACAACGTCTCATTAAGGAGAAAATTAAGATTGCAGAGTAATTTGATCACTACAGGAAATTCAGGCATTACTGGCGGCTATTACCGGTGATCCTCTAGCCGCCGATAATAATGGCTGTTAAACCGACGATTTTTAATAAAAAACTGCTGGAATTAGCGGCGGTATAGTAACCCCTGGTGAGACCGCCGTTTTATGTTTTATCGGCGCTAATATCGGCGGCTTTGGCCGCTGGTGTTAAGTAATTTTTTTCGGCAATCACAACCGCCAAAAAACTGTCGAAAATGGCCTTAATATTGGCCATCCCGAGCCTTCCTCCTCATTTCTTCGTGTTACCTACAAACGCTCGCTCGCCGCCTCTCGCGATCGCACCTCCGAGTTACTGCGCAGGAATTTGGCCGCTGACGAACTCTCTCCGGCCAACGATCTCGCCCCCACTCTGGCAGTCGAGCACGCACGCGAAAGTCGTCGATCGACAAGTTCGAACCGAGTTTAGGTTTGCTTTTTTTTTCCTCAAATTTGCAATACGAACAAGTATTTTCCTATTTCGGTTGGATTAAATCAAGTATCAGCATTAAGTTCATATCTTTTTGCTTTAGTCATAGATGTTCTCACTAGACATTTGCAAGAGGATGTACCTTGGTGTTTGCTTATTGCTCATGATATTCTTCTTGTTGATAAGACTAGAGAGGGAGTTCAAGGTAAACTTGATTTATAGATGTTCTCACTAGACAATAATATTTCTCGAAATCAATTTGGATTCATGCCAGGTAGGTCTATTGTGGAAGCTATACATTCATTGAGAGGTTTGATGGAGAAGTATAGAGAGAATAAGGAGGATCTACATATGATTTTTATTGATTTAGAGAAAGCATATGATAAAATTCCAAGAGTTAATTAATAATGCTTATATTCAAGTCATTAGGGATATGTATGTAGGAGTTATTACTTGTGTTCGAACACAAGGTGGTTTGACCAAGTATTTTCCTATTTTATTGGATTACATTAAGGATCAGCCTTAAGCCCATATCTTTTTGCTTTAGTCATGGATGTTCTCACTAGACATTTGCAAGAGGTTGTACCCTGGTGTATGCTTTTTGTTGATGATATTCTTCTTATTGATAAGACTAAAGAGGGAGTTAAAGGTAAACTTGAATTATGGAGGTCAACCTTAGAGTGTAAAGGTTTTCATTTGAGTAGATCTAAAACCAAATATATTGAGTATAATTTTAGTTGTAATAAATCCAGTGGGGGGATTGTGACTTTGGATAACCAAGTCATTAATAAGAGTACATATTTTGGATATCTTGGGTCTATTGTTTAGAGTGATGGTGAAATAGATAGGAATATTATTAGTAGAATTCAAGTTAGATGGCTGATGTGAAGGAATGCATCAGGCTTGTTGTGTAATAGAAAAGTCCCCCTTAAACTTACGAAAAAATTCTATAAAATGTTGGTGATACCTACAAGACTTTATGGTGCATAATTTTTGCCATTAAAAGAGAAGCATAATATTAAGTTAAGTGTTACAGAGATTAGGATGCTCAGGTGGATTAGTGGCTTTACTCTTAAAGACAGGATACGAAATGAGCATATACGTGAAAAGGTTGGAGTATCTCCAGTGGAAGATAAGATTAGAGAGAGTCGCCATAAATGATTTAGTAGCAATAGATCCTATTGCATCATCGGGCTTATTGTACGATAGAAAAGCCCCCCCTCAAACTTAAGGAAAAATTCTATAAAATGGTGGTGAGACCTACAATGCTTTATGGTGCCGAATGTTGGCCATTAAAAAGAAACATAATACTGAGCTAAGTGTTGCAGAGATGAGGATGCTCATGTGGATGAGTGGCTTTACCCTTAGAGATAAGATACGAGTCATTAGCCGAGTTTTCCATTTTGTCACATAAATTATTTATCTTGTATTATTGTATTTATTGGATGGTTGGTGAATGCATTCCAATTCAGGTAAAGTACAATTGTTTAAAAGTAAATAATATACACTTGTTCACGCTACATATCTTCTAATAATTAATTTCACTACTGTAGGGAAACATTTGCTTTGACATCAAAATGACTATCCAAGAAGACATATATTAGATGTATAATAGATTATTACCGGGTCGAAGAGGATTGATAGATGAATTTATACAGGGAGTTGAGACTTTTATTCAAGTTGCATCTCAACTACCTTCCTTTAAGTTCGATGGAATGTTTAGATGTCCATATTTGAAACACAAAATCAAGCATTCCTCAAGCCTGATGATGTGAAGGTTGATTTATATCATAGGGGATTTGTTGCAGACTATTGGATTTGGACCTCATATGACGAGTACAAGCTACACAGAGATAATCATGCCGGTCTATCCATAAATTTTGAAATATTTGATGAAGATCAAATGACTAGATCGTATAAAAAGCTTATTTTTGATATAGCAGGTCCTAATTTAAGGGCTAATGTGGAAGAGCACCAAATATAGAAACCAAAAAATTCTTTGAGTTACTACATGCAGCTCAAAAAATAATTTGGGATGGTTACAAAACTCATTCAGAATTATCGATTGTAGTGAGGATGCTTGGGTGAGCCGTGAGTTCACAAAAATAAGAGAGCAAAATGAGCACAACAGAGCATCTGATTGTGGGGGTTTAGGAAGCTCCCTTCATACTGGTGGATCTATTCCTCATACTGAACATAGACGACGACTGGTAAAAGCTTTCAATTAGTTTAATAAATATATGTATATCATTTTAACTATATCTTCTATTTCCAAAAAGAGTTTCTTGGCCGGGAGCCGACACCACTGGAGTTACATATGAGGACTCACCAACATCAAGCTGACCATTAGTGGGTTGATGAAAAGGCCAAAAAAGCTCATGTGAGTATAATTTTTGGAGTTTAGGAATATAAATTTAATATAAAAAATCTCATTCTAATATCAATTTATTTTATAGATTTATTCTCGCAGGATGATTTTGTATGAGTTCAAAAAAGTCGTCAGTCTACTGATAAGGGATCATCTTCAGGATCGACCCAGTATTCTGAGTATCAAACATGATCAGCTGTTGTTAAAGGAAGGCAGAGGGAGAGGGTATATGATTTAGGTTCGCAAGGCTATGTTTATAAGGGCAGTTCATCCACATCAGCATTTTATGATCCTAGTGGAGCTGAAAAAACTATTAGCCAAAGGGTTGCAGCCCTGACGAGAGAGATAGAAGAGATGAGAAAGGTTCAAAATGAGATGCAGGTAAAGCTGCGAGCTTGTAGAGATGAAAATCAAAAGAAGAAAGAGCAAGAGCAGACACATAAAACACCAGGCAACGAGGACACAGAGGATGATTAGTACTCTTATTTGTTTGATGAACTTTTGATTTAAACATTTGGTTTGATGAACTAGTTGTGTGAAAGAGAAGACATCTTATTGTGAATTTATATATTATATTTATTGTAGGCTTTTTTTGGTTTGATGAACTTTTTGTTTAAATATTTGGTTATGCTTATTGTGAATTTCAATAAATTGTTATATATGTTATTTTTGAATTATAGTTGTGGGTTGATTATTGTGGCGTGTTATCCATATTTGTGATAAATGATCTTCAATTCTGTGCAGGTTTGTGAAAATTTGAGTAAATAGAGGGGGTTGTCAATTTTTTTTAAAAATGCTACAGGTTTTCGACGGCCAACCGGAAACTTCTATACCAGACGGCTTATTATAGCCGCTAGTAAATACCAGCGGTAAGACCGCCGGTAAAACTGTCATTTTTTACGGCCGAAAAGCTGCCGGTGATTAACCAGCAGTCACTAATGCTATAACCGCCGGAATTTACCGACCGTTTGTGCTGCCGGAAAGCCACCGGTTATCCTAACTGCCAGAACCTGACCGCCAGAAAATGTTTCTTACGCGGTTTATACCGGCGGTTTACAAACCGCCGGTAGTTTCCAAAATCGCTGGAAAGATAATAGATACCGCCGGAAAAAATCGCCGGTAATTCCTTAATTTTCTGTAGTGGATCTATAACCTTGAAAGAATATTCATATATATCAATATTTTTGGTATCGTTATAGTAAGATAGCTAACTCCCACAACCATTAGTAGATACATTAGTCAAGGTGAGTATTATTCATTCATATGCATCCCTATGTAAGGAAAAACCATCATCAAATTAGTAAAAAATTCGTGAATTCACTGATCATATTCCTATAGATGTGTGGAAATGCTTAAGAGATCAAGTAATTTCTTGACTTACCAAATTTTTTAATATTTTTTTGAAGACTAAAAAGATGAGATTAGTGAAAAATGGGTGTGTTGATTCCTATTTTTAAAAATAAAGGTGATCAACAAGATTGTGCGAATTATAGAGGAATTAAGTTAATGTGTCATGCTTTAAAACTATGAGAGAGAGAGTTATGGAACATAGATTACGACATGATACTAAGAGGTTAATAATGCTAATATTCAAGTTATTAGGAATATATATGCAAAAGCTATTACTTGTGTTCAAACACAAGGTGATTTGACCAAGTATTTTCCTATTTCAGTTGGATTACATCAAGGATAAACCTTAAGCCCATATATTTTTGCTTTAGTCATGAATGTTCTCACTAGACATTTGAAAGAGGTTTGGTCAGATAAAACGGGGCCTATGACCTGATTAAGAGAGAAGATGTATTAGATTTAGCTAACTCCCACAACCATAAGTAGATACATTAGTCAAGGTGAGTATTATTCATCAATATGCATCCCTATATAAGGAAAAATTATCATCAAATTAGTAAAAAATTGCTAAATTCACTTATGATATTCCAATAGATGTGTGAAACTGCTTAAGAGATGAAGTAATTTCTTGACTTACTAAATTTTTTAATATTATTTTGAAGACTAAAAAGATGCCACATGTGTGAAAAATGAGTGTTGATTCTGATTTTTAAAAATAAAGGTGATCAATAAGATTGTGCGAATTATAGAGGAATTAAGTTAATGTGTCATGCGTTAAAACTATGGGAGAGAGTTATGGAACATAGATTACGATGTGATAAAGAGGTTAATAATGCTAATATTCAAATCATTAAGCATATATATGCAAAAGCTATTACTTGTGTTTAAACACAAGGTGATTTGACCAAGTATTTTCCTATTTCAGTTGGATTACATCAAATCAGCCTTAAGCCCATTTCTTTTTTGCTTTAGTCATGGATGTTCTCACTAGACATTTGCAAGAGGTTTGGCCACATAAAACAGCGGCCTATGACCCGATGAGAGGAGAAAATGTATTAGATTTGGCTGATGTTAAGAAAGATAGAGGTAGACCTAAAAATATTAAAAAATGACGTTTCTTATTAGATTTAAATGAAAATTTGACATTAAAATAAAACAATAGAGAAAAAAGATTCATGCAGCAATCTCGCATGCACATTAGATGATATTTTTTATGTTTGTATCACTGTAACTGTTCTTCCAATTCATTGAGAAACACACACATTTGCAGCAAAAAGTGACGCAATTTGGGACTATTTTCTTTGATATATTGGACAGGAAACAATTAAGTTATCTCTATTAATTATTATGTAGTGAAGTCATTCATTTAAATTACATAATATTTTATTTACATGCAGTAGTGTTAAGATTTTATATTAGTGAAGCCTCACGCATTACGCAGTTCTTTTTTTATCATTTTTTTTTTTATGGACAGTCAAGCATTTCCTGTTTGTTTGTATAATTTATATTTCCTTTCTTGCATAAAGCTTCAGTGGGATTGATTATATTATAATAATATTTATTAGGGGGGTGAAAAAGTCCTTAATAATTAAATTGAGTATACCAAAAAAAAGCTCCAACTGGATAGAGAGTAGTCTCCATTATTTTTGAGGTAGATGTCATAAGTTTTTGAGTCTTAAATGTGACTTTTTGTAAAACTTAATATTTACTATCTTTAACATGGTACCTATTCATTGGTAAATTATATTATATTTTATTTTTTTATACTTCTTTATGCATATGAGATATTTCATATATATATATATCTAATAAGTTTTTTTTTTCTATCCAAATGACCCCACATCTCAAGAGAGCACTCATCAAGAGGAAAGCTAGTCGTCCTCATTTCGTAAAATCACGGGCATCTCCTAACAAGACAATGACGTGAAGACTCTTATGAAAATGATGGACTGAAAAGTTATTGTCTTCAATAAGTCTCCCAGGAGTATTTTTCTGAGCCTATGATACCACTCATCTCACCATGAATCATTAATTATACACTATAGTCAAGGCTATATACTCGACCACTACTGACATTTTCAATCATGGTACAGAGAGCACACTGCACACACACCTTCAAGACTACGGCTATGATCTCCCAGGAATGTATATATAGTCCTGGGTTGCTACCTCTTCTATCGAGGATGACTCATGCTTTCACTTTTAGGGGTTTAAATCACATCTCAAAGGACTCACCACTACATTCATATGATTCATCTTCACAGACTCGCCTTATATATGGGGCAACTAGTACTCGCTCAATACACTCTCCCACGAAAACTTGCATAAAGGACTCAGCCAGAGATGAAGGGCTCTCTTATATGCAGAGATCCACATGAAGGTTAATCAGCTAGACCACACGTTTATAACAACTCATAAAAATTCATATAATACATTGTATTTTGTATTATTTTTATTTTCTTAGATATATCCTTTTATGTAGTCATCTTAATCTTATAAATAAAGAGTAAAGAGACATCATTGTAGACTTTTTTTTGGGCAATCTAACTTTTGAATTCTTTGATTAGAGCTTTTTTATCTTCTCATTTTTCCAAGATTCCACACTATTCTATCTCAGAACGTATAGAGCTCTCACTTTCCATACTCATCAAAATTCCAAACTACATTCAATCCCCTGCTAACTCATATCCTAAGATCACTTGTTAGTAAAGTCAAATATCATTCACAGATAAATTCCGATCCAACATTTTTAATTGTTAACCTATTAAAAAAAAGACTGTTTGAATTGTAAACTCTTCTTAAGATGATTGCATTAAAAAATAACTACCAAATATCAATTAAGAAAAAATTATTAAAATAATCATGAGAGCGTCATCCTTTGAATACAAGATAATGAAAAGTAAATTTTAATGACTTAGATGTATGCAACAAAAATAAAAAATTACTTATAGACCTAAAATTTAACTTCAAATAAGGAGTAAGTAAGAAAATCTCACAAAAGAACTCACATAGACAAAAAAAATTACACAAGAATATATAAAGAAAATAAGTTTAATGCTAAATATAATATATAAACATACATAAATATTTCATTTTTCTATTAACAAAATTTTTGTTCCTTAATCCCTTCAACCTTCTAAGCTTTGAAAGAATCCATAGTTCTAGAAGTTTAATTAATTCCAAAAATAACTTTCTTCAATTTCAATGGCCATAAATATTATGAGTATTAATAATAATTATTTGCTAATTTTTTAATATATTTTTCTATGATTTTTATTTTATTTTATTTATTTATACTAAGGACAGATGTATTTATTTCTATTGCCTCTTGAATGCAAGTTGAAAAAAAAATTCCTTATTTTATTTGATATTATTATCCTCAAATGGATTGGTCTAAGAGTGCCCCATCGATCTTTGACTGCAGTCAAGAAAAACGGTTCTTAATTTAATTGTAATTATACTAATGATCAGTAATTAATGACTTGCTTAATAAATAATTAATCTGGTCATTTTCGAAAGCAAGATCTACCAAAGCAGCAAGAAAAATGATAATATCATCATTAAGAATTCATCTGTGATTAAAGTGGAGATTAAGCTGACGATTAAAGTAATTAGTAAAAAATTTGTCGGTTGCTTTACACTTAATGAGAACTTTCAAAAGATATTATAGAGTCATTTCAACAAATACCATCTCTTTCATCTTTAATTATTCAGTCTGAAGGTCTCTATTTGACTTTAATAATGGTTCATTTAATTGCTTGTGGATGGAAGTTTTAGAAATTTGAAGTACCATTATAATTTTAAACAATAGCAAAAAACAATCTACTGAAAAGTCAAAAATGTGGCTGAACAGTTCTTTTTTTTTTTAAATACTATTTTTAATAATTTGACTAAGATTTCGGTTTCGTTTGGGACAGTTTTTTTACTACTTTCTAAAGTAAATTTTTAGTACAAAAATTTTTAGAGAAAACTGCTTTAGAAAACATTAAGAAAGCCGTCACAAATGAAGCCATCATTTGGGGTAATTTCTTACAGTTTTGCTTTTATATAGTAACCATAATTTTTATTTCACCATTATTTTTTCATTGCTTTTAATAAATTTCTCTTCTAGGAAGCTATTTTCTATAGTAACTTTTAAAAAAGTTATTTTCTTCACAACAGATTTACAACACATTTATAAAAAGCTGAAGCCATCCCAAGCAGACCCTAGCTTTCATGTTGCTTTGCTTTTCAAATCGAAACATAATTTCTACTAGGTTGTTGCTTTTAATAAATTTATGTGCCACGAAGCTACTTTTTACAACTACATTAAAATATTTTTTCCCAAAATAGCTTTACAACCACTTTTACAAAAAGCTGCATTCGTCCCAAATAGACCCTTATATTTGGAAGGGCTGTCGCATTTTATAAAGTTGATTGTGAACTTAATATTGACGAAAGTAACTTAAAAGCAACTTTCTACTATATAGATTTTTAAAAATATAGTAGCCAAATAAAATTATGGTTGATATATGAAAAACAAAGTAACTAGAAAATTGTCTCAAATAGACTCTAAATATTATTATTTAACATAAATTTTAAAAGTTTTATTTTACTCACATTTATAATAATTTTTATAAGATAACAAAAAATTATATTAATTTTCAATTCACAAAATTCTCGCAAATATAATAAATTTGTATCACTTAATATGTCATTGGCATCAATTTAATGATACCGAAATGTCATATATGTCTTATTTTCAACATAAGTTTCTTACTAATTTAATTTTATAAAGGTCACCATTTGCAACATAAAAAATTTACAATTGTTTAATTGCAGTCTCGACCTGTCAAATCTTTCCAAAAAATTTCGTCATTGACATTTACAATTTACAGGATTTTCTTTTTTTGCGTTAAGAGTAAAAATTATAATTTTGTGAAAAGGTTGGTGGTCAGTGGTTGAAAGGAGAAATTATTCTGTGTGGAGTCTGGATGTAGCTCTATGTCCGGACTCCAATAAAATGCTGACACGTATGGCCTGACGACTTGATCCGGTCCGCTGGTCAAGAGGTGAAAAACCTGACGACCCGACCTGGTCCACTAGTTCAGAGATGAAAAACCTGGTTCGTGAAAATTTTAAAATCTGTGCAAACCAAAAGTTACGGCATTCAGACGTTTCATCTTCTGGCATTGAAAATTTTGGTTCCTCTCCGCTTTTAGTTCATACAGGTGCTCTTCATCTTCGCACAATGATCAAGTCTTCTAGCTAAGAAATTAATACACAGTTGAATACACAACTCAACATAGTGTTTATTAACAAAACATAAACATAGTCACAACAAAATTTCCCTGCGTACTGCTATAAGCTTATATATAAGATGAACACAACAAATACACAACAATACATGGTTTGTATTAGGAAAAAAAAATTCTAACATAATTTCACAAATACACATAATTTGAAGAATACTCCCTAAATCCTAAAAAACTATACATTTACATTAAAAAATCCATAACAAAATTATGCTTCTTTGCGGCATTCGACGCATAAATAATTGAAGAATACACCGTCAACCCTAAAACCCTATATATTCACAGGAAACACAGTAAAAGTTGCGAGGACTTTAAAAATTACCGATAATAACCCTAATTTCTCTCCCATGATTGGTTGCAGTAACTCTTCCTGACGTTTTGCATACCGCCTTTCATCTCTTTGGAGAATGTAACATCCTCCAAACTAGTTTCCATCTTCTTCACATGTTTCTCATCATTCTTTCTTAGCAGGTAAAAAATAATATATTCCGCTCGTCAAAATCCTAAATACTTGGGCGCTTTCGTGTATATCTTTTTTTGAAAATATAAAATAGTGTCTCGACGGGGTCAGACCGTCGGGTCATGAGAAAAATAATATAATTATTAAATATTCACATATTTGGACTCCGCACAAAAAAATTTCTCAGTTGAAAGAGATAATTTTTTCAGGGAGGGATTTCTAGCCTATTGATTAATGGAGATTATTATATATTTAAAATCACGAATTTGAGCCATATATTTTGCAATTTACACGACCAATTCCTAAATTATTAGATTGTCATAGGAAAAAAAAAACTTCTCTCCAAAGTCGTCTAAATATACTCGCCTTGATGCTGTAGTAGCAGAGGAGAACAAACTACTTGCCCATGACACTAGACGACTAGAGCCGCTAGTTCGTCGCAGCGTAATCAGCTAATTCATCTAAAGAAAGCCCGTCAGTAGAATTCATCTCATTAAGCTCATACTCGAAGTAAGATTCTACGAAAGTCAGTATAAGTACTCGGACATTAGTTAGGCAATAGGACTAACGTTTCGTTTGAGACGTTTTTTTTATTGCTTTTAAAGTAACTTTTTAGTATAAAAATTAAAATTTTTGTACTAAAAAATTATTTTAAGAAGCAGTAAGAAAGCTATCCCAAACGAAGCCTAAGTTATTTTTATGATAATTAGTATTAATCTTTTTGTGCTATCTATTTATATCCATTCTAATAGCACCAAATCTTGATCTAAATTTATAAATACGAGGTCAAAAGATAAGCTCAGCATATTCTAACGCATTCTGATAGGCTCATATCACATAAATTTATACTTTATGACATAAAAATTTGAAAGATCCTAAGATCCTCTCTCTAGATTTCTCTCTAAAAAGCTGTTTTGAAAGCGGTAGGAAAGCAGTCCTAAACCAAACCAAAATCCCAAACTTCAGATAAACTGACGTCAGAAGAGAGAAAAAAATTCTTACCCACAAAGGTTAGATTAACGTGCACTGAATTTTTTACTAAGAGAAGGGTTTGTAGTTTCTCTTACACTGCTTCCAGTCTTTAGCTCTCTTGTTAGCTATTTCGATTTGACCTTTCTGCCCGTTTTAAGATTTGTGTCGCTAAGCTTCTTTCTCTGATTTGCTGTTCTCTTTATAGATTTGGTAGGTGGCTGGCTTATTTTGGCTGCTTGTCTAGTCTGTTGAGGTTTTCTTTGGCTTGCTTTACACCCCATAATTTTTTGCTGGACTGTTTATTTTGCTTATATGCTTTCGCCTTGGTATTACCAAGCATTACATCAAGATGGCCTTCTCTCTTTTTGAATGAAAAGGTGCAAGAATTACAAGTATGATGGTAGGCATTCGAAAAAGATTGTGCTATTATAGGGTTTTTGGTGATCCCCAATTAAGATCATCTTCAATCGAATGGTATACGGTGGTATGTCATCTGTCATTCACTCCATTCGAACGTTAAATCGCATATCAAAATTCGGTAGGTGAACAGTGCAACGCCAATATTTTGTGTTACGGGATTTGACGAAGAAGCGCGTGAAAGAGGAGAAAGATGATTACCTTTGCAGCAAGATGAAGAAGCGTGCAAAAGAGGAGGAGATGAATTACTGCATTTTGAAATTTTACTATATTTTGAAGTGAAAAATGGGCTTTTCAGTTAGAGATGCCCTAAAGTGTCTTATGTAATTCATGCAAAAAAATTCATGCCATTTACTGAAATAAAGAGATATTTTCCTTCGAGAGTTGTCAGCAACACTTACAGTACTAAAACAAATCCGACGTCCAACATTCACGCACACAAATGAAGGAAAATTCTCAAATTTATTCAACCAATGCTCCCTAAATCCGAATAGGATTTAGTCCTTCGTTTGAACTGCGGTTTCATGAAAAATGGTGCGACGATATTTCAAATGACACAAAATAAGGATTCCCACTGAAATTGCATGCCCTAGGTAGGGCTGCCGTTCGGTTTGATTGTAGCTCATTTGTAATAGTTTGATTAAATGATCAAATAAATTTGAATACTCGATGGTTAAATAAATAAATTTGAACAACCACATGTTCGGCTCTTTTATGTTCATGAATAAAATTGTTTAAAGCTCGTGAACACACTCGATACGAAACTCGATAAGAAGCTCAAATCATGTTTGATATAAAAATCGTGAACAATCTTGCTAAGAAACTTAATTAATATTTGATATAGGGTCAATTAAATATCATTAAGAAAAGGATAAACAACCAATATAAAGATTTTATATTTATTATCATTTATTAATATAATAATTATTAATTAATAAATTTTAAAAGTAATTAAGCATTATAATATCTATTAATTAAAATAAATCATAAATATCTATTATATTAATATTATGAATAATTTAATTAAACTATTTATATTCATAAATAGCTATTTATTTGGTATATTTTCATATGATTTTTAGTTTTATTATAATAAATGACTTTTATTTTATAAAAAAATTATTTTTTATGTTGTAATCTTTCATTAGGATGAATTTGCTCATTGGCAAGAGGTATTTGTTCATTATTGTAGGATTGTTTGTTTAAAATGTTCATGAACACACTTGTTTATAAGAAAAAAAATATTTTCTTAGCTTGTTTATTCGTGATTGTGCTCGTTTAGTTGTTCGAAAATACTTGCTCGATATGTTTGTGAATGCGCTCATTATATAGCTCGAAAAAAGTTGCTAGATATATTTACGAACAAGCTCTATGGTTATTGTGTATTAGTAGGCTCGATAAAACTCATTTGGTAAACTAATGAACATCTAAAAAGTAAAGCTTGTTAAAACATTCGATAAAATTCATTTGTTTAAAGCTCGATAATCACAAAATAAATCAAATATGAACTAAACATAAATCATACATGAATATTTATCATTTTAAATGAATCAAGTTTGAACACAACCAAAAAAGCTCGAATCGAGCTTGAACAATTATAAACAAGCTCAAACGTGAACAAGCACCTGCTTGGCTCAGCTCGGCTCGATCGGTTGCAACTCAGCGTTAATGAGGAAATGCATTAATATGTTAACTCCAACACTAACGAACCCCTAAAAGAGCTGAAGGGTGACTTGTAAAATTTAAAAAAAAAGGTGATGATGAATATCAAAGCCATCGAATTTTTTTTTAAAGATGAATACAAAATAAAATTTTATGAATAGCATTATAATCATCTTCTGAATTGACCTAAATTGAAAATTATATATAAATTAAATTAACTATCAAATAATGAAATTAAGTAATACTTGATCAGATCATTTATTTACTCCTCATTTCCAATGTATAAACTTGCATCTCCATCGTTTATTCATAGTTTTATTTTATTCGCAAATTAAATAAAATAATGAAATAAGAAAACTGAAAGTAATGTATTAATGATTTATCAAAAAAAAAAAAAAATCAATTGTCACTACTAAAAATCTGATCTTTCAACAGCGAATAATAGCAGCGATTTTAAAACTGCTATTATAGGAAGGTATAAATAGCAGTTTTGGCTGCTAAAGAAGATTTTATAATTTTAATTATGAAAGCCTTAGGTTTTTTAGGGTTTGTTTGCGACGACTGTAGTGTTGTATAAATTGTTTATGAAAGTGTTGCGGTAAAAGTAACAGCTGTTTTGGATGCCAAAAAACACTTTTTGCAACAAAAATTTCTAAAAAACAGTGTGAAAGTAATAGTCAAATAAAATTATGATTGATATCTGAAAATTAAAGTAACTACAAAACTGTTCTAAATAGACCCTTAGTTTCGATAAAATTCGGTTTCTAGATACAATTTCAGCTTGGGCTTTGTTTTCAATCATTTTTTATTTTATAATATTTTAAATATATTATGCCACAATGATAAAATTCTAGTAGCATTTTGATGATAGATGGAGAATTTTAATAAAATTTGCCTAAAATTTTAAAATTTTGTAAAATTATTAATTTTTGTTCAAAATTATATCAAACATGAGTTTTCAAAAAAAAAAACCCTAAAATTACTTAAATTTAAAATTAATTAATTTTAAACTATTTTCAATTAAAATAAAAATTTTATTAAAATCAAATCAAAATCATCAAATTGTTAAATGAAAAAAAAAATTGCATGAGAATATTCTCAATGTTCTTAAATTTACGATAAAATTTATACAATTCGTGATATCATACGTAAGCACTAATCCGAACAGAACATTGATGTAATTTATGTTAGAATATTCTTTTCTATTTTTTTTTTTAAATTAAGCCAAATGATTCAGCAGTCAAAAATGGAGACCTTTCACTAAAGACTGGACTTTAGGCATTGATTTTGACCCAAGCTTAGGCTAATATCTGTCCTCAATTTCAAAGGCATGAAAGCAGAAGAAAAGGATAAGGGCCCCATTTCTCTTGTCATTTTATGCTTAATAATAATATTTTTTTTCTTTGGGACAATTTTTTTTATTAATTTTTAAAGTTATTTTTAGAACAAAACTTTTTTATTCAAAAAATTTTTATACTAAAAATCACTTTAAAAAATAATAATAAAATTATCCTTAATGAAATCATAGTTTGAAAATTTTGAAGTTGGAGTACACTTTTTTTTCTCTTACATCAATGTCCTCTTATATTTAATAATTACAAATAGAAGCTTTATATATTTTTTCATTTTCTAATATTATCTATAAATATTGTACTTAAAATAAATAATTTTATTCCTAAAATTACTAACATATCCGTCGTGCCATTGAGGGGTGTAACTGAGTCAAGCTGACTCATGAGCTAGTTCAAACACAATGAACTAACTAACCATGCTTGAGCTAGCCTGATTAGACTCGTTGGCTTATGAGCTGGCTAGTTTAAAAAATATTAATATTAAATACTTAAAGCATATTAGATATCAGGTGTTTCAATATAAAACTATTAAAAAAATTATTTCTCATTTTCATATAACGAGTAATTATTTATTATTTTTCTTCAAAATTTTCATTTCTATCAGTATTTTGTTATAATAGTTATTTGATTCATAATCATTTTCACCCTTTCATAATAAATGAGCAGTCTCTTGAGTTGACTTGAACTTTTAAAATTAAGCTCGAATTCGAACTCGATTAATTAATCAAGCTCAAATTAGCGGTGACTCAAACTCGGCTTGATTCGACTCGACTAGACTCATTTACACCCTTATCTCATGCTAAAAATAATATCCTAATTCGTTGGATAAAATTTATAAGTGTCAAAATCGAGTTGTGGGTCGGGTTCTGATCGAATCCGGAACTGACTCGACGCTATTTGACCCAACCCGAACCCAACCCGTTTTTATAAATGGGTCGGAAAGTTCAACCCGGTCCCGACCTGATCAGGTTTCTAGGTTGACCCAACCTGACACTAGTTATGGCCGAAGAAGTGTGCGAATGGGAGGAATGTCGCCAACGTTGAAGCTAGTGAGGGACGACGGAGTTGAAACTGCAGGACTGGAAGGCAATGTGAGGGATAGCAAGGTTGACCCTAACCCCACGAGACGGCGATGCCGGTGGGACTGTTGGAGAGGCGGAAGGCGAGGCCTTCATGCGGGACGACTGGCACAAGAGAGGCAGACGGCGGGATTTCCGGGTCATTATAATTGGAACGGGTCGATCCGGGTCATTATCGGGTTTCCGTGTCAATCCAAACCCGATCCAATTTTTAAAATGGGTTGATTTGTTAAACCCAAACTCTACCCATTTCACAAAAGGGTTAATCCTAACCCGAAATTTTCGATTAGTGTCAAATATTCAAATCAACTGGTCAAATCGATCATTTTCATCCTTATATCAGATATGACAAAATTATCATTGCCGACTAATATAACCCCTTTTATTTAATCATGTGTAGAATTTTATTTAATATTTTAAAAAAAATGGAGAGGATGCCACGTGTCTAGCTTTATGGTGGGACAAAATTTCGTGAAGAAATTTCTTATAAAATTTTCTAGAATTAGTGGTTATTTATCTTTTATTTTTAAAGACTATTTGATCCAAAATTTTGTTTATTCTATCTTATATTATTTAAATTAAGTACTAAATAAGGTTGATGATATCGATGTCTGAAGAACATTAATAATAATAATAATAATAATCAAATTTGAGTTAATTTGAATGAGAGTCAAATTGAATCAATGTTATTAAATTATCTCAATCTTAATAATTTAGAAGTAGTAATACTATGAGCCATATACTTTAATTTAGGAGTGTAAATGAGTCGAGTCGACCCGAGCTCTAGTCATTTCTTGTTTGAACTTGAGCTGGATTATTTAATCAAGTTCGAGCACAAGCTTGAGCTTTATTTTAGAGTTCGAGCCAGCTCACGAACTGACTCGTTTATTTTGAAAGAGAGAAAATGATTGTGATTCAAATAATTATTTTAATAAAATTATAGAAAGATTGAAAATTTAGAAGAGAAATAATAATGAATTACTTACTATAAGAAAGTAAGATATAATTTTTAATATTTTTAATAATTTTATATTTAAAATTCTAAATGCTAATATATTTTAAGTATATTTTATATTAATATTTTTTAAATGAGCTGGCTCACTAGCTAACGAGTAAAGTCAAGGTTGGCTCAAGTTTGGCTCGTTAGCTCATCGAGCTTGGCTCACGAGTCATTTATCGAGTTGAGTTCGAACGAGCTCACAAGCCGGCTGAACTCATTTACCCCTCTACTTTAGTTAAATATCAAAATAGTTTATCAAGAGTAAAAGATATTCTGAAGCAACATCATGACTCAAAAATAAGTTAATGTTTCAATTATTATTTTTATTTATTGGATGATGCTTTATTAAATTTTAAAATATTAAGGATGACAAGATGACCAAAACATAAAATATTATAATTGAGCATTAATTAAATTAAGCATCAAGCATAATTGAAAAATCCATAATTGATTGTATTATTTGAATAAGATTCACTTTCAAATAAAATAAATTAAATAGAATTCCTAAGTTAAGCAATACAACAATTAATGTAAATTGATCTTAAGATCATACTGAATGATAAATATCATGTACGTTTTATCTAAATAAGAAATATACTAAAATACTATTGGAACACGAGTCATTTGCGACCAAAAAAGATGTAAGCTTAGGGTTTGTTTCGTAGCATAAAAAAAATTATTGAAAGTAGTAGGGCTGTCAAAAAATGACACGACACGAAAACTCGACTCGAACCCGACCCGAAAATTTCGGGTCTGACACGACCCGTTTTCTAAACGGGTCGGGTTCGGGTCTAGCAAAATGACCCGAATTAAATTTCGGGTCGGGTCCGGGTTAACCCGTCAACCCGACGGGTGACCCGATACGACCCGCGGATTTCATTTCGATCATACTGTAAATTGTTAATTATATCTTTGTAAATTGTTAAATTATGTGTTTGTAATTTGTTAAATTATGTTTTTGTCATTAATTATGATGTATAAATTGAATTTTTGTAATTTGTAATTTATAATTGTAATATAGTATTGATGTCTTGGTTTGCATTAATTGCTGTCTTGGTTTGCTGGTTTATTTGTGTTGCTGTCTTTGGTATTTACCTGCAGCTTCTGATTTTTAAAATTTTTCCTTTGCTGGCTGCTGATTGGGTCGGTTTCCTATTAATTGCTGTTAACCGGGTCTGCGGGTTAAAACGGGTTGACCCGAACCCGGCCCGGGTCGGGTTCGGGTCCTGAAAAGTGACCCGGATACCTAACCGGGTCGGGTTAGGGTTGACCCGAATAAATTCGGGTCAGGTCGGGTTCGACCCGAACCCGACCCGTGACCCGGTTTTGACAGGCCTAGAAAGTAGTGAAAAAATAGTGATCAAACAAAAAGTTATGATTGCGGTCTAAAAAGTAAAACAATAAAAATGATGTTCTAAATGAAGTCTTAAACTTTGTTTCAGACAGTTTTCTCATTACTTTCTACAACAACTTTTTGATACAAATTTTTCTTAAAAATAACGAATAAGTAGTGGTCAAAAGCTGTCCCAAATGAAGCCTAAGGCTTCTTTTGGGACGGCTTTCTTGCTGCTTCTTAAAGCAGCTTTCTAGTACAAAAATTTAAAATTTTTGTGCTAAAAATATATTTAAAGAAGCAGTAAGAAAGCCGTCCCAAACAAAGCTTAAGTTACAAACACCAATTTTTGACCAATTTGCTTGTTGTAGTGGAGGTCGTTGTTTTGCTTGTGCAAATATTTTTGCAATTCTTGCATTCCCTCACAAATATATATTGCAATGGATTATTGTTGCAAAAAAGTGGTCGCAAGTGGCTACTGAAATTGGTGGTTTTGCAACCAGTATCGCTCGCAACAGCCTAACTTATCCATAGCTATTAGCTGCTTTCTTCTATTCTACAACTGCTATCATACAAAAACATAAATAACACAAAATGATATTCTATAGTATTTTCACAACTATTAAGATTTATAGAATGCAAATAACGCCAAAAATGAGGGAATTAAGGCTTCATTTCGGACAACTTTCTTATTGTTTTGCTTTTCAAAATGCAATCACAGTTTATGTTTGGCTACTGCTTCTTCGTTGCTTTGAAGAAATTTTTGTACTACGAAGTTGCTTTTCACAGCATTATTTTCAGAAAGTTATTTTTCCCACAACAACTTTATAATCATATTTACAAAAAACTACAGCCGTCCCAAACAAATCCTAAGAGAATAGTTTAAACAATAGTTGTATACTACAATTCCAACGATATTATATATAACAATTCTAATAAGTATTTCATATAAGTAAAATCTAAGAAAACTTTTGATTTGCACACAAAAAATCACAAAAAATCATCATCATCATCATCACCATCATTACCATCATCATCACTATCATCATTATCACTGGCTTGAGTATTAGCCGAAACAATCGTGTTGCTGAAGTTCCTGTAGCATAGATCACACTCGTAATACGGCCTCCAAAATCATGCATATAGCTTTTGGTTAATTCACCCATTTCTTCCATTCATATATCAGGGTCGAACTCATGCTGAGTAGCTGCCTCCATACAAAATTTGATGGTAATAATCACCTTATATTTTTTTTTCATGCAATAAATATGATAATTAATATATCATAAAATATTGTCTTAATTGGGCATTAATCTCGAGGCAAATTTTAATCGGAAACTTTTGAAATTAAATTCGAAATTGATATATCACCAAAAAATTATCTTGATCGGGCACGAATCTCGAGGAAAAACTCAAGTTGGAAACTTCAAAAATTAATTCAGAGATCATTTAAACTCCGATTTCAGCAAGCTTATAGTCGAACTGAGCGTCTCGGAAATACGAACCCAACGACACCAAATTCGACTCAATCCGAGCCCAAATGAGTCCAAATCAAGTACCCGAAGCTCTGTTGGAAGCCTCAAATAGCAATTTGAGTTACCAAACGGTCTCCGATTTTGACGAGCTTATAGTCGAATCGAGCGGCTCGACGAGACGAATCCAACGAGCCCAAGATCGCAGAATTCTGATACCACTAAGACCTTAAAATGCTCAATAAACAGTTCATGATCAAGGGATTCAATATCAGCCGTTCATCCGGATCACTCCTTATTTGCCCCTGATCCCTCATCTATTTACGGGCTATGCCACTCTAGAAAAACTATAAATAGCCCCTCATTTCTCTTAAGGAGGGGCCGAAGCAAGAAGAGAAGAAGAAGAGAAGAAGAAGAGAAGAGAAGTCTAGGAGGGAATAGCTCCTCCTCGACCACCGCCGGAACACCACCGGAGCATCGCCGGAGCACCACCAGGCGCCCGAGGGATGCCGGAGCTCTGCCCAACGCCCGAGCAACACCAGAATTCTGTCCGACGCCGGAATTCTTTCCAAGTGACGTCGGAATCTTGCCGGACACCTGAGTGACGTCGGAACTCTGCTTGGCCTTGTAACTGATACTCATTGTAATCTGATCGTCCTGAATTTAAAGGACGAATCAGCCTCGTGTATTTCAAACAACACTAGTGGAACTCTTTCAACTGGGCGTGGCCCCGTGGTTTTTTCCCTTTCCAGGGTTTTCCACGTAAAAATCCTGGTGTTACTATTTCAATTCTATTTGTGTGCTGGATATACGTACAACGCTGAGACGGAAATTTAAACTCTATCGCCGCGTATATTTGAGTCCGCAACAGAGATCATCCGAACTTTTATTTTTAGCAAACTTGTAGTCGAATTGACGGCCTTGAAGAGACGAACTCAGCGACACTAAATCCGATCCAATCCGAGCCCAAATGGGTCCAAATCGAGGGCCCAAAGCACCTTTGGAAGGTTCAAGGCATAAATTGGATAACCAAATAAATTCCAAATATGACAGGCATATAGTCGAATCAAGCGGCTCGACAAGACGAATCCAACGAGGCCAAGATCATCAAATTTTGACATCATTAAGGCACTCAACTGCTCAATAAACGGTCAGTGATCAAGGGAGTTGATATTGGTCGTCCATATGAAACACTCCAACCTACCCTTGATCTTCTCCCTATTTACTAGCCATGCCATTAAAAAAAAACTATAAATAGCCCCTCATTCTTCACAAATGAGTGAGAGAAAAGTATAAAAGAAAGGAAGAGAAATCTAAGATATCTCTTGCCACCAAGCTCCTCCTCGACCATCGCCCGACCACCAACCATCGTCGAACTTCCACCAGGCCACCAACTTTCGTTGGACTTACATCCGACCACTGATTGTCACTAGACTTCTACCCGGCCACCAATCGGTGTCGGACTTCTACTCGGCCTCCAGCAGTCGCAGGACTTCTGCCCGGCTACCGACCATCATCGGACTTCTGCTCGACCACTAATCGTCGTCGGACTTCTGCCCGGCCACCGACCGTTGCCGGATTTCTTCCCGACCACCAACCGTTGCCAAATTTCTGCCCAGCCACCAGCCATTGCAGGACCACCATCAGGCCACCAGCCGTCACTGGACTTCTGCCCCACCAACGAATGTCGTTGGACTTTCGCCTGACCACTGACCATCGCTGAACTTCTGCCTGATCATCGGCCCATCGGACTTCTGCCCAACTCCTTAAATTATTGAAATTTCACTGTCCTCAAATTAAAGGACAGAACAAGCGTTATAATTCACTCAAATCTAGTGGAATTATTTCAACTAGGCGTGGCCCCATGATTTTTCCCTTTTTTTTTTAAATTTTCCACATAAAAATCATATAGTATTTTTATCTTCTCTATTTGTGTTTTGAATATTCATGCAATGTAAGACGAAAAACTCCCTCACTTTATCGCCACGTATATTCTAGCATGCAATGATAAATATATTCATATTTTTTCTTCTTTGAATAATTTTAATTTAACACTTACAACAAAAGTACAGAACAATATATTTATCCATCTCTTTCTTCTTTGGTGTTCTTTGAAAGAGCTCAATTTTTGTTGATGATCACCTTAGCTTTTTCACTATAACGAGATAATAACTTGATTAATCATTATAAATTATTTATTTTAATATTTTGATATTTAAAATATTTTGAAATTTAATGTGCATAAATACAATGCATTGCCCCTAAATTTGTTGTGGCTCTCTCTATTGAGCTATCATGCTTGGGCAAGAAAAGCATATATCTTTAATTTGATAGTTATAAGAAATTTTTTTACAAATATTAAAATAATTTATTGTATTGCAATTAGCACCAAAGAATATTAATAATCTTTAATTTTCTCTTTATCTCAATAAAAATTTTGCATCTTAGCAAGAAAAGCATATATCTACTAACAATACAAAGCAATTCAAACCAGTTTTGATAGTTATAAGAAAAAAAAATAACAACTGTATTACAACGGTCAAATAGTTAGGGAAATAGAACTCAAGCTGGAATGGAGATCTTCTAATCGAGAAGAAATATTTGATGGCATTAGATGTTAATGGGCATTAGTGATTGGTCGGTGTCAAGCACAAGAGATGTCATTTTATTGATAAAAGAAAATTGGAAGACATGGAGGAGGAGAGAAATGCTAAATTCACAAAAAATCTGTGTGTTTTAATCCCCATTTGACTCTGTTTATTTTTCTACCTGTGAAGACTTCCTTCCATCTCTAAGTCAATCTGTCTCCTCCTGTTAGGGTAACAATCATTTTAAAAAAAAAACAACGCCGAACATCATTGATATCTGACGTTCGCCAACCTCCGATGTTCGATGTTAACCTTCTAGAGTGCCATGTCCTCATTCATGACGTGATGATGGTTACATTGTTCATCCTCATCAATTGATGTATACTGGCTATCGACATCCAACGCCTCCAATTTCCAATAATTTATGATCGACATTCATTATTGTTGGCATATGATGTTGGTCTTCTATGTTGCTTAGTCTCCCCTCTTTTTGGAAGAACATCCATATAAACCATCTTATGATGATTGATATTTGACATCTACTAAAATCTAATATCACCCATTAACCAACATTTAACATTTGCCAACTATTTACAACTGACATATGCAGTTTTAGTCACTTGATTAACCCTCCTATCAAGACAACAATTGCGTTTTCTATCTTCCGTTGCCTAATTTTTTACATCTTCAATATCCATTATATAACACATATAGTCAATTGATGCTTAACATCCATCAACCACCAAAATATGATGGCCACCAAATACTAATGATCAATAGTTAACTTTCTCAAATCACTAACATCATACGCTAGCCTTCCAAGCCACTTGGTCTCCCCTTTTGACAGAAGAATGACTATGTTGACCACCATCCATAAACTAGCATTAGTTAAGCACAAACATTTGATGTCTCCCAATCATTAATGAATATGATATATGCCAACCATTTTCATTTATCATCATCTTTCAAGATCATTTAATCTCACGTTCTTCAAGAGGACACTTACACCAACCACCTTTATATATTAGACACTCAATGTTCACTAATATTTGATGCTTACAAACGATTATGTTAGACATCCCTCATGATTGATGTATGATTTTCATCAAACACTTACATTTGACACTCAACTACCATACAATCTGATTTTCTCTCCTATTATAAAAACATTTGAGTAATCACTCTCCATCACCGAATTTCTAATATACTACCATTTGATGTCTATTATTAATCAATGATCTGTGTCCTCAACCAGCTTTTGATGTTTGCTAATTGCCAACAGTCATTTGTTAGGCTAAGGACGAGCTAAGGAAAAATGGTGCCTACGTTGATCATTGGGCAAAAGATGAAATACTTGATTGCTTTCAAGTATATTACTCCATCAAAAGAGTTTTTTTTCCCAATTTGGTCCATTAATCTTCCTAATTTTGTTATAATTTGAATAGTCATGATATATCATCAAAACTTTATCCGATCACAAATCTCGAGGCAAATTTGAGCTGGAAATTTTCAAAATTAAATCTGAGACCATCCAAACTCCGATTTCAGCAAACTTATAGTCGAACTGAACATCTCGAAAAGACGAACCCAGCGACACCAAATTTGGCCCAATCCGAGCCCAAATAGATCCAAATTGAAGACCCTAAGTGCATTTGGAAGGTTCAAACCATAAATTGGACAACCAAATGATTTTCAAACACAACATGCTTATATTCGAATCAAAGGGCTTGATGAGATGAATCCAACGAGCCTATGATCGCAAAATTCTAATGTCATTAAGACACTCAAATATTCGATAAATGATCTACAATTAAGAGAGCTGATATCGGCTGTCCATTCAGAACACTCCCAACATGCTCTTGATTTTCTTCCTATTTACTGGTCATGCCACTCCCAAAAAATTATAAATAGACATCTCATTTTTCATTGAGAGAAACCCAAACAAGGAAAAGAAGGAAGAGAGAGAAATCAGAATTCTCTTGCACCAGATTCCTCCTCCTCAATCACCGCCCGGCCATCGACATTCGCCGGACTATCGCTAGACTTTTGCCTGGCCACCGACTATTGTTGGAAAATAAATTGCCACACAAATTCAGTGTGCTCTCCTATTTTGTGATTAAACACTACATTGTGAATATTGCACCATCTTGAAAAATAATCACAATATTCAACAATGAATTCAATAACAAAATAGGGTTTTAGAAAATATCATTTATATAATCAAACAACAATCAAAGGAACAAAATATCATCCCGAAAGATGAACACAAAGTGTCTCGGAACATTAACCAGAATTATCGGACCACAAAAATCATCGATTCACAGAAATCACAGAAATCATCATATATCAGATCACATATCAGATCACATGTCCCTGACCCAGACAGAATCTCAAAGGATTCTGGCCCCTTATGCCTCCCTTCCCTGACACAGACAGAATCTCAAAGGATTCTGGCCCCTTATGCCTCCCTTTGTGCTTACAACACCAGAACATATCAGATTTATCAGATCAGAATTCATTTTCATATTCCCGGACCCAGACAGAATCTCAAAAGATTCTGGCCCCTTATAACTCCCTTCTGATATCTCATATCATATAACACATCAAATCATATCATATCAAATACGTATCGAAATACAGTCGGACGGCATAACGGCAGACAACAGAAAATTCAACATACAAAATTCACAGTTTCAGAATATTTCCAAATTACCAGAAATCGTGCACAACATCGTTTCAAGACTTTTAGTGTACTGAAGCACTATTTTTCGACATCTAGAAAATTTTCTGTTCGATAAAAACCTGGCAGATTTCAAAATACCCGATGAAAAATATCCAGAAAATTGGCAAAATGTGCAAAATAACAAGCTCGACAACATACCAAAAGTTACGCGGTAAAAGATTTGCTAGTGCAAAGTTATACCCGTTTTTCGCTAACGGAAACACAATTTTAATCAGAAAATTCGTCAAAATTCACATTTCTGAAAATTTGAGATAGGCATAATGTGCCTTACCTCGAGTCGATCAACTTTCCCAACGGCGACGACGGACGAAAACGGACCGAAGTCGCCCAAAACACGGATTTCCTTCTCTTTCTCTCTCTAGCCTTTTTCTCTCTCTCTTCAATCCAACGGCTGAGATATTTAATGGGTTGAGATCTTTTCAATTCGTCCCGGACGATCGTGTCATTCGTCCCGGACGATAATTTCTTCGTACGGACGAAATTACTGGACGATCGGCTCTGTAAAATTTTTGTTCTGTTCGTACAGACGAACTAAGTTCGTACAGACAGATCGTACAGACGAAACTGCTGTACGATCGGCTCTGGATGGTTCGTACGGGACTAACAGGTTCGTACAGTACGAACCTGCACCAAAAATCTTGAATTTCTCAGTTCGTACAGACGGTTCGTACAGGTTCGTCCGGGACTAACCTGCACGAATTTTTTTTTTTCAAGGATCCATTCACAGAACTGAAATCTCAAAACAAAAATACAGAATTCAAAGCATCAAACAGAATACATATATTATAAGCATCATCAAACAGAATACAAATTATCACAGAAATTCTCAGAACATTAACCAGAATTATCGGACCACAGAAATCATCGATTCATAGAAATCATCATATATCAGATCACATATCAGATCACATGACCCTGACCCAGACAGAATCTGTGGTTATCTTCATGGTTTTCAGGTTCTGGGAAAGGGAAGGAAGTGTCAGACTAGCCGTTCAGAATCTGAATTACAGTTATAGGTATTTTTGTACTTTTGATTTTTGTACAGTCATGGCTAGGTTGCTTTTCTGTTATGTACTTTCTGTTTATAGCCATGCACTGTAGTGTACATTATTTTTGATGAAAGAAAGAAGAAAGAATGGATGAGTTTTCCGTACACTTGGATGTTTGTAGCAGCTCTGTGGTTCTATAATTCGTTGAAAAGAAAAAGAAAAGCAATTCCAAAGCTAGATCCTGGGGTTTTCTGTCACAACCTAACACGATAGGATCAGTTCTTGTGGCGTTGGGTTGTGACACAAAGTCTTATGAAAATGTTTGAAAAGAGAAATGAGCTTTAAGAAGTTTTGCCATTCTTGCAACCAAATGCAACAATGAGAATAGTATATCATCCTGGGAGACGAATATAATATTCTGCGAAGGATTCGAAAGCAAGCATGGGTTTTGACAATTGCGTCGTTTCTATGATCAAATACGACAATGAGAATATAGTATCATCTCAAAATATGATAATGACATTCTACAAAGGTATTTGAAAATAGAAATGGGTTTTTGAAAGACTGTCCACGTTCCTAAAGATCTTTCTCTTATCTTACGAGAATAAGATAGGGTTTATTTTATTCTGGAGTTACAGGTTCATTATAAGGGCAAACCCCTATGGTTAATTACATCCTAAGAGAAGTTAATCTCTTAAGAACACTCTCGATTAAAGTAGCAGCAAATATTTTTAGGATTTTAAAGCATGCGAGAGAGAGCCAAAAGAGGGAGGGGGTTTTCGTGCGAGAGAAAACTCAAAAAGCCGAGAGATAGGTTGTGAGTATCCAAGCCCCAATCTAGTGAGGATTGCCGCTATCCATACCTCTCGCACACAACCAAATGGATAGCATGTAATAGTCGACCGCCCCTTTGCCCTCTCACACTCGGCCAGACAGAACACATGCAAGAATTGAAGGGTCAGAAGAAGAGAGGAGGAGACACATACACATGCCGCCACCCTTGCCCTCCCTTCTTTTGCTCACGCGATTAGGGCCAGTCGAATGGGGAAGAATGAGTGAGCCGGCCCCCTTTTATGCCCTAATGCTTATCAAGGAGGAAAATTACCATCTTGCCCTTCCTCTAATTTGCAATTTCATGACTGAGATTTATTCTGCAGGATTTTGGAGGCATTAAAAGAGCTATTTTATGATTTAATATTAAATAGGTGGTCAAATTGAATTAGAACATGTTTAATTTGGCTCAAATTTATTCGAGACAAATATAATTGTGTTGATTAAGTTCGACTGGATTTGATTTTTGTTTAATAATATTCAGGCCAAATTAATTTGATATGGAATCGATTTTATCTTAAAATACAACGACAGGGACTGATTCATTTTTAATTGATTTTAGAATAATTTTGATTAAGGGAAGCTTTATATCATGCCCTTCCATTTTGATATTTCTATATGGAAATTTAATGCAACAAGGTAAATTAATTCAAAATTTACTAGAAAGGATGAAAAACCAAATGAACCATCTTCTTTCACAAAATAGGAAAAGAGAAGGGAATAACCCTTCCTTCCAACAAAGTATTTTGGTGCTTTGAAATTTCTTATCTTTAGAAGTGGAATCAGTTCAATTTCGAGGGAGCAGTCTCAACACACAATCAAAGATTTTGATTTCCTATCAAATCAAATAAAAAAAATTGATAAATTTCAAGTCAAGTTTTCTTGCATTTTTCTGTCAAAAATTGAGAGTACATCATGATCTTGTTCAATTCATGTACTATTAGCATGAATTTGCAAAGTCTAAATAAGAGAAGAAATTTGATTTTCTTGAACTACTTTGAGGAATTTTACAAATTTTGTACTTGCCATCATATCTACTCTTGCATTTTATATATTTTAAACTAGTTGAATGTATGCACACTTCAAGCCTAAGCTATAAAGAAGCAAAAATAAGAATTTCATGCATTAATTTTAATTGTATTGGACTTGACTAGAGAGCCTATTAATGAAGGCAATTAAGAAGATGATTAGGCAAGTAACTTAAGAGCTAATCTTTAATTAAGCCAAATATTACGGGTAACTAAGTTTTGTCTAATAAGCAGGTCTACATATCGCGTGGATGTAGGTTCCTATTATTGTTAGATATTACAAGGCTATGTGATTTATTTTATTTTGATAAATTATTGTTATTGAATGCAAATGTCCCTTGCAAAACAAAGATAAATATATCTATTTTGCTTTCATGCATCCTCATTAATTGGCTTCAATGGTCCAAGACTATTAGAGTAGTGGCAGGCTCTCATAAAAAAAATAATTTAGAATTTATTCTTGATATTTAACTTGAGATTATCAAATTTGATGTATTTGAAATACAATATAAAATAATTGCATGCAAAGTATATGTGACCAATTTTGTTATATATATATATATATTTTTTTTTGCGTGTGATTTGTTTAGAAATAAACAGCTAAATATAGTTACTTCACTAATTATGAAATGGGAGTTTCATCTTCATAGGTTGTAGGAGCAAATCGGAAGAAGATGAAAATGTGAGGAGAGGAAAGGTAGTCACTTTAGGACATTTTTAGTAGGTTATCATTCTATTATGTCTTTCTAGGATATGTGAGCTGCTCTAATGAACCATCCTAAGTGCTTAGACTCAGTTGCCCAAAGTAGCATTTGGGTTAATGAGAATTGTTTCGCATTGATGCAAATCATACTTTTAGTTGAGCATTGGTTGGGTGGCCTTGCAGGGCCATCCAAACATTAATTGAGAAGGTAAGCTATGGGCCAAGGCTAGGTAGCTTCTTAAATTGTTCTAAATTGGATGATTTAATGGGCAAATCTTCTCTATCTAATGGAGTGATTAGACAACCCTAAATTATCTTGTGGGGCCTCGTATGAGGCTAGGTGGAGAGAAGCAATATCAAATTAATGAAATCAAATAATAGGTCTTATCACAAAAATGATTTTGAACAAGTATGAAAAAAATGTCACATATATTTATTAAATATCATATCATCTTGCCTAAAAAATATGCTAACTTCATTTATTTCAAAACCAAATGAAAAGGAAAAGATTTGGTAGTTATGTTGATTTTTAAAAATCCATTAACAATAAGCATGATTTATTTTTATATATTATAAATTTCAAAAATAAAATTATTAGAACATTACTCATCTTTGATTTTGCAACACATGGAGACTCTTCCACTCATCTAATTTGAGTTTGAGAGATTTTTCATAAACCAAACAGAGGAAGTGTGAACATACATTACAAGAAAAGACTTCAAAAAATAGTAGAGGATGAATGAGAAGCAAAAGAGAAAGAGGGATAGAATATGACTAGAATTAGGAGATAACTCAATAATACATCATTAATTGAAAATCTTCTCTCATAATCTTGTTATATAAAGATATTCATAAATCATTGCATATAAAATTTATCAATAAAATTAGAAATTACAATTATATCCCATGCCTATACACAATAATACAGAAAACAAAAAAATCTTAATTTTATCTACATCAAATTTAGGCTTCGTTTGAGACAGCTTAATTACTTCTTTTAAAGCAACTTTTTAATAGAAAAATTTTTTAAACTTGAAATTTTTGCACTAAAAAGCTGCTTTAGAAAGCAGTAAGAAAGTTATCCTAAATGAAACCTTATTTTTAAACTCTCAACCTTTTCAAGTAGCCATACCTTTCACATTTAGCTTGATTTGTTTAATTAAGTGAGAGATATTTAACTTCGAAGATTAGTCAACATCCTCCCCCGCATGTGTCTTTACCTTCAAAGTACCCACAAAAAGGGGAAAAAGTCCAAGGAGTAATCTTATAGCTTCAATAAACAAACGAAGAAAAAATAATTATAAGCATGACTAAATCATGCATTAATCATACTAATTTAATGTGTAATCAATATAGTTTGAATGTATTAAATCAGCTTGATCTCATTCAATTGGCTATTAAGACTTCGTTTGAGACGACTTTCTTATTGATTCTTAAAGCAATTTTCTAGTAGAAAAATTTACCATCTCAAATGAAACCTAAATTAGCAATTAAATCATAACTTTGAATTAATTAACAATCAAGAAGCTAATTAAGAATCACTTTGAAGTTTATTTTCTTCCAAAATGTCACCTTTCTTCCAATGCAAATACTAAATAATACTCTTCAAGAAAAATCTATTTATTTAATTTAAAAAAAAAACAAAGATTATCATCTTAGTAATAAAAGAAGAATGCTCGAAAAAATAAATAAATTCTTATATATATTTATATATCCATACTTAAGTCTTATAATTAGTTATATAATATATCTCAAAAAAAAAATTGAACTATTTTTCAATTTATAATTATCATCCTTATACAGAAGTCATACTAATCTTCTCTGTATCATTTCAATTTTATTAAATGTCTCTAAATAGATAATATATCATAATCACATCAAAATATTAATTGTTTAAAAAGATTTTTTTTTAAAAAAAGTCAAAATTATGCACGTGCTCTCTCTCTCTCTCTCTCTCTCTCTCTCTCTCTCTCTCCGTCTAAATAGTAAATACTTGTTACGATTATTTCTTGTGCTGTTTTCATTGAATATTTCTTTGGATAACATTGACATACTTTTCAACTTTATGGCTGAAATTACGACAAATTTATTTTCATACTGTCACATTATCACAATTGATTTATGCTATTTTTATAATATTTTTGTGATAAGAAATTTTCAAATGTAAATCAATCTGCTAAAGTATAAAAATTATATGAAAATTATTATCTAAAATTTTTTAGAAAGTTTTATAATATACTCATAATTTTAAAAAATTATTTCTTTTTTCAAAATAATTTCATGATCAATTTTTCAACAGATAACTAAAGTCAACAAAAAACAGATCCTAATTCTTCTCTCTTATTCGTGGAAAGAGAAAGTTGATCTTTTTAATCTTCCACAATAACAAATTATTGCAATCATATTAGCAAGCAATTAATCATTTGATCAATGTTTTATTCAATAAAAAAATAACATTAATATTAAATAGGAACCCAATCCAAATGAGTGGTTCGGGCTCAAATGCTCAACTTGGCTGCTCTCACGCCTTCAAAATAGTATTGGGAGTTTCAGGCTTTCGTTTGGGACGGCTTTCTTACTGTTTTTTAAAATAACTTTTTAGTATAAAAATTTTTTGAATCAGAAATTTTTGTACTAGAAAGCTGTTTTATAAAGCAGCAAGAAAGCCATCTCAAACGAAACCTTAGTCTCCTTGTTATTTATTTATTTTATATATGGATTGATGTTATGACTATTCGGTAAGTTTTAAGCTGACTGTGAACTACCTAATGTAATCTTTCACTTTTCTTAGTCAGGATTTGGGACATGACAACGAAAATGTTCAAAGAGTTCACAATAAGTATTTTTTTTAACATATCCAATCAAATAGTAAATTCTTAAAAATATCACAATTTTACAAAGCATTTTCTAACTTCAATAAGTAGTCAAATGATTGGATGTTGATGACTCAAAGTGCTTCACTCCACTTAGGGATATAATTCACTAAAACTAGTAAGAATCTTCTCTCTCCAATTACTATAGGAAGTGAACCTATAAAAAAACTTTCCCACATCATGAAATATTGGATGTTGGGTTTAGATGATGGACTTGTTACAACTCTAACACTTGTGCAAATTCATCTCCAACTTGCTTCATTGCCAGCCAAATGTATCCTTGCTTAAGGACTTCCTTTGCCTAAGTACCTTCCAGACTTACAGACATGAATTTCTTAGAGAACTTCTTTCTCCTAAGCCTATAGAAGACATCTTAAGGTGATCCCAAAGATTTTTCTATTTGTTTTTTTGAAAGGGGCACCAACAAAATACTTATAACTGATAAAGCTGCTCCTAACGGCTCTGTTTAGTGCCAAAGCTGCTCTCATTTCCTCTGCTCCACATTACCACTTCTCATTGTAATTTCCTCTATGGCATTCTCCGACTCATATGCAGCCACCACTCTTCTCTTCCTGTACTGTACTTATTTCAGCAGACAATCATGGAGAATTCTATAATCTTATATGACAACTCTGGTGTTTATATACTCACACTGTATCAGATATCAGTTATTAGTGAATGCTAGTAAAACTTTCTGCTTTTCCAGTCTTCTTCTCCTCCTCCTCCTTCTTCCTGCTTTGCTTCTCTTTGCTTTTCTACAGGTTTATCAGGATCAGCCGTTTCTACAGTAACTTTGCTTAATTTTTGTGCTTTGCCTCTTCCAATCAATAACATCCCTATTGCACATAAATTCAGAAATTGTGTAAAGCAGCAGTCTTGCTCATCGAACCTCATTGCTTCAGGTTCATTCAAAGGATAAATATAATAAAGAAGTTTCCCCCATGGTCGGCAAAGAGTCACCATTCTCGTTCTGGTGTTGTGTAATTCGGGAATGGCAATGACATCTTGGTTATCTTCTATGACTCTTTCTTTTAACTCGATGTCTCAATAAGAATTGCAAATGTGAACAACTAAATCTTTACGATCGAGAGTTCACAGATTTTAAAGAGAATCGAGCGGAGATTCTTTGAACATAGATAATTAGTGAGAGGAACTCACAAGAATAATGGTCACAGAGCTTTAAAGTGTTTTTTGTCTCATGGCTTAAGATCATTATAGAGAGGGAAGAAGAGATCCTATCTTGTAGAAAAGATTACAGGTTTGCCTCCATGCGAGAAAATTCGAGGAAGAGAAAGGAATATCTAAAGGGAAGAAAAAGTTAATCTTCCACCTCTTTTCCTTCTAATAACATTCGAGAGAGGAATTATGATGTTCTTGATCACTATCATTCGAAACAATGCAGCCATTCGCTACTGGAGGTTTTTGTTTGAAACTGAGACTTTGTTGGGACAATTTTCTTATTGCTCTCTAAAATAACTTTTGAATTAGAAATTTTTGTACTAAAAATTACTTTAGAAAACAGTAAGAAAGCCGTCCCAACTGAAGCCTGAATAGATACAATGAACGATCGCACCATTATGACAAGCAATCATCTTCCCAAACAGCTTTCTCCTCGTTACCGTCATTTGCATATTGAAGACCTCATTAGTTCAACTAAAAGAAGTTATTCTACAATGCCAGCAAGCGGATCCAATATAACCCTTAGGTTCCCGATCGAACCATCCTCTAGCAGACTTGAACCAAGAAGACCTATTTCGAACAAATCTAATACTAGTGTATTCAATCATAACAATTCATTAAATTTTTATTTGTACAATATGCCTTCAACATCTACGACCCAGATTTGAACATCATGTGAGGGCAGGCGTAAGAACCACACATTATTAATCTTTAGCTATTCGATTTATTCAAATTTGGGAATACCATATTTTTTTCAATCATACCAACTCTGCCAACTAAACAAAAACTTTCTGGGATATGCCAGTGATGATTTCCAGGGGAAAAAACAACCCAGTAGAGAGCAGAAACAATTTAATAGAAATCATCTCTGTGAATTTAAAGTGTCCAATAAAATGATTCAAGGCATTCCAGTATTGATGAGATTTCACATAAGAGTAAGTTCTATGCTTATAGTTCTACATTTGATGCTTAAATTTTCTATTTTCTGCGAGCATCCAAAACTAAGAGAAAAATATACTCAATAGGCATAAGAGAGGAGGGGAGGGGGAGAGAAGAACTACGGAAGGCATGTGTCAGCACCTCAAATGTAAAAATGATCCGATTTAACCACCAAACTTCCACCAAGAATGAATAAATATAATCTAAATATCACCTTCAAAGCGCCAATGGGCCAGTTTATGCTTTTCCTGTCAATAGATCCTCTTCCTCTTTGTTGACTTGCACCACCATCAGGTTGATTAGCAACCTTCACCAACCTATTTGCTGCTTTTATCATTTCTATCATAGCAGTTGTCACAACCCGGCCCGGATTTTCGAACTAACAAGACAGGAACGAACAGTCGAACGGTTATAATATTTATTTCAAATTCAAAAACAGTTTATCATCTATATTTCATATAAAAACTGAAGAGCCACTAACACAATTTTCACATTTACATATAACATATCTTACATGTTTTCATTTGAGCGCCATCTTCTGTAGACGTATTCCTCTCTTTCAGACATTTTTACTTGTCAGGAGACTTACTTGAAAATTTAGTTTTATAGGTTGAGTTTACATGATAAACTCAAAGAATAATCACCATTGATATATAACATTTAAATATTTATGAAATACTGCATATTCTTTTTCTCATTTCTCATACAATTAAAACATACATAACACTTTATATGTTATATATCCTTATAACATTTAGTATACACATTTAGCATACATATATATTTCATGTCTTTTTCTATTCTATTCATTTTTTTCTATTTGATATTTATTCATTTTCCTTTTTTAATTAGCACAGAAGCACCGTCTAAATGTATCAATAAAGGCAGAACCATTTTCATTTTCATTTAACGTGCATGGGATACGTTGCGTCCCTAATCAGTATCATAAGGAGGTAAACTCTTGTAATTTGCATGCATGTTTCTTTATCTTCTTTTAATACTTTCAGTTTTCCATCACAATTCTTATTAATCCGTAAATATAATTAAATGCATTTATATATATTCTTTTATGATTTCAGTTATTCAATTCAATATTCTCCATTTTATTGTATGTTAAACATTTAACTATAATAAACAATTAAGCATGTTATAATGTTCAATAATAACAACATAAAGATAATTCACATTTCAATTTCTTTTATTCTTCTCAATTAATTCATTTATACAATAACCATTTAGTCAACATAATGCTATAACATACAATAATTGAAATAAATTAAAAAGAACTATAATAAAATAAAAGGACATAGGAATTGCTATAAAACAATTATAATTACCCACTTGCTTATTCTCGTGCTTCAATTTCTTTCCAAATCTCAATTCCCTGCAATATATTTCCAAATCCCAAGCTTGATATAGACTTCAATACTCGTCCAACAAGCTCAATTACGAAAATCCCTTACTGTTCAATTAATACCCATTAGCATTAACAGTATTATTAAAACGAAACATCTTTAAAACATTTATGAATTAATTTGATCTTAAAGAAAAACATTAAATACATAGGGTATCATCTATAGAATATTGGCTTCTTCTAATTTAATATATTTTAATTAAATTTCATATTATATTGCAACTCTCTAAATTTATAAAAATTAATTACCTCTCTCTTTGAATCGAGACTCTCCCCTACCAAATTTCTTCTTCCAATTTAACAATCACCTATTATTTCGTCAATTAGAAAGAAAAATAAAATTCAAAATAATAATTAAAATCACTTACTCTTCCTCCACCGTCGGCAATAGAAACCCGTTGTTTCGTCCTTTCCAAAATTTTTCTTCTCTCCAAATTTCTTTCTTTACCCATAAAAGAGACATTCTTCCCTACTTGGATAAAAGAAATCATGAAATAATTTGCACATAATTGAAAAGAATCACCGAACAAACCTTCCTTCTTCGTCTTTCCTTTCTCTCTTGGTCGGTTCCCTCGACACAAAGCTTCTCACGTGATTTTCTCCTATACACGAGTGAGCAAATAGAAGTTATGACTTAGGAGGAGTCGTTACTTTTTCATTCCGTATGCGAACATTCGCTCAGAATCACGAATCGAACCTCGTTTGGAGGCTTCAGGCAGGCAGTTTGTCCGCTCGGTCCGTCTGGACCTGCTATTCGCGGAAGTGTTCGCACACTGAAGCATAGGCCAGTTCAATTGAACCGTCTAGGTTAAACCAGTTATTACAGCAGTTCTCAGCAATATCATACAAATGAACTCAATTCAGCAATAAGTACCTGAAAGAGAAGATATTTCAGATCTGCGTCTAAGTCATAGAAAACTTATGCATCAGCTAACGATTTTATTCGATATAGAGCATACTGATAAAAAAGTTCGTCCATGCCCAAAACAAATTGTTCTTGCTGTGTGTGTTGCCTGGGAAAAGATAATGAGGTTGTACATTTTTTAACAGAACAAGCAAGAACAACCGCCTGCCATTTTTTTCAGGTTGACATGAACTGCAACATTAAAGCATGAAGATTTTCAGAAGCTACTTGTGAAGGAAAATGGCTTAAAGCATTATCAGATTAGTGGTGTCAAATGGCAAAACAAAAGTTCCACACGCCAAAAATTTAATTAACATAGCTCCTCTCCTGGTCATTTCACGCTGAATCCTCCATAGTACAATCTTCCTACTTGAGTAACAAAAGGAAGGCCAATAAAAGCACGCCATGCCCAGATGAAATATCTTCCTATGCTGCTGCTGCAACTAGTGGAATTGACGATTGATGTGATGCAATAAACAAAAATGAGGAAAAAAAGTGAATGCCACAAGGCACTCACAAATTTAAGAGGCTATTTGGTTTGTTGTTATTGATATTTTGGTGCCAGTTTATCTGTTGAATATTATATATTTGATTTAATTGATGGCCACGGGAGCAAACCAAGGAGAGGGAGGTGAACTAGGCTAAATACAAATTTCTACAACAAAAACATGTAAAAACCAGAGCATATAAAATACATGAAGAGTAATGTAGAATAAAGCCGCAGAATCTGCCAGAGTAAAGATTGATAAGTGGAGCAAGTAAAGCAAACAACACAAAGGAACAGGTAAAGATATAATAGTGATTCGGCCATACCTCAAGCTTACGTCCACTTGAAAACAACTTCACCAACCATGAAGTTTAAAGCTGTAAAAACCTCCACCTCTCTTCAACCAAGAGAAGCAAAACCAGCATTTTTATTATTAAGGCCACACTGGTCTTTTTCATGAGCTCAAGAGCAATCTTCAAGACCTTTTTCTTAAGCAGAAGCCTGAAGGATAACTAAATACAAAAAGAAATTAATAAGAACCAAGATAAAACAACCCAGCACAAGATGTACAAAAAAATGAATAAAAAATAAATGATATTAGTATATATCTTATAAAAGAAGCATTAAAACCACTTAATTGTTGCTAGTGATTAAAGCTTTTAAAAATAAATATCTAAGTAAATGAAAACAAAAGTCTAAAGGAAAAAGATAAAATTCAAAAGATTTCAGTCACTTTCAATATACACCTCAAGGAGGTTAACATGAAAGCTCAAAGTGGTTTAAAGAACCTTAAGCACGTAGAAACCTAGAAGAAGATGGAGACTTGAAAGAGAGTGTAACGAAGGCTTGAATCAGTGTATGAAAAAATTCAAGAGTTTGAGATCTCTTTTCTCCAGGTTTAGTTGATGCTTATGCATGAAAGCAAAAGCACCCAATCTCCTCAATCGCCAACCATTCTCCTGGGTGTCTTCTCTAGTTACTGATCTAAGAGATATCATCGCTCCTAAGTTGTACAACGAAAAAAGATGGGCTAAGCCTTCTCTAAAATTCATAAAATCTCATCATTTGATTTAAGCCAACCTCCTGAAGACTACTTATAACGCCAACTTAGTTGAATGCACCTGCAACGGCCACCTTACTATCATCCAAATTCCTGACTCTATGCTCAAATTATACATCCAAGGATCTACCGTTAAATGTTCTAGGAATCTTATTAGAACAGAAGGACAACTGTGAATAATTCTCTAATTCACATCCCTAACCATAGCACCAGTCTGAAGATATTTTTAGTCTGTGTGGAATTTGATTGCGTCGATCAATCGAGTTATAATGTTGCTTCAGACCTCAAATCAATTTTTCGTGCTCGCTGGGGAGTGCGGGGGGTCCTCCCCCTACTTAGGTGCACCCTTTTTTTTTCCCATACAATGCCTCGGCGTTGCAAAGTTTGCTGGGAGAAAAGACATAGAGTGGAGTGTTGGCTGATAAAAAAAAAAGAGAAACAAGTAAAAAAAAAAAAAATGATGATGAATGAATGAAATAGAAATCGAAGGACATGTATCCCTTCACGTTCTCAATCGTGTTTTCTGCTAGTTTAATATCATCATGCTTTGTCTCTACACCTTGGGTGGATTTATCTCTAGCAACAAATCTCACTAACCAAGAGACTATGAACATCGAGACATTAAATCTAATAATATTATCCTTGATAGTGATGTGGAAGCTCACTGCAATAACTTCATTCTAGGCAAATCTTTCATAATCAAATGAGTCAATTGTTCCTAGTTCATCTTCATCGGACAAATTGTAGATAAGTTCTCATAAGAAGTGCAGGAAACTCCAACTAGAATTTGTGATATACTCAAGAATAATATCTCCAAGAATGATCAGAAACTTTAATTCCATGTTTGTAACAGGAAACATTGCCACCTAAGGTTCAGTGCACTTAACAGCTTGCATTGGAGCTGGAATAAATTATGAGCAGATTTCTAATAATCTTTCTTCACATACACAAGTAGTTAACCTTCTTAGATCCATAAACATCAGCAAAATTAAACTTTACAATGCTGATCAAAATGCCCGCAGCTCTTTCCTCAACTCAAATATTGAATTCATCATTGAAACAGGAACTCGGATTGTTGAGAGCATATAAAAGATAACAGCTCTGTTAAGGATTATAGGCTATCTTTTCATAACCAAAAGCAATTTCATACCTATGATCATTCATGAAGCAGATTCACATATAGGATATGATAAGAATATCTAACCCAATTCCAACAGAAGATGCAAAGATTAGACAAATAAAAAAAAGGGGGGAAAGAATTTGATTAAAAAAAAAAAGAAAGAATGAAGATTTTTTTTGAATTGAAAAGTTGTATCTCTTCACGTTTTTAAACCGGTCCCACTGCTAGCAATATATCGTCAATGGATACATCTTTTCGGCATGATAACTGACTCCAAGAATCAAGTGGATAAAAGCAGGAAGAACCGAAAAAAAAAAAAAAAGACTAACGCTTGTTTCTCTCCCTCTGTTTGGAGTGCACTGTTGTCTTCGACGATCAACTGGAGTGATTAGTCCGCCTTGACTTTCACTCCGAACCACTTCCCTGCGTTGTTTGCTTCCTGCTTGTAAGTAACTCCGGTCTTCGCCTTTGTCCTTACCTGTCGTTTGATCATACAAGGCCGCACAAGCCTTTAGTCAACTTGCTTACAGGACTCACCCGCGCTTCGCATCTAATAACCGGTCTGCTCTCTACATCTGACTTTAATCTGTAACCCTTCGTCACATAAAATAACCGTTTTTTCTTATGCCCTACGACTCAAGCCAGCAAACCTGTTACTTGCTTCCTTACAACAACAACAACAACAACATCAAGCCTTTATCCCACTACGTGGGGTCGGCTACATGAATCCTTTTTCTCCATTGTGTCCTATTAAGAGTCAAATTCTCGTTTAAATCTAATAAAGAAAGATCATTTCTAATATTTTCCAACCAAGTCTTTTTAGGTCTACCTCTACCTTTCTTAACATAAGTCAAATCTAAGACCTCTACTTTCCTAACCGGGTCATCGGGAGGCCGCCGTTTTACGTGACCAAACCATCTAAGGCGACTCTCTCTAATCTTATCTTCCACTGGAGCTACTCCAACCTTTTCACGAATATGCTCATTTCGTATCCTATCTCTAAGGGTAAAGCCACTCATCCACCTGAGCATCCTCATCTCTGCAACACTTAACTTAGAATTATGCTTCTCTTTTAATGGCCAACATTCAGCACCATAAAGCATTGCAGGTCTCACCACCATCTTATAGAATTTTCCCTTAAGTTTGAGGGGTACTTTTCTATCACACAATAAGCCCGATGCATTCCTCCACTTCAACCATCCAACTTGGATTCTGCTGATAATATCCCCATCTATATCACCATCACTCTGAACAATAGATCCAAGATATCTAAAACGTGTACTCTTATTAATGACTTGATCGGCCAAAGTCACAATGCCCTCACTAGGTCTATTATTACTAAAATTACACTCCATATATTCCGTTTTAGATCTACTCAAGCGAAAACCTTTAGACTCTAAGGTTGACCTCCACAATTCTAGTTTACCTTCAACTCCCTCTCTAGTCTTATCAACAAGAAGAATATCATCAGCAAAAAGCATACACCAAGGTACATCCTCTTGCAAATGTCTAGTGAGAACATCGATGACTAAAGCAAAAAGATATGGGCTTAAGGCTGATCCTTGGTGTAATCCAACCGAAATAGGAAAATACTTGGTCAAACCACCTTGTGTTTGAACACAAGTAATAGCTCCTGCATACATATCTTTAATGATTTGAATATAAGCGTTATTAACTTCTTTCTTTTCAAGAACTCTCCATAGCACTTCTCTTGGAACTTTATCATATGCTTTTTCTAAATCAATAAATATCATATGTAAATCCTCCTTATTCTCTCTATATTTCTCCATCAAACCTCTTAATAAATGTATGGCTTCCATAGTAGACCTACCCGGCATAAATCCAAATTGATTTTGAGAAACATTAGTATCACGCCGCAACCTATGCTCCATAACTCGTTCCCATAGTTTTAAAGTATGACACATTAACTTAATTCCTCTATAATTCGCACAATCTTGTGCATCACCTTTATTCTTAAAAATAGGGATTAACACACTCATTCTCCACTCATCTGGCATCTTTTTAGTCTTCAAAACAGTATTAAAAAGTTTAGTAAGCCAAGAAATTCCTTCATCTCCTAAGCATTTCCACACCTCTATTGGAATATCATCAGGTCCAACAGCTTTTCCACCCTTCATTTTCTTTAAAGCCTCTCTAACTTCGGTTTTACTAATACGCCGATAAAAACAGAAATCTTTATTTTCATTTAAAGTGCTAAGGTCACTACAGTCAATTTTATTTTCACATTCTTCATTAAAAAGTTTAGCAAAATATCTCATCCACCTTTGTTGAATATCATCTTCTAAAAAAAGTACTTTTTGATCTTCATCCTTAATACACTTCACTTGAACTAAATCCTTACTACTCCTATCTCTTTGTTTGGCTAGCTTATACATATATCTTTCTCCCTCCTTAGTATCTAATCTATTATATAAATCACTAAAAGCTAAACTCTTTGCATCACATATTGCTTTATTAGATTCCTTACGTGCCTCTTTATATAATTTCCAATTATTAGAATTTTTACAATTAAACCAATTTTTATAACAAATCTTCTTATTTTTAATCTTTTCTTGCACATTTGGATTCCACCACCAACTATTTTTACTATTAGGAGCTTTTCCCTTTGAAACTCCAAGCACATCTTTTGCAATATTCTTAATATTACTAGCCACTTTTTCCCACATAACATTAGCATCCTCATGCACAGACAAAATCTTAAGATCTAAAATCTTACTCTCAAAAATATTTTTGTTAATATTCTTTAAATGCCCCCATCTAATCCTAGGAAAACGTTTTACTTTATTTTTTAATTTCTTCCCCATTATCTTCAAGTCCAAAACTAATAAACGATGTTGGGTACATAAGTTTTCACTCGGAATAACTTTACAATCTTTGCAATCTAAACGATCTAATTTCCTTATAAGAAAATAATCAATCTGAGTTGTACTATATCCATTTTTATAAGTAATGAGATGCTCATTCCTTTTCTTAAATAATGTATTAGCAATTAAAAAATCATAAGCTAAACAAAAATCTAATATGGACTTACCACCTTCATTTGTCGTTCCAAACCCATGGCCACTATGAATGCTTTTAAAATCATCTACCTCTCTACCAACATGTCCATTTAAATCTCCTCCAATAAAAACTCTTTCTTCAAGAGGTATCTTTTGTATTAATTCTTCTAAGTCATTCCAAAATTTTAATTTTGAATCCATATCCAAACCCACTTGAGGAGCATAAGCACTTATAATGTTAACAATCTTAGCATCAACAACAATCTTTAAAGCTATAATTCTATCTCCAATTCTATTAATATTTATAACATTATCCTTCAAACTCTTATCTAAAATCACACCTACACCATTTCTAGTACGACTCCTACCCGAATACCAAAGTTTAAATCCTAAACTATCAATCTCCTTAGCCTTCTCTCCAACCCATTTAGTTTCCTGAATGCACAGAATATTTATCTTCCTATGAATCATAATATCTATTAATTCCATTAATTTTCCTGTAAGGGAACCTATATTCCAAGTTCCTATCCTAATTTTAATTTCATGGACTAGCTTCTTTGCCCACATCCGTCCTTGATGTGGTAACCCTTGCCTATTTAACACTGCACCTGGGCGGCGGTGCAGCGGCCCTTGCACACTTGTCGCTGTATTCAGGCCATACAACACGTCGCTTCCAGGGGACGCCCTAGCATTAACACAATTTCTTAAAGGATTCATGTCATAATTATTCGACAAGTTTTACGCTGGCTGTCGACTACCTAACGCAACCCTCCACTTTTCTCATCCAGGACTTGGGACCTGGCAATGGCAGTGTTCTGTTACTTGCTTCCTTAAGAAATTAAATCCCAAAAAAAAAACCTAGCCATTTGCTTATTGCATGTGAACTGTTTTCCATTGTCCAGGATTAGCATTTAATGCATAGCATTCAATGCAAGACAAGACAAGACATTGTTCTTAATTTCTTAAGAGAATAAAATCAAAATTTGGGTCTCTTCCTGCTGTAACATTCCGAGTATAATTTTGATTTAAACAATTAATTTCTATGAAATAAAATGAAGTCCTTTTAGTCAATTAAAGTGACAGATGTATGTTAATTTCGAAGACCTCGTGCTATTGATCTCTGATCTGGGCGAGATGAAGTTCAAATTTGAAGACCCGCGCCGTGATTTTTAATCCGGGCGGATGGTTTTAATTTGCGAAGACCCGCGCCGTGATTTTTAATCTGGGCGGATAGTTTTAATTTGCGAAGACCCGCGCCGTGATTTTTAATCTCGGCAGATAGTTTTAATTTGCGAAGACCCGCGCCGTGATTTTTAATCCGGGCGGATGGTTTCAATTTTCAAAGACCCTGCGCCGTCGACCTTAGGTCCGGGTAGGAAGAAACAACGGCAAGTGCCGCCCCGACCTCCCCAGTGGGGAGGAGGCGCCGGAAGGCTGCCGAAATTCCTCCACCAATTTATTAAAAATTTTTAAAAGTTGGAGAGTAATTGAATTGAATTTAAACTGATCAATTGATTAATTAAAATTTGAGAAATTTTAATTTAAAAAAAAAAATCAAAATCAAAATCAAATTAAATTGTTAATTTGAAATCAAATTGAATTAATTAATTAAAATTGATTACGAAAGTTAATTGATTAACTTGAAATTAATTAAGCCCAATTGATTAATTAAAAGTTAGTTAATTAAACTTAATTGGTTGATTGAAATGAATTAATTTGAATTTCCAAAGAAAAAAAAATCTGAGAGCAATTAATTCATTATAATTTGAGAATGTCAACGAACAATGTTGGCAATATTCATCCCACTGTTAACACAATTGAGACAATCATAAACAGGATATCTCACGATATCTCACATAAATGACCACAAATAGCTTAACAAAGCAGCTAAGAGGCATCTCAGAATTTTCAATATAGATGTTCAAGTAACAACACCTTGAATGATGAACATTGAGCAAAGATATTACAAACATTAGCAAACCATATCTTCCACCAAGCAATAATCCGTTAGTGGGAATACAAGATTTCACAAGCAGCTAAAAAAAATAATAATAAAGAAACATTGATATCATGTTTGATAGATACTTCCTATGATGTGCCAATAGAAAGCTAACATTGCAGAAGTTGTTGCAAGAATCAGGGAAGGAATGAAAACCTTCCTTCTCCTCAACTGGAGCATCAATACTAAGAAAGTCAAATGTAAACATATGGCCATTAAACTTCTGTCTCCTACAAATTGAATAAGTACTCATTATTTTAATTGAAATATCAAGATTACATATTCCATAAGGCAAAAAATAAATAAATAAATAAATATAATACCAAGGTTCTTACCAATTGATTGTTCGTCTTGAATGTTCTATCCACTTGAAATGGACCAATTTGTACTTAGATGATTGAGATGCTTAAGTATAAATGAAAATACTGCTAACCTCAATAGTGTTGAATAACTATTGTCCACTCAAACAATCAAATTAAAACGAAATGGCATCTTAGTCTATAAGATTAGGTTGTAAGACCTGCTATCGAGCTACTTCCAAATGAAGTAGTAAGACCCACTTTTTTTAGAAAAATTGCTAAAATAAATTGCAATGAACCTAAAACCTAAATAATTAAATTCAAAACATTGGGCATCTTAGTCCAAAATGATTAAGTTGTAAGACCCGCTTTTTAGGCAATTTCTTAAGAGAAATCGTAAGACCTACCCAAATAATCAAAAATCCCTTGGGCAGCCTTGCTGTAGAGTTAGGTTGTAAGACCCATCTCTGGGCAACTCATAAATAGAGTAGTAAGCCCCACTCCAAATTAAATTTATGGGCTACTTTCTATGAAAGTTGTAAGTCCTGACCCAAATTCAAATTTCTGTGTAACTTCTAAACGAAGTTATAAATTCCCAAGTTATATCAACTTCTGGGCATTCTAATGGATGAAAGCCCCAAAACCCAAATAAAATTAAAACCCAAACCTAACCACCTCAATCTACTCGGGATCCCTGAGAGGAGGCAACCCATGGCTGCTAATCAGATTCCCTGGACATTACAGTCAATGATTGTAGTGTTGGTAGACTGAGACCTACGGTATACCCGGGACGACGGAACCATGGGATCTTGATCGGGTTTACCTCCATTTTCCCCATAATTGAGATTAAAATCACTTAAAATTTATTCATCCTTAATCGAGAGTTCTCTTTTACGTGTTAAGAGAGGTAATTAACTATGAGTGCTTGCGCTCATGGGAAGTAAGGACCCCAGATCTAATTAAACCCTGACTACCCTCAGGGGAAATCTGGTTAATTCTAATCTGACTTAAGGGAAATAGAATCCTACAGCTGCGAAGCGGGATTTACGCATTCATGCCATTTTTCTTGAGCTAACATGGAGCAGTGGAGCACTCTAAATTCAGCGCCACAGCGTTATCTGGTAGACTGGAGATGGAGCGTTGAGCACCGCGGCGCTTCAAAATGGCGCTGTAGGGCTTCAAGGAGGACTGAATAGTTTTTCTTTCTCGTTTTTCTCAAGGGTGGCATCCCTTGGTAATATATAGAGGCTTTTCTCTTTTGTTTAGTGTGTGAGGACGATGTAAGAGAGAAGATAAACAATGAGAGAATGAGAGAGAAGAGAGATAAGTACTTATTTCTCCAAATCTTCATAGTGGATTTCTTCATGTGGTGTGGCTTCTTGATTTTTTCCCAATTTTGAGTTTTTCCATGTTAAATCCCGGTGCGCTTTACTTTTCGCTACATTCTATTTTTTCTTGTTTGTTCCATTGCGCTACTTTCACATCGCCAACAGATATCCTATCAAAATTCATTATAATTGAGTCATCCACCATCAGGTCACCATCTGCAATAACAAAATCATATTGAGGCCATCTTGGCCTGCACCCCTTATCCAAACCTAATAAAGAGGATCTCTTGGTCTAACAAGTTGATAGAATCATCCTCTCCAAATGAATCCAGCATCCATGGTAACTCTACTCTGAGTAGAGAAACTCATGGTTTTGAAAACCGGATTTAGCCGTCCGGTTTGACTAGTGCAACCGTGAATCGGTCATATGACCGATTTCGTTCGCCTAAAAAACAAGCCAAGCTTCAAACCAGTGTGAAATGGTTTGAACCGTCAGCTCAACCGGCCAACCATTGAACCAGTCCTGGTTGTTAAGAATCATCCAGTTCAATTGATCTCTTATTTAAATAATTAAATATTAATTAATTAATTTAAATATAACATATTTAAATTTTATAACAATAACAATAACAAGCCTTTATCGCACTATATGGGGTCGGCTACATGAATCCATTTGCTCCATTGTATCCTGTTTAGAGTCAAATTCTCATTTAAATCTAATAAAGAAAGATCATTTCTAATATTTTCTAACCAAGACTTTTTAAGTCTACCTCTACCTTTCTTAACATAAGTCAAATTTAATACATCTACTTTCCTAACTGGGTCATCGAAAGGCTGGCATTTTATGTGACCAAATCATCTAAGGCAACCTCTCTACTCTTATCTTCTACTGGAGCTACTCCAACCTTTTCACGTATATACTCATTTCGTATCCTGTCTCTTAATAGTAAAGCCGCTCATCCACCTAAACATCCTCATCTGTACAACACTTAACTTAATATTATGCATCTCTTTTAATGACCAACATTCTGCACCATAAAAACATTGCAGGTCTTACTACCATCTTATAGAATTTTTGATGTAGAACTAAGCATACTTTAAATGATTAGTGTAAGAAGTTGCACGCTTTCAAATAAAAGCAATAAGAATTAAAACTTTAGCCACTTAACAAAAATAAAAAATAAGAAAGGGGTGCCTTAGTTTAAGCCAAGTCACACATATATAGCTTGGATCATAAAACAATTAAAAATTTCAATATAAGCAAATGTAGAGGTTTTCAAATAACATCCCTAGATTAACAACGAGATTAGATGCAAAGAAGTTCATCACTTATTCCCTACGTTTACTAAGCTTTGGCAGAGAACGATTAGCACGATCTTCATCCAAATATAACCACAAGTGAGAGGTAAACTACGAAGATAAGAGAATTAGAGAAAGAGTTTATCCAAAGGAAGAAGTTATACGAAGCTCCAGTGGTAGTTTGAGGGTTTGAGAGAAGGTAGACAGCATCAAACAACTCCTAGCTGCCTTAGGACAGCAATTTGAGGATCTCTGGATGGTGGACAGCGAACTCCCTTGGGCTGATTTCTATAGACAGCAAACTGAGTCTTCTGGACAGCACACGATGATCTTCCGGGTGGCAAAACAGCCACCAAACGCTGTCCAGAAAATCTGGACAGCAAGTTGGCAATACTAGAATTAGGATTTAGGAATGGTTTGGGAGAGAGAAAGGGATTCTTTTCTTCAAAAATCTGAAATTAGGTTTAGGGTTTGTATTGGTAGAGGAGGACGGGGAGGAGGAGGTAGGAGGGGCCGGCGGTTAGTAGGGCAAGGGGAGAGGGATTTTCCAAAATCTGAAATTAAATTCAGATTTTTGAATTTGGAGGGATTTAGGCTTGTGATTTGAATTTCAAACCTTGGGAAAAGAAGGAAGGGGCCTATCAATTGAGGGAGTTAATTGAGAGGATTAGTGGGAGAATTAATGTGGAGAGAGAAAGAGGGGAGAGAAAGGGGGGAGGCCGGCGGCATCATGGGTGTGGGAAGGCTTTGAGTAGGGTTTTATTGCTTGCCTCAATAGGATCCTTAATAGAGGCGAAAGAATTTAAATCACATCCAATCCGATTTTGATTTGGGATTTGATTTAAGATACTTTTCTAAAATGGAATCCTAAATTTGAAAAGTTTTTGAAATTCAAAATTGACTTGAATAATTGGAATTAAAGCTTTCCAACTAAGGTGGGGTGGAATATGGAAAGTATTAATGGGGAATTTTGAAATTTGGAGGCAGTAGGGAGGGTTGTCGCCGGCGGCTAGGTTAGGGTTTGGGTGAGGGGCCGGCGGCTAGGGTTGTGAGGAAGATGCTTTGGTGGTGTGGAGGTGGGAAAGGGAAGGTGGCCGAATGGGAAAGGTGGTGGGATGGAGGTTGTCGAGAGGTGGGGAGTGGCGTATGGGTGGTCGGCTGCTTTAAGGGGGCTGGAAGCTTGGGATGGCCGGCGGCAAGGGAAAGAGGGGAAGAGAGACAAGAGAAAAAGGTAAGAGAGAAAGAAAGAACCACAAACCCGGACACTTCCAAGGTTGGTGGGTGATCCGATTGACTTTCACCAAGGGACTTCACCAAAGCTCTCTCCTAGAACTCTCACAACTCTCCCAAGAACACATGTGCAGAAATTTTCTTATAATTTATTCATTACCTCTCAAAAGAAACATAAAAGCCAATATATAGCCTCATACAATGAAAAGAAACTAAAAGACGACATTGCCCTTAGGGCTTACATATGACAAAACTCTTAAGTAAGGGTAAAACAGAAAATACTAATAAAACAAATACATGAAACAAATAAATAAAATAAATACATATGGAGACTCAAAAATAGATCGGCGCGATCGTGGCCGTCGATCGTCGGCCACATCTCTGATATATTTTCCATGATCTGATGTCCCTATCATTCTCCCCGTGTGGGAAGAAGCTCAACTCCATCGAGTAAGTGTCCCGGGTGCTCTCATAAATCTCCAATGCGTTGGAGTCAATCTGTTGTAGCTCCTCGTGATCCAACCACGTATCCTCTGACTTAGGTTTATCTCTCCACCTGATCAAATACCTCCTCCGTCCACCTTCTCTTGTGGAAATGATATCATCACTCAGAATCATGTCAACCTTCTCGGCCATAGGTACTTTGGGAATGTTTGAAAGTGGATGTAGGTTTGGGTTCTCACAAGGTGGGGTCACACAAGGCTGCTTTTGAAGTGAATTCGGTGGGTTAAAATCAGGACCTTCATATGTTACTAGATCTTCTATGTTAAAGGTGGGATTGATATCGAATTCCGCAGGCAGATCCACTACATAAGCATTATCATTAATTTTCTTAATTATTTTGAATGGTCATGCACTCTTAGCGTGTAACTTCTTAACCGTTCATTGCGGGAACCGTTCAGGATGAATTCACACCATCACTGAGTCATCGGCCTCAAAAGTTTTAAATTTTTGTTTAAGGTCAACATAAAGTTTATAATCATTATTGCTCTTTTCAATCTGACGTACAATTTCTTTATGAAGTTCATGTATATGCGATGCAAATATGGCATGTTTTTATGCGAATTCATGTGTCCAAAATTCAAGGCTCAACAAGATAAATAATATTGGAATGATGCGATGCAAGAGACTTGGTATGTATGATGATTGACATGAATTGTGGGCTTACACAAAAAGTTTTAAACAGCGGAAAAATTTTGGAAGAAAATAGACTTAAAATAAAAAACACACACAAACATACTGACTCACAAACACACATAGATAGGAATAAAGATGGATCAGTCACAAAATGAGAGGACATAAAATTTTCATGTTTAAGGGAACTTGTGTAGGAGCAATGAAGACATCCTTAGCTAAAAGGGCATTTCCATAGGGAGTTTCAGCTAGGGTCATAGATAGTCTCCTAGGGGTAGCAGGGTAATCTAGTAAATTTATCCAACTATGAGAGAGATGGTCCTTAACAAGGAAGGACAAGAAAATAGAGGGCATAATGGAGGAATCATGAACATGACAAGACGATGGGTCCTGACTCACAACCATAATGGGATAGCCTAAAGAGTCACCAGCAGGTGTGGGACTCAAAAGATGGGGTAGAGTGTCCAGAACAGATGTGGGCCCAATAGTTAGAGAGGTGACATGGAAGCATGGGCTAATACTCTCTCTAACATTAAAGTCGGTACGAGGAATGGTGAGATAAGTCCAATCAAGAAAGACACTCTTTCAAATATAAATCTGAAGGAAAAACTCCTAAAATAGACTCCAATAAAACAAGAGGATGCTCATTTGTCAAATTAGGCTCAGAATCTTTCAGATTCAAATTACTGTCTTCTGAATTCATATTAATATTCTCAATAGGATCAGGTTTAGTTATAACCCTAAGATCAAAGGATTCGGGGTCAATTAAATCGGGATTTAACTCAGGTAGTAAATTCAATTGAATCACTTCTAACTCGAGATTATCCATATCACCATTAGAATTATTCAAAATTAAATCAGAGTTATTTGGAGTCAACTCAGTGGGAGATACAATTAAATCAGAATCTTTCGAATTTAATTTCACTGTGCTCAAGGTCAGATCAGTTTCTTTCGAGATCAAATTAATATCATCCATACAGACCTTATCCAAAGGAATATCCTTGATGAGATTGGGATCATGATGGGCTAAGGTATCAATGTTTAAAGGTTCTAAATCTCCTAAATCAGGGTTTAAGTTATGCAACGGAGTCTAATTCAATCACTTCAGTTTCATCCTCAAAGAAGTCCTCATTATCAGCGATATTATTAGTATCCACGAAATGGATGCACTGAGTTTCAGGTTTAGGGGACTTTTTCTTTGTAATGCATTTTTTGGTTAAAGTTGCACTTACAGGGTCAAAGACTGGGGAGGTCAAAGGTTGGATAGCCTCATAATTCACATTAAATGGAAAGGTGGTATAGTCACCCACGAGGTGAAGTAAATCAAGATCCACCACACAGAAAAGATGCGTGTTCAGCCAAGGTTGACTGGGATGGCTAGGAGTCGGCCCAAGTGGGGAGTCATATGGGATCGATCCAACAGAAGACCCAATAGAGCGTCGGCCAGCAAGGCTAGGTGAAGACTTACAGCAACCCTGATGTTACTAAGGGATGGGGCGGTCTTGACCACAGTGATGTCCACGGTTTGTCCCAACGAAAGAGGCAGGGTGATGTTTCAGATGAAGATCATTAGGTGTTGGGGCCACTCTCTGATTAGATACGTGAGTGGGAGTAGTATGTCGGACAGGTTTAGGGGTAACCACAGAGGTAGAGAAATGAGTAACTGCCGCCTGGTGAGGACTAGGAGTCACGATATCAGATTGGAGTGTAAAAGGTGAGTAGGGCTGACTTTCACGTGTAGGGTTCTTGAGAATGCAGTACCCAGGGGGTGACCTAATCTTACAATCAGATGGTTGGTCACATGTAGAGGGGAGATATTTTAAATTAAGTTCTCGTCTCATGTCTTTCCAATCAAAAGTAGAGTATTCACCACGAGACTCTTTATGATCTTCCAACCTCATCCAAAATTGACGAGCACGACCGCGTAGGCGAGACTTAGTAATGCTAACCTGGTGGGACTCAGGAATATCATGTGATTCAAAATACTCTTCTAATTGTCTAACCCATTCCTTAAAGTAGTAAGGGTCCGAGGAACCATCAAAGATGAGCAGACGGTTATGTGACTCTAAATGAGATTGTTGTGGCTTGGGCTCAGGACTAGGCTGACAAGCAGAGTGGGTAATCTTCCTACTAACATGATTGACCGAATGGGGCACATACCTAGAGTGGGGAGAGTCAACATGTTTCTCCTTCATGGTTTTAGTTATAGAGCCTACTAGATTAACTAGGTCATCTAACTTCTCTGAAGTCCTATCGGGTCCATTGGGAAGCGCTAAGTGATACCTAATGAAGATTGGGTGTAAGGGACAACACTCTAATAAGGAGAAAACACAATTATGACTTGTTATATGGTGCAGGAATTTCTAGACTGCTAGCTCATAATGTGATATCTTGCTAGACTTTGACTCACACGTGAGATTGGTGGGTGGATAATGGATGTGGGGTCCTAGGGTGCAAGGACAACACAAAGTCAAAGGAAAACACACTCCAAAAGTTGGTTATGGGTGCTGATATTGTCAGGACAGCAAATAGATAATGTGTCAAATGATATAAATGCAATGTTAGAACAATTATCTATGCTTAATGATGGTAATTAAAACATGCAACTTGAGCAAATCATGCTCTGATACCAGATGATGTAGAACTAAGCATGCTTTAAATGATTAGTGTAAGAAGTTGCACGCTTTCAAATAAAAGCAATAAGAATTAAAATTTTAGCCACTTAACAAAAATAGAAAACAAAAAAGGGGTGCCTTAGTTTAGGCCAAGTCACACACATATAGCTTGGATCATAAAACAATTAGAAATTTCAATATAAGCAAATGTAGAGGTTTTCAAATAACATCCCTAGACTAACAACGAGATTAGATGCAAAGAAGTTCATCACTCATTCCCTACGTTTACTAAGCTTTGGCAGAGAACGATTAGCACGATCTTCATGAATCCAAATATAACCACAAGTGAGAGGTAAACTAGGAAGATACAAGAATTAGAGGAAGAGTTTACCCAAAGGAAGAAGTTATACGAAGCTCCGGTGGTAGTTTGAGGGTTTGAGAGAAGGTAGACAGCATCACACAACTCCTAGTTGCCTTAGGACAGCAATTTGAGGATCTCTAGATGGTGGACAGCGAGCTCCCTTGGGCTGATTTCTGTAGACAGCAAACTGAGTCTTCTGGACATCACACGATGATCTTCCAGGTGGCAAGACAGCCACCAAACGCTGTCCAGAAAATCTGGACAGCAAGTTGGCAATCCTAGAATTAGGATTTAGGAATGGTTTGGGAGAGAGAAAGGGATTCCTTTCTTCAAAAATCTGAAATTAGGTTTAGGGTTTGTATTAGTAGAGGAGGACGGGGAGGAGGAGGTAGGAGGGGCCGGCGGTTAGTAGGGCAAGGGGAGAGGGATTTTCCAAAATCTGAAATTAAATTCAGATTTTTGAATTTGGAGGGATTTAGGCTTGTGATTTGAATTTCAAACCTTGGGAAAAGAAGGAAGGGGCCTATCAATTGAGGGAGTTAATTGAGAGGATTAGTGGGAGAATTAATGTGGAGAGAGAAAGAGGGGAGAGAAAGGGGGGGGGGGGACCGACGGTATCATGGGTGTGGGAAGGCTTTGAGTAGGGTTTTATTGCTTGCCTCAATAGGATTCTTAATAGAGGCGAAAGAATTTAAATCACATCTAATCTGAATTTAATTTGGGATTTGATTTAAGATACTTTCCTAAAATGGAATCCTAAATTTGGAAAGTTTTTGAAATTCAAAATTGATTTGAATAATTGGAATTAAAGCTTTCCAATTAAGGTGGGGTGGAATATGGAAAGTATTAATGAGGAATTTTGAAATTTGGAGGCAATAATGAGGGTTGTGGCCGGCGGCTAGGTTAGGGTTTGGGTGAGGGGCTCCTACCTCCTCCTCCAAGGTCTTGTTCCAAGTTGCAATAAGGTAATTATATTTTTATCCAAGTGTCAAGTTAAGTCACTTGAGTTTCTAACCATACAACTTACGGCTTAATTTTTGTCTGATTGATATGGTCAGTGCTATTCGGTCACCAATGCCCATCCATCTAACTCAAAAGTAGGGACATCTACTCACCTTGGCTATTCATTAGAAGAACTTAGTTAGTCGTACAAGAGTGTTGGGAAATAGGCAAAAGCCTATTCAATTTGCCTATTCAAGTATAAAAAGTAAAAAATAATTAAAAAAGAAAGAGTCAACACCTTAAAAACTCACAATAAATCATATAAAAGTTCACCCAAAATTAAATCTTTATAGAGCATTCTCATTATAGAACAAAAATAAGCATCACAACTTAACTAAAAGTATTAGACAAAGCCAACTAATGGGCTCTTGTCAATAACTCTAGAAAATTCATCTCGCCAAGTGAACTTGCTAGTGGGAGTTGATCTCAATAAGGTTAATCACCTTGAGTTCTTTCTATGTCATTCTATCTAATCGTGAGCCAAATTGTTTACGGTTTGGCACGATTCAACATTGACTCAATTTAAACATGACTTAATACTTGGAAAGACATTTGTCGGCCTAGGATTTTTGGGGATTTTGGTATTCTTGAACTATCAGTTTGACCTTTTACTGGAGAAAAAAAAAGAAAAAATTGGTTTCTATATATGTAGATGGCATACGAAAATCCATAAATTGCTACTGCAAAATAGAACACAGATCTAAACCTTGATTGAACTTGATCTTCATGTAGTGATTCGTTTTTTGTTTATTTCTTTGCATAACTTTTTGTTTTCTTACTTAATTCTACTTATGTTTTTTCTAACTATTGACATCTTTATTATGAATCTTTTCATATTTCTTAAGTATGAGCCAATCATATAAATGCAAGTTCTTCAACATTATACATTTAAATCATTTTCTACCCCTTTTATTTCTCTTTTTTCATAATTTGTTGATTCAAAATATTGAAATAAATCACTTTGATATTATATTACATAATTATTATATCTATCACCCTTTCAGTAAATTGTTGTGAGAGATTATCATATCTCAGGTTACCTTTAGCGAGCCCGAGGCAGCTACAAGAGCTTGTGCTGATCCTTCGCCTGTGATCGATGGAAGGAGGACTAATTGCAATATCGCTTCTCTAGGGATCAAAAGATCCTGGCCAACAGCCCCTCAACATGGTAACTACAGTGTAACATACATAGAGTAATGCAGTGCTTACAGTACATCATAATAATTCACAATGCACATAATATCATTTTTGTCATTATTTATAATTTTAAATTACCTAATTTTTATCATTTTGAGGCTTACGCCTCGATCCGCCTCGAGGCTTACGTCTCGCCTCGCTTAGACAAAACGTCTCGATTCCTGATTTTTCCTTTTAAAATCTTGAACCTACTTGAGGAGCATAAGCGCTTATAATATTAATAATCTTAGTATGAACAATAATCTTTAAAGCTATAATTCTATCTACAATTCTATTAATTTTTACAATATGATCCTTCAAACTCTTATCTATAATAACACCTACACCATTTCTAGTACGACTCTTACCAGAATACCATAGTTTAAATCCTAAACTATCAATCTCCTTAGTCTTCTCTCCAACCCATTTAGTTTTCTGAATGCATAGAATATTTATCTTCCTATGAATCATAATATCTATTAATTCCATTAATTTGTCTGTAAGAGAACCTATATTCTAAATTTATATCCTAATTTTAATTTCATGGACTAGCTTCTTTGCCCACATCCATCCATTATATAAGAACTCTTGCCTATTTAACACTACACCTGGGCGTCGATGTAGTGGCTCTTGCTCACTTGTCGTTGTATTCAGGCCATACGTGTCGCTTCTGGGGAACGCTCTAGCATTAACATAATGTATTAAAGGATTTATGTCAAGATTAACATATTTAAATTTTATAATAAGCCTAAATTTTTGTAATAATTATTTACCATCTAAATACCAATACAACATGCCCGCATGGTCCCACCACCCCATGTGAGCTCTTAACATATACAACAACAACAACAAGCCTTTATCCCACTACGTGAGCTCTTAACATATGATAACAAAAAAATAATATAAATAAAACAAAACAAAACAAAACAAAACAAAACAAAGTTCCCAAGTGATATGAGGCTAAATAACTTAGTTTAAATTTTCTACTTCAAAAGACATACATTATACACAGATTTTTAAATTATTTTTTAATAATGAGAATAATATTTATTTTTTGATTAATTATATTTAATTATTTATCTACTTTTTTATTTTTTAAATATACATAATTAAAAATTAATTTTCTCTATTCTATAAGATGGTGGTGAGACCTGCAATGCTTTATGGTGTAGAATATTGGCCATTAAAAGAGAAGCATAATATTAAGTTAAGTGCTACAGAGATGAGGATGCTCAAGTGGATGAGTAGCTTTACTCTTAGAAAAAGGATACGAAATGAGCATATACGTGAAATGGTTGGAGTAGCTCCAGTGGAAGATAAGACTAGAGAGAGTTGCCTTAAATGGTTTGATCACATAAAATGACAGTCTTCTGATGACTCGGTTAAGAAAGTAGATGTATTAAATTTGACTTATATTAAGAAAGATAGAGGTGGACCTAAAAAGACTTGGTTAGAAAATATTAGAAATAACATTTTTTTATTAGATTTAAATGAGAATTTGACTCTTAACAGGACAAAATGGAGAAAAAGGATTCATGCAGGCAACCCTACATAGTGGGGATAAATGCTTGATGTTGTTATTGTTGTTTTATTTATTAATTATTAAAAATCTAACATGAATGATTTATAGATGTAAAAATATAAAGTTAATTTAATATATAATTTATGGTTCTAAAATTTATCTAAATATATAATATAAATTAATAATAATTTATATTAAATTGAACATAAATTAGCAATAATTTATATTAATTTTATAAGTTTGAATATAAACTATCAACTGATCAACACTCGATTCGACTCGTCTCCCTCATTCACCACCCAATCAACCTTGCCTTCAGCAACCGATCTTCACGAACCCATAGATGCAAGAATCAGCCACCTGTAGCTCTCCGTATATGCTCAATTAGCCGCAGAGATTTAATCTTCACTTGTTTGAATTGAGCTCAGCCTGATTAGACCTTAAACTGGTGCCTCCCTACCGAACTCCAAAACCACAAACCTCACTTCCCTCTCTTCCCCAAATAGCCACAACCCTCTCAATCTCAACTCACACAAAGTCGCAGTAGGTCCTCACATTCAAAACAGTAGCCATCATTTACTACCACTTCCTCTTCATCCTAATTATAACTCCAAAATAGCCCAATCCACATCCCTTCACTTCCAAACCTACTACAGCAAACTACGTTTACTCCTCTTCTATAGCGCAATATAAGCCAAAAGCCTAATACATCTCTTATAGCCCAACACACATCTCCAACTAGTGCAAGCCATCCAACAGCCCACCTATAACCCACTTCACTTCACAATCCAAATAGTAAACTCCACTCCTCTTGCACCAACCTTAACCTAAGCAGCCCACACTCACAAATAGCCTTCTTTCCATTGTTTTATTATTATTATTATTATTATTATTATTATTATTATTATTATTATTATTAGTAATAGTAGTAGTAGTAAAAAGAAAAGAAAAAAAGAAACAAAGAAAATTAAAAAAAAAAAGCAATTCAAAAAAAAGGAAAAAAGAAAATTCTTTTTTTTTGTCGTCGTTCTCGTGACCATGACATCATCGACATCGCCACAGTCGACCCCTTTGCTCAGGTATAATTCTCCTAAAACTCAAAAAAGCTCCAAAATCTCATTCTCGAGGCTTGTGACGCATCGCAAAATCACCTATACACGCTTTTCTCTAGCGTGGTGGGAGAGAACTCGGTGTGGCTCCTGTGGTGAGACAGGTAGGCTCTGTACACGCTCTTCATAACGTGACGTGGACAACTTTAAGCACCCGTGTATGTGCCGTAATGTCTGCAGGAAAAAACTACATTTTCAAATAGGTAACTTGAAAACCCCATACACGCCTTTCCTTGGCGTGGTGGGATTGAAAACCACGGCCTCGGTGTCGCTCGACACCGACCATACATGTCTTTTTCTGACATGGTGGGCAGGCTAAGACTCAAAATTTCTCTAAACGGGTGAGATGTCGGGAGGTTATTGAAATTTCGTTTGGATAATGAATTGGACTTAAGAAATTTTAAGAAAAAAACTAATTGCACAACAAATAATGCAAGGAGATCTAGACTCAAATGAATTGACAAGGGACCAAACTTTTCAGCAAACAAAGGACTTGAATTAAACTTGATCACAGGGAACCTGACTTGAACAATGTGAACAGGGAACAAAACTTACAAACTTGATCATAGGGAACATAACTTAAACTAAAATGCAGGAAACCAGACCTTAAACTAATAAATGCACGACTACACTAAAACTACAAATGCTAAGTAACAAATCCAAACTATTCAAGTGAATATCAACGAATAAGTACAAGATAAGTGGCAAATGAATATGTTAAACTCACTCACAGGAAGTTGCAAAATACATACAACGAATGCAATGAATTGCTTGAGATAAACCGCAGTTCTCATTTATAATACATACGAGCTCCTACGAGCCACTGTAGGGGACTCCTCATGTATACAATAGTCCGCTTAGGGGTGACGACAGACAACATATAATAAATGCTACGACACCCTTGCAGTCAATATCAATTCAGTGTCAAGCAGATACATTGATCCCTTGCAAACAAAGGCGGTCAATATGCATCAAATGCAAGCACCTATGAGCAATGTCGGAGGACATCATACTTAACACAATTCACCAGCATACAACTAGTGACTCCTAAGCGTCTATTATTGACCTACAAACTAATTCAACAAAGCTTGCATAGCACGACACACAGTCTGTAGAAAAAAGCAACGAGCTTATGATAAATGCAAGCATCTACAAGCAACTGTAGGAGATTCGTTAGTGCACAACAGTCTACCTGCATAAATTAGCAAATAACCCAAAACACAATGCTACAATTCACTTGTAAGCAGAAACAGAGAATTCATAGTAAAAATTGCGGGCTTCTGGTAATTGAGGTAGAATATTCACAACGCCAGGCTATCACATCAGATAAATTAGCTCGCTTGCAAGCAACAGACGGAAGAGTCCTGATGCTTTGTATAGCATGTTTGTAAGCAGAAGTACACCCCTGCCGGCAGAATACTAAAAAAATGACTATATGCGGGAGATGAAATAAGCCAAACTACATTGTCGATGCATGACAAATGAGGCCTAACGTGTTGTTAAAACAACGCCATCGAATCTGCAACACTTGTACAAGCGAACAGAAGGAGTTTACATGCCCTTAAATATAAAACTTGCGCATTTTCCAGATGATAGAACCCCCCCCCCCCCCCCAATGCATTGAGATATGCATTGATGCAATCACATTATGCATATACACATTGCAAAATATAAGACACATATCATGCAAATACATCCTACATTATAATCATGCACTAAACCACTACACTGCATGTCAAAGTGTCATGCAAGATGTAGATACGTCACTCAAGCATGTCACAACATCTAAATGCACAAGTAAACCAATGCATAGATGTTTCACATAAATTTATAAATGCAGAAGTGTCGCATACATTCACTGTATATATACAATCGCTAAGTAAATGCATCATGTAAAATACATACAAAATTATATACCCGCATGGGCCCCGATGAGCCCTTTGATGAAGCAACTCATGGCCACCGACAAGAATCTTTCTGTCAAGTTGGGTCGAGTACCTCCTCTGACTAAGTAGACTAGGGATCATGATGACCTGAGACGACAGAACAATGGGATCTTGATCGGATCTATCATCGCTCCCCCACCGTCTGCTTTAAGTGCAAGGTGGTGGATTTATAATTTTAAATATTAAATTTCAAATATCTTTCTGTCAGTTTGAGGGAGTTGAAGGTAAACTTGAAGTCTGGAGTTCAACCTTAGAGTCTAAAGGTTTTCGCTTGAGTAGATCTAAAACTGAATATATGAAGTGTAATTTTAGCAGTAATAGACCTAGTGAGGGGATTGTGACTTTGGGCGATCGAGTCATTAATAAGAGTACACGTTTTAGATATCTTGGATCTATTGTTCAGAGTGATGGTGAAATAGATGGGGATGTTATCAGTAGAATTCAAGTTGGATGGTTGAAGTGGAGGAATGCATCGGGCTTGTTGTGTGATAGAAAAGTCCCCCTTAAACTTAAGGGAAAATTCTATAAGATGGTGGTGAGACCTGCAATGCTTTATGGTGCAGAATGTTGGCCATTAAAAGAGAAGCACAATACTAAGTTATGTGTTGCGGAGATGAGGATGCTTAGGTGGATGAGTGGATTTACTCTTAGAGACAGGATACGAAATGAGCATATACGTGAAAAGGTTGGAGTAGCTCCAGTGGAGGATAAGATTAGAGAGAGTCGCCTTAGATGGTTTGGTCACATAAAACGGCGGCCTTCCGATGACCCAGTTAGGAAAGTAGAGGTATTAGATTTGACTTATGTTAAGAAAGGTAGAGGTAGACCTAAAAAGACTTGGTTAGAAAATATTAGAAATGACCTTTCTCTATTAGATTTAAATGAGAATTTGACTTTGAACCGGACACAATGGAGAAAAAAGATTCATGTTGCCGACCCCACGTAGTGGGACAAAGGCTTGTTGTTGTTGTTGTTGTTGTAAAGCTTTGCTGCTATTATACACCAGATACTACGTATCTCTATGTATTTGTTTGACGACTAGCCTTAATCGAAAGTTCTCTCTCGCTATCGAGAGGGGTAATTAACTATAGGGGCTTGCGCCTATAGGAAACCTGAACTCAGATCATAATGTCCTCATAAAATGAGGTGAAATCTCTAGGCAATGTCTTATTCAAAACCCAATCTGCCTTCTAAAAATTTGCCTCAAAACTTAAATGTTAAAACTCTCCTCGACGACCCGAAGAAAGAAAGAACGGGGCCATGGAGAAGCCGGAGCACAAATTTTCGGAGCCCACACATGCCTTTAGGATCCAGAATCGCACTAACTTAAAAATCCACACCACCTAGAGTCATGTGCAGGTGTTTGGTCTAGAACTCAAGACAAGCAATCTAAAGATTCGCTTATTACTCACATGCAGAATGGCCAGGTTTTGAAATATTGCTAGCTTCCAATAGTGTAAGAAAAAAGAAGAAATTTTTATGTGCGAGATTCATGTGTTTCTTCTTCTTGCTCTACACCTAAGAATGGTAAAACGGCTGATGATTGCTCATGTTTTATGCAACATGATCGTAACTTCTTTGATAGTGGATTGGATCATCTCTCTTCTACCATGAGCATAGGTTTAGTTGAAGCCAAACCACATAAATCTTATTATCTTCTCTATGATTATTTTCTTTTTCTCTACTGTGATAATCTATGGCACATGGTTCTCGATCCAAGTGACACTTCCATCTCAAGTTATTTGGCATCTTCGTTACAATAAATTGATATCATAATGTAATTTTAAAATCAATGATTATAAAATCCAACAAAAAATAGCTTTTAGTGAATCAAAATATGTGAAGTTCTTGTAAAAGCACTCATAGGATGCTTGAAGATGCTGATGAAGATGAATGAAGATAAAAAAAGAGGGATGACTGAAAAGTGCTTACGGCAATGATCAATGAAGATAAAAAGAGATATGAGTGAAGGAGAAGCAGACAAATGATAACCATCAATAGAACAGGGCAATAGATGTAAACATGGATTATGATGATCTTTCTATGATTGTAGTTTACACGAGCACTATTCATTATGTACTTGGCTCAGCATGTTCTTTTTATGTGGCATGATAAGTCATGATTTTCTAGTTATAAATCATGGAATGAAATGTGTATATATATGAAATAATGTGTAGGATTATAGGTCTTGACACTACTTGAATTTGGCCATGACGGGCATCTAGAATCTTGACTGGGGTGGGATATGTACCGAATCTAAGAATAAATCTTATATCATTGGTAAGTGTAAGGTATAAATTTTCTGGGAACATTGAGATCCTCAAAATTTATAAGGGCTCCTAATTGTCATAACTGTAAGAAAAGTCAAATAAATGTATGAATAGCAAAGTGCAATATCAGGAGTTATTTCAATTATCTTTTTATCTATGTTGGAGCATATCATTTTCAGGAAGCAAATGAGGGTTGCTTCCTAATTGCAAGAAACGTTCCATAACAAATTCATACATAAAATGATAAAAGTAAAGGAAAAATAGCTTCTTGGCTGCAAGAATATTTTAAAACAAATTCATACTTAAAATGGTGAGAAGACTTCAAGTGATTTGATGGATTGGATTTGTATTGCACAGTCTATCTTGGAACAATGTCATACCATTAAAACACTCAGAGCGAGGAGACGGCCACATAAAGAGTACCAAAATTCATTAAAAGGTGCTTATCCAAGTTCAATGATATAACTTTAGTGTGCAACATTATTTTCTATGGAGTTCTCTAATAGGAATTAAGTTCATGCAATGTTTTGGCCTATTGAGATTGCATGATGCTGAGGCCTTCCAATTTTGAGAGCTTCAAGCACTCTTAAAAGAAAAGTAAAAAAGAAGACTAAATTTTATCACATTATTAGGTCAAGAAGAAGGCTTGTTATAATTAACTCAAAGTCTTATTTGGCCTTATATTAGCATGTCAAATAATTGAAGACTAGGATTGAAAGCCATTGCACTAAACATGCAACTGAGATTAGGACCTTCCTATTCTATGTGCCTACAAGATCAAGAATCACATTGGCTTCCAGATTTAAGCTGCCAAGCGTTGTGTGCAGGTGCTTCATTTCTCAGATGAAGCCAACAGCTATCTAAGGAAGTGCTTGATCTTGGACTCAAAGCAAGCAATCCAAAGATCTTTCTCATTCCTTACACACACCCCTTGGTGGCTAGGGTGTTGGGGGCTTGGTGGCTTCCAATAGTGCACGTGAGAAGAAGGCATTGTGTGTGAGGTGGTCTCTTGATGTGTGATTCTTGGGTTTGTTTTTTCTTCTTTATGCATGGGCGTATTGGGAAATTGGTACATGATTTATGAGTGTGCTTTTGTACACCACAATTAGGGTTGTAAACAAGCCAAGTTGAGCTTGAGTTGGCCCTGGCTTGAGCTTAAGCTTGATCAATTAATAAAATTCGAGCTCAAGCTTAATATATGATTCGAGCTGGTCATAAGCCAGATCATTTATTATGAATGAGAGAAGATATCAACCGAGGAGTTAAGGTAATGAAATCTTGAGAATAATGAGAAATTGGAGCATAAATGCTGATAAATAAATTGAGAATGAGAACACAAATTTTTTTTAATATAACTTTATAGTTAAATCCTTACTTTTTATTATTTTTAAGACATTTTATAAAATATTTTTAAGCAAACTGGCTCATGAGTCAACAATAGAATTTGGGGCTAGTTCAAGTTTCGCTCATTAACTCATCAAACTCGAATCAACAGACATGAATTGAGCCAAAATCGATTTGACTCATGAATCAGCTTAACTTAATTACACCCATAATCATAATTATGTCTTCTTTGATAGTGGTTTAGATCCTCTTGTCTGTTCCATGGACATAAGCTTGATTGAAGCCGAACCACATAAATGTTCATGTCTTCTTGGTAGGTTTTATCTTTCATTTTTATAATATTTTGAAGCACATAATTCTTGATCCTGATGAAGCTTATACTTAAAGTTGGTGCCCTCTAAAATAAGGTGGCTCAAAGGAACAAAGCATAGTCAATCATTGTTTAGAGGTACCAAGAAGGAATGAAGATGGCTCAAAGGTTGGCATTGCCTGTTGACCTTTTCAAGAATGAATCTTGGCCCACCATAAAAGTGAATTTCCCTAAAGCATGAATGGTTTGGTTGGATTTTATGATGTGGAGCGCTCTTAATTGTGCAAAGTAGCCCATATTGAGTGACTCAACTAGCAGCATTGACAACTCTGTTATAACTCCTATGATGCGAAAAGCGAGCGGTTGCAATGACTCTGGGAAACAAGGCATTAAACTAGCTCATCCTACATTCTTCCTACATATTAATAAATGTATATTTAAGTTGATCATTTAATTGTTCTAATTAGATATAAATTAATTATTTTAATTAGTAAAAGTTATGATGTCAACTTAAGCAAATTAGAGATTAATTAGATGTATTATACTATACTATATTATATATGCTAAATTAATTTTTAATACTTATTTCTCTTTATCTTCTTTTGTAGCTCTAACTTTAGCAAACCTCTAGCAACCAGAGTACAAATCTATATTTTCTTCCCATTCCTTTCTTTCTTCCCCAACTTCAAATTATAATTCAAAAGTTTCATCTAATATCCTCAGTACCAAAACAAGGAATTGCTTGAATGTGATGCCAAAACCATTGAAAATTTGAATTCTCCCCCTATCCACTCGAACTCAAATAAGAACCTCATTCTTGTGATAATCTAACTACTAGAATGAATGGCAGGAGTATTATATGATATGATGATATCATGGAAAAATTAAAGACAAATAAATGATGTTGTAAGGAGTAGAGTGTTGGGCAACAAACAGTTGTTGATATCTAAATTAACCATAGTAAAAATGAGAATAGTATGATGGATGTGTCGTAAAATAAATAAATTAAGAAATAATCATATCAAAGAAGTTGTTAGAGTGACAACTATTGAAAATAAGATAATTAAGCATAGATTTAGATGATATGGACTTATATAATGAAGGGTAGAAAATGCATCCGGTAGAAGAGTGGATACAATAGTACCAAAGAATTAGGAATAAAAACTAGTTAACCTAAGGTAGCATGGATAGAAGTCTTCAAAAATATTTGCAAAGAAAATATTTAACACCACAAGATATACTCAAGAGGATGAAACGAAAAATGAGGATACAAAAAGCCAACTCTAAATAGTTGGGATAAGGTGAATGATGATGATAAAATAAAATGTTGATAACAAAAATGCTTTGATTCAGCATACAAACCAATATCAGATAGGAACATCCATTAGCAGAGTCCAATATCAGAAGAACAATAACTGTTCCAACCCTAGGTTTTAGTTTACAGAAAAAAAAAACTGTTTATCGATACAGAAACACGGTTAGGGCAGGAATACGTTTTAATCGTCCTAGCAAACCCAAACGGAATAGAAATATATTGACGAAGGAAGCAAATTAAGAAAAAACGTTCAAGAAGAAAAGCGAATGGTACCTGACGCTGCAGAACAAATCGACTCCCAATTCCCAAAGTAACAAAAGTAAATATCAAGATTCTTCAATAAAGCTGCAGAAGCTCTCCACCCTTCATCTTCTCCAACTAGTATTTTATGAAGAGCTGGGCTGCGCCTGGCTTACAGGAGGGAGAACACCAGGACATCTCCTTACAAGTAAATTATATGTTAAAGAAAATTTTAGCAAAATCCATTGTCGTCTAGTCCGGTTAGGATACCTGGCTTTCACCCAGGCGACCCGGGTTCAAATCCCGGCAATGGAATTTAGTACTTTTCTTTACTAGTAACTAGTAACTAATTTTCAGAAAAATTTAAATTAGCGTATTTTGGTAGCCAAAATAATGAATTGAAAAAGAAAAAAAGGCGTATTTATTTTTATGATGAACATTGTTAAATGCATTAAAATGAATTTTAAACGCATTTATTATCATGCCGAAGATGATTTTGTGCATTAAAATTATTTTTCTTAGTTATTGAAGTGAAGATTTCATCATAATTTTTTTATTACTTACTAATTTTTTCATAAATTAAAATACGAGTATTCAGGGAGCAATGAAAAAATAGCATTTTCCAATGAATTTGAAAAATTTTTAAGGATATTTATCATGCTGAAAATGATTAAATGCATTGCATGATTTTATAATTAATAGCACAGTTTGGGACAGCTTTTTTAATATTTTTTTAAAACAAACTTTTAACATAATTTTTTTTAAAATTAAAATTTTTGTATTAAAAAAACAATTAAAAAATTATCCCAAACCAAACCTACTAAATTTTAGGAAAGCTGTGATTTCATATTACTTATTAAAAAAATCATTACTAAGCCTTCTATGGAGACTAACTTTTTTATTATTTTTTAAAACAACTCTTCATAAAAAAATTTGTAGTGCAAAAAATTTTTTAACTAAAAAAATATTCCAAAAAAGAAAAATTTACATACATACCACTTTATAACAATCTATTTACATTCTAACACCTAAAACTTTATTATTACATGCATACCACCATATATTAATTTAATATCAAATATACCACTTATATTTCATTCCTATCACTCATATATTTTATTTCTATCACTCATATTTGATATAAAAATAAACTATGAATGATATGTATATAATATTAAAGTTTCATATGTTAAATATGTAAATAAAATAGTATAAGATGATATGTATGTAAATCTCCCTTTAAAAAATATTAAGAAAACTAACCCAAACGGAGCCCACGCCTAAAATGTTCATAGTTAGTAAATATGGCAACAAATTGTCCTGAGCTCAATATAATATCCTCAAAACAAAGTTAAAATAAAAATGTAATTATATGTATATGACAATTAATTGATAAATTAAAAGCCAAACAAGTTCAATTAATTAATTGAAATTAAAAGATGAATAAAAGCTAAACTAATTTAGCAGATTTTCATTTGGGAATGTAAGAGAGTAGTAGAGAGGATCCAGTAATGAATATCGTTATCTTCTTTCATTTTATCTCACATCCATATTGAATTTCATTTTAGCACTCTCAATCTAATTGTAATTGACATTTTTGTTTACTGTACTCAATGAAAAAAAACCAAAATTCTTAGCAAAATCGACACATAAGCTGCAGCAAACAAGAATTAATACAAAATTGACACATTTTTTCCCATATCTGCAACCAACAATCCTTATCCATAGAGCAAAATTATAAGTAGAAGATACCATTCAAGTTGGTCGTTGCTTTTTTCAATTTCTCTCACATTACACTTATTCATTTGTGGACATAATAAATAGAAATTCACATCAAGGTTGGTGAGAGCTACCTGCAGGTTGATGATCATGAACAGGTTGGGATACAACAGGTATATCAAGGCTGGTTCCCTCAGCTTCTGGAGAGATTACCCTCACATATGCTAGTCTTGCATCAGAAGATTGGATGTCATTCCATTGGTCGTCACTGACAGTACGTATATCGACACCATCTGTGGTCAATTGCACATTGTCACCTGAAACTTGAACGAGTTTTGAATCACTCAAGCAGGCTTTATCCACATCATTTTCCAAGTCGATATGTTTCGTCATTGGCTGTGTTTCAATGAAGCCTGAGCATGATTCGGGTTTCTCTTCCAGCACTTGTTTTGTGGAGCTTTGTTGTCTACAAGTGAAGAGAGAGAGAGAGAGAGAGATTTCAGTTCCCAGATATTTATTAGACTTCCCATGATAAGAGAAAAAAGCAATCTATTGTGGCCTAGCATGAATTTACAACAAAACTCAATGCAGGGGAGGGGAGGGGAGTTGAGTTCTGCAATCACCCTGTAGCCAAAAGATGAGAGTGCTGATGAATTAGTTCACTGTCCGGCCTCTCATTATTAAAAAGCTGAACACATGAGCATATTAAAAAAAAGCTGATGATTGACTAACTTGAATCATTGAAATGATTAGGCAGCATAGAGATGATATAATATGATGCTTGTATCGTGTTTGTATGTGTGTGAAAAGACTTAATTTTATTGCACAAACTTGTCTCTATTTATAGATCTATACAAGATATCTTAATAAAGAAACAAATAATTATAGAATCATACATAATTGTTCTAATATAATCCTTTCTAAATCAGCCACCTAAATATGAAAGGAGATTACCGTGATCTAGGTGAGCCTCCCATAGATTCTCATCCTACCATGGGATCAAAATGCCAAGGGATGGCTAGGATTTAATAGGTGAGCCTCCAACGGATTCTCATCCTAGCCGTGAAATCAAAATGCCAAGGGATGGCTGAAATTTAACACTCCCCCTCAAGCTTGGGAATATAGATCTATCATTCCCAGCTTGGTAATCAATCCTAGAAAAGTAGAATTATCAAGTCCCAGCTTAGTAAGAATATATGCAAGCTGATCTTTTGATGAGACATAGTCGATACATATAAGATCACTGTCTAATTTCTCTTTTATGAAATGTATGTCACTTCTATGTGCTTGGTTGATTTGAGAGCTATGCTGATTGTTGATTTGTTGTCACAGTGTAGCTTCATGGGTCATTCCCACTTGATCCTTAGGTCTTCTAGAATTATCTTGATCCATAGTAGCTCACATATTCTTAAGGTCATAGCTCTGTATTCTGCTTCTACACTAGACCTTGTCACCACATTATGTTTCTTGCTTCTCCATGTAACAAGATTAGGGGTGTAAGTAAGCCAAGTCAGCTCATGAGCCGGCTCGTACTCGACACGTTTATTAACGAGCTCGCGAGTCGAGCTTATCGAACCATGAGTTCGAGCTCGAGCCTACAATCGAGCTTGAATATTATACGATCTCGAGTTCGAGCTCAGAGAGACTTGGCTCAGTAACTCGGCGAGCTACTCGATTAAACGAATATATAAGGTTCGTCAATTCACAGAAGCCCTAATTCGTGACTGCGTGAATTCGTGCATTCGACTCTTCGTGCCCTAGAGTGATTGGCGACGGCTGGGAGAGAGATAGCTTTCTCCTTCATGTGCCCTAGAAGCGACGAGTCGTCCACGAGTGAAACTTCATAGCACGGTCACACCAAACAAGCCAACGATGAGAGGCACGGTCGCACCAAACGGGCCGACGGTAAGAGGCTAAAGGTTCTTGAGTAAGGACTTACCGAGTCTTCCTCCTTTTAGATTGTTTCTGTAGAAGCATAAATTATTTCAGTTTTCGAGTAATGCTTCTTCCGTTCTTCTTTCTTCTCTTTCAGAAAGGTTCGAGATTCAACTTATCAACTAGTAATGCTTGAATCTTGAACGGCCGAAGCCGCTGAACCGATCTATTGACCATTCTCTTCGCAGTTCCTCTGCTTCATACTTTCTGGAATAACTCTTAATCCATACCCATATTTTTAACCATGATCAATTGTATTTCCTAGTCTTAGCTCAATTTCTAATATGAATATATTGTGTACTTCTTGTTCATCCTGTATGAAATTTATAAAGAAAGTGCGATTGCAAACTTACAGCAATAAAACTATTAGTAAGAAAAAAAAATCCCTAAAACATATTCATTATATGTATATGATTGGGCTCCCAAGCAATCATCATAATTATCTTTCTTCCTGTTTTCAAAAATCTTATCGGTATTTGTTGTCAAAATATGAGCAACCAATACCTTCACTTCAAAGAAAATTAAGCATCCAAAATTACTCTGATTGTCATTACATACCTTTCAACATAGTTCAAAAACCTTAATTTAATTTAAATGAATTAAAATTATTCTTTGCTTTGGTTGCATATCAAAATATTTATGTTAATATAGTGAGATTTTTAATTTCTTAGTTTTATGAGAATGTTTGCATACCAAAAGATTTTTTTTACTTGAAATCTTTTTGTAGTGAGATTTTTAATGTCTTGACTTTATGAGAATGTTTGAATATCAAAAGATTTCTTTTCTTTGAAATATAACCCTAACTTTTTATATTTGCTCCAATGTTACTGGAATATATTCTATTTTATAAATGCAAATTTTCTTCATTGCTTTTATAAATGCAAATTGACTTCATTGCTTATAGGAGTAAGTAGTGGAGTTATCTGATAAAGGATTCATACATAGAAGAACATCATGCTTTTTGGTGCATTGCTTTAAAATTGTTGAAGGATCTTCTGTTTTTCCTTTGTTGCTATTTTTCTTATAGGATAATGGAATTCCAGTTATTTGGCCATATTTCATTTACAAAGCTAATTTTTGGCCATATTTCATATCTTAGACTTCTGTAAGTTAAAGCTTGTTATAGGAGTGCATTGCGTTTCCACTCAATGCTATTATAATGGTGATATCTGGATCAAGTCATATGATATTCTCCCTTCAATTCAAATTGTCATGCATGCAGGACCGGATTTCCTCTCAACTGTTAATAGACCTTGAATATCGTGCTCTGTAAACCTGAATTTTTTCGTTTTCATCAAATTCCATGCATGCAGGTCAAGTTATACTACTTTGCTGTTAAATGCAGATGACTTTTGGTAATTAGGAATTTTCTTTGGGATGTGATTGTAGTGCTCCTTTAATAATATTACTGTAGTACTGGTAGGCATAGAACCTAAATTCAGGAGCCTGCCTAGGAAGCTCAATAAGAAAGATATTAGTCAAAAAAAGAGCACAAAAACATTATGTTAGTTAATTGTAAACGTTTTTTTTTTACGATTTTCCAGGTTTGAATTGGAACCTTAGTTCCTAACATTGGTGCTTTCATTGTACAACTGGATATAGTTCTTTTTGAGATTATATTTCCATTAATGTGCTTCAATGACAAAATCCTCATGAATATGTTCATAAAGGCTATGGTGAGCTTTCACTTATAATTTACAATGATTGGCTTTGTGATTTTCAATTATATTCTTATATAATTTGTATGTCCTAATTTTCAGGTTTGATTTAATGTTCAATGATGATAAAGAGGAAATATTTTCAAGATTTTCAAATATACTACATCATAGAGAGGAGTGCTCGAAGACTTTATCATTTTGCTTTATTATGAAACTTTATTATGAAACTTTTTTTTGCTTTATTATGAAACTTTCTTATAATTGTAATATTTTCAATTAGATTTTCTAAAATGGTGTGATGATATTCTAAAATAGTGAAATTTATGTTTTGCATTGCTCTAATTTTTTTTCTTTTTTCATATTCATGTGATATTTAAAAGTAATTAATTGTAATTTGTGGCATGAGTTTGAAGAAAAAAAAAATGAAAATGAATATGTGCTATGAATTTGATATTTAATTACTTTATTAAAAGTGAAAATTTAATGTATAAGTTGAAAATATACTTTATTTGTAAATTCTACGTAAAATTCTTTAAAAAAATGAAATTTATAATTTAAAACTACAAAATCAATCTCAATAAGCGAGTCAAGCTCAAGCTTTCTAAACGAGTTCGAGCTTAATAAACGAGTCAAGCTCGAGTTTCCTAAACGAGTTCGAGCAATCGAGCCGAGCTCAAGCTTGAATACTTTCAATGAGTCGAGTTCGAGCTCTGTGGAAATTAAACGAGCTCAGCTCGATTAGCCAACTACTCGACTCGTTTACATCGCTAAATAAGGTTTCCTCCAAGGAACGTGTAGTATCCTGAGGTAGATCGTATATCTATTGGTGATCCTGCATAATCTACATCAGTATATACTTATGGGGTTATTCCATAGTCTCTTCTGAAGAGAATCCCTTTACTTGGATTCCCCTTAAGGTAGTGTAGTATTCTGTCTACAGCTTGCATGTGAGTCTGCTTTGGATTCTGCATTAACTGGCCGACCATGCTTACACCAAATGTTATATCTAGTCTGGTGTGGGAAAGGTAGATCAATTTTCCCACAAGTCTCTGGTAAGCTCCTTTATCTATATTTGGATTTTTTTTGGCTTCCCCCAATTTGAGATTTGGTTCTACTGGTGTTAATGTCGATTTACAAGCTAGTTTACATGTTTTTTTAAGATCATCAATGTATTTTTTTTGTGAAATGAAGATTCCTTTACTGAAGTGGGCCACTTCAAGTACAAGAAAATGTTTTAATCTACCAAGATTTTTTATCTCAAATTTCTTTGTAAGAGATTTCTTTAGAATCACGTTCTCCTTTTCATCATTCCCAATCAAGATGATATCATCCACATAAACTAATAAAATTGTGACTTCCCCTAAGTCTAAGTGCTTGAAGAATAATGTGTGGTCTCCTTGACTCTGCCAATAACTATTAAGTAGCATGACTTTTGAGAATCTTCCAAACCAAGCTCTAGGTAACTGCTTTAGTCCATATAAAGCCTTTTCAACCTACACACTTTGTTACCTTAAGATTTCTCCTTAAATCCTAGTGGAATCTCCATAAATATTTCTTCCTCCAAGTCCCCGTGTAGGAATGCATTTTTGACATCCAATTGTTCCAGATGCCAGTTATAATTAACTGCTAGTGAGAGCGGGATCCTCATGGTGTTCATCTTGATCACAGGTGCAAAGATTTCCTGGTAGTCAATGCCATACATCTAAATGTATCCTTTTACCACCAGTCTTGCCTTATACCTTTCCAGTCTACCATCAGCTTTGTATTTCACAAAAATAACCCATTTGCAACCGACTGATTTTTTCCCTGCAGGTAGGTCGGTGATCTTCCATGCATTACTCTTTTCCTGGGCTTACATTTCATCTTTCATGGCACTTTTTCAATTTTCATCATATAAGACTTCAGAAATATTATTAGGAATATGAATATCATTTAGTGTAATCAGAAAATTTTTGTGTGAATATGAGAAGTTATGGGAGGATACAAAGTTGGTTATGAGGTACAAGGGAACTTTTTTTGGTGAACTTGTATTTACCTCAATTTTAGGAGATGGTTCTAATTCTTGGATCTGCTCTAGAGCATAATATAGATTTGTACGCCTAGAATACACTATCTTAAACCTCCTGTTATCCAATATAGCTTTGTCCTCAGTTTCCCTAGCTTTGATTTCAGGTTCAGGTGGACTGGTATGAGGTAGAGCTGAAAGGTCAAGAGGGTAAGCTCACTTTCCTCGTCTTCCTCAGTTTCAGTTTCCCCCTGAAGATGAGCTTTGGTGAGATAAGATTTTTGTTCATCAAAAATAATGTCAACAGATACAAGGGTTTTCTTCATAGATGGATGATAACACTTATAACCTTTCTGGATGGATGAATATCCAACAAAGATACATTTGAGTGCTCTTGGATCTAATTTTTCTCTATTTTGACTGTGAATGTAAACATAGACAGTGCACCAAAAGATTCTGGGTGTGAGGTTGTTATGGGTTTGAAATTTAGGATAAAAAGAGAATAGAATGTCTATTGATATTTTTAGTCCCAAGGTTCTTGAAGGTAGTCAGTTTATGAGATATGTGGTGGTTAGAAGGGCTTCTCCCTAATAGGATTTGAGTACATTATGGTAGAATAAAGTGCACGGGTGGAGGCAAGAAGGTGGCTATTTTTTCTTTCTGCAACTCCATTTTGTTGTGGGGTATGAATGCAGGAAGACTAATGAATGATATATTCATTTTGAAAATAAGAGGATAGAGTTTGGTTAAAGTAATATTTGGCATTGTCAAAACAAAATTTTCTTATTTTTGCCCCGAATTGATTTTGGATCATGATGTGAAAAATGGAGAGGATAGTCCTCACATCGAATTTATTTTTTACGAGAAAGATCCAAGAGACTTGAGTGCAGTCTGATAGGAAACACTTGTAGGTTTCAAGCGTTACATATCAATCTTGAGAAATCAGCGAGAAAACTCCACCAAACTCTAAGAAAATAATAGATATTTTTATATTATTGAATGAAAGGAATAAGAAAATACCAAGATACAATTGATCCTCTATTCGATAGCAGGATCTATCTCTCTCAATTCTCTAGACGCCGCTAGAGCCCAAGAATGCCAAGCACCAAAACATAAATCCGCCACCAAAATAATGCCTTACTTGGGTGCCTTGATTTTTTGCAACTTGGGTGCTTTCCATGTAACTTCCAGCATGTCTTATTTGTGTGCCTTGATTTTTTGTAATAGTTGCACCAAAAGGAGTCTTTGTCTTGAGGTTTTGAGAAATCCTTACCTCTTTCCTTCTATGACGCCTCTTTGGTTATCACCATTGTTGAACCTTCAGCAACCTTTGGTTCCAACATTACGCCACGTCAGCTTTCCTCGGCGTGAATGAGAGAAATAGTCTCATTTAGTGAGACGTCTCCTCTTTGCCAAGGATCTAAACTCTAACTTGGTCAAACTCTGTATTTAATCCTGCAAGAAAGTCATACATTCTATCTTTTTCAATAAAGCTTTTTAGGATAGCAGCATCTTCTGGACACTTGGTCTCTATGCAGTGATCAAGTTCTTGCCACAAGCTTTGAAGGAGAGTGGAATATTCATTCACGGTCTTGCTTACTTGTTTTGTGCTTCCCACCTTGACTTTAATTTTAAAAATTTGTGCAACATCCCGAGCTTTTAAGAAGGTTTGACTGGTGGCATCCCATATGTCTTTTGAAGTAGATAGGAATATGAAAGTATTGCTAATTTCTGGAGTCATGGAATTCCACAACCATGACATAATCATGGAGTATGCTTCATCCCATGCCCAAAAATTAGGATCTTCTTCTTTTGGTCCTACCCCAAGGAGGTGATTCATCTTTCCTTTCCCTTTCAAGTAGGTCTTCACAAATTGAGACCACTTCAAATAATTCTTCCCATTTAAGCGAAAGGAATGTTGCATATTTTGGAGATCTCTTCCTTGGTGCACCATAAAGTCCTCCATTTAGTCAAAACTTTAGGAGGAATTTATTTAAGAATTACAACAGTAAAGGGTAGTGATGAAGGCTATATCAAGCATGACAGCAATGAAGGCTGTGTTAGTCATAGATATGATAACAACAAAGGAAAGCCGGCAATGAAGGCGTGGCAGTACAAAAAACTCAGAATTTCGGCAACGACAATGAAGGCTCTGATACCATGTTAAATTCAGAGAATTGGAGAGGGAAAATGCTTAATTTTATTGCATAAACTTGCCCATATTTATAGTTTATACAAGATATCTTAATAAAAAAATAAATAATTACAGAATCATGCATAATTGATCTAATATAATCTTTACTAAATCAGCCACCTAAATATGGAAGGAGACCAACGTGATCCAGGTGAGCCTCACACGAATTCCGATCCTAGTTGTATGATCAAAAATGCCAAGGTGAGCTTCCCACGGATTCCCATCCTACCCAAGGGATCAAAATGCTTAGGGATGGCTGGGATTTAACAATATATATAAAGTAGTTTGAACTAGCAATATTTTTTGTTTGAAGTGTTATAGGGGGAAACATTGCCATGCAAAAGCATGTGTCAGCAAAAACTTAGCTCTCAACAGCATTGGTGGAACTTCTCTATTAAATATGGCTTAAATTCTCAATATATATTCTACAACATATTCTAAAAAATAATATTTCATCATTCACACTTCATCCATCTAAACATTCTATTTTTTTCTTTCTCCTACACTAAATCCGAGGTTCAACACTCAAGAGTCATAGAGATGTGCATCTCAAATTCTACTGCCATCGAAAGCACACAATGTACGCATTAAGATGAACACCCTAATAACTGAATTTTTTTTATTTGATTTTTAGTTGTTTTGGAGTATTTTATTATTTTTTAATCTTATTTCATTATTTAAAATTTATTAGGAATGTTTAGGATGTTAGTCATTGTGAAAAGATTATTTGCGCTTAACTTCGCTGAATATTCTCTAAAGGTAACCATATTGGCTCCCTGCTACTGGTTTTCTACAGTTAGGTTGACGTCCCCTTATGCTGCTTATATTGGTGGACACTTCATGTGGTTCTTTGTGCCTACAGTATTTCCTTGGGCTTCTTCCGGTGGCCTTCTCTTGTGCTTTATACTTGCAATTCTCTTAAGATATCCTCCACAAGCTTATATATTCAATGGCCACCTCTACCGCCATTAGTGACATTTATCTTGTTATTCCTTGCGGATTTCTCCACCAGTTATTGGACTCTGGAGGCTCTAACGAGCAAGTTCAATGAATTTTATGCTTTCTATTGTAGCTCTTTCTCAGGCACCTTTCCTTAGGATTGATCAAGAGATTCGCTGCTAGGCTTTATGATTATAAATAGGATAGATATTTTAAAAAAATTACTGATATTTGAATAAAATTCCTTGTCAGATGTGCTATTTATTCTACTTTCCAGATTCAATTCTTTGATCAACACTTGAAGAGTCTTAAAAGAGTTTATTGTTTGGGGAATTATTTCCCTTACTCTTTTGTATTCTTTTTATTTTGTTAATAATTTTTAGAGTGACATTGATTTTGATCAAATTTGATGTAATTTGATTTTCAACAAGTGTGTAAACTTTAAGGCGCTTCTGTAGCTTCCCTTGTCCTCAGTTTTTAATCAATACTAGTAAATTCCATTAGTTTTTTGCTAGAATTGATTTCCATCCTGTTTGTAATTTTCAATTAAGATAAAAAAGAGTTTTCCAAGATTAAGAGTTTATGCCTAATGAATTTTGTGTGTGTGTGTGTGTGTGTGTGTGTTTTTTTTTTTTTTGGAGTGGGACAAAGGCTTGATGTTGTTGTTGTTTGGGAGGGGGGGGGGGGGGTTGTGGGGCGCACTACATCTGCCTGAGAAACCTGCGACACATTACATCACTGGTTCACTACTTTTAAAACAGCAAATGAAAGATTGAAACTTAGTGAGATAGAAAAATAAAATGCTGGCAGTTTTACTGAATGGAATAGCAGTAAACTTAACCTTTGAACTTGAGATTGCAAAGCATTCATAAATGCTAGAAGATCCTCTTTTTCTTTTGCAGCAACCAATGCTTTTTCAGCAGCATCTTTCAATCGAGCCTCTGCATCCGCCTGTGAAACCCTGGCCCTTTCTTCAGCCCTAACCACAGCTGCTTCCATGAGAACAGCATGTTCTCTAGCTTTTGCAAGCTCAGAACGCCATAAATGTGCCTCTTGAAGAGCAGAATCTCTTTGCTTGAATAGGATCTCTCTCTCTCTGCTGAATGCTGCAACCTTTTCTTCTGATTCTTTCAACTAAGATGGAACGGTGTAAAAGTCAGACAACCGGTTCATCATAACCATTGATATATTAATCAAATTTAATTAAATTTAGAGATAAAGAAAAGAACTTTTAAGAAGTATAAGTTGACTTAAATTACATCCAGATATTATGGAAACAATCCAAGTGGATTTCTCTAGATAAGGTACAGGAAGTTATGCTGGAAGAGTTTTCAGATAGTCCACATTTCAGCACTGAATCACAAATGCGTGTAAACAGAGCAAGCACGAGTATATAAAATTAAGGATGGGTAGACAGAGAGGTGAAGTTTGAGGTGATGAAGGGAAAGTGAAATAGTTTAATAGATGACATAGTTAACATGATTATTTGTATCATTTTCTTTGAGCCGCGTATTTTTTGTAATATGAGCAATAGCTGCTATGAGGGGGTTTGTACTCTTTTTAAAATCACTGTGTTTTCTCAATTTTTGTTGAGATTAGTTTCAGGTTATCTTGATTTGAGACAGATTTCCCAGAATTTAGAGTGGTATAGAGGAAATGTGTTAAACTATGTCAAAGACGATGGAAGATTTAGGCGTAGGGGTGAGGGTTTGCTAGGTTTTGAGATTAGTTTGTGCATGTCAAGTTTATACAAACACAGATGCCTGATCTCTGTTCTTTTTACTCCCACTACAAATAGATAGCCATATTTTGTTTAACTACCTGAATAATATCATGCATGATTATATTACTCTGGTTCGACCAAATGTTAGCATCAACTAAAAACAGATAAAATAAAATTTGACTGGCTAGCAGTTCCAAGCACGCTATCAGGATGAGCCTTAAATTATAAATACAAAGGTCGAGAATGTACTAAACAGTTGAAGGATCATTTGGGAAAAGAAAACAAAATGTGTCATCGCCACCAAGTAATCCACATGTATCAACATCCAAATACAATTACCAAATGTGGAAATTATTATTTGCCTACTTGTAAGCACCATCGTACACATACACTGCTACATGATAGAGATATTCAGTCTAGAAATTGGATTGCAGCAGCCTTTATAACCATAATGCTTTAGCATTTAATAATATGCAATCATCCTCGAAAGAAAGAGAAGTATCTCCGCTTCTAGACAGTTCCCTCCTCCCTCTTTCATCTTATCGTTTCACATTAGCCTTACATGACTCCACAACCCTACACTTGGCCGCACCAACATAACTATTGAAAAGGAACCTCCATTGGCATGCAACAAAATCCAACTCACAATCACTTATGGCTTTATAATACAGTAAGTCCCATTGTGAGCTTCTAAGAATAAAAAGTAGGAATAACTGTTGTTGGGCATGTAAAGGCGAAGATTGGTAGATTAAGAAGATTTTGAATACTAGAAAATGCAAATCGAGAATAACCTGTATGAAATGAAACTTCTTCTACCTATCTTGAAGATAAGCCAGTATCAAAGAACTAAGAAGACCGAATTCTCATGGACAAGGAGGCGCTAAGAGCTTTGCAATTTTCATTACCTCAAGAAACTACCGGAGAAGATGACAGCTAGAGTAAAGAAAGCTCTTCAAAAATGCATGAGAAGCCATCTGTAGCAAATGAAGAACTTTGTTTTACTATGGTAGAAGGGCCAACAACTACTGTAGGACAGAGAGGAAGAGGCTGAACTGAGAAAATAAAATATAGTCAAGATCTAGGTGAAGAATAGTCCTAAATCAGAAGTTAAAAACAACAGCAAGGTTTTTAATATATTGGCATTATTCCTAGGCCATTAGCTTAAGTTGAGTTGATGGTGTCATCTCCTAATGTATTGAGCTTGATTTGGGCCCTCCACTCTCGTAACAAGTGATATAATAATCAATGGTTTGACTCAAATCAAGTCATTCATGTTGTTTGAGAATCCCATGGGTCTTAGCATCATCTATGATGGTTGAGCAGGATTCAAGAGCGGCTAACTCAATGCAGGCTTCAAATGGTTGAGTGGATGAAGTTTTAAAAAGGAGTTTGAGATGACAACTCAAATGAATAGCTAATATAACTGAATAAAATGAAACCAAATAAAACCTGAAACTGCATGTAGAACTTCAGATGTATCAATGTAAAAGGAGCATCCTTGAAGCCAGTCCCAAACAATTCCATACAATTTATGATGATGAAAAAATCAGCTTGAGAACTTAAGTAGAGAAAAAAAGAGAAATGCGTATCACACTAATTAGTCACTGTAACTAGCAAACTTCACGTTCTTTAAATATTTATAATGCTAAATATGTATATCCTCTGGCTCATCTATTAGCATTATAACAAGCGTGTTAAAAGCTCCTTACTCAGATTATGTTTCACCAAACAGAAACAATGATCAAATCAGTGCATGCTTGTTTTTATTTTTATTTCCTATACGAGTGTGCAATTAGCTGAAGTCGTGGGTGAGTTGGGATGAAGGGATTAGGGTTGGGGCACCTTAAGCATGGCTGCCTGAAGTTTTTTATTTGAATCATTGGTTAGTCGTTCAATTTCTAAGCAAGCAAGCCTCCTCTCTTCATCCATAGCAAGAGCTGCAGATGCAGCTGCTTCAGCAGCCTGAGCTGTATCAGTTAACTTGTCTGCTATCTCTCGTATTGTTGAATCTCTTGCACGTACTTCTTTGGCCAATTGCTGAAGCTCTTCATCTTTAACTCGAAGGGTTTCCTGGCAAACAAGGATAAACAGAAGAAGAATTATAAATAGCATCTACCAAAAGTATTTATTAAAAATATACAAGTAAAAATACCATTAAGTTTCATTCAGGGTACAAACGGACTCATATGTTTCTAACTTCTTGTTTTCAATTTAGAAAATTGGCTTATTGGTAAAATGCAACCTGACAGCCTTGTTCTCCAATTACAATTCAATTCAATTACCTAGCATCCAAACCTTGTGTCATAAGAACAGAACAGATTATCAAGTCAGAAAAGATAAATTTTCAAATGATTACTCCCCACCGCCAACTTTCCTTTATTCTCTCCAAAACTGGACCACCGGTTGGCTAAACAAGACCATGGGCCGTAGAAATATTGCCCTAACCATAACCATTCACCATTTTTTTTTTATCACAGCAGGGTTCTTAGATCTTAACAGGTGTTAAGTCAGTTATGCCTCTTGGAAAGTTATGTTCAATGTCGACCAAAAATGATGACTGCTAAGTGCTGAACCTTCAGGCATCACGTTCAGATGAATATTGGCTTGTGCTACCAAACATTCTAGCACGAGCACTATGTTAAACCAACCTACCTATTAGCACTACCTATTATTATTATTCTACTCCACTATTCATTGTCATGTAAAGAACTGCTCTGTCTTGATTACAGTTTTGTCTGCCATACACATACCAGCTTAGGCCCCTTGCCATATAGTATACTCTACAGTTATTTTTATATAAACTCATCCTTGTTATTAGTTGAGAGACAGTGATACAATACAGCAAATGAGCTTATCCTATTATTATCCTCTTCTCTGTTTTTCTGGTTTTGTTGTGCGATTCAACCTTTACATGGTATCAGAGAAGGTTAGCTCTTAAAAGTCCCTGCTATTTCCAATCCCTCCATGGCAAGTACCGAAGCTTCCTCTACCGCTGCCGTCTCCACATCACACACCACGGCCCCTCCTATCCCCCCTCAGCTCAAATTTTTAATGGCTAATGTCAAGTCTGTACTCAATGTCCAACTAATAGCCACCAACTATCCCATCTGGCGCTCTCAGGTTTTAAAACTGTTTGGTGCAAATGGCTACACAGGGTACCTTGATGGGTCTATCCGCCAACCTCCAAAATATCTCACCACTGACTCATTTACCCTCAACCCAGAATATCTGTCTTGGCATCTGATCGACCAAAACCTCACTGCGGCACTCTTCTCCTCCATCTCAGAATCTTTACTACCTTATGTGCTCAATCTCCACACATGTGCAGAGATCTAGCATACCTTGGATCATCGTTTACAGGCGTCAAACCGCTCACGTCTTCTTCAGCTAAAAAATGAGCTCCATCATCTCAAAATGCAGGACAAATCAATGCTTCAGTATCTCTCGGACATCAAGCAGCGTGTCGATGCCATAGCTTGAGCAGGCTCGTCTATTGATCCTGAGGATGTCATTTTCTATACACTCAACGGTTTACCGTCGGCGTACAATGCCTTTAAAATGGACATCCGCACTAGACCTCAAACCATTACTCTCGACGAACTCTATGCACTACTATGTAGCGAAGAGGTTAACATTTCAGCCGAGCAAATTAATCCACAACCGCCCGATTCGTCCTTTGCTCTTTCTGCATTTCGCGGTCATCCTCGTATCCCTGCATGCGGTCGCTCCTCTTCCCCTCATGGTGGTCGCTCCTCTTCAAGCGGAGGTGGTCGTCGCCCCTTCGTATCCATCAATTGTCAAATCTGTGGCAAACAGGGCCACTCCGCTGTGTCCTGCTGGCACAGGACTGATCTATCCTATCAACCACCACAGCAAGCTCTCTTGGCTCAGGACGACAAAGCTTCCTCAGCTGACTGGTTCTTAGACTCTGGAGCGTCGTCCCACCTAACAGCAGATTCAGCTCAGCTACAGACCATTCAACCTTACTCCGGTACTTCACACGTTCAAGTTGGAGATGGCTCACAGTTATTCTGGTAAAGGCATTTTGCGCACGCCCACCCGTAAGCTTCAGCTCCCACATATACTTCATGTCCCTCATATAACTCATAATCTCATCTCAATCTCTAGGCTTCTCAAAGATAATGCTTGCTATCTCTTATTTGATAATTCTGGTTTCACTCTTAAGGACTCCAAGACGCATCAGATCCTTCTCCGGGGGCCCAGTCAGCATGGTATGTACCCTATTAATCTACCTCATGCTCGTGACCTCAACCAATCCATTCCCGCTTCTACAGCTCTTTTTACACATCAGTCTAGCTTCTCCCAATGGCACCGGAGGCTTGGTCATCCATCACTAGCCGTTCAACAAAAGCTTACTGCCACTCTCAACTCTGCTGCTCCTTCCAAGTCCACGTCCCATTGTGACTCGTGTGTTCGTGCTAAATGTCGTCGTCTTCTGTTTAGTTTATCTACTTCCAAGTCTACAAAATGTTTAGAACTCTTACATGCTGATGTATGGGGACCTTCCCCAATTCTATCCAATCAATATTATAAATATTATCTTCTCATTGTAGACGACTTCACTCGCTTTTGTTGGGTTTTTCCGTTAAAATTAAAATCTGATGTGTTTTTTACATTTCAACTCTTCAAACACTTTGTGGAAACCCAATTCCAAACACATATTAAATAGCTTCAAACTGATCGTGGCGGCGAATTTATTAATCAATCTTTCAAACAATATTTAACTACTTGTGGTATAGCTCATCGCTTAACTTGCCCATATACGCCTCAACAGAATGGCATTGCCGAGAGAAAACATCGCCACCTTCTCGAAACAAGCGGTCGCTCATGTTTGAAGCGAATGTCCCTTCCCAATTTTGGGTTGATACTCTATTAACGGCAACATACCTTATCAACAGACTACCCTCTTCAACTCCACCTTACCTATCTCCCTATCAATCTCTCTACAACCATCCACCAACCTACCATACTCTTCGCATTTTTGGTTGCTTATGCTATCCTTGGATTCCTCCTCAGCACCATAAGCTTCAACCTCACTCCGTTGCCTATGTCTTTCTCGGGTATGCCACCGAGTCCAAGGGCTACCAATGCTTTGACCCACTTTCTAAGCGCATCTACATCTCCCGCCACGTTACATTCGTTGAGACTTCCTTTCCATTTAAACAACCTCCTCCTCCCACGAATATAGCAACTCCTACCTTGGACCCAACGCCACCTCTCACGCTTGTACCAGCATCACATTCTATTTCCACTCCTACCCATTCCAGTTCTCATGAAATGTCCTCATCACCATCCTCTGTTTCCACTAGTTCTGTGGCCTCACCAATGCCCACTATAGCATCAACATCCAGCAAGTCTACTTCCTCCCTCATACCATCACATATTCAATCTCCACCCCCCAAACACCACATGCTTACTAGATTTCAAACAGGACATCTCAAGCCCAAAGTACTGCTGGATCTCTATCACCATGTCATTCCCTCAGCACCCACATCTTATACTGAAGCTAACAAGCATGCCGTGTGGCGTTCAGCTATGTCCACAAAATTCCAAGCTCTACAAAGCCAAAGCACCTGGTCGCTAGTAGCACCATCTCCTGAACAAAATGTACTCGCGTGTAAATGGCTATACAAAACTAAAACCAATCCCGATGGCACGCTACAAAGCTCGGTTAGTAGCACAAGGATTCAAACAGGAGTTTGGTATTGACTAGCAAGACACATTCAGCCCAATAGCAAAATTTCCTACCATCCGACTGCTGCTCATTCTTGCCGCTCAGTTTAAATGGCCTGTGCTACATCTCGACGTATCCAACGCATTTTTGCATGGAAAGCTTGATGAAGTGGTGTTCATGAAGCAACCACCGGGTTTTATTGATCATCAACACCCTTCATATGTCTGCAAACTACATAAGTCCATCTATGGACTAAAGCAGTCACCGCGCCAGTGGTTCTCCACTTTCTCTTCTCATCTGTTAACATATGGCTTCAAGATTTCTAAAGAAGATCCATCACTTCTGCTATTCCATAACGGCTCGACATTGCTCTATTTAATAATATATGTGGATGATGTCCTTCTTACTGGGAACGACAGCAATGCAATGGAACACCTGCTTACAAACTTAAATGGACGATTTTGTATGCAAAACCTGGGACCAGTCTCCCAATTCCTTGGCATACACATTCAATCTACTCCACATGGCTTTCAGCTAAATCAATCCAGATACATATCAGCTCTGTTAACCAAAGCTGGAATGCTCCAATGCAAATCAGTCCTCAGCCCATTACCTTCCAAAATTCCACCGCCACTGCCTACAGATGTTCCATTTTCCCAACCTGCTCACTACCGCCAACTGGTTGGTTCGCTACAATATCTAACGATTACCAGGCCAGACATAGCCTTTGCCGTCAATTATTTATGCCAACATATGCATAACCCATCCACTACTCACTTTCAACTACTAAAGTGTGTACTTCGATACCTACACGGCACTATTACCTATACATTACCCATCCGACAATCTGGCTTACAGCTCTCAGCAACACAGATTCAGATTGGGCAGCAGATTCTCTGGATCGCAGGTCAATTACAGGTTTTTGTACCTTTCTTGGTGACAACTTGCTCTCTTGGCAGATCAAGAAGCAACCCACTGTGGCCCGCTCATCAACTGAAGCAGAATACCGGGCTTTGGCAGCTGTTGCAAGTGAGCTTATGTGGCTCAGACGCCTTCTTGCTGAATTTCAGATTTCCTTGACCACTCCGACTTCCGTTTACTGCGATAACACCTCAGCAATAGCCTTGGCCAATAATCCCATGTTCCATGCAAGGACCAAACACATTGAAATGGATTACCATTTTATTCGGGACTGCGTCTCGGCTAAGAACCTTATTGTACATCATATTGCCTCCCAAGACCAACCGACGGACCTCTTCACCAAATCCTTATCTGCCACACGCTTCACTGAGTTACGAAACAAGCTGACAATTCAACCGGAAGTGTCAGCTTGAGGGGGGCTGTTAAACCAACCTACCTATTATTATTATTCTACTCCACTACTCACTGTCATGTAACGAACTGCTCTGTCTTGGTTATAGTTTTGTCTGCCATACGCATACCAGCTTAGGCCCCTTGCCACATAGTATACTCTACAGTTATTTATATATAAACTCATCCTTGTATTTAGTTGAGAGACGTGATACAATACAGCAAATGAGCTTATCCTGCTATTATCCTCTTCTTTGTTTTTCTGGTTTTGCTGTGCGATTCAACCTTTACACACTAAACAAATAATTCAACAATTGTCACCATAGCACTGCCTATTTAACTTGCCAGTAGTCTTTAAAGGTCATCAAATAGTACGAATACAACAAGCAGATACAATTGTGTTAAATTCTCCTATTCCAAGAACCAACTTTGAAAACCATTTGCTAAAAGTAGTAGGCCCAAGTATAGTGTCACTCTCATTCCTTCATTTCTTTAGTCACATATTTACAGGCATATGAGCCCTTCAAACGATTTGTTCAAACATCTCGTCAACTTACATGTTACATTCAAACGCTTTCCAGCAAAGTGCTGGCTTTAATCTTTTTATTGAAAAAAATATAAGTTTTCACCTGAGGCAATCTTGACACTCCAATAAGTGTCCACCATTAGCATGAAGACAATGCAAGTTATGGAAAACTGTCTCATCATGCCTATCCTTGAATATCACTGAACACACAAATACAAATACACGTGTACTAGCTATTTCACACTTGAAATTCATCATCAGCTGCGCCAGTTGCATCATTACATACAGTCCACGAGGTAGTCACAAGGCAACGACCATGGATAAAAGATGGCCTGCCTATTTTCATCAGGAACCTAGAACCTGCTGAATTGCAAATGAAGATAGAACTATTATTTCTGGTTGGTTTTTCTTGACCAATGCAACTCAATTATAAGAATTTGAGCTCAATAGTTTTTAAAAACGTTGAAGTTGCAGAGAGATACGCACACACACTTAGACTTATACATAGAGTGTGTGCAAAGGCAATTTTTTTCATAGAACAAAGAATCATCTATTTTTGCATAACAGCTAAACTTATTTTTAGTTGATAAAACCAGCTAGACCTTCAATGACCCATACTATTCATACTTTTAGAGCTTGTAGATAAAACCTAAGATTCAAAATCAAAGCATAATAATTGATATATCCCTACAAAATTATAAAGGGGCCAATTGACCATAATCATCCACCAATAACATCAAAACTCGTGAACAAATCGACAGAACTTTTAGATCATAATAATTGGATCATTTGAAGATGTGAGAAAGCCCTTCAATCAAATCCATAAAATCAAACATAGATATTGAGGATCAAGCAGGATCCAACAATGTTGTTCAAATCAGCCATCCTATGGCTTGAGATTTTGATCTCCAACATGGATATTAAATTCAAAAGGCTCCATACAATGCTCCATCGCACTAGAGAGCAAAATTGTCTACACGGATCTCAAAAATAATGTATCTCACTTCTCAACCCTTTGACTAGCCGGAGGACCAGAATACCCTTCACCCATGGGCATTTCCATCTGGCACAAATCTTTAAGATGAAGTGTCTTCTACATCCACCATCCATCCCCCACAAATAGTAAACCAATCTTCACCCTAACCTCTAAAACACCCCTCTCGGAGATAAATTAAAAGGACTTCTAAGTCTTACTCTCTCTCTCCCACGAGAGAGAACTCTTCTCCAAACCCTTGCTCTTCATACCAAAGTCGAAACTTTACCAACACTTAATGATTATTTCCAATATGCAACAACTTGACACCTTCAATGAGACACTTTCCCACTGCCACCAATTGATGCAACCTAAACCAATGGATGTGCATCACCGAGAATTACCACCCCTTCCTGAGATCTATAAAAGGTCAACTCTCTCCTACTTGACAGTGTTTGAGCCTCTACATTTCATTTATTGTTATTAAAAGCATGCTTAAGGAGAGAAGTGAAGTGGTGTACTAGCTTTGCATATTGCTTATCTGTGAAGCACAAGTTAGCAGCAAAGCACCCGTATCACACAGCTTTGTCGCGTCGCATCATAGCATTATGCATTCAACTTCTGCTTAAAATAAAATCTCTGTTCATATTTCATAGTTTGGTTCACCATCTAGCATAATAACCACACATGAGTATTCTCTTTCCTCATTATTTCTCAGTCATTGAATAGTCCATTATTTCTTTATTCTCTCACATTAGAGTTAGTTGCTCCTTGGTGCTGCTTCTCTTCATGCCCTTGACCTGTTAGTTTTTCTTAAACGATGCTTGTTGATTCATTTTATTGGCACTAGTAGCTTCCCACTTACAAACTTCTTCACGAAAATGCTTCCCAATGCCTTAGATTTACACTCTCTCTCTCTCTCGCTTCATGCTACCTGCCTACCAGTCTCTAACGTGTCACTCTCACGAGAATTCTTGATTTTTAAGTGATGTTTCATCACTTCATTATTGATAATTTTGATTCTTTTTTGGCTTTGGCATGGCTGGAAATTATAGATATTTAAACTATCATCATATTTGTTAAAATGAATGCCTTATAGGCTTCAAATTTTGTTGATTAAATGATTATTGTATACACATAATATATGCACATATAATATACAAATAATAAATTCTTTGGTTAATAAAAGTGTTGCTTCACTTTACGTTTTACGCATTAAAGCAAAAAAGTAACCCTTGTGCAAAATATTGCCCCCTAAGGCATTGAAAACACTTATTCCAACAATCATGGGAAGCAAAAAACTCCTAAAGCTGATGTCAAGTATTTGGGATGAAGGTGGATGGGGTAGAACTATCACATATTACAAGGGAGCATCTTAGCAAGGTCATTGATCGTGGCACAACGGCAAGTTCAAAAATATAGTATGTGGACCAACTTTCCACATCATCAACCTTCAAACAACATCAAAGATATAGATTTATCACCCATACCTCTATAGGATGCTTTGAGGCCCACCCAATTGGCATCATTACTTCCAGTTTTCACCCGAAAGTCCAGTTCATTGCTTCCTCGTCATTACACAACATCTACAAACACTCAATTGACTTCATCATTTGCACCATTTTACAAAGTTTTGGTGCCCATTTATCAATAGGCATTAACCATCACTTTTTTTTTTTTTGGGGGGGGTGCTTTTGGTATATTGTGTGGATAATATAATATTGATATGGATAAAAACATGGTTCATTATTAATTATATTGTTCTTCTAATGTTGATTATTACATATTAAATTGAAATTTTAATTTAATTGTTAACATTGTTTATATATAGTTATTGGTTTCTTATAAGTTTTCATAACTAACCCAACAGTTTTTAGTTAGTGGGCAATTCCAGGTTAATTATTTGAAATCTTGTTTTCTCCCTGTACTACCTTTGTGTAGCCATAGACATGAATTCTATAAATACCCAAGGATATCTTCTTGTTAATTACAATTTCTAAAATAATCCAATCAGATTTTCTCTCATCCTTCTCCCAAACTCATTCTCTCTCTTCTCCATTGCACATTCTCTATTTTGAAATAGACGACTTCACTAGCCTGCTTGCTTCATTAGTTTCATTGTTGTTGCCCCTATTTTTCCCCTCCGGTGTCACATAATTGCTGCCGCCTACATCAACCGGTAGTCCACAACCTAATGTTGTTGATTTAGTCCATAATCTAATACTATGGAAGAACATGGCTAATAAATTGGAGAAATCCTGATTTGAGCAAGGGCTTCTATCAAGAAGTGTTGAAAGGTATTCTTCACCCATCCCTTATTGCTCTTATATAAACCAGTGTTTGTTTTTCTTGAGCTTCTAATGTGAGATATATATATATATATATAATTTCTTTTTGGTGCTTTTTTATTTGAAAATATTGATATTCAATATTTTATATTAATATTTTACACAAAAAATTATATTCATGACATAACCTGTCATGTCCCCGTATTTGTGTCATTTGGCCCCAAAGCTACACAAGGTCGCATGTTAGCCCCAAAAGAATTAGATCAATCCAATGAGGGTTCGATTTCTGCATCAAACCATATTTTTCTGCACCGTTATTTGATTTTATAGTCCCTTATTGGGCATCTACCCCTAGGCAGGCTTGCATCCTGATTCTGGAAAGATCAAATCAATATAAGGAGGATTTGATCACTACAACATAAGCATGTACGTATTCTGGCTTGATCCTGCTCGTAAGCATTTGCAGAAAAGCTGCAGTTCGATGTTCTAGATAAAACACAAAACAGATTTAAAAGAAGACACCAAATTTACTCTTTATTCTCCATAGTGATCTCAGTTACTTTGCTTGTCACGGGATCATCACTGAACTCTTTCTGGGCAGCAGACCTTTCCTTCAGGAGTTAAGGGTTCCTCCTTAACAGCAACAGCAACCTTCTTGGAAAGGGAAATTATGCTTTGATCTCATAGTTCTTGTACAAAACCTAAACTTCTTCAACAACCCTCTCTTCACGTAAAGCCTCAGCCAGCCTTCCTCCTCGCATCCACGACAAAATAGATGGAACAACTCCACAGCAATGGCAGCTACAATCCTTCAGCGTTGCCCATTCCCAGGGACGGGCTTCCTGTACAAGGTTCTTGAAACTGAACCAAAAACCAGCGCAGGATAGAAAAACCAGACAGGAGAGGCAGAATAAGAGAAGAAAAATCCACTAGAGGTGAAAAATGAATCGGATTGTCTTTACAGTAAGGGTAAGGTGTATTTATAGCAACAAACCACAGTAGCTTCCTGTACAAGGTTCTTGAAACTGAACCAAAAACCAGCACAGGATAGAAAAACCAGACAGGAGAGGCAGAATAAGAGAAGAAAAATCCACTAGAGGTGAAAAATGAATTGGATTGTCTTTACAGTAAGGGTAAGGTGTATTTATAGCAACAAACCACAGTAATTACGGCGCCCCCCCCCCCCCCAACCAAAATCCTAGTAAGAAAATAAAAACAGCTTTTATAAATAAACGAAGGGAACCATCCTCAACAACTACAAGCAATGCTAAAATTTTGAGAAAGATAGAGCTCTTGTCGACATCTGATGCATTTTCATACATTGGAAACTTTACAATCTCAAAATCAATGTGAAATCATGCCAGGAAGGTATACTATGGAAGCTATTCATTGAGAGGTTTGATAGAGAAGTATAGAGAGAATAAGGAGAATCTACATATGATTTTTATTGATATAGAGAAAGCATATAATAAAGTTACAAGAGAAGTGCTATGGAGAGTTCTACATAAGAAAGGGGTAAATAATGCTTATATTCAGGTCATTAAGGATATGTATGCAGGAGCTATTACTTGTGTTCGAACACAAGGTGGTTTGACCAAGTATTTTCCTATTTCAGTTGGATTACGTCAAGGATCAGCCTTAAGCCCATATCTTTTTGCTTTAGTCATGGATGTTCTCACTAGACATTTGCAAGAGGTTGTATCCTAGTGCATGCTTTTTGCAGATGATATTCTTCTTGTTGAAAAGACTATAGAGGGAGTTGAAGGTAAACTTGAATTATGGAGGTCAACATTAGAGTCTAAAGGTTTTCATTTGAGTAGATCTAAAAATGAATATATTGAATATAATTTTTAGTAATAATAGATCTTGTTGGGGGATTGTGACTTTGGGCGATCAAGTCATTAATAAAAGTACACGTTTTAGATATCTTGGGTTTATTGTTCAGAGTGATGGTGAAATAGATGGGAATATTATTAGTAGAATTCAACTTGGATGGTTGAAGTGGAGGAATGCATCGGGCCTGTTGTGTGATAGAAAAATCTCTCTCAAACTTAAGGGAAAATTCTATAAGATGGTAGTGAGACCTGCAATACTTTATGGTGCAGAATGTTGGTCATTAAAAGATAAGCATAATATTAAGTTGAGTGTTGCAGAGATGAGGATGCTCAGATGGATGAGTGGCTTTACTCTTAGAGATAGGATACGAAATGAGCATATACGTGAAAAGGTAGGAGTAGCTCCAGTGGAAGATAAGATTAGAGAGAGTCGTCTTAGATGGTTTGGTCATATAAAACGGCGGCCTTTCGATTAATAGGTTAGGAAAGTAGATGTATTAGATTTGACTTATGTTAAGAAAGATAGAGGTAGACCTAAAAAGACTTGGTTTAAAAATATTAGAAATGACCTTTCTTTATTAGATTTAGATGAGAATTTAACTCTTAACATGACATAATGAAGAAAAAGGATTCATATAGCCGATGTCACGACCCGGCCCGGATGCTCGACTTAACGAGGCGGGAACTAAAAGTCGGACGGTAGAATTAATTCAGTACATTTCATAAGAAATACTACATACAACTTTCTCCTTTATATTGATCTAAAAATTTACATCAGACGATTTACCTATTTTCATTATTGCGTCGTCTTCTATAAACAAACTCTTCCCTTTCGGCCATTTCTAATTCTGGAGATTTACCTGAAACATTAATTGGATGGGTTGAGTTTACAGAGTAAACTCAGTGGGTAATCATTTTCAAATATAAAACAGTAAAACAGATATATCATAACATATATCTCTTCTTATGCTTCCTTCTTTCTTATATCAAATCAATATGCATACATCTTTCATGCATTATAAACTTTATAATCTCACATAAGTTCTTTTTGTATTCGATCATAATTATCCATTTCCATTTTAACAATTCTTTTAATAGATTTGACATTCAATTCTTTTTCATATCTATTTCCATTTGTACAGGAGCACCGTTTAAATATACCAATTAAGGTACAACCATTTTCTTTTCCTTTTTAACGTGCACGGGTACGTTGCTTCCCCAGCCAGTATCATACAAGGGTGAACTCCTGTAAATTTGCATGCTTTTCCTTTTCCCTTTTCCATTTATTTTTCATTCATTCATATATCATTTCTTTAACATATACTTTCTAAATACATAGAAGTATCATTGCTTTCTAACTTTACATTCTATTTCTTTTACATTCTCTCACATTTTTATATCATCTTTTCATACTTTATCATGATAATCGATGCATATTATCATATATATAATTGAAGTTTATCTTGCTTTATTCATAATAGCCTCAAAATAAGCAAAATAGTTATGTAAATATTTCTTTCAAAATGAACTAGGAAATAAAATAATAAAATTTCAAACAACTATAATTACCCACTTTGATCTTTCAAATCTTCAATCCTTGTATTGAGAACTGTTCACAATAACATAATAATTTAATTAATATTAAATATCAATTAAATATCTCAATAAACATTTGATTTCTTCCACAAAATTTACCTCATAATATTTTCTTGCCTTCCTCGTAAATCTTCATTCCTCCACCGTCAAACAAAAGTCTATATCACTTGGATTCTTCCAACCTAAATTAAAATATGCCTCTCATCGTTTATTCACTATAAGAAACAAGAAAATGAAACATAACCTTAAACTAATCACTTGCCTTTCTTTAAGAAGGAAGTCCAAAGTTCAATTCCTTCTTCTTCCTTATCTCCCAAGTCTTTCTCCTCGCTTTCAATACCTTCCTTTTATCTTTATGAAAATATCACTTGCTTTAAATGAAGTAAAACAAGGAAATTTATACAAAAATGGAAAGAAAATTCAACAAACCTTCTTCCCTATTTCCCTCGGTCATTCCTCTCGTTTCTTCCTAATCTCCACTTCTTTAGCGGTAAGAATGAGGAGTCAAGAGGAGTCGTTAGATCTTTCCTCAAAAGCAATCATTCGTTAAAATGGCGAAACAAACCTTTCAATCCTCCCACGCACACGTTTGGTCGTTCCAATTGTTCCGCTCTCCTGTTCGCGATCCGTCTCCTGTTCGCGGGATAAATAGATGGTCGGCCGGTTCAATTGAACCGGCTGGATGAACCGGTTGTCACAGCCAAACCCACATAGTGGGATAAAGGCTTGTTGTTGTTGTTGTTATTGGAAACTTTACAATCTCCACAATCTCTTTAGCAGCAGTCTCCTTAATGAAATGTACTTTGCATCTATATTCTTAGTTCTTTAAGGATACATAGGATTCTTGGAGAGAAATATTGCACTTTCATTATCACAAAACACAGGAACAATAGAAAGCACAAGAAATCAACTCTTTCAACCATATAGCTTCTTTTATGCCTTCAAATGCACTAACGTATTCAGCTTCAATTGTAAACAAGGCTACAACTGGGTGCAAGTTTTCCTTCCAACTACTTGTGTTTCAAATCACCCTAAACACATAACATGTAAGAGATCTTCGAGTTTCACTACATCCTGCAAAATATAAATCTACAAACCAGGTAATAACTTCATACAAGAGAATCAGATTTTTCATACCTCAATCCCAAGAACATGGTTCCATTTAAGTACCTTAGCACCCATTTAACAACTTGCTAATGATATCTCCCTAGATCAGCCATGAAACTACTTATAATACTAAGTTAATAAGCCAATTTTGGCCTCCAACAAAACGTAGCAAACATGACAATAGCCACAACATTTTGATAGAGAATCTTCTTCATATATGATCTTTTAACATCATCACTTGGTACTTGATCCTTGCTCAACTTAAAATAATATGTTAAAGACGTGAAATAGATTTAGAAATTGACATCACATACATGTTACAATCTTTTTGTTGCATGAACTTTGAGACAAGATCAACTATTTGTTGACCTCCATGTTATATCCAAAAAAAAGAGACTCAAAATCATACCTTGTCCGTCGGATCCCTGTTTCATGCGCAAATCTCGCTGAGTGCGGCGCCGAAGCGATCAAATCCCGTAAATCCTTCGCAGAACCTCGAAACCCCGCCTCTGCCTTCGCCTTTAAAACGCGAATGAAGGCTCCACTTCCGATCGCTTCTTCCCCATTCACTATCCACTTCTTTCTCCCACAGCTCCCGCAAAGTCTCTGACCTCCCTACCCATCTTCGACTCCAAGCCCGTCGCCTCTACCAGTTCCGAACCCAACTAAGCCCTAGCCTCCTCCGTCTCTATCCTATCCAACCCGCCGAACTCCAAAAGACCCCTGCTGAACCCGTTGCCTGTAACCGCAAACCTCCCGATTCTTCCGATACAGAGAGAGAGAGAGAGAGAGAGAGAGGCCACCCACTTACCTGAAGCCGATCTTCCTTCCTCCTTTCTCCGCAAGCCATCCGATCCCAAGCCCTTGCCCTATATCTTCTCTGTGAACCAACCCGACCCCTACAGCAGCCTTCAATATCCGATCTTCTCCACTCCTAGCCGAAATCACCTCCTATAACCGAAGATCATCTGACCGAACCCTTTTCCTTGTCGATTTCTCAGATCCACTCTAACCCATTGAGCTGAGGTGATCTCTCTTTGTCCAGTAAATATGTATTAATATTAATAGTATTAATGATAGTATATGTATTAATACTATTATTAATACATATATTAGTGCTGTTATTTTAAATATATGATTACTGTTATTTTAAAATTGTTGTTATTTTGAATATATGTATATATATTACATTTGCAAAAAAAAAGTTCAAAAAAAAGAGAGAGGAGAAAAGCAAAAAAAGAGAAAGAAAAGAAAAATAGCAAAAAAAAGGAGGGGATTTAAAAAAAATGATAATTTTGTGCATTTTGTTGCCCTTGTCGCCGCTGTAATGCAAAGGTATAATCTCTAAACTTAAGAAAACCAGTCTCGACACTTGCAACGCAACGAACAACCACTCATGCATGCTTTTCTCTAGCGTAGTGGGAGGAAATACGATGCGATGCTAGCGACGATGCGGGCAATCTTCTAAAGTCCTGTTTTCGGTGTTTGCGACGCGCCGAGGGACCCCATATACACGCTTTTCTCTAGCGTGGTAGGAGGGAACTCGGTGCGGCGCTTACAGCGAGGCAGGCGAGCCTTATGCGTTCTTTTCTTAGCACGGTGAGGCAAAAATATAAGTACCCGTACGCGGCTTTGTACCTGCGAGGAAAGCAAACTGGGTTCTTTTAAAACCCATGCACGCCTTTCTCTGGCGTGGTGGGGTTGAAATTTTATGGCCGCGGTGTCCAAGGACACCTACCGTACACGTTTTTCTCTAGCGTGGGGGGAGGCCCAATTTTTTCGTAGTTTCCTCTAAACGAGGGAGACGCCGAGAGGCTACCGAAATTTCGAATAAACATGAGACCATAACAAGGACTTGATTTGGAGCAAATGACATTAACTTAAACTTGGACTTAAATTCAAAAGAACAAATGCAAAGAACTTTGACTCGAACTTGAACTTGAAATGAATGTTGAACTAAAACTCGAGCAAAATGATATAAGACTTGAACACAAATGAACCTGAACTCAAGTGGGACTTGATTTGAATATTAAGCATGACGTGAACATTTGAACTCAAGCGAAGACTTGAGTTGGACCACAAAGGACTTGAATCAAAATTCAACCAAGAACAACTTGATTTCGACATTGAACTTGAACACGAGTAAAAGAACTTGCAACTCGACTACGAAAGGACTTAGACTCGAATCCAGAAGGGGACTACAATGAGCATGAGCCTAACTTGAATTTAAATGAATAAGTACAAAAGGCTTGATTTAAATGAAAAATAACAAGGGACTTGAACAAATGACAACAAGGAACTTGCAAATTTGAATTGAACTTGCAATTTGGACTGTAGGGGACTCGTGTTAGAAAACTTTCAGATGTGATTGACTTGCAATCAACATCAGTCAACTACAAAGTGCAATAGTACCACCCACATGCAGCAATCAAAGACTTATCATGCAAACAATAGTTAGCCTGTAGATTGAAATGGAGGCGTCTGAAAGTAACAATGAAAAATCTATCATGCATATAACAAATCACATCGAGGCAGCAGGCACTGAGTACAGTAATGCCTTGAAGTCAACGTCAACAAACTGTATGCAACTAATGCCATTGCAAAAAGTACACAAACACTACTGGTGAATGATGATGGTGGATGTGATGCAAGCTATTAGCAAGCTGAAGTCAAAAGCCCACTCTAAACATGAATATTTTGCAAGTAGACAGTCGGCTGCAAAATGCCCGGGTGCCATCTACATGCAATAATCAGAGATTTGTTATGCAAGTGTCGAACACATCAATACCTTGTCGTCAATGCCAACAGTCTGCATACAACTTGTCACTACCAACAAGTACAATAAAATCACCTGTGGATAATGAAGGTGGTTATAATGCAAGCACATGTACCATGCAACGAACACTGGGCTATTTATGCAACCGATAACAATAGTACTCTACAAGCACATGCAATTATGCAATCAATAATGATAGAGCAGGTAGTGAATTACCAACTCAGAGATGATTGAAAACCTTGATGCAAATACATCAATTTGATGATGAATGATGACAACATATATGGCAATTCATCAATCAATATGCATAGAAGTCGATGGTGGATGCAATTCATCCAGTAGCCTATGGCAAAGTACAAATACTATGGAATTCATACAATCAGTAAGCAATGCAACATCAGGTGAATGCAAGTTAAGATGGTTGATGTGATCTATTTGTGGATAACGACAGTGGGCGTTTCATAAGTACAATGAATCCCCTGTGGACACAAATACATACTCCACTTGCAAACAAATACAGGAGACCCGTCAATCTACAATAGTTCATCTGTGAATGGTGAAGGTGGATACGATGCAAGGTGGATACGATGCTACTGCAAGCACATCCAGAAGAGCGTAGTGAACACGACCATTCCCTATGAATAATGACGACTAACACTACTTAATTGTGGATAGCAAAGCGGGTACATTGCAAGTATAGCAAAATCCCCTGTTGACACAAATATACATAATATTTACAAATAATTGTAGGAGATATGTTGCACACAATAGTCAATTTATGGATGGAAACGAGCAATGTGCAACAGATGTTAGACCCTCCTTGCGGTCAACAACCATCCAACAGTCGAGTCGCTACACTGATTCTTTGACATTCAAATGTCAGCATGCAGACGAGTATATGAATCTGCCTACAATTAAGTGACTGACGACTAGTGATGATCTGCAATACATACAAGTTCCCTACGAATACAGATGTACGCACCACATATCATCTATGGCAATAGTGGGTGTACTCCGTGGGCCAAAGACTATGTCAAAATTCATAAAGAATGCAGCAAAAGGAGATGAATATTACAATGCCCTTGTGGTCAACCATTACCCAACATCAAGTAAATACACCGGGCTTCTATAGATAGACGCAGGTGATACTTGACGAATACAAATTCCTACAGACAAATACAAATGCCTACGAGTAGCGCTAAAAGATTTCCATGCAAAGCAACCAGCATGTCAAAAGAGAGGCATTAAGCCTGTGGTGAATGCAGTTACCAACAAGAGAAAGCCGGAGATTCGTTAGTGCACTATAATCTACCTGCAGAAAGCAACAAGTAGTGCACGACAGTCTACCTATATACAATCAGTACAATGTCCCGCCACCGGATCTGCAACACCCATGCGAGCAGACAGAAGGCGTACAAATCCCCAAATGAAATCCCAACGCTACACCACCGGATCTGTAACATTCGTACAAGTATATATAAGGCATCTACGAGCTCCCAAATAGAGCGTTGCACATGTTCTAATGGCAGTTGCTCGCACAACTGAAATATCCCAAAAATGCCCCGCACATGCACCTTAATTTGTATACACATAGGTACACAAAATGGGTAAGTGCAATCATACAACCCGCATGGGCCCCGGCGAGCGTGTTATTGGTACACACGTGACGTCTGGGGATGCTGCACGGGTCAATAAATTTGAACCTGATCCTCCTAAGTAGGTAAATAGGAGTCGACAAGGTTTAACAAATAATTATAAAATGTCCCCAAACACCCGCATGAGCCCTGGCGAGCTTGTTAGAAATACACACGTGAGTTCTAAGAATGCTGCGCAGGTCAATTAATCTAAATCTGATCCTCCTAAGCAGGTAAATAGAAGTCGACAAAGTTCAGTAAATAATTACAAAATACCCCCAAAAAACCCGCATGAGCCCCGACGAGCGTGTTATTGGTACACACGTGACGTCCAGGGATGCTGCGCGGGTTAATAAGTGAATTCAAATTCGAGCCCGATCCTTTTATTCAGGTAGATAGGAGTCGACACAACTAGAACTATTAAACGAATATACAGCCGCGGGGTCAACTGAGATATTTATTTTATACGTTCATATTAGACCTTCAAGGTCTATAATCAAGAGAATTCACTTACAAGAGCATAAAGCCTACGAAACCAGATCCTCTGTCGACAACTCAACAGAGTCGACAAGGTTCAAAACACAAATATTTTCAAATGACCTCAAAAACTCCGATGATGGTCATGTTGAACAGAAAATATCAACCAGAGGGGTTAATTCCAAGTATTCAAATGCTTTCCAAGCTCCACCCAAATATCCACAAAAGTTCAAAAATCCAAAAATCTCAAATTCCAAGATATTTTAAATCGAAATACACCATTTAATCACTTAAAGCAAAAAATCCATCCACCCTCCATAACAGTTTGCAGAGGCGGATAAATTGAAATTTACTTCAGCTCACATAGAGCTAATGCCTAGTCGAAAATATCACTAGGATCCATTCTCAAACAGTCTCCTGTCATTAAGAACGTGGTATGTGTCTTCTAACCGGCAGTTTCGCCACCAAATGGCACTACAGAATAAATGGTTATGACTCGGGGCCCTCTGAACCGAATGGTTTTGCCGCCAAATGGCATCACGAGATAGCAGTTATGGCCAGAGCCAATACGTTCCTTACTGGCATCAAATTCTTAAGATATGAATCAATAGGATATGATCGATAGGGCACAAAGCCCTCTGTTAGATAAGGTGGATTCAAATTTGTCCCCTTAGACAAACATTCACCCCAGGTCTATAAGGTTCCCTTGGACGAAGCAACCCATAGCTGTCGACAAGGATCCTTCTGTCAGGTTGGGTCGACTACCTCCTCTGACTAAGTAGACCAGGGACCACGATGGCCCGGGACGACGGAACCATGGGATCTTGATCGGTTTCATCATCCATTCCCCCACCATCCGCTTTAAGTGCAAGATGGTGAAATTTCTGATTTTAATATCAAATCTTCAAATTTTCAAACCTTCAACCCATGCTGCTACTATATGCCAGATAACACGTATCTTTACGTATCTGATTGACGACTAGCCTTAATCGAAAGTTCTCTCTCATAATTGGGAGGGGTAATTAACTATAAGGGGCTTGCGCCTATAGGAAACCAAAACTCAAATCATAAAGTCCTCGCAAAATGAGGGTGAAATCTCTGGGTAGTGTCTTATCTACAAATCCATATGCCTTCCAAAATTTATCCCGGAATTTAATCCGTTAAAACTCTCCCGACGAAGAAAAGCAACGATGGGGAGGCCGGGGCTGAATTTTTGGAGCCCACACTATTGCCTTTCTTCATTTCAAATAATCTCCATTTCAAAAATTTTCTTGGCATGACCTAGATCCTTCATCTCAAACTCCGCCTTGAGCAAAACCTTCAATCTTGTGATTTCTTTTCTAAGCTAGCAATTCCAAGTAACATATCATCAACATGAAGCTAAAAGCAGATAGTGATATTGAACTCTTTATATTTTGGATATATACAAGAAACACAAAAGCTACAAGTGAAGCAAATATCAAGCATACACTCATAAAAAAAATTTATGCCACATTTTTGGAGATTGTTTCAACCCATACAAGGATCATTTAAAAAATATATTTGATTTTCAATTCTAATTTCAACAAAGATTGATTCAAGCAGATAGTCTCCTTCAATTATCCATGCAAAAATGTAGTTGACATTCATTTGATCAAAGTGCATGTAAAGATATATGTCTTACCACTAGAGAAAATTTCAGTATAGTCTAGCTTTGAATCTTGGCTTTTTAACTCCAAGAATTACATCATTCTTCTTGAACAATCATTTGCAACTGATAATCTTCTCAGTTATTGACTTATCTACCAACTACCAAGTGTCATTCTTCCTGAGGGGAATCATCTCTCCATTCATGGCTTACTTCCATTTATTTCTTTATGTATATTTAATGATTTTTTATCGAAACCTAGTTCATCACCTAAGAAAAAAACAACCACAAATGCATAAGAAAAGATATATGCTTGTTTATACCTTCGTGGTGGTAGAATCATATGCCTACGAATATCCCTTACCAAATTAAATGTTCCTCTTAGCATTTCTTCAATGGCTCTTCAGGTTTTCCTTCAATTGATTCTTGATAATTGCCTTCAAGAATTTCATGATTATTTAACTACTCCACCTCAAATTGTAATTTGTGACTTGCATCATCAATATTGATTTGATCCATAGTTTTTGGAACTAAATCTTCCATTTGTTGTTCATTAAAAACAGCATCCCTACTTATCAAACATTTAGTATGGCTTAATTTCAAACATCACAACTTATATCCTTGTACAATCTCAGGATATTCAATAAAAATATATTTCAAAGTTTTTCCTATGTGAGTTTCAACCATAATCTTTGATTTTTTTTTTTTTAATTTTCCAAAGGCTACATTTTTTATACAAGAAATATAACCATAATTTACTTGAATAATCATCAATAAAAGATAGAAGTACCTTGCTATGCAATGTAACTCACTTCTTACAAAACCCAAAGAGTTGCATACACAAAATCTATTTTTTTTTAGATTATTGTTTTGAAGTTGCAAACTTCAACCTTCTGAATTTTTCAACCAAACAATGATCACAAAAATCCAAATATGTAGGCCTCTTATTTCCAAAGAACCCTTGTTTGTACAATTCTTCAAGCCCTCTTAGGCTTACATGTCCTAATCTTTGATGCCACAATTTAATTTCATTAGCAAGATTATAAGATATGTACAATCACCATTTTACATTGCAATGTATACACTCCATTCAAATGAATGCCTTTAATGATGATCAAAGAGCCATTGCACAATTCAAGCTTCCACCATCACATTTAAAACTATATCCATTATGATATAATTCATCAACAGAAATTAAATTTCTTCTAAGCTCAAGAACATACCTTATATTCTTGAGCACTCTGTCCATGTCATCATGGTGTTTGAGTCGAATGACACCTTGAACTTTGCAAGCTTATGATTTCTAAGATACATTGTTTCACCTTCATTTTCATTGAGAAATTCAAATACACTCATGCTTGGGCATATATGATACGAGCATCTAGAATCTATAGGATCCCACCATGTTTGGATCAAAATTTGAGATTAATAGGACCTCAATATTAATATAGCCTTCCTCCACTACTGTAGTATCCCCTCCATCTTTTGATCGTATCTTGGTTCTTATTCTTCCTCTCTAGGCATTGCTTTTTAAAATGATCTTATTTATGACAAAAAGCATTTCCTTCTTGTCTTTGACTTGGATATTGATTGGTTCTAAGATTTTAGCTCCCATTTTCTTGATGAACTTTGCACAATTAGCCCTTTAGCTGCATTACCTTGATTAGATTCAATATTTCATTGAATTTCTTTAGAATTTAGTGCAGCATTACTTCTAACATGGCCAACAAATTCTTTCCATAAAGCACGGTATCAACAAAATGTTCATACATACTTAGTAATGAACTCAGGAGAATATTTGATTAATCTTCATCATCTATTCTCGCACTTCTGCTTTTCAAATAAAAAACTATACAATTAAAATTATCTACATGCTATTCAACGGTTTGGAATCATCCATTTGCAATGTATATAATTTATTCTTTAGATGCAAGCGTTTGGCCAAAAAATTCTTGGGATACTAGGATTCTTTCAACATATGTCGATGGTGGTTCCTTCGTCCACCTTTCTCGAACAACTTCAAAACTTAGTAGAATTGCATTCTGAGCTTTGTTCAATACCTCTCCAAGCTATCCTCCTACTTTCAGGATTCTCCTCCAATAGAGCCCCATCCAAGCCTTAGTTTACAAGAAGTGTTTTCATTTTCATCCTCCAAGAGCTGAAATCATTAAGAACAGTGAACTTCTCAATCTCAATCTTGGCCATCGACATCTTCTTGAATCTTTAACCTTCATCCTCCTCCATGATCTTATTGACCTAGCTCTGATACACAGGTAGAAAAACAGCAGCTCTATGTTTTGATAAAATGCACAACAGATCTAAAAGAAGACTCACCTTCTTTACTGTTCTCTATTCTCCATGGTGATCTCAGTTTGTTTGTTTGTCACGGGATCATACTAAAATGTTTCTAGACAGCTGCCCTTTCCTCGAAAGCAGCCTTACACCCACGGTTCCTCCTTGCAGCAACAACAACTGGGAAGGGAAATTTTTCCTTGATCTCATGGCTCATATACAGAACCTGAACTTCTCCAACAGCCTTCTCTTCACTTAAGGCTTCAGCCAGCTTTCTTCCTCCTTGCATCGACGGAAAAGGAGATGGAGCAACTCTACAGCAACGACAGCTAAAATCCCTCAGCATGGGCCTTTCCTAGGGATGGGAAGCACCTTCCTGTACAAGGTTCTTGAAACCGAACCCGAAACCAGCACAGGAATGAAAAGCGAGAGAGGAAAAATAGCGGGGAGAATAGGAGAGAAGAAAGATTCACTAGAAGAGAAAACTGAATCGGATTGTCCTTACAAGGGTGAGGGTGTAGATATGACCCCACCCCAAGGTATTCGCATAAATAAAATTTTACACAAATAACCCCCAATATCAAGAAAGTTAAAACAGTTTTACAAATACACTAAGAGAATAAAGGACCAATACTTCAGCATTTGTGTTGTGACCTAATCAATTTAAGGATGATTTGATCCTTATATCAACCCATACATGCTTGTGTTACAACTTAGCTTCCGTTACAACTTGATCATATGCATATGTTTTTGTGATGTATCAAGTTGAGGATTTAATCCTTAAATCAACCCATAGCCATTAACGTTGCAGCCTGATTCTGCCTTCACATGTTTGCACAATGACTTGACCAATCTAATTAAGAATCAATTTTCACATCAACATTTGCATGTCAATGTTATAACTTAATCTTGCAATCCCTTAGAAAACACTTCTGCTTGAGCAGGGTAAGAAACAACCCTAAAAGTGTAAGATCATTCCAGGGTGAGTCTTCAAAACTATACAACCTAAGGTCAGATTGGGCTTCAACAAATCAGAATGTCAAGGCAGACTTCATCATTCTACAAGGGCAATCAACAATTCTAAGACAATTCAATCATCCCAAAAATACTGCGTTATAGCACAAAAATTCAGTACAATCATTTGCTTGAAAAAGGCACACGAGGATGCAAAACATAAAAAATGGCATGATAAGTACAAAATATTATTATTATTTATCATCACGAAAACTACAATTCACAAGAGAGTTGTATCAATGTACCATCACTTTCCTCCTGATCATCTTACTTCTCACTATCAATAGAAGTGAAGCTAACTTCTTCATTATCTTCTTCCTCTACTACACTAATCCAAACTAAGCTAGAAAGATAATTAACTTAGTTATCATCAATATAAATTCATGTCTTTTGAAGGAACAATCAAAAACCTTCTGAGAATCCCATGATGAAAGCTTCATCCCACCGCTAGTTTGTAACTTTATCCAATTATTCCTTCGGCATAGTTTTCTAAATTGACTCTTCTATGTGGTTAAGCTCTTGATTGTACTCCATCAATCGCAAATATTCCTTTATGTGGGTAGAGGAAAGGAGAGCATTGTCAACTTCAAATAGCCTAATATGCAACATAGAAATCATAAAATAAAGATTCTTCAACTCCAAGACAAAATGAAGCAACCCCAACTTATAATGGAGAATTTTATCCTGATATATATATATATATATATATATATATATATATATATATATATATATATATATATGCCAAGGCCTCCATAAGCTAGTCTACCTTCGTAGCTTGAAACACAATCTTTATGAGTTTGATATGAAGAAAATCAATCTCAGCCTCCTAGATAAAAAAAATTAAAACAATTAAAAAAAAAAATCTTACTCCTCACTAGCTCGCTGCATAAGCCAACAAGATCTTTAGCCAAACTTGTCTTGAACACAAAGGCTCCTCTAGTATAAGCTTATGCCCTCAATCATTCTTCAGCTTAACAAGCAAGGAGTTCCATTCATACAAGAAGCAAAGAAACCTACAAGAATCACTATCAACAAACATAATCATCAACAGTGTAACTAAAAAAACTAATTAAAACCATACCATTAATACTCACCATACTCTCTTCAATCTTAAAGAGCAAGGGCAAGAACCCTCAAGCCCAATAAGCTCAAACAATAACTAAACATTCCTTTAAACGTTGGGCAAAGACTTGAAGGTATTCACCAGCCTTGAGAGCTTCCTTCATCTATAAAGGTACTTTGCTTTGAATCATATACACTATGAGCTACAAGCCTGACAACAACTTGCTTCTTGACATGATCCACAAAACCAATGATCAATCCACGAATCATTATCATCCATACATCATGCCTCCATTCTTCCATTTCCCCAATCCCACACCATAATTTCAAGACATCCAAATGCCAGACGATCAAAAATCAAATCTATTAAACCACAGTACGCCTCTTCTCCCTTTTTGCAAACTCCTCGCGTGCAAAACATCCAAGTGTAAAATGATTCAAAGATGCATTCAGCTTATCACAACCTTGAGAACCTTTTTCTACGCATTAGAATAGAGATCATTGGAATACACGGCACTCAACAACAAAGTCCTCATTTGTGAGGGGGAGAGAAAATGGAAAGAACATAAACAAGAGGCAAAGACCTTGGTGCAAAGTAAAGAAAAGAGGAAAGAGCAACTCGGTTAAATCAATTGTCTAAAAATACCTATATAAAAACCTTGGAAGGCATGCCAAGACAATAAGCATCACCGTACATACCCTATTGCCTACCGAACTGTGGGCAACAATAACGCAATAGTTGACATGCAACCAACTATAAAACCAGCAAGCTGTCAACAACTTGCAACAATTAGTTATGGGCGTAGCTAACCCATAGCTGGTAGAGAGCTAGTGCCTTAGCCTCTTTCCCCATCTTCTGTCAATTCTCACCATTGACATTAGCTATTTCAAAATTTTCTCTATAAAAAAGGATCTAACATGGGGCATAAATAATACAAAAATATAGGGGTGTCAAAAAGTGTTGATAGGTCGGGTTCGAGTTCGACCCAAAATTGACTCAACCTGAATCAAGTCAACCCAAATCCAGCTCATTTAATAAACAGGTCAAAAAGATCAACATGAACCCAACCAACTAGCAACCTAAATTTGACCCGTTAACCCATTTAGGTTAAAAAAAATTTAATAACTGAATAAGTACTATAAATAACTATAAAGCTTAGGATGCTTCACCCAAAAAAAAAAAAAGATTATACCCGCAAGTAAAAAAATTTAAGGAAAAAATACATTAAATGGGTCATTTTTGGGTCAAAAATGGGTTTGTAGGTCAATCCAAACCTGACTGATTTAATAAATGGGTCGGAAAAACCAACCTGAACCCAACCCATTTATTAAACGAGTCAACCCGAACCCATATTTTTCAGATAGGGTTGGCGGGCTGGGTCATTTATTGACACCTCTACAGAAATAAGCTCAAGAAAATCACATTCATGAACTTTGTTCACATTGTAACCAATGAAGCGTGAATCGCAAGATGGAAATACTAAGCCAAGGCCAACTAATCCAAGCTCAAAAGACTAGTCCATTAAACAACTGACCCACTTAAAAAGCTAATCTTAAACCGAGATTCAATTCATGAAATAGGTTTTGGGCTGAAGCATAAAGCACTATACACTCGACATGATTAATATAAAAACAAATTTGCACCAATTAGACAACGCCACAAGCTTTCCAAAAATAAAGATAAGCCAAAGATATCCTCTTAAAAATAATATCTTATACAAAAGCTTCATATCCATGTAGTCAACTTGTGAGATCTTAATCCAAAGCCCCAAGAAAATGACCATGTTGATATCCTAAGAATGGTTGTATGTTAAGATGATTGAGACTACACCCCTAGATCAAAATGACAAGAGGCTCATAGAATGATCGAACTTAAGAATTTTTAGTTTTTTTTATAAGAATCACAAAATTAAGAGGGATTTTGATATATCAAGGCAAAATTATGTTGTGTCAATTAATATGGGTCATCCAACTATGACAATAAGATTCATACTTCCACAAACTCCATGCAACAAGGGTAGGAAACAGGATTAGTTTTCTAGGTTTTAATCAGGGGATCGCTTCAAGATATGTGAAAGTCCTCCCATCAAATCTCTAAAATTGAACTTTGCTCTTCAAGTATACCAAGATCTAACAAATTAACTCAAATCACACCTGACATTAATCTTAAAGCTATCCTATAGCCTAATTTCGATCTCCAGTAATTTAGATCTTAAATTCTAAGGGTTCCATCCATCAATCTACAGGTGGGATGATCCAACATGAATCTCGAAGAATATACCTCACTTCTCAACCCTTAGATCTTAAGGACTAAAATACCCTTCACCTGAGGGTGCTTCCATCCAGCAACTCGAAGGAAAAGCATCTCTCCATCTATCAAATGTCCCTGCAAATATACATAAATTATCCTTCACTCTCACCTTTATACATATTCCCTTCAAGGAATGTAAGAATAGGCCTCTTAACTCTTACTCCCCTAAGATAAAGGAGACATCACTTCTAAGTCCTCCCTTTTCATCCAAATGGAAAAACCTTATTAAATCAATTTCAGCCCTTAATCTCCTTCAATCCTATTCATGGATTTGAACATCGAAGGATATTCTCAAGTGCAGAATTCCTGAGTTAACATGCTTATGTCCTGTTTTACTGATCTGTAGAGGGTACAGTATCGGGCTCGATACAACCCATCAACCAAATTTTAATGGCACTCAATGGTCATTTCCGGCATGTACCAATAATGAAAAAATTGAACTTACATCCCAGCAAGCATATTGCAATGCAGTTTCAATGAAATGTTCACCAGGAGGTGATCTTCAGCATATCTTGCCAAGATTCATGCTACTTAACGACAACAAGAATTACTTCATAGGTCTTTATTAGCCATGAACTGTAATCCGGCTTTCCAAAAGGTTTGCCAGGAGGTGAGGTGATATTAGAGCACATCTTGATACATAATGAAATGTTTTCAGACGGAAGTAGAACCTCACCCAACCATATTTAAGTGCAACTAGCTATCAGCAATAACGTCATATCATAATTGTCACAGCTTCATTCTAGCTACTAGATTTTGACCACTTCACTCAATAAACCACCATACTACCATACTGGCATACTTTTGGTAGTTGATATAAGTGAAACAAAATAGAACTTACAAAGAGCAACATAATCATTTCTGTATTACAAACAGATTGAAAATCTTGGTGAAACCGTTTAATAAATAAATTCTGAAAAGTAACTCGATCAACAAGAGTGCGGCATGATTGATGGCCTATAGAGGACCGTCTGAAGCAAAGATTAGGTTTCTTGAGTGTGACCTATAGACTAGATGTTAAATTCGGGAAAAAATCCTCAGTGTGATGCAGAGGCAAGGCTGCATACAACCCCCTCCCTAAAACAAAACATTGATAGCTTATTTAAATCAAATAATTTGGGGCTGCGTGAATGTCAATCAAGAAACCATAGCTCAGCAAGTTGAATGTGTGCCTTAAGAAAAACTAGTGTCAAAATAAACTAAAAGAAACAACAAAAAACCTAATGGCGTACCTTCATTATTGAAAGATCATCTAAATGGCCTTCGTTTGCCTTGATTGGCATTGATCCTAAAGCAGCTCTCAGGGATATCTTCATGGCAGCTTCAATTTCTTTGGAAGCTTCCACAGCAGTTGCATTGGCAGCTGCTACCACAGAAGCAACAGTTCCCAATTTCGCAGAACCACTGCCACCCAAGGAACTCACAGCTTCCTTATGGGCCTTTAGGACCAACTGAGATGCACTGGTTGATGAAGAAGGTGAGGAGAAAAAATCAAATACATAAGAAAAGCTTTAAGTGACATCTGCATAATCCAAAGTTCCCAAGACAGATGGAATAATAACAAACTCCAAAATCCACCTTATAACTGATGCATAATAGAAAAAAAAAATAAGAGATCCAATAACCCAAAAAATTAAAATTATAACACTGCTTTGTTTTGCGCTGCATATGTACAAAAAGGCAAAAAAACTGCATCTATCTATTAAGTGTTACCAAATCTTTTTTTTTTTTTTTTGGATTGAGAAACATTTATTGTAACGAAATTGGGGACAAAATCACGCAATCTGATCAATCAAAATGCAAAAAAGTAGCCAACATAGTTTGGTTGGGCACTTAAAAAACATTCTCACCTTTTATCTCAAAGACATGAGATCGCTATCCATCCCAGCCCGCCCTCCTGAAGAAGGGCATCTTAAGGTCTAGAATTTCTAATGCCAATGTAACATGTAGAGCAAGTTAAAAAGAAAAGATATGTGATACTTATTTTTGTAGATCCAATAGATAAGCATTTGTCCCCAATCTTCGAAGTATTCGGAAAGGACCAAATTTCTTTCGGCTTAATTTGCCAAATGTACCAACAAGATAGCGTTGTTGTCGAAAGTAAGCCATAACTAAATCTCCTTCTTGAAAATAATATTCTCTCCGGTGCATGCCGGTGGTTGTCTTATATTTAGCATTTTCCATACAGAGTTTTTCTAGGACCTATTGTTGGATCGATTGAATGTGCTCAACAATGTCAGTAGCTTCAACACTAATTCGACCAGGCATGGGTAATGAAGTTCGGTCAAAGATGTGGGGAATAGGTTGGCGATAAATAATTTCAGTGGAGGTTCTTCCAGTGGATCGGTTAAGGGAATTATTATAAGCAAATTCGTCTTGGAGTAAAATCAAATCCCATTGGGAAGGCCTTTCTCCTGCAAGACGCCTAAGAAAATTTCTCAAACTTCTATTAACTACTTCAGTTTGTCCATCAATTTGTGGATGATATGCACTACTGAATTGAAGAGTAGCTCCTAATTTAGACCAAAGTGTTCTCCGAAAATGACTTAAGAACCTAGAATTTCTATCAGAGATAAAAATTCGAGGTATACTATGCAACCGCACAATTTCTTTAAAAAATGAATAAGCAACATAAGATGCATCAGAGGTTTTCTTACAAGAAATGAAATGAGCCATTTTACTAAATCGGTCAATGACAACCAACACAAAATTAAATTTTCGGGTTGTTACAGGCAATCCTAAAATGAAGACCATGGTGATATCTCTGACCCAAGGTTTGTTTGGAATCGGGAGCAAAGTATAGACTAGTGTTTTGAATTGTTCCTTTGAATGATTGACAGGTTTTACATTATTTTACAAACTTCGATATGCATTTTCACATGTGGGGCCAGTAATATTGTTCTTCAATCAAGGCTATAGTCTTTCCTTGACCAAAATATCCTCCTAATCCTCCACCATAAAGTTCTTGGATGAGTTTTTCATGTAAAGAGCTTTGGGTGATACGAAGTCTAGTTCCCTTAAACAAAAATCCTTGTTGAATGGTAAATTGAGCGGTAAGGTTAATTCCATAAGTACAACATGATTCTCAAATGGTTTTAAAGTCTGGATCTGTGGCATAGTTATCTTTCAAAGAATCTAAAGAGACCACAGTCGGGTGAAGAGTTACCAATAAGTGGGCTCGTCTGCTTAGAGCATCAGCGACTTTATTTACAACTCGAGCTTTGTGTTTAAGATGAAAGGTGTATTCTTGTAGGAAAGATGTCCACTTAGTATGTCAATGATTTTTTTTTTTTTGAGACCCTAAATATCGTAGTGCTTCGTGATCAGAGTTTAATACAAATTTCCTTTGAATAAGATAATGTCTCCAGAATTTTAGGGTTTGGACAATCGCATAGAACTCAACATCATAAGTTGAATATCGGGATCGGGTATCATTGAGTTTTTCGCTAAAGAAAGCAATAGATCGACCCTCTTGACTAAGGACAGCACCTATACCTATATGGGATGCATCATAGTCTACTTCAAAATTTTAGTCAAAATCAGGTAACCTAAGAATAGGGGCTTGGCTCATTTTCATTTTAATCAGTTGCCTTTCTAGCTTTAGGGGTCCACCTAAAAGTTCCCTTTTTATGACAATCAATAATGGGTGAAATCAAAGTACTGAAATTTTTCATGAATTTTCAGTAAAAAGAGGCTAATCCAGGGGCGGAACCAGCCTTAATTTTCAGGGGGGGCCAAACTTATAAGTAAAAGTATAGAGATTTCACAGATATGCCGGGGTCCAAGGGGGCAGCGCCCCCGGAACAAATTTTGGTTGTAAGGATATTTTTGGATTCTCTTTACTATTTCTCTTTGTATTTGATTCATCGTTCCCTAATAATTACACCTCTACATAACGTATTTAATTATGCATGGGGCAATTGCCTAAAGATTATAATATTTTAAAATTTTTAGGGGGGGCAATTGCCTAAAAACCCTTGTAATAAGTACTAAAAAATAGATAGCGGGGCATAAATTACCTAAAAAATCCTATAATAAATTTTTTTAAAATTTTTTGAGGGGGGGCAATTGCCCCCCCCCCCCAAGGCTCTTAGTAGATCCTCCCTTGGGCTAATCCATGAAATCCTCTAACTTCACCAATATTTTTCGGAGTCAACCAACTTTGGATTGCTTCAATTTTAATGGGGTCCACTTTAATACCATTAGCAAAGACAATATATCAAAGGAAAGTCAAACTTCGGGTACAGTAGTGAGATAAGTGGGGTAAGTTTGCTCCGGGTACAAGATCAATATGGTGTTGGATATCTCTTAGAGGAGGCAAGGAAGCAAGTAAATCTTCAGGAGTTATGTCTTCATATTCATTGATCAGTGGTTGAATTATTTCAAAAATGTTTTTGTTTACATTAGTCTCTTTTCCTACCAAAAGATAGATCACATCAGAGTTTTTGAGTTCATTGGTAGTGAGAAACAGTTCAGGAGTGGGTGAATTTGAGGTTGTTTGGACAGTTTTCATGGAAGGATCAGAAATATTCTTTTGGGGGTACAGGGTGAACTCTTTGTTGCCTTGGGTCAAGGTGTAAGTGTTTTTCTAACCATTGTGAATGATTTTATGATCATATTGCCAAGGTCGACCTAGTAGAATATGACAGATTTCGAGTGTCATGATGTGAAATAATACTTAGTCTTTGTAAAATTTTCTGATTGAGAGGTTGACAAGGCATTGTTGGGTGATTGGTACATCTCCTCATTCCTTAAACCATGATATCTAGTAAGGCTTAGCAAAGGATTTTGATTTTAATTTCAGCTTATCCACTATGAGTTGTGACACAAAATTTTCTAAGCTACCACTATCAATCATGAGGGTACATAATTTTCCTCCTACAGTACATGCGATTCAAAAAAATATTTCGTCTAAGCCATTTGTCTCCAGTATCTGATTTGATGGTCAAAGACCCTACGGATAACTAAATAATGATCTCATTGGTCACCTTCAACATTAATTGATTCCAACTCTCCATCATTTTCTTCTTCAAACTCATCCTCTTCTAAATTTTCATGAATACCCTCTTGTTCAATGTAGTTGGTTCTAAGTGAGTTGTTTTTCCTACAAGCTGCTGAAAGATGACCATACAAGCCACACTTATAACAGGGTCCAATTGGTTTTAGTCCAATCACTCCTTTTCCTTTCTTTTTTTTAATCTCCTTTTTCATTAACTTAAGTTTCATTAGGTTTTGATCGAAGATTTGGATTTAAAGAAGTTGGCCGTATGATAGCTTGTGAAGTTTGAGCTTTACTTCTCGGAGATTGCTTAGATTTGGTTGAATCAAATTTTTTATTGTTGTTTCTCAATTTTCAATGCCACGCGATAGGCCTCATCGAGTTTGATTATGTGATGAAGATTTAGTTAATATTGAATTGACCACTTTAGTCCGTTGATGTAGTGAGTTATAGTTTGTTCCTCAATTTCATTTAGATCATTTATGGATTGCAGTTTTTAAAAGTCTTCAGTGTATTCTTCTATGGATTGAGTTCCTTGACAAATGTTATTGTATTCTTGGAATAAGGTTCGAGAATGATTAGAAGGAAAAAAAATTTCCCGCATTTTCTATTTCATTCTACCTCAGGTTTGAATTTTCTCTTTGCCTCTCCTTACTCTATTATTCTGAAGATTTTTCCACCAAGTTAACATATGACCAATTAGTTTTAAGCTAGCAAACCTAACTTTTTTATTTTTAGATATTTCTTTCTATTCAAAAAATTGATCCATTTTTTCTACTCATTCAAGGAATTGTTCAGGTTGTAGTTTACTTTCAAATTCGTTAACATTGATTTTAATCCCGTAATCCCATCGTCTATTATTTCTATTTTAGTTTTGTGGTGCTTCATCTTCAATTTTGATTTTTTAGTAATTAGCATTGTTTGGATTTAGTGCAGCCAGGGTATTAACCATTGTTTCCATTTGTTGTTGTAGGTTAGTCATTTGTTGCTGAATCATTTGTTGTCAATCCGCTTGTTGATTGTATTGGTTATTCTTTTTTTTTCTTAAGAGAAAGGAAGATTTGTCCAACAACCTAAGGCTCTGATACCAAATTGATGCAATCTAAATTCTTAAATCAAGTAGGAGAATACTAGGTATGCAAATGAAATACTTCCTTTCAATAACACATAAACAAACACCAAATGATGGAAACTTAGCATGAAACACAAGTGGAAAAATGATTAGGAAGTCGTGAGAAAGTAAAAAAATAAAAATAAAAAAACAAAACTCATAAAATATATTGCCCTCAAAATAACCACAAGTGGTCACCTCACATGCAAATCATAAAATAGGGCAAGGTGCTCAAGGGAAGGACAAACCAATGATCCACCATTGAAATTAAGATCCAGCACAAGTCGGCGCTCCTCTGGAAAATATCAATTGAACAGGGCGAACACCACCTTAAAACTCATAATGTTAGAGAAGAAGATACAAGTGGAAGGGAAACTGTGGAGGGAAGAAGTAGAAAAAATACCGAGAAGAAGAAAAAGGGATTAGGAAGAAGATAACTCTCTCAAGCTAAGAAGAAACCCTCATGTTCAAATTTTTTTCTCTTCCCAAAACTCCTCCACAATAAAATTCAGCCACTATATAGAAAAAAGAAGAGGAAAAAGCATTTAATTGCTCACATAAATGTGCCCCCAAAATAGCCAATAAAAATCACCCAAATCAACCGACAAGAGAAGCCAAAGCATTCTGCATATGAAGATAGCAAGTGGAAAACCGAGCAGCCAGCAGCAAAGAAACCGAGTGGACAGCAACAGGAAAACCGCACAGCCAGCAGGGAAAAAACCCAAGCAGCCATCAATCTATGGGAAGGAATGGGCCAAGCCCAATAAGGAAAAGAAACAACCCACAAATAATCACCCAACCAGCCACTAAGGAACAAGATCGACACAAGTGGAAAGACAATAGTGTGAACCAACCTGAGAGCACCGAACCCAGCATGATCATGGGTTGTTTTCCATCATATGGCATTAAAACTATAATATAAAATATAGCGTTCAATAAAAATTAAAATACATAAAATGTAAATTCATGACTACATCAAGCATGAATTAATTAATGAGACTTATTGCAAATGCAATGTATGAATAGATGAGAAGGATATATCATTTTTTACTAACATCTGAAATTGTTCTATGTCTAGTTCTTTTTCATCTTTCTCTGCATCCCATTCTTCACTCGGTTTAGTTAGAGTTTTACAAGATTTGTAATCAATCATTTTTATTTCAGTTAGTGTGTCCATGACTTTTTTTTTTTTTTTGAGAAGAGAATATTTCTTGATATGATTGTATAACTTCTATTTCCAACAAGTATTTGAGTTAGCCCAATTCTTTGACCTCAAATTCTTCAAAGAGCTTTTTCCTTAAAAACTTCCTTTTTTTTCTATTGGCATCACCTATGACAATTATATCGTAACATATATAATGAGAATTAAGATACCATTAATGGAGTGTTTTATAAAGAGAGTAAGATCTCCTTGGCATTGTTTGTATCTAGTCTCATTTATGGTTCTTATGAATCTGCCAAATTATGCTCTCGAAGACTATTTAAGGACAGTCTATTTTTTTAATTTGCATGTTGTGTTCCTTGTGAAATGGCTATCAAATCCAAGTGATAGATTTTTTTAAATTCTTCAACATCGTCATATAAGAAAGCATTCTTTATATCATACTATTGCATGGACCATCCACGATTGACTGAAAGAGAAATTAAGATAAGTATTGTATTCATTTTTGCAACATGAACAAAATTTTTTTGATGGTCAATTACAAATGATTGAGTTTATCCTTAAGCTACCATTTTTGTTTTATACAATTTCAAACTTACCTCTGCTTTATATTTTACAAAAAAAATTATTTATAGCCTACAGTTTTCTTCCCTTTTGAAAGTTCAACAATCTCTCAAATGTTTCCAGATAATTCATTTCTTCTCTCATAACATCCTTCAAATTATTATTCTCAAATGTCTCAAATAGAATTTGTTGTATTGTAATGAAATTAGAGCTGATAAAGAAATATTTTATAGTTAGGAAAATTTTTGAAAAAACATGTATTGGGAGAGGATACATATGAGAATGTGTTGTGATAGATAGATCATTATTATCCGATGAAGGTTCTAACTCTTGAGCTTTCTGGAGATTTTTGTCGAGCTTATTCCTTCTTAATATAGACTTGAAGGGCATAATGTCTGAATTTTTTGGAGCTTGCTTTGTCGGAATGTGACGATGAAAGATGAAGGTTTCATTAAATTTATCTTTTAATTGAAAGTTCTCTCCATGAATATTAGTTTGATTGACAAGACTTTGCTTTTTATCAAATTTATCTTTTGAAGTACAAAATGTTTTGATGATAGGATAGCAACACTTATACCCTTTTTTATTGGAGAAATATTTAATAAAGACACATTTGAGAGTTCTAGGATCAAGTTTACTCGTCTTATTTTTATATGTGGACATTGACAATGCACCCAAAGATTTTTGGAGAAACTTTTGAGAGAAATTTATTTGTGGGTAAGAATTCAGCTAGATAAATTATAAAACTTTTGAAGCTAATCACTTTTGAAGGTATTCGATTAATTAAGCATATGGCGGATAAGATTATTTCTCCTAAATCATTCTTACATTGCTTCTGGAAGATAAGTGTCACAGTGACTTCCATATGATGGCGGTCTTTTTCTTTATGCCACTCCACTTTGTTGCATTGTCAAGACAAGGAGATTGGTGGATGATACAGTCATTTAAAAAGAAAAATGATAATGTGTAGTTAAAATAATCATGAGCATTATAAATCCAAAATATATTGATATTAGCATAAAATTGTTTTTATATCATGACAGTAAAAATGGGGAGAACATTGTCACATTAATATTTTATTTACAAGATATGCCTATATCATCTGAATACAATCATCAACGAAAGTGACCAATCATATAGCTTTAAAAATGACAAATTTTGGAAGGTTTCCAAATATCAAAGTCAACAATTACAAAATGAGTAGATGATCTAAAATCACTTTTAGGAAAAATAATATAATGAGGTTTTAGCAATTTTACAAGTATTACAATAAAAATTTTCATGTTTACATTCAAAAAAAAAGGATAGAAACATACGTTAGGAGATTTTGAAAGAGGGATTCTCTAACCTATAATGATGTTCCCAAAGCTTCTAGACTGAGGGTGAAATTGAAAGAACATGACAAGTGGTTTTCATCTTCAATAAAATATAACACATCCTAAAATACACAATAATTAACAAAAAAAAACCTTACATTTATGATCTTTAATGATTTTATGGATTAATAGAAGATTTATTGCTAGAAAAAAAAATATGCAGTACATTATTGAAGATAAATGTGAAGAAAATTGAAATATTTCCTTAATCTATAATAGTTGTTAAAGAGCCATCAATCACTTTTTTTTTTTTCATAGGTAAATTTTGTAGGTTCAAAAAGGTGGCAATGTTGGTTATTTGATTAGTGGCTCCTGAATCTAAGATTCACGTGTGAGGGGAGTTATTTAAGGCTTACATTTTAAACTAAAGAGCATGATCCGAATAATTTTTAAAAGAGTTGAAAAAGTTTTTGAGTTTGTCAATTTCTCCTTAATTAAGACCTTCTGATTCAATAAGACAATTTTGGTGAACTTAATTTCCACTATAGCCTGGAGGTGAACACTAACATTACTCTGATACCATGTAAAAAAGTAAAGTGGAAAAATAAAAAAGCATACTTTGAATTTATATATATATATATATATATATAGACTTCTCCAAAAACTTTATAATGAAAATAAATCAAAATTATTTTAAAAAAAGTAAACAAAAGACCCAAGAGGGCCCAACAGTAAGAAGAGGAAGAGGAGGTCCACGGATTATAATCTAAGAGCCATAAAAGAATTGATCCAACAATTAGAACCTTTACCCTGTGTACTCAAAGATCCCTATCAAGATTGATAAACTTATAGGTCCCATGATCATTCAACACTCTACATATCTTCTACTGAAAATTATGTAATTGAAATAGTTAACAGAAAATTATGTAAATATTTCATGCATATTCAAATGTGATATAAAAATACTGAAGTACTTTTGATGGATACATTATAACTAATTCTTAGAGGAGTCAATGAAAGAAACTTAAAATTTATATTTATTAGAATCCATAAAATTTTCTTCTGATAACTGACAACCCTTAAAAAAATGACATGTTTACCATATGGACGAACCTCTTTGAAGAAAAATAATCTAAATGAATTAAAGATTAGTCCATAAATTAGGCACTTTTTGTGCAACTAGATAAATGGAGTTTTGAATTTCATATTTCTCATGAAGATTATCATGAATAAGTTATCTGATATATTGACACAATTTTAATTTCTCCATAAAATTCTTTTATAAATTTATAAACAAAGAACCAAAAGAAAAAAAGATATCAGTTGATTGTTTAATATAGAGACAGTTTCAATAGATACTTCATCACAAGTTCACAAACAATCTCAAGCCAAAATTATATTTCAAATTCATATATTGACCATTATTTTCAAAGCACAATGCAACGTGCAAGGGATCCTTTTTGCATTAACATGAAAAAAGCGAAGCAGAGCAATGCTTTTATAAAAATCCATGTGCTCTATAGGCACCTGATTAATATTTTCTTCCAAAAATCAAGTGAATTTACCTTTTAATTTTGATATAATGTGATTATGTTTTTACATATTGCATTTTTTTATTTATGCAAACATATCAAAATTCAATAAGAATAAATTTAATTACTACTATATAATAAGTGTTGAGATTGATAGCATCATTTTATACAAACATATATACTATTATATGTAAAAGTATATATATATATATATATATATATATATATATATATATATATATATATATATATATATATATATATATAATTCCATCTTTGATTATTTCCTCGGCCACAAGCCACCTCCTATGCCTCCATCAAACACATAGTTGGCCTTATCACAATGGCTTGTCTCTGATCTTCCTTGCTGACTGTTTTTAGCCTCGAAACTTCATCAATTACTCATATCATCATAAGCCACCTTCAATTAGCCCAAACTATTGCATGCTTCTTAATTTGAAACGCCAAGGACTAAAAAACAGTCATCAGTATGATATCCAAATAATGCCCATTGTCAATAGATCTTTGAAATCATCTCAAAGACTTCAACTCTTTCGGCAACATCGCTTTACTACTTGAGCATTTATATGTTGGAGTCCTTAGGTCCCTTCTCATTAGACGTGGACAATACCACTTTCCTTAGACTGCCTTCTCCCATTCCTTCTATTGATTAACATGCTCCATAGTTTTGAGATATATGGTTGGATTCCAACAGAGAATTCTAAAGAGAGGCCAATATAGAGAAATAATTTCATGATATGAAGCATCACGTTTAGAGTGGAGGACCACGAAGTAGGATGTAAATGATCCAAACATAATCCAATGATAAAAATTATGTGTTCAAAATGAATGGTTGAGATTTTTACAAGGCAAAGTTTTAATCCACTTCTAAATAATAATATAGACTAAAACGCTCATAACTTGTATACTATGTATATACATACTATGCGCATATAATATCAATTTATTAAACATTACTAAAGCAAAAGGATATGGGCTCAAAGCTGATCCTTGTTGTAGTCCAACTAAAATAGGAAAATACTTGGTCAATCCACCTTGTGTTTTAACACAAGTAACAGCTCTTGTATTCATATCCTTAAAGACTTAAATATTAGCATGATTAACTCATTTCTTTTCTAGAAATCTCTAGAGCACTTCTCTTGGAACCTTATCATATGCTTTTTCTAAATCAATAAATATTGAATTTAGATCCTCCTTACTCTCTCAATATTCTCCAGGAAATCTCTCATCAAATGTATAGCTTCCATAGTAGACCTACTCAGAATGAATCTAAACTGATTTTGAGATATATTATTACCACGTCATAACCTATGCTCAATTGCTCTCTCCCATAATTTTAATGCATAACACACAAACTTAATTCCTATAATTCCCAAACTCTTGTGCATCACCTTTATTTTTAAAATAGGAATTAACATGCTCCTTCTCCACTCATCTAGCATCTTTTTAATCTTCAAAATAATATTCAAAAATTTTAGTAAGCCAAGCAACTCATTGATCTCTTAAGCATTTTCATGCCTCTATTGGAATATTACCCCACATAGTAGGATAAAGGCTTGATGTTGTTGTTGTAGTAGTATTGGAATATTATCAATTCCCATTATTTTTTCACACTTCATTTTCTTTAAAACCTCTTCAACTTAGGTTTTACTAATACAATGATAAAAATGAAAATCTCTATTTTCATTTAGGATGCTAAGATCACTAAAGTCAATCGTATTCTCACAATCTTCATTGAAAAACTTATCGTATTCATCAACGGAGTTATATATGATGTGTACAATTTCACATCCATATATGGATTTGATTTCTATTATGAGCTAAAGTTCATATATGATTTCAAGATTATATCGTCTTTCACACTTTAATTAGATCTCTTGATCAAGCATATCTTCTAGTTCATGAAGATGATCTAATGTAAGATTCATTTTCAAGAACTTCTTTTTAGATTCAAATTGGAACTGCAAAAAGTATTATGCATCTAATGCCTCCTCTAAAGAATATTCCAGATCCATTATTTCTTCAATTGAATCAACTTCAATCATACATAATTCTTCCATTAGTGTATTTTCCATAGTGTATTTTCCATAAAGTTTTGATGATACCTTGTTGAGTTTTCCTTAGGAATCGACATAAGTGCAACAGTCCTAATAGGAGAATAGTTGCAAATATTTCTAAATATCTAAAGCATGCATAAAGCCTCATGCAATGTTTTGATGAATTATAGTTGGGTTCCTCCCTAATTCCTATCTTAAAACATTTTGTTAAATAACTAGTGGCGACAAAATAATCTACATGCAACTAATGCATAGCTTCAAGACCTATAATTCTTGCATAATACTCAAATAACCCATACTAATCTTACTTATAATTTTTAAATTGATGATATAGTTGATTCATATATTCATAAAATGACAAATATTGTTCTTCAAGTCCATGTTTCATATCAACCCATGATGACATAATAACAATACTTCTTCATAATATTTAATCTTGTCCCATTATTTTGATTTGGCACATTCAATACTTTGAAAATCAAACATATTCTATTTTTCAAAGCTATAATCAAAATCATTGATCCACCCTAAAATTTTCTAAGATGAAACCCCCCATCAAATATAAAAATGCAATTTTAAACTTCATGATAGTTACTTTGTTGAGTAACTATAATTATACTATCATGATTAAATTTCATCATTTATTCTTTTTTATTGACATGATTAATATGCCCTACATTTAAGGTAACATGATAAAACCATCATAAGTTCCAATAACAATTTGATATATAACAATTTTGGGCAAGGATTTCCTAAAGCAACTAGTACAATATAATGTAAAAAACCACACGAAGAAACTTAATGATTCACACATTACAAACCACTGAAGGCATAAAAACTAACTTGCTATAAATGCAAATTAATAAATACAAGAACTGAAACCTAAATGAAAATTTATCAATCAAATATTTCAAAGAAATCAACAAGAAATTCAAACTACTTAGAATCAATGAGCAATTAAAATTTAATAGCTACACTTAAATTCATTGGGTCTAATTTGAATAAAATTAGAAACATTAGCAAGTAATAATTATGTTCAAGAAATTGATTAAGGTAAGAAGTTACCAAAGTAAAAAGGAGAGGACTTTCCCTATAATTAGGTAGTTGCACCACTTGCATCACGCTCAAAAAAATGACATCCAACTTGCACACACAAAATTAAAAAATGAAAGAAGAAATTTACTTCAATTAAATACGATAAAGTACATCTATACAACAACAACAACAACAACATCAAGCCTTTATCCCACTACGTGGGGTCGACTACATGAATCCTTTTTCTCCATTGTGTCCTGTTAAAAGTCAAATTCTCGTTTAAATCTAATAAAGAAAGATCATTTTTAATATTTTCTAACCAAGTCTTTTTAGGTCTACCTCTACCTTTCTTAACATAAGTCAAATCTAAGACCTCTACTTTCCTAACCGGGTCATCGGGAGGCCGCCGTTTTACGTGACCAAACCATCTAAGGCGACTCTCTCTAATCTTATCTTCCACTGGAGCTACTCCAACCTTTTCACGAATATGCTCATTTCGTATCCTATCTCTAAGGGTAAAGCCACTCATCCACCTGAGCATCCTCATCTCTGCAACACTTAACTTAGAATTATGCTTCTCTTTTAATGGCCAACATTCGGCACCATAAAGCATTGCAGGTCTCACCACCATCTTATAGAATTTTCCCTTAAGTTTGAGAGGTACTTTTCTATCACACAATAAGCCTGATGCATTCCTCCACTTCAACCATCCAACTTGGATTCTGCTGATAATATCCCCATCTATATCACCATCACTCTGAACAATAGATCCAAGATATCTAAAACGTGTACTCTTATTAATGACTTGATCGGCCAAAGTCACAATGCCCTCACTAGGTCTATTATTACTAAAATTACACTCCATATATTCCGTTTTAGATCTACTCAAGCGAAAACCTTTAGACTCTAAAGTTGACCTCCACAATTCTAGTTTACCTTCAACTCCCTCTCTAGTCTTATCAACAAGAAGAATATCATCAGCAAAAAGCATACACCAAGGTACATCCTCTTGCAAATGTCTAGTGAGAACATCCATGACTAAAGCAAAAAGATATGGGCTTAAGGCTGATCCTTGATGTAATCCAACCGAAATAGGGAAATACTTGGTCAAACCACCTTGTGTTTGAACACAAGTAATAGCTCCTGCATACATATCTTTAATGATTTGAATATAAGCGTTATTAACTCTTTTCTTTTCAAGAACTCTCCATAGCACTTCTCTTGGAACTTTATCATATGCTTTTTCTAAATCAATAAATATCATATGTAAATCCTCCTTATTCTCTCTATATTTCTCCATCAAACCTCTTAATAAATGTATGGCTTCCATAGTAGACCTACCCGGCATGAATCCAAATTGATTTTGAGAAACATTAGTATCATGCCGCAACCTATGCTCCATAACTCGTTCCCATAGTTTTAAAGTATGACACATTAACTTAATTCCTCTATAATTCGCACACTCTTGTGCATCACCTTTATTCTTAAAAATAGGGATTAACACACTCATTCTCCACTCATCTGGCATCTTTTTAGTCTTCAAAACAGTATTAAAAAGTTTAGTAAGCCAAGAAATTCCTTCATCTCCTAAGCATTTCCACACCTCTATTGGAATATCATCAGGTCCAACAGCTTTTCCACCCTTCATTTTCTTCAAAGCCTCTCTAACTTCGGTTTTACTAATACGCCGATAAAAACATAAATCTTTATTTTCATTTAGGGTGCTAAGATCACTACAGTCAATTTTATTTTCACATTCTTCATTAAAAAGTTTAGCAAAATATCACATCCACCTTTGTTGAATATCATCTTCTAAAAAAAGTACTTTTTGATCTTCATCCTTAATACACTTCACTTGAACTAAATCCTTACTACTCCTATCTCTTTGTTTGGCTAGCTTATATATATATCTTTCTCCCTCCTTAGTATCTAATCTATTATATAAATCACTAAAAGCTAAACTCTTTGCATCGCATATTGCTTTCTTAGATTCCTTACGTGCCTCTTTATATATTTTCCAATTATCAGAATTTTTACAATTAAACCAATTTTTATAACAAATCTTCTTATTTTTAATCTTTTCTTGCACATTTGGATTCCACCACCAACTATTTTTACTATTAGGAGCTTTTCCTTTTGAAACTCCAAGCACATCTTTTGCAATATTCTTAATATAACTAGCCACTTTTTCCCACATAACATTAGCATCCTCATGCACAGACAAAATCTTAAGATCTAAAATCTTACTCTCAAAAATATTTTTGTTAATATTCTTTAAATGCCCCCATCTAATCCTAGGAAATCGTTTTACTTTATTTTTTATTTTCTTCCCCATTATCTTCAAGTCCAAAACTAATAAACGATGTTGGGTACATAAGTTTTCACTCGGAATAACTTTACAATCTTTGCAATCTAAACGATCTAATTTTCTTATAAGAAAATAATCAATCTGAGTTGTATTATATCCATTTTTATAAGTAATGAGATGCTCATTCCTTTTCTTAAATAAGGTATTAGCAATTAAAAAATCATAAGCTAAACAAAAATCTAAAATAGACTTACCACCTTCATTTGTCGTTCCAAAACCATGGCCACCATGAATGCTTTTAAAATCATCTACCTCTCTACCAACATGTCCATTTAAATCTCCTCCAATAAAAACTCTTTCTTCAAGAGGTATCTTTTGTATTAATTCTTCTAAGTCATTCCAAAATTTTAATTTTGAATCCATATCCAAACCCACTTGAGGAGCATAAGCACTTATAATGTTAACAACTTTAGCATCCACAACAATCTTTAAAGCTATAATTCTATCTCCAATTCTATTAATATTTATAACATTATCCTTCAAACTCTTATCTAAAATCACGCCTACACCATTTCTAGTACGACTCCTACCCGAATACTAAAGTTTAAGTCCTAAACTATCAATCTCCTTAGCCTTCTCTCCAACCCATTTAGTTTCTTGAATGCACAGAATATTTATCTTCCTATGAATCATAACATCTATTAATTCCATTAATTTTCCTGTAAGGGAACATATATTCCAAGTTCCTATCCTAATTTTAGTTTCATGGACTAGCTTCTTTGCCCACATCCGTCCTTGATGTGGGAACCCTTGCCTATTTAACACTGCACCCGGGCGGCGGTGCAGCGGCCCTTGCACACTTGTCGCTGTATTCAGGCCATACAACGCGTCGCTTCCAGGGGACGCCCTAGCATTAACACAATTTCTTAAAGGATTCATGTCATTATTATTCGACAAGTTTTACGCTGGCTGTCGACTACCTAACGCAACCCTCCACTTTTCTCATCCAGGACTTGGGACCTGGCAACGGCAGTGTTACGATAAAGTACATCTATCAGAACATATATTTATAAACTCCTCATCCATAAGTTAGTGGATATGATTGGTACAAGATTAGCTCAACCTAATTCAACATATCCATTAAGTTCACATTTAAACCCTTATCAAAGATCAAAACTTTAAAACAAACGCATAAAGCAATCCCTCACAACACATGAAAAACCAATGAAACAGAAATTTCCAAGGTAGCAGTAGCCGACTGTAACAATGAAAACAAAATCCACCGCTTTTATCCAATGCACGCCCTTGAGATTCGTAACAACAATGCATCAAAATCAACACCCGCAATAAATAAAACCATATATAGTCTCGCAAAAAAGGAACAAGTAGCAGCATTGTTAACTCCAAATCTCTGCAATAGACGCACATAAAGCAATATTGATAAGGTCTCAAAAAAGTACAACGCCGCTAGATAACAAGAGAAGCGAGTATGGTTGTGGGCAAAACAAGCAAAATGATCATAAAGAGATCAAGTGCACAGGCATAACAGAAAAAATAAAAGCAAAATAGAAGTTGTACTTGACAAGAAGCATGCACCGATATTGTGCATTGAACACATTTTGTGGGGAAGCTATTGCAACAATCAACACATGTAGACGACACGGACGAGTAGAAGGTCTATATGCATATGTTGTTGTTGGAGCTAGCTGCAAGTGAAAAAAGCATAGAGAAAGCACGTGTGATTATGTGATGCAACCAAGGCAAAAAAGCAGAAACAGAAGCAACAATGTAGCATGAACGCGAGAATGTGGCATTAGCGATTGTAGGATTAAGAAGGCAGAATTGAGTTACGACATAGGTGCCGCAACGATTTAAAAGCAAAGTTTTAGGCTCTAACACCAAAAAGTGTAGAGTAAGCATGACAAAGAGAAAGAGGAATTGAAGTCCAGCAATTAAGAGAGAGAAAGGAACAAGAATAGAGAGAATCTTTCAATGTCATCAATCATTCAATGATAATCCAAATACTAAAACTCCTATTTATAAAAATAGAATCACAAAATAAAATCAAATCAAAATGAATACAGATCTAAACTATCTATCTATCTATCTATATATATATATATATATATATATATAACTCCTAATAATCCTATCATTTAATTAAAAATAAATATAATCTTAATAATTAATGAAAACTTAAATAAATAATAAAATATTCCAAAATACTAAAAATGCTATAAATCATTTTCTCTGCAGCGAGGCCTCTTCCTAATCAAACCTTCACTCAAAATCCTACCCCTCGCTACAAGTTTTTCTTTACATGCATAAACGATTAGACCAACGGCACACATGAACAACAATATAAGGTGAATGCAAATCCCAGTATTTTTGCAGTTAAAGTAGACCGTTAAATTTGGGTGCAGTTTTATCATTGTTTTTCTTAATCCGCAACTTCATTGCTTATATTAAATTGAGCTATTTATCTCAATGCCACAATTGAGAAAAAGGATTCATGTAGCCGACCCCACGTAGTGGGATAAAGGCTTGATGTTGTTGTATCTCAATGTCACAATTTGTGCATTTTCTTTGTAAAGTTGGGTACCGCTCAATGAATTTGCCAAATACAAACATCATTCAAGAATTAGCAAAATATCCTATTTATAAACTTCTTACATAATGGTATCGATCTTTACTACATTTCAATTCTAAACAAGAAGCCATTGAGAAGAAGTATCACAAATGGAGTTTACTAAAACATCACATGGCATGGTCATAATTTTATTTAAACTATTATTTTGCCTAGTAAACATGTAACTTCAGAAACTCTATGGCAGAATAGCAATCAAAGAGTTAACCAAAGAAATTAAAAAATTGCTAATCAACCAAAGACTTAGCGCTACAAGCTTACTTTAAAGTGGATACCCATGCTCGCGCAGCACCAGGAGTTTCTGCACAAAGGAAGTATTCCTTTTTCTGTGGGGTACCGATATCTTATGAATCAATTAAGTTTTGGGAAACAATGGTTACAGCAACATGACATATATAGCAAAAGACAAGTGTTACGAAATAATTCATGACAAGAAGGTAGTTTTGGGATACAGAAGCAACAGCCATCATATTTTGGCAGTCCACTGCAGTACCAAGGAGAGAATAGTCCAGTAAGCAACTACTTTTCAGCTCGAAAGTAAATAAAAAGAAAAAGGGCATGTAAATGTCGATAAGAGTCTAACTGGAAGTTCACAGGAGAGAGAGTAATGGTGCTTCCTGAATCAAAAAGAATTGTTCCCTTAACAATGGGTTCATTCCTCCGTATCCTGCAGGCCAGCTGGTTAATTACCACGTAAACAGTAGAATATTGAAGTAGAAGCTTTCAAGAAATTGCAAAAATACTCTACTTGTACTCCATTTTTCCAGTCGTAGGGTCAAGGATCAACCATCTCTCATTCCATTTCCTCAGCTGCATGAAACGGAAGGAACATAAAGTTATTACTGCTTATAGCAAATAATAATAATAATAACAGATTCCATAGATAGCACAAAACCACTAGATGCACACCAAAAGCAATTATGTTAGCGAGTGTTAAAAAGTGAATCTTGAGAAAATACATTTCGTTACAGATCAATATTGTGTATGAAATATTTTCAAGAGATCATCATCATCATCTTCGTCAGGCTTGTCAAACTATTTTGGACGGGTTCAATTTTTCCAGGACAAATACCACAAAAGCATTTGAAGTCGTAACTAAGACTAATCAGCAATCAATAATTGCAACAAAATGCCAATTGTAAATTCAATCACAATTAGACGAGCATATTTTTTAAAAAACTACTATTTTTTTACGAAACCACAATTAGGTAGGTCATGTCATATGGATCCATGCACCAGACCAAAAAAAAAACCTTGTGCAAAATAAAAAATGTTAAGATGGATGTGTGGAAAAATTAAAAAGGATAAATTATTGAATGCTTACATTTCTAGAGATCCATCTACAAACTTTGGAATATTGACAAGCAAAACTCATATGAGAATGCATCAAATGCTAAAAACTAGTAAGAAATGTTAAAAAACTTAGCCCTAAGGGCCAAACTACAACTAGACAAGATGAAATGCGAGTCAGCCCAAAATAACAGATTATATACTCATATACAAAAATTATAGAAGAAGAAATAAATTTCCAATTTGGTTTAGCAACTAAAAAACATAATCAAATATTATAGTGACATTTTGCTACCTCAAAACTCTGGTTGTAAGGAAAACTTGAGTCAATAAAGTTAGAGACCTTAAATCATTAGTTAGCCAATTAACATCCACAGGAAAGAGAGTCGAAGATAGGATGATGTACTAAAAACCTTCTACGTATCTTAGCTATCCACATAATAAATAACTTTCGGGTTTTGAATTAAAATGCAAGTATTAATGCTAAATGACAAGTAGTGATCTTGTCAGTTTAAGTGAAATGTCATATTGCCATTTTCAATAAAATCCAGCATAATAAACTGACTAAAAGAAGAATGGAACAAGATGCCTTCTAATTAGATCATGATCCTTCCCACATTAATTGTAGCAAGAAAGCTACAGAAGTTTGGCTTGATGGTGAAAGAATTTCACAAATCCATATGCATAATATTAAGGCACAATGAAAGAGAATCATGCTCCTCTTTTAAACCCTCACTCTCTATACTAAGGAGGTTAGATTTCAAAATCCTCTACTCACCAATTTTTGGCTCTAAGAAATGGAATGCATAAAAAATTTTAACCAAATTCAAAAAAAAGAATACGAAAGATTACCTAATATAATAGTTTAATAATCTATATTTGTATTACTATTTTGCAAAGAAAGAAAAAAGAAGTAAACACCTTAAACCCATCCAACCAACAACAGAGTAATCCGGGATTCAATTTTTTTTTTTTTCCCCCTTTCAAAAATTTAGATTTTTTTAATAGAACTAAACTATCGAACGACATATTCAGTGAGGAGAAAATTGAGTATAGAAAAAGATAAAAATCTCCCTCTTCTTTAAACTCCAAAACTCCTCACTCACATCCACCCTCATGAAACTCCACGAAATCTCCACTGGTAATAGTGGTGGCAAGCTCCCAAACTCATACTTGGCATATCTATTGTTACGCACAGAATAATAAACTCCCTCTAGAATCCCCTTACCCTCTTAGAAGCAATGATCTTGGTCAATCTATCTTCTCCATGGAATTGCATCTCTTCATCGATATTGGTACCTCCACCACTCCTTTATGGCATTCTTCCATCATTGTCTTTCTCTGATTCCCTGAAGAAGAAGATAAAGTGCGGGGTGAAGGAAGAGAGTGGATATTAGGCCACTTCCTTTCTTTTAATCCAATACTACATTTTATGATGCATATGCAATATTTTCATAGTAAACCCTACCTCCTCACAAAATAAGCATTTCATTTTATTTAATTGATAAAGTGAGGCGTATTTTGGATTATTTGATTATTTCTCAACTTATCAATAAACAAGAATCTTTTAATTGAATTAGGTCACCACTGCAATGGCGGCACCTTAGTTAATGTCATTGTTTCATTAGTTATGGCTAATTGTCTTACTCCAAACATCGCTACCAAGTTATCGTTGTGCTCATATCATCAAAAACAAGCAACGCCATAGCTACTTCATTATTTCAATAAATGCAGCTCACATTGGTGTTCCCCTTGCTCCATTGTACCCGCTCACATTGTTGGGACCTTTCTAGCTCCAAAAGTTGTGATCACAAATTTATAGTCATCCAAGCTCACGTCACTGGCATATTTCATAACTGTTACTATTTAAATTTTTTATTACATATATATTGATTTAGTTGCGACTTCATAATTTTTCAATTCTTGGATGACAGGCTCAGAATCCCACTTCAATTTGCTTTGGAGCAGGTTGGGAAAGGGTTTTTAATAACTGATTTGAACTCCTCATGGAAATTATTAGGTCTTATTATTGTGTGGCTTTAATGTCAGTTGGAGAAAAGAAGAGTGATATTTTAAGTAATCCTAATCTATAAGCCCTCTCTGAAATATTCGCCCATGAAGTAATAAGCATGAAAGGTTTTAAAACCTTATCTATCAATTTTCTTCTATAAAAATAGCTCCATATCAGATAAATTCTAATCTAAATAAAATTGAAATAACAGAGTGATGTAATATAAGCAATGTTTGGGTTCATCCCTTGTAAGACTGAGCTTCTCCCTAATTATTTTCTTTGCAACATGAGCAATGCTTGGGTTCATCCCTTGCAAGACTAAGCTTCACTCCCCCCCCCCCCCCCCCCTCCTCTTCTTTTGCAACATGCATCCCATTTCATTTCAACGGTGAAGTAGTGAAAAATTACAACTAGGGGTATGAACTAGTCAAGTCGAGCTCAAGTCACAGCAAATTCGAGTTCAGCTTGTCGGTCAAAAAATCAACTCGAACTACCTCGTCCTTCAACTCCCCGGCTCAAGAGCTCGACTTAAGCTTGGTGGGAGTTCTCTTGAAAAGCATGATGGGCAAACCGGAGAAATCACTAAGAGAGCTCAGACGAAGTCTCAGCTGCCCGTTGGAGAAGAAGCGCCAAAGAAGAAAATGCTTTCTTTTTTTTTTCTTTTTCCTTTTTTTTGAGAAGAAACAACAACTGAAGCAGTGCAAACAAGAAGACTTTTTTGGGGGGAAAAGTAGCAGTAGCATATGCATTAATGGCATTAAATGTAATAAGCTTTTTCAGTAAACTTTTTTCTTTATACTACAACTTTTTGCAGGTTTTTTAAATGCAGATGAAGTGAATTTACTTCAAAATAATATAAATTAACAAATAAGATGATTTTTTTGCCCCTAAATATTTACCTAATCAAGCAAGCTCACGAACCAATAAGATAAGTCTCATCAAACTCAAACTCGAGCCCGTTAAATATGCGAGCTCGAGATTGAGCTCAAGCTCGACCTCGAGATTGAGCTCAAGCTCAAGCTACAGGCTCAATAAGCTCGACTAGCAAACTCGTTGGCGATGAAGCATCATAAACAAGTTTCCTAGCATTTATCTCTTTATGCAGCAATATCAACAGTGCAGTGTGGGTGTCACACCCCATTTTGACCCCGTTATAGTCAATCTAAAGTGTAACATAAAGATGAATCTGAACAGACCTCTTTCTTACTAACACCCATTCTGAACTACCTCTATCAAAATCAAGGAGTAAAAAGTAGCATATTCAGAATATCTTAACTTATCAAGTTTTATACTTTATAACAGGAAGCATATATAAAATACCTCAAATAAAATGCCCACCTCAAATGAAATATAGAACTTTACTAAACTTTTTAAAATTCACTTACATACCCAAAAGTGTCTGTACAACTCCTACTCTGATCTCTTTGTACACCCAAAAAGTGTATGTACACAAAAAGTTCAGTCACCCTTTTTGTCTAGTGCCCTACTGGCTCATTCTCTTTTCCTGCAGTACAACCACAGCAAATGAGCTAGAGCTCACTGAAATACACAAGTAATGTATAAGAAATAATAATAATAAATTTTATAATTTATTTAAAACATATTTAAATTTCATACTAGACATAAGAAATGAATAACATCACATTCTGTTCGGTTTACTGTTCCACACTTTTATACATGTCATATCATCACTAGAACATCTTCTAGAGCCCACTAAACACTGACTCGAATGCCTCTTCCCACATTGATCACACAGATTTTTCAAGCTGACTTTGCTTCTACTTATCATCAAACTTTAGTTTCTTATTTTTGAATCGATCATCCTTTTCAAATATCTTCCTTTTACCTGTTTGTTATTGCTCCCAACTGTGCTTAGAGAAATTCAGCTCATTTTCAATCCTCCTGGCTCTCTCCACTAAGACTGAGAACTCACTAATATCAAACGGTGTCAATGCTAGTCGTAGCTAATCCCTAAGACCTCTCAAGAATCTATCGCACTTCTCCTGGGTGCTGACATAATGAGATACATAGCGAGACAAGGAAGTGAACTCAGCTTCATATTGCATAACTATCTTCAAACCCTTAGTCAGATTGAAGAATTTGTCTTGCAAAGCTAATTTGGCTGAAGGAGGAATAAATCAGTCTCTAAACACCCTCACAAAATCATCCCACTATATGCTAGTGATAGGCATCTGTCATAATTTCTCTCTATGTTATGCTTGCCACCATCTTTCTACATATCCTTCCAGAATAAATATGGCCAATGCTACCTTTCTATTTTCAGGACAGATCATGCCATCTAAGATCTTCCCTATTTTCAACATTCCTCGGCTACTGCTGGATCACTTGTATCTTTGAAGGCTGGTGGTTTAAAAGTCTGAAATAACTTTAAATGTTGATCCTCTTCACTGATAACTTTAGATCTGGATTAACTGTTGGTAGAGCATTTTCACCATAGATGTCATTTTATCCGCCACTTATGAGATCAAATGCACAATATATTGAAGTTCCTTGGACTTATTCCCCTCATTCATTTCTATTTCTATATTTGAACTAGATGACTGATCAATCATTTTTTCTATCAATTCCTAAGACATAATTATCTGTATGCATATAGATAATTGATATAATGCATGTACTCGTCTGTTTTAGATACCTGAGTTCAGCAATGACATTTCCTTATCTAAGCTTAAAAGCATCTGCAGCAGCCTCTAAGCCGAATCCCACTCGCTTCCCCACCCCCCACCCCTCTAGATCGTGGATTTCACTCGACAGTAGGCATCAACTTCGAATGCCAAAGAGTGTCGTGGAATGGAATGGGAAAAGAATGATGCTTTAGTTTTAATGCTTAAGGACCCTGAATATAGTAATCTCACTAGAATTCCACTACAGATCCAATACAAGACCCCTACTCTTTCCCAGCCATTGATTTCTAGCCTCTTTTAATTAGCCTATTACATGCATGGCTAAGTGATTTGGCTAAAGTAGATGTATCTAAATATTTTTAAATGAAATATTAAATACTGCTAATGATAATTACTATTAAATTCAATAATATTAATTGATTAATAGCAAATCTTATTAAGCCATTACATGAATATATATATATATATATATATATATATATATATATATATATATATATATATATTAAAAAATCAAAATAGAATTTACACTAGGCTTGACGTTTTATGAGGGTATGATAAAATGGAAAGATTTTGGGAAATCATTATACCCAAAATATTAAACTTACATTTTGAAATTTTGGGTATTATAGTGGCTTCCTTTTGATTTTGATTATATGCTATTGTCGCGGTAGGAGGTCGGGAGTTCGAGCACCTATTTCTCAACAATTCTCTCCGCGGGTAGCAACAATGGCAATGGAGCATGGCTTCCTTTGTATACCATTATTTGGTCTCATTAACAAAAAATTTCTTGGATCTATTGTTCAGAGTGTAATTTTAGTAATAATAGACCTAGTGAGGGCATTGTGACTTTGGCCGATCAAGTCATTAATAAGAGTACACGTTTTAGATATCTTGGATCTATTGTTCAGAGTGATGGTGATATAGATGGGGATATTATCAGCAGAATCCAAGTTGGATGGTTGAAGTGGAGGAATGCATCAGGCTTATTGTGTGATAGAAAAGTACCTCTCAAACTTAAGGGAAAATTCTATAAGATGGTGGTGAGACCTGCAATGCTTTATGGTGCCGAATGTTGGCCATTAAAAGAGAAGCATAATTCTAAGTTAAGTGTTGCAGAGATGAGGATGCTCAGGTGGATGAGTGGCTTTACCCTTAGAGATAGGATACGAAATGAGCATATTCGTGAAAAGGTTGGAGTAGCTCCAGTGGAAGATAAGATTAGAGAGAGTCGCCTTAGATGGTTTGGTCACGTAAAACGGCGGCCTCCCGATGACCCGGTTAGGAAAGTAGAGGTCTTAGATTTGACTTATGTTAAGAAAGGTAGAGGTAGACCTAAAAAGACTTGGTTAGAAAATATTAAAAATGATCTTTATTTATTAGATTTAAACGAGAATTTGACTTTTAATAGGACACAATGGAGAAAAAGGATTCATGTAGCCGACCCCACGTAGTGGGATAAAGGCTTGATGTTGTTGTTGTTGTTGTTGTAACAAAAAATTTCGTTAAATTTCAAATGTTGCATGTGGATTATGACTTTAATAGCAGAAAATACATCATTCATAATTTTATTCATGCAAATTGTTTGTCTCAAAACTTCAACTTTTGTTTAAAATTTGATTTTAAACTTAAGATGGTGCATTGAACTTCATGTATTAAACTACATAACTTCATGATATTAAACAACATAATCATTTTATCTTATTTAAAATACAAAGTCATGCTAAATTATATGTATGAGAAATAGATTTTATCCTTATTTAGTATTCATGAATTGAAATCCTGCCATTAACCTTCTATTGAAGATATTGGTTTTATAATATTAAGCATAAATTTGCATCAGTGTTTGCATTTACTTCTATTATCATAGCGTGTGATGTACTAATTAAATTTTAAATTAGTTATTTTCAGTTAAATGGGGCTAATACATTTGATCAAACTACCTTAGAAAAAAATCAATGCATATAATGATATTTCCACAATAGGCAAAGAAATGTAAGATCAATATTTTACAGATCTTAAAATTTATATATGTACTGGCAAAATAAAGCACGCTCAAGAAATTCATTATAAGACTTGAAAAACAAATTACACAAGAAACTCATATTCAATTAGACAAATTCAACCTCAACAAAAAAGTGGTAAAGAAATATGCTACTTCACTTGTGAATGAAATGAGTTTCAAAAGGTGAAATGGCCTCAAGACGATTATATTATCTTTTAGTGTCTCCCTGCCCTTGCGATCATTTTAAAGGAATACCAAATTAAATAGCCTTGAACCCTCACAGAGAAATTTGATAGGTAATATTAAATGATAAATTCAGTGAAATACCATACTCAACCATCAAGTAAACTCAAAAAATGAATGAACATAGATTAAACCTAATAAAACAAGGACCATTTCATCAGGCCTTGCTTCAAATAAACAATAGGATTATCAAACACATCCTCATCAAATATGCATCAGAGAAAGCTACAAAGTTGTCTACAAGGATATGACGAATAACAATAAAAGAAACAGAATGGTAGCTATAACAAATGAAGAAACAACAGTAACACCAGATGAACAGAGCACCAACAGCATGCCAACATAACGAGATACGGATAAATTAATTCCCATGTAGTTCCATTCCCCTGAATCTAGTCCCCGTTGGAAAACACATCTTTACAGCTCACTCTCATTCTATTTGACAAACAATCCAAATCGCGGCCAAGTATTATTTTAACCAGCCCGCCCCAAAGTAGCAATCAACAAATATTTTACCGTCAAGCTAAACAACTAGACAGGATCCCCCGCCAAAATTCCAGTGGACAAAACTAAAACCCAAATTCACTGCACAATCTGCTCGGATGGGTAGCCTTACAGTTTCCGATCGCTTGAGGAGAGGACCCTGCAATAAATGCCTCCCCGATCCCGACGTTAGCTGTCTCTTGATCTTCTCCAAGCTGCTCTCCGTGTCCGCCAGATTCTGAAATCCGAAAACAAAACCAAATTCATAAAAATCGATAAAGCAACCTATTAGGGTAAACCAAAGGATCGATCCAACTCACTGCTGAGCTTCCATTCGAAGCCATTAACACTTAGCAGGAAAAGCAAAGGGTTTTTGGTTAAGCCTCGACAAAATTGGGACTGATGAGCGGGGAATTCGTGATTGAAAATGGCGATAAATGGAGAATTAAGGGCTCTGGTGAGCCTTCGGGAAATTGGAACCGGAAATAGAAGCCAAAGAAATCGTATTCGACAATCGGCAATGGGGGTTTGGGGAGTGGAAACACTTACGACATGAGAATAATAATGAATTTGTTTTATATATTTTATAATTTATTTTATATTATCCTCAAAAAATATTTATTAATAATATAATTGTCCAAATTAATAAGAGTAATAAATCTAGGGGGACGGCTACAATTTTTAATAAAGTTTATTGTAAAGTTACTATAAAAAAATAATTTTTTTATAAAACTGTTTTCTAAAGCAGCTTTTCAACACAAAAAATTTATTGAAAACAGTCAAATAAATAGTGGCCAAAGAAAAATTGTAGTTGCGATTTAAAAAACACAGTAAAAACACTATCCATGCTTCACTTGGAATAACTTTCTTATTGCTTTCTAAAATAGCTTTATAGTACAAAAATTTCCACTTCAAAAAATTTTGTACTTAAAAATTATTTTCAAAAATAGTAAGTAAGCTATATACCAAACGAAACATAAATCTATGTATATGCTATTATTAAAAATCTATTTGATATTCTAGCAAAAAAAAGTATAATTGTTCATCTATTTTAGATCATCAACAACAACACCATTGTCTTTATCCCAATTATTTTAGATTAACAGTAAGAATTCTTATTTTCATTCAATCTTGTTTAGTGTGATCTTAGATGTTATATTATTTGCAATTTATTTAAACAACTTTTATTCATGTAACTTAAATATTATTGTTACCTACTAGAAAATTCATGGTTGTAGTGAAAGAGATTAAAATCTTAGGCACAAGTAAAAGAGAGTTATAAGAGACATGAGAGTTTTTACTTAGAAAATCTGGAAAGAGAAAACCACGAGGCTTAGATAATTGAAATTATTTCGCTAGTGTATATAATCGATTACAAATAATACCATTTCACATAATTGAGAAAGGAATATAATAGTTTTCATTTTGAAAGATAGAAGATCCTTGTGGTAAGGGAATTGCCTTCAAGGGATTGTTTGTAATCTGTCTGGTCAGTCTCTTTTTAGGAGGGGAGATCAAAGACCAAGAAGTTTAGCATAAATCTTAGTGTTAACATTAAGAGTCAAATTTAGTGTTAATAACATGCATCATCTTTATAAGCGATGGAATGCATCAATGTTGCCATGTTGGTGAGATGAAGTTGATGAGTACCAACCTTTGTGACAATGGCATATATTAATCTTATTGGTGATGGTGTGTATCAATATGGTTGGTGATAACATACAATAAAGACAACAAACATTAGTATCGGTGTCGACGGAGTACACAACCTCACAAGCAATGGTGTGTGATGATGATGTAGTTAATGATTTTGAATATCAATTTTTGCTTCGAACCGTTTTTACAATCTTAATGAGTTTTATGTAAGGATTTAATAAGATTATCAATTCCAAGTTTGGGTTACTTATGATTTCTAATTTTAATCTACTCATATCTAATCTTTAATTCTAATTATGCATCTTTATTTTAAAATTAAAGCAATAACTTAAATGGTCTAAATTAGTTAATTATTAGTTTTCCACTATATAAAGTATAATCAGTATTCATTTAAACTATAATCTAGGGTTTTATTATTATCCTAGTTTAATATAGTTTTTAATTATAATTTTTAATAAGGTTAATTAAGTAATCAGTATAGAAAAAGTAATGAATATTATAGTAAGCATAAGGGGAACTTCAATAAAATATAAATAAATAAAAACACAACAATACTTAACACTACACATACTTTCATATGAATGATAAAAAGTATATAAAATATGTGATAACATGATATTTATAAAATAACACACATTACAAGATAACTAGTGCACTAGGCACTATACAGATCATATCAATTGGCTTCAATAGCCAAGATAATAAACCATGCTCATACTACATATTCTAATTACTCACCTATCTGCTTTCTTTTCTAAAGATATGAAATAAAATAAACATACACATCCTCTCTTTTCTTTAAATTCATGGTTTTCTTATTCATCTAATCCACATGATTTTAATCTATGACCATTGACCTTAAAAATGTTAAAAAATTTCTTATCTTTAATGTTGATGACACCATTAAGATATATTCTAATAACAGTATATGGGCCAATTTATCCATTTTTAAGTTATACATGGCAAAACTTCTTCTTGTAGTCAAATAATAGAACGTACATCTTGGCCATGATGAAATTCATAATCTAAAATATCACATTTATGCATTTTTTTCATATCCACTTCGTATCTTCTTATATGTTCATGAACTTCATCATTGAATACATGAAGTTTATTAATGACAGCAGAACTTTGCATGCGGAGAAGAAAAAATGAATCTTTATTTTTTAAATGTTCTTCACTCTTAATCTTAGAGAAGGAATGTCTTCGCTTGATTCTACCCATTGCTAAAGTTTAATTTCCAAGAAGAAAAATATAACACTATACTCAAAAATTGGTAAGGATTGATAGTTAAACTCTTAAAATGCCTTTTTTATAATTTTAAAGTGAGAGAAAGTTTTAAAATTTGAATCTTCAAACCACTTAGCCTTGGCTCAGCATTGCGGCATTAATGGTAGCACTACAATGCTCCATCATCTCCAAAGTTTAAAGCAAACTATCTTACCTAACACATTTAAACTATAAATTGGGTTGCCTCCCATGAAGAGCTAAGTTTAAAGTCTTCAACCAGACTTGTTTGGATTTTTTAATTTGGCTAGAGTATATATTTCCATTATTCAATTGACTTCCATTATAATCTTTTTTTCATTTTCTTTCGGGTTAACTTCAGTATTACTCGATAAAGATTAAAGAGTTCTAATACTAACTGAAATTATAAGCTGACTTAATTTGGTCTCCAAATTTTAATAGAAGCTACTTAATTTTGTAATCGATTCCTAATTGTATAACTACATCCTTCAATCCTAATTTTTTATTTTCAAATTGATTGCTTTGATTAAATCTTGGAGGATAAGTAGGTTTAAGATTAACAACAGGTTATTGAGAATTATTTTAATTTACTCCTTGATTATTCTACCTATTATTCCATTGATTACTACCACGCAAATTATTTGACCAATTAATATTCGTATGGTTCCTCCAACCTGGATTATATATATTTGGATAGGATTTATTTTATCTTCTAATTACGTTAATATTTTATATCCATTGCGCAATATTATCTTCAATTGAATTTTGCTCTCCAAAAAATTTAGTTCCTATCCCAGAATTTACTCCTATTGTATTCATTTTTTTTAGAAATTGGTGCAACTTGTGCATTTAAGATTGATAATGCATCATATTCATAAATTCAATCAACAACCTATTGCTCCCACAAATATAAGCCAAACACTTTAATGATGGTATTAAGTACTTCCCTAAATTCCCTTAGTTGTCACCCTAAGGGAAATTCAAAGAAGCACTCTGAAATGTATTGAAATCATCTAAGTGATTGAACTCCCTTATAAACATAACACGGTGACTATTTATAGGAAAACAAAAAAGTAGGCAACTAACTATGCGACGCTTGAAAGTTCGGCATCGCTACGCCCAACAAATAAACTAACTCTGCTACACTATTGTTCTGTCTCCACCACGGCACTTGCTAACGTGGATCAATTACTTAGTGAACAGTTGCATCATTTGACTGTCAGGTTATGTCCTTGGGGAGTTACAACCACTATATTGCGGTGCTGCTGACTTTCGAATGCTACGACGCTGAAAGAGAAATTTTGGAGATGATGTGTTATAGATTATGATGCTGCAACGCTGGACGACAGAGAACATAGCATTGCAAAGTTAATATTTTGACGCTATGGTGTTGCCCGACAGAAAAGTCGACAATACGGGTGTCAATTTTGGGTCACGAGTCAGATTTGGGTCGAACCCGGAATTGACCCGACATTATTTGGGTTTGGGTCAACCCAACCCATTTTTGCAAAAGGATCAACTTTTTAGACCGAACACGACCCGACCCTCACGCAACCTCGTCGGTGGCTCGATGCCTTCATTGATGTTCGACTTCGCTCTTTGGATGATGTTCTCTTCCCGTCGGATGGGAAGTTACAACATTTTGATCAGAAACACCGAAGCAACGACGGGAGTTCTCTTACCGCCTCGCCGGCAGCCCGGTGCCTTCGTTGTCGTTTGACTTCGCTCCTTGGACGACATTCTCTTCCCGTCAAATCGAAAGTTACAACATTTTGATCAAAAACACTGAAGCAACGATGGGAGTTTGCTCGCAACCTCACCGACGGCCCAGCACCTTCATTGATGTTCGACTTCGCTCTTTGGATGACATTCTCTTCCCGTCGGATCAGAAGTTGCATCATTTTGATCGAAAGCAACGATGGGAGTTCGCTCCCTGTGAAGAACTTTCCATTCCGACTGCACCTTCATTGTTGTTTGACTTCGCTCCTAAGCTCCTTGGACGACGTTCCCTTCCGATCGGATCGGAAGTTAACATTTTGATCAGAAGCAAAGCAACGAGCCAACAACGGGAAGCAAAGCAATGACGGGCTTTTTCGGGTCATTCCTGGGTTTTTGGGTCAACCAGAACCCGGCTCGATTTTGCAAACGGGTCAGTTTTCCGGACCCAAACCCAACCAGCTTCGGGTTCAAGTCAACCAAAACCCGAAATTTTTTGGGTCGGGTTCGAATCAAGTTTTCGTGTCAGGTCCAATATTGACACCCCTAGTCGATAGTGTCCTTTTTATAGGGCTTCGACAGTGTCCTTGAAGGCACGACAACGTTGATTTGTCCGACGTCGCGTAGCTGAATAATACTTAAAAATTTTGTGTATTTCTTATATTTTTCCTGAACATCGCAACAAAAATAATATATTTTCATTGAAAATATAACATATAAAATACACATTATTTACACTTATCATATATGCTAATCATCATAAAAGCCCCATCAGTAGTGTAACTGGTAAGTAAGGCTCATATGCGGGTTTTTGGTACCCGATTTAATGATATAGATCATATTTATAGAATTTCATGTTTATAACCTCCCAGACTTTTAGGTGTTATTGAACCTAGGGCAGTTAAGGATAAGTTGATGAGGATAGAGAAGACTTTAGATGTGATACATTTTATTGTTGAGATGAGAGTTGTATTAGTTATATTTCTGTTGGAAAGTGAGGCAGAATATTGGTGGTTGGGTGAACAGAATGAGAAGTTTCAGAGTCATACAAATACTCTGATTACTTGGGAGGAGTTTATAGAGACTTACATGACTTGGTTTATACCTTTGTTTGCTAGAAAATAGCTATATAACTCTTTTTTGAAATTGATTCAAGAGAATATGACATTAATGCTGTACGAGGTAGAGTTTACTGCTCTCTCCAAATATATTTCATATTTGATTAACAATTTTGAGGAGAAGTATTACAAATTTTTGGTTGGACTCTGAGATACTTTAAGATAGCATTTACTGGCATACATGATTTATAGAGTTTGTTCAGTTTGTCGGGAGGTCTAAAAGGATAGAGACTAATCTAGTAGTAATTTAGTAGTAATGGAATGCGAGTAGGAAAAGGTTTAACTGTGAGACAGCTTGTAGTAGTAATTCTAGGACGAAGAACAGGTTTAGACCTGCTGAGTTTAGAAGGAGGGGACAATCGATAGCATTTTTTGCTGGATTGGATAGAGAAAGTGCTGCCAGCTCTAGAGGTTTAGTCAGTGTGGCACCATTATGTCAGTATTCTGGCAGGAGGCACATTAGTCAGTGTTATTGATTATATGGATAATACTTTTGCTATGGTTTGTGCATATACATAATTATTTAGTGTCCACATGGTGGATTCGATAGACATTATGATCGGAGAACTAAAAGCTCTGGGCAGTCAACAGTGAAGGACATTACCACCCAATCATATTCTAAGGTTTCTAGTGGCAAGAGTCTTGGTTCATCATTAGGACGTCAACATTCTGGAGGTTTGTGGGATATAGAGAGTTATGTTGCTTTGAATCCACTACAATCACAGGTTTATAGTCTAACACAGCAAGAGGCTAATGAATCTTTAGATATTATGATAGGTATGACTTATATTTTTTGTATTTCCTTGTTAATTTTTATTCTATTCTGGAGCTAGTCATTCATTTATGTTAAAGCAGTATTTTGATTTTCTAGGTTATTCTTACCGATTGTTACTTATTTTCTTATTTGTGGTTTTACCTATGGGAGATAATATTGTAGCTAGTGTCACAACCCAACCCGACTAGGATAATTCCTATCATGTTGAGCTGTGACAGGCAAATCCCAAGATCTAAGTTTAGAATATTACAGATTCTCTTTCAATATTCATTTTAAATAAGCTATAGATTACAGAGCAACTAAAACAGCCAAATACTAAAAATAAACTCATCCACAATATTTCTTTCATCTCATCAAAATGTATATGCACTACAGTACATGACTACATGCAAAAGTTACAGAACTGAATAATAAACTATACATGATTGTACAAAAATTAAAATAGAGAAGTACATATAACCTCAAATTTGATCTTGAATTGTAAATCAACAATCTATTTCCCCTTCTCAGATCCTGAAAATCACAAACAAACCACAGTAAGCTACAATGGCTTAGCAGGCCATACAAACCAATCAAAAAATTCAAATTCTTTTATTAAATATTTAAAAGCAGTTAAATGCAGTATAATAAATCACTGTACTGAAAAATATAATAGGAGCATAACACTTATCTCTAATTATTTAAATAATCTTACTAAGCAGATAAATAAATTACAATTCATATCATAGAGTAGTTCATATCATATTTTTCCGACCTAGATAAAATCTCAAAAGATTCTAGCTCCTTATAACTCTCTTTTTGTGCTTATAGCACCAAAACATACCCGTAGGCACCAGAATATGACTTATAGCCACCAGAGCGTGCCTTATAGGCACCAAAATATTCCATGACACAAATAGAATATCAAAAAATTCTAGCCTCTTATGACTCCCAACAGATATAATATAATCACATATACACATTCATGTTATAGTAGTTAAAGAGTAATTGAGCATGTATCAAAATTACACAGTTTTCTATAACGTTAGGTACCAAAAAATCTTACTTAATAAAAATACATATTTTCATAAAATAGCCAAATTATCATGGATTATGTATTCATAATATTTTAAAACTTTTATCGTACTACAACACTATTTTTTAGAGTTCAAATAATTTTCTATTCAATACAAACTTCATAAATTTTAAAACATATGTTGTAAATTTTTTTAGAAAATATTCAAAATATGTACAATCATAATCTCTATTACATATAAAAAGTTACGCGGTAAAAGTTTTACTACTGTAAAGTTATCCGTATTTTTTGCTAACATAAATAGAAATTTGATCAAAAAATTAGATAAAAATATCATATTTTTGAAAATTAAGATAGGCGTAATGTGACTAATCTCGATACGAATAATATTATGAACTAGGCCGATGGGTGAAAATGATAAAAAATGGCTAAAAATTCCTCGTTTTTCTCCCTAAAGGCTCTTTTTGCGTCCTTTTTCAATCGTGTCAGAACAGGTTAATCTAGATGATGAACCTACAAGTGTTATAGCTAGTAGGGTTTATTTTTATAATTATGAGTTTTTATTACGATTTGGTGATCTAGTTTAATTTTATTATCTATTTTTGAATTTGATGTCATTTTGGGTATGAACTGGATGAGTTATTATTACGATCATATCGATTGCTTGAAGATGAAAGTGACTCTATTTTAGAGTAGTGCGAGCTATGTGTTTCAGGGAATTAGGGATATTCTCTCTTATTTGATTTATACTCTAGAAGTGGATAGACTTTAGAAAAAAGGTAGTCCAATAATTTTAGTGTCTATTAGAGATGTGAGGATCTATTTTATATCTATAAATAGTACCTCTATAGTTTAAGAGTTTCCAGATGTCTTCCTTGAGGAGTTAGTGAATTTACCACTTAATAGAGAAGTTGAGTTATGTATTGATATTCTTTAGGGTACTACTCTGATCTCTACGGATTTGTATTGGATGTCACCTAAGGAACTTTGGGAGTTGAAGTTATAGCTTTAGGAGTTGTTGGATTGAGGTTTTGTCTATCCTAATATGTCTCCGTGGGGAGAACTTATATTATTTGTAAAGAAGAAGGACAGTGCCTTATGGATGTGTATCGATTGTAGATATTTGAATAAAACAACTATAAAAAAATAAGTGTCCATTATCTAGGAATGATGACTTATTTGATCACCTAGCTAAATTTTTAGTGTTTTCTAAGATTGATATGTGATCTGGTTATCATTAGTTGAAGGTGAGAGAGGAGGATATGATGAAGACTACATTTAACTCAAGGTACGGGCATAATAAGTTTTTAGTCATGTCATTTGGAGTGATTAATGCTCCAATGGTCTACATAGATTTGATGAATAAAATTTTTAAGAAGTATTGGACCATTTTGTAATAGTTTTTATTGGAAATTTTCTGATTTACTCTAGATTTGAGGATGATTATGCAAAACACTTGAGGACTACTCTAAAAATTTTGAGGCAAGATCAATTATACGCAAAGTTCTCAAAGTATGAGTTTTGGTTGAATAACATTTCATTTTTTAGGCAAGTAGTAAACAATTCAAGTATTTCAGTAGGTCCCTAGAAGGTCCAGGTTATTTTGGATTGGTTGAGGCCTGCTACAATTTTGGAGGTTCATAGCTTCTTAGGCTTAGTTGGTTGCTATCACAAGTGTTTTTAGGAGTTTTCATGAATTTCTTCTCCATTGATGAGATTGACTCAAAAGTTAGTAGCTTTTGTATAGAATTCAAAGTATGACCATTGTGTTTGCAGAAGATTTTGATGGCAGAAAATTCCTAGCCAAAAAGCTGAGCCCCAAAGAAGACTAAACCTTGTTATAAAATAAGTAGTGAAAAAGGATATACTTAAATGGTTTGATGCAAGAACCATTTACCCTATCTCAAATAATGTATGTGTTAGCCCGATTCATAATGTTCCCAAGAAAGGAGATTTGACTATAGTTATTAATGAAAAGAATGAACTGATACCTACTTAAATAATTACTAGATGGTGAATTTATATATACTATAGAAAACTAAAAAAAAAACAGGAAGGACCATTTTCCAAGAGTTTTTAGATATTGAAGCAATGTTTGACTTATACTTCTATTATAACTATTCCTTCATGTATAAATAGGTTTTAGGTTTTTAGTGATGCTTCACTAAAAGGATTGAGATGTATATTGATGCAATATGATAGAATTATTATGTATGCATCTCAGTTCTTGAAACCACATGAGACAAACTCCCAACATATGATATGGAGTTAGCTGTTGTTGTATTTTCTTTGAAGATTTGGAGAAATTATTTGTATAAAGTTAGATGCAAGATCTTTACTGATCATCAGAGTTTAAAATATATTTTTACTCAGAATGATCTAAATTTGAGACATAGAAGGTGGCTTGATCTGATCAAGGATTATGATCTATCTATTCAGTATTAGTCTACTAAGGCAAATATAGTGGCATATGCTTTGAGTATGAAGTTTTTAGGTACTTCTCTTTCGTAGCTCCCTTTTGTAGACTTTTTAATTCAGTATTTATCAAGCCTTAGCAAACACACACACACATAGACACACACACACACACACACACACACACATATATATATATATATATATATATATATATATATATATATATATATATATATATATACACAGTGTACCGAAGATGATTATATCTAATTAGGATGGCAGATTTACCTCTAGGTTATGGAGAGGTATTCAGCAGGGACTATGTACAAAATTCACTTTAGTATGACTTTTCATTAGTAGATGAATGAATAATCTAAAAGGACTATTCAGGTACTGGAAGATCTTCTAAGACTCTATTCTCTTGATTTTGGGATAGTTTGGAGGATCATATTCCACTAATAAGGTTTTCTTATAATAATAGTTATCATTCCAATATTGGTATAACTCCTTATGAAGCTCTGTACTGATGAAAGTGTATGACCCCTTTATCTTTGATAAAGGTGAGACATAAACAGGTGATAGGGTTAGCTTTTATGGATGACACTACATCAAAGATCTATCTGATCGAAGAAATGTTAAGGTATGCACATGATAAGCATAAGAAATTTTATGATCAGAAATACAGATTGGTTGAACTTTAGACTGGTGATTTTGTTTATGTTAAAAACACTCTTATGAAAAGTAGGGATGTCAAAATGGGGTTTCAAGTCGGGTTCAGGTCCAACATGAAACTGACTCGCCTTTAGTTGATCTAATCCAAACCCGACTTGATTGCACAAATGGGTCAAAAATATAAACCCAGACTGACCCTACACGTCTGGCTTGAGGTGTATCACATGTGAACTGAAAGTCGATTGCTTCGTGAGGCGATGGAGGCGGAGTGGGTCCCCACTAGTTGTGTGATCGCGACTCTTACAAAAAGAAGGTGGGATGTGCAAGCAGGACTCGCGGGTGGACTTGTGGGTGGGACAAGCATGCGATATGACTGTGGGGTCTGCCATTGACAACGCGAACGTGCTTGTGAGGGATCGTGGGTGAGAGTGGTGAAGTCGGACAGGACGGGTCAAATTCAGGTCAATTTCAGGATAAGATGATGCATGAAGTATCAGAGCAACCTATAGTAATTCACATTGCATGTATAAAAATATACCCACTTCACTTTTTCCATTCCAATTATAAATTTAGAGGAAAGAGTTTTAAGCCTTTTATATAATTATTATTTCAAAAACAAGAAATATATCATTTATTCGACACTCATATCATTCAATATAAAGAAAACCAACAGGTAGAAATTTAACTTATTATAACTAAAATTTTTAGAATGAATCATTCAATAGTCTACTAAAAGTTACACAGTGAAATTGTCATAAAACTAGAGAAAAAAGACATAGTTTTAACTATATATTTTAATAGAATTGTTGAAATTAAAATCAGAGACAGGTGTTCATAAGTCAATATTGTGCTCTACGAAATTCTTAACTGGCCTAACGAACGAAACCTGAGTTTTGACTCCCCAAACCCCTCTTTTTATTTCTCTCTTCTCTCTTTCCTCTTATTCTCGTCTCTTCTTTGGCAATGGACAGGGTGCAGTGGTGGAATGAAATTGGATTAAGATATTTATTATTTTAAAAACACTTATTTTGATCAGGCGCCACAATGCTAACCATCCAAATGCCGTTGTGTTGTAATAGTATACTCCAAATGCTTACAGATTCTTCAAACTCAAGAGTTGAGCACCGCAATGGCAACATCGAGTGCCGCAACACTCCCTCAAAACCTTCTCCCAAACAAAGAAGATAATGCTGCAGCATAGGTCATCCCAACATCATGACACTACATAATAATTTTTGGCAATTTGAATTTCTCTCTTTCATTTCAATTTCAAGATTTATTCAGGATCAATTACACACCATATGAACTTATAATCACTAACTAAATTAAGTTTAAACAAATATTCTTCTCAAATTACACTAATTATCTATGTTTAGAGCAGCTAAAATTACAACGATGCTGCCTATTTTTTCATTTTTCTTTATTTTCTTGAATTTTCTTACAGAAAATCATAAAGTGAGACAACTTTAATGCAATAGATATTAATTTAAAACATAAAAAAAAATTCACTTAACACCTTCCACCCAAGTGATTATTTATTCCCTTTTAAAAGAAAGCTATTTATTCTAATTATTAAATTTAGTAGGTTTTAAAAATGATCTTTTATAAAATATAATATTAAATCTACTTTAAAATATTAAAATATGAAATATATTTCTCTGATATTACGACCCCTTTTTATCATATCCTTCCTTCCAAAAGATAACTTATTCCCTTCTAAAATAAAGTTATTTCTTCTAATAATGAAATTCAACGGATTCCTTTTAAAAACGATCTTTCACAAAATATAATATTAAATGCATTTAAAAATAGTAAAATATAAGTTTTAATTATTCAAAATCTCTTTTTTCTCTTCCCCCTTTCTTATATTTTCTTTTCACTCTTTTTTTTAATGATATCACATTTTTTAATTAACATTATTTTCTCTATTTTCTTACGAAATAAGTCATTCATAAAGAATAAGTCAGCATAAACTCATTATAATTAAACTCAAATTTAAGCTCACGCTTCATTTGAGACAGCTTTTTTATTGTTTTCTAAAATAGTTTTTTAGAATAAAAATTTTATAAACTAAAACTCTTTTATAAAGTGGTAAGAAAGCTGTCCCAAACTGTTAAGTTCTGGAATATTTGTGGTGGTAGAGAGATACAAAGTTTAACGTCCTAACTTTGTATGATATCCAATACACAAACAGATAAATGAGCAGAGTATGAATATAACATTTATAAGAGACCATAATTTTTACATGACAACCCTTGAAAAGAAGAAAAACCAAGGGGTTTAGCCTAGTTTGAATGAATCAACTATAGTTTGTAATTGATTACAAATGAGGTCATTCCTTAGGAGGAAGGTCTTGACTTGATGTAGCAAATATACATCATATAGAGTGCATTATATGGTGGGAGTTAGAAGAATTCATGTTAATATGTTTGTTTTGGCGGCAGGACCATAGTCGGCGAGCGATGTAGGTTGGAATTACCGTAGTTGGATAACGGTGATCGGAAGGACTGTAGTCGGGCGACGGAGGTCGAAAAGATCGTAGTCAGGCGACGGTGGTCGAAAGGATTGTAGTCGGCGGATGATAGAGGTTGGAAGGACCATAGTAAGCGGACAACGGAGGTTGGAAGGACCGTGGTCTGGCAACAAAGGTCGGAAGGATTGTAGTCAGCGACGGTGGTCCAAAGGACAGTAGTCGGCGGGCGGCATAGGTCGGGAGGACTGTAGCCGGTGATGAAGGTCGGAAGGACTGTAATCGGCGATGGTGGTTGGAAAGACCATAGTTGGCAGACGATGGAGGTCTGTAAGACCGTAGTCAGTAGGCGATGGAGGTCGGAAGGATCGTAGTCAGCGACGGTGGTTGGAAGGACCGTAGTCAACCGCGGTAGTCGGGAGAACCATAGTCGGAGGACGACGAAGGTCGGAAGGACCGTAGTCGAGCGATAGTGGTCGGAAGGATCGTAGTCAGAGGGCGACGGAGGTCAGGAGAACTGTAGTTAGCTGATCGAGGTTTAAAGAACCTTAGTCTAGCGACAGAGGTTGGAAATACCGTAGTCTGGAGACAGTGGTCGGAAGGACCGTAGTCTGACGACGGAGGTCGAAAGGGTCATAATCAGCGATGGTGGTCGAAAATACCATAGTTCGCAGAAGATGGAGGTTTGTAAGACCGTAGTCAGCGGGCGACAGAGGTTGGAAGGACCGTAGTTGGCGACGGTGGTCAAAAGGACAGTGGTCGGTGGATGGCATAGGTCCGGAGGAAGTTAGAAAGAACTCTGAAGGTGGTTGACGAATGGGCAAAAATTCGGAGGTGATCGATGACTGAGAGGAAGTTAGGAAGAACTCTAATGGTGGTCGGCGACATGTCTTCTTCCAAATTTCTCCATTCTCTTCCTTCTTCCTCCTTCTCCTCTTCCTCCCATGAGAAGAATGAGGGTTATTTATAATTTTTTTAGAGTGATATGACTTGTAAATATGGGGAGGATCAAGGTCAAGATGTGAGTAATTTAAATGGACGGCTGATATTGATCTCTTTGATTGTGGACCATTTATTGATCATTTGAATGTCTTAATGATATCAGAATTTAGCGATCTTGAGGTTGTTGGATTTTTCTCGTCGAGCCACTCGATTCGACTATAAGCATGTCACATTTGAAGACCGTTTGGTAATCCAAATTATGGTTTGAACCTTCTAAATGTGTTTCGGGTATTTGATTTGGACTTATTTGGGCTCGAATTGAGTCGAATTTGGTGTCGTTGGGTTTGTATTTTCGAGACGTTTAGTTCAACGGTAAGTTTGCTGAAATCGGAGTTTAGATGGTCTCCAATTTAATTTTTGAAGTTTCCAACTTGATTTTGTGTCGAGATTCATGCCCGATCAAGATAATTTTTTGATGATATATCAGTCACCCACTATTTTTGGACGTCAAAGCTCTAGAAATTCAAAAATATGTGCCGAAGTTTTTGAAGAGTGATGGATACTTAAATTCCCAAATACCATAAAGATTAGGAAAAATTACAGTTAAAACTTGAATTTATATAAATCCTCCGATGATTTTTATAAAACATAACTTTCACATGATCAATATAATAATTCATGTGATATTAAAACTATTGTGTCTATAATATACAGAGTTATTTGCCAGATGCCAAACTTAAAAAATTTTGAAATCGAATTTTTTACTATATTAATTATATAAAAAATAGTTGTAAATTTAATATCATTACATTAATATATATTAGACTATTATATAATATTAGACTATTATTATATATATTTAATCATAACGAAGGCTGCTATATCGATTAACATATATAAATATATATTAATATATGGCCAAACTATTGCAGAGTGATTTTTTGGCTTTTAAAACTAAAAAAAAAACCCTTAAAAGAATTATGAGAAATTCTAGAAAATTTTTTATAAAAATGAGTGATTTTTTGCTTTTAAAACTCCAAAAAATGATAAAAATTTCAGAAAACAAAAATCTAGAAAATTATATATTGACTTTTCATTTACCTAGTGATGCCTTGATTTGAAGAAAATATAAATTAATATATATTTTTTAATAAATTAATTAATTTTTTGACTTTTAAAATTTCAAAACATTAATGAAAATTTCAAGAAATTCATGGAAAATCCTAGAAAATTGAAAATTTTAGAAAATTTTTTGAATTCTCCTTTTAAATAATTAATTTTTGCCTCTTAAAATTCCAAAATTTATATTAAAATTTTATTTTAAAAATTTTAGAAATTTCAAGAAAAACTTTTCATCTTCCCCCTCATGCAACTATAAATATCCTTTGGGAGTAAGAGGAGAAGCACGGTTCTCTTAAGTCGGTTCAAAATTTCTCTTGTAAACTGAAAGAGAAATGGACTGACAAAAATTTGGAGGCCATCAAAATCGAAAAAGGCTCGGTCCTCCGATGTGGGCTTTGGTCTTCTCCTGAAGGCTGTCTTGAAGGAGTCGCAAGACCATAAAATTTAAAAAAGGCCCGGTCCTCTGATGTGGGCTTTGGTCTTCGCTTAAAAGCCATCCTGAAGGAGTTGCAAGACCGTCAACAACGATAAATGCCTAGTCCTCTGATGTGGGCTCCGGTCTTCATCTGAAGACCGTCCTGAAGGAGTCGTAAGACTGTTAATAACGGTAAAAGGCCCGATCCTCCGATATGGGCTATAGTCTTCATCTGAAGGCCGTCCTGAAGGAGTCGCAAGACCATCAATATTCGGTAAAGGCATGGTCCTCTGATGTGGGCTTCAGTCTTCATTTAAAGACTATCCTGAAGGAGTTGCAAGACCGTTAATATTTGGTAAAGGCCCGGTCCTCCGATGTGGGCTCCAGTCTTTATCTAAAGATTGTCCTGAAGGAGTCGCAAGACCATTATTTTTCAATAAAGATTTGATCATTTAGTACCAGAAGTGTATATTGATGGACGTTGGTGGCAAATAAAGTATGGTTTTCTTATGCTAGTCCAAGCTTTCCCTTGGATTGGTAGCTTGAAGAACATTGTTGTAGACGGCCGGACTGTGGTTTGATGACGGTGGGTAGTCAAGAAGAGATATTACAACGTTATTGGCAGAAGTTTGGCGATGGTTAATGATCGATGGGGAAGAGATCCAACGATCATAAGTCGATGTATGGAGTTAGGCAATATGTCGATGAAAGCATATATGAAGTGTTTTGGTGATATTCCAACATTGGTGATCAAGCTGTGAGTTGATGATGATGATCATGCTGATTTTTTTAAGATAGAAGATATGTATGCGACTGGTGCAGATAACTAGAAATTTTATGGAGGGGTGAAACATTGTGTCGACCGCAACTGTCTAATGACACACTAATGATGCCAATAAAGTGGAGGCCTGACGGTGCTCCAGAGCTGAGAAAGATGCTTTGAATTGCTATATGGAAAAGGTCGATGGGATCCATCAAAGATATGAGACATATCCAAGGTTGTTTGTTAGAGTGTTGCTCAATGATGTTAAACTGTATGGAAGTGGTTGAGAGAATCTACCAAGAATGTATGACCTATCCGAGGTTATTTATCAGAGTGTTGCTTGATGATGTTAACCTGTATGGAAGAGGTTGAGAGAATCCACTAAGGGTGTATGACCTATCTGAGGTTATTTGTCAGAGCGTTGCTCGATGATGTTAATTTGTGTGAAAGAGGTAGAGAGAATCCACCAATGATGTATGACCTATCTGAGGCTATTTGTCAGAGCATTGCTCGATGATGTTAACATGTGTGGAAGAGGTCGAGAGAATCCTTCAAGAAATGTATGACCTATCCGATGTTATTTATCAGAGCGTTACTCGATGATACTAACCTATATGAAAGAGGCTGAGAGAATTCACCAAGGATCTATGACCTATCCGAGGTTGTATGTCAAAGCATTACTCGATGATGTTAACCTGCATGGAAGAGGTCAAGAGAATCCACCAAAAGGATGTATGACCTATTTGAAGTTGTTTATCAGAACGTTGCTCGATGATATTAACCTGTGTGGAAGAGGTCGGATCAAATCCCCATGGGATCGATTATGCCTTGATTGGGAGGGGGCAAAATGCCACGTATATCCCAAATCAAAGGTTATAAATGATTTATCTTTATACTGTTACTGTCTTTTTGTGATCAAGATTATGAACTTGCTCAAGAAGAAGAAGTCCAGCTAGAGACTGTAAACAGCTTGCAATTTATTGGAAGCATCCTTGCATTTGTTAGAAACTTTATGAAAAATAGTTTTCAAAGATACTATCATGAATTTTAGAAGATTTGGAGGAATTTTTTTGGCCACGGTTGCAGTCAAGGTTGCCCCCCAGTCTACATATGATTCCAATGACACTGATGCATCATTGTTGATACATGAGGGGCGATAAAAAATTACATAAGTTTGCCCCTCAACTAGGAATCTTTTCTCATAAACGACACCAAACTGTTGCATCCTGGAATATTCACGACGGTAGAGAGATATAAAGTTTAATGTCCTGGCTTTGTATGATATTCAGCTCACAAATAGATAAATGAGTCGAGTATGGTTATAACATTTATAAGATATCATAATTTTTATGTAGAAACCCCTAAAAAAGAGAAAAATCATGGGGCCTAGCCCAGTTTGAATGAATCTACTATTGTTTGCAATTGATTACAAATGAGGCTATTTATTAGAAGGAAGGTCTTGACTTGATGTAGTAAATATACATTATATAGAGTGCATTATATGGTGGGAGTTAGAAGAATTAATGTTGTAATGTTCATTTTTGGCGGCAGGATTATAGTCGACGAGCGATGTAGGTTAGAAGGACTGTAGTCGGATGACGGTGGTCGGAAGGACCGTAGTCGGGCGACGGAGGTCAAAAGTACTACAGTTAGATGATGACGATCTGAAGGAATGTAGTCAACGGGCGATAGAGGTCGAAAGGATCGTAGTCGATGGGTGAAGGAAGTCGGAAGGATCGTGGTTGGCGACGGAGGTTGGAAGGATTGTAGTCGATAACGGTGGTCAGAAGGATAGTAATCAGCGGGCGGCATAGGTCGGGAGGATCATAGTCGGTGATGAAGGTCAGAAGGACCGTAATCGACGATGATGGTCAGAAAGACCATAGTTGGCGGATGACAGAGGTCCGTAAGACCGTAGTCGGCAGACGATAGAGGTCGGAAGGACCGTAGTCGGTGACGGTGGTCGAAAGGACTATAGTAGGCGATGGTGGTCGGAAAAATAGTAGTCGGAGGGCAACGGGGGTTGGAAGGATCGTAGTCGGCGACGGTGGTCAAAAGGATAGTAGTCGGCGGGCAGCATAGGTCGGAAGAACCGAGTCTGGCGACAGAGGTCGAAAGGATCGTAATCGATGATGGTGGTCAGAAAGATCGTAGTTGTCGGACGATAGAGGTCCGTAAGACCGTAGTCGGCGACGACGGAGGTCAGAAGTACCGTAGTCAGCGAAGGTGGTTGGAAGGATAGTAGTCGGTGGGCAACATAGGTCGGGAGGAAGTCTGGAAGAACTCCGAAGGTGGTGGATGAACGGGCGGAAGTCCGGCGGTAATCGACAAACATGCGGAAGTCCGATGGTGGTTGATGAATAGGTGGAAGTCCGATGGTGGTCGACGAACATGCGGAAGTCCGGCGGTGATCGAGAAGAACTCTGGCGTGGTCGGCGGCGAGAAAGCTTCTAAATTCCTCCATTCTCTTCCTTCTTTCTCCTCCTCCTCTTCCTCTCATGAGAAGAATGAAGGCTATTTATAGTTTTTTGAGAGTGACATGACTTGTAAATATGGGGAGAATTAAGGTTAAGATGGGAGTGATTTGAATGGATGACCGATATTGATCCCTTTGATCATGGATCGTTTATTGATCATTTGAATGTCTTAATGATATCAGAATTTGACGATCTTGGGCTCGTTGGATTCATCTCGTCAAGTCGCTCGATTCTATTATAAGCATGTCACGTTTGAAGACCGTTTGGTAATCCAAATTATGGTTTGAACCTTCCAAATGTGTTTTGGATCTTTGATTTGGACTTATTTGAGCTCGGATTGAGTCTAATTTGGTGTCGTTGGGTTCTTATTTTCGAGATGTTCAGTTTAATTGTAAGTTTGTTGAAATCGGAGTTCAAATGGTCTTTAGTTTAATTTTTGAAGTTTCCAATTGATTTTGCGTCGAGATTCGTGCCCGATCAAGATAATTTTTTGATGATATATCATAAACGAAGCCTCAATCTAAGATATCATTTGTGATAATTTTGAACCAAAGTGTTTTTATTATTTTCAAAATATTTTTTATATTTTCAAAATATTTTTTATTAAAAAATATTTTAGAAAAAGAGTCATTTGGGACAGCTGTCTCATTACTTTCTACAGCTTTTTAATATGAAATTTTTTAATTTAAAAAAATATTTTAACAAAAAAATTTAATAAAAAATATTAAAAAAATTATTCCAAATAAAATCATAATAATAAAAAATTTATTTCAAATAAAATCTAAATATATAAATAAAAAAGATAATTAATTAATCAAACTCAAATACGTGTAGGCTTGAAGCAAAGGACGCGTCAACAAATAAAGATATAAAATAATAAAATTAATTAAGCAACAAATCGTAGAAGACCCGCGAAGTCGCCGCTCGCGGCCCACTCCCGCCCGTCGAATGGGACAAATCGCCCCTCCATTTTCTACTACGTGTATTCCGCTCGCATTCGAACGGTTCAGATTCGGCACTCGTCTGGACAACACCGACCCCGTCTCGTCTACTTGACGTCGAGACGGGGTCGGGTCCGGCACACTTTTTTGCATTGCTCCGCAGGAATACCAGAACCCTATCCCGCTATAAAATAACAAGCTACGACTCCCCCGGTCTCCCGCTGTCTCTTCCTCTTCCTCTCCAATCATCCAACGATTTTCGGTATTGTTTTGTTCTTTTTCCTCTCCCAGCTTCAGATTGTCGAGATAATGGCGTCGGCGGTTGAAAGCAAGGTGAAAAATGCCAAATTGGTGAGTGTTTTTGGTTTAATATTAGGTATTTCTTATAGTTTGTATCTATTCTCGAAAGTTTTCCGATTTAATCTGGCTTTTGCATTTGAACTGCTGCTTGCTTGCCTGCCTTAGATGAATTATATTTGATGTTCCTTTCGTGCTTTATGCTGATGGATATTGATTTAAGCAAATTTCCTTAAAGGTTTTGGACTTTTTGTGCGATTCGATCCTATTGACGTCCGTCGTTGATCGTTTTGTTAAAGATTTTACGACTTGCATAAAAATCAAACTTCTGTTACCCTATCAATTCTTTGATTATTAGGAGGGATTCCTGGGAAATTTCAGATACGGCCTGGTTGCCGGTTTTTGTTTGTTTTGAGGATTGTATTTATTTGTTTATTTTTATTATTTTGTGTGAATCTTTAAGAACAGTACCATTTGCGCATGTAAGCTGATTTTTTTTTAATTCTGTAATGAAGAGTTTTTTCTGCCCTATGGTATTGTGTGGTCCGTTGCAGAAGGATGACCGTTTTGATTCCACTCCCTTGCTTGGATCTGTAACAATTTCTTTGATTGGGTATAACAGGTACTTTTGGGAGATGTTGGAACAGGCAAGTCGAGTATAGTATTGCGTTTTGTTAAAGGTCAATTTGTTGAATTCCAGGTTTGTATACAATGGCGTTCAGTGCCTTAACGAGGAATTGAAGTTTTTGGGTGGTTTATTTATGTTACTTACATTGGTTTGCTGACTTTGTAGGAATCAACAATTGGGGCAGCGTTTTTTTCACAAACTTTGGCAGTTAATGATGAAACTGTGAAATTTGAGATTTGGGATACTGCTGGACAGGAGAGATATCATAGTTTAGCTCCGATGTATTATCGGGGTGCAGCAGCAGCTATAATTGTGTATGATGTAACGAATGCGGTAAGATATATGGCTTAGAGTTTATTATTCTACTTTCATGGTGTAAAATTTAGTTTCAGACAATAAATATTCTTTATCCTTTCCATGGGCAAGAATAAAATTGTTTAGAAATTGGCGACCAATCTATTCATTAGTAGGTGCAAGATGTCTATGGAGAGTATGATGAAATAAATCCTACCTTTAGCATTTGCTTGCCATGTTCTGTAAGTTTTGCTAACTTAACAGATAATTTTTATAAGCTTTGCAGTACGTTGGGTATGCTTGATTGCTAGCTTCATTAGCACCGTCTTGGCAGACACTTTTTTTTCATTTAGTTTCCATGGGCCTCTTTGGTTGCCCATATGAGGCTTGTCTGCTTAGGATTATCAAAATGGTTTTGATGACTTCGTTGAGATTTTTTTTTTTACTTGTCATGTTTCTCAGTGGGTTTTGCTTATTCTATAATCAATTTTATTTCTTGTCTTTGGCCAGACATTATTTCTTTTTAGAATTTCTTGTAGAATTAATCAGTCATTTATTTCTTAAACATTATATAATTTGTTTTTTTCTTTGCATTAAAATTCAGAAATTTGAAAACTTAATGATGACCTCAATTTCACATATATTTCTTCATTTTTTTATGCTGAATAAAGCAATATTCTTCATAATTTCTTATCTATCCTGGCGTCTGGATGATGATACTCTTGCTTAGTTAGCTTTCTAATGCATTAAATGAAGACAGTTTTCATGGGAAGTTGATTTTCTTTATTTATCCTAGTGCATTTAGATGATGGTACTCTTGCTTAATTTGTTTTATAATGCATCAGTTGAATATTGTTTTCATGATAAGCAGATTTTCTTCAGCTTTGCTATGAATTTGAACTTTAGATATCATATTTATAATCTATTTCATGGGGTTTTTTCTATGATGAAGTGATAGAAATGAAAATGTTGAGCTAGATATATGGAAAAATTAGAAAGATAAATTGAGAAATTATTTTATCTGTGGAATGTGTATAGTAATATTTATTGGAGATAAGGTAGTGGAAAATAAGTTTAGGTGAGAATGTACAATGAATGGTAAAAAATATATAGTAAGATGGTTAGATTAAATTATTGTTTGAGAATTAAAAAAAAGGTTAGACTAAAGATAATATGAATTGAAGTTATGTTAAAGGATTTGCATAAAATAGGCTTAACATCTCATACAACACTCAACCGGAATGAATGAAGATTGAAAATTCTCAAATAGTTGCATAAGTCTAGTGATGATAATAATGTTTGGATTAATACATTTAATTTGATTGGTAATCTTCTAGAACAGAAGATATTTTAGCTATCTAGACCGCATTAAAACTTTCTTCTTGAGTCTGTGCTCCCCCTGAAGTACACACAAATTACTGGTAAAAATTTGTTAGTTGACTATTTGATTGAACAAAATTGATATAAGTTTTTGCAGTAGAACTTGTTAAATGGGTTTTGTATCAAATCCTTTAAATTTGGTTTTGGGTTATACCAAACACTGATATTGAGTGGTATTATCCAACTGGGATGGGGGAGCTGGGATGGTGAAGTTTTGTATGTGCGTATATATCTTTGCTGGGATGCACTTCTTGGTCCATTGGAGGATCGTAAATGAGTGTTTTTTTCTTTCTTTTTAATTTTATATGAAGGCGATCTCATGAAATCCACTACATTACTGAGGAAATTAAAGCTTCAAATACTCTGCTTCTTAATGTGATTCTTTTGTTACTTGGTAGGCCACTTTCACTCGTGCAAAGAAGTGGGTCCAAGAGCTCCAAGCCCAAGGTATGGGCTTTCTTCTTTGCCATTTTTTCACTTTTTCTGTTAAACTTTATGGTTGTCTGCTTCAGCCCAGTCATCGTATTAAATACTATTGCAGTTTGTTTTTCTCATTTGATATGTTGTTTTGTTTTTCGTCCTGCTTTTTGGAACTATTTTTGTAAGTATTTCTTTTACCTTTTATTTGATTTGGGATTTTCTCCTTTACAAGTAGAGTTAGCTTGAACCGTAATTATTCATTTTCACGGATGGCTTGGTGTCTGGCATGTCTTTACTGTGAAAGTTCTGTAACATTAATGCACCATTTATTCTTGCTCATTCATTTTACTCCACTTTAGCTATAGTACTTGGATGTTCATAAGTAGCAGAATTTTGTGTTTTTGTTCTGGTTTTCCTTACATGTCTCAACTATATATCACATATGCTCGATCTTTGTAAGACGTAGTGCAACTATTTACTGCTGATGAATTTTTATATTGGTTCCCTTAGGTAACATAAACACTGTTATGGCTTTGGCTGGCAACAAAGCTGATCTTGTGGAGGCCAGACAGGTTACTGCAGAGGTGTGTATTTACGCTCGTTGCATCTTTTGTGACTATTTGATCTTGCAAATACGTAGAATCTATATATCTGCATTTGACTTTCACTGAATCCCTCTCATTAGGAATGAAACCATTAATAAAATTACTTGATCCTTGGTGGAAAACTGTGTGATGATTAAGCAGTTTTTGTTTAAATTTGAAAATAACAGCTAGTTTGATCCTTCTGTTTGAAATTTCTGAGATTGATATTGAATGCTGTAGAAAAGTATTTATCAACTTTTCAAAAAGGCTTAAAATAAAAATAAATAATGCTATTTACAAAAGAAGGGAAAAAACCCGGTTCGTCTAAACAGGTCAACGGGTCGGGTTTTGGCCCAACCCAAAATTGACTTGATCGAATCAGGTCAACCCAAACCCGACCTGTTTTATAAACGGATGAAAAATGTGGACCCGAACCTGACCCGCTATAGTCTGAACCCGACCCGCTAATCCATTTTATTTAGAAAATATTTTTATTAACTTATTAACCGTACATTTTAAATTAATTGATAAAAAAAGAAGATTATACCAATAAATAAAAAAAATTGAGGAAAAATATTAAATGGATCATTTTTGGGTCAAAATAAGATAGGTGGGCCAACTCGAACCCAATCTTTTTAACAAATGAGTCAGAATGTTGGACCCAAACCCGACCCGTTTATTAAACTGTCAACCTAAACTTAAATTTTTCAGGTCGGGTCCGGGTTGGGTTGGTGAGTCGGGTCATTTATTGATACCCCTAGAAAAAATATCCTCAATAGGGGCCGTGGATAGAATAGGAAGAGGAGGCACACAAATTACAATTTAAGGACTATAAGAGGATTGATAAAATGATTATAACCCTTAATCCGTACGCTCAAAGATCCCTATCAAGATTGGTTGACATGTTAGTCCCATGATCCTTGAATGTTCCCCTCAAACTGAATGATATAAATATTTTTGAAAGTGAGATTGTAAAGTCCTTTGGTGAGAATGTATGCAAATTGATTTATTATTGGCACATATCGAGTACAGATCAACCCACTTTCTAGTTTTTCTTTTTTATGAAATGCCCATCCCACCTCCACATGCTTGCACTGAATTTGCATCCTATCATTTTATTCCCTTTTAGTAATCTAACGATCTTCAAATTGTTATTTTTTTTCCAGAGCATTTATCTATTCTCTCATGGCATGCTTTTAATTCTTATTTTCAAAGGCCTCAAATGGTGTGTGGTATTGTAATGGATTTAAAGATGATTTTTATTAGGAAGGTTTCATAAGTAGGAGAAATTTTGACAAGATGTGTATTGGGAGATGGGTGTAGATGAGAATGTGTAGTGATGAGTTGATCATCATTACATGATAACTCTTTCGAAACTTGAGTTTGTTGGAGATTTTGACAAATGCTTATTCCTTCTTGTATAGACTTGAAGGGTACAGTGCCATAATTTTTTGGAGTTTCTATTGTAGAAATATTAAGATTAAATATTGATGCTTCATCAAATTTATTTTCTAGTTCATAGTTCTTCACTTGAATATGAGTTTGATTAAAAAAAAAAAGCTTCTCATAAAAAATGACTTCTTTTGATGCTAGAAGTTTTTACAGTGGTAGGATGATAACACTAATACCTTTTTTTGATAGGAAGTTATTTAAGAATTTAGCCATATAATTAATGATATTTTTGAAGCCAATCATTCTTGAGAATATTCTACTGTTTAGGTATATGACAACTAGGATCGCTTCTCCCTAGTATGTTTTTGGCACTTTATTCTGTAAGAGAAGAGTCCTACTGGCTTTCAGAAGATATTTTTTTTCTTTCAATCACTTCATTTTATTGAAGAGTGCAAGAATAGGAGAATTGGTGGATGATGTATTGTTTTTGGAAGAAAGTCGATAATGTGTGATGAAAATAATCACAAGCATTATCAGTTTAAAGCACCTTGATGCTAGTATTAAATTATTTGACTCATGAAAATAAAAATTGGGATAATAATTCTGACATCAAATTTTTGTTTGATGAAATATACCCATGTCATTTGAGTGTAATTATCGATGAAAGTGACATCATATATATTCTTAAATATTGGGATTTTGGAAGGCCCCTAAATGTCATAGTAAATATTTAGAAAATGAATAAAGAATTTGGAGTCACTTTCAGAAAAAAAATATTATGATAATTTTACAAATCTCACAGTGAAATTTTTTTATGTTTATACTTAATAAAAGAGAAAGAAACATACATTGTGGAGTTTTAAAATAAGGATGTCCTAGCTTATAATGGTGTTCCCAATTGATATTGTATTGAGAGTGAAAATAAAAGAATATAACAAGTCGTTTCCGTCTTCAAGAAAGATATACCCCATCCTTTTCTTCAGCTTTTCCAATTGTATTTCTTGTAGTGAGTTCTTTCAATAAGCAATGATTAGCAGAAAGTATGCAGTTGTAGTCTTTAGTAATTTTATGGATTAATAAAAGATTTATTGCAAGATGGCGAATTCAAGTACATTACTAAAGGTAAATGAGAAAATTGAGATGTTTTCTTGACACACAAGAGTTGTTAAAGAACGATCAATCATTTTTTTATTACTTGGGCATAATTCGTAGATTTGAAAAGGATTAGCAAGGTTGATCATATAATTAGTGGCTCCTAAATCTAGAATCATGGTGTAAGGGAAATTATCCAAGGCATTGAAAATGCAAGAGTTAAAAGTCATTATTTTGAGTTAATGAGCATTATCCGGATGATTTTTTCAAGTAGTTGAGGAGGTTTTTAAGTTTATCAATTTCTTTTGGATTAAGCTCTTTTGATTTCACAAGGCCCCTTTTTGTTGACCTTATTTATTTCCACCATAGCTCGAGGGCTTTTTGTAGAGTTTTTAGTATTTTTCTTTGATGTGTTATTTCTTCGTGTGTTGTTACATCATAGATTGCTTTTGTAAGAAGGTTTTTGTTCTTATTTAAGAAGGGTTTGTAACAGTAAGTCCCATTCTATGGAGTTCGGTGATTTTCATGGTAGATATTTCAATAACTAGAGCGTCATGCATTACCATTCTTCTTCCTTTTTTGGCTCGTATGAGAGAAAATCTCATTGTAGGTTTTCTCTGCTTAATATTTGAACTCGAACTTAGTTGAAGGTCATTATTGAGCTTGTAAGATATTCAAATGCTTTTTCTATTTCTACAAATTACTTGAAAAATTACCATATAATTGTACTATGTTATCTTGAGATCTTCGTCCAATAAATATTCATTGCGTTAAAGTACACAATAATAGATAGGTTACCTTTCTTGGTCATTAAAATCATAGATTTTATTTTTTAGATGAAAGCAATATCATTTACTTTTGAATATGTTTGTTTGACGACATCCCAAACTTTTTTGACGGTAGAGAGAAACATATATGATCCACTAAAAATTCAGACATCATAAAATCACACAATCATGTCATAATCAAGAAATCTACTTATCTCAATTTTAGTCTTTCGGCTCTAAAGGAGAATCCAGAAGATGATGGATTTTTCTCTTTTCTTGTAGAAAGGTCTTTACATTTAAGACTATTTTAGATAATTTCTCTTGTTCTGGCAATATGAGATTTGTAGTTTGTAGAGTTCTCTTTCAGTTTGATTTTTATTATTCATAATAGTTGACTCCTTGGAAACAAAGTCAAAGAAACCTGCCATAATGAACAGCATGATGAATCTCAATAAGAAACGAGAAAAAAAAAATTAAAAGATGAAAACCTTAATCTCATTCCGGTACCATTTATAAAAGTAGAAAAATAGAAAAAATACTTTGAATTTATTGCTTGATTTTGTATAAAGTGTGAAAGTATTTATAGACTTCTCCAAAAAGCTTACAATATAAATGAATTCAAAACTATTTACAAAAGAAGGGAAAAAATCTCTGAAAGGGTGTGATGGCTATAATAGGTAAAGGAGACACATATTCCAATCTAAGAGGTATTTCTCTTTTCTTGTAGAAAGGTCTTTACATTTAAGACTATTTTAGATAATTTCTCTAGTTCTGGCAATATGAGGCTTATAGTTCAAGTTCCTAGAGTTCTCTTTCAATTTGTTTTTTATTATTCATAATAGTTAACTGCTTGAAAAAAAAGTCAAAGAAACAAGCCATAATAAAGAGAATTACGAATCTCAATGAGAAACGAGAAATAAAAAAATAAAGATTGCAAGAACAAAACCTTAATCTCGCTTCGATACCATTTATGAAAGTAGAAAAGTAGAAAATATACTTCGAATTTATTGCTTGATTTTGTACAAAGTGTGAAAGTATTTATAGACTTTCCCAAAAAACTTACAATATAATAAATCAAAACTATTTATAAAAGAAGGAAAAAATCTCTAAAAGGGTGTGATGGCTATAATAGGTAGGTGAGACGCACAGATTCAATCTAAATGCTATGAGAGAATTATGGTTAGAACCCTTAATTTGTGCGCTCATGAATCCCTAACTCCCTGCCATAATTGATTAACTTGTGGGTCCCATGATCCTTCAACAAAGGCCATTTTTTGCACCGCCATTTTCCGAATTAAATTAGAAATCAAATTAGATTAGTGTTTAATTATGAGGAATAGCAGACTTCTTGATGAGTAAATTGTTTATTTTTATACCATCTATTACAATCATTCAAAGTTTTGACGCCATATATATTAGTTGTACTAAATAATCGCTCAACATGTGCTTATTGAGATGTATTCTAAGTTATACATCTTTGACTTTAAAACTTTAGCCTTGGATTTTTATTAATTGATACCACATGATTGAGGACTATCTACCTTGGAGGATATCTTAAAATCTCGGGTTTTCTTAATGTAATTCTAGAATGGGGTGAACAAAGCAAGTACACTGAAGATCCAATTTGCATACTAAGCAAAAAATTTGTCTGTTTAGATGAAAATAAAAAATTGTAGAAATTTCCCCAAATGATGATTTGAAAATCATTCAAAATTAAAATTTTACAGCAAATCTTAAGATTAAATAAAAGCATATAGTGATTGAGATTCATAACACACTAAGCAAAAAATTTGATTGTTATATTTTTTATTAGATTCCAATCACAAATCATAAATCAATCACAAGGTATTTAGATGAAAAAGAACTAGATAAGAAGTCAGCAAAGAAAATTTAGGACTTACAAGAGAAGGCTTATGTCAAAAGTTTCTTCGATAGCCAACACTTGCATTGCATTTTTGTAATTTCGAATCCAGCTAGAGCAACAATTCCCTACCTTAACCAGTACAAAACCAATAAGTTTCAGTCTCTACTATAGTACTAGAATGACAAAACAATAATATTGAATACTTGTTACAGTGTTAGTATGCTATAAGTATCAATTCGACACGCTTCTAGCCGATGGACTCTATCTTCAACTGAGTTGATTCCAGGGCTGGCAGGATATTAAGCAAAAAAGATAACTCTTCTCGAGGCCCATGCCAATGTCTCTGGACTAACTAATGTTGTCGTTAGCCGCCACATCTTGGCTCTATAATTTTAATCTGACTCTCTTTCGATGCTCGCACAAACTTGGGCTCCTCGACGAGCCTCCCCTGTCATTAAGGATCGGTTAACCGTGCAAGTGTCGTTCCCCTTTCGCCTTTAAAGCTCTCATTTAAATATTTGCTGCTACCCCCAAGATTCACATCTATGGCCATTCTGCTCGAGCTTATTCCCCAAGTTTTATGGTATTCACCTTGCCCTCATCTAGGCCTGGCCATTGCCTGATGTCGATCACCTACATAATTATTGCAATTATTGATTGAACGCTTAATATTGTTTGCAATGAGAAAGTTAAAGTCACTATTATGCATGAAGGGTGTTAAAAAGTTTTCATGAACTCATTTTTGGCTTAGTGGCTTTTCATGTTTGGCCTATTTGATAAACGGGCGAGTTGAATTTGAGCAAAATTTTCAACTCATTTGCTAAAAGAGACAAACACGAATAAGGATTAACTTGATTATGCATGGCTATATAAGAGCTTATATATTTTTCCACAATTAAGTACATGAAGCCCTTTCTATTTATGTGTTTACTAGCTAAAATCATCAATATACTTTAAAATAATGAACAACAATTGTTTTAAATTTTATGATACTGAAATAATGTTGTGCCATATAAAATCTCACACTTTTCCCTGCAATCAGAGTCATCAATCAAGAAGCTCATCATGCAATTGCTAATTATCGATTTGGCTTGTTTTTTGTGTTATATTTTATATTGTAATACGGAACAAGATAAATATTTTCAGCTCAATAATAGACTTAATCTTGTTCGGTTCTTGTTCAATAGCTAACAAACTCAGTTGAACGAAGCAACAACTCATTCATGTTCAATTAATTTACAATCTTAACTGTGCTCGACTGCAAATTCCCATGGATGGATCTAAATCCGCCTATTTTGCTTTATTATTTATATGTCAATCTGCTTTTATTTGTTTATTTCCATGTCATTGTTTGGTTTTGGGCCAGCATGACAATGTATAACTCCATTTGCAATGTTTTCACATGCTGTTCCCAGGAAGCCCAAGCTTATGCTCAGGAAAACGGCCTTTTCTTCATGGAAACTTCTGCAAAAACAGCAATAAATGTCAATGATGTATTCTATGAAATTGGTGAGCCTGTTACGATTTAGAGTATTATTAGAATTGTTAGTTGTATTTGATATTGGCCAGTCAATTGTTAAATGAATGCACATGTTGCATGCCATTTGTTTGCCATTGCTTACAGTAATACCAGCAGGTAAGATGACTTAGAATCCCACCTATAGATGCTGGCCGACTGAGGGAAGTTTTCTCCTTTAGTACTCTTATTGCAACTTAGTACCGGTATTATTGAGAAATTACCTACAACATGCTTAAATTTCTAATTCTATCCATCTTTTAAATTATCACATCATCAAATTAATTTAGAAAGGAACTAATTATGGCTGTTTAATTTAAGCATGTATTCAAAAGCAGACAATTCATCTATTTTTTTTTTCTGAAAAAAAGCTTACTACTATTTCTCCCAAATCTGTCAACACTCTGGCCCATTTCTAAGTGCTCCTTTTGGGGCTAGCTGCCATATGCTGTAGCTGCATTTGACTGTTTTCATCAACCAATGGCACTATACAAGGCCTATTGCGTTGATTTGCTTTCAGGGGCTTTGCCAGTCTGGTGTATGGGCCAACTTTGCATGATTGCAATAGCAGGACCCACGTGAGGCTGCACCAGTCTCAAATGGCTTCTTAGTCGCCTTGGTTGGATTTGTGGCCGGTGTAGTCTTGTGATTTGGAGATTGGCCCTGATCAGCAGTTCTGAGGCTCCTATGGCTACCACAAGAGTTTCATGGTACTTTGGGTGGTTTTAGGGCTCCTGCAGCCCTCTGCTAAATCACTTGAAGAGTTACCACCAAAACGCTTCAGCTTTTTTTGCATTTCAGAAGCTATTTTAAGTGTCAATGACAATTAGGACAAATCAGTAAAACTTTAAATTTTATCAAAAAAAATCAACCTTGGGATGTGTGGTAGTTGGTCTAAACTGTCAACTTCTTTGAACGAACCATATTATTCTTGACCCTCTTTATGTATCAGTGTCTAAGTTTATCATGAAACTTGTTAATATTATTGGTCTAAACTGTCACTATCCCTGTAGATAGTGAGTGTTACACATCTGTTTTGTGTTTTCTGGCATTATACATATTAAACTAGATGTTAGACTTGAACTGTTTTTAGAAATTACACTTACTTTCGTGTTCTTATATATTATATTACATATTAACCCTAATATGCCAAGCTAGAATTTCAGAAATTGGCTAATTCTTTAACCTAGAGCTTCTGAAATTGGAGTTGAACATTATTTCAAAAAACATAGGGGGCTATGTTTATTACTCGTTATCTTTGAGGAAAATTTGTGTAATTAGCTGATACGCCTTGAATACAAAAAATCAACGAATAAGCAGTAAATTTCAGCAAACAAACAAATTTTTATTGATAAGAAAAGAAATACGAGCATGCAAGATACAATGGTCCTCTTTTGAGAGGAGGATCTTCTCTCCCAAATTCTAGATGTCGCTAGAATTCCTCTCAAAAACAGTGGACAACAAACACTCACAAAACTCATCAATAGCATGATCTAAACCCTAGACAACTCCCCTTTAAATAGCCCTAGCCACTATAACACAAATAGAACATTCCTAAACAATTAAACATAATTCAGGAAATCTTCGTAAACAATTAAACATAATTCAGAAAATCTTCCTAAACAATTAAATATTTCATAAATAGTATAAACATAATTTAGGAAACCTTCCTAAACAATTAAACATGATTTAGGAAACCTTCCTAAACAATTAAACATAATTTAGGAAATATTCCTAAACAATTAAATACTTCTTAAATAGTATAAACATAATTTAGAAAACCTTCATAAATAATTAAACATGATTTAGAAAACCTTCCTAAACAATATAAACATAATTAGGAAACCTTCCTAAATAGTTCCCCCTTAATTAGGAACCTTCCTAAATAACTCTCATTGATTAGGAACCTTCTAAATATCTTCCTCTAGGCCCCACAAGGTGGGCCCACCGGCATATCAATACTCCCCTCTCAAAGGGCCACCTTGTCCTCAAGGTGTGAAAAAGGGAATTGTCTTCTAATTATCTGTTTTAACAAGAAAATATGCTTCTTGCGAGAATCACTTAGCACATGATCCAGTTCTATATCCTTCATTATCTGCTCATGCTTCATTCTAGAGAATATACCATCTTTTAACAGTTTAACCTCTTTGCCACTCTAGTCATCCCAGTCATTAACTATTTTTTTCCACTCAAAGCCAGAAAGGTTAAAAAGAAATGGCGCAAAAATCCAGATGACAATAAGGAATCATATGGGTGCAGTGAGAAGCATAAAGGTTGTTGAATCAGTAGTTGCATATCCATAGATCTAGATCTGATAATCAATAGCGACAGCATAAGTTCCAGACCCTTTGTAAAATGACTACTAGAGTACATCTTGTAGTTCTCTGCAAACTTTACATGTCACCCAACGAATCCTCGTCCAGTAGCTCTATATTTTGCTCCGCCATGTAAGATTGTCCATCCAAAGTAATTGGATTTGTTCCAAGCAAGAATGTAAAGAACACTAAATACAATTGAAGTCGTATGATGATCATGTCGCCCAATGCAATTCTGAATCCCCTTTTCAGCCTAATCTCTATAACCATGGGTAAGGCCATCAATAGACCAAGTTGGATGGTAGATTGAGATGCCATAGCAGCCTTCAGAGGATTATTTCCTCTCATCAATGTCTGCTTCATAAGGGTAGCCTCAAGCCCACTTAATGAAAGGTAAGGCTTGCCATAGAGGAAAAGGTGGACTATAATAACAACCATCATTGAGCTGACATAAAACCCTACAGTCGTGAAGTAGTAAGAAAGCATGCAGAATAAGTCAAATTGGTGGGCCAAGCGATAGATATCTCTGCTAAGTATTTGTTCTCCATTGCTACAGGTATCCTTTGATTCATACAAGAAGATTTGGTTGAGTCCAACATCTCGACCCTTCCCAACTTGAATATACTCATGGTGGGTGATATTTCCTTGCCTCAATGTCGAATTGAATCTTGCAAAGATATCCTCACGTAGGTTGATTCCACGAGAAGCCTTTCTTATGCCACCTCTAATGATATGAAAATTCCTATCAGATACATCTGGAGGCCCGTTTGGGAGCGGACCTTCAGTGGAGTAGTCAGAACCCTTTGTCCAATTATCTCAAAACTTATTTCTTGGTTTGACATGAATCATCATAAAGATGAAATATTTCCTGTAAAAATATTCTCACGTACACCAAGAATGGTTGGTGGGCATAGTCCATGGTCTTCATTGAATTCCTCCAAAAAATTCCTCATTTTCAAAGCCTCTTCCAAATAGTTATCCTAGTTCATATCAATTGCCTGAAGAGCCTCCCCTCTGGTAAAGACAAATGCATGGTTTTGATTTTTTGGCTCACCTTCCCCAATCTTTATTGCTCCAGGTAATTTGATGTGGTAGATTTCTTGATCAGCACCATCAGCTTGGTTTTGCAAGTTTATTTCTTTGCCCTCTTCATTCACATTTTTCTCTTTGTCGATCAGTTTATCCTTGAAAGACTCTTGTGTATCACTTATTGAACTCTCTTCTCCTCCTCAATTATTTGCACCTTCAACTTTCTCACCTTAGGATCGCCACTGCCCCAACAACTTCTTCCTCCTCCAGTGTAGCGGTTGTCGCGATCCCTCAATATTTCCTCCATGTTTTGAGGGTGGAACTCCCACTTTTCTTCCATCTGTCTCACATGACCCGATCCTCATGGCTCGGCCCGTCCCCCTCCTTCTCTGATCGTCCACTCCCCATGCCCAAAAAGCCTCCCATAATGGCCGACCACTCCATCACTTTCACAATAAAACTCCCTTCCTGCTGTCCCCCCATCCGAAAACCCTCTTTCCCTCCTTCTCGGAGTTCTAGGAGGTGGCTCTTGATGAAAGGAGCTCTTTTCGTCGAACTCTTCCCGTCCGATCTCTTTCCCTTTAGATTCAGCCAAGGGAATCCCGATCAAATCTTGATTAGGGCTAGCAATTGGAATTGTCGGTGGGATTTTGGATCGCATCTCTACGAGCTTTCTCATATCTCCTCTAGAATTTCCTTTCCCTTTGGTTCAGCCCTAGGAATCGTCGGTGAAGCTTTCAACTGCATCTCAATTATTTTCTTCATCATATTTTTCAAATTCTCAAACCTTCCTTCCATCACTGAAATACGTTTATTCATCGATCCCACATTCGCTTGTAGTTGCCCTACTTCCCCTTCCAACTTTTCTTCCGTCTCAATTCTTCTTCTGACCATCAGTACTTGGATCAAGGCTTTAACAGCAAAAATTAGCAATTTAATGCAAATCTGGCCTCCAAACAGCAAAATTCAGCACATAGAGAGGAAAATTTGACCCCTAGGAGAGTTTACCAGAGACAGAGCAGACGATCTACGGCCACGATCGCACCGCTTTAATTTTAAGTTATTATATGTATTTGATTTATTATCACAGTTTTTTCGTTTCTATCCTCACTTGATGGAATAGTTGTTTGTAACCCCTAGGGGTAGTGGTGTCTTTTATTTCTTCATCATGAACATTACCTATTTAAACCCTCCTACTCTTTGGAGAGGATAATGATGAATATTATGAAAAAAAAAATTCTGCATTTGTGTGTTTTGGAGAGCTTAAGAGTTCTTGGAGAGATTGAAGTCCCTAGGTGAGGGCGGCGTAATACCCACCAACCGCAGGAAGCGTTCGGGTTCGTGGTCTTCCTCTTTCCTCCAATCCTTCCCCTCCCCTTCCTCCCAAGTCCTGATCTCCTCCCCACCTAGACCCCAAGATCTGGCCCTTCCCGCTAATCGCCGGCCTCCCTATCCCCACACCCTAGCCGCCGGCCCACTCTCCATAAACCCCTTGAATTTCAAATCCAAATTGCCTCTTAATTACCTTCCTAATTTATCCAATTGTTAATTTGGAAAGTCTCTTATTTTGAATTCAAATAGATTTGAATTTCAAAACCTTTCCGGATTAATGAGTCCCCCCCCCCCCCCAAATCACTCCAAATCTGAAATTAAGTTTCAGATTTAATTCCCCAATCAACATTTAATGCTTTGGGCCACATACATTGAATGTGGACACCAATTAATCCCTCCCCTAATTCAAGTGCCTAAGATTGGGAATTAATTGATTTCCCTAATCAATTTTTCCCTTCCCTTGTAACCGACGGCCCCACATCCTCCTCCCACTCTCTCACCCGCCGGCCCCCCTTCCTCTTTTTCTCTCATATCTAATTAATCCATCCCATTAAACCCTCCAATCAACTCATTAATTTCCCCTCCAAGACCAGCCGCCCCTTCTTCCTCTTTCCTTTGGTTATTCCCAAGTGCTCTCCTCCCAAGATAGCTCATATTCCACAATTCTCTTCCTCCAAGTTGCTGTTCAGATTTTCTGGGCATTATTAGACTGCTGTCCAGGAAATTTCAGCGAAGATAAGCTGCTGTCCTGCTGCCCGGAAACCCACACTGTTGTTCAGAATTTCTGTTTGAGGACTTCTCCTAGCTGTCTTGAAATTTCAGCCCAGGTTGCTTGCTATCCCAACATCCGGAGGTCCGTTGTGTGCTGTCCAGGACAAGTTCCTGCTTGCTGTCCAAAGATTCCAGCACAAGTTAGTTTGCTGTCCCCCTTCTAGAGCCTGCAAGGTTGCTGTCCAATTATATTCAGAAGGCTCATGTTGCTGTCCTCTCTTCGTCGGCACCAAAACGATCACACCGGAGCTTCATACCCTCCTCCTTTGGGTAAACTCTTCCCCTTTCTCTTTTACCTACTTACTCTCCCTTGATTGTGGCGTCACAAAGGTTGTATAAACTTTCTCCGTTTCCACCAATTATTCAAAGAGTTGAGTGAGGGATTTTTTTTCATAGTGACTAATCTAGATATTAATTGTGGGATTCTATTTGAAAACTTCCATGTATTGCAAAGCTGAATTTAAATGATTATTGTAGTGCTCCTAAACGATTAAGCGTGTGATTTGGCCTAAGCTACGTTACCTTTCTTATTGCTTTTGATTTTTGTTTAAGTCTTTAAAGTAAACTAATTATTGTTGCTCTAATCTAAGGCGTCTAATTTCAACATCATATAACTCACCCGCATATACTCTACATCAAAAACTCATCAAAAAATCAGCGAGGAAATTTGATATTTCGGTCCAGGACACTCCTCTGATACCAATTTGATATGCCTTGAATACCAAAAATTCACGAATAAGCAGTAAATTTCAGTAAACCAACAAATTTTTATTGATAAGAAAAGAAGTTCGAACATGCAAGATACAATGGTCCACTTTCGAGAGGAGGATCTTCTCTCCCAAATTCGGACAACAAACACTTACAAAATTCATCAATAGCATGATCTATACCCTAAACAACTCTCCCTTAAATAGCCCTAGCCACCATAACAAAAATATAACCTTCACAAACAATTAAATATAATTTAAGAAGCCTTCCTAAACAATTAACATTAAAAAAATCAAGAAATCTTCCTAAACAAGTAAATACTTCCTAAATAGTATAAACATAATTTAGGAACCCTTTTTAAACAATTAAACATATTTTAGAAAATCTTCCTATACAATTAAATACTTGTTAAATAGCATAAACATAATTTAGGAAATCTTCCTAAATAATTAAGCATGATTTAGGAAACCTTCATAAATAATATAAACATAATTAGGAAACCTTCCTAAACAGTTTCCCTTAATTTGGAACCTTCCTAAACAACTCCCCTTGATTAGGAACCTTCTAAATATCTTCCCCTTGGCCCCACAAGGTGAGCCCCCCGGCGTATCATTAGCCGAACATTATTTGTTCTATCTGTAAAATTGGAAGAACCAAAAAAGCACAAAAGTAAACAAATCTTTCACAATCTAGTTTATATTTTAATCCATACTCATATGTATGCATACATAATTGAATTACATACGTTTATGAATATGTTTCTAACTTTGCGGTTTATTAATGTAATTGTATGCATGCATATACCCAGATGTTTATAATCTAGACAGAATCTGAACCAAGTAGATCTGATCAGTTTAGCTGTCCATCATGTCTTATTTGCTTAGTTTTATTCAGAACACACCCTAAATCAAGTCCGATACACCTAAGTAGTTGAAGCTGATCCCCATTTTACTTAAGCATTTCAAATTGTTGTTAATCAGTTGATAGTTTCAAAGTTTCAGAAGTCTCGAGTATTATAGAATTAATTTGAAAATTTTACTGCATAGTTTTAGGTTGCTTCTCTCTTGCAAGAATCATCCAACTCTGAAATACTATTGGTAATCTTATTGCTGATAAACTGTCCGTGACATGCAATTCTTAGTGAATGGCAACATTTATTAAGAGTCACTTTTGAATAATTTTTTTATTATTTTGCTTCTCAGATTATTACCCATTTTTATTTGATTATGATTTTTTTATTACTATTCATAAATTTTGTTTAATGAGAAGAATTTTATAAGAATGTTGGCCATTAAATATTTTCATAAATTCTATAAGATGGTAGTGAGACCAATGCTTTATGGTGTAGAATGTTAGCCATTAAAAGAGAAGCATAATATTAAGTTAAGTGTTGCAGAGATGAGGATGCTCAGGTGGATGAGTGGCTTTACTCTTAAAGGCAGGATACGAAATGAGCATATACGTGAAAGGTTGGAGTAGCTCCGGTGGAAGATAAGATTAGAGAGAGTCGCTTTAGATAGTTTGGTCACATAAAACGGCAACCTTCCGATGATCCGGTTAGGAAAGTAGATGTATTAGATTTGACTTATATTAAAAAAGGTAGAGGTAGACCTAAAAAGACTTGGTTAGAGAATATAAAAAATGTCCTTTTGTTAAATTTAGATGAGAATTTGGCCCTTAACAGGACACAATGGACATAGTGGGATAAAAGCTTGTTGTTGTTGAGAAGAATTTTTTGCGGCCAGATTTTTTAGAGTACGATAGTTGTAAGAAACTATTATATATCTTTTTCTCAATTATATAATATTCACAGTAGCCTTTGAAAATTTTAATTTTACCACAATTTTTACAAATAATCGTGTTTAGGTTCTTAAACTGTGTTGTTTTTGTCCATTAGCTTTATTAGTGTTTTCCTCATCATCATCATCATCATTTCTCTTTGTTATCTTAACATCTACTCTCTTCCAAAAAACTTCAGGTAAGGTAATATTATCCAGACTTCATCATCTCAAGGAAAAAATCACGCTCATAAGATTATTATTTGTTTCATTTTTTCAGCTAAAAGGTTTCTCCAGGCTCAAGCTCAACAACAGCAGAACACCAATGGAATGATCTTAACGGACAGAGCAGCTGACAGGACTACAAGTTCATCTTCTTGTTGTTCTTGAGATCGCCGGAGCATCTTCACATCCCTCTCACCTCTCATTCTTTCCAAAACCATGAATGTGTATATACACTGAAAATTGCTTTATTGATCAATGAGATGGAATATTTTCTGCAGTGATTTGCTGCTTTCTGATATTATTCGTGTAACTTGAAGAATGTTTCTGTATGAGTGCATGTCTTTGATCAAGTTTTCCTGCAGTAATAGGCCAAATTCACATTGCCAATGTTGATTTGGTCCAAGTTATGGAATTGTTCTTATTAGAGAGAACTGAAGAAAAGCATAAATGAGAGAATTGAGAGTCTTAGACTTTCTTTTTTAAAATTATTATATCATGGTTTTGATTTGATTATGAAGAATGCATTTGTGAGATTTAAAATAAGTAATTTTTTATCTATCATGACTAGTTACTGAGTACGATGTTAAGCAATGACTGTTCTGAAATAGAAATAGTTTGTGTAATTTGTAAAGATGGCCTGGGAGAACTTAAGGCCAAACTAGCTACTGTAATCGCATTTAGGTTTTGTAGGGATAATTTTCTAACTGTTTTTTAAAATAAATTTTTAGTATAAAAATTTCTCGTTCAAAATTTTTTTGTAATAAAAAAATGTTTTAGAAAACAATAAGAAAGTTATTCCTAACGAAGTTTGGGATAACTTTCTTATTATTTTTATAAGCTAGAGAATTTTTTAATGTTTTTTAGTCCTCCTTCGTATTGATTAAATATCTTTTTATATTCTACTTTTCATATCCTCTAAATAAATGAAAATTTTATTTAAATTTTCTAGTACTTTTTAATCTTCTTTTATATTGATTAAATATTCATTTATATTCCTCTCTTCGTACCTGTTACTCTTATTCATATTCATTAAATATTCTTTTGTATTTTGCTCTTCGGATCCCTTAAATAAATAAAAAAAATCATTTAAATTATCTAATACTTTTTAGTCTCACTTCATATTGATTAAATACTCATTTGTATTTCGCTATCTGTATCCTCTAAATATTAGTTAATTTTAACCGACTAATTAACACTTATGAGTATTAATAAATTAAAATTTCATCGTACATCGTACACCGTACACGTGGCACTATAGAATCGATGGCAACCTTTGGTATTTTGTATGCCCTTTCGTATTCCCTGTTGCTTTTTTGCACTTTTTTATTATAATATAAATTCCCCATTCCTCCTTCGTGTGCACTCACCGCAACCCAGCAGCCCCGCTCCTTCTCCCAATCGTGTGCGAACCAGTGAGCTCACCACTGGTCTGCCCTCCACGGCGTTACCATTTGGAGGTGGAGCAGTTGCGGCATGGGAAACTTAACCATAAGTTCTACACGATGCACGCCATTGTCTCCAACATCTCAAAGATGGAAAAGGCTTCGCTCCTCGGTAATGCCATTTCATATATCAACGAGTTAAGATTGAAGCTACAGGCACTGGAGAGCGATGAAGAGGGGCTGCAGTCTCAGCTCGAGTCTATCAAGGAGGAGAGCAATGCGGGACCTTAAACTGATCAATGGCTACAGGCAACTGCCGGCATGGAGATCATGGTGAAGCTTCTCAGCGTGGAGGCGATGATATGCATACAGGCCACCGTGGGAAATGTTAGTAAAAAAATCCTCTCATTCTACTCTTTCAATTAGCTTGGATTTTCCTTAACTTTTATATTTGGAAGAAATCAGCGGTGAACCATAAACAACAAAGGGTTGCGGTGCAGTATACCCCTTCGTTGAGCTTTGAGTTTATAAGCGTGAGATATTGATAGGACTTCAATTAATCCCCTGCATTATTAGCTACAATGGGATTTATGAACAGAAATACAATTTTGGTCTTGAATAGTTCACTTAATTGTTATTGAAAAGGAGAATGAGTAGAGTTGTAATTCATAGTTTTTTCATGTTTGGATTTTTTACATTTTTCAGCAATATTCTTAATTATTTATGCCATACTTTTTTCTAATGTAGAAGTCACATTCTTATTCCGAATAGCCATTTCTTTCAAACATTGTATTTTTACTTTTCTTTTTCTTCCAAGCATTATATTTTTGCTTTCTTAGTGGTTAACCGATTTTCTTATCTTCTTTGCTATTCCTGAGTATGAGGAGTTGCTATAATGAGCGTAAATGCATGGCTAAGACTCTTATATTTGATTATCATCGGCGGCCTGGCATAGGTAAGATTGTATTTACAAACTATAATTTGCTTTGTTTGTTTTCATTTTTCACAAACTATAAATTCTGATTTCTTGTTTGTAGTAATGTTATAGCTCAAGCAATACGATATTGCCTATTTTCTAGCTTCTATGGTTTTTTCATTTGTTCATTTAATTTTAGTCAAAGGAATGGAATTTAAAATTATATAGTAATTCATATTTTTTGTAAATTAAATAGGAAGTTCATATTCTAAAGTAACTCTTTCTCATATTTGTTTTCGTCTTCATCAACAATTTCAATTGATGTTTCAATCCTTGTATTTTTCACTAATAGTTAGCTTATAATTTTTCAATTGAGTTTGATTAATTTCAAGTTATTTTGTTATATTTAGGTCCACTATAAACAAATCTCCTACAATATGGTGTATATCCAAAACAAAGCATCTTCATAGTGAAGATGTGTGTCTTTTCTCCTAACACATGATGATGAGGAGGTCAAGTACTACATTTGCAAGCACCAACTCTCAGTTATAAGGCAAAATATTAACCAACTATTATAAATCTATTTGTAGCAAGCTATTATAAATTAGTTTATCTGTCTTTTTAATGACAATAATTTGGTTGAAAAAAATGGATGGATACTTGTTGCTTGAGGGTTATTATTGTTATAATGTACAAGTCTGCCCTTATATAACTTTTGATAGAAGTTTGAAAATTTAATATTATTTTTAAGCATGTTACTATTATATTTGACTTGAATATGTATTCCACTGCTTGTTTGCTAGAAGCTTGTTATATTTGACATTATATGAGGTTTGTTTAATTCGAACATTTTGTATATTTGAGTTCTTAATTTATTTGAATTCATAAATGACAACATGGAGCACAAAAAAAAAGTGACGCTACACCTTCTAACCTCATCAATAGGTGGCCAATCACCCATCATCAAGGAAAAGCACACATAAATCTTATTGCTAATCCCTTATCTTTATTAAATTTTATTCAATTCGTACCTTATAAAGTTATTGCTTTCAATATACATTGCATAAAGTTCATAAGATCTGTAAATTGAAGCATTTAAAGTTATTTGAAGACAAGAAAGTGATTAATTTCATCCATCAAATAAGAAGTAATTGGGCTACCTTTTTCTCATTATATTCTTCTATTTTCACCAAAAGTTACATGATTCCAAATCAAGCCTATAAGCGAACATAAGGTCATTCCATTGTGACATTTAAGCTCTTGTATCTATATCATCAACCTTGTTATTCAATCTCTCTCCTTATAATTTGATGGTTGAGCTAATCTTACAAGCTAAATAACCCAGTAAAAACAAAAAATCTAGCACCAAATCTTCAACCAATATACATGAAGTAAATCAATTTGGTATGTAAATCCACCTATAAGCTTCCCAAAACATCCTTTGCTCTAGATAGTGAATTAAGATAGCTACACTCCAATTAATTATGGATAATGTAGATGTATTTGTATAGCACACCATAAAACAAAAGAAGCAAGAATTAGTAATCGCTCCAAACAAATCTTATAATATTAGGATCACTCTCAATATAAAGCAAGAAACAAAATAACAAAGTAGTAATATAACACAATATCTACAACAAATTCTATTAGGCATATTGAGTAGCCACAACAATTACCTAACTAGAACATGATATAGAATATGGTCATACTAGAAATAATTTTGCCAATATGATTAGCTAAAAAAATTAGTTTAATGGAGCAAAACGTCTGTTGTAAGCCAGTACTTGAACAACCCTACTGAAGATCATATGAATGCTTTTAACTGCATTCTAATGTACCTCAAAATAACATTTGGAAAAGGCCTGTTATATTATAAGTCATCCAATAAGATAATTGAAATTTTCACATTTGTTGATTGGGGCTGGGGATGCATTAGATTGAATATACACATATGGTTATTGCACTTATGTATGTAAAAATTTGGCTACACGGAGAATTAAGAAATAATGTGGTCTCAAGAAACAATATTGAAGCAAGTTATTATAGGGCAATGACATTTCGTATTTGTGAAAGAATATGATTAAAAAGATTGTTAAACGAACCAAACGATAAAGTAAAATAAAAATAACTAAAAGTTTATTGTGACAACTTGGCTGCCATAAATATTATAAAAAATCATATCCACTATGATAATATTAAAAATATATTGAGATAGACCGACGTTTTTTCTTAGAAAAAATTTAAAAATGTATTAGGCCAACTAAGTTTTATTCTAACATACTCTCAAACCGTAAATATCGTCACCAAGGCTTCATATAGAATAAGTTTTGATAAACTAATTAGTAAGTTGGGCATGATTAACATATACGGCCCAACTTGTGGGGGAGTGCTAAAATAGTTTTGAATATATAGCCAACACCTTTCAATCTACAGCAATCCACAATCCGTGGACATCAACTTTTCACCTACAACAATTCAAAAATTTGTGAGTAGAAGAGAACAATCTGTGTGGATAATAACATTCCATCTATAACAATCCAACAATCAATAAAATATAATATTCCATAGTTGCTTTCCAGTTAATCCTCGATTCTAAAATTAATGACTAATTTTTAGATTTAATTTTTTCTTTGATAGTTATTTCCTTACCTATTTATGTACACCTTTGCATTTTATTTATTTTTTTCATTGAACAAGAGAATAAAATTCAATCATACAACCTATTTTTTTCTACTCTTCTTTCTTCCCGTTTTAATTTTCAACGAAATGCAATAAGGGAGGCAAAAGGAATTTCTCTGCAATATATAGTTCATGCTAATTTTCTGGAAGTTGATGCTTCAAAAATGGTTATTGTCCGAGTACAATTAACGCAATTAAGTCAATGAACATATGGGACCATACATAATGAACACACTTAATCACATTAAGGCTTCGTTTGGGATGACTTTTTTTTTGTTTTCTAAAGCAGCTTCTAGTACAAAAATTTATTGAAATAATTTTTTTTTTACTAGAAAGCTCTTTTAGAAAGAATTAAGAAAGCTGCTCCAAACGAAGCCTAAATCTTCTATTTGTAAGAGTCATCTTGAAAATACAAAATCATACTCAAATTCCATATAAAGATGGAATATGAATCAACATCCAACAATCTCTGCCTTGACAAGGATCTCCACCAACACGGCCAAAGCCACAAATCTCATTCCCCAAATGCCAACTTGGTGCATCAACCAATGTGCGATGAACTCTGCGCAACTTTGACCTTCCATCATGCTTGGGTTGGTGCTATGGATCCTTTGCTCATGCCTTCAACAAGTGAGCCCCTTGCTTTACATGGCTTACAAGTTTCCTTTCAATGACTCCTTAGTTTCAGATTTCTTATTCCATGGATATCGTGTGGGTAAAAGTCCATCAGCAGTTTAAAGCTTTGTGTTGTGCTTAATTGCATTGATTATTTTGCTGTTAAGTGCTCAAGTTCTATAAGTTTTATCATTATTCCTGTCTTATGTTATGAATCGCGTCAATTATAAACTTACGTGTAATTAGTTGCATATGAAGGTAAAGATTGTTTGTTACTTGCTTTTCACTTCTTTAACCCTTTTAAAAACAATTGTTAAATGTCAATGCTTTGACCTGCTGCCTTTAGGCTTCATTCAGAACTCTGAAAACAGCCAAATTATGGACTCCTCTTCTATGATTTCTTAATTGGTCAGACAGCTCCAAAATTCAAGGGTAAAACTTCTACTCTCTTGCTGCTAATACTTCACTGGCGATCTGCTTTGATGCTTTTGTTGATAGCCAGGACAACACCTTGGGGCTTGCAAACCGAACTAAGGTTTATATTCATGCTCTTCATGCAACTTTTCCATCAAACCGCATGGCTTAGTTCTGTTATCTTAGGAACACTCTTCTTGTGAAAAACTCATCAATTGCTTGAAGCACGCCTAGGGGTTCTTGAGGGAAGATAACTGAGCTGTGTTGCTTAATCAACATTGGGCAAGCCAAAGATAGAGGTTTATGAAAAGATGAAAGGAGCGGTGCTGGAGATTTACTCACTCCTGTGAAGGTATTGGCTTAGAGAGAAATTTAGTTCAGGATTATTCTCAAATTTTAGGATGTAAAACATATTTTCTCGAACTGCTGTAAATTTCTTGATGTTCTGCATGACATTCCTTCTTGTTCTGTAAGAAACAACAATAAAGATAGTTATAATCAATTAATTTTACAAGAAATGTACTGTAATTTAAGATGTCTTTAATCCTGAGCCATGTTTTAAGAAGGATATGTTGACCCAAGTTTTATTTTTCTTTCTTGGCGATGTTTGGATGTTCTATTTATTTCTTGTTTTCAAAAGTGGAAATACAAAATCATTTGTGAATGGAAAATAGAAGCAAAAGGTAGACCAAACATAGTTAAATTTTTAACCATAATTAATCCTACGGAAGTAATTACCCTAATTAAACCTATTTGTAATCCACATCACACCACCAATTAGTTATTGACATTTTAAATTATCAATATATTTGATTCAACTTGAAAGATGTATATATATATATATATATATATATACACATATGATAAAATTAATTTTTGTTTTATTTACAAATCGCTCCTGTCTCCATTCTTCAAATTCTAACCGAAATATAACTGCCACCCAGCAATTAAAATTGAAACATAATAACTGTGTATTAATTAAAAGAACATTATAAGATTATATTCCATATTATGGATTCATAACAAGTAGTAATAAAAAATAATAAAGAAAAACGAAATGCAGTTTTGCATAATTCTCCTATATTTTGGAGAAATACGCACGTGATATTGAAATCATACATATATTTATAAATCTTGGATGAAAACAATTAAGAATTTAATGAAAGTGAAAATTACAGGTTAGGATTTTGCGGTGAATTTCAATCTTTAAAGGAGAATTGGATAAATGAAGGAGGGAATGTAACGGTTTTGTAATTAGGTATGATTTGAGAGTTACACGGGAAATTGGAAAATTAGCTCATATCTGTATCAGCGGCAGCATGCGTGTCACAAGAATTTTGTATTTTAATTAAGGTTTTGTTTGGGATGGCTTTCTTACTGTTTCTTAAAACAACTTTCTAATATAAAAATTTAAATTTTTATATAAAAGCAGCTTTAAGAAGAAGTAAAAAAGCCGTCCCAAACAAAGCCTAAGTTTCCATATTCAAGCTATTAGGATTTTTGCATCAGCCTTCTCGGTTGATAAAATGTAGGATGAGCCTGAGAATGCCTAGTTAGCTTAGATCTTTTGTGTTTCTCATGTGCGGTGTTGTACCAACATATACCAGAATGATGTTAATTATGGTTAGATTGGATAATCAACAGCTTAAGTTTGTTTGTTTTTTTTTTCCCCTTTGGTTGGCTTATTTTCCTGCATCTAGATGCATAATTCCTGCACAGATGTGAGTAAGATGTTTGCTTTATTTTATATTTCTAAATCTCTTTCAGTATATTTTGCGACATTGCTGACTGTTGACTTGGTTTTGTTGAATCTTTCCTTTGCTGGCATCTGTTCTAATTGTCATTTTCTTTCAACCTACTTTTTGAGTCTTATTACCATGTTTTAAATATGATAACATTTCACATCTCTTAATATAAGAATATTGACACAAACAAATTGTATTTGATAAATAACATTGAGATCTCAATAACAATAAACTAAACAATCCTCTAATTAATATTATTAAATGATGTTAGTAAATCAAGCAATCAACATCTACTAACATCAAGGCATTACATGGAAAATGTAGATGCAGCAAACAACCACTAATATTATTGTTTTATGCTAAAAGTTTAGTTGTTAAAGTGGGATATTTCAATCAGCTTATTCATGAACAATTAGAGAAGTAAGCAAGAAAGGGATACTGGATCTTTTATGCGAAAACTTTGGAAAGAGAAAAATCATAAGGTCTAACCCAATTAAAATAGCTTCCACAGATAGTGTATATTAGTTGCAAATGCCTTCCCATGAACATAGAGAATGTATTAAAACAGAGTAGGTGAAAGATAACTATTACAAGTATCCTTGCTGTTGGCGAAATAAGAAAGCTAACAAGTTGGATGAAGATAATTGTGTTAGTCCTCTCCTTAGAAGTGAAGTTAGCATGATCTTAAGGTGGCAGATGAACCAATACAAGAAAATTGTCGAGGCCGTTGAAAGCATATTGTACCTCCCCTGGAGGTAGAAACAACACAATTTCAGTTATGGAGGCCACTAAAGACAACTAGATGAGGCATTGCAGCATGGCCATTGTGGCGATTGAAGATGGGTGACCATACCTCCCTTGGAGGTGGATATGATACAAACAAAGGCAGTGATCAAGGCATTACATAATGATGGTAGAAGCCATTGAAGATGGTTAGATTGATCCTCCTCTAAAGTTGTAGATGACATGACTAGAAGACGATGATGTGGTGGCATAAGAGGGTTGTTACAACATCTAAGGGTGATTGACACAACCCGTCTCTTGAAATAAAAGAATATTGAACAATCCTAAGTTGGTGGGTGATAAGAAGCGATTGATATAATCCCTCTCTTCAAAGAATGTAGACTTGAAATACTTGGAGTCAGAGGATAAGTTGAGGCGGTTGGTACAACCCCTCTCCTGAATGCAGGGGATATTGAGTGACTTTGAGTTGGCAGGTGACTATTAGTGGTTGTAACATTCCTCCTAAATGATAGGGGGAATTGGACTACTTGGAGTCTGTAATACCCCGTATTTTGACTTTACTAATTTTTTTCTGGAGTTATTATAACTCCAAATTGCAATCCGTTTTTGCCATAGTATTTTGATTGTAGTATTTTACTTACACGAATTTTTTCGTAATTTTTAGGTGCCAGTGAAAATCCTTAAGGAATTTGTACCTATCGGTATAAGTGAGGATTTCGGGATCATCAGGTATCCAATTTGCAAACCGATTTCACCGATAATTTTTAAATAACATGATTTATTTTATGGATATTTTTCTGTAATTTTTGAGTCCAAAAATGATTTATTTGAATTTTATAATAAAAAAATTAATTAAATTAATTATATAATATTAAAATATTATTTTATTAAAAATATCTAATTTCACTAATTTGAAAAGCTTTTAAATAGTTTTTTCCTTAATGGATTTCGGCAACAGAACTCGGTTTAGAGGAAATAAGATAGAAATGAGAGGAGAGAGAAACTAAAAGCTCGAATTTTCAGGCCGCGGTGCGAATTTCGTCCGTCGGACCAGTTGGGATAATTGCTCGTCTCGTTGTAAGGAACCTTTACCCTATTTCTGATTTCAAAGATTTTGTGTTTTTGATATTTTTCTGATCAAATTTGTGTTTTCGTTATCGAAAAACGTGAATAACTTTGTATTGACAAAATTTTAACCGCGTAACTTTTTGTATGTTATAGAGAACACTATTATGAGTATTTTGAATATTTATTTGAGATTTTTCACCGGGTGATTTTGAAAATACATCGATTTTTGTCTACCCCGAAATTTATTTTGACCTCCAAAAATAGTGGTGTAGTACAATAAAGGTCTTAAAATATCGTTTTACACAATCCCTGGTAATTTGGTAATTTTCTGAAAATGTGAATTTTTGCCTAATAGAATTTTTGTTGTCTACCATTAGGACATTTTGGGCATTTTCTAAATTCAGCTCAATTATGTTTTATTGGTTGCAATGCATTGAAAATGAATGTGGATATATGATTAAAATTATTATTATTATACTGTGATACTACTGTGTGTGTAAAAGATAAGTAAAGACTGGTTGATCCGTTGGTTGGAGATTGATTGACCTGTACAGGATAGTGGGCTGACGGGCTTTCCTTTAAATACTATGGTTTGGTGTTATCCCCTACTAATTCACGTGATACTGATTGAGAGTTATAAGGAGATGATTACTATGCCGACGGGCAAAAAGTGACGACTTTGTTTACTGAGCCAACGATTTACTGATACTGATATAATATTGAAAAACACCGTAATAGCCAGGACTTCTTACTTGTTTAGAGTGATTACTAAAATGCATATTCTTGAGGCATTTTTCTTAATATTATATGGATTTATTTTTATTGCACGGATTTACTATTATTGCATTATTTTATTGATTCTGCCACTTTACTGTTACTGCTATAGATACTGATAATATTTGATACTATTGATTCATTGTACGGATACTGAGCATGTGATATACTGAGCACGTGATATACAGAATTTATTGAGCATGTGATTGAGATATTAAGCTGTAGATTGAGATACTGATTTAAATGCTGCTATATAATAATTGGATAGTATGTGAACACTCCTATATGATTTTACTACATTGATTTGATTTCAACTATCTTTACTGATATTTTGATTCGATGTTTTATCCAATTTCTTTATTGATTGGTATTACGGATACGATGATTGCTTTATAGATTTGACACTTGTACTGGTTTATCTGTTTTACTGGCTTTCGTATTTTAGTGTTTTACTATTTATAGATTGTACTACTGCTGCATGTGAATTTTATTATTTCTGCAGTAATTCAATGATCATATGAATGTAACTGCTATGATTTGACTGTTGACATGCATATTGTTCCTTTGCCGTGCTTTGATTTAGTTGTACGTTTTGGTGACCTGCTGAGCTTTTAAGCTCATTATATGTGGTTAAATGATTTCAGGTCAGGGCAAGGGAGCAGAAGTGTGAGGCTGGTCAGGATTCTTCAGGTTCGGTTTCTTTTTGTTTTAGCTCTTTTTTGTACTCAGGACAGCATAGTTATGATTTGATTGTGTAGATCCTGAGTAGTGTATATGATTTTTGGGAATGAATATAGATGTGTATATTGATGTTTTGAATTATAGAATTACTTCCGTTGTTTATTACTGATAGATGATATTAGATAGCTCTGGTTGTTGTTTATTTAAAGGATAAATAAATAATTCTTCCAATTTAGATTCTGGGACATCACAGAGTCGATGGACAATTGAAGGCAATTGGGATAATGCTTCTTGTAAACAAAGGGGTGGACTGAATGACTTAGAGGTGGTAGGTGATTTGAGTAGTTAGAACAATTCAATTTAATAAGGGTTGTGGACTAAATAATTTGTAGTCTATATATGATTGAAAGTGGTATATATAATCTTTTTCTTTAATAGTGGGGTGGACTAAACAATTTGAAGTCAACAAGTGACTAGAGGCAATTGGGACAATCACTTTCTTAAAAGAAGGGATTGAATGATTTGAAGTTAACATGAAATAAAGGTTAAGACAATTTCTCTCCCGAAAAAAATGGGAAACAAAATAATCTGAAATCAATAGATGATTGAAGGTGGTTAGAATAATTCTCTTGAATAAGCGAGTGTGCATTGGATGATCTAGAGTTGGTGGGCAATAGGAGTTGGTCTAGAAAATTCTCCTGGCTGAGTGGGAGTCTAGTGGACGACCTAAAGTTGAGGGTGAGGGGAGAATCTAGGAACACTAGAATGATTAATTAGAGGAGGTCAGGATAATCTTACTTTTGGAGGGAGGGGGGTGTGGGGGGTATTGAAGGGCTTGATGTCAGTGATGTAGGATGAATCCATAAACTCTAGAACATTTAACTAAGCCTTTAGGAGGAGATCAAAGCTTTAGAAATCTCTATGATTTTGGAGTTTATAATGTCTAAAATGAGGATAACTAGAGCTTATTTATAAATTTTGAGAGGATTTTTTTTTTAAATCTTTATTTGATATTATATAGGAATATTCCCCATTCTTATCAATGATAAATACTCCAAATAGCACACTTCTCTAATCCAAAAGTTATTGGGTGATCTCACCCTTAAGCTATCTTGATCAACTCATCTAGGTCATGGCTTGCTTGGGTAGTCAACCAGTAACTAGCAGTGGTGCTGCGATATTAGTTGTAAATGGCGAAGTCTTTGATTAAAGAAGTAAATTATATCATTTCAAAGCTCTTAACGCAATTTGATACGTTAAAATTTAGTCGGTTTGATTGATAAGAATAACTTCAAGAAGGTTAATTGACTAAATTTTTAGTTGCTAGAAAAAATATAATGATTGGCTGTCATTTTTTTATACTAAAATGTTTGTCTCATCTAAAGTAATCATATGTTGTAGATGATTTTGAATATTAGGCCCATGGTGATCATAAGAGTTTTGAGAAGTTCAAATCTTGTTGGATGAACTGTATCATAACGAGCGCACCTCATCACGCTCATATGTTACATTATAGATGCATGTGACAAGGGAAGTGTTGGCTAAGCGGTGCCTTGGTTAGCTAGTTGGTTGACTACGATGGAGACTGCCGTGAGTGACCTATGCACAAGAGGAAAAAGGATAGTTCAGTTTGGTTCACGCTATAGTTAGGTCCATTTTGGCTAGTCCAAGCTCCAAACATGCTCGAATTTGAATGATTTTGGTGTCATAATGGCCATAAATTTGTATCATTGAGAGTTTGTTTGGTTTCCAAAATAATTTTTAAACTATAAGTTGCTTTGAGATGTATGCTTCATACCATAAATTGTATTTGATCATATAAGGATTTTTATGTATCCAATAGTTTTCCCCCTTTTTTTGATATCCAAAATTATAAGTCCAAAAATATCTTGTATCTTTCTTGAAAATATGCATCAAGAAATTGTAATACAATGAAAACTTGAAAGCGTAACACAACCACTCCTTCTATGTTAACATGGACCTTGTGGACCTCCCTCCTAAAGGTCATGAATCAATTCATTTACACTCTACCACAACTTCACTTATATGAAAGCTTTGGGTGTTGTGAAATCTATCCTATCTCGGTTAGTAGTGAGTTTTCTTAAATTTCCCATTAAGAAAGATCATAGCCTTTGGATTGTTGCTGTATACATTGAGCCATGGGAGAATCTTTTTGGAAAATTGACTTGATGAGGAAGAGGTTGTTGAAACATTTTTGGAAGGTCTTGAACCCGAACTTTGTTATTAGAAGAGTGTATCAAGCAATCATTTCTTGTAGGCGTCTTCGAAGGGTTAAAGTTTAGAACATACAATTATCCCTTTGTTTGCAAACTTTAGGAGATGCGACGCTAGTGATTAAGTTCTCTTTAATCTTGTTGAGCCCCTATCTAGCTGTGTCTTAAGATATTTATCCTAGACAATATTACAAAACTTTACTTAGGATGTACAAATCCACCAAGAATTTGACTATTCTCCAGGACTGTTAGTCAAGGTCTTAGTTGCTAATCATATTCTATCATGAAAATTGTCTAATTAAATGTGCTAAGGAGTAAGGATTTTCCCTGTCTTCTAGGATTATTGGTTTGAGCCCAGCTAATAACATGAAAATGTGCAAGTAATGTGATTATTTGAGTTAAACAATGAGGTTGTATTGTGAGTTTTGAAAGATAATGTTGTAGTTCAAGGGTGGTTGTGCCATAAGTTGGGGCAACGACAATAGCAATTGTGAGGTTGCAACATAAATGAAGATGCATTAGTTGTGTTGCAAGCAATGTTGTGGTGCATGCATGCAGGAGACTATTGTAGCACAAGTGGGATTGCGATGCTAATTTAGAGGTGTGGTTGTAGTGCAGGTTTACTGGTGATGGTTGTGTTGCAAGAAAAGTTGTGGCATAGATATGTTTGTAATGGTTATGGCACAAGCTTGGTTGCATCATCTGTTTGGCGTTGATGGTTGCAACACATGGTTGTGGGATGTATTTGTGATGTGATACTTGCATGAGTTTAAGAATTGCAGGAAATTAATATAAGTCGTTACATTATGCAAGCCATCAAACAATGCTTCACCAAAAGATAAATTCTAGGAATCGTTTGTATTTGATTTCGAAAGGCAAAGAATTACAATCAAAATAATAGAATATTAAGATAATTCAAAGGTAACAACACTTACGGCAATAACAAGGAATCCATCTCCTAACAATTAGAGCATTCGCCTGTGAGTTTCCCTCACCTTCGCTCACTTGGAGTGGGCTTAACAGAGGAAGATTTTAGACAATAAAACTGATGCCACTAATAAACAGAAGGCGCCGAGAATATTGGTCAACAGAGAGTTATCCGGATTCGGGGGAGTCGGTGGACGATGAACAATCAACCACTGGTGGCCGGAGAATCGTTCTTCAGTAGTGATGGATAGCTGGAAGAGAATTCTATTCACATAATCTTCCACGGAATTGTCGAACTCCAAATTTAGATCGAAGAACGAAGATTGTTGAATGTCGACGAAGTCTTCGTGGTCGTAGACGAATCCGGAATCAAGTTCAGGATCCACCATCCATGGACAAAGAAGCTCTCCCCTTGGGGCTCGGGTAAGCCGACGGCTTGTGGATGGTGTCGGTGGGTAGGGCTGATTGTATGGGGAATTCGGGTAAGGGAGGGGACGGTTAGGTTAGGAGGGAGATGTTTGGAAAATCTGATAATTAATTTCAGATTTCAAAATTGAGGGAGGGAGTTAATTTTGAGATTCAAAATTAATCCAAATATGGCCTAGAGGGGGCTGGCGGCTAGGGAGGAATTGTAGGGGAGAATTAATTTGAGATTGGATTTAAATTGGAGAGGAATAAGGCAAGAGGAGGGCCGGCCAAGCAATGAGGAGGGGGGAGTGTCTAGGTTCGATATATGTGGGCCATGGGTATTAATTCAAGATTGGAATTAAATCTGTATTTAATTTCAGATTTAATTGGATTGGAGGTTTCCTAATTAAAGGTTATCAAATAAGAAAGTATTTGAAATTCAAACCTATGATTAATTTCAATTAAAGATACATTCCAAATTTAGGGGAAGCTATTTTAGGAAAGTAATTAAAGTGGACTTGCAATTTGAAATTCGAAATTCAAGGACGTTGGAGGGGGCGGCCGGCAGCTGTGGGATGGGGTTTCAGTTAGAGGAGGGGGAAGGGGATGGTGGAGGAGGAGGGTGGCCGGCGGTAGGATTGGGGAAGGGGTTTAAGCCGGCGGTTTAGGGTGGGCTTAGGGAGGCGGCCGGCGGAGGAGGTAAGGGGAATGATGGTGAAGATGAACCGCAAGCCTTGGACCCTTCCAAAGGCTGACGGGTATTGCATTCACCCACTTAGGGTTTTCTTTCTTCTCTCAAAGCTCACAATGAAGAAGACAAGACAAGAAAATTTCATTCATCAAAATCATCATCATCATATAAAGTCTTGGCCTCTATAAGTAGGCCTCCATGAAAAGAAAACACAAAGACAAACATGCCCTCTGGGCTACAACTCACTACAATCCCTTATAGGGGTACAAAGATCAAACAAAACTAATACAAAACATAAAATAACTCATAAATAAATGCTCCTGATCGTGGCCTTCGATCTGCGATGTCTCCTGCGATAGACGTGCTGGAAATGTCTACTGATGTCCTCATCAATTTGGAGGAGAATATTGCAATATAGGGGGTAGTGGTGTGGGTATGGAAGCTGTGGAGAACAGGACATGCATGGTTGTGGGATGTGTTTGGAGAAGAATATTGCAATGCAGTGGGTAGTGGTGTGGGTACGGAAGCTGTGGAGAACATGACACGCATGGTTGTGCATGGGTCTTAAAAGAGAACATTGTGATGCTAACAGTGTTGGATGCAATTCTGCATGTAAAAATGATTACAACATAAGAATGGTTCCAGTCTAGGTCTTAAAAGAGGAAAGTGTTATGAAAGAAAGCTTGTGATTATGTCTAGATGAGATGGTTGTAGCATAAGATAGATTGAGGTATGAGTCAAAAGGTTTGTAGGTGACTTCAAGTCAACGGATATTTGTAAAACTGATTAATGATGGTAAAACAGTTTGATGTATTTATTGGCTATAGTGGTAGGTTAATATCCAATCACAATTGTACCCATAATGTTGACATGTACGTCTTTTTGAGGCTACAATTGAAGTTGTTCTTGATGTGAAATACTTGAATATTTCAAGTAAACCCTAACAAAGATAGAGAAAAACAGCAAACGATTCACACAAAATCTGGTGGAAAACTCTTCAAACAGTAATTTGATTGCAAAAGAGAGAACTAACGAAAACAACAAAAGCAAAGATACAATTGACCCTCAATTCGAGAGGAGGACCGTTCTCTCCCAATCTCTAGACGAATCTAGAGTCCAAGACACCAAGAAGAAACTCTCACAAGAACACCATAATCAAAAACATCCCTAACCCTAATTCCCTCATTCTACTTAAAGCATACAATTAATTAATCAAGTCAAATGACTAAGGAGCCCTTGCCGCGCCCTCCTTTCCCTCCAAGGAGTTTGAATTTGAAGTTTTACTGGACCCTACTACTCTCTCTCTCTCTTTGCCGCCACCCCTCCTTGAATAAACAAGAACCGGTCCCCTAGGGACCGGTTGTAATTGGACCGGTCCACTAGGGATCGATTTAGGGGGGACCGGTTGTAATTGGACCGGTCCACTAGGGACCGATTTAACAATACCGTCCTCCCAAAGAATCACCTTGTCCTCAAGGTGAAAACAAGGAAACTGATGTTTCACCCTCTCGTATGGGCTCACATGTGGCATCGTAGTCCGGGAGGCTCTTCCACTTGATTAGCATTTCCTTAGTTCCATCTTCTCTCTGGCGCCCATCAACTCCAAGGGTTCCAAAATCACTTCTAAATCTTCAGTGAGTGTCACCGGTAACTCCGAACTGGCTGCATAATCTCTAATGACCCTTCTCAATTAGGATACATAGAAAATAGGATGTATAGTCGCCATTGGTGATAGTTTCAACCGATATACCACCTCTCCATTCTTCTCCAATATCTCATAAGGCCTAAAGTACCTTGGGGCAAGCTTCTCATTCCTCCTATTGACGATTGTCTTCTGTCTGTAAGGTCGGAGTTTCAAAAACACCCTCTTCCCTTCCTCGAATTGTATGTCCTTCCTATGCCCATCAGCTTGTTTCTTCATAATCTGTTAAGCTCTCAGGAGATGCCTCTTCAATTCCTCCAACACCCTGTCCCTCTCCTCCAAGTACTCCTCTACTAACGAAACTGGAGTGTTGGTATGTCCAAAATGTACCAAGTGAGGTGGATCCCTTCCGTACAACACCTTGAATGGGGTCATCTAATAAGCAGAATGATAAGAGGTGTTGTACCAATACTCAACCCATGATAGCCATTTAGCCCATAGCTTGGGTGTCTCTGACACAAAGCATCTCAGGTACGTTTCTAAGCTCCTGTTGACCACTTCTGTTTGGCCATCCGTTTGTGAGTGGTAGGCGGTGCTCCTTTTCAATATTGTCCCTTGTATTCTGAACAACTCCCTCCAGAAATGACTGAGGAACACCTTATCTCTGTCGGATACTATCGTCTCTAGTACTCCGTGCAATTTGACCACCTCTCTGATGAAAGCTGATGCCACTGTCACTGCGGTGTATGGATGTCACAGGGAGATGAAATGAGCATATTTGCTCAATCGGTCTACCACCACTAGAATCACCGTGAAGCCTTCTGAATGGGGTAGCCCATCTATGAAATCCATGGATATCTCCTCCCATACTCGTCCTGGTAAAGCCAATGGCTGTAGTAATCCTCTTAGGGACATGGTCAAATACTTGTTCCTCTGACAGACCTCATATTTGACTACCATCTCCGCCACATCCTTATGCATCCCTTTCCAATACAGCTCTGATGCTAGCCTCCTGTATGTCTTCTGCACCCCTGAATGACCCCCTACAGTGCTCCCATGAAACTCCTGGAATAAGTGTGGAATGTGGATTGATGTCCTAGGCATCACAAACCTCCTCTGGTACAATAGTCTCTCCCCCTCCAATGAATACCCCGGATGGCTACTCCATTCCCTCAGTAAATTGGCCCTGATTTTTTTCAACTCTTCATCTCTGGCACTCTCCTCCTTGATGGCCTCCCAATCTAACATCAATGGGATTGACACTGCCATCGCTTGCAACTCTTCCATACATTTGTACAAGGCATCTGCTGCCTTGTTCTCCACTCCTGGCCTGTATTGGATTTCAAAGTCATACCCCAACAATTTGAACAGCCACCTCTGATGCTCCTCTGTCACCATCCGCTGCTCCAATAAGTACTTCAGGCTTCGCTGGTCCATTCTGACAATGAAATGCCTATCTAATAGGTAGGGTCACCACTTCTGAATGGCTAGTATGATGGCCATTAGCTCCTGCTCATAGACTGATTTCAACCTGGCTCTTACTGTCAACACCTAACTGAAATAGGCAATAGGTTAATGATTTTGCATGAGCACTGCCCCCAATCCATATCTTGAAGCATCTGTCTCCACTATGAAGACCTGAGTGAAATTTGGTAGAGCTAAGACTGATACAGTCGTCATAGCCCTCTTCAAACTCTCACAAGCTGTTGTAGCTGCCTCCCCCCATAGGAATCAGTCCTTCTTCAATTGTTTTGTTAGTGGCCATGTGATGAGGACATCAGTCAGAGATTTCGACACGTGTACCGTCGACGAGGACGACGATCGGTGGCTACGATTCAGAGCCTTTTACCTTTGATGTATTTCATGTTATATGTATTTTATTTTTTGTTTTTCTAGTTTACCCTTTCATGGGTATTGAGTCTCTTTGTAGCCCCGAGGGCATTAGTGTCTTTTTCTTTTTTTAAGTTTTGAGACCTATATATTGGTCCCTATGCTTTGTATTGATGATGATGAATTATGAATGAAATTTCAGATTTCTTTACTTGATCTCTAAGTGAGTTCTTGAGAGGAGAAACCTTAGGTGGGTGAAGCAATTCCCGTCAATCTTGGTGGATTCCGAGGTTCGCGGTTCTACGATATCCTTCTTTTCCCCTACATCCAAATCCTCCCCTAACCCCCCACCGCCGGCCTCCAACCACCCGACCACCGCCCCTTTTCCTCCCCACCACCAACTCCTTTCCTCCCTCCTAGCCGCCGGCCCCCTTATTGCCCAAAATCTGAAATTAAAATTTCAATTGGCCTTTATCTTCTTTCCTAAAATAAATTTTAGTAACTTAGGAAAGTTTCCTAATTGAATTCCAATTAAATAATTTGATTCAAATTCTTTCCTATTGCTAAAACTAAATTAGGAAACCTTCCTAACTTAATTAAATCTGAAAATAAAATCAGATTTAATTAAGTCCCTAATTGATTCCATTGGGACCCACTTACTTAACATAATCCCCTATCCCTTCTCTCTCTATTTGGCCGGCCCCTTATTGGGCTCCCCTCTCTCCCAATTAAATCTCAATTCCCCCACTAAATCAGCCCCTAATCTTCTCCCAATTGCTGCCCTAGTCCTAGTTGGATTAATTTGAATTTTCAAATTAGTTCCCTCCAAAATCACTTAAATCTGAAATTAAATTCAGATTTATTGAACTTTCCCAAATCTCCCTTAACCCTAGCCGTCCCCTTCTTTCCTCTCCCAAGCCACCACCCACTCACCTATACCACCGGCCTCCCTCCACCAAAGCGCCAACCTCCTTCCCCTTCTCCACTTATTTTCTTCCTCTTCTCAAGACAAGTATGAATGGCCAATCTGGACATTGATCACGGATTCGTAGAAGACTCTCAAGGACGAATCGACATCCTACGATATCCTTTCTTTGACCTCATTCCGGATTTCGACAACTCGGTGGAAGAATATGTGGACCGCATCTTGTATCAATTAGCACTCTCAATAGAAGAACACATCCTCCAGGGTCGTTGGTACGTTGTCAACCATCCAACCACTTCTCCTACTTCAACTACCTCTCCGGCGACTACTATCCTACGCAACACTTGTCTTCTAGTGGTGACACTAAGTGTGCTTGCAACTTTCCTCCGCTAACCTCCACTTTCAAGAGATTGAGTGAGGGATCTCAAGGTGAATGATCTAGATCTTAAACTTGGAGCTTTTGTTATACTTGCTATTTGCATTACTTACGAGTTATTGGTTGTTATCTTGCAAAGGCCTATTGATCTCAAGCCGTAACCAATTGCTATTACTTAGTCTTTCATTCCAAATTCTTAAGCTTTCACTTGAGCAAACAAAGGTTTATAGGTAGCCAAGCAAAGTTCACTACTTCTATTAATATCTTAATTGCAATTCTTGTTTCATTGCATTTAGTTTCACATCACCATGCTATGGTGCTGTACCCTTTCACGAACCTCCTATAGTATCCTGTTAGTCCTAAAAATCCTCTCAGCTCCTTCAGATTCTTAGGTAATGACCATCTCAACATAGCCTCAATTTTTTACTGATCTGCTGCCGCCCCCTCTTTGGACACAATATGGCCCAAATACTCCACATTGGTTTGGGCAAAACAACACTTCTTCAGGTTAGCCCTTAACTGATGCTCCTGCAATACCTCTAGCACCCTCCTCAAGTGCTCCCAATGCTCCTCTGTCCTGCTGTACACTAGGATATCGTCAAAGAACACCAAGACAAATCGCCTGAGGTAAGGTCTGAAGATCTTGTTCATGAGAGATTGGAATGTGGCTGGGGCGTTAGTGAGACTAAAAGGCATCACCAGGAACTCATAATGGCCCTCATGAGTTCCAAAAGCAGTCTTGGACACATCTTCCTTCTTCATTCTGATATGATGATATCCTGACTTCGGGTCTATCTTGGTGAAGATCACTGCCCCACTCAACTCATCCAATAGCTCATCAATCACTGGTATAAGAAACTTGTCTGGTACAGTCTCCTTATTTACCATCCTCTTGTCCACAAAAAACCTCCAGTTGCCATCCTTTTTCTTAACTAGTAATACTAGACTAGAAAAAGGACTAACACTAGGCCTGATAATTCTCGCCTTCAGTATTTCTCTAATCAACTTCTCAATCTCATCCTTCTTAAATTGAGGATAGCGGTAAGGTCTGACACTGATGGGTGATACACTTTCCCTCAAGGTGATAGCATGCTCTTGCTCTCGCGGTGGGGGAAATCCCTGAGGTGGCTAAAAAATCTCATGGAATTGTTGAATCAACGGCCGTACTGTGAGAGGCATTCTCCTCCCTTCTCCAATTTGACTCCCACAAATCGGTGCAGCTCTACTAAGAAACCTTCCCCCACCTCTTGTATACTTCTCACCATGATTTTGAGAGATACCATAGCTTTGGAGAGTCCCGCATATCCCTTGATCACCACCCTCCTTCCATCCACCGATAACTCCATCGTGAGTGCTCCCCAATTGACATTGGTGTCCCCCAAGGCCTGTAACCACTTCATCCCCAGGATAACATCTGTACTTCCTAACTCTAGTGGGAGAAAATCCTCTCTCACCTGAATCTCCTGGATGGTCAACATCACCCCTCTACAAATCGCCTGGCCTTTCTCCACCTTCCCCGTACCCATTATCACCCCATAATAGCCAGTGTCCATCAATTTCACTCCCAGTTGGTTGACGACCTGAGTGAAAATAAAATTGTGGGTAGCCCCACTGTCAATCAGTACCACCACCTCCCTGTCCCCTATCTCACCCTTAACCTTCATGGTGTGATTCGTAGTGAATCTTACTACAGAGTTCAGGGAAACCTCTGCCAGGTCTAGATGTAGCTTAAGGGTTGATTGGGTCAACTTAGGTTAACTTGGTCAACCAGGTTGACCCATGACTTGGGTCAGGGTTGAACATATTTGAAATGACAAATGGAGTCTGGTAGAGGTGGTCTCAAGGTCTGGGGGATTTAATTCAGTCAAATTGATTGTTTGGACTCTTAAGGGCCTATTTGGTCAACCTAAGTTGACTTGGTCAACCAGGTTGACCCAAGACCTAGATTTGGGTCCAACAGGTTTGGTTTGATATTTAAAAATGAATGGAAGTGGTCTCATGCAATTTGGAGGCCATTTGATTTGAAATGACTGTTTAAACCCCTTAGGGGCATTTTGGTCATTTTGGGCTGACCTGGTCAACCAATCTTGACCAGGGTCTGAGCTTGAGTCCATTGCACTCCTAATGGTGATTAGGATGCATTGGAAAAGGTTGTAGGGTTTGATTTGAAAGGCCATGTTAAAGTCTATGGAAAACTTCAAAATTGCCCTTAAGGGGCATTTTGGTCATTTTGACCCTTGGTCAACTGGGGGTCAAAGTGGGTCCCCACCAAAATGCAATTTAATGCTTAACCACATGATAATTATCGGTCTGGATGTGATCATAGGCTTTGGGGAAAGCTTTAAGGTCAGGTTCCACTAAGGGATATGTCCAATGGCATAGGCCATAAATATTTGAAGGTTTTACAGCCTTTGGGAATCAATTCAGTTTTTGGGGTTAGAGGCCTCAGATTGAGCTCAAATTTGGTGGGTTGTCTCTAGAGACATGTCTTATCAATATGTAATTGATAGACTCTGAATCAGAAGTCATTTGGCTGGGATTTGAAGTGTTTGAAAAATAACTGGAAAAGACTTTCAGGACTTAGCCTTTTACCCTTGGATTTTGATTTAAATTTCTGAACTTGAGTTGAATTTTTAGTTTGAATGATTAGAATTGAATTATCCAAATCATTTATGATCATTTGGATGATTAGAGGCTAGATCAAAGTTTGGACTGGGATTCAGATCTAGATAGGCCTAGATTCTAGATAGGTTTGAAGTCTAGGTTTGATTTGAACTTGGATTAATCTAAGATCTAGATTGATCCTATGGTCTGGGTGGATCCTAGGGTCTGGATTGATCTAGGGTCTGGGTAGATCCTAGGGTATGGATTGGCCCTAGTGAGTCTAGGTGGATCCTAGGGTCTGGATAAGTCTGGAGGCTGGATTGGTCCTAGTGATCTAAAATGAGGTTAACAATGGCGGGGATAAATTTAAGTACCCGTGTGCGTACCTTAGTGTTGGCAGGGAAAAATTGCGCATTTCAAATAGGTACCCCGAAGACTCCTGAACGCCTTTCTCTAGAGTGGTGGGATTGAAGATTTGTGGCCGCGATGTTATCTGACACCTACCGTACATGCTTCTCTAGTATGGCGGGAAGGCCCAACTCCTAAAATTTTTTCTAAACGGGGGAGACGCCAAGAGGCTACCAGAATTCAGAATGAAATGCACAAGACTTATACAAACAACAGGGGACTGAACTTGCAAATTATCAAATCACAGGGGACTTAACTTGAACTAAAAATTACAGGGAACTAGACTTAATAATTAAAATGAGATCTACAAATCATAAAATGACAGGAAATTGAATGTAAATATGCAAGCAAGGAACTCATGGTGAACAATCCTTCAATGCGCACAAATGACGGGTGATGAAATTTAATTAACTTCCAAAATGCAAATGAATGCAAACGAACATCAATAAGCAATACAGGCAAATATATTAAACCCTGCGAGCAATAATGGCTGATGCATAATGAATGTGATGGGCTCTTATAATAGCCTCTATGCAGTCAAGTACATCAACTCGCTTGCAAACAATATGCCTCCTACAAGCATATATAAATAGCACACAATGAATGCCACAACATCCCTGCAATCAGTACAGATAGAGGTGGCAACCCGCCCACAAGCAACGATAAAGGGTATGTTGCAAGTATAATGGATCCTCTGTGAACGTAGACATGGTACACATCATTTACAAGCAAGGATAGAAGACTGCAGCGAATGCAAATACCTATTGGCGACGACAGAAGAATTATTGCATGCACAATGGTATGGCTACAGGTGATAATCAGCAACAGATAGTGAATGTGAGGAAATCTCTACAGCTAAAGCTGATCAACATGCAATACCAGTCTCCTGAGCATAAACTCAGTGTGCAATGAACGTATCAAGTTACCTGCAAACAATGTAGCCTCTTTCAAACATGCACAGCGCAACACACGATGAATGTGAACACCTGTCGAAAATGACAGAAGATTGGTCATAAGCACAACAGTGTCAATCAACAACAGGCAGTGGATGCTATGACACCTCTGCAGTCAACCATCATTCAATGTCAGACAAAATACATTGATCCCCTACAAGAAAAGAAGGATGATATGCAACAAATGCAAGCTCCTACAATCTACTGTAAGAGGCTCGTCATGCATAAAGTCATCCACTTACGAGCGATGGCAAACAACATGCAGTAAATGCTAAGGACACCCTTGCAGTCAATAATAATTCAGTGTTAGACAATTACACTAATCCCTTACAAGCAAAGGCGGATAATATACAACAAATGCAAACTCCTAGGAGCTATTGTAGAGAGCTCATCATGAAGCAGCAAATAATCCATAGCAGCACTTGCCAGCAACAAAAATCCGCCTATTTGCAACAGCTGGCAAATCATGAATGTCTGTTGCTTGCCTGTAGATGATGTTAACAGGACTTGCAGTGCACGACAGCTTGCCTACAAGAAGCGGCAAATAGCCCGTAGCATAGCATTATGACCCTTCGACGAGCAAAACATATGCTAAATGCAATTTGCTTGCATGCAATAACAGCTGGTTGTTGGATATCCACTGACAGCCTACAAATATATTCAACAAAGCTTACAATGCATAACGGCTTGTATGTAAGAAGCCACAAATAACCCGTAACGCAACGCTACGATTCACCTGTAAGCAAAAGCAGGGAATCAATAGTAAAATTTTGGGCTACTAATAAATCAGTTCGCTTACAAACAATAGGTGGAAGAGCCCTGATGTGTCGCACAACGTATCTGCCGACAAAAATATACTCATGCAGGTTGAATGCTGAGGAAAATAGCAATTTGTAGAAGATATGAGGAACTAAACTTCACTGCTGATGTGCAATAAATGAAATATAACGCCACACCAACGGATTTGCAACACTAGTACAAGTAGATAGAAGCCGTCTACAAGTTTTCAAATAAAACGCTGCATACACTCAAATGACGAGCCTTCGCACAACTGATAAGTGTCAAGCATTTTAAAACACCCCCTTATGCATCGAAAGAGTGTTGTCGCTGATGCATTCATACATTTATATACACAAATATGTTGTATATAGCTGTAGCACTGCATATGTATAGTTGTTGCACAAATACACTTTATAAAATAAATTCAAAAGTATACACCTGCATGTGCCTCGGTGAGCATGTTATGGGCACACACGTAACGTCTGAGGATGCTGCGTGGGTCAAACATAAATCCAAATTCGAACACGATAATTCTACATGAATGGATAGGAGTCAGCACAGTTCGAACTATCAAACAAATATATGATCGCGGTGTCGATCGGAATATTTATTTTATATGTTCATATTATGCCTTCAAGGTCTATCGCATGAAAAATTTACTAACAAAGGTATAAAACTGACAACAAGCCCAATCCTTCTATATGGGTAGATAGGAGTCGACACAGCTCGACAATCAAACAATTATACGTTCATGGCGCCGACCATAATATTTATTTTATACATTCATATTAGGCCTTCAAGGCCCTAAACAAAGAAAATTCACTAATAAAGACATAAAATCGATAACGAACTCGATCCTCTGTCGGCAAGTTGACAGAGTCGATAAGGTTCAACTAATAAAATGAAATTACCCATAAAAACCTCGATGATGGCCGTGTTGACATAAAATCTCAACCGAAGGGGACCCCTAATATTAAGAAATGCCTCCCAAATGCCCATGAAAACTCAAAATTACAAAAATACTAAAATTCAAATATTCAAAATTGAAATTAATTACCAAACACTTAAAGAAAAAATACTCATCTATCATTCGCAACTGTTTGTCGAGGTGGACAAATCTGAAAATTATTTTAGCTCACAAAGAGCCAATGTCTGGTCGAGAATATCATTAGGATTCATTCTCAAATAGTCTCTTGCTAGTAAGAAAGTGGCATGTGTCTTCTAACTGGTGGTTTCACTGCCAAATGGCATCACAGGTAAACGGCCATGATCGGGACCCTTTGAACCGGGTGATTTTGCCGCCAAATGGTATCACTAAATTACGATCATGGTCAGAGCCTGTATGCTCCCCAATAGCGTCAAATTCTTGAAATATGAATCAATAGGATATAATTGATTGGGCATAAAACCCTCTGCTAGCTAATGTGGATTCAAATTTATCCCCTTAGATAAATACTCACCCCAGGTCTACAAGGTGCCCTTGGACAAAGCAACCCATGGCTGCCGATAAGGATCCTTCTTTCAGGTGTCGTCGACTACCTCCTCTGACTAAGTAGACCAGAGACCATGATGAACTGGGACGATGGAACCATGGGATCTTGATCGGGTCTATAATCATTCCCCCTACCATTCGCTTTAAGTGCAAGGTGATAAATTTCTAATTTAAATAAAATAAAATAAAATAAACCCATGCTGCTACTATACATCAGATACTACGTACCTCTACGTATCTGTTTGATGGCTAGCCTTAATCGAAAGTTATCTCTCCTTATCAGGAGGGGTAATTAACTATAGGGGCTTGTGCTTATAGGAAACCTGAATTCAGATCATAAAGTCCTTGCAAAATGAGGGGGAAATCTTTGGGTGGTGTCTTATTTAAAACTCAATATGCCTTCTGAAAATTTATCTCATAACTTTCTTGTTAAAACTCTCCTTGATGATCGTGAAAATGAAAAGAAAGAAAGAATCCACAGAGAGGCCGGGGCGCCAATTTTCGTAGCCCCTAAGGCCATCATAGATTTTGAATTCTCTATGATTGTGGGGTTCAAAATGTCTAAAATAAGGATACTTAGAGTTTATTAATGGATATTGACAGGTTTTTAATCAACTCACTTAGACCATGGCCTATAGCGATTATACTGTGCTAAAGCGACAATTATCGCTAATGAATTTTTTGATCAAAAAATTTAATATATCATTATGAAGCTATTGACCTAAGAATTCAACATAGTTGATGGATTAAAAATTTTGTAGTTTGATTGTCGAGAATAATCTCACGTAGTGGGATTAAATTTTGAACTGCTAGTAAATGAAGACCTTATGTCACCATTTTTATATTGAAATATTTTTCTCCTCAAGAGCAACCATATGCCATAGATACTTCATGAATTTGATGTTTACGATTCTATGCAGATCATAGGAACTCTGAGAAATTCAAATATTTCCAGACTAATTGCACGATGATGCGTGCACTGCATCATGGTTGATCAGGGAGCACAAATATTGCCGCCTGGGGGGGAGGGTGGAGGTTTTGTCAACACACCCTCCCTTGTGTACAGGAGATGTTCATGAGAGGATAAAGGTGGTTTGATTAGATTTGCAATCTAGTTAGGTTTATTTCAAATCCCCCAAATATCTTTGATTTAGACGATATTGATATTTTGGGCTCGCCTCAATGAGGTTGTTGCTTTGACGATAAATTTGTATAATTTGGAATTCATTTGGTCCCCATAACCATTTTTAAAGTGGTAATATGTAGTCAGTTTAGCTCCTTTGAATTGCTTTGAGATGAGTGCTTTACACCAAAAATTATACTATTATAAAATGGTTATAATCCCAACAATTAAAATTACATATAACATACACTTGTCACAGGGAACTTATGAAATTGTCAGTGTTGCTATTTTCTGCAATAGTTTTTTAATGGTTATGGGTGGATTAAGTACTAGACATTGAACATTTAAACTTGTGCCGTGACCAATATGAGTATTCACTTTTTATCTTGAATTTTGCTTGCTTAATGGTCATGGGGCATGGAAAAATATGTTATTCCAGTTGTTTGTGCTTGTACCCTGATCATTGTATATGAATAAAGAAGTAAAATGACGCTTCCTGTGTCTTTCATATGGTTTACGTGCACAATCATGTTTAACATGCAAGTCCGTAGAGTTTTAATGACATATCTATGAGGCATTATTGATAAGCTTTCCAATCATATTTAGTGAAGAGGCGTACTACCCTTTCATAAAATAACTCCGTCCAATCTTTTCCCACGATAATGAAGTTATAGGGCTAAAGAATATTTTGTGCTAAAATTATTCCCGAATTCATTTCCATTCAGGTTAAGAACTCTTATGTCTATTTTGTTGGCAGAACCTTAGAAGAGACTAGAGTTCATAAGGTTTTAAGAATAAAATTCAATAAATAATTTTGGAAACATTATCTTTAAATTAATGGGCAAATATGGCACCTCATCACCTAAACTTACCAACTTATTTGGTAGTTTAGTTGAGATTCAAAGCTTGGGGTTGATTGAAAGAAATTACAATTCATAATTTTTCATACTTAGATCAAATGAGCATTGGTTGGCGTTGTCTATTTGATGAATTTTACTCTAGCATAACGTAAATGAAGGACTACGTCCCTACTTGTGAGGTCATTAAGCATTTTGATTAATGATTCTAGTTCTTGATAGCGATCATTTGCAGCATTTATGAGAAGGAAATTTATGCATGCTTATGCAGTTAGGGGTACTGTGATGTACCATTTGTTTACTGCAAGCATAAAGTGTAGATAGTGTAGTATAGAATTGAGATCACACACAACATGCACTAGAAACTTGACTAGGGAACAGTAGCGCACCAATTACTGATGTTGATGCAGGATTTAAATGTCCAAGCGATGTTGAATAAAAATTTTGCACGCTTTAATTTAGAGAGTAATATTAACTAAAAGACTTGTAGTGATTTAAACAACGAAATAAAATAAGAAAGGGGTGAAACTAGCTTAGGCCAAGTCACACAACTAGAAGTTAAGATCACAAAATAATCAATTACTCAAGCATAGGATACATGGAAGGTTTTCAACGATAAATCCCTAAGTTAATAATAAGACTAGTCACTATGAAAATAGATCCCTCACTCAACTCTTAGTAAAGTTGGCTTGCGGAGAAAGTTTTTCAAGATCGTTATGATGCCACAATTAAGGATAAACTTAGAAAATATAAGACTTGGGAGAAAATTTACCTTCTTCAGGATGTGGGAAAGATTAATATCAAGATATTGGAGCTTCTGGACAGCAATCGGGGACTTTCCAGACAGCAATAGGAGTTTGCTGAAATTACTGGACAGCAACTAGGAACTTCTGGACAGCAAGTATTAGCTCTGGAAAATTATGGACAACAGCTTTCAAAGGCTCTAGAATTTTGGATAGCATAGGTAATCTGTTACAGTCTCTGGTTGGTGAGCATATCAAGGATTGGGATTCCATTTTACCCACTGCTGAGTTTGCGTATAACAATTCTATTAACAGAACCACAGGCTTAAGTCCTTCTGAGATTGTGTACGGATACAAACCTAGGCAACCTTTAGATCTCATTCCTATGTGTTCTAGGTATAGAATTTCTGATTCTGCATCGGCATTTGCATCACATTTGCATGAACTTCATAAGGAAATTGCACGACAAATTGAAAAGAGCAATATTGATTATAAATTACGGGCTGATTTGAAACGAAAATTTAAAACTTTTGAGGTTGGTGATTCCGTGATGGTGCGGATTCGTCCGGAACGGTTCCCATAAGGAACGGTTAAGAAACTGCATGCCAAAAGTGCTGGCCCATTCAAAATACTTAAGAAAATCAATGATAATGCTTATGTAGTAGATCTTCCTGCTGGGTTCAACATCAATTCCTCTTTTAACATAGAAGATCTAGTGGCATATGAAGGCCCGGATTTTAATCCGCCAAACCCACTGATACAACAGCCTTGTGTGACCCCACCTTGTGAGATCCCTAACCTACCTCCACTCCCAGATATTCCTAAACCATCTATAGCAGATAAAGTGGACATGATCTTGAGCGATGAAATCATCTCTACAAAGGAAGGTGGACGACGAAGGTACTTGATTAGGTGGAAAGGTAAACCCGAGTCGGAGGATACATGGCTGGATCGCGATGAGTTGCAGCAGTTGGATCCAGACGCACTAGAGTTCTATGACAGCACTAGAGATATTTGCTCGACGGAGTCGAGCTTTCTTCCACCCCGGGAGAATGATGAGGACATCCATACTTGGAAAGTTTATCGTAGACGTGGTCGTCGATCTACGGCCACGATCGAGTCTTTATATTTCTAAGTTTATTATGTTGTTTTATTTCTTTTATTTCAGTTGACTGTTTTACCCTTACTTAAGGGAGTCGTTTGTAAGCCCTAAGGGCAACGTCGTTTTTTCTTTCTTGAGTCTTTGTATGAGGCTTATATATAGCCCCTTTATTCCCTTTTGTTGGTGGATGAATGATTATCAAAAATTCCTGCATATTGTTCTCTTGTTGTGAGAATTTTGAGAGCTTTGGAGAAATCCCTAGGAGAGGGAATCGGATCATCCACGAACCTTGAAAGTGTTCGGGTTCGTGGCTCATTCCTTCCCTATTCTCTCGTCTTCTTCGCTTCCCCCACCCTTCCACCCCACGGCCCAACCACCCCTCCCAAACCCGCCGGCCACCCATCCCCACACCCCACCAACCGGCCACCACAACCCCTCACCACCTTGTTGCCGAATTGCCTTCCCTTCCCAAAATCGAACCCCTCCTCCACCACACCAAACCGGCGGCCCACCCAACCTAGCCGCCGGCCCCCCTTGCCAAAACCCTAACCGCCGGCCCTTGAGTTCATCCATTAAAGCCTTTCCAATTTAGCTTTTCTAATTTAAGCAATCCCATCAATTCATAATCAAATCAATTTGAATTTGAATTGTTTCCTAACTCATGAAATCCTATTTTAGGAAAGTTTCTAAATTAAACCCTATTTGAATTTTAAATTCAATTGGATTTAATTAAAACTTTCCTAAACCCCAATTTCAAATTAAGAAACACTTGATTGCATCTCATTAATCCCCTCCCCCTCATTAAAGCCGCCGGCCCCTCTCCTATCCGCCGCCCCCTCTCTCTCCAATCTCCCCTCTCTCCTCCTTAAAGCCCTCCCTCCTCTTTTGGGATTTGAATTCAAAACAATTCCAAAAATTCCCTCCTTAAAATCTGAAATTAAAATTCAGATTTTAGATATACTCCTTTCCTTATCCAAAACCCTAACCCTAGTTCCCCAACTCCACCCTCATTGGCCGGCCACCTTCTTCCCCTCTTTCCCCTTGGATCCTCAAAGTAAACCATCATTCTCTTTGGGAAAGACATCAAGGGCAGCAAAGCTTCATCGTCCATTACTTGTCATCCTTCAAACAACATGAATGGAAGTGCCCGCATGGGATCACGGGTTGGTACTTGACGAAGACGATAACATCGACATCCTCCGGTCCCCGTTCTTCGACGTCGGATTTGACTTCGACAACACCGTCGAAGAGTACTTCGATCGGATCCACATTACTTTGGTGGATACGATTGACGATCAACGTACTAAAGGACGGTGGACCATCCTTGGCCGACTCACGACTGCTTCTCTTCCGGACACTCCTCCGCTCAGAGGCTACTTCACTCACCTCCTACGTCTCCTCACCTCTACCATCGGCAAGCAAGTGGCGGCTATCCGACGACGCTTCCCCTCTGGTTAAGGTGAACTTTCTTACTTCGTCAATTACGTCGTCTTCCTCCTAACCTTGTAGGTGATGACGGAATCGCCCAAGATCTAAGCCGCTTCTCTTGCTAAAAGTTTAGTAAGCGTAGGGTTATTGAGTGTTCCTTTATGTTACTTGTCTTATAGTTAATCGAGGAATTATACATAAACAACTACTTTATTAGTCTTACTTTGATTCTCTAAAATATTTGTTTGTTCTAGCATTGTTATATGTGGTTTAGCCTAAACGCAAGCATCCCTCCCTTGTTTTACTTTATCGTTCGAAGTGCTAGTAATTTAATCAACCAATTGCACTTTAAATAAACCGTGCAAAATCCAATTTTCATCCAAACATATTAGTCCTGCATCATCTGGTATCAGAGCATGGTTAACCTAGGATTGCATGCTAGAAAATCACCCTAGGTTGCTACCTTGCTAGTCTATTTAATTTTGCATGCATCGCATCTTTAAAATTATTTAAAAATTCATTTTTGTTTGCTGTCCTTTAATTTCCTGCACGCATTTAGTGAACTTTAAGGTCTTTTCTTTAGTGTCTAAGTGTTGGTCTTAACCCTACAACCTTGCTACTTGTTTAGGAACCTTAACACCCTAATATGGAGTGCTGTCCCTAAGTTTCCTGCAGCAGTTAGTAACATTTTAGGGTGTATTTCCTGCACTTACACTTGCTGTCCACTCTTAGTTGTCACCCCTAAACCTTCCCTAGTGCTTAGCAATGGATCCCGAACAACTTGGAAGGACTCTAGACCTTCTGGTGGGTCAAATGAATGCTATTAGCCAACAATTAAAGGCAAAACCAAGCCGACCTTGCAGAATTTTGTAGAACTACCACTGACCGTCTTGATACCATAGAGCATGGTAGGAGCCACCCGATTCCGTATACCCCTTCTAGGCCACCCTCTATGTACGGGGACGATCCTTTTATGGATGAGGGACACACTCGAGCACCTCATCGAGTTCCCCACCATAGGCAAGAGCACCACCACGACCCTGATCTTCCCCTGATGAAGAATATCAAGGTCGATGCACCTACTTTCGATAGTACCCTCGATCCCCAGCTCTTTCTGGACTGGATCAAAGGTATGGATAGTTTCTTTAGGTGGTATGACATCTCCGAGGCTAGGAAGGTCAGTTTTGCCAGTATGAAACTCATTGGTAGGGCTAGCCAGTTCTAGTCTAACTTAGAAAGCCTTAGGGAATCTCGCAATGAGTACCCCATTACTGATTGGCTGTCGATGAAGCGTGAGCTTAAGCAGAAGTACCTTCCTCCCTCGTACTTCCCTAGACTCTTAGATAGGTGGCATAGACTGACTCAGGGTAGCAAACCCTTCAAGGATTACATCGCCTCCTTCGATGATTTTCTGATTCGTTGTAAAGGGGAGACCTCCACTACCCCTGCACAGATTCTATCCATGTTTCGTACCGGGTCGTGAGAGGACCTTCGCAACGAGCTGTTCGCCCGGAATGTCACGACCCTCGAGAATGCGTATAGTTTAGTACTTGACCTAGAGGAGAGTCGATCTCAGCATTCTAGCCGTCACCACGACCCTAGACCCTCCTACAGACCGACTGGTAGTTCCCTCCCACACTCCTCTACTACTCGACCTACTCCGGGTAGTAGTAGTACCCGACCTCCCACGGGTTCCCCTGCACCCCGACCTGATTTTAGAAGTAAACCTCCCACCCCGGATACCCCTCAGTCCAGTCCCGGGACCAAGTGCTTTCGATGCCAAGGGTATGGGCATATCTCTTCTCAGTGCTCCAGTCCTTACAAAGTTTCCATTATTGAGGAGATTACTGAGGAGGATCCTGAGCCTGAGGTTGATCAGGTTCACCAAGTCGAAGAAGAGGGTGATTTCTTCGAGGAGGACGATGACGCCGCCGTCCTCCATTGCCTTCAGAAGTTGGACGCATCTCCCATCTACGTGGTGAGATGTGCGCTGTCACACCCTGTTGCCTCCGATGATTGGCGTAGGACTGCTATCTTTCACACCTACACCAAAATTAAAGATAAAAACTGTAAAGTCATCGTAGATAGTGGCAGTTGCATCAATGTTGTCTCCTCCAGCATGGTGTCCAAATTAGGCCTTTCTACCGTTCCTCACCCCAGTCCGTATAAGGTAGCGTGGGTCAACTCTACTGCCTTGGAGGTGAAAGAACGAAGTCTCGTACCTATCTCCTTAGCCACTTATAAGGAGAATGTGTGGTGCGATGTTCTGACTATGGATGTTGGACAAATTCTGTTAGGACGACCTTGGATTTTTGATAATGATGTCCACATCTATGGGCGTTCAAATACCTGCGTGTTTGAACATGCGGGTAAAAAGATTAAGCTTGTACCATCACAGCCTCGGGTTAAGGAAGAACCTAAACCCCACCCCCTTAAGTCTAAGAAAGGACTAAACTTGGTCACCGCCAAGGTTCTGGACTCCGAGGTCACTCGTGGTACACCTCTATACGCTTTAGTGGGTCGTGAGATTCCCACCGAATCTGATGACCCCATTCCTCAGGAAGTCCAACCTATCTTAGGGCAATTTGCTGATGTCTTCCCAGATGATCTCCCTGATCAGTTACCCCCTCTCCGAGACATTCAGCATGCTATAGACCTAGTCCCTGGAGCCTCCCTTCCAAACCTGCCACACTATCGCATGAACCCCACGGAACATGCCGAACTTAAAAAGTAGGTAGACGAGCTACTGCAGCGAGGTTTCATTAAGGAAAGTCTTAGTCCCTGCGCGGTGCCCGCCCTTCTCACTCCTAAGAAGGACGGATCTTGGAGAATGTGTGTTGATAGCCGTGTTATCAACAAAATCACCGTCAAATATCGATTTCCTATTCCTAGATTAGATGATACGCTGGATATGATGACGGGTGCCACTCTCTTTTCCAAGATCGATCTTAAGAGTGGATACCACCAGATCCGGATCCGACCCGGTGATGAGTGGAAAACTGCTTTCAAGACTAAGGACGGTCTCTATGAATAGATGGTCATGCCTTTCGGGTTGAGTAACGCCCCGAGCACCTTCATGAGAATTATGACCCAAGTGTTGCGTCCTTTTATGGGTAAGTTTGTCGTGGTCTACTTTGACGACATTCTTATTTATAGTCATTCTGTGGAGCAACATCTTGACCACCTTAAGCAAGTATGTTCTGTTTTAAGGAAGGAACAGTTATACGCTAATCCCAAGAAGTGTACTTTCCTCGTAGATCGAGTCATCTTTCTAGGGTTTATCGTATCGGCTCGCGGGGTTTCTGCTGACCCTGAGAAGGTGAAAGCCATAGTTGAGTGGCCTCTTCCTCAGAACATCCGGGAAGTCCGCAGCTTCCACGGATTGGCCACCTTCTATAAGAGATTCATATGAAACTTCAGTACAATCGTATCTCCTATCACTGATTGTCTTAAGAAGGGTGATTTCCACTGGACCCCGGCCGCCACCAGAGCTTTCGAGGACATTAAGAAAAGAATGGTGGAGGCCCCAGTGATGAGACTTCCTGACTTCTCCAAAGTCTTCGAAGTGACATGCGACGCTTCAGGCGTCGGAATTGGAGGAGTCCTCTCCCAGGAAGGTCATCCTGTAGCATATTTCAGTGAGAAACTGAATGATATCCGGCAGCGATATTCCACTTACAACAAGGAGTTCTATGCCGTGATCCAATCTCTCCATTATTGGCGACACTACTTGCTCCCGCAAGAGTTCGTCATCTTTTCGAACCACGAAGCTCTACGATATATCAACTCCCAAAAGAAGCTGAATGCACGCCACGGTCGTTGGGTGGAGTTCCTTCAAGAGTATACGTACACCCTAAGACATAAGGCGGGAGTTGAGAATAAAGCTGTCGATGCTGTCAGTCGTCGCATGATGACTACCACCGAATTGAGGGCTGAAGTTGTGGGTTTTGACCAGATGAAGAAAGACTATTTGGACTGCCCCGATTTCAAAGAAACCTACTCTCTCTTGTCCACAGGCAGCACGCGCCTTGTGGATGATTTCCTTCTGGAGGATGGTTATCTTTTCAAAGCTCAAAAGCTTTGTATCCCGAGCACCTCCTTAAGGGATTTTCTGGTATGGGAACTCCACGCCGGAGGCCTCGCTGGGCACTTCAGACGGGATAAAACTATAGAATCTGTAGAGTATCGTTTCTTCTGGCCCAGCCTAAAGAGAGATGTCGGTCGGTTGGTCATTCGATGTCACACGTGTCAGCTAGCCAAGCAGCGGAAGCAGAATACTGGTCTCTATACCCCGTTGCCTGTCCCTAGTTGTCCCTGGCAGGACGTTAGCATGGACTTTATTTTAGGACTGCCTAAGACTCTTCGTAAGAATGATGCCATTTGTGTCGTAGTTGATAGGTTTTCCAAGATGGCTCACTTTATACCCTGCTCCAAAACCTCCGATGCCTCCCATATTGCCAAACTTTACTTTAATGAGGTTGTCCGTCTTCACGGCCTACCCAAGACCATTGTGTCTAATAGGGACGTAAGTTCACCAGCTATTTTTGGAAGACCCTTTGGATGAAATTAGGCACTAAATTACAATTCTCTACTGCCTTTCATCCCCAAACCGATGGTCAGACCGAGGTAGTTAATAGGAGCGTAGGTAATCTGTTACGGTCTCTGGTTGGTGAGCATATCAAGGATTGGGATTCCATTTTACCCACTGCTGAGTTTGCGTATAACAATTCTATTAACAGAACCACAGGCTTAAGTCCTTCTGAGATTGTGTACGGATACAAACCTAGGCAACCTTTAGATCTCATTCCTATATGTTCTAGGTATAGAATTTCTGATTCTGCATCGGCATTTGCATCACATTTGCATGAACTTCATAAGAAAATTGCACGACAAATTGAAAAGAGCAATATTGATTATAAATTACGGGCTGATTTGAAACGAAAATTTAAAACTTTTGAGGTTGGTGATTCCGAGATGGTGCGGATTCGTCCGGAACGGTTCCCATAAGGAACGGTTAAGAAACTGCGTGCCAAAAGTGCTGGCTCATTCAAAATACTTAAGAAAATCAATGATAATGCTTATGTAGTAGATCTTCCTGCTGGGTTCAACATCAATTCCTCTTTTAACATAGAAGATCTAGTGGCATATGAAGGCCCGGATTTTAATCCGCCAAACCCATTGATACAACAGCCTTGTGTGACTCCACCTTGTGAGATCCCTAACCTACCTCCACTCCCAGATATTCCTAAACCATCTATAGCAGATAAAGTGGACATGATCTTGAGCGATGAAATCATCTCTACAAAGGAAGGTGGACGACGAAGGTACTTGATTAGGTGGAAAGGTAAACTCGAGTCGGAGGATACGTGGCTGGATCGCGATGAGTTGCAGCAGTTGGATCCAGACGCACTAGAGTTCTATGACAGCACCAGAGATATTTGCTCGACGGAGTCGAGCTTTCTTCCACCCCGGGAGAATGATGAGGACATCCATACTTGGAAAGTTTATCGTAGACGTGGTCGTCGATCTACGGCCACGATCGAGTCTTTATATTTCTAAGTTTATTATGTTGTTTTATTTCTTTTATTTCAGTTGACTGTTTTACCTTTACTTAAGGGAGTCGTTTGTAAGCCCTAAGGGCAACGTCGTCTTTTCTTTCTTGAGTCTTTGTATGAGGCTTATATATAGCCCCTTTATTCCCTTTTGTTGGTGGATGAATGATTATCAAAAATTCCTGCATATTGTTCTCTTGTTGTGAGAATTTTGAGAGCTTTGGAGAAATCCCTAGGAGAGGGAATCGGATCATCCACGAACCTTGAAAGTGTTCGGGTTCGTGGCTCATTCCTTCCCTATTCTCTCGTCTTCTTCGCTTCCCCCACCCTTCCACCCCACGGCCCAACCACCCCTCCCAAACTCGCCGGCCACCCATCCCCACACCCCACCAACCGGCCACCACAACCCCTCACCACCTTGTTGCCGAATTGCCTTCCCTTCCCAAAATCGAACCCCTCCTCCACCACACCAAACCGGCGGCCCACCCAACCTAGCCGCCGGCCCCCCTTGCCAAAACCCTAACCGCCGGCCCTTGAGTTCATCCATTAAAGCCTTTCCAATTTAGCTTTTCTAATTTAAGCAATCCCATCAATTCATAATCAAATCAATTTGAATTTGAATTATTTCCTAACTCATGAAATCCTATTTTAGGAAAGTTTCTAAATTAAACCCTATTTGAATTTTAAATTCAATTGGATTTAATTAAAACTTTCCTAAACCCCAATTTCAAATTAAGAAACACTTGATTGCATCTCATTAATCCCCTCCCCCTCATTAAAGCCGCCGGCCCCTCTCCTATCCGCCGCCCCCTCTCTCTCCAATCTCCCCTCTCTCCTCCTTAAAGCCCTCCCTCCTCTTTTGGGATTTGAATTCAAAACAATTCCAAAAATTCCCTCCTTAAAATCTGAAATTAAAATTCAGATTTTAGATATACTCCTTTCCTTATCCAAAACCCTAACCCTAGTTCCCCAACTCCACCCTCATTGGCCGGCCACCTTCTTCCCCTCTTTCCCCTTGGATCCTCAAAGTAAACCATCATTCTCTTTGGGAAAGACATCAAGGGCAGCAAAGCTTCATCGTCCATTACTTGTCATCCTTCAAACAACATGAATGGAAGTGCCCGCATGGGATCACGGGTTGGTACTTGACGAAGACGATAACATCGACATCCTCCGGTCCCCGTTCTTCGACGTCGGATTTGACTTCGACAACACCGTCGAAGAGTACTTCGATCGGATCCACATTACTTTGGTGGATACGATTGACGATCAACGTACTAAAGGACGGTGGACCATCCTTGGCCGACTCACGACTGCTTCTCTTCCGGACACTCCTCCGCTCAGAGGCTACTTCACTCACCTCCTACGTCTCCTCACCTCTACCATCGGCAAGCAAGTGGCGGCTATCCGACGACGCTTCCCCTCTGGTTAAGGTGAACTTTCTTACTTCGTCAATTACGTCGTCTTCCTCCTAACCTTGTAGGTGATGACGGAATCGCCCAAGATCTAAGCCGCTTCTCTTGCTAAAAGTTTAGTAAGCGTAGGGTTATTGAGTGCTCCTTTATGTTACTTGTCTTATAGTTAATCGAGGAATTATGCATAAACAACTACTTTATTAGTCTTACTTTGATTCTCTAAAATATTTGTTTGTTCTAGCATTGTTATATGTGGTTTAGCCTAAACGCAAGCATCCCTCCCTTGTTTTACTTTATCGTTCGAAGTGCTAGTAATTTAATCAACCAATTGCTCTTTAAATAAACCGTGCAAAATCCAATTTTCATCCAAACATATTAGTCCTGCATCACCCTCAAGTGAGGGTATAAATGAAAAATACAATAATAACTCATAATACAAAATAAACTAATACAATGATAATAAAAATAAAGTGGTGCGATCGTGGCCGTAGGTCGTCGGCCCCGCCTCTGGTAAACTCTTCATGGTCAGATGTCCTTATCAGATGTACCTCTATTAATTGATCTTTTTGTGTTTTCTTACCTGAATGGTATTTCTAATCGTCACATGGGATAGGAAATTACTATTCTAATTATTATTCAAGCCACTAAAACGCTTATCTGCTAACATTCTGTCATGGCGATCTAGTCATAAGTTTACTTTATTTTGCTTTTTGAAAAATCTGGCATTCTAATTTTAGTTAAAAACATGCAATAGAAAACCCTATTACTAAGCTTGCGTGTCTTTATCGGCATCATCATCTTGGAAAGTGCACTTGCAAAATAACTCCGAAAAAAAAAATGTTTCAGGATATCTTATAACAATTTGAATCCAGGATGAATATGAAAATTATTGAATTTGCTTTTGAAATTAGCACAATACAGACTTTTTGTCCATAACACTTATCTCAAAGCAAATTCAATGAGCCCATCCTATACAAATTGTATCAGAATATCTTATCCCAATATCTTATCCATCTTGGTGAGGATAGCCTTATAAATGAACCTAACTGAAACGCAACAGTATTGAATGAATTCCTAGTTTGCAACTGGGATGGCAGGGTAAGTTGTTGGCCACTATGATTTTGTTTGCTCTTTTTCAACCATCAGCCTTCCAATCTTAACCACTGCAGTCTTATTGACTGCAAAAGGACACTCAAGACAGGTATAAACGCATGTGCAACCACTTGATGTAAAAGCTTGATTGCATATGTTTAGGTAAATGCCTCTCCACTTCATATTAATGGTAGCAAGATGGGCACCTTAATTTTCTTTATTTCCAATAGCTTTAATGCACTCCATTGATCTTATCTGATAAAGTATCATTTCATCTGACAAAAGCGCAATGAATGAGGTCCCACAATGCCCCAACTTTATTATCTTTAAGTCACGCCAACCTAACGAACTAGCCATTTAAAGAGACACTATAAGATTATCTAGGTGTTGGATGGTGATTAGGGGTTAAGTCTTGGTACATTATGCCATTATCGCAAGTCTCTACTTTTTAGCCATGATCCTAGTGCTCTCAGGACATTGTAAAGTGACGAGATTGGTGGTGTTGAAAGCTTCAGTAGATTGTAAGGTATAAATGAAGGAAGCGAGGATTCCACTTCCAGCTAAAATGATGGCAGAGTTTCATAAAGAGAACTCATTGTCAGCCATTTATTGGTTAAAGCAATAACTTGACGGTTCTCATTATCCCTAAGAAAGCTCTTCTAAGCATCTCTGATTAGGATTCCAACTTTTTTGTTTTTGGAGATGGCCATTAAAAGCATACATGTGTGGTATCATGAATATGAGAAAATTTTATGTGCACAAAACACATCTAGTGCTAAATGTGTTCTGTCACTGTATTGCTATATATTACTTTGTGCATAATATTTGCAACAAATAATTTGACACGGTAATGCACAATTATACAGTGGAAAAGCTCATGTTGCTTTATATATGTTTTGCACTTGTATTAATCTCCTATGAGTAGCCATTTAATAGAACATGAATGGTTTCATTGTTTTGAATTGTTTAGATAAACAGAGTATGGAATGATTATGTCAGACCATATATTTGAGGAGCTGTAAAATGTTTTAGGATTATTCACTTTGCTCACGAGCTTGCCACATCTAAGCCTATTGTTATAGGATAGGCTCCATACCCCATAATGTGTCCTGGAGGGTTGGTTATTACATATGCTAGTGTAAAGCTTATTCAGCTTTAACAACTACTATGTGGAGCCTTGAGAATTAACTTAGCAGGGTCTACCTGATATTATTAACCCGAGTTTTCTTTAGGGCAAGTGAAATAATTGCACCCAACTACCAAATAGGATAGTCAGAAAACTAGCTGTTACTTTTCAAAGCACACAGAAGACGCAACCATTGATATGTACTTTTTAGACATGAAGGGGCTCTGATGCTTAATAATGCAATATCATGGAGTTTTGTGGGGCTTATTTTCTGCTTCTTTCTCGTGAAATCAGATAATAGCATGTGGGAGTAGCATTGGTACATAAAAAAGTATATTTGACTACATCCTGATTCTGCCAAGGTGGATGTAAACTAAAGTAGAGAACAAAAAGCCTTTTTGGTGGATGCCATGATTTCTTGGGTGCTTTTTGGGGATTTCATGGTCACTTGAAAGCTGAAAGGAATGCTTTCAGGATAAAAGCATCACTTGATGCTGGTTCGAGAAATACTTTCTTGAAATGCAATGCACTGGTGGAGGATGACTATTTATGCTATATTTTTTACTTAAACACCACCACCACCACCATCATCATCTCCATCATCATCATCAATTTCTTCTCAAGCCTATTAAGAAGACTTATGCACAGGGTAGCCTTTATATTATCATTATCATCATTAGTGTTATCTTTATTTTTTATTTTTTATGATCAGCTTATGAATAATATGATTTTTTTTTTCAATACATCATTCCTAATATCACCGCAGATCTATTTTAATATTCCCATTTTTCCATAATCAACTAAACTATCATTTCTCAATCTCCTTAATCAAATTTTATTAGAAAGCATGTATTTAATTGATTTTGAGTTCTCATACATTCCGTTTTCTGAGACAAAGCACATGCTTTCCACTTGGCACACTCAATTTTCTTGTGACTTCTCAAGGCTATATGATAGCTTTAAGAGTTTTGTTTGTTGCACATTACTTATTGCCTCAGCATCAATGTCCTTGAACAGAACTAGTCCTGGATGGCTCCCACATATTTCCATATAATGGGACCTCTCCTACTGAATTGGCCCCTTTTCAGAAGATCACAAGGGTTGGAGTTTCCAGACTGGTTATCAATAGTATTGCTTTTGGATTTTGTCCATTTCACTTATCTAGACAGCCTTCCTTTGGAAGTCTAGTTAGACGCATTCATTTCTCAGCCTTCTGTGTGACCCACTACTATTCTTTTTCTTTACTTGAGTGATATATACTTTATTTCTCCACAATGCATACTATATATGCAGAATATCTTCCTGCTTTCTCCCTTGAATTCATAGCAAGTAACAGTAAAGGAAAATGAGAAAAAAAGAATAAAACATTTGCATAGTTTTTTTTTTTTTTTTTTTTTGGGACTGTTGGGGGATTCGAGCTTGGGTGAGATGGGAGGAACGTGTTCCGTCGACCACTCGACTGCAGACCTGATCTCTATTTTTTTTTTTTTTCATTCAAACTAATTGGTAAATTGCATTTTTGTACAATCAAACACTGATGGGGAGTGATGGATGGGGATGTGCTGACATTTTGAATTAATTGAGGAGTGAAGTGTGGACCTTTCTTTTCTACTTTGATGGCTTTGTATTGACAAATGTGTTGTTGCATCAAAATCATATCACCCCTTTCAATAAAAAAGACATAATTGGTTTGCTTGGATGCTTCATGTTTACTACTGATTCCAAAGATAACCATGAATGACTTTTAGGAATAAAGTGAAGTGTCCTTTTGCCAAACTGATAGCCTTTGTCTTCATATTCTTTAGTTTACTTGATGTTAGGTTCTGTTGATAGGTCTTCTTCAAAGTTACAATGCCATTGAAAATTTGAAAAACTTGTTTGGACATTTCTCTGCCTTTTTTCTGTAATCCACTTAAAAACTGCAACTTCTTGCAGGCCCTACAGATCCTACGTACTTCTTATGTCAAATTTGATTGATTCACACCTTCAATAGTAAATATTGTTGTACTATTAAAATAAGAAAGATAAGTCCGTCGAGGGATAGTTGACAGAAAATTTCACTATCACAGGGACCCGCACTCCGACTCTCACCGGCTCAAAAAAAGGGGGGAAAGATGAGCGACAGGCGAATATAGTCAAATTTCCTAGAAATTAGTAGTTAGTGCGCTCAAATTTCTATATCCGTAATAAGAACTGATACTGATAAAAATATGATGTGGCCGTGTGATTCGAAGTTTTCTCCCCCCCCACTATCGGCCATGCCAACTCCTAACAATTACACTCCTTTATTCTTCATTCTAAAAAGAAAAAAAAAATCTAACAATTGAACAAAACAAGTAATTGTAAGTTATAACATGCCCTCTCTCTCTCTCTCTTTATAAAATTTTGAGCGCTAACCTACAAATTAGTACTTAAGTTTGATTCTAATAATAAGGAAATCTTATAATTATAATCACAGCTGTAAGTGCTGATCAGTCCTCAATTAAGATAATTAAACTCCTTTGATTAATTAGATTATGCAAATACTTCATTGGTTATGGAAAGTGAAAAATTAATTAAATCTAATTGGTCTTCCTTAATTGAATAGTACTTCCATATGAGAAAGCTAATCATTATTTCCTTGATTAAGAATTGGAGCCACAAAGCACCCTTATCAATACTCATAGTATAAAATAAAGAACAGGATGCCTGGACTTTTCCACTTTCCAGCACCCTGTTCAAGGGCCCATGCCACAGTTGAAGACCATGGATATGCCCAAATCTTTTTATTTATTTATTTTTGTTTTTTGTTTTTTGGTATTTGTGGTGGCCCCCCTATGGGCACCAAGTGTCAAGAGTGCAAGCATGGCATGTTTCTTGCGCAAGAAATAATTACACAGGTGTGAAATCAAAATCCCCTCCTAGTTGCAGAGAGTTGGTAGGGGGGCTATATCACAATTTTTTAATTTTAATATATAATAATAATTATTATTAATATAATTATTTATTTTATATATTGATATAGATGAGATTTAATTCAAAGTTTTTGATAATGACTTTAAAGTATAGTAAGGGCAGTTTGGGACGATCATAGCTTTTATAAAAGTAATTGAAAAGTTGTTACGAGAAAAATAACTTTTATTTAATTTGTTGTAAAAATTTACTTCTCTTATAGAAATTTTTAAAATTGAAGAGAAAATAATAATCAAATGAAATTATGATTGAGTTCTGAAAAAGCGAAGTAGGAATAAAGCTATCTCAAACAGATTCTACTTTTAAGGATTGTAAATTAAAAAAGAATTAAATTTGGGTTTATAAATTGAAGTGATTTTATTCAAGTCAACTGTTGCTATTAAATTGTAAATTAAAAAAGAATTAAATTCAGGTCAACTATTTAACAAAGTAGTAATCATATTCTCTCTTTTTTTTCTTTAGAAAAAAATAGAGATGAGTGAATGTGTTATTTGCTTAAATGAATTGGGAAGCATATTACGACTTCGAAGTTATGATATTTGTTCCTTGAAGTAGAAGACTAAGGTTTCGTTTGTGACAGTTTTTTTATTATTTTTTAAAGTTATTTTTTAGTACAAAAATTATTTGAATTAGAAATTTTTATATTAAATAACTACTTTAAAAATTAATAATAAAGCTCTCCCAAATAAAGCCTAAGGTTTCGTTTGTGACAACTTTTTTACTGCTTTCTGAAAGTACTTTTTAGTGCAAAAATTTCTTAATAAAAAATTTCTTAAATTAAGAAATTTTTATACTAAATAATTACTTTAGAGAGTAATAAGAAAGCTATCACAAACGAAATCTTATACTACAAAGATTTAAGAAAAAAATGTATAAAAGGAGGTTTATGGCAATGGTGTCCTCGGAGGCTTTTATTAAGGTTTTGTTTGGGACGGCTTTTTTATTACTTCTTAAAACGAAGTTTTAGTACAAAAATTAAAATTTTTATACTACAACTCTATTTTAAGAAGCAATAAAAAGTCATTCCAAATGAAGCCTAAATGGTGAAAAAAAAGTGGGAGGAAGACATAATCATATGAACTATTTCAAATAAAAATAAAGTGTGAAATGGTTGGTGTTGATGAGAACAATAATGGAGTTGGAGAGCCATTCTTTTTTTCTTTTTTTAATGTTTCTTTTAGTCTTTGGTGAATGGCAAAATTTCAAAGATTGGAGTGTGATTATTGTCATGCTTAGTGGTCCATTATGAGAGGCTGTGCGACCTTATTATTGGCCATATGCGCTTTAATGGCACATTGTATTTAATGAGGATAATTTTTTGTCGAGTCATGAGCCATTAAAAAAATGTGCAAAGATTGACACCCTCAATTCATATAATTTATGATTACAAAATTAAAAAATAATAATATAAAAAAGATTAGAATCATTATATGTTAAGGAGGAATAAAAACGGTAGATATTTTTTTTATCTTAATTAATTAAAAAAAGAGTGAAAAATAGTTATTAAAATTATAAATTTCAAGATTATCTTCGTCAAATTTGAGTCTTGACACTCGCTATTTAAAAAAAAAAGATAATATTTTAATTTTTGATATTTATGAATATTTTTAATGTTTTAATTTTTAATATAATAATTTTTAGCAATTTTATTCGAGTTAGGAATAGCAAAATTAAAAAAAAATGAAGTGTCTTTAATTTGTTTGATTTGCTTTGAGATTAGTGCAATGCATGTAAAATTGACTTTTCACTCATCTCAAAATAGATCTATAAGATTTAAGATTCATTTAGAGCAAAGTTTTTTAGAGCAAAATTATTAACTTTACTCTCTCTGTATATAATTTAATAAATTTTTAATAATTTGATTGTGTAACTCAACAAAATATTTGTTTTAAATATTTAAATATTAATATATAAAAAAATTTGGTTAAAGCTTAAATTATTAGGCTTCATGAATATTCATATAAGCATCTCATTTATTATTAAATTTATGTGGTGAATTATAATAAAAATTCTTACATAAAAATAATTAAAAAAAAACTATTAGTAAAAATAAAATAAAATTTATATTAAATGAAGGCTAAGGAAAGTCAACTTAATATACTTTGATAGGATAATTATATATAGAATATGGGTCGAACATGTCAGGATTTTTTTACCAGTAAATTGAATAGCTAACTTCACTCGAAAAAAATAATAATTAATTGCTTATGGGTCTTACTGTTAAAAAATGATACAAATATTTTATAAATAGTTTCATATATATCAGCTTGGCTTATGGTAGTTAAGTGACCCTTTTAAGCTTTTATTTGAGACAGTTTTTTTATTATTTTTAAAATAATTTTTTAATAAAAATTTATAAAGTTCAAAAGTTTTATATTAAAAAGCTATTTTAAAAATAATAAAAAAGCTGTTTCAAATGAAGCCTAAATCAGTAAAATGGATTGAAAGGAAGAAAAAAATTATTAGAATGTGTCGTTTCTCAATAGAATAGCTTTGAAAAGTCATTTCTAATATTTTCTAAGAAAGTTTTTTTAGGTCTACCTCTATCTTTCTTAACGTAAGACATATCTAATATATCTAACTAACCAACTCATTGGAAGACTGTTATTTTATGTGACCAAATCATCTAAGATGACTCTCTAATCTTATCTTCCACTGAAGCTATTCCAATCTTTTCAAGTATATATTAATAATTCAATATAAATTCAGAAATAATAATATATCATATTTAGTTTTTGCATGATGAACAAAATCATCATATTAAAAAAAAAAATCTTCCCCTCTCCCAATGAGATATAAAAAATTCTGCACAGATTTGTATACATAGTTCAATAACTTTAGTGAATGAATTTTATAAGAAATTCACTATCCAATAGCTGTCCCTTCAGTAGCTACATGCATCTTATCTGTGTAGTACTATATTTATTTTCTTTTTAAAAATGATGAACATATTTAATTATAATATATATGAAACTTATATGAATGGGGAGCCGATCGAAGCTCGCCATTCACATATATTTTATCTTATGTATATTATATTTTATTTATAATATATAATTTTTTTTAATTGAAAATTGTGTATATAACAATTTACATTATCATCATATGTATTAATTATTATAAATATACATTTATTTATATTAAATATTTTATGTACTCCAATTTGAATGAGAGGATGAAGGGATTTATCTTAAATTTTAAAAATAAAAAATTTTAAAATGAGGAATTTAAAATAAAATATTTATATCATATATAATTCTTCTCAAATTTAAGATAGACAATATCTAATCTACTTTTATAAATTTAAAATTTGGGGGATTTGCATACATAGCATACTAAATTTCTTTGCATTTATATATTTAATATTAAAATTTTTAGATTTATTTATTTAAAATTTTAATATTAAATGATATTAAAATATATGGATGAAAGATGAAAGGAGGTGAAAAGATGTATTTCACTTAAAATTTAAATGATACATATATAAATGAATAATAATTCAATAATAATTATATATATTACTCTAAAAATTTAGGGGGAATTAAATACTTAACATTTAAAATTTAACTAATTATAAAAATAATTCCCATTTAAATTAATTTTTAAAATTCTCATCTATATCGAAACTAATAATGCAATTTTAACTCATATTTTTCACTTTTATCAAATTTAAAAGGATTTAATTATGGCATGCATAAATACTCAAATTTAATAATTAAAAAATAATATTAATATTTTTTATGCAATGATAACAACATTAAATCTTTATCCCACTATGTGGGGTTGGCAACATGAATCTTTTTTCTCTATTATGTCATATTCATAGCCAAATTATCTTTTAAATCTAATGAATAATAATAATTTCTAATACTTTATAATCAAGTCTTTTTAATCTATCTTTACCTTTTTTAATATAAATCATATCTAATACGTCTATTCTTCAAACCGGGTCATCGGAAAACCGTTGTTTTATGTGACTAATCTTATCTGCCACTGGAACGGTTTCAATCTTTTCACGTATGTACTTATTTCACATTTTATCTCTAAGTGTAAAGTCCCTCATCACATTAAATGATTGTCTTTGTCAGGTCTTAAGTCTTGGATGAGAAAAATAGAGAATTGCCTTAGGCTTCGTTTGGGATAACTTTTTTATTGCTTTTTAAAATAAAATTTTAGTACAAAAATTAAAATTTTGTATTAAAATTATGTTTAAAAAGCAATAAAAAAGTTGTCCCAAATGAAATCTTAGTCGACATCTAACGTAAAATTTATAGAATAATAATAATATGAATCTTTTAATATATTGTAAAATAAATAAATTTAAATATGATGTAATTAATTCGCCTGATTTTCTTTTACTAAAGACGTTATTCTTTTGAAATATTCCGTTCCCCATCGAGTGGTTTATCGCATGGATCATAGCTAGCTACCAATTCGGTCGTGGCCCCGCCACATTACTCTCGAACCATCAATGCGTTAATTACGGCTTAAGCCACAATTACTTCAACAAAATCATCCAAATTAATTAACTACTTCGAAAAGTGACGACAAAATCCCTTCTCTTCAGTCTCCACCTCGATCCCCCTTCCCATTCTTTATTTATATAAGAAAACCCCCCCTTTCTCTCTCCTAAACCCACCCTCCTCTCCCATCTCTCTTGCATGACTTATACTTCTCCTTTGCCCCCTCCTATGGCCGTTGAAGCACACCATCTCCATCTATTAGCCCCTCAGCTCCTCATGGACAGGTACTCCATCTCTCTCTTTGGCTTTCTCTTCCTTCTCTTTAACAATTGTAACTTTCCTAGCTTACCTTCATTTGATTCTGTGTTTGAGAACAGAGAGCTCGTCGCCAAAATAATGGAAGCTCATCAAGCAGCTGGTCTCATGATGCCAATTCCCACAGCAGAGGTTCTCGGAAAGAGGCGGCCTAGAGAGCCCTTATTTTTCCTCGGAGAGGAAATCTCTACTGATTTTCAGCAGCAGATGTTCGATCACGACTGTCTTCTCATACATCACGTACGTAATTCTCCTCCCTCTGTTTTGTCTCTGTTCTTCCATTCCTTCTCTAAAAACCCAATCTTTTTAAAACAGACGCAGCAGATAACATCAGAGCTTGCTGAACAGAGGAAGCGATTTTCACGGCTGCTTTTAGCAGCCATGGACGATGAAGTGCGAAAGCAGTTGAAGGCAAAGGATGACGAGATTGAGAAAGTAAAGAAGCTGAATTGGGCTTTGGAAGAGCGAGTTCGCAGTCTCTGTATGGAGAATCAGATATGGCGCGAGTTAGCACAGACAAATGAAGCTACTGTGAACCTTCTCCGCGCCAATCTAGAGCAGGTTCTTGCCACACAGATCTCTGTTAAGGAAGATGATGATCAGAGACATATCGAACCTGCTGATGATGCAGAGTCATGTTGTTGTGGCGATAATGAAGGCTTGGATGATATAAGGATGGAGGTTTCAATGCCGTTGAGGATTTGTAGGAGGTGTGGTGGGAGTGAGGCTACTGTGCTTCTGCTTCCCTGCCGCCATCTCTGCCTCTGTGCGTTCTGTAGCCCAAGTACTAACTTTTGCCCCATCTGTAGTTGTGCCACCAGCGGTAGTGTTAATGTAAATTTGTCGTGAAATTTTTTTATTTTTGAAAGAAAAAAAAAAAAAGTAGATCAAGTGAGAAAATTTGGCACAGTGCAAATCCATTCTTTTTTCTTTATTTTGTTGTTTTTATTGTTCTATAATACTTCTGAAAATTTAATTTTCACTCGGCCCATTTTAATCTATTAATTAAGAGCTTTGATTATTAATTAAGAGATATTGAATTCGAGTCTTGATATGATATGTGTGAATTTGACTTAATTGTCTTAAATATCACCTAAAAAAATTAAATTTTTGACTTTGCGGGTCATTAATTTGACCTGTTAATTAATTTTTAATAGGATGATTATTAAAAATTTATATCTTAAATTTTTTATTTCCCAAAAAAAATATTTATTCTGTTAATTGTATATATAAATTATAATATTTTGATGTTTGGCTATACTTTAATTTCATAGAAAATGTTTTGATTATTTATGAATTTGTTTAAATTTTAATTTATGTAATTATATGTCATTTAATTATAAGAGAAATGTAATTTGCTTTTTTTTTTTTAAATTCATTTTGTTTTCTTGAGAATGAATTAAATAATTTTGAGACTTATTTTACACCAAAAAAATTTCATATTAAATTTAGATGTTAAAAATTCATAAGATTGTCAAGAAAGGAAAATTACATTTTAATTTTATTTTAGATTTAAAATAGAAATAAAATGTAATTTTAGATTTAAATAGTTTATATAAGCGCCCAAGTGTTATTTTGATTTTAGATTTAAATTACCTAGTGCATCCTCAATTAGAGAGTTTATTTTTCTTCAGTGAAAAATCATAAAAGAAAGGGAACTTAGTGACCTCTGATCATGCGCGAATTTTAATGCACATTTGAATGGAAACTTCGGGAGAAATTTAGGATTTTCGAAATTTTTATTTCAACAAATTTATAGTCAAATTGATCGACTCGATGAAACGAAAATATGATTCGACCTAAATTAAAATAAGTTCAGATCAAAAGATTAAAGCATAATTGAAACATTATCATCACTGACCACCAAAGTCAGATTGTCGACGCTAGACAGCCATTGTCAGACCACCATTATTTAGCCATCTTTATTAAACAATCATTGTCAAACCACTATATCTGGATCACTATTGCTCGTCAAATATCGTCGAACTATTGCCATTTTCGAAACACCAATTTCGAATCGCCATCACTTGACCACCGCTACCACCAAACCGCCGCGGCCCAATCATCGTTATTGAGTCACCGCCTTATCAATATTGTTGGACCATTGTCACTCGGTCATAACCGTTTGAACGCTTTTCATCCAATATCGAACCCACAATCTTTTCAAATAGCTCGTCACACTCCTATAACCTTGTCATCTCTAAATTGGGAGACAGGCAAATCTTTGTAATCAATATTGAGGCATTAGAATTATTTTAGCCGAGCAGGACCTATGATTTTTCCTTTTTTGAATTTTTTACATAAAATTCTGATGTCACACACACCCTTTTCATTTATCTATTTTTATGTTGGATTCTCAGACTCAAAATACTCTCATAAAAATTTTTATCAGAAATAATTTCAAAATTATCAAATTTTTCTAAAGATGAAGGCAATATATATACAAAAATTATATATATTATCTCTATTTAAACAAAAAAAACCTAATAATATTGAGTTCTATATGATCAAAATATAAAATCTTATCCATCGAGGCTTAGGGTGGTTGGTGGGAGAGCACGATTGGGAACTCCCCATCCCTGGTTCGAATCCACCCCACTACGGCCGCGCCTTTAGGTGGGGATCAATAAAGTGTTGCCCCGGAGGTTTCTGGTGTGGGTGTCACCGCTAGGTCGACCGAAGAGATTAGTGAACATCATCAAACGTCTCACAAGCTAAGATGACAACGGGCCGATACTCCCCGATCCCAAAAATATATATATATATAAAATCTTATAAATTTGAATTGTCAAAGAGACGACACCAATACAACATCCCACTAAGTAAACAGGGAGAAGATGATGGCGACAAGGACATGGATGATGGTGATGAGCTACAGGTGAGACTGAGACAGGCGATGGCAACGATCAACATGAATCTCCCAGGTGGCAAAAGCATGCGAGATAACGTCGTTATATGGAGTCGGCTTGAACTATAAGTGTTTTATGGATTCAGTGGTCAGCCATTGTCGGCAAGGTACTGATAATTGAAGTCGGCGTTGGATAGCAGAGAGAGTACAGAGATGACTACTCCTACCTCTGAATCACATAGGCACAGCTATTTTTGTAGTTGAAACTTACTGCTCTGTGCTCTCATTTTCAGAGGTTTATTTTAGCATATGATTATGACAAGTTTAAGGCTTCGTTTGATACACATGTCTTAAACTCTTAATACTTTTTAAAAAGTAATTTTTTAATATAAAAATTTTTAATTCAAAAAAATTTTATTAAAAGATTATTTTAAAAAATAGTAAGAAAACTGTCTCAAACTAAACCTAAGGGTTTAATCTTTCTAAGACTTAGGAATTGTTTGGGACGGCTTTCTTATTGCTTGTTAAAGCAATTTTTTAGTGCAAAAGTTTAAATTTTTGTACTAAAAAACTGTTTTAAGAAGCAGTAAAAAAATCATCCCAAACGAAACCTTAGTTTTGTTTGAGATAACTTTTGGTCATTATTTTTCATTACTTATATTAATTTTTTGTACTAGAAAGCTGCTTTTAAAAATAATAAGAAAGTCGTCCCAAACGAAGTCTTACGCTTTGCTTGGGACAGCTTTTTTCTGTGTTCTAAAATAGCTTTTTAGTACAAAAATATAGAAAGCTATTTTAGAAAACAGTAAGGAAGCTGTCCCAAACGAAGCCTTAGCTTGGAATAGTTTTTGTATTGCTTTCTAAACGGGTTTTCTAATAGAAAATTTTACAATTCAGAAAATTTTTATACTAAAAAGTTACTTTAGAAGAAAGTCGTCCCAAAGGAAGCCTAAGTCTCTAAATGCATTTGGACTATTTTATAATTTAAAAGCCCTATTACAATCCTCATAATTTGTCATATGAATGCAATAGACAATAATTATGTACCTATATTACATATGAAAATATTTATAAATGTTATTGATTTGTATTGGCTCAATTCAATTCACTACTAAAGCATCTTAACATAAAAATAATTCAAAATAATTTCAAAGTTGAGATTCTAGCTTGCAAACCAACTCAACTATATTTGAGCTAATTTCAATTCCACTAAATAAATAAAAGAGTTTCTCCATTAGTTTCTATTAAAGGAATATATTGTATCTTAAATGGCATTAAATAGGTCTTAATGGTACTCACCAAACCTTACAATAAATCTCTATTAGCCTAAATCTACGATGGATTTTAGAGAGCGATATTACACAAGTTTTTAAATAAGTTGGGTTATTTTATTTGACGTTCCAAAATATAGATTGTGGCACATTGAATCCTAAGAGATAAAAACTTGAGAAGATTGTGAGTCATTGTAAGCCTTAAAAAAACTGGCTCGTGATAGGATTCCACAAGAGAAGGGGCACAAATGACCAAATCATATGTAGAAAATGACATTTGGTCGTTAGGCTAAATGAGCATCAAATATAAGGCACATTTTAATACAACAGCGCTTTAAAAATTGCATAATTAAACTTTCTTGTGATATGATAGGCCACTTATGGATTGGGTGATATCCTGAGAAGTTATACAAAAAGCTTACTTTTTATGATAAGGATCGTTAATAATCTATTAGGGAGTTAACATACATTTTTTTTTCATTTTAGAAATGGGATTAATTTCTACTCTTATATGGATCCTTATAATATCTCCGTCATAACAAGCGGAACATTAAGGGCCGAATAATAGCTTATTGTGCTAGTGAATGGATACTTATTAATCAAAAAGATTAAGCTAATGAGCAAGAGTTGCCACTAATAATATATCAATAAATAAACTTTTATTTTATTTTTTATTTAGACTATATTCACTCTCCTATAGATACTAAAATGTGGATCATTAGTAATGTGTCATCAATGATATTGTCTTTTAATAAACAAGCATCTAGTACTTGTTGACAACGGAGGTATCAAAAGCATATTAACAAATATGTCTTAGGCTTCGTTTGTGACAGCTTTTTTTTTAGTGATTTTTAAAGTAGCTTTTGAGTATGAAATTAAAAAATAACAAGTGATGATGTACAATAATTTTTCAAAGTGGTTGTGTCTAAATATTAACATATTTGAATATGATGATATGTAGATTCTTTGGCGAGTTTTGACACAAATGCAATAGCAAATTTGGAGGTATTCAAGTAACATGTTTATTAATTTAATGCTCATTATTTTCGGGTTACTTACATGTTGATTATTTATTCCATATTAATTATTATTAAGCTAGGCTAACTATGTTAGGGCCATTTAATAGGATGATAAAAAAATACTAAGAAAAATGAATACAATGTAAAATGAACATGATATAATTGAAATATTTAGGAGCAAATTGATTGAGTATAAAATAAATACATTAGATAATTTTTTGTGCATAATTTGAAGAAAAATTCAGCTTTAAGCTACGACGATAGTATTCGGTGACGAAGGCAGCAATGATAGCAGGAAGTGATAACGATGGGGTGATGGCTGCTATTAGTGGGTGATGGTGATGGCCAATGGCAGGACGGTGGCGCAGCAAATCGACAAAGGGTGGAGTGGGGCGCTTAATGGTCGATTACGAGCAGCAAGCAACTAATGACAGGTTGATGATGATGTTGGCGACATAGGGTGGCTCTAGCCAGAGATTGAAGCTTCATGCGCACAATATATTTGAAATTAACTCAAACTGAATAATTTTCAAGTAAAATAATAAATTACTCTGAATTATATTTTTCATCTAACAAAGCAGAACTCAAACCCCATTCACTCTTTTTATTCCGACTACTTTTCACAAACCTAACGCCCTCTTAGTCTTTCCACAAATTTAGCCCATTAAAAACCTTTATAATAAAGTAATTATTTAACTTATCAAATATGTTAGGAATAATAAATACACCTTTGGACATCGAAATAGGACTAAGGTTTTGTTTAGGACAACATTATTATTATTTTTTAAAGCAGTTTTTTAGTAAAAAAAAAAATTAGTTCAAAAAATTTTTTTACTAGAAAATTACTTTATAAAATAGTAAAAAAATTGTCCCAAATAAAACTTATATAATGCAAACCAAATAGCTCTTAATATTTAAAGATAACTTTTACCTGTTTATTATAGCACACATTATTCCTACTTAGGCTTCATTTGGGACGGTTTTCTTACTGATTCTTAAAGTAATTTTTTAGTAAAAAATTACTTTAAAAAGCAGTAAAAAAAACTGTCCCAAACGAACTTATGTCATTCAAATTTTATAATAGATAATTAAAGAAGTGTGAAAAAAAATTTTAAAAAATGGATAATCAAAGGGCTAAATTGAAAAATAAATCTCAATCTCACCTAATTAAGAGAGAAGACAGCTTCCTCAGATCTCTCACATTGATGAGCCTAAATGATTGTACCTTATTTATGTAGGCAATGAGGTCATGTGAGTGAATATCTAAAGGCCCGGTCGTAGGGCCCACCTGATGTTTCTGCACAAGGGACACGATTGCCAGCCTAACAAGTAGGGCCCACATCCGGGCCCACAAGAACTCCGATAATGAACAAGAGGAAAGGTGGCTTTCATCTCATTGGGTACTCTTTTGTCCTTATTAGGACCGATGTAGCTCTTTGATCCAAAGCTCAATAATGAATATAAAAATGATTAATGAGTACAAGGTAAGCGTATCTCTAGTTTTGATATATTCTAATAAAATTACACGAATCTTAAATATTATATGTGGTGGATATGAAAGGATGATGTGACAATATTTTGGATTATTTTATAATTATTGATAAGCATGATTATTGCTTTGATAATTAAAGTAAATTTGTTTGATTGTGGGTGTAATTTAAGAAATTAAGTAAGATGTTGAAGGGCTTAATTTATAAGGGTGTTATATTATTGCTTTGATAAAGAAGATAAATTCTTAAAAGCTTGGATTATAATTAAGAAAATTATTTATTTTTTGTTCTTATTTAAGCTTAGTTTTTTAAATCATTATGGTATTTTAATATTATACAAAAATGAGTGATTTTTTTGGTGAAAAAAGTTACTTTGGATTAAACATTTAATTGGAATTAATTTTATTTGAATAATGTTTATACTAACTTTAATTTAAAGGTAATTTTATGCTTGATGCTTTGAAAAGTTAAGTTTAGGTAATATTTATTATAAATTTTATGATGATTAAATTTATTTTAATGAACTTTAAAATAATTTAATCATCACAAGAGATAAGTATGAGCTCATCATTCATCCAATTTATCTTGTGGCCTCTTAAACTCAGGTCAGGATAAGCGAGACATAAAATTATCTCATTAAAAATATGTAAAATACTTTTTTTTTGTTTAAGCCTCAACCAAATAACTTCTAATTAGGTTAAATTTAACTCCATTTTTTTTTTCATTTTTTCATTTTTTTTCAAAATAAATTGAATTTACAGAAATACACAATTAATCAATTATAATTTGATACTTGCTCATTCCCTTTGATTTTATGACCATACAAAATACTTTGTCAAATAGTTCATATTTTTACATATATGTTACTTACCGAAATATTCACGATGTTATAAAGATATATAGTTTAACGTCTTAATTTTGCAAAAAAGTCCAACACACAGAAAAAAGATGCGTGCAACAATTATAAAAGACAAAATAATAATCGTATCTTGCATAGCAAAACAAAAAATATATACCTCCAAAAAAATGACAAAAAGAGGTTTAAAAATGGTAAAGTGTTTTTAATTATTTTTTAATATGAAATAAAACAATCATTATCATTACAAAAAACATATATATTATATATATGTAATGTTCAACAATTGTGTTGGTCATAATGGCAAAACTAGCTATTGGAAGAGCAGTGCAATAAAAAAGGACAAAATAGTTGGCTAGGATGAGAGATTGGAGTTTGAGCAATCTAAAATGATCTAGAAGAGAAGGAATGGAGGGTGCAGATTTTGATGTGTGATGAGTAGATTCTATGGCTAAGGCTTGAAGATGACAATTTTGTTTTTCTCAAAGTTGCTTGGCTTAGCTTAGCTTAGCTTAGCTTGGGCCATCATATCATGTGATAAACTAGAATTTTGGAAATCTGAACTTGCAAGGAAGGTAGTTGAAAAGGCTCAAAAGACCATGGAAAGAAACACTAGGCTGCTAAAGAATACTAAGTTAGTGGGTGTATGATGAAATAGATAGGTAAGAAGTTGGTGGAATGTATAAATTAATTAGAATTATTTTTTTTTTTTTGCTCATGAAGATGCCATTTGGATACATTATTCCATGCTGGTGAGGCAGATTTAAATAATTTAGATATTGTTATTTATAATTCAATAATATTTGATGGCACAAAAGATAAGAGAGAGAAGGAGAGAGAATATCTAAGGCTTTCAATGCCTTCCTACTTGTCAGTTAATTAATGAGCTTTGATCAAATACAACTATAGTTTAAGCTAATACATATTGTGATGACTGGGGGATCCACATATAGTTCAGGACTTCAGGGAGGGCATTTATGGATCTTAAATTTATAAAATTTATTTTAAAAGTTTTTAGTTAATTAGTTATATATTAAATTCAAATTTATTATTTTTAAAATATTTTTGAAAAAAAATGATTAGAATATTCTGCCCTGATTTTGATCTTTCTGCTTGGTTTAGTACAGGTATCTTCTTAAAATTTTTTGTGGTGAAGATCCATGGAAAAGAAAACTTGCCTGTTCTCAGTGAAGATCCATGGAAAAAATAATATAGATACTAATTATTTTGCTTAAATGTGCAAAAAAAATATGCACATAAAAATTTATTTTAGGATATATTTGTTATAGCATAGAAGAAATGATATTGTATTTTGTTTTCTCTTTGAGAGGAAGAAGAAATAGTTTTTTTTGGATTCCACCATTTCACCTCTTTAACTTTTGGATTTACACTAGTCGTTCACACTTACTCACTTCCGATCAACCGCTGCTTCAACAACAATTATTATTTGTCAAGCATACGGATGATATGATTTCAACATAAATGGGCAATTTTAACATTACATGTGAACACCATACAACAAACATAAAAAAATCGTATGATACAAACAGTTAATCCAAAATAACAATTGCTATGTCGATGAAAATCTGAAACACAACTATAAATTTTTCGACAATTTCTACTATTTTAGCTTATTACTTTTTTACTTTTTTGTAATTAGGTTATTATATAATGAGTTTGCCCACCCTAAAAAATAAGACTGAATTCGCCCTGTTGTGATTGTGATGATAATAAATGAGTTCATAAGGGTGCAAATCAACTGATCACAACCCTAATAATGTATACAATTGTCTCTATATTGTTTAGCATACGATTGATTTATATGTTTAAAGCAAGTCATAAATTCTTCCATAATTAGGAAAGTATTAGCTATCCTTTCATCTATCAACTGATGACCAACTTGTTAGAAGAGGACCCCATGGCCTTAATTAATTTATACTATATTTATCAACATATATAGATTCTTGCAACTATGCTCATTCTAATAATTAGCAAAGCCTATTGGGGGGATTCTTTTCTCAACATAAATCCTTACACTTTGCATTAATGTATTTATTAAGAAATAACTTAGCTATTTAATTCATTGAAGAAAACAAAAATTATTCTATTGGATGGAGATGTAACCTAGCTAACTCTAATAGTTAATTAATTATGAAAGAAGTGAATAGTTTTAATTAATTATTATGAAAGTATAATTAAATATTAATTTTTTATTCACATTTTTCAATATGAATGAATAATTTATAGTAATTCATATTTTGTAAAATATTTCATTTCTATTTATGTGATGGTGACTAATATTTAACTAAATGGTTTACGAAATAATATAAATCCTAACATATAATAAAAATATGCCTAAATATAATTCATTTAAACAAATTTAAAAAAAGAGTTTAAATTATGATATTTACTATTGAAATAATGTATGATTAGAGTTTTTAATATAGTAAAGCCACACTGTACTGTTCATATTGGCAAAAAGAAAAGAAAATGATGTGCTGAAATGATTAATTTTGAACAATTTCTTTATCATTTTTTTTAGATATCTACCATTCCTTTATTTGAATTAATTAAATATTTTTGTTATTTTTTAAAAAATTTAATGATGAAAAATTTTTACAATCAAATATGTCAGAGTATGGTAGATATAAAAACATTATTATTCAAAATTTTTAAATAAAAAAAATTTCAATATATAATAAACATAATTATAAAATTATTGTGAAAAAAAAAATAAAACTCTTTATAAATTATTATAATCAATTAAAATATCTCATGCAGCTCACTTTGATTTGTTGGTTTGAGTTTTTGATATTAACTAGGAGGTATTGAATTCGAAGCTTATATATATATATGAAATATATATAAATTTTTACATAAATTGCTCAAATATCCTATAAAAAATTACAATATCGCTCTCCCTCTCTTCCTCTCTCTTTGTATATATGTATATTACCTGCAATATTTTCTTCATCATTTTGTCACTTATAATAACAACCCATCACTACCAAATCCTCTTGCTTCCAACTGCAATAATATAAATTTATATTATATTTTTCTTCACACAATCGGCAGGACATCGGCTTCAGCATCATTGCCTGACAAATTTATTTATGATCTAGTTGTTATCCTTATTATTTTCATAAATTTTCGTGCAGTCTTGTTCTTTTGTGAAGGCAATATATATCAAGTGGCCCTTCAAGGTCGTCCAAATTACCTCCTGTCATAGCTTGGCCTTCTACAAGTTTGCTGTGGGGGCCTTTACCAATCCAAAGCCTAATTGTGATGATGTCTAATTATACAATATGAACGTTGATAAAATCTTTTTTTTATCATTAATACTTAACAATGATATTGACATATTATCACCTTAAGTATATGGAAATCTGATTTGGATTCTTCATTTGATCGCATATCATATACTTTTGTCCATAGAAGATAGGCCCCTTTATCTATGAAAACTTCATCTGCCCAACTACTCTTTATATTTAACAACGCATGCATTTCAGTTTGTCTTTTTCATGGATTGAATGATAGGAAAGTGTCAAGGCATAAACAGTTAGCTACTATTAAAAATTATGTCAGAGGCAGCATCATCACACATACACTTCTTTTTTTTGACATTTAGGCTTCGTTTAGGAGGGCTTTCTTACTGCTTCTTAAAGGAGCTTTTGTGCTAGAAAGCTGCTTTAAGAAGCAGCAAGAAAGCTGTTCCAAATGAAGCCTTAAGCCAATTAAGGCATACTCATCATTCACGCATCACATACGTAAGACTCAAACCTAAGACTTCTTGATTGATAGTCAAAACTCTCAACCAACAGACTAAGGTGAGCTACATTCATCACAACTACAATTGTAACTTGTATGTGTTGAGGTAGATTTGTTTGGTTGAAATTTAATTTGAATCTAAATATTATATATTGATGGATGAGTCAAGATCCAACTTATTACATTTAAGGATTTGATTGCATGAGGTACATACTTTAAAAAAGAAGTTAAATGTTTTATTTTTGGGTGGTGGCAAAGAAAATATTTATTAGAGTGTAGGAGGCATTGATTATGATAATGATGTGAAGGTGATAAATCATTGTTGGATATAAGAAAAGAAATTGTGATATCAAGAGAGAGATCATGGTAGATTTTTAGAGAAATGTGACTTAATTAAATTTTATTTGAGATGAGCACGAATTTCGGAGCGAAATGAGAGCAAAATAGACTAATGAAATGTATAATTTTATGTATGAAATTGAAAAATGAAAATTTTTCTTAAATTTTGGGCAACAGCATTTATTAAAGATGGACAAAATAATTAAAATGTTTATTCTTCTAAGAGAAAAAAGACTTCAAGATATGATATACAAAGAATAATAAAAATTTGTGTTGCGCTCATTTTAAAATAAATGGATAAGTTTGAGATAAAATTTAAACAAAATCTTAGTTAATATAAGTCAATTTTTTTCACAAATAATTGAAGAGATAAAGAGAACAAAATTCACTAAAAATAAAAAAGGAGATTGAGAAAAGAGAAGGCAAAGATAGAATAGAGAGAGAGAGAGTTTATAGTGTTAGGTGGAATGGGAGAGCACTTATACAGGTATAGATGGTTGATATATGTTAGCTTTTTGAAATTTTTAAGAAGCATTTTAGATAACTTCACCAATGTTTTTTTACACTTCATTGGACAGTCTTCATTTTGCTATACTTTTTGAACAACTGGCATCTTAATAAGCTTAGAAATGAGTGATCTTGTAATGGTCACACTGAGTTACTCATTTCTATTACAAGCACATAAACCTATTTGAAACTAGATAAAGGTATTTTTTATATCATTAATCATTTGATTTGCCTCAACAAACTGCAACTATATCGACAATAGATTTCACTCAAAATAAAGTTTTGATGAACCAAAAGTCAATTTTTGAAATTATTGATTTAGATGTTTTGAGATCTAAAAATTATCTTAAGATTTGTGTTCTATCATATGATATTCACTAGTAGAAAAACAGGCTTTCACGATACTTTTTCTATGCTAGTACAACGGTTATAGCCGCTACAAAAAATCTAACTACAGTTTTAAGATCGCTACAAGATGACCGTGGTTGGTGTTTGCTGCAAAGTACTTTTACGGTGGTTTTAAAACTAATGGGGAAGGAAATTGCGAAAGTAACTTTTGCAGCGGTTTAAACTGCCTCCATATATACAAATTTGCAGCAATTTAAATCATTACAATTATTGCAGAACTGTGGCAGTTTAAACCGCCACAAGTAATTTTTTTTTAAATTTGGCAGTTTAAAACTCTACTCGTTTACACCTCTGTTCTCCACCATTCCACCAAACTTAGTACCGCAGCTATGATGACTCCATGCACTAATAGTAGATGAATTTACCTGCATATCCTCCATATATATGAACCTCCATTGATAACATTGACGGTTGATACAGGCAAAAATCAGATGCTTGCTTCCAACAAGATTAGCAGTATGCTACAGAGGAGATAATTTCAGTGGTTAAAATAGCTATTATAGATAATATATAGCAACGGTTTTAAAATCACTGCTAGCTAATGATGTTTCTAGTCCCTCTTTTTAGTAGTGATTTTTGATGTTATATCATTCATAATTATTCTCATATTTTCATTGATTTCCTTGTAGTCAAAGTAATATGATGCAAACTACAAGTGGCCAAGCCAAGTTCCCCTTTCGGCTATATAAGTTACAAATTACAACCCATTTTCTTATGCTGTCCTTTACTTAATCACTGTGTTTATTAATATTTTTCATTATTTAAATTTTGTATTACAGCTAACATGTATGTGTAAAGAGCTTTTTACTCTGTATATTGATATAGAAAGCTTCTTTCTTGTCTTCCTCCTCTTTCTTCTTCATTATTCTTCGTCATTTTGTCATTCTTGCAGGTTGAATGCAGCAATCTGGTATAGGAGGACCTATAATTTTCAGACGCTAATCTGCCAAGGCTTCATTTGGGACCGACGTTTTACTGCTTTATATAGTAGATTTTTAGTACAAAAATTTCTTGTTCAAGCAATTTTTTTATTAAAAATTTACTTTAAAAAGCATAAAGAAAGCTATCCCAAACGAAGTCTAAGACTATTTCAGCACCAAAGAGCTCAAAGCAATTTGAAGTTAAATTGGACACCCTTCTTCGATGATCACCTCCACATTAATTATAGTCTACTTAAGCAGGCCGTTGAATCCTTTTTCGCTTCTAAGTTATACAAACACATCACTGGAAAAGGGAAGACTAATGTCAAGAGCTACTTCAGAATGAAAAAGTCGTTTTCTTTCTTCATATTACGAACAACTGTTGTATATAAAAATACTAGTGTTGTACCCAAGAAAATATGTCAGCATGTGCCTATGCGGAGGGATGTTACCGACTTGATGCACGCATGCACCTGAATGAATCCTCTCAAACAATCGGTCATATGCTACAATGGAGGACTAAAGGACTTTATTTAAGATTGACTAGAGTTGAATTGCATTTGATCCTTTTCTAAGGCATAAAATTAAGCTTTAGTTGAATAACTCATTATGGAGTGTCTCTTTTCCCCGCCATTTCATAGACTCACATAATGAGTTATCCAACAGTGTAATACCCGCTCCCAAAGTAAGTCCTCTGCAATCTCATAGCTAACCTTAATTGCAAATAGGCATCTAGTCCGATGTTGAACCTATAGCTATTACGAGATCTAGAATTCAAAAGGATAATACATAAAACAAGCTGGGACCATCAAATTGTTTCTCGATATTTCAAAACCTAAGGGCTTCTAAGGAGATAGAGAAATTTCCAAATTAAGTCTTTGAATAGATGTTGCTCGCTTCTAAACAATGAGCTACATCTCAATGCCACACTTTTTTTTTTCATATAAGTGTATTATTGGAACAATTGAGCTACATCTCAATGCCACGCTTTTTTTCATATAAGTGTATTATTGATGATATGATGTGCAATCTCTGGATGTATAATGAGTGTACAAAAAAAATATTATATAATTAGACATCTAAAATAGTGTTAAAAAATAATAATTTACTTTATTATAATAATTCGACCATTGTAGAACAAAATGAGAAACTGTTCGACTGTTTTTAAAAATAATTTTATTATAATAATTTGACCGGCAGGCAATACCTGATGCGTTTATTCTAAATATTTCACACAAAAACAACAAATTTTGTTCGATTACATTGACATAATGAATTTTTTTCTTCTTCGCCAATGTGGGCCTTTGATTTGCTTTGATAATTGAACCATTACATGTTACGGGCCTAATTAGTTTCATGGGCCAGCCTATGGAATGCACATTGGCTATTCTTTTTTCTTAAACTTTGGCTTCATCTCGTACCAAATAGAAGCTGAAATGGTTTATGAACTGGATTTTGGAGATAAAACTTTATCTTATTGAATATGATAGTTATTAGAGCTTCATTTCAGTAAAATACATAAGTTTTGTATAGGAATGCCCATCCTTTGGGAAATGAGGTTCCATAATTAAGGCTAAGACAGACCAATTGTTGACTTTGATAGTCTTAGTTCAGCATTTTCAAGCCATACTATCTATCCAAATGGATTTGAAACTCATCTAGCACCTCTATATTGAAAATCTAAGGTTTGAACTTCCGCTTATGATTTCTTTATGGCGCTCGCCCTTTCTTTTTTTTCCATAGGAACAAATTCTAAACCCTAAGAACCAACACACGCCATCACCTACAATATTTCCTCTGCGAAGGACTTCCACGAAATGAAAACAGGCAACATCATCATATGCTCAACATTTGTTGCCCTAGTGTATATCCCGAAGTAGATCAAAGCATCAAACTTGTTTAGATTTAAATCATGTTTTTTTTTTTTTTTAAGATTCAAGCTATTGCCTTTCACTCTAAAGATAAAGGATAACACCAATCAAATAGTTGATGATATAAATCACAAAATTAGGAATATTTTATATTGAAATGCAAGAAAAAGATAATCATTCATTTGATAATGATGTACTTTGATATTTGATCCAAAAATAATACATTAATTACTTGTCATAATCATTAAACATTGAGAAAAGAAACATACAATCTTAGATTTCTAATATTCATGCGCATATAATGCTTACAAACATGTTTAACAAACTTATAAATAAGAAAATATACAAATCTTAGTAGGGTTGGGGATAAAAAATTGGCTACAAAAAGCTTGCTTTTAATCTAAAATTTTAAGATTATAAGTGAATGATAATTATTTAACTTTTTTATAATAATTATTTAACTACTTAATATGATTAAAAAGGCTCTATATCATATGAGTTGACCATTAAAAGAGAAGCATAATATTAAGTTAAGTGTTGTAGAGATAAGGATGCTCAAGTGGATGAGTGGCTTTACCCTTAGAGATAGGATACGAAATGAGCATATACATGAAAAAGTTGGAGCAGCTCCCATGGAAGATAAGATTATAGAGAGTGGTCTTAGATGGTTTGGTCACATAAAACGACGGTCTTCTGATGACCCAGTTAGGAAAGTAGAGGTATTAAATTTGACTTATATTAAGAAAGGTAGAGGTAGACCTAAAAAGACTTTGTTAAAAAATATTAAAAATAATCTTTCTTTATTAGATCTAAATGAGAATTTGATTTTTAACAGGACGCAATGGAGAAAAAAGATTCATGTAGCTGACCCCACATAGTGGGACAAAGGCATGACGTTGTTATTGTTGTTGTTGTTGCTTTATATCATATGAAAACATCATAAAATTACATGCTCTTGAACTTACTCAACAATGATAAAACCCGCCAAAAACTCTGTTGACCTCCATGTCATGCCAAAAAAAAAATATATGCTAAAATGATTACATGTGTGAAGCCCATCCCGAATCCCTGCTCACGTCGTGTCCGCCACTTGCTACAGAACTCATTACCTGTGCGAAACGGCGCTGAAATGTCATATCCCGCGTGCGTAGCCCGCCTTGATCCCGCCTCTGCCTTCACCTTTAAAACGCGAACGAAGGCTTCCTCTCCGACTCACTCCCACGACACTTCTCCCCCACACGTAAATCCTCCCAGTCCCGACCTCTCGTGATCCCTCCTCCTCTCTACTTACCGAAGCCACTCGACCCAACTCCTGTGCCGACTCCTCTACCCGATTCTCCTCTGTCGACCTAGCTCCAACAGAGCGACCCAGCTCCTCTTGTCCGACCCCTGTCCGACTCCACCTCCCGCAAAGACGTTCCTCCCTGTTTCTTCGGCCGAGAGAGAGAGAGAGAGAGAGAGAGAGAGAGAGAGAGAGAGAGAGAGAGAGAGAGAGAGAGAGAGAGAGAGAGAGAGAGAGAGAGAAACCAACCTCTACCAAAGCCCTAGCCGAAGCCCTTCCGCCCTCTTGTGGTCGTTCGACTTTGCCTCTCCAGCGACATTCCCTCCTGTAGGATCGGAAGTAACGACATTTTGGTCGCAAGCAACAACTTGGAGTTCGCTGGTTGTAAAGGTAACTTACTCCCTTTGGCGTGCTCCTTCGACCAAGTCCAGTAAATCTCATCGATCGAAAGAAGGAAACTGAAGTTTTAACTCGTTGTGAGAATTAATGGTTCCCTAAAATCTAACTTATGAGAAGATTCAGCATTGATTATGCGCAAATCTTGTATGAATCCAGACGAATTTAGTTCAGGTCCTGTTTTACAGAATTTTTACTCAAATTCTATATGATTGTAATTATAATATGATTAATTATAATTAAATATAATTAAATATAATTAATTAGTGATTTATAGTTAATTCTAAATTAAATATAATTAATTATATTTAGTTTGTAATTAATTATAAATTAAACATATTTAGTTTATAATTAATTTTAAATTAAAAGGTAATTAATTATAGATTAAGTATGATTAATTATAGTTAATTTACAATTAAATATGAATCAAGTACACTTAGTTTATAATTAATTATGAATTAAATATAATTAATTATATATTATATATAATTAATTATTATTAATTTATAATTAATTATATATTAAAATAAGAAGCATGCAAATGCTCTTCCCTTGCCTCGATCCTCGTGCCACGAACCACCGCCGGTCGCCAAGGTATAACCCTCCAACCCTAAAACTCCGAGAGCCCGTCTCGAGGCTCGCAGCGCGACAAAACGACCACCTATACACGCTTTTCTTAGCGTGGTGGGAGGAAGTGCATCGCGAGGCTTGCAACGAATCGGGTAATCACTTCGAGAGCTCATTTCGTCGTTTGCGACGCACCGGCAAACCGCCTATACACGCTTTTCATAGCGTGGTGGGAAGGGAACCCGGTGCGGCGCCTACGACGAAGTGAATGATCACCTAAAATCTCTTTTTCGGCATTCGCGGCGCACCGGCAAACCGCATATACACGCTTTTCGTAGCGTGGTGGGATGGAAAGTCGGTGCGGCGCCTATGGCGAGAAGGGGATATTCATAAGTACCCGCTCACGGGGAAATAACTGTGTTTTTCAAACAGGTGCTGTCGAAGACCCATACACGCTTTTCTTAGCGTGGTGGGGGATTGAAGACTTTACACGGCCGCGGTGTCCTCGAAAGAGGGCACCTACCATACACGTTTTTCTTAGCGTGGTGGGAAAGGCCCAGTTTTTCCGTAATTTCCCCTAAATGGGGGAGATGCCGGAATGCTGCCGAAATTTCGGGTGAACAGAAGATCACACTCGAACCTGTTTTGGACTTAAACAAACATGGCTTCTGGACCTAAATGAACTCAAATGAGCCTAATTTGAACCTAAACTAAAGCTTGAACTCGAGCAAAGGCTTGAAGTTGAACTACAATGAGCATGAACTTGACTTGAATACAACAATGAAGACTCAAACTGGACTTGGATTTGAAATGACATGAACTTGATTGAACACAATGGACTCGAGCTGAATGTCAGTCCATTGAACTTGCATTTGATTTAAACGTCAAATGAAATGAACTTAAACTTGATGTATGCACTTGTGGTCATTGAACTCAAATTGTACAACATCAAATGGGACTTGAATGAATGCCAATGAACATATATGGAACTTATGGTGAAAAGAAGGACTTGTAATGAATATAGATCCTACAAACATCATAAAGACACGTGTAGTCAAATGCCATTAGAAAGGTTTGATATGCAATAAACATAACAAGTGCTGAAAATCTTCAGGCTCGAGGAGATTTGGATGTCAAACAAATGTTGAGAACTAAGCCCCTACACATGTTGTAAACCATCTCCAAGGCCAAGGAACTTGCATGATCGATTTGTTTGCAAGTGATAAAAAGATTCAAATAAGAGTTGATTTGTAGCTGACGTCAAGGGATTCACAACCAAATTCATAAACCCACTCACAATTGATGAGGGAGCAATACACAATGAATGCAATATGTCTACAAGCAAAGTGAGGAAGTCGCAAGGGAAATAATCTGCCTATTATCAACAATAGCTAATGGGCTTCTATCTCACAAGTATATATATCAGTTGTCACAAACACTGAAATACATGCAAGCAAATATGTTTGTCCCATGCAAGTCGAGGGATTCAGTATTCGAATGAACAAGCGAGAATTCATATACCTCACTCATGAGCAATAATCGGTGTATTCATGCATGAATTAATTGCAAGCAAACATACAAAAAGTCTTGGAAGGTGACACTTATATCAATCATACGCAATCAATGCAGTATGCCCACAAGTGAAAAAAGAGAATTATGAAGGATACAACCTTCTTTCTGCCAATGCTGAAATATATCGACCCTATCCACAAGCTACAACGCTATGCCACCGGATCTGCAACATTCATACAAGCAGACAGAAGACGTGTACAAGCTTTCAAATAGAATGCTGCATTCAAATGAGAGTTTCTCACACAACCAAGCAGCAACAAATATTTTAAAATCCCCCGCACGTGCACCTTTATTTGTATACACATAGGAACACAAAAGGGGGATACACAATCACTATACCCGCATGGGCCCCGACGAGCGTGTTATTGGTACACACGTGACGTCTAGGGATGCTGCGCGGGTCAATAAATGAATTCCAGTTCGAGCCCGATCCTTCTATTTAGGTAGATAGGAGTTGACACGGCTCGAACTATTAAATAAATATGCGGTCGCGAGATCGATCGGGATATTTATTTTATAGTTCATATTAAGCCTTCAAGGCCTATAATCAAAAGAATTCACTAACAAATGTCCAAAGCCTACGAAACTCAATCCTCTATCGGCCAGTAGATAGAGTCGATAGGGTCCAATCAATAAAATATAAATGACCCCATACACCCCGATGATGGCCGCGTTGAATGTAGATCTCAACCGGAAGAGTTAATTTCAAATATTTCAAAATGCCCTCAAATCTCAAATATTTTCAAGTGACCTCAAGGTCATCCCAATAATGGCCGTATTGAACATGTATCTTAACCTGAGGGGTTCACAAACATTCTCAAATGCCTTCCAAGTCCCACCCAAATTCCCATAAAATTCAAAACTCCAAACTCCAAACAAACCTAAAGTCCCAAATCCAAAAATATTTAAAACTGAAATCCAACCATTAATCACATAAAACAAATCCATCCACTCTCCGCAACAGTTTGCCGAGATGGACAAATCTGAAAATACTTTAGCTTACAAAGAGTTAATGCCTGGTCAAAAATATCACTAGGATCCATTCTCAAACAATATTCTGCCAGCAAGGACGTGGTACGAGTCCTCTAACCGGCAGTTTCGCCGTCAAATGGCACTGCAGGATAAACGGTTATGACTCGGGGCCCTCTGAACCATGTGGTCGCCGCCAAATGGCACCATTATATTATGGTTATGGCCAGAGCCCGTATGCTCCCCAATGATATCAAATCCTTGAGATATGAATCAATAGGATATGATCGATAGGACACAAAGCCCTCTGTTAGCTAAGATGGATTCAAATTTATCCCTTTAGGCAAATATTCACCCCAGGTCTACAAAGTACCCTTGGATGAAGCAACCCATGGCTGCCGACAAGGATCCTTCTATCAGGTTGGGTTGACTACCTCCTCTAACTAAGTAGACCAGGGACCACGATGGCCCGGGACGACGGAACCATGGGATCTTGATCGGGTCTATCATCCATTCCCCCACCATCCGCTTTAAGTGCAAGATCGTGAAAATTTCTATTTTAAATATTAAATCTCTCAATTTTCCAATACCCTAAACATATTACTGCTACTATAAACCAGACTCACGTATCTTTACGTATCTGATTGACGACTAGCCTTAATCGAAAGTTCTCTCTCATTACCGAGAGGGGTAATTAACTATAGGGGCTTGTGCCTATAGGAAACCAGAACTCAAATCATAAAGTCCTCGCAAAATGAGGGCGAAATCTCTGGGTATTGTCTTATCTACAAACTCATCTGCCTTCCAAAATTTACCCCGGAATATAACCTGTTAAAACTCCCCCCGAAGAAAGGAAAAAGCGGGCGGAAGCCGGGGCCGAATTTTCGGAGCCCACAAACTCATAGAAACAACCAACTATACAAACATTCAAAATGATAATTAACATTACATCAAAAGCATTTGTGCTAATTTTCTCTACTATTGTTGTGCTAATGCAAAGAAATTGCGCATGGTTTCATGAGTGTCTAAAAGCTATCCTAAGAACACAAGAGTGATAGGATTTCACCCCTTTCATACCTTATTTAAAAGTTTTTTTTCTTAAATTAATTTGGAGATTGCTACATGACTCCCCTAGCTAGCTAATTCAATGTCAATTTTTTTGTCCATCTAGAAGCCTTATAGCCCTTTTTTTCCTTTGAAAAACCTTTGTAAGATTATGTATTCTATGAGAAGGCACATCTATTATTGAAGAGAGCTCTACACTTGCTCCAATTTTAGGACCCTAAAAGATTTTTCAAACTTAAATGTTGAAACATACAACTTAGGGTTGATTGTTAATAAATAAGAGCTACAATGGAAGGACAATTATTTACTCCCATTATTCATACATAGAGCTATAAAAAATAATTCAAGCATTAGCTACATACATAGACAGCAAATTCATTCTCTAAGGCAGCTATTTTCCATTCCATAATATTAGCTTGCATTCCTGTTGAATGCAAATATAAAGACTTTCAAGATTCTACACTTAAGCAAGAAAACACAAGTAATTAGTAATAGAACCGAAAGTAAGGTTTCATTTTGATTGCCAAGCTTTAATCTATTCAATGGGATCAAACATCAAACACTAACTTGCAAAATTGACCCAATGAATCATCTTTCACTTGCTCACACTCACACCCCGGTTGATCCAAATCCACCAGATCCACGAATGGTAGAATCTAGTTCATCAATCTCAACAACATCTGGAGTTATGATCTTCTGAATGATCAACTGAGCAATGCGATCACCGGGCTTTACCTCAAAATCCAAATCCGCATGGTTGAACAGTATAACACCAACAGGTCCTCTGTAATCAGCATCAATAACACCGGCTCCCACGTCGATCGAATGCTTCCATGTCAGTCCCGATCTCGGAGCTGAAGAAAAAGAACGATTTTTAAAAACAGTCAGTTCATCAAATACCTTGAGGTCAATATAATCAGTGAGAAATAAAGTTTGATTTTTATTTGGAGCGAAAATTAAAACAGGAAACAAAGTGATTAGAAAGAAAACAAATATATCTTTTGAAGATTAAGATAAAATGCAGAAATAAGTTCATATCCAAATTCAAATAAAATATATTTTAATTGATAAATCGTTAGAGCAATCTTATTAACTGCCTAATCAACAAGAATGGAGATCTTCAAAAAAGACCATATTTCACTTTGCAATTTCGCCTTTCTTTCAGCAAAAAACGAAGATGGAACTATAACTTCAAGCACAAACACTTCGATGCGAGTATTTCAAAAATCCCATCCTTGTTTTGTGTTAAATTTAAACGGATCTTATGCTTTAAAGTAAATATTTCTGTATGCTGTCATCTATTATATCCCCCGAGCATAACGAGAAATCACGTTCTTTATTTTCTTTTTCCCTTCAATCAAACTCTTGAAATGCTAACCGATTCGAGCATAAGTATCTTCTGGAATAGCAATGCTGAGATCAGTCGGAATAAGAGCCTTCCCTCTGGCTGGAACTTTGACCTCTGCTGCACTGAAGCAAAGCAAAAAAAAATTATACCACTACAATAAACGGCCGCTCCTATTTTCGAAAAAGAGAAAAGTAAACAGAGGAGCACGTATTTACCTGGAGAGATCATATCCAGCAGAAAGAGAAGATCCTCTTGAAGGTAATATAGCATTGGTAGAGAGCTTCTTTACCTTGAGAAAGGTGAGAATGCGAGGTGCTTCTTCGGAGAGTTTGGGGATTTTAGGAGAAGGTTCAAGCAAGTCACCGTTTTCTACCATGGCTGCTCGAAACTGGAAGCGAAAAGAAGTGAAACGGCTTTGGCTTTTGGAGGCAAATCCCTAAAATTGAAGAGAAAGGAATTGTTTTTAAAGGAGTTGAAGAGCGCGAAATTAAAAATGGCCATTGCGTCGCTTCAGTTTCTTCTAGGGTTTTTTTGGGCGCGCGGGTGGGAGTGGTAATTTCGTGAGCATCACAAAATATTAAGATATTTAGGTTACACCTCTAACATATAAATTTGGCCAAATTAAAAAAAATGTTTATTTGTTAAAATTATTTTAAGGCGTGTATTTAAAAAAGAATAAAACTATTAAATGATTTTACATTATTCTGAATATGTGAAATAATTTGGCAAATTTTGAATGTCCCGTCAGATTTGAGGTATTCAGCTAAAATAAATAAAATAATATAACTGCGGGGAGAGAGAAACGGCGGGAAAGAGAGAAGAAAAGAGGGCAAGAGAGATTTTTTTTTTTGCTTTTTTAAATAATTCTAACAAAAAAATTAAATAAAATTTTATAAAATATAAATAAATAATTATAAATAGTTAAATACATAATACATATCAAAATTAAATTTATTTATGCTTTTTTAGGAATTAAATTTAATTAAATTAAACTACATTTTAAAATAATATTTGAAAATAATATTAATATTTCAAAAAGATATTTGAAATTAATTTTAATATTTCAAAATTAAATTTCATTCTAATAAATATTAAAATTTTAATTTTTAAATATTAATATTAATTTAAATTCATTTAAATATCATTTTGAAATATTAAAATTAATTTTAAATATTATTAAAAATGCATTAAAATATACAATTTAAAAATAAAATTTAATTTAAAATAAAAAAGAAAATTAAATTTTAATATAAATTAAAAATGGATAAAAATATACATAATAAATATCAAAATTATGATTTTTAATATTTTTTCTTTAAATCTAAAATTTAGTTTAATTAAATTAAATTTAATTCCTAAAAAAAACTTAAACAAATTTAATTTTGATATTTATCATGTATTATACTATTTTATTTTTATTTTATTTTAAATTTATTTAAATTTTTTCTTAAAATTATTAAAAAAGCAAAAAAAATATTTTTCTCTGTCCCGCCTTCTTTTCCTCTCCCGCCCTCTTTCAGTCTTTCCTTCTCTCTCTCTTTCCCGCCGTTTCTCTCTCCCGCTTCTCTATCTCTTTCTCTCTCACTCTCTCTCCACATTTATATTATTTTATTTATTTTAGCAGAATACGTTTTAGCTCTTATCTTCTCATTCGTTTGGATAAATTTGTTGTTTGATAAATATGTTGGTTTTATTTTATTAGGACTATGATGATAGAGTTTAATTGAGTAATTTTAACTTTGGACGGAATTCATTGCTATAGTTTCGGGTTCAAATAGTATGTTAGGATCTGTTTGGGATAGCTTTTTGATTAATTTGTTTTTCAAACAACAATCATAATTTCATTTGTCTACTGCTTTCTTATTGTTTTTTTCAAAAAATTATATGGTGGAAAGTTGTTTTTATAATCATAATAGCGAAATTGCTTTTTCCACAGCAAATTCACAATCAATTTTATAAAATGTTGCAGTCATCCTAAACAAATTCTTAATTTCTGGTCTTGGATTCCCTTATGCTGGTGTCTCATGAAAATATTTTTGATTGGTTGTAACATGTGGCTTGCAATCTTTTTTGGTTTATCCTGTTCATTCCCTTTTGTTTTGAGTTAGCAACTTCTCTAGAATGCCATGAGACAGCTTTATCAACTTCTTATGTTTATATGGAGTGGAGCTCCTTTTCTTGGATCAGTGAAAAAATAATCACAATTGTCAACTGTTAAAAGTTAGTTTTGTGTTATGAATATGAGGCAGGAATTTTGAGAAGAATCTCTCTGCCAATGCCTTTGCAGCTCAGCAGGGGTGTCAATAATTATTTCGATTCAGGCTGACCTGAAAAGTCCAATTTTGGGTAGGCCCGTTTAATAAACGAGTTGAATTTTGATCGTACATTTTCACCTGTTTATTAAATAGGTCAGGTTCAAGTTGATTCGCCAACCCAAATTGACATGAAAAAAGGCCTATATAATATTTTTCCTTAAATTCTTTTATGTGTCGATATAATCTTCTCATTTTTTGTTAGTTAATTTTAAATATATGGTTAACAAGTTAATAAAAAAAATTTTAATTAAAATGGGTTATCATGTCGAGCTTAAATTCACCTTTTGACCAGTTTATTAAATGGGTCAGGTTCAAGCTAATCAGATTCGATTCCAATCAATTTTGGGTCGGACCCAAATCTAATCGGTTGACCTTTTTGACACCCCTGCAACTCAGCACAAATTAATTTATTCCAATGTCATCTTGGATTTGGTGCTCAATTGGACTGTTCGAGTGCTGCCCATTGAATGAAATAGTGCATCCCCAAGGATTTCCCAATTCCTACAGTGTTAACGTGAGCTACATGTAATTATGATTATATAAGACTAAGGCTTCGTTTGGGGCAACTTTTTTATTGCTTCTTAAAACTGCTTTCTAATTTAAAAATTAAAATTTTTATATTAAAAAGCTGCTTTAAGAAACTGTAAGAAAGCCGCCCCAAACGAAGCCTAAAAAGACTGAGGCTTTTGGTGCATGCATGCCTATATAGTGGAGAACTGGAGATGTCTTAGGTTTTATTTGGGATGATTTTCTTACTACTTTTCAAAGCAATTTTTTAGTACAAAAATTTCTAATTCAATAATTTTTTGTACTAAAAAATTATTTTAGAAAGCAGTAAATAAGCTACCCTAAATGAAGCCTTAGAAGATGGGCTAGTCGTACAACATTTTAGTGGATCAAGATGCAGTGTTGATGGGGCAGAAGCTCAAACTGAGTCAAGACCCAATTAAGCAAATGCCACTCAACAATATTGTATGATTGTATGTACATAGATGTATAAAATGCATATTTTAATAATATATTATGGCTTCATTTGGGATAGCTTTCTTGTTATTTTGTTTTTCAGATCGCAAATTAAAATTTTTTAACTAAAACTCTGTTTTAAGAAGCAATAAAAAAATCATCTCAAATAAAACCTAAATCTTTATGTTTTTTTCTTCTCCGCAGCACTTCCCGTTTTTATTGTTTGTTTTCTGTGTGATTATACTTCCCAACAATTAAGCTGAATAATAATAATAAGCCAAATATTTAATGACAATCAAATACATCCGCAAATTTTCATCTGATGAAATCTAATTTTATATTAAAAAAAACTACATAAATTTTTATAGTAGAAGTATTTTTTATGCATCATGAAAACATAAAACATTTGATGTGGATAATTTTTAAAATATATTTGATATTGTGTAATAATAAAATCCAAGATTAAAATACAATTTTACGTATAAACATTAAAAAATGGAATGCACCAGCAGCCTAGCTTGTTAAAGACAAAGCCCGTCACCCTGCAGAAGATCATCAACACCTCCTGCTCAAAGAACTATTAGGGCAAATTCTATTGCATACGGCTAAGGCTTTTTTTAGGGCAGTTTTTTTGCTACTTTTTAAAATAATTTTTTAGTATAAATATTTTTTTAAAAAATTTTTATATTAAAAATTTATTTTAAAAAATAGTAAAAAATATGTCTCAAAGGAAGCCTAAGTTTTAAGATCATGTCTTAATACATAAAATAAAAAGATTTTCAGTATTTAACATAAAATAACAACATCTATAATATGCTGTATTTTAGGGTCTGTTTGGCAAAAGTAGGATTTAATTTTACTAGGATTTAGTAATCATGTAAATCTAGAATTTAATAAATCCTGAGTATATTAAATCATGAAAATTATTTGACAAAATAATTGTTAAATCTTATGAAATTATTTGGCAACGTAATTAAGAATTTAAGACAGTTGGTTTATTTAAAAATTAAATTTAATATGTTATGAATTTAATTGCATGTTAAATATAAGTTACTTATTAATTTTAAAGTTAATGATAGTTAACAAATTATAACAATAAATAATTTAATTAAAAATTAGCTTAATTATTAAATAATTTAATTACTGATTATTGTATTATTTATTAAATTACTTTTTATGTGTTAATTAATAAATATTTGATATCTAATTATATTAATAATTCTGTAATTAATTAGTTAAAATTTTTAAATAACTAATTATTTAACTAATACTTTACTAATTACTTAATTAATTTTAAAGCATTATTTAATTAGTTTTAATTATTCATTATATTGTTAGTTATCTCATTAATCATTTAAATATTCTAATAGTAATTAATTATTTAATTATTATTTATTATATTATATACTAATTATTCTATTTGAAATTATATTTAATCCTACTATTATTTTGAAATAATTAATTATTTAACTAATAATCCTATATTAATTTAATTATTTATTTAAATATTATTTAATTAGTTTTAATTATAGATTATATTATTAACTATCTCATTAATCACTTAAAAATTCAACAACTCATTAATTATTTAATTATTATTTTTCACTATTAATTATATATTTAATCATCTCTATTTTAAATTATATTAATTAAGATAATTATATTAATATTTAATTACTTATTATATTACTAACTATTTAATTGAGTTAAATTAGATAATTAATTTATGTACTAATCATACTATTAATTATTTAATTAATTTACCTAATTGTTAATAGGGATCTTTACATACATACCATTTTATTTCATGCTATTTATATATATCTAACACCTAAAACTTTAATATTACATGTTTATCATCCATAGAACAAAAATGGGTGCATGAAATGAAATATTAAAATTTGTAGAGTGGTATAGGTGGTGATAATGAAATATATGAGTGTTATATTTGATATTAAAATTTTAAATGAGTAATAAAAATGTAATATTAAAATTTTAAATATTAGATATGTAAATAGTATGAAATAAAGTTGTATGTATGTAAATTTCCCTTGTTAATATTTTAAAATATTTTAATTAAGTTAATCGATAATAGCTTAGAGGCGTCGAGGGTTCGTCGTTGCTGTTCGGCTTCTTTGCTTCGCAGCTTCGCAGGTGTAGGAGTCGCTTCTTCGGCTCCTTCGTTGCTATTCGACTTCGCTCCTTCGACGACGTTCCCTTCCTGTCGGATCGGTAGCTACGACATTCTGATCGGAAGCAACGATGGGAGCTTGCTCGCTGTGAAGGTAACTTTCTCGGTTTCGCGCGCTTCTTCGGCCAAATCCCGTAAATCCGACGAACTACAGGATTTAGTAAATCCGGGATTTACGGAAAAAACAGGGAAACGGAGGATTTATTCCGCCGTGAGATTTACGGGGCGCTCAAATCCCGTATGGCAGGATTTAGCATAAATCCTGTTGCCAAACAGCCCCTTAAGATCAAGATGATTTTGTACCAGCAAGAGCAGAGGCATGATAAAAAAACGAGAAACAACATTTCCATCCCTTCAACTTCAGGAAATTGCTTGGCAATGAAGTGGAAGCTCCCAGTGGCCAAAGAAAGAAACGAAATAAAAGATGTGATAGAAGAGAGGTAGAGAAGATATCCAGCTTCATTTTCTATTCCTACTTAGTAAGAGAACTTAAAAGCTTCTCTTTTTATCAATCCCTCTTGGATAGTAGAAACAGAAAAACACTTGAACAGTAAGATAATTCACTTGATGGCTGTATGGAAGCAGAAGAGAGCCTGGTGCTGGCTTTTGTTTCTCTTCTTGCTCTCTTGGAACCTGATTTTGGAACCTAAGATTGCTCAAGCTGAGAGAACACTCTTATCTGAGATGGAAAATCATAATACAAGTACATTTAAGACATATAGACACCTCTTTGCAAAAGCTTTTGGTCCTCTCTTTGAGCCCGGAGACTCCACCACTCGTGTTTGGCCAGTATGATTTCCTCTTCTTTTTGTTGCTTCTGTGGTTGATTTTTTCAAAAAATATACATAACCTTCGATGAGAATGGTTTAGGACATGGAGTTTGGTTGGAGAGTTGTGCTTGGTTCAGTCATTGGTTTTCTTGGTGCTGCTCTCGGTAGCATTGGTGGAGTCGGGGGAGGCGGGATCTTCGTTCCAATGCTTACTTTGATCATTGGATTTGATCCAAAAACCTCGACCGCCATCTCAAAGTGTGAGTTTGTAGTAAAATCACGAAAAAACATTCGAGTTTTACAGGTTATTAAATGCTTCAGTAATTTAGATTCTTTTCACTTTCTTATCCGCCTCCGATTTGTTAATTATAGGTATGATCATGGGAGCTGCTGGATCGACTGTATACTACAATCTGAGGCTGAGACATCCTACAATGGATTTGCCTATCATTGATTATGACCTTGCTTTGCTGTTTCAACCAATGCTCATGCTTGGGATCAGCATTGGTGTTGCCTTCAATGTTATGTTTCCAGATTGGATGGTTACTGTGCTACTTATCATTCTATTCTTAGGTAATTGATTATGATGATTTTAAGGGTGGTGCATCTGCATTTTGTTATATCATAGAAATTTGATATAAACCACTTGATTATTGACTTGATCGTCAATATCCTCATACAAATTCTAATGAATTATGTTTGTCAGTCCTATATCTACTACAAAGTGATGTTCCTTACAGCTCTATAAAAATTTGTATTTCATCCAAGAACCTTTAACTCCAAACAAACTATAACCTATAAATAAATGATTGATGTGCTATGTGGCAGGTACCTCCACCAAAGCACTCTTTAAAGGCATAGAAACATGGAAGAAAGAATCACTAATGAAAAAGGTGAATTTCTACCCTTAATGCTATCTAATTATACTAATTGTTATCCCACTTAATAAACTTACTTTGCCAGGAAGCAACAAAAATGTTGGCCTCATCAGCAAACTTGGAAGGTGAGTTCAAGTGAGCATGCAAAACAAACAATCCATCATGTCTAAAGCAGCTATCCTAATAATCTTCCTTTCTGTTTTCTTAATAATAATATCACAGCATTACCTGAAATGAAAAGTTACTGATCTTAAGATTTCTAGAGATAGAATTAACATAATTTAAGCAAAGGAGGAATTGGATAACTTCTTATTTGACTTTGACAGGCGCAGAACAGGAGTATAGCCTAATCCCAGGAGGTCCAGGTCCTAATATGCAGCTCAAATCTTCCATGGATGATGAGGTGGATGCCAAAGAAAAAATTTCAACTATTTGAAAATCATTTTATAACATTATCACTATATGCTTTTTCATCATTTTAAGGTTCCAATAAAGGATAATATTTTGTGGAAGGAGCTCATGGTTCTTATGTTTGTGTGGGTGGCATTCCTTGGTGTGCAGATAGTTAAGGTGAGATCTGATTCATATTAACCTTCAGAAAGAGATTCAATTTTTTACCATTGCATATTATTCTACCACAAAAAAAAAATTTCCTTCTATATTGTCTCTTAGGATTTTAACGATTTTCTCTATCGGATTGGAATGAGTCCTTTGCTTGTAAAATAATCGTGCAGACTTATGCCACAACTTGCTCTGTCGAATACTGGATTCTGAATGTCTTGCAGGTAAGATATTCCTTCAATTTAATTCTAGTCCTTATGGAAGTTTGATAAAGAAATATCACTTAGGCATGATATTCATCTTCTCTTGAAGAAAAATAATTTCATCTTTAATTACTAACCAACTAATTCATTTTCCTAAATTTGGCAGTAATGATGAGTGTTTGAATTCAAGTAGTCATCAAATTAATATTTTAATTTGCTAATTTAAGTAGCCTTTTAATATTTCTAAGTCATGAAATAAGTGCAATCATAAAATTTTCTTGAGACTAACACCCTATTTTCTTTTGTATCTTGGAATCTAACAATGCTTAACCTTTCCATGTGCTGCACAGGAAAGCAACAGACCATTTAACAGTTTTTCACTTTTCTGATGCAGGTGCCCATAGCTTTGTCAGTTACAATCTATGAAGCTGCGAGTCTAATAAAAGGGAGGAGAACAATTGCCTCAAGAGGAAAGCAAAACATATGTTGGAAAGGACTTCAGCTTTTCCTTTACTGCTGCTTTGGGGTATTAGCTGGGATAGTTGGAGGTTTACTTGGCCTTGGAGGAGGGTTCATCTTGGGACCTTTATTCCTTGAGATGGGAGTCCCCCCTCAGGTTCTGCTCTTTCTGCACCATTCAAAATTCATCCAGTATTTATTTACTTTTAACATACATATACTGTCTCATAAGCTGATTATTTAAAACTCACTTGTTTAATTTGATAGGCTGTATGACAGTTAAACTAAATAATAACAGAAAGATAAATCTAATACCATTCATGATAACTTAATATCGTTTAAGTAACATAACATCGAACCAAACATACTGCAATTGATAGATACCATTGCAAACCACTATAAACTTGATGCTAATCATTCAACATACAATAGTGAAAAAGAAAGCAAACCACTAAATCTATCTACAAGGAAAATAAGTAGACTTCATGTAGCCTGAAAGCTAAGATGCTGAAGACGACTAACTTTGGAATATTCAAATGGCTATGCAGGTTGCAAGTGCAACATCAACATTTGCAATGACATTTTCATCATCCATGTCTGTCATTCAATACTATCTTCTAGATCGTTTCCCTGTTCCATATGGTAAGAAGAAATAAGTTAAGCCAATCTCTCAAATGCTGCAATTCAAATTCTCATTTTATAAGTTCATGAGAAAAAAACTATATTCTTATATGATGCAGCTTCTTACTTTGTGTTTCTCGCCACGGTTGCGGCTTTCACTGGTCAACACATTGTGAGGAAGCTTATAGTACTACTTGGTCGGGCATCTTTGATCATTTTCATACTTGCGCTAACCATCTTTGTTAGTGCTATAAGCCTAGGTAACAATTGTCATCACAAACCAAACTACCAAAGCTTACAGTAATATAATAGACAAACAACTTGTAATTTTTATTTCACCTTCTACAGGTGGAGTTGGTATAGCAAACATGGTTGAGAAACTGGATAGGAAAGAGCACATGGGCTTTGAGAACCTCTGCTACCGGACATAGATAATCATGTTTCGAGATGAAAGGAACTGCAAACCGAAAGCTTCACGTCTTTGATCTCAAGAGAAAGAATCTTAATCAACAAGACGTTCAGTTCACAGTATCAGTAGTAGTTGTAGTTCGACAGCTTTCCTTCTATATATCATGCTAGGTAATGTTTTGTTCATGGAATACGCCATTGAGCTTGTTGCCCAATTCTGAAACATCTATTCTACAAACGGCAACTGATAGTTTGAAATCAATATTAGTCTGCCAGAAAAAATCTCTGCATATTTTAATATAGCATCTACTAAAACTTTTTTTAGACTGTTACAATTAAAAAAAATATATCCACTTCTTTTTATGGACTCATTGTATGGTCTAATGAGAGGAAAACAATTTAGAGAATTGGAGAGGAAAAGTTTGGATTTTATTGTACAATATGATCCATATTTATAGATCTATACAAGATGTTTAATAATGAAACAAATAATTACAAAATACTGTAATATAACTCTTCCTAAATCAGCTGCATATCTATGGAAGACATTCAACTGTGGGCTCCGAAAATTCGGCCCCGGCCTCCGCCCGCTGTTGCATTTTTCTTGAGGGGGAGTTTTAACGAATTAAGTTCCGGGGTAAATTTTCGAAGGCAGATGGGTTTGTAGATAAGACACTACCCAGAGATTTCGCCCTCATTTTGCGAGGACTTTATGATCTGAGTTCTGGTTTCCTATAGGCGCAAGCTCCTATAGTTAATTACCCCTCCCGATAACGAGAGAGAACTTTCGATTAAGGCTAGTCGTCGATCAGATACGTATAGATACGTGGATCTGGCATATAGTAGCAGCAATAGGTTGGGAATGTTAAAAGGACTGGAAGGGTTTAATATTTAAAATAGAAATTTCACCATCTTGCACTTAAAGCGGATGGTGGGGGAATGGATGATGGACCCGATCAAGATCCCATGGTTCCGTCGTCCCGGGCCATCGTGGTCCCTGGTTTACTTAGTCAGAGGAGGTAGTCGACCCAACCTGACAGAAGGATCCTTGTCGGCAGCCATGGGTTGCTTCGTCCAAGGGTACCTTGTAGACCTGGGGTGAGTGTTTATCTAAGGGGACAAATTTGAATCCACCTTAGCTAATAGAGGGCTTTGTGCCCTATCGATCATATCCTATTGATTCATATCTCAAGGATTTGATGCCATTGGGGAGCATACGGGCTCTGGCCATAATCATAATATAATGGTGCCATTTGGCGGCGACCACCTGGTTCAGAGGGCCCCGAGTCATAACCGTTTATCCTGCAGTGCCATTTGGCGGCGAAACTGTCGGTTAGAGGACTCGTACCACGTCCTTGCTGGCAGGAGATTGTTTGAGAATGGATCCTAGTGATATTTTTGACCAGGCATTAGCTCTATGTGAGCTGAAGTATTTCATATTTGTCCACCTCGGCAAACTGTTGCGGAGGGTGGATGGATTTGCTTTATGTGATTGATGATTGAATTTCAGTTTTAAATATTTTGGGATTTGGGATTTTGAATGATTTTTGGAGTTTTGGTTATTTGTGGAAGTTTGTGAGGCATTTGAAAGTGTTTGTGAACCCCTCCGGTTGAGATCTTCTGTCAACGCGGCCATCATCGGGGTGTATGGGGTCACTCATATTTTTGTGTTTTGAACCTTGTCGACTCTGTCTAGGGATGCTGCGCGGGTCATAGATTGGAGTTGACTTCAGGATACTGCATTTACTGAAGTCTTTCTACATCTACTCACGAGTGACATGTTTTACATATATCTGTACTCGTAGAGAGATTGTATGAATTGCAGATCTTCCAAGTTTGTTTACAGATGTTGTGTGTATTTGTTTCCACAGGGAGTTCACTGTACTTATGATTACTGTTGCTATCCACAAATATTATATCATTTACCATTGCTCGTAAGGGATATTCATGTTCACTACAATCTCCTAAATGTGCTTACAGGAGAATCATTGTACTTGCATCATGTCCACTTTTCACCAATCTCAGGTGGTATGACGATTGCACTTGCTTGTAGGGACGGGTCTGCAACCCTAAGACAATTTTTATTGGTTTGTAAGGGACTAATATACTTGCTTGATACTGCACTATTGTAGACTATCAGAGTGTCGTAGTGTTCATCTCATGCTGCATATTGATCGCTATGACTTGCCAATGTTTCTTGCATTTGTTCGACATTGGATTGTTACTGCTTGTGGGAATGTCTCTTAATAGTGTTTGCATTCCAATTATCATGACGGCTCTTTGACATTCGCTGGAGATTTCATGCCATAGTTCATAGGTAGAAACTTTGTGTACAAGAAGAGTTTCCTACGACGGTTCGTAGGAGTTTGCGTTCGTCATAGAAACATTATTGTGTCCGTTGCGTGATACATGCATACATTCATTAACAGTGTTTTATTTGTAGACGAGTTGGTGTGCTAGACTGCATGAGGGTTGTAAGAATTCATCATATCCACCATGTGTTGTCTCTTCTTACTCATATATGTTTGATGAATTCGCTTGCAAGTTCAATCTCTTGCTCAATTCATTCAAGTCCGGCTGAACTTCCTTGTTGTTGCTCATTTGGATTCAAATCATGTTTAGTTCGAGTTCATGTTCAAGTTCTCCTGTATTGCCCTTTCAAGTTCGGATCAAGTTTATGTCCAATGTGCTTGATTCGAATCAAGTCCGAATTCACAAGTCCTTTATTTGATGTTCATTGGAAGGACCTCGGTCTTTAATTTGCATTGATGTGATTGCATGTCCACCAAATCTAGATCCAATTCCTTGTAGTCCAAATCGAATTCCCTATATGACTTTCAAGTTTGAGCTCCTTGTTATTCAAGTCTCTTGTGATCAGATTTGAATTCACTTGTCTCTAATCTTTCTCTTTGATGCACCTTCTTGGACTTGGATTTTTGTTGGTGGTAGGGATGTAGGAGATTTCCTTAACCCACCAGGATTCGTTCATTAAGCATCTAGATCTTGATTCCTTATTCATCAGACCAAAGTTTGATTCAACTCAGATGCCCCATTAAAGTTTGAGTTCTTTTGTGTTTCTCTTGAGTTCATATCCAAACATGGCTCGTTCTGTCACATTCAAGTTCAAGCTTCTTGTTGTTCAAATCGAGCATTTGCATGAGTTCAATTGCATGTTCAAATCAAGTCCAAGAGTCTTCGTTTGAGTTCAAGCAGCGAGCTCAAGTTCTTATAATCTTGTTGAGTTCAAGTTCGAGCATAGTTTTTATGCTCAATTCAAATTCAGGTTTGAGGTTCATGTGGTCAAGCTGAAAGTCTTTGTTGGTGTTCAAACCAAGCGAGTCAATTTTGAATCAAGTTCTTTGTTCATTGTCAAAATACAAGTCCAAGTCTGAATTCAAATGTTTGTTCAAATTGTTCCAGTCAAAGTCCTTTGTATTTGTAATGGCTGAAGTCCAAATCAAAGTCCCCTGTTGTCTTGTAGGAGTTCAAGTCTTGTATGTCAAGTTCCTTGTTATTAGATTGAATTCCAAGTTCTTTGTAGTTTAACTCAAATCCAATTTGAGTTCATGCCTTATTATCCAAATCAAGTTTGAATATTCAAAAGTCTACTATGGTTCGAAGTTGATTCAAGTTCTTAGTCAAGGTCTTCGCCATTTGATTTAAGTTTAGGACTTCTGCAAATGTTCAAATCTTCTTGTTGTTTATTTCAAATCAAAGTTCGTTGTTCTTCACTTGAGTTCGAGTTTAAGTCTCCTTTGGTTCAAGTTTATTCGCGTTCAAATTCAATATTGAAATCAAGTTGTTCTTGGTTGAATTTTGATTCAAGTCCTTTGTAGTCCAACCCAAGTCTTTGCTTGAATTCAAATTGTTCAAATCTTTGCTCATGTCATTTAACTTTCGAATCAAATGTAAGTTCAGGCTCACTTAATACTCAAGTTGAGTTTGAGTGTAGTCTTTTGTAATTCATCAAGTGCCTTGTATCACTTTCAAGTTCGAGCTCCTTGCTGTTCAAGTGGCAAGTCTAGGTCCCTCTCACTTGGGTCAAACTAAGTTCAAGAGTCTCAAATGATCTTGTTCAATTCAAGTTCATTTGATCAAATTTGAATCAAGTTTGAATTAAATCTTTGAGTTCAATCAAATTTAGTCTCAATTCTCTTCAATCAAGTTCAAGATGAGCTTAGGTTCATTCCTCCTTTTGAGTTCAAAACACAAGTTCAAGTGCAAAATTGAGTCCAAATTCAGTTCAGATCCAAGTCCCCTGCCATCCTTTGCAAGTTCAAATCAAGTTCGAGTGCGGTCTCAAATCTTGTTCATTTGATGTTCAAATCAGTGTCATTTGTTACAAATCCTTTAGAGTACATGATCATTCAAGTTCTGGGTCCAAATGCAAGTTCAGTTCCATATGGTTCATTCAACTCCCTCGTATCCATTCATATGAGTTCAAATTGAGTTCAAATCAAAGTCATGTTCTAGTTCGAGTCCTTTATTTGCTTGTTGACTTGAGTTCAAATCCTTATTGTTTGGTTCAAGTTAAAGTCCAGATTTGAGTCTCTCACTATCCAACATCATCTTATTTTGAATTTAATTTGATTTCTTCTCAAGTTCACTTAAGTTCGAATTCAAGTCCGGGTCTTCTATTGTTCAAATATTGTTCAAGTCAGGTCTTCTGTTCACCCGAAATTTCGGCAGCCTCCCGGCGTCTCCCCCGTTTAGAGGAAACTACGAGAAAACTGGGCCTTTCCCACCACGCTAAGAAAAGCGTGTATGGTAGGTGCCCTCTTTCGAGGACACCGCGGCCGTGTAAAATCTTCAATCCCCCACCACGCTACGAAAAGCGTGTATGGGTCTTCGACAGCACCTGTTTGAAAAATGCAATTATTTCCCCGCGAGCGGGTACTTATGAATATCCCTTTCTCGCCATAGGCGCCGCACCGGGTTCCCTTCCCACCACGCTACGAAAAGCGTGCATAGGCAGTTTGCCGGTGCGCCGCGAGTGCCGAAAAAGAGATTTTAGGTGATCACTCATTTCGTCGTAGGCACCGCACCGGGTTCCCTTCCCACCACGCTACGAAAAGCGTGTATAGGCGGTTTGCCGGTGCGTCGCGAACGACGGAATGAGCTCTCGAAGTGATTACCCACTTCGTTGCAAGCCTCGCGACGCACTTCCTCCCACCACGCTAAGAAAAGCGTGTATAGGTGATCGTTTTGTCGCGCTCCGAGCCTCGAGGCAGGCTCTCGGAGTTTTAGGGTTGGAAGGTTATACCTTGGCGACCGGCGGTGGTTCGTGGCACGAGGATCGAGGCAAGGCAAGAGAAACTTCTCTTTTTTTTATTAGTTACAATTAATTATAGGTAATTATAGTTAATTAACTATAAATGACCTTAATTAATCATAAATAATTAATGTTAATTATCCCTAATTAAACATAATAATAATAAATCATAATTAATTAAAATTAACTTAATTAAGATTAATCATAACTAATTAAAATGAATTATAATTAATTACCTAAAATTAATTATAATCACTTATAATTAATTATAATTAAACAAGTAATTACAGTTAATTAAAATTAATTATATTAATTAAAATTATCTTTAATTAAAACTAATTACAATTAATCAATAAAATTAACAATAATTAATAATTATAATTAATTAGGATAATTATAATTATCTATAATTAATCATAATTAATTAATTAAAATTAATCATGATTAAATTTTGTTCTCCTCTGCCGAACGGGTTTACTGGACTTGGCCGAAGCAGCACGCGATAGGGATAAATTACCTTCACAGCAAGCGGCTCCCGTAGTCGCTTCCGTTCAAAATGTCGTAACTTCCGTCTGATAGGAAGGGAAAGTCGGCTCAGGAGCAAAGTCGGACAGCCACGGGGAGGCGGAGATGGTCGGACGGCCACGAAGCCGAGGAAACACGCGTGAGGGAGAAAGTTACTTCACGGTCGCGAGCTCCCGTCGGCTTCCGATCAAAACGTTGTAACTTCCGATCCTACGAGAAGGGAACGTCGTCAAGGGAGGCGGAGGGAAGAGCGAGGGTCGATCGCACGTCAAGACTAGGGCAGAAGGTCGGTTCCTCTCCCTCTCTCTCTTTCTCTTTCTCTTTCTCTCCGTTTGTGGGCCGTCGGGTTGCGAACAGAGGCGGGAAGGTTGCGGCAACTATAGGGAAGGTGGAGTTCGTTGGATACCGCCTGAAGAGGGATCTTCCTACGGCTCGAGGAGGTAGATTGGACGGGAATGGGAGGAGATCGGGACTCGCGGGAGGAAGAGATCGTAGAGAGCGAAGTTGTCGAATGCTTCGTTTGAGCGGGTATTTAACGACGCTCCTGAGGTTCGATCGAGGCGGGCTACGCACGCGGGAGAAGCGACGTTTCGGCGCCGTTGCAGAGCTGCGATAGGATTTCCCGCAGAGGATCGGGATGGGTCCTGTAGCAAAGGCGTGGGCAGCGGCAGGTAATGATTTTGAGCATTTTTTTTCTCTTTTTTTGTTTTATATTATAGAAGTCAACAAATGCCCCCCAACAAATGTGGTTTACGTCTAGAGCAAACCACGTTTGTTGTATGTTGATTGATTCTATGGATCTCTAGATATTTTCTCTGGATGTCACACTAAGATTTTCGTTTAGTGGATCTCCAAAAGTCTATCTCTGCGCCTTTATAGGTCCTTAGATGCACTTGTAATCAGTGAGAGGATTGACGTGCCGGTTCTTGTGATTTCTATGATTGTATTCCGTGTTGTAGATGATTTTAAATATTTATTTGGAGATTTCGGCACGCAGCGCGATGTCGACCCAAATAAATATTTAAAATGCCCCCAGTCTCTAGGGACATTTGTAGATGTCATTCGGGATGCTTCTTTTCATAGCTTTAGCTTCTCTGAGATTTTGGTTCTTTCTGTCCCATGCTTTATGTGGCGGACATTGATGTAGATTTGCCTGATTTATCTTTACTGACTTGTCAGGTGGTTTGTGCCTTCGGCCCTATGCTTCTTGCTTTGGCGGGCTTGATGAAGGAGTAGATGTCGGTGACCTAGATGTATTAGGTCGTTGGCGAGAAGTCATCGGTCCAGAGCTTTGTGCATAACGGACTTGTTGATGACGGAATCCTCTTAGTTCAGCTTTAAGCTTTTCATGAACTTTGGGATAATTTCTTCGGTCCTTTGCTTTGTGCTTTGGTGGACTTGTTGAAGAAGAATTCCTTCGATCCTAGCTTTGTGCCTTATGGATTTATTGAAGGATTTTGTAGGTTTCGGATTTGATTGATAGTACCAAATGTAGGTAGTATCTTGATCCTTAACCACTTGAGGAGACTTTAATCCGAGTCACTTGAGTTCATCAGATCGGGAGAGCTGGGATTTGACAGCTCTTCGTCCTCTTGTTGCTGAGATAGGGGTTCCTCTACTACGGCCTTTCTTATGGCGTATTGAGTAGATGGAGCTGCCAGCGATCCGGCCATATTTGGGCGTGTTGGATCCGACCTCTTACACCCATTCAGGCTTCAGACTCGAGCTAGGGGAAATGTGCTTCCCAATGCTGATTTTGCTGAAGTTGATAGCTTTTGAGTCTTCCTCTATGGTTGAAGATTTAGAGCCTACGCGAATTTGGTAACTGCTCGAAATTCCTTCTTCCTACTGGAACTTTGATTCTCCGGCCAGTTAGGAGAATTTGATAGACTACGATCACTTGAACTTGTCGAGTCAAATTTGCCTTCGTACTTCCTACAGTCCCTACTGACGGGTTGACGAAGCGGGGGTTCCGCTACTACGGCCTTTCTTATGGCGTGTTGAGTAGATGGAGCTGCCAGCGATCCGGCCATATTTGGGCGTGTTGGATCCGACCTCTTACTCCCACTCGAACCTTAAGCTTCAGGCTGCTGAAAGACTTCAGGTTGTTCTGGCTCAATTTGTTAGAGTGTGTAGTTGCAAAAAGTCTCTTTCTGACCTTTGAAATCTTAGTTTGCTGGAGAAGGCGGTGTCTCGCTCTTTTAGAGCTCACATGCATATACTTTGAAAAAAATTCATTGTATTCTTCAGTATAAAAGAATATTTGCGTTGGTGATTTTAAATATTTATTCGGGGATCTCGGCATGCAGCGTGATGTCGACCCAAATAAATATTTAAAATGCCCCCTATCTCGCAGGGACATTTTGAAATGCATTCTTGCAACACAAGAGAATTTCAAAAATGTAGAGTGTGTATGCTAATAAACATGTATGAAATACACAGTACATTAAGCATAACATTTCTTCGGGCAATCTTATGCATAATACTTCTTCAGGTGTCGACCGTTGATCGGCGTCATTGGCCTCTGACCGTGCAGATCGATAAGCTGGTAGGCTCCTCCTTGATACACTTTTTCGATAACGAAGGGACCCTCTGTTGACCTCATTTTTGTATGAGCTCAGTAGGACCAATCCAGACCTTAGGATCTTTCCAATCCTTAGGATCAATCTTAACCCTAGGATCAATCTGATCTTAGATTAATCCAGACTTTAAGATCAATCCAAATTCAAACCAATCCTGACCCCAGATCAATACAATTTAAGACAAATCTAGATTCTAGGATTCTCCTAGACTTCAGACCCTAGGATCTATTCTAGACCCTAGGATTCTACCTGATTCTACATCATATAATCCTCCTAGACCTTAGGATTCTCCTAGATTTATCTAGAGCTTAGGATTCTTCTAGATCCTAAGACTATTCTAGATTCCAGGCCCTAGGACTTCCAAACCCTAAGATCCTCCTAGAAATCAAACTTTAGGATTTACTCTAGATCCTAAGATCCTTCTAAATCTTGAATTTTAGGATTCCTAAATCTTAGGATTCCTAGATTTTAGGATTCTTCTAGATTATAGGATTCTTCCCAGACTCCAGTCCCTAGGATCTATCCTAGACCCTAGGATTCCCTTAAGCTGATTTGGACCCTAGGACCTATTCTAAACCCTAGGATTCTTCTAGATCAATCCAAGCTTCAATTCAATCTAAACTTAATTCAAATCCTATCATTCAAGCTCAAAATCCAATTCAAAATCAGATTTCCAGATTCAAATCCAAGGCCAAAGGTCTAAGTCCTGAAAGCCTTTTCCAGCAAATCTTTGAATATTTCAAAATCCTATCAAATGACCTCTGATTCAAGATCTATCAGTTCCACACTGATGTGACATGTCTCTAGAGGCAACCCTCCAAATTTGAGATCATTCTGAGATCTCTAACCCCAGAAACTGAATTGAAATCCAAAGGCTGTAAAACCTTCAAATATTTACAGTCCATGCCACTGGATCTACCACCCAGTGGATTTTGACCCTGGAGCTTTCTTCAAAGCCTCCAATCACCTCCAGACCCTTGAATATGAATTATTGAGTATTAAACTGCATTTTGTTGGACTCAATTTGACCCCCAGTTGACCAGGGGTCAAAATGACCAAAATACCCCTATGGGGTGTGAATAGTCACTTTGGTCAAATGAGCTCCAAATCAAATGCAGTTACTTCCAGCAAATTTCAAATGTCAAACCAAACCCATTGAACCCAGAACCAGCCCCTGGGTCAAACTGGTTGACCAAGTCAACCTAGTTGACCTAGAAGGCCCCTTTAGGGTCAAAACAGGTCATTCTGACCAAATGACCTCCCCAGACCTTGGGATCACCTCCATTGGTCTCCAAATATCATTTCAAATCTGTTGAACCCATTTCCAGATCCTGGACCCACCTGGTTGACCAAGTCAATCAGGGTTGACCTAAAAGCCCATTAAGGGCCCAAATAGGTCATTTTGACCAAACAACCTTTCCAGACCTTGAGACCACCACCAGTAGACTCAGAATATTATTCTGAACTGGTTGGACCCTATCCTTGACCCTGGGTCAACCTGGTTGACCAAGTCAACCTAGTTGACCCATTAGGCCCATTAAGGGCCTAAACAGGTCATTTGACCTAGATGACCCATTTAAACCCTGAAACCACCTCCACTAGACCCCATTCATCATTTCAAACCATTCCAGTTCAAACCCTAACCCTGGGTCAACTTGGTTGACCAAGTCAACCCAGTTGACCTATTAAGCCCATTAAGGGTTCAAATAGGTGATTTGACCCAAATGACCTATTTAAACCCTCAAACCACTTCTGCCAGACCTCAAATTTTATTTGAAGTTGATTCAGCCCAAACCCTGGCCCTGGGTCAACCTGGTTGACCAAGTCAACTCAGGTTGACCACTTTCAACCCTTAAGCTCATTTAAACTCAATCAAGCTCCAGATCGATTTCAAACCCATTCAAACTTCTTTGATCACATTCCCCAGTGATTCAGATTTGACTGGACCCATTAACCCAGTCAATAGTTGACTTAGTCAACTGAATCCAAATCTAGCCAAATTTGACTCATTTAGCTCAAACTCAACTCAACCATTCAATTCAAGCTTTTTTAAGAGCTTCAAACCTTCAATTTCACATCAATAACTAATTTAAGTATATCTAAACAAATTTGAAGTCAAATCACTATGGGTTTTCATTTGGTCAAACCCATTCAACATATGATCCTTTCATGATAGGAGATTATTTCAAGCCATTTGAACCCTATCAAATCTCCAAAACTTCACTAAGTTTTCAAAACCAATTCACCTCATGATTTAGACCTATTTAAACCATTGGGTTAGGCAAACCCAAGTGGCATTGACCAAGTCAAACCTTTAATATTTGGTCAAACTCCCTCTCATGCATATGTATGCATTCAAATCTCAAGACTTTGGCCTTAAGCTCTTTCCAGATTAATTCAAAGGCTTCCTCCATGCCACCTAAGCATTCAAGTTGACTGTTGACTAGTCAAACTAGTCAACAAGCCTCTTAATGTGGTCAAATAACTTGGTTTAAACCTATTCCCTTTATTCCAACTTATTCCAGCTGCCTAGAAGTACTCTAGAACATTCCTAGTCTCTTCCCAGCCATTAGATTGAAATCAAATGGCTTGGATTACTCTCCCATGCCCAAGTGGGGACCAAGAGGCTTTTCCACCTCATGTGTCCTCTAGTCCTTTTATTCCCCTGCTCTATAACTGACTTGGAGAGGATTGAATAGGGCAAAAGAGCTCTTACAGCTCTCATTCTCACCCTAAGACTCTCTCTCCACTCCCAGATCCTCAAGTCCAGGCCTTAGTTCTTTCGAGCTCTCCAGTGTATCTTCAAGCTATCCCGACCAAAACCCAGCCGTCAGAAGCAGCCGCCGGCGAGTTTCCGACCATCTCAAGCTTAAATCCGCCCAAAGCAGGATATCTCTCAATCCATAACTCTTCTGCCCATGGCTTCAACTAAGGATTTATGCGTGGACAAACAACAATTTCAGAGATGTCTTAAACGGGTCAAACCGTCGATTAAATTGGGTAAATTCTTAAACCCTAGCATAGGACACCTACAGTTAAATAGCATTTTAAAAAGCACGTTTCAAATCTTTAAAAACACATTCCATGATTTCTGTTCAAACATGGATTCTATATTTAAAATTTCAGCAATTTTCATCGACGGGATAAAGAGAACGAGCCAAATATTGAGTTTAGAGTCTAATACGTTATCTGTTTGGCCTGTACAAAATTTTAGCCGTTGATCTTGCAATCAACGGCGTAGATTTTGTTAAACCGCGCGTGTCTTCAACCGCGTGTATGCCTGGATCCATCGAAGCTCTATCCGCCAAGATCAGAGCCGTTCGATGTTTACAGCGGAGATCCAACGGACGCAGAGGGTCTGCCTACGTGGTTAAGTGGCGAACCTCGCGTAGACGCGTGGTTCGCCTGGGGGTTGCCACGTGGGGAAACGCGGCGCATTGCCGCCGCCGCGGGACTTTGACCCGCCTATCGGGAGCTGCCACGTGGCAATCCGCCGCCGCCAACCCTATTATTTATTTAAATTGATTTTAAATGATTTTTTTAATTACAGAAAACTTTGAAATATCATTAAAAATTGAGATTTGATTTAAAAAATTAATATAATATATCAAAACGCTCAGAAAATTAAACCCTTTAATTTAAAATTAATATTAATTTAAAATATTTTATATATTTTAAATTATTTAAAATATTAAAAATCTAATATTTTAAACTAATATTTAATTAAAAATATTTGGAATGTTTTTCAAAAATTAAAAAAAAAATAATATTTACATTTTAAATATTTTTTTAATAAATTCTTAAACATATTTTAATATTTTAAAAGTTAAAAAAAAAATTATTTGAACTATTATAATTATATTTTAATATATAATTAAACATTATACTCAATATTTTCAAAAATTAAATTTTATTTTAAAATTATTTAAAATAACCAGAAGATCTCTTAAAGTGTTTTAAATTTTTTTTATCATAATTTTAATTATTTAATTTAAAATTCATATTTATAGGTATAATTATATATACATCCATGTATTTTAAATTTTATTTTAAAATATATGTATATATATACCTAAATCTCCAATCTTTAAGAGATCTCTTGAAATTTTAAATTTGAATTAAGCATGCTTGAACATGATTAGTATGGAATGATGGATAATCAATGGATAGCTAATCTTGTTAATTATTCATTGATTATTTTTAATTAATTAATTCATATTTTATCTTTTGCATGCTTAAAAACATACACACACCACTTAGTTTAAGGCTCTCTTAGATTTAGGATTGATTATGCTTGTATGTGTGCATATCATGTATGTTATGTCAAGGGTTAGTTGAACATTGATTTAAATCCATAAAATCTAATGACATCATTAAGGACAACAATTAAGGACCTTGATTAGAAAACTTAGAGAAATCTTAGAAACTAGGATTCATTTCCTTTTAACATGAAACTTTGAACACTTGAACATAGAGACACTCTCAGCCTTAAGAAAAATTTTCACTGACTTTTGAGATCATTAAGCCCCTTAATTAACCTAATCAAGTTTAAACCTTAATTAAGCCTTAAAACCTTCCAAAAATTATAATAAATCCAATTTAAATCCAAAAAATACAATTAACCCCTCTAACTGATCAGAATCAAACCCTTAATCAATGAAAAATAAAAGCCCCTTGACTGGACTTCAAAATTAAGTTTAATTTAAGTTTAATTGAAATTCAATATTTAATTAATTTAATTAATTAAAAATAATTAAAAATTCCAGAAAATTTCCAAACACTTGGAAATCACTCCTTAGGTCATTCCTGACCTTTGGAGTTGATTTCAAGGAGTTTGAAGGTCATTTGGATTCAAATCATAAAAACGTCTCTAATTAAACAATTTTAAAAATTCAATAAATACTCAAAACTTCAAAAATTCATAACTAATTCAAATAAACTCCAAATTGAGCAAACTCAAAGGCATACAACTCATCTTAAGCTCTAATATTTATTAAAAATGTTAAGTTTCCAGAAATCAAACAAATTTAAAAAAGTCAACTTTTGGTCAAACCTAGTTCAAAATCAAGTCAAAACTTCAAACCTTCATAATAAAATGTAGAAAAATCCAATTTCAGTGTACTTACTGTCTAACTGATCGTATTAAGGTCTAGTATTTTAATAAAATATTAACTTTCCAGAAAACACTTTAAATCAAAAAGTCAACTTTTGACCCTTGAATTAAATGATTAAAATAATCCAGAAAATTCCAAAATTCAATAAATCATTCAAAATTCCAGAAAACATTAATTTGAACTTAAAAACCAGCAACCAACCAATCTTAATTAAAATTAATCAACCTTTAAATCTTAATTAAACTCAAATCACTTAATTATATCGGGTACCATTGGGTAACCCAGGCCTACGAGGCTATTAAATTAGCCCCAAGGAAGGTGAAATAAATTTCACGGCCTCGGTGTGCAATAAAGGTGGTATCCAACAAACAATTAAAATCAAGTTTAAAATCAATTTCAAGTCATTAATATTTAAATTCAAATTAAATCTTCCCTTAAACCTTCAACCAACTTGAACCTCAAATAACTTCAATCAAATGCCTATTTAGGACATATCAAAACCACACAGCCTCCTACACACACTTTAGATGGTTTGCTAGGACAACCAACTTTAGTCTTAGGCCAGGCCGGTGTTTACTTTTTTGATGTGTGCCGGATTTCCGAGCTTTCACTGCATGCTGTTTGCTAGACATAGAATTGCTGTGATTGTTTATTTACTTACTGCACTCTGTGATGTGATTGATTGTACGATTAGATCTACCCCTAGGCTAGGGACGTTTTGTACTAATTCAATCTTATGCAGGTGGCCATGCTCATACAGGGCATAAATTAAAGGGGGCAAAATTATAATTATTAAATTGCACAGGTGCTCTAGAAAACTGCTAAAACCCCCTTTAAAATTAAAAGAGCATGGCCAAGCGTGGCTGTGATTGAGCATTTTTAAATTTCAAATATATAACTGCTTGGGATATTTCTAAACTGTTGATTATTAGGATAACCTTGCAGGTTGTTGAGTCTAGATTTTTAATTTTCATTAATGTAATTTGATTTGATTTTGAGTTGTATTATTTAAAGTACTTTGAGATTGAGATATTTAAAATCCAATTTGGAATCCAAAGAGGAAGGAACATCCCTTATGGGAGAGTTCCTATCCATTTGGAGATCCAAATTAGGATGAAGTTCAAGTATCCAAAGAGAAAAGATAACACCCCTATTCAGGGGGAGTTTCTTTTCATTTGGATATCCAGACCCGACGATCCAAGGAGTTCTAAGGAGACGAAGAAGTGAAGAACGAGAAGAATCTTAAATCTCAAAGTCACTTGAGTCTTAGGAGTAGAATCCGGGTTGTAGTCAGTGGTACCCGGCCACTTTACTTTCCTGCAGACCCTCGGTTGTATAATTAAGTGGCACTTGCCACATGGACTTTCATTTTGAATATTTATTTAATTGATTTAATTATTTAATTGATTTAATTGATGTATTGATTGCGATTAAGGACCCACATGCTTTTAGTAGTTTATTTGGCGCTTATTACATGTCGATTTTGTTTTAGCCTGGAACCCGATCGGAGGCTCGTGAGGGTACGGTCATAAACTTTTTCTACTTAAACAAAATTAAAATTTTTAAGCTCAGATAGAAACTCTAATGCTCTTAAGAAGTAAGCCCGGACTCGCCGGGAGTTTTTCATGCATACATATTGACTTTTCTCATCCGTGTTAGGCACCTCCCCGCCTGCGGGTTCTGGCAGACCACCTGACCTATTAGGGTGCAGTTCTGTCCAAGGGGATGTTGTGCAATCTCTAGGATAAAACCTATTTTTAAACCTATTTTAAAACTGCTTCATATTGATTTAAGCATTTCATCGAGTCAACTAGCATGCATTGCATTAGATACAAATTAAAAATTGAGTCTAAATCTTTAATTGCATTTCTAGCTTAAGCATTTAACCCAATATATGTTAAGGAGTCAATTAGGATCTGCTCTAGATGTCGACCCCATTTCTTTAAACCAATCTTAATCAATATCCCTAATCACTCTTTTATAAAGACTTTGACTCATGGTTTTTAAAAGCGTTTAGGTGGTTTAGCTGGCTCCCCAATCCAGGCCGGCGTAAGTCCAGGATTGCATTGCATTAGCTAGGTTCTAGGTCACTGATTTCTCAGTACCCATTTTAGACTTAAGTTCTGAGGCATGTCTTCAATCTTAAGACCTCAACCTTCTGGGAATCTGATTCCCACTTTCTAATAAAATTGACCATTCAAATTAAAATATCTTTCTATCAAATTCAAGCCCAACACTTAGGATAGGTTGGGGTGTTTCTGAAGTAATTCAGAATCTCAAAACACCTCCTACTCTTCTTCATTTGACTCCAGAAATAACTGTTCAATCTCGAACCATTCCCTATTGAAAATCCCGGTCCTTAACCTTCTTTGATATCGATCTTTGAAAATCTTAAATGAAATTCGTATCGCTATTTTAATCGAGAGTATTCGTAGGAAATTTTCTGGTTTCTTACGATGTAATTAACTACGAGGGCTTGCGCTCGTAGGAGATTTAGAAACCCAGACCAGATTTTCAAAATCAAGTTTTTTTAAAAATTTTAATTAATTATCTTTGGGAAACTCAAAAGACAACGATCATTATCGTCATTTTTAAATGATTGATAATAGATGATATCCTCTTTCCTTGGAAAGATATATCGTACTATTATCGTGATCTTGATTATAAAATTAATGATCTTTTTACTAGATTATTATAGTTAAACATTGGATTTAACATCATTCTGATCCTTAGGGATCATATGTTGTTTCTCCTTGAGTTTGACTACGATAATCAGATAAATTCAAGATTTGTAATCGAAACCTGTTAGAGAACGATATGTTCACCTTTTGAGGTGATATATCATTCATAATAAGTGCTCGATTATAAAATTTAAATTCCAGAAATTAAATATTTCTCAAAGAAAATTAAACACCTTTTCAAAACCATATATATTTTTTTAATCAAACAAAAAAATTGGCGACTCCGCTGGGGAAAATCTCTCTCTCCATCTTTAATAGCGCTACGAATTTTATTGCATTAGTAGTTTTGACTACCTTTCTTCCGTTGGTCCCTCTCCCATTTCTTCCTTGGGTGAGTGTGACCAACTCAATTAAGACACGTGAAAAGAGAGGTGAGTGTAGGAAACCTCCCTCTAAGCTGGGCTTTGACATTTTGCCTCCAAGTTTATTGGTAGAGCAAAAGAGTCGAGCCAAGCTTGTCAAAATCTTTTTGCATATGTTGCAAACTCGCATGCGAATAAATCACAGCATGCTAAGTTTCACATTTTACAAAAAAATTCCTCAATCTCAAAATCCAGATTCAAAATTTCTTTAATTCAACCTGGATTTTGACATTTCACCCTAAGCTAGTCAGTGTGGTGAAAGAGTCAAACCAGGTCTCTAGATTTTCCCTTAACTTTTGTTAACCATTATGTTGAAAATAAAACTCAATATTTTGAGTTGCAAAAGTCAAGGAAAATCTTTCAAATCAACTTCAATCGTCGTTGCTATGTGTCTTCTATAATATTTTGTTGTAGTTGAACACATGCAATTTAAATTCAAAATTCTCCAGTCAATTCTGGGCTTTGATATTTCACCCCTAAAATTGCTAGGTGGGGTGCAAAGAGTCAAACCTTAGGATCTTCAGGTTAATTTGGTAAACCTACATATTTGAACAAAATTTAATATATTGAGTTTCAAATTTTGAAGAAGATCCGTTCAATTCCAACTTTGGGTTCAAATCCAGATTCAAATTCAAATTCAATATCAATTTAAATTCAATTTCAAGCTTGAATTGAATTCAAGATTTAAGTTTAAATTCAACTTGAAAACCAAATTCAATCTTAAGTTCAAATTCAATTTCAAAATTGAACTCAAATTTGATTCCAAACTTAAATTCAAACTTCAGATTTGATTTTAAGGTCAAATTCGGGACTTTGACATTTCGACCCAAGTTAATTGGAGAAACGAAAAGAGTCAAGCCCGACCCCTAGATCTTTCATATCAATTTTATGCACCTACATGATTGAGTGAACCTCAATCTGTTGAGTCATAAAATTTGAAGAAAGATTCATTTGACTTGAGTTTCAAGTGCAAATTCAAAATTTGAGAACAAACATAGTTTCAACCTGAAATTTGAATTCGATTTTCAATTTAAAGTCGATTCAATTTTTATCGGGACTTTGACATTTCGACCCAAGTCAATTGGTGAAATGAAAAGAGTCAAGCTCGATCCCTGGATCTTTCATATCAATTCTGTGTACCTATATGATTGAGCGAAACTCGATCTGTTGAGTCACAGAATTTGAAGAAATGTCCATTCGACTTCAACCTTAGGTTTAAATTCAAATTCAACTTTAAATCAAAATACAATCTCAACTTTAAGTTCGAATTTGATTGTCACCTCAAATTTTAAATTCAACTTTGAATTCAAGTTTGAGTTTGAACTTTGACATTTTGCCCCAAGCTAATTGGTGTAGCGAAAGTGTCGGGTTCAACCCTTAAGTCCTTGTCAATTCTACGAACCACTATTTTGAATTTAAGCTTAACATGATTGAATTATCAAATTTTGAATAACATTAATTAAGTTTAAAATTCAAATTCAAATTCAAGATTAACTAATTCAAATCACTGTTCATTAATTTCAGGATTTAAGCACTCAAATGGCTGGGAAACTCATTTTCTCTCTAGATAGAAACTTGATAGTCGAAGGAATCACTTATGGTAAAATCATCCAGTTTGAAATGCAATTCCAAGACTTCAAGTTATCAGTCGACGGAGAAGAAATGATTGATCTATCTGCTGGAATACGAAGGAATGTCCCCTTTGTTGAGATTACTTTAGGGTCAGGAGTTGACTCCCCCATCTCTGAGATGGAGGCTGTTGTCACCCCTTTACCCACTGTATCTTTTACTGAGGAGGATAACAACCAGAAGTCAATAACGATAGAAGAGCTACCATCTCAACCTGAGATCGGGTCAAGTTCTAGTACCCCTGTCGTCAGCAAGGCCAGCAAGAACAAAATGAAGAACTACCTTCGTAGAGTCAGAAAGAAGGTTGTTAAGGCCAGGAAGACTGTTGAGGCGAAAGCCTTAAAGCAAGTCAAGTCTGAGGCTAATCAAAAGTTTGTTGCTCCTTCTACGTACCCCCTCTCAGGTGGAAATCATTTCCACTCTTCTCCTGTTGCTCAAAAGAGGGAGGTTTTAGAGACGAGAGCATAATCTTCAATACATCTTCTTGACTATTACATGGCAAGAATCAATCAAGCCAGAACTGATCAAACTCCAGCACCAGGCCCTAGGCCCCCAGTTGAAGGTTATGACCCATCCACTCTACTAGATGATGTTAGGTCACGTTTCTATACGTGTCCCACTACATCAACTAGAGAGGAGGAGGTGTAAGAACCACTCGGGGTGCTACTCTCCTAATTACTAGACCACTAGTAATAAGAGAGGGGAAATAATCTAGGATTATATCAGATAGTGATACCGTTAAAATTCAACTTTCAACGGGGTCCTATCGAGATAAATCTTTTGATTAAAGTGATGCAATGACTTCTAAGGATAGTGCAGACCCATTAGTAGTCTCTCCCTCCAAGGAGATCGTAGGAATTTAATTCCGTACTACTAAGGTCTTGCCTCCTAGATTTGCAATTTCTTTTTAAGAAAAAGCTTTCAATTTCTCAAGTGTACTGATTTCAAACTTTCAAGATAATTGAATTATCTTTTTAATGAGACTTGACCTCTATTTGAAGTCTTAAGCAGGAGAAAGTTGTAGTTGACTCCAAATGTTTGAATACACCTCCCTCCCACCTCTTTTGTGGGATTGATTCAACTGTTGAGTTAAATCGATATCGAACTTAAGCTGATCTTTGAAATGAAAATCTTCTCAATTTTCTCGCAATTTTCTATCCTAATAGATATCTCTTGCGTGTTTAAAATTTGTTCAATGATTTTCAAAAGTCAAGCTAATATTCATTTTAAAAGACCGGGTCCTACCTTGAGGATTATTCGTCCTTGCATAAGAGAATGAGTTTTCTTCTCTTATACTCGAGATGTAATCCCGGTATTGAAATAGAGAAGGTGTAGCCTCTTCTTAAAAATTCAATTGAATTCAAAAGATACGCAAAATGCGTCAACAATCAAGAAATGCACAAAATACATCAAAAGTTAAAAGATGCGCAATGGGCGCCACAAGTTAAGAAACAGTGCAAAATGCACTATAAATCAAAAGATGCGCAATGTGCGCCACCAGAAAAAGAATGAGGCTCCCTTTTTCTAAATGTTTTAATCTCAAAAGACCCAGTTAAATTTAAATTGCTTGATTTTGAAAGTCTTGAATCCAGAATTTTCACCGGGCATCGATATTCTATCAAGATACAAAAAAATCTCTTGTGCTAGAGAATTGAAAAGATCAAATTTCTATATTCAACTTAAACCCTCTTTGAAATTGATTTTAATTCAAAATATTTAAGGGAGACCCCAGTTTAGTTTCTACGAAACTTGGTCTGGGTCAACAAAACCTAAATTCTTAAACCTTTTCAAGTTAGTTGGAGTCACTCAACTTTTCACTGTACTTCTAAATTTGTGCCCGTTCGTCATTCTGACAGGGTCCAAGTACCTAGAGGAAGTTTTCTAATAAGAAGAATGAATCTTCTACTCTTGATAAAAATTTAAATCTGATCCTTGAGAAGTGTGTGTAAGCCCTTCCGCATAGGCATCTTTTCCTACTAGGCCTTCTTTATAAAATTACACTCTATGCTGGATCCGAGCTTAATCCCACTGGAGGAGTATTTTATAATGCTGGAAATTGTCGTTCACAATCAAACCACACCATGTGCTGGGTCCTAGATCATCCTGATCTAGAGGTGTAGTTTCCTTTGCTGAGACTTACTGTTCAAAATCAAACTATAGTTGAGCAAAGTGCCCGACTCCAATTCGAGGAGCTCGAGGGCATCAAATAAAAATTAATATATGCTCAACAAAGTTTGAAAGTTCATAAGTCACGTTTGATTTAAGTTATTGATAAGTTGTGTCACTTTAGAACTCCCCAAGTAGGAGACTTGGTCGTAGTCTTTTGTAGACCGCTTCTAATCCGTTGTAAACTCAATGGAAAGCTTGAGTCAATGTTGACTGGACCGTTCATGACGATCTTTGAGGAAATTTCCAATCGACTGATCAACCCTGAAGAATGCCACCTAATATTTTTAAAAATTGGGGAGGCTCTTCAGGAAGTACCATGCCAGATGAGTGTCAAACTTAAAATTAAATCAAAACACTTCAAATTCAAAATCAAATTCAAACAATTCAAAATCAAATTCAAACAAATCAAAATTGAGCCAAACACAATCGAAATTCAAAATTCAAAATCAAATTCAAGATGAATCAAAATCAAATCAACTTTCAAATTCAAATTTTCAAATTCAAAATAATTCAAATCAAATTCAAAACACATCACAAATTCAAAACCTTTCAAACTCAAATTCATCAAATCAAGTTTTAAATTCAAACATCTTCAGATTCAAAAATCTTCAATCAAATTCAAGTTCAAACATCATTCAAATTTCAAATTCCACAATTCAAATATCAAATTCCAGAATTCAAATCTCAAATTCCAGAATTCAAATCCGATCCTCTATACAGAGCAAATTTCCTCTGTATATGATCATTCCAGACTCGATCCGCTATGTGAAGCAAGTTTCCTTCACATATGATCATTCTAGACCTGATCCTCTATATAGAGCAAGTTTCCTCTATATACGATCAATTCAAATCCGATCATCTATACAGAGCAAGTTTCCTCTGTATATGATCATTCCAGACTCGATCCTCTATATGAAGCAAGTTTCCTTCATATACGATCATTCCAGACCTGATCCTCTATATAGAGCAAGTTTCCTCTATATACGATCAATCCAGACCCGATCCTCTATACAGAACAAGTTTCCTCTATATATGATCATTCTAGACTCGATCCTCTATGTGAAGCAAGTTTTCTTCACATATGATCATTCCTGACCCGATCCTTTATATAGAGCAAGTTTCCTCTATATACGATCATCCAGACCCGATCCTCTATATGAAGCAAGTTTCCTTCATATACGATCATTCCAGACCTGATCCTCTATATAGAGCAAGTTTCCTCTATATACGATCAATTCAAATCCGATCCTCTATACAGAGCAAATTTCCTCTGTATATGATCATTCCAGACTCGATCCGCTATGTGAAGCAAGTTTTCTTCACATATGATCATTCTAGACCTGATCCTCTATATAGAGCAAGTTTCCTCTATATACGATCAATTCAAATCCGATCCTCTATACAGAGCAAGTTTCCTCTGTATATGATCATTCCAGACTCGATCCTCTATATGAAGCAAGTTTCCTTCATATACGATCATTCCAGACCTGATCCTCTATATAGAGCAAGTTTCCTCTATATACGATCAATCCAGACCCGATCCTCTATACAGAACAAGTTTCCTCTGTATATGATCATTCTAGACTCGATCCTCTATGTGAAGCAAGTTTTCTTCACATATGATCATTCCTGACCCGATCCTTTATATAGAGCAAGTTTCCTCTATATACGATCATCCAGACCCGATCCTCTATATGAAGCAAGTTTCCTTCATATACGATCATTCCAGACCTGATCCTCTATATAGAGCAAGTTTCCTCTATATACGATCAATTCAAATCCGATCCTCTATACAGAGCAAATTTCCTCTGTATATGATCATTCCAGACTCGATCCGCTATGTGAAGCAAGTTTCCTTCACATATGATCATTCTAGACCTGATCCTCTATATAGAGCAAGTTTCCTCTATATACGATCAATTCAAATCCGATCCTCTATACAGAGCAAGTTTCCTCTGTATATGATCATTCCAGACTCGATCCTCTATATGAAGCAAGTTTCCTTCATATACGATCATTCCAGACCTGATCCTCTATATAGAGCAAGTTTCCTCTATATACGATCAATCCAGACCCGATCCTCTATACAGAACAAGTTTCCTCTGTATATGATCATTCTAGACTCGATCCTCTATGTGAAGCAAGTTTTCTTCACATATGATCATTCCTGACCCGATCCTTTATATAGAGCAAGTTTCCTCTATATACGATCATCCAGACCCGATCCTCTATATGAAGCAAGTTTCCTTCATATACGATCATTCCAGACCTGATCCTCTATATAGAGCAAGTTTCCTCTATATACGATCAATTCAAATCCGATCCTCTATACAGAGCAAATTTCCTCTATATATGATCATTCCAGACTCGATCCGCTATGTGAAGCAAGTTTCCTTCACATATGATCATTCTAGACCTGATCCTCTATATAGAGCAAGTTTCCTCTATATACGATCAATTCAAATCCGATCCTCTATACAGAGCAAGTTTCCTCTGTATATGATCATTCCAGACTCGATCCTCTATATGAAGCAAGTTTCCTTCATATACGATCATTCCAGACCTAATCCTCTATATAGAGCAAGTTTCCTCTATATACGATCAATCTAGACCCGATCCTCTATACAGAACAAGTTTCCTCTGTATATGATCATTCTAGACTCGATCCTCTATGTAAAGCAAGTTTCCTTTACATACGATCACTCCAGACCTGATTCTGTGTAAAGCAATGCTTCCTTCTTACAGGATCATCCAGTTTCCTTTTCCTTAAGGACAGATGTGAGTCATCGTGCTTTCTATCCTTAGGATTAGATCCGCTAGTGGTGGAGTACGCCCTCCGTGGCACCATCCTAGTGTCTTCCAGTTTCCTTTTCCTTAAGGACAGATGTGAGTCATCGTGCTTTCTTTCCTTAGGATTAGATCTACTAGTGATGGATAACGCCTTCTGCGGCACCATTCTAGTTTCAAAATTCAAAATTTCAAGGATGATCTCCTATATGAAGTAATATTACCTTCCTATGAGATCATCCAGCTCTTCTCTTCCTTAGAGTAAGTATTCTCCTTCTCTTAGGATTTGATTCCCAGTGATGGAATAAGTCCCTTGTAGCCCCGTCCTAGATTCAATTTCAACTCCAAATTCAAACTTTCTTCTCCTCAAGATCAGGCTTTTCTCCTTCCTTTAGGATTAGACTCCCCAGTGATGGAATAAGTCCTCTATGGCACCGTCCTGGGTTTAATTTCAAAATCCAATTCTCTCTTCCTTAGGGATAGGTTTTCTTCCTTCTCCTAGGACTAGATCTACTAGTGGTAGAGTACGCTGTCTCCAGCACTACCCTAGTATCATTTCAAATTTAATTTTCTAAGGTTAGGATTTCCTTTCCCTTAGAATCAAATCTAGACTCAATCCTTTATAGTTAGGAGTTCTTCCTTCCTATAGGATCACCCAGGTTCCTCTACCCTTAAGGTTAGAATTCTCCTATCCTCAGGACCAGACCCACTAGTGGTAGAGTACGCTTTTTCTAGCACTACCCTAGTATCTATTCAAACCCCGATTCCCCAGAGATAGATTCTTCTTTCCCTTAGGATCAAAACTCCAGACTTGACCATTCTATTCGGTCAACACCAATATGTACAATAGAACTACATTCTATTACACATATTGGGGGTCCATTTGTTGACCTCATTTTTGTATGAGCTCAGTAGGACCAATCCAGACCTTAGGATCTTTCCAATCCTTAGGATCAATCTTAACCCTAGGATCAATCTGATCTTAGATCAATCCAGACTTTAAGATCAATCCAAATTCAAACCAATCCTGACCCCAGATCAATACAATTTAAGACAAATCTAGATTCTAGGATTCTCCTAGACTTCAGACCCTAGGATCTATTCTAGACCCTAGGATTCTACCTGATTCTACATCATATAATCCTCCTAGACCTTAGGATTCTCCTAGATTTATCTAGAGCTTAGGATTCTTCTAGATCCTAAGACTATTCTAGATTCCAGGCCCTAGGACTTCCAGACCCTAAGATCCTTCTAGAAATCAAACTTTAGGATCTACTCTAGATCCTAAGATCCTTCTAAATCTTGAATTTTAGGATTCCTAAATCTTAGGATTCCTAGATCTTATGATTCTTCTAGATTATAGGATTCTTCCCAGACTCCAGTCCCTAGGATCTATCCTAGACCCTAGGATTCCCTTAAGCTGATTTGGACCCTAGGACCTATTCTAAACCCTAGGATTCTTCTAGATCAATCCAAGCTTCAATTCAATCTAAACTTAATTCAAATCCTATCATTCAAGCTCAAAATCCAATTCAAAACCAGATTTCCAGATTCAAATCCAAGGCCAAAGGTCTAAGTCCTGAAAGCCTTTTCCAGCAAATCTTTGAACATTTCAAAACCCTATCAAATGACATCTGATTCAAGATCTATCAGTTCCACACTGATGTGACATGTCTCTAGAGGCAACCCTCCAAATTTGAGATCATTCTGAGATCTCTAACCCCAGAAACTGAATTGAAATCCAAAGGCTGTAAAATCTTCAAATATTTACAGTCCATGCCACTGGATCTACCACCCAGTGGATTTTGACCCTGGAGCTTTCTTCAAAGCCTCCAATCACCTCCAGACCCTTGAATATGAATTATTGAGCATTAAACTGCATTTTGTTGGACTCAATTTGACCCCCAGTTGACCAGGGGTCAAAATGACCAAAATACCCCTATGGGGTGTGAATAGTCACTTTGGTCAAATGAGCTCCAAATCAAATGCAGTTACTTCCAGCAAATTTCAAATGTCAAACTAAACCCATTGAACCCAGAACCAGCCCCTGGGTCAAACTGGTTGACCAAGTCAACCTAGTTGACCTAGAAGGCCCCTTTAGGGTCAAAACAGGTCATTCTGACCAAATGACCTCCCCAGACCTTGGGATCACCTCCATTGGTCTCTAAATATCATTTCAAATCTGTTGAACCCATTTCCAGATCCTGGACCCACCTGGTTGACCAAGTCAACCAAGGTTGACCTAAAAGCCCATTATGGGCCCAAATAGGTCATTTTGACCAAACAACCTTTCCAGACCTTGAGACCACCACCAGTAGACTCAGAATATTATTCTGAACTGGTTGGACCCTATCCTTGACCCTGGGTCAACCTGGTTGACCAAGTCAACATAGTTGACCCATTAGGCCCATTAAGGGCCTAAACAGGTCATTTGACCTAGATGACCCATTTAAACCCTGAAACCACCTCCACTAGACCCCATTCATCATTTCAAACCATTCCAGTTCAAACCCTAACCCTGGGTCAACTTGGTTGACCAAGTCAACCTAGTTGACCTATTAAGCCCATTAAGGGTTCAAATAGGTGATTTGACCCAAATGACCTATTTAAACCCTCAAACCACTTCTGCCAGACCTCAAATTTTATTTGAAGTTGATTCAGCCCAAACCCTGGCCCTGGGTCAACCTGGTTGACCAAGTCAACTCAGGTTGACCACTTTCAACCCTTAAGCTCATTTAAACTCAATCAAGCTCCAGATCGATTTCAAACCCATTCAAACTTCTTTGATCACATTCCCCAGTGATTCAGATTTGACTGGACCCATTAACCCAGTCAATAGTTGACTTAGTCAACTGAATCCAAATCTAGCCAAATTTGACTCATTTAGCTCAAACTCAACTCAACCATTCAATTCAAGCTTTTTTAAGAGCTTCAAACCTTCAATTTCACATCAATAACTAATTTAAGTATATCTAAACAAATTTGAAGTCAAATCACTATGGGTTTTCATTTGGTCAAACCCATTCAACATATGATCCTTTCATGATAGGAGATTATTTCAAGCCATTTGAACCCTATCAAATCTCCAAAACTTCACTAAGTTTTCAAAACCAATTCACCTCATGATTTAGACCTATTTAAACCATTGGGTTAGGCAAACCCAAGTGGCATTGACCAAGTCAAACCTTTAATATTTGGTCAAACTCCCTCTCATGCATATGTATGCATTCAAATCTCAAGACTTTGGCCTTAAGCTCTTTCCAGATTAATTCAAAGGCTTCCTCCATGCCACCTAAGCATTCAAGTTGACTGTTGACTAGTCAAACTAGTCAATAAGCCTCTTAATGTGGTCAAATAACTTGGTTTAAACCTATTCCCTTTATTCCAACTTATTCAAGCTGCCTAGAAGTACTCTAGAACATTCCTAGTCTCTTCCCAGCCATTAGATTGAAATCAAATGGCTTGGATTACTCTCCCATGCCCAAGTGGGGACCAAGAGGCTTTTCCACCTCATGTGTCCTCTAGTCCTTTTATTCCCCTGCTCTATAACTGTCTAGGGACACCTGGCAGCCATCTAGGAATTCCCACACTCAATCTCAACCCTCCATTTGACTTGGAGAGGATTGAATAGGGCAAAAGAGCTCTTACAGCTCTCATTCTCACCCTAAGACTCTCTCTCCACTCCCAGATCCTCAAGTCCAGGCCTTAGTTCTTTCGAGCTCTCCAGTGTATCTTCAAGCTATCCCGACCAAAACCCAGCCGTCAGAAGCAGCCGCCGGCGAGTTTCCGACCATCTCAAGCTTAAATCCGCCCAAAGCAGGATATCTCTCAATCCATAACTCTTCTGCCCGTGGCTTCAACTAAGGATTTATGCGTGGACAAACAACAATTTCAGAGATGTCTTAAACGGGTCAAACCGTCGATTAAATTGGGTAAATTCTTAAACCCTAGCATAGGACACCTACAGTTAAATAGCATTTTAAAAAGCACGTTTCAAATCTTTAAAAACACACTCCATGATTTCTGTTCAAACATGGATTCTATATTTAAAATTTCAGCAATTTTCATCGACGGGATAAAGAGAACGAGCCAAATATTGAGTTTAGAGCCTAATACGTTATCTGTTTGGCCTGTACAAAATTTTAGCCGTTGATCTTGCAATCAACGACGCAGATTTTGTTAAACCGCGCGTGTCTTCAACCGCGTGTATGCCTGGATCCATCGAAGCTCTATCCGCCAAGATCAGAGCCGTTCGATGTTTACAGCGGAGATCCAACGGACGCGGAGGGTCTGCCTACGTGGTTAAGTGGCGAACCTCGCGTAGACGCGTGGTTCGCCTGGGGGTTGCCACGTGGGGAAACGCGGCGCATTGCCGCCGCCGCGGGACTTTGACCCGCCTATCGGGAGCTGCCACGTGGCAATCCGCCGCCGCCAACCCTATTATTTATTTAAATTGATTTTAAATGATTTTTTTAATTACAGAAAACTTTGAAATATCATTAAAAATTGAGATTTGATTTAAAAAATTAATATAATATATCAAAACGCTCAGAAAATTAAACCCTTTAATTTAAAATTAATATTAATTTAAAATATTTTATATATTTTAAATTATTTAAAATATTAAAAATCTAATATTTTAAACTAATATTTAATTAAAAATATTTGGAATGTTTTTCAAAAATTAAAAAAAAAATAATATTTACATTTTAAATATTTTTTTAATAAATTCTTAAACATATTTTAATATTTTAAAAGTTAAAAAAAAAAAATTATTTGAACTATTATAATTATATTTTAATATATAATTAAACATTATACTCAATATTTTCAAAAATTAAATTTTATTTTAAAATTATTTAAAATAACCAGAAGATCTCTTAAAGTGTTTTAAATTTTTTTTATCATAATTTTAATTATTTAATTTAAAATTCATATTTATAGGTATAATTATATATACATCCATGTATTTTAAATTTTATTTTAAAATATATGTATATATATACCTAAATCTCCAATCTTTAAGAGATCTCTTGAAATTTTAAATTTGAATTAAGCATGCTTGAACAAGATTAGTGTGGAATGATGGATAATCAATGGGTAGCTAATCTTGTTAATTATTCATTGATTATTTTTAATTAATTAATTCATATTTTATCTTTTGCATGCTTAAAGACATACACACACCACTTAGTTTAAGGCTCTCTTAAATTTAGGATTGATTATGCTTGTATGTGTGCATACCATGTATGTTATGTCAAGGGTTAGTTGAACATTGATTTAAATCCATAAAATCTAATGACATCATTAAGGACAACAATTAAGGACCTTGATTAGAAAACTTAGAGAAATCTTAGAAACTAGGATTCATTTTCTTTTAACATGAAACTTTGAACACTTGAACATAGAGACACTCTCAGCCTTAAGAAAAATTTTCACTGACTTTTGAGATCATTAAGCCCCTTAATTAACCTAATCAAGTTTAAACCTTAATTAAATCTTAAAACCTTCCAAAAATTATAATAAATCCAATTTAAATCCAAAAAATACAATTAACCCCTCTAACTGATCAGAATCAAACCCTTAATCAATGAAAAATAAAAGCCCCTTGACTGGACTTCAAAATTAAGTTTAATTTAAGTTTAATTGAAATTCAATATTTAATTAATTTAATTAATTAAAAATAATTAAAAATTCCAGAAAATTTCCAAACACTTGGAAATCACTCCTTAGGTCATTCCTGACCTTTGGAGTTGATTTCAAGGAGTTTGAAGGTCATTTGGATTCAAATCATAAAAACATCTCTAATTAAACAATTTTAAAAATTTAATAAATACTCAAAACTTCAAAAATTCATAACTAATTCAAATAAACTCCAAATTGAGCAAACTCAAAGGCATACAACTCATCTTAAGCTCTAATATTTATTAAAAATGTTAAGTTTCCAGAAATCAAACAAATTTAAAAAAGTCAACTTTTGGTCAAACCTAGTTCAAAATCAAGTCAAAACTTCAAATCTTCATAATAAAATGTAGAAAAATCCAATTTCAGTGTACTTACTGTCTAACTGATCGTATTAAGGTCTAGTATTTTAATAAAATATTAACTTTCCAGAAAACATTTTAAATCAAAAAGTCAACTTTTGACCCTTGAATTAAATGATTAAAATAATCCAGAAAATTCCAAAATTCAATAAATCATTCAAAATTCCAGAAAACATTAATTTGAACTTAAAAACCAGCAACCAACCAATCTTAATTAAAATTATTCAACCTTTAAATCTTAATTAAACCCAAATCACTTAATTATATCGGGTACCACTGGGTAACCCAGGCCTACGAGGCTATTAAATTAGCCCCAAGGAAGGTGAAATAAACTTCACGGCCTCGGTGTGCAACAAAGGTGGTATCCAACAAACAATTAAAATCAAGTTTAAAATCAATTTCAAGTCATTAATATTTAAATTCAAATTAAATCTTCCCTTAAACCTTCAACCAACTTGAACCTCAAATAACTTCAATCAAATGCCTATTTAGGACATATCAAAACCACACAGCCTCCTACACACACTTTAGATGGTTTGCTAGGACAACCAACTTTAGTCTTAGGCCAGGCCGGTGTTTACTTTTCTGCTGTGTGCCGGATTTCCGAGCTTTCACTGCATGCTGTTTGCTAGACATAAAATTGATGTGATTGTTTATTTACTTATTGCACTCTGTGATGTGATTGATTGTACGATTAGATCTACCCCTAGGCTAGGGACGTTTTGTACTAATTCAATCTTATGCAGGTGGCCATGCTCATACAGGGCATAAATTAAATGGGGCAAAATTATAATTATTAAATTGCACAGGTGCTCCAGAAAACTACTAAAACCCCCTTTAAAATTAAAAGAGCATGGCCAAGCGTGGCTGTGATTGAGCATTTTTAAATTTCAAATATATAACTACTTGGGATATTTCTAAACTGTTGATTATTAGGATAACCTTGCAGGTTGTTGAGTCTAGATTTTTAATTTTCATTAATGTAATTTGATTTGATGTTGAGTTGTATTATTTAAAGTACTTTGAGATTGAGATATTTAAAATCCAATTTGGAATCCAAAGAGGAAGGAATATCCCTTAGGGGAGAGTTCCTATCCATTTGGAGATCCAAATTAGGATGAAGTTCAAGTATCCAAAGAGAAAAGATAACACCCCTATTCAGGGGGAGTTTCTTTTCATTTGGATATCCAGACCCGACGATCCAAGGAGTTCTAAGGAGACGAAGAAGTGAAGAACGAGAAGAATCTCAAATCTCAAAGTCACTTGAGTCTTAGGAGTAGAATCCGGGTTGTAGTCAGTGGTACCCGGCCACTTTACTTTCCTGCAGACCCTGGGTTGTATAATTAAGTGGCACTTGCCACATGGACTTTCATTTTGAATATTTATTTAATTGATTTAATTATTTAATTGATTTGATTGATGTATTGATTGCGATTAAGGACCCACATGCTTTTAGTAGTTTATTTGGCGCTTATTGCATGTCGATTTTGTTTTAGCCTGGAACCCGATCGGAGGCTCGTGAGGGTATGGTCATAAACTTTTTCTACTTAAACAAAATTAAAATTTTTAAGCTCAGATAGAAACTCTAACGCTCTTAAGAAGTAAGCCCGGACTCGCCGGGAGTTTTTCATGCATACATATTGACTTTTCTCATCCGTGTTAGGCACCTCCCCGCCTGCGGGTTCTGGCAGACCACCTGACCTATTAGGGTGCAGTTCTGTCCAAGGGGATGTTGTGCAATCTCTAGGATAAAACCTATTTTAAAACTGCTTCATATTGATTTAAGCATTTCATCGAGTCAACTAGCATGCATTGCATTAGATACAAATTAAAAATTGAGTCTAAATCTTTAATTGCATTTCTAGCTTAAGCATTTAACCCAATATATGTTAAGGAGTCAATTAGGATCTGCTCTAGATGTCGACCCCATTTCTTTAAACCAATCTTAATCAATATCCCTAATCACTCTTTTATAAAGACTTTGACTCATGATTTTTAAAAGCGTTTAGGTGATTTAGCTGGCTCCCCAATCCAGGCCGGGGTAAGTCCAGGATTGCATTGCATTAGCTAGGTTCTAGGTCACTGATTTCTCAGTACCCATTTTAGACTTAAGTTCTGAGGCATGTCTTCAATCTTAAGACCTCAACCTTCTGGGAATCTGATTCCCACTTTCTAATAAAATTGATCATTCAAATTAAAATATCTTTCTATCAAATTCAAGCCCAACACTTAGGATATGTTGGGGTGTTTCTGAAGTAATTCAGAATCTCAAAACACCTCATACTCTTCTTCCTTTGACTCCAGAAATAACTGTTCAATCTCGAACCATTCCCTATTGAAAATCCCGGTCCTTAACCTTCTTTGATATCGATCTTTGAAAATCTTAAATGAAATTCGTATCGCTATTTTAATCGAGAGTATTCGTAGGAAATTTTCTGGTTTTTCTTACGATGTAATTAACTACGAGGGCTTGCGCTCGTAGGAGATTTAGAAACCCAGACCAGATTTTCAAAATTAAGTTTTTTTTAAAATTTTAATTAATTATCTTTGGGAAACTCAAAAGACAACGATCATTATCGTCATTTTCAAATGATTGATAATAGATGATATCCTCTTTCCTTGGAAAGATATATCGTACTATTATCGTGATCTTGATTATGAAATTAATGATCTTTTTACTAGATTATTATAGTTAAACATTGGATTTAACATCATTCTGATCCTTAGGGATCATATGTTGTTTCTCCTTGAGTTTGACTACGATAATCAGATAAATTCAAGATTTGTAATCGGAACCTGTTAGAGAACGATATGTTCACCTTTTGAGGTGATATATCATTCATAATAAGTGCTCGATTATAAAATTTAAATTCCAGAAATTAAATATTTCCCAAAGAAAATTAAACACCTTTTCAAAACCATATATATTTTTTTAATCAAACACCCTCCCAATTGGATATGAACTTACCACCAATTTTTCGGTGAGGGATGATTGGCCTTCTCAGCACCAGGACCAATTCCCCTTCTTGAAAGGATCGAGGGCGCACCGTCCGATCAAATGATTTTTCCATCCTTCCTCGGTAGATTTCTAAGTTCTGTTGGGCTTGCAATCTAACTTCCTCGAGTGCATCGAGCTCCTCCATTCTTAGGCGAGCATTCTGCTCTTGAGTGAGCTCATTCTGGATAGCGACCCGAAGAGACGGTAGTTCAACTTCTAGTGGCAAGACGGCTTCAGCTCCGAACACTAGTGAGTAGGGAGTGGCTTTGGTTGGTGTTTTGTAGGTCGTATGATACGCCCATAACGCTTCTGCCATTTTTGTATGCCATTCTCTTTTGTTCTTGGTGAGGATCTTCTTCAACAATTTCACCAGTGTCTTGTTGAAGGCCTCTGCCAAACCATTTGCTCTTGGGTTGTATATAGACGAGTACCGCCAGTCAATCTTGTGACGATCTACAAACTTGTAGATTTTTGTACTCTTGAATGCTGTGCCATTGTCTGAGATCACGCGGCGTGGTACACCAAATCTGTAGACGACATTGTGGGTGAAGAAATTGATCACGTGCTCGGACGTGACTTCCCTGAATGGAGCTACTTCTGCCTATTTAGAAAAATAGTCTGTTGCTGCAAGAATAAAGCGGTGCCCTGCCGATGACGGCGGATCTATTGGCCCAATTATGTCAGTGACCCAACATTCAAATGGCCAGGATGCAATTGTTGGATGCAGTGGATTTGGCGGTTGATGAATGACATCACCGTGAATCTGACATTCGTGGCACTTCTTAGCGTGGTTGATACAATCTCTCACCATCGTAGGCCAGTAATAACCCATTCTTTTAATTTTAGCGGCCATCTTGGGACCTAACTGGTGTGCTTCACAGAGTCCTTCGTGAACTTCCGTCACCACTTTATCAGCTTCCTTAGTCCCTAGGCACCTTAGCCACATTTGATCAAAAGCCCGCCGATATAGCGTATTATTGACAAACGCGTATCGTAATGCTCTTTTTCTAATTTGTGCAGTCAGAGATTTATCTGTTGGAAGTTTGCTTTCTTTGAAGTAGTCGACGAATGGTTGCCTCCAATCGTCTTCGACTTCAACATCTAGGCAATCCAACCATGACTCTGAGAATCCACCAGTTCTTCATCTTTTTACTGTTGGACGTTCCCCTGGTTGATTTTTAATAGTGATTTGTTGGGGAGGTTGAGGATCAACTGGGGCTACATCCTATTGGCTTGAACCTGGTATTCCCTCTGCCTGCGGGAATTGTAGGGTTGCTGGCTCTAAAACTCGGCGGTATTCAACCGCAATGAATATAGGTGGCCTCTTATCCTCATTTGCAAGCTTCTTGGCCAGTTTGGCTAGACAATCTGCTTTTACATTCTATCCTCGAGGAACTTGAGTTATCTTGACATTCGGTATTTGTTTTAGAAGCTCGAGAGCTCGTCGGTGATAGTGGGCCAATTCAAGTTTGCAAATCTTGTAAATACCTAGAACTTGATTTATCACAAGTTGAGAATTGCCAAAAATTTGGAGATTCGTGATTTGGACATCAATTGCAATCTCCAGTCCTGCTATTAGAGCTTTGTATTCGGTTTCATTATTGGTCCGAGGTTCAGTTAAACTGAAAGAGAATCTCATTATACCTCCATCGGGTTCTATAAAGATAAGACCGATGCCGGCTTGGGCCTTTGCAAGATTTGGAGGTCTGGGAGACTTGATAGACGATGCTCCATCAAAATACATCTCCCAAAATGGTAGCTTTTCTTCTTCATCAACCTGCATAATTTGTTCATCTGGCAAATCGTCGTTGAGCGGGGAATCTGCAGGAATCGGATGTGCGGCGAGGAAGTCTGCCAAAGCTTGTCCCTTTACCGCCTTTTGTGGCATATACACTATATCAAATTACAGTAATAGTACTGCCCACCTTGCCAAACGACCTGTCAACGCTGGTCTTGTCATCAAGAACTTCAGCGGATCGATCTTTGATATCAAGGTGATTTTATGAGACAACATATAGTGGCGAAGTTTCTGAACTGCAAAAATCAGCGCCAGGCAATACTTCTCAATTGGAGAATATCGTACTTCTGCTCCGATTAATCTCCGACTGATATAGTAGAGTGCATTTTCTTTTCCTTCCTCATTGTGTTGGGCCAATAATGCTCCGAGGGATTCTTCTAGTGCTGCCGTATACAGTATAAGAGGCTTCCCCAGAATTGGCGCTGCGAGAATGGGTGGATTTAACAAGTATCTCTTGATACTGTCAAATGCTTCCTGACATTCTTCACCCCACTTGAAGCGAACGTCCTTCTTCATTAATTTTGAAAATGGTTGGCACCTACCCGACAGATTCGATATGAACCGTCGAATGAAAGACAGCTGTCCTTGCAAGGAGCGGAGTTGACGGATGCTTCTAGGCGGTGGCATTTCTATAATCGCCTTGATTTTATTGGGATCAACTTCTATGCCTCGGTGACGAACGACATAGCCAAGAAATTTACCGGAGGAGACCCCGAAAGCACACTTAAGGGGATTCATCTTTAGATCGAACTTCCTGATTCTTTCAAATACAACCCTCAGGTCATTTAAGTGATCCTTTCGATCTATGCTCTTAACGACCAAGTCATCTACATAGCATTCGACCTTCTGATGTATTAATTCATCAAAGATATGGGTCATTGCCCGTTGGTAGGTGGCACCAGCGTTCTTCAAGCCGAAGGGCATGACCGTGTAGCAGAAAATGCCGATGGGCGTTCTGAATGACGTATGCCTTTCATCCTCAGGAGCCATCTTGATCTGGTTGTATCCTGACGATCCATCCATAAACGAGAACATGTCATAATTTGACGTGTTGTCTACCAGGAGTTCGGATACAGGAAGTGGAAAGTCATCTTTTGGGCACGCCTTGTTGAGGTCCCTAAAATCAATACAGATACGAATCTGTCCATTCTTCTTCTTGACATGGATAATATTGGTGATCCAGTCAGCGTATTTCTCTTCACGGATGAAGCCCGCTTCTATGAGCTTTTTGGTTTCAGCAATAACCTGTTCTTTAATCTCCAATCTCATTCTCCTTGGAGCTTGTTTGACGGGTGCGACATCCGGTTTGATTGCCAACCTGTGAACTGCTACGTCAGGGGATAAGCCGGGCATCTCAGCATATGTCCAGGCAAAGCAATCCCTGAATTCACAGAGGAGTTCTTTTATCTCTTCCACTTGATCTTCCGGCAGAAGGAAACTAATGAAGGTTGGGCGAGGGTCATCCTCGGTTCCCAAGTTGACTTCTTTTAGTTCGTCCATAGTGGTTGCCTGTCCACCATCTTCAAGCTCTTCTGGTGCAGGCTTGGCCTCTAGAGGCTGATCATCGTAATCATCAACTTCATAGACCTCTTCATCAGACTCGTCATTGGGTTCAACTTCCTTGCAAGTGATGGCTCGGCAAATCTCCTTCCGGATGCATTTTCGCCTGACGAATCCAATACCTTTATATGCATTCATTTCCTTCCGCCGCATTGGACGTGGATTCCTTCCATACCAGAGACTTAGGCACATACGAAGTTGTCGTTTGGGGGTGGGAACATTGATCCACTTTCGCAACATTCTTTGAATGCCTTTGGTATTAAACCTAGGTAGTCTCGTAGGTAGTAATTCTTCAGAATCGATGAAGACATGGTCCCAATCACGATTCACTTCTTCATCCTTTCCTACGGAATAGAATATATTCCCTGACTCAATCCCCTTTATGATCGGAGGCAGATAAAGGGTCACAAGTTCTTCAACTTTATGCACATCTCGTGTAATTATTTCTTTGAAATACTGTAGGGGAACGCGAGTGACTACAAGCACGCTGTCTGAGATTGACAGGCTATCTATTCTTCTAGAGACTACATCTTGCACAGTGTTCATATAGATAGAGTCGTAGTCATAGTCATCATTTGAATATGCGACCTCCCTACTCCATTCGTCCATCGAATGACATACCCTCTGGGATTTTGTAGGGGTGACATTATCTTCATCTGTGTCGCTCCCAAGGTGAGGTACATGTTTTCTTTCTTTAGAAGTGGAAGTTTCTTTGGGAAGAGTCGGCGACGTCTTCTTTCTCCCCACCTGCTTCCTCTCACCTTTCTGTTCAGGTTGCTTTGCACTCTTTGGGTTAGATGCTTGAGCCTTTAGAGAGCTTGATAACTTTTGCTTCTTTGGATGAAGTACTGCGCATCTTCATAGACTGTTGCTTCATGGACTGTAAAGGGTTGGATATCACCAGAAATTCTGAATTCTTCTCCATCCCTGAGATACTTCATGCACTGATGTAATGTTGACGGGACAACGCCATATTCATGCAACCAGGGGCGACCCAGGAGCGCCTTGAATGAAGTATCCGCATCAATCACATGGAACTTGGCTTCTGTGTGAAATTCTCCAAACACAAGAGGTAGCATAAACGATCCAAGGGTTTTCTGCCCTTTTTCGTTAAAACCATGTACCATAAGCTTATCTGGCCCGATGTGTTCCACGTTGAGGCACAACGACCTTAGTGCTTTTAAGCTCATAAGGTTGATGGAGGACCCAGGGTCAATCAGAATTCGACTGATTATCAAATCATCACTCTCTGCAGTAACATACAGAGGTCGATTGTGGTCTGCAGTCCCGAGCATCATGTCATCTTCGGTGAACGTGATGAACGGTTCGTTACGAGCTTGTAGGACCTCAGTCAGGTTGCGCTCAGCGAAGTACGCCTCATATCTTTCGGGGTCTTTGAGAGCCTGAATCAAAGTCTCCCGAAGATCCTTAGACATTACCAGAGCGTCGTATATGCTGAGCTGGACAGAGATCTTCCTCAGATGGGACAAGATATTATAATCTATTCCCCTGACTGGAGTATGTTTCTTCTTGGGATCCTCGGAGATAATGTCTTCATTGACGACTATCTCTTTTCCCTTATCCTTATTGGATATTCCTTTCTTTGGCGGAGGTGGCAGTATCTTGCCACTTCTCAGCTGCACTTAAGCGATCTCTTCTGGCTCAGACTCATTTAATGGAATTTCTTCTTCAGAGCCAGCCATTATTGAGTCTAGAGATTCATTCGTTGATCCAGAGTCACTTCCCAGATTTACATGTCTTATCTGCGACGCTATATCGGGATCAGATTCATCTATCTTTGGAAAATACAGATCCTCCTCTGAGCTGTAGTCCATTGACGATGTTGCCAGACAGGTTTCAACGATCATCTCTCTGACATATTTTTCTTTTGTCGGAGTTATTGGCGTTACTGAAATGACTCGACAAACTTCTGTGGGAAGAGGGTCCTCATCAGCTTCCTCTGCTTCGTCAATCTTGAGCTCTGACATAAAGTCAACAAGCTTAATAGGATGCCTCGCGGTCTGGTAGTATTCATCCAGACTATCTATAACCCTTTGGGTTGCTGTTTTCTTCTCTTTAAGCTTCTTCACTTTGGTCTTCCTCTTGGACTTTGCATTCCCAAGTTTTGAAGGACCGACTTGATTGAGAAACTGTTTAGAAGCAGATGCCTGTGCCACAGGTAATGCCTTCAGATTTAACACTGGCTTCGTAGGAGATTTCCATTTAACACTCGGAACTCCTTCGAGTTGTTTCAGCATTTTCACAGTTTTCTTAGAGACCGCAGTCTCTCATTGTTCTTCATGAGCTGGCTTCTTTTTATTTTTTCTTTCTTCAACCGGGGGTACGGAGGAAGTCGTAACTACCCGAGTTGATTCTTTTCTGGGATGAGTCAGTACATTGTCGGACAATGTGAGCTCTCCCATTCGATATTTTCTTTCAAGACAATCCTTGAAGACATAACAATCTTCAATTGGATGACTCATTACCCGATGATACGGGCAGTAGTTTGGGTCGCCACTATGTTTTGACTCCTCGGGTCTCTTGCATTCTGGCAGTTCTAAACCCGCTTTCAAAGCCTGTCGAAACAGCTTGGCAACGCTCTCCCTTTTAAATGAATATTCTTTATTCATTTTATCTTTGAGGGAGGGGAACGTTCGATCACCAGTTCCCGTTGTTTGCCTCGGGCGTTCTCCACCGCCCTGATAAGTTCGTGGTTTATCATTCCCCCCAAGTATCAGCTTCGGCTGGGGGTTAGGGTTGTAGACTTGCTTAGGCCTTTCTTGATATTGCATCGGCTGCTTGCCTTTGTCTACATTATACGTCATCTGTTTCTCCTTATCAGCTCTGGAGAAAAATATGGAGTCAGCCTCACCTCTTCTAGCACCTGAGGCTTTAGTTTTCTTAGGCTTTAGTTTTCTTAGGCTTATCAGAATAATTCTCTAATTTTGATAAATTTAATTTCTCAAACTTCGCCACTCTGTCCAGTAGATCCTGAAATGTGGTGATAGTAGCCATGCACAGGAATGGTTGCATTTTGTCATCAATGTTTCCCATTAACAACTGTACGGCATGCTCTTCTTCGAGCTGCTGCTCACATTTCATGCTTAGATTGCGCCAGCGAGTGATGTATTTGGTCATTGATTCTTCCTTCTTTCTCTTATTCAGAGCAAGGTCAGCGATCGTTATTTTCTCGGTTGCACTGGCGAACCTCTTCATGAACATATTTTCTAATTCTGCAAAAGTCTTTACAGAGTCATTTGGTAGTTCAGCGTACCATTCGAAAGCAGCTGCTGTCAAACTGCTAACGAATTGTCAGAAGAGTAGAGCATCATTTCCTCCAGTGTTCCCACAGGTGGCTTTGAACTGCGCCAGGTGCTGTCTAGGATTTTTATTGCCATCAAAAGTGTTAAACTTTGGCACGGAATATCCCTTTGGGTATGACACCTGATCATATTCAGCAGGATACGGACGACCCTTACCCACCAATTTCTCTGCCTGATCAATAGCTATAATAGCCTTAATTTTCTCTGTAATGATCCCTTCAAGCTACGCAGCAGTCACAGGCTCGGAGGTACTTGCGATGTTCTGCGGGGTGGGCTGACGAGTGGTATTCTGAGCCTCGTGGCCACCTTCAGGAGTGTCCCGTACTCCTGAGACTTGCGGCACTTGGAAGTTTGGAGGATCAGGGGGAGGATTGGGCATAGAACCAACTGCAGCATTTCTCTGCATGATCTGCATCATTGCCGTCATTTGGGTCATCATCTCTGTCATTTTCTCATGCCATTGAGAGATTTCCCTATCCTTTGCCCTCATTTGACGTTTCATTTGTCTCTGCATTTCTGCAAGAGTGACGTTCTCGTCAGCAAAGGGATTCTCCTCAGCCTCTTCTCGCTCTTCTTGGGAATGGACACCTCTGCCAGTGGTGGACGCGGCTTCATGGCGGCGTCAATATACTTGTCTAGGCGGTGGTTGCCAACGATCGTCATCTTCATCATCGTCGTAGTAGGCCTCCTCTTCGACATTGACGTGTCTCACCATGTAGACCACTTCCATGTCCAAGGTGTTATTTACCTCTTCTAAATTTTCTTCAATGTATTCTTCCAGATTTTCTTCTAGATTTTCTTCAATATTTTCTTCTCCTATATCTTCTTCTCCTTCTTCTAGTACTCGGATCTCCGAGCGGCGGCACCACTGGATCTCCGGTTCTTGGTTAGGCAGGAAGATCTCTTCAACCCGTGGGCTACGGTCGAAGTTGGTCGTCTCTTCCTTGGAAGGAGTTGGTGAGCGACGGGATCCCTTGGAGGATTCTCCAAGCTGTCTACCGTTGGGAGGAGCGTCATCATGGATCTTCTTTTGGACCCATTTCTGATGTTGTTTGTAATTGGGGGCGGATCTCCGGGAAGCAGTACCGGATGTCACGCCCAAATCAGTTCTTTTTCTTCTATTATCTTCTTCTCTGCGAGGCTTTGGCCTCCAGATTTCCTTTCCTTTTCGCCGGGACCTTTCGGCGACGGATCCCTGAACTCGAGGTTCAGGTGTCACGCCCCGATGTTCACCGTGTGGGACTTGTTTTCTTCTTCTTTCGGCTATCAAACCATAAGACAACCTTTCCCTCGGAGGGGTCCTTCTGGTCTCAACAACCAATGGCCTTTGGAACTTCTTTTTCTTCAAACCCTTCTCTTTTACAGTCTTTAGTACTCTGTACACCCGAGCTGATAGGGTTTCAGGTTCTTTCTTCCTTGGAGGAACTGGGACCTCATGCCGTTGCTCCCAGAATGATTTCTTTAGCTCTCCAGAGGAGCTATTTCTTTTTACCCACTTCAGGTTCGCAAACCCGTTCCGGGTAGGAATTGTAGCTTCTGGCTCTTGAGCCGGCAAGTTGGATGGGTGGACAGAGAGTTGTTGTTGAGCTCGGAGCTCAGCATTCATCTTCCTTCTCTGCCTCCTGGTGGGCCTTCCTCCAGATGAGGAAGCTTCAGCAACGTTCCTCCCAAGTACAGATAATCCCATTGGCAGCGTAGTGGTCCTGGTAGGTACTACTGAGATTTTCCCATCAGTCACTATCCTTCTAGTGGTTGGGATCTCAGATTGAGAAAGTCGTTCGAACACAGAAATCCTCCTTTGAGGGTCTTTGACAGCAGGTCGTGGCGCTGACAAATGCACACGACGGGTAGCAGTTTCAGTGGAGTGGGGCCTCCTAGCATGCCCTTCAGATTCAATGCTGCATGGAGGAGCAGTGGCAGCCCTTACAACGACTGCAGGAAAGTCAATGCTACCAAACTGGATGGTAGCTCCGGATCTTCCAGTGTTGATCAGAGTATTTGCTAGCTGGATGCTAGCACCACGTCCCAGCTGGACAGTAACAGAAGCATTCTGTAGATCCATCTGCATGAATGAAAGGTAAGGGTTAGTAATCAGAATCTGATACATCACCCTACACTTTCAAAATGCAGAGACTTGCACAGAACAGAAGATAAAAATAAAGCAGATAACGTTAGCAAGCAAATAAAATAAATATATAAATCCTGCTAAACATGTTATCTCGATGAATTTGTTGAATGATCATTTTGAGAGATTCAAAATTTTGATCCACTGAATGATCATTTTGAGAGATTCAAAATTTTAAATCTGCGTTGATTTGACTGCTACGATAGTACTGAGATGACTAGCCAAAGATGGAAAGAAAAACCAATCCCCAGCGGAGTCGCCAGAAATCTGTAGGCTCCGAAAATTCGGCCCCGGCCTCCGCCCGCTGTTGCATTTTTCTTGAGGGGGAGTTTTAACGAATTAAGTTCCGGGGTAAATTTTGGAAGGCAGATGGGTTTGTAGATAAGACACTACCCAGAGATTTCGCCCTCATTTTACGAGGACTTTATGATCTGAGTTCTGGTTTCCTATAGGCGCAAGCCCCTATAGTTAATTACCCCTCCCGATAATGAGAGAGAACTTTCGATTAAGGCTAGTCGTCGATCAGATACGTATAGATACGTGGATCTGGCATATAGTAGCAGCAATAGGTTGGGAATGTTAAAAGGACTGGAATGGTTTAATATTTAAAATAGAAATTTCACCATCTTGCACTTAAAGCGGATGGTGGGGGAATGGATGATGGACCCGATCAAGATCCCATGGTTCCGTCGTCCCGGGCCATCGTGGTCCCTGGTCTACTTAGTCAGAGGAGGTAGTCGACCCAACCTGACAGAAGGATCCTTGTCGGCAGCCATGGGTTGCTTCGTCCAAGGGTACCTTGTAGACCTGGGGTGAGTGTTTATCTAAGGGGACAAATTTGAATTCACCTTAGCTAACAGAGGGCTTTATGCCCTATCGATCATATCCTATTGATTCATATCTCAAGGATTTGATGCCATTGGGGAGCATACGGGCTCTGGCTATAACCATAATATAATGGTGCCATTTGGCGGCGACCACCTGGTTCAGAGGGCCCCGAGTTATAACCGTTTATCCTGCAGTGCCATTTGGCGGCGAAACTGCCGGTTAGAGGACTCGTACCACGTCCTTGCTGGTAGGAGATTGTTTGAGAATGGATCCTAGTGATATTTTTGACCAGGCATTAGCTCTATGTGAGCTGAAGTATTTTTCATATTTGTCCACCTCGGCAAACTGTTGCGGAGGGTGAATGGATTTGCTTTATGTGATTGATGATTGGATTTCAGTTTTAAATATTTTGGGATTTGGGATTTTGAATGATTTTTGGAGTTTTGGTTATTTGTGGAAGTTTGTGAGGCATTTGAAAGTGTTTGTGAACCCCTCCGGTTGAGATCTTCTGTCAACGCGGCCATCATCGGGGTGTATGGGGTCACTCATATTTTTGTGTTTTGAACCTTGTCGACTCTGTCTAGTGATTGACAGAGGATCGGGTTTCGTAGGCTTTATGCCCTTGTTAGTGAATTCTCTTAATTATAGACCTTGAAGGCCTAATATGAATGTATAAAATAAATATCTCGGTCGATCTCACGACTGCATATTTATTTAATGGTTCGAGCCGTGTCGACTCCTATCTACCCGTATAGGAGGATCGGGCTCGAACTTGAATTCACTTATTAACCCGCGCAGCATCCCTAGACGTCATGTGTGTACCAATAACACGCTCGCCGGGGCCCATGCAGGTGTTTAGGGGCATTTTATAATTATTTATTGAACCTTGTCGACTCCTATTTACTTGCTTTAGGAGGATCATGTTCAAATTTATTGACCCGCGCAGCATCCCTAGACGTCACGTGTGTACCAATAACACGCTCGCCGGGGCCCATGCAGGTATTCAGTACATCCCCTTATGTGTACCTATATGTATACATATTATGGTGCATGTGCGGGGGTACTTTTGGAACATTTCTAAACGCCTTCTGTCCGCTTGCATGAATGTTGCGGATCCGGTGGAGTAGCGCCGGGATTTCATTTGGGAATTTGTACGCTTTCTGTCTGCTTGCGTGGATGTTGCAGATCCGGTGGCGTGGCGTCGTATGATCTCCACAACTGTTGCTGGTAGGCAGGTAGATATTTTCATTCATAGATTGGAGTTGACTTCAGGATACTGCATTTACTGAAGTCTTTCTACATCTACTCACGAGTGACATATTTTACATATATCTGTACTCGTAGAGAGATTGTATGAATTGCAGATCTTCCAAGTTTGTTTACAGATGTTGTGTGTATTTGTTTCCACAGGGAGTTCACTGTACTTATGATTACTGTTGCTATCCACAAATATTATATCATTTACCATTGCTCGTAAGGGATATTCATGTTCACTACAATCTCCTAAATGTGCTTACAGGAGAATCATTGTACTTGCATCATGTCCACTTTTCACCAATCTCAGGTGGTATGACGATTGCACTTGCTTGTAGGGACGGGTCTGCAACCCTAAGACAATTTTTATTGGTTTGTAAGGGACTAATATACTTGCTTGATACTGCACTATTGTAGACTGTCAGAGTGTCGTAGTGTTCATCTCATGCTGCATATTGATCGCTATGACTTGCCAATGTTTCTTGCATTTGTTCGACATTGGATTGTTACTGCTTGTGGGAATGTCTCTTAATAGTGTTTGCATTCCAATTATCATGACGACTCTTTGACATTCGCTGGAGATTTCATGCCATAGTTCATAGGTAGAAACTTTGTGTACAAGAAGAGTTTCCTACGACGGTTCGTAGGAGTTTGCGTTCGTCATAGAAACATTATTGTGTCCGTTGCGTGATACATGCATACATTCATTAACAGTATTTTATTTGTAGACGAGTTGGTGTGCTAGACTGCATGAGGGTTGTAAGAATTCATCATATCCACCATGTGTTGTCTCTTCTTACTCATATATGTTTGATGAATTCGCTTGCAAGTTCAATCTCTTGCTCAATTCATTCAAGTCCGGCTGAACTTCCTTGTTGTTGCTCATTTGGATTCAAATCATGTTTAGTTCGAGTTCATGTTCAAGTTCTCCTGTATTGCCCTTTCAAGTTCGGATCAAGTTTATGTCCACTGTGCTTGATTCGAATCAAGTCCGAATTCACAAGTCCTTTATTTGATGTTCATTGGAAGGACCTCGGTCTTTAATTTGCATTGATGTGATTGCATGTCCACCAAATCTAGATCCAATTCCTTGTAGTTCAAATCGAATTCCCTATATCACTTTCAAGTTTGAGCTCCTTGTTATTCAAGTCTCTTGTGATCAGATTTGAATTCACTTGTCTCTGATCTTTCTCTTTGATGCACCTTCTTGGACTTGGATTTTTGTTGGTGGTAGGGATGTAGGAGATTTCCTTAACCCACCAGGATTCGTTCATTAAGCATCTAGATCTTGATTCCTTATTCATCAGACCAAAGTTTGATTCAACTCAGATGCCCCATTAAAGTTTGAGTTCTTTTGTGTTTCTCTTGAGTTCATATCCAAACATGGCTCGTTCTGTCACATTCAAGTTCAAGCTTCTTGTTGTTCAAATCGAGCATTTGCATGAGTTCAATTGCATGTTCAAATCAAGTCCAAGAGTCTTCGTTTGAGTTCAAGCAGCGAGCTCAAGTTCTTATAATCTTGTTGAGTTCAAGTTCGAGCATAGTTTTTATGCTCAATTCAAATTCATGTTTGAGGTTCATGTGGTCAAGCTGAAAGTCTTTGTTGGTGTTCAAACCAAGCGAGTCAATTTTGAATCAAGTTCTTTGTTCATTGTCAAAATACAAGTGCAAGTCTGAGTTCAAATGTTTGTTCAAATTGTTCCAGTCAAAGTCCTTTGTATTTGTAATGGCTGAAGTCCAAATCAAAGTCCCCTGTTGTCTTGTAGGAGTTCAAGTCTTGTATGTCAAGTTCCTTGTTATTAGATTGAATTCCAAGTTCTTTGTAGTTTAACTCAAATCCAATTTGAGTTCATGCCTTATTATCCAAATCAAGTTTGAATATTCAAAAGTCTACTATGGTTCGAAGTTGATTCAAGTTCTTAGTCAAGGTCTTCGCCATTTGATTCAAGTTTAGGACTTCTGCAAATGTTCAAATCTTCTTGTTGTTTGTTTCAAATCAAAGTTCCTTGTTCTTCACTTGAGTTCGAGTTTAAGTCTCCTTTGGTTCAAGTTTATTCGCGTTCAAATTCAATATTGAAATCAAGTTGTTCTTGGTTGAATTTTGATTCAAGTCCTTTGTAGTCCAACCCAAGTCTTTGCTTGAATTCAAATTGTTCAAATCTTTGCTCATGTCATTTAACTTTCGAATCAAATGTAAGTTCAGACTCACTTAATACTCAAGTTGAGTTTGAGTGTAGTCTTTTGTAATTCATCAAGTGCCTTGTATCACTTTCAAGTTCGAGCTCCTTGCTGTTCAAGTGGCAAGTCTAGGTCCCTCTCACTTGGGTCAAACTAAGTTCAAGAGTCTCAAATGATCTTGTTCAATTCAAGTTCATTTGATCAAATTTGAATCAAGTTTGAATTAAATCTTTGAGTTCAATCAAATTTAGTCTCAATTCTCTTCAATCAAGTTCAAGATGAGCTTAGGTTCATTCCTCCTTTTGAGTTCAAAACACAAGTTCAAGTGCAAAATTGAGTCCAAATTCAGTTCAGATCCAAGTCCCCTGCCATCCTTTGCAAGTTCAAATCAAGTTCGAGTGCGGTCTCAAATCTTGTTCATTTGATGTTCAAATCAGTGTCATTTGTTACAAATCCTTTAGAGTACATGATCATTCAAGTTCTGGGTCCAGATGCAAGTTCAGTTCCATATGGTTCATTCAACTCCCTCGTATCCATTCATATGAGTTCAAATTGAGTTCAAATCAAAGTCCCGTTCTAGTTCGAGTCCTTTATTTGCTTGTTGACTTGAGTTCAAATCCTTATTGTTTGGTTCAAGTTAAAGTCCAGATTTGAGTCTCTCGCTATCCAACATCATCTTATTTTGAACTTAATTTGATTTCTTCTCAAGTTCACTTAAGTTCGAATTCAAGTCCGGGTCTTCTATTGTTCAAGTCAGGTCTTCTGTTCACCCGAAATTTCGGCAGCCTCCTGGCGTCTCCCCCGTTTAGGGGAAACTACGAGAAAACTGGGCATTTCCCACCACGCTAAGAAAAGCGTGTATGGTAGGTGCCCTCTTTCGAGGACACCACGGCCGTGTAAAATCTTCAATCCCCCACCACGCTACGAAAAGCGTGTATGGGTCTTTGACAGCACCTGTTTGAAAATTGCAATTATTTCCCCGCGAGCGGGTACTTATGAATATCCCCTTCTCGCCATAGGCGCCGCACCGGGTTCCCTTCCCACCACGCTACGAAAAGCGTGTATAGGCGGTTTGCCGGTGCGCCGCGAGTGCCGAAAAAGAGATTTTAGGTGATCACCCACTTCGTCGTAGGCGCCGCACCGGGTTCCCTTCCCACCACGCTACGAAAAGCGTGTATAGGCGGTTTGCCGGTGCGTCGCGAACGACGGAATGAGCTCTCGAAGTGGTTACCCGCTTCGTTGCAAGCCTCGCGACGCACTTCCTCCCACCACGCTAAGAAAAGCGTGTATATGTGGTTGTTTTGTCGCGCTGCGAGCCTCGAGGTAGGCTCTCGGAGTTTTAGGGTTGGAAGGTTATACCTTGGCGACCGGCGGTGGTTCGTGGCACGAGGATCGAGGCAAGGCAAGAGAAACCTCTCTTTTTTTTATTAGTTACAATTAATTATAGGTAATTATAGTTAATTAACTATAAATGACCTTAATTAATCATAAATAATTAATGTTAATTATCCCTAATTAAACATAATAATAATAAATCATAATTAATTAAAATTAACTTAATTAAGATTAATCATAACTAATTAAAATGAATTATAATTAATTACCTAAAATTAATTATAATCACTTATAATTAATTATAATTAAATAAGTAATTACAGTTAATTAAAATTAATTATATTAATTAAAATTATCTTTAATTAAAACTAATTACAATTAATCAATAAAATTAACAATAATTAATAATTATAATTAATTAGGATAATTACAATTATCTATAATTAATCATAACTAATTAATTAAAATTAATCATGATTAAATTTTGTTCTCCTCTGCCGAACGGGTTTACTGGACTTGGCCGAAGCAGCACGCGATAGGGATAAATTACCTTCACAACAAGCGGCTCCCGTAGTCGCTTCCGTTCAAAATGTCGTAACTTCCGTCTGATAGGAAGGGAAAGTCGGCTCAGGAGCAAAGTCGGACAGCCACGGGGAGGCGGAGACGGTCGGACGGCCACGAAGCCGAGGAAACACGCGTGAGGGAGAAAGTTACTTCACGGTCAAGAGCTCCCGTCGGCTTCCGATCAAAACGTTGTAACTTCCGATCCTACGAGAAGGGAATGTCATCAAGGGAGGCGGAGGGAAGAGCGGGGGTCGGTCGCACGTCAAGACTAGGGCAGAAGGTCGGTTCCTCTCCCTCTCTCTCTTTCTCTTTCTCTTTCTCTCCGTCTGTGGGCCGTCGGGTTGCGAACAGAGGTGGGAAGGTTGCGGCAACTATAGGGAAGGTGGAGTTCGTTGGATACCGCCTGAAGAGGGATCTTCCTACGGCTCGAGGAGGTAGATTGGACGGGAATGGGAGGAGATCGGGACTCGCGGGAGGAAGAGATCGTAGAGAGCGAAGTTGTCGAATGCTTCGTTCGAGCGGGTATTTAACGACGCTCCTGAGGTTCGATCGAGGCGGGCTACGCACGCGGGAGAAGCGACGTTTCGGCGCCGTTGCAGAGCTGCGATAGGATTTCCCGCAGAGGATCGGGATGGGTCCTGTAGCAAAGGCGTGGGCAGCGGCAGGTAATGATTTTGAGCATTTTTTTGTCTCTTTTTTTTGTTTTATATTATAGAAGTCAACATCAACGTGATTAAGATAGGCTTCCCACGGATCTCTCCTTGTAGCCGTGGGATTAACATGACCATGAGAGGCTGAGATAGTGAGATTTAACACTCCCCCTCAAGCTGGGGAGTATGGATCTGTCATTCCCAGTTTGACAATCATTCGGAGAAAGGCAGAGCTGTCCAGTCCTTTGGTGAGGATATCTGTGTGTTGATCTTTTGATGGTACATGGTTGATACATATTAGACCATTGTTTAATTTCTCTTTAATAAAATGTCGATCCACTTCTATGTGCTTGGTCATGTCATGTTGGACTGGATTGTGGGCTATGTTGATTGCTGATTTGTTGTCACGGTGTAGCTTTATGGGATTGTCTCACTTGATCCTTAGGTCTTCTAGAATCATCTTGATCCATAGTAACTTGCATATTCTCAAGGCCATAGCTATATATTCTACTTTTGCACTGGAACTTGCCACCTCATTCTGTTTCTTGCTTCTCCATGTAACTAGGTTCCCACCAAGAAATGTGCATTATCCAGAAGTAGATCTTCTATCTACTGGTGATCCCACATAATCAGCATCAGTATATGCTTTTAGGGTTATTTCGCGATCTCTTCTAAAGAGAATCCCTTTCCCTGGGTTTACTTTCAGGTAGTGTAGTATCATGTCTACCGCTTGCATATGAGCATGCTTTGGATTCTGCATAAACTGACTGACCATTGCTTACGGCAAATGTTATATCTAGTCTAGTGTGGGAAAGGTAGATCAATTTCCCCAACAAGTCTCTGGTAAGCCCCTTTATCTACATCTAAACTTCTTTGGCTTCCCCCAATTTAAGATTTGGTTCTATTGGTGTTGGTGTTGGTTTATAAGCTAATTTATATGTTTTCTTTAGAAAATCTTTAATGTATTTTTGTTGTGAAATGAAGATTCTTTTGTTGGAATAGGCGACTTCAATTCCAAGAAAGTATTATAATCTATCAAGTTCTCAAATTCCTTGGTAAGATTTTTTTTTAAAACTAACTTTCTCCTCTTCGTTATTTCCATTCAAGATAATATCATTCACATACACTAATAATAATGTGACTCCCCCTAAGTCTGAGTGTTTAAAGAATAATATATGGTCCCCTTGACTCTGTCGATACTCATTCAGAAGCATGAATTTTGAGAATCTTCCAAACCAGACCCTTGGTGATTATTTTAGCCCATATAGGGCTTTTCTCAATCTCACACCTTGTCACGTTTAAATTTTTTTCTTAAATCCTGGTGATATCTCCATAATCTTGGTGATATCTCCATAAATATCTCTTCCTCCAAGTCCCTATGTAGGAATGCATTTTTTTACATCTAGTTGTTCCAGATGTCAGTTGTACTTAGTTGCTAATGAGAGTAGAATCTTGATAGTGTTCATCTTGGCAACCGATGCAAAAGTTTCCTGGTAGTCAATGCCATATGTTTGAGTATATCCTTTCGCCACTAGTCTTGCTTTGTACCTTTCCAGTGTACCATCAGCTTTGTACTTTACGGAGAACACCCATTTGCAGCCAACGGGTTTTTTTCCTTTCGAAAGGTTGATGATTTCCCACGTGTTGTTCTTTTCTAGGGCCTGCATTTCATTTTTCATGACATTTTTTTCAATTTTCATCAGATAGGGTCTCAAAAATATTATTAGGAATATGAATATTTTCTAGTGTAACTAGGAAGTTTTTGTGAGGATGAAAATTTATTGAAGGAAATAGAGTTGGTTATGGTATACAATGGAGGTGGTGAATTTGTATTTACCTTGATTTCAGGAGATGTTTTAGATTCTTAAATCTGCTTCGGAGCACAGTTTGGATTTGTACGCCTGGAATATATGTTCCCAAATTTACTAATAGCTTTGTCTTCAGCTTCCCTGTTATTGGTTTCAAGAGAATTGGCTTGAGGTGGTGGAGGAAGGTCAAGAGGGACAAGCTCACTTTCCTCATCTTCCTCAGTTTCAGTCTCCCCCTGAAGACGAGGTTTAGTAAAACAGGAATTTTGTTCATCAAAGGTAACATCGACTGAGACAAGGAATTTTTTTGTGGGGGGATGATAACATTTGCAACCTTTTGTGTGGCTGAATATCCAACAAAAATGCATTTGAGTGCTCTTGGATCTAATTTTTCTCTATTGTGGCTGTGGATGTAGACATAGGTAATACATCCAAAGATTCTGGGTGTAAGGTTATTATGGGTTCGAAACTCGGGGTAAAAGGAGGACAGATTATCCATTGGGGTTTTTTAGTCCCAAGGCTGTAGAAGATAGTTGATTTATGAGGTAAGTGGCAGTCAAAAGAACTTCCCCCTAATAGGATTTGGGTATATTATGGTGGAATAGAAAAGATTGTGTGGATGCTAGAAGGTGACTATTTTTTCTTTCCGCAACCCCATTTTGTTGTGGGGTGTGAATACAAGAAAACTCGTGGATGATACCTTCACTTTGAAAGCAGAAGAATAGAGTTTAGTTGAAATAATCTTTAGCATTGTCAGAGCAAATTTTCCTTATTTTTATTCCGAATTGATTCTGGATCATGGTGTGAAAAATGGGAAGAATGGCGCTAACGTTAGAATTATTTCTGAGGAGATAGATCCAAGAAACTCGAGTGTAATTATCAATGAAAGATACAAACCAGTGTGCCCCAGAGATGTTGGGAATTTTTTAGGTTCCCCATATATCACTATGGATAAGATAGAATGGAATATCACATCTCTTATTTTTATTTGGAAAAGAAGTTCTTTTATGTTTGACTAATTCACAAGTTTCACAATGAAAAATTTCATTTTCTAATTTCTGAAAAAGATTTGGATACATATGTTTTAGAATATCAAAAGATGGATGTCCTAATCTATAATGATGAAGCCAGATAGTGGATTTATTGTCAACTAGGGATAACATAGAGTAGCTAATTTTGGATTTGTTTAGCTCTTCTAGGTAGTATAGTCCATCTCTCTCCTTAGCAAGTCCAATCTTTTTTCCCGATCCCTGGTCCTGAAATAAGTAATAGGTAGAGTTAAAATGTGCTTGACAATTATGGTCACCGATAAGTTTTGTATAGATATAAGGTTTGTAGATAATTGAGATATATGGAGCATATTTTTTAGAATAAGGGGATAAGGGTATGTCTCCTTGGCCTTCTACTCTGACAAGAGAACCATCAGCAGTGATGATTTTCTTGTCACTTAGGTAAGGAGTATGATTGATGAAGTGGGTAGGGCAGTGTGTCATGTAATTCGTGGCTGCTGAGTCAATGATCCATAATCCTTTTAAATGATTTCTAGAGGCACTTAAACAAGTGGAAATAGGAAACTTACCTTAAAGTGCAAGAGAGGAAGATGCATTTGGTTTTTCAAGGGATACCAGGAGTAGTTTTATTTTTTCAATATCTTCTTATTGAAGCTGGGCTATGTTTCTGGGTTAGGCTGACTAGTTGTATTGTTGGCATGTGGTGTGCTCCCTTTTTCACTTTTTTGATTCCACTATTTACTGGGGGGCTTTCCATATATTTTTCAGCATGTCTCCTTTGTGTGTCTTGACTTCTTGCAATAACTGCACCAAAGAGAGTCTCTATCTTTAAATTTTGAAGAGTCTTTGCCTTTTTCCTTCCATGGTGCTTTTATGTTCATCACTATTGTTGAACTTTCAACAACCTTTGGCTCCAACATTACTCCCCGTCGGCTTTCTTTAGCACGAATGAGAGCAATTGATTCATTTAGTGATGGTGTCTCCTCTTTGCCAAGGATCTGAACCCTTACTCGATCAAATTCCGCATGTTGTCCTGCAAGAAAATCATAAACTCTATCTTTTTCAATAAAGTTCTTTAGAATAGCAACATCTTCTGAATATCTGGTCTCTATGTATATGTAGTGATCAAGTTCTTACCATAGGTTTTATAGGAGAGTGGCATACTCTGTCATCGTCTTGCTTCCTTGTTTTGTGCTTCCCACCTTAATTTTAATCTCAAAGATTTGAGCAGCATCCCGAGCTTTTGATAAAGTTTGTCTGGCAGCATCCCATATGTCCTTTACAGTGGAAAGAAACATAAAGGTATCACTAATTTCTGAAGTCATGGAATTCCACAACCATGACATAATCATGAAGTCCGCTTCATCCCATGCTCCAAAATTAGGATCTCCTCCTTTTGGTCCTCCTCCGAGGTGGTGTATTTTTCCTTTCCCCTTTAAGTAGGTCTTTACAAATTGAGACCACTTTAGGTAGTTTTTCCTGTTTAGGCGATAGGAAGGTTACATGCTTTGAAGATCACCTTATAGAATCTTCAATTTGATCAAAGCTCTGGGATGAATTATCTTCAGACACTACGGTATTATAACAACAATAAATGCTGATTTGATTATATCAGCAATAAAAGTTGATATTAAATAAATTGGGTTTTAATCATGTCTCAAGCTTGATGAAGTCACTGGTTCGAATCCGGTAGGTCGGACTGATTCTCTTAAATAGGAGGCCCTTTTTCGTGAGTTGGGACGCAAAGGCTATGGAGGGCTTTGATTTCTTCTTCCGCAAGCAGAGGTTTCATCGCGTACGCGGAGGTTTTCTCTGAACGGGCTTCGTACCGTACGCGAAGGCTTCTGCAAGTAAGAGGCTCGCTCGGATCGGGCTTTGTTGAAGGCTTTCACACGTGGGCCTCGCTTGGCTTCATTCGGAACGAGCTTCGTCTTTGCAGGAGCTTCCTTCAGCTTTGTCCCATACGCGAAGGCTTCCGTAAGCAAGGGCCTCGCTTGGCTTCGTCCGGATCAAGCTTTGCTCCGCACAGCTCCAGCTCTGTCCTTGTGGTTTCGACGACTTCGGCTCAGACTCCATCCGGTAAGGCTTCGTCCCACTAGGCTCCAGCTCTATCCTTCTCGACTTCTGATAGTTTCCTATTTACTTCCTTCGAAGCTCTGATACCATGTCGAATTTAGAGAATTGAAGAGGAAAAGCTTGGATTTTATTGTACAATATGATTCATATTTATAGATCTATACAAGATGTTTAATAAGAAAACAAATAATTACAAAATAATAAAATATAACTCTTCCTAAATCAGCTGCATATCTATGGAAGGTGCTCCTTGTAGCCGTGGGATTAACATGACAATGAGAGGCTGAGTTTTAACAGTCTAATGAGAGGAAAACTTTGTAACTTCTGCCACACACAAAAAATAATAATTTATTTCTTAGAATATAGTGTGGAAATGCTTCCATTTTGGCTACTTATTGAGGTTTTTGTTTCCTAAAGATGGAAAACCTCAGTGCTAATGATTTTTTTTTTCTCATAAAATTGAATTTTAGCTTGTATGGATCGAAGCTGTAGTTTTCCTACTGAAAGAAACACAAGTATTTTCCCAGTTCCTTTGTTAAAAATTGAATTTCTTTAAGTGAATATGCTCCTTTTGCATTGACTATGAAATTAATTTATCTTCATTCACTTGTTTTAACAACTCAAAGTCAGATTGGAACTGAATTGACCCCAACCTGCTTAGCACCCATCCATCAACAATCCTGGAAAAAGTCAAGAGATGATTACAAGAATCCTAAGAATTATTCAAAAGGATTTATGAAAGCCAGAAATCAACGAATCCATATCTTCTAAAAACTGCATAGTTTAGGCAAAACTGAAAGGGTACTCATTCAATTTTTCTAAACAAAGAGTTCTTCCCTTATTCCAATGTTAACCAAATAATATGGCATGAAAGAACACAGCAATCCAAGAAAGTAACAACTGATGTACAGCACAGTGATAGTGTACATTTGATGCCAGCAATGAAGGAATGGATGCATGCTGAAAGTGGAATCTTAGACTTCGTTTGGAACGACTTTCTTATTGCTTCTTAAAGCAGTTTTTTAGTACAAAAATTTTAAAAAATTATTTTAAAAAACAATAAGAAAGATGTCCCAACAAAGTCTTAGTCATACACTATCTTCTTTGATGTAGGATGTCATAATATCTCAGATTTCTAGTGCAACTAATTGAAGTAATGGAAGGAAATTATCAAATTAAATGTCAAATTTATAATTTCAAATACCATTAATTAAAACAAGTATTTCTTTTGACATAAAAAGTAGATAGATTTACTGAAATATTATCCAAATTTAAAAAATTATTAATATAGCATATCTATTCTTTAAATTAACCCCTAATAGTATATTTATTTTTGTAATAAATTTTAAACAGTTTAATTGACATTTGTTTTAACTTTTTTGTTATAGGATAACTTTGTTTCTTTGTGAATGTGAATGTTTGATATTATCAACTTACCTTAGGGCCGGACAAATCTAAACATGATTGGCATTGAACTCATGAATACAATGTGCCCTAAGTTCAATAAACTTAGAAATTTTGATCATGATGAATGGTTAGTCATATCCACTCATAAAGTATCATTGATTGTCACTCACAACTACTTAACTTATCTCTTTCTAGTAGAGTTTTGATGAGATGTTTAAGTACACTGCTCATGATGTCACGTATCTCGCTCGCAAAGTTTATATGCCCTATAAACTCTAACTATCATTTGGTAACCCTATTAGATTCACTTGTTAGGTATCTTTGATCATTATCCACAATCAATCACCTTACCCCCTTAGAAGAATCATGACAAGCTTGTAGCAAGTTTTTGCAATTTAGCCATGACACCTAAATTGGAAGCTCACTACTATCAAGACATTCAAGCACTTTGCACATAATGTTGCTACATCATTGCTCGCTCAATTGCCAAACTACCTATAAATATCCCTCACTTCTTCGATAGAGACAAGGAATGATTTGCATTTTCTAGAAGCTTTATTTTTAGCTTATTGAGATACTCAAACTCATTGTAATGAAGGGATAGATTGAGGGATTATAATTGCACTTGAAACTCATCATAGTAGAATTGTTCTCACCTTTGACAATGGATGTAGGCCTATATGGCCAACCAACTTATATTATTTCACTCTTTTTATTCATTATTAGTTGATCTCAATGTAGTGTGAGCCCTCCAACAAAGTAAATCAATCAAAAGGCTCTCATTTCATGGCTTTCCACTCTCCTAAATGAACTCTTTAAGATAATTGAGGGATCATTTATGTCATCACTGTTATCCACAGAATCACTTTCATTATCATTAAGTCCTTATAAAAATCTAACGAAAATTTTGACATATCTATTAAAAATCAAAGTTCATAATCATTCCAATCATATTTGTTATGTTATAAAAAAAATCATCATTTTAGTATGAATCTCTAAGCAATGTTCAATTTGAATTTTTTTTTTTTAAATTAAAATTGCAATCATCTGAACTCTAATTTCAACATAATTATAATCTTGAATCTTCGATAATATTAGCTTGCATTCATGTCCAATGTAAATATAAAGACTTTCAAGATTCTACACTTAAGCAAGAAAACACAAGTAATAGAACCGAAAGTAAGGTTTCATTTTGAATGCCAAGCTTTAATCTATTCAATGAGATCAAACATCAAATACCTAATTTACAAAATTGTCCCACTGAATCATCTTTCACTTGCTCACACTCACACCCCGGTTGATCCAAATCCACCAGATCCACGAATTGTAGAATCAAGTTCATCGATCTCAACAACATCTGGAGTTATGATCTTCTGAATGATCAACTGAGCAATGCGATCACCGGGCTTTACCTCAAAATCCAAATCCGCATGGTTGAACAGTATAACACCAACAGGTCCTCTGTAATCAGCATCAATAACACCGGCTCCCACGTCGATGGAATGCTTCCATGTCAGTCCCGATCTCGGAGCTGAAGATAAAGAAAGATTTTTAAGAACACACATTTCATCAAATAAAGTTTGATTTTTATTTGGAGTGAAAATTAAAATAGGAAACTAAGTAATTAAATTGAAAACAAATATATCTTTTTTATTTGTAATTAAAAGTCACAGAAGATTAAGAAACAAATGCAGAAATAAGCTCATATCCCAATTGAGACAATATATTTTAATTGATAAATCAATAGAGCAATCTTATTAACTGCCTAATCAACAACTAAAGAGAATGGAGATCTTCAAAAAAGACCATATTTCACTTTGCAATTTCGCCTTTCGTTCAGCAAAAACACAAAGATGGAACTATAACTTCAAGCACAAACACTTCGATGTGAATATTTAAAAATCCCATCCTTGTTTTGTGTTAAATTTAAACGGATCTTATGCTTCAAAAGTAAATATTTCTGTAAGCTGTCATCTACATTATAACCCCCGAGCATAACGAGAAATCATGTTCTTTATTTTCTTTTTCCCCCTCAATCAAATTCTTGAAATGCTAACCGATTCGAGCATAAGTATCTTCTGGAATAGCAATGCTGAGATCAGTCGGAATAAGGGCCTTCCCTCTGGCTGGAACTTTGACCTCTGCTGCACTGAACCAAAGCAAACAAATTATACCACTAAAATAAACGGCCGCTCCTATTTTCAAAAACAGATAAAAGTAAACAGAGGAGCACGTATTTACCTAGAGAGATCATATCCAGCAGAAAGAGAAGATCCTCTTGAAGGCAATATAGCATTGGTAGAGAGCTTCCTTACCTTGAGAAAGGTGAGACTGCGAGGTGCTTCTTCGGAGAATTTGGGGATTTTAGGAGAAGGTTCAAGCAAGTCACCATTTTCTGCCATGGCTGCTCGAAACTGGAAGCGAAAAGGAGGGAAATAGGTTCGAGTTGTTCGGCTTTTGGAGGCCAAGGAACTGTTTTTTAAGGAGCTGAAGCGCCAAATAAAAACCGTTTCCCGCCTACGCTTTTTTGGGCGCGCGGTTGGGAGTTGGAATTTCATGAGCAATCAGAAAATATAAAGGTATTTAGTTTACACATCTAATATATTAATTTTTATATTTATTTATATAACATTTAAATTTTTAAGTTATATTATATATATTATTAGTATTAATTTATTTAAATTTGTAAATTTCTCCTTTTAATTTTGTATATAAACATTAAAAAATGGAATGCACCAACAGTTTAGCTTGATAAAGACAACGTCGGTCACCCCGCAGGAAGATCCTCAGCAGCTCCTCCCGCTCAAAGAACTATTAGAGCAAATTAAATCGCATACGACTAAGTTTTAAGATCATGTCTTAATCTGCTGTGTTTTAAGATATGGTCGACCGGTCGGGTTCGGGTCGAACCGGACTTGACCCGTGCATAAACAGATCAACCCGAACCGACCCGTTTAGATAAACGGGTTAGGAAATTAAACCCGGACCCGACCTGCACGCTGACCCATTTGATTCAAAAATGGCAAGCGAGGCAACGTGACGGCGAGGCGACTAGGCGGTGCCGAAGATGCTGCACGGAGGCCAGTGGGGTCGACGTCGACCAGATGGAGCAGTGGGGTCGACATCACTGAAGGACCCCACGACGGACGCGACTGGGCTAGGCGGAGCGACTCGCGACCGAGACGACGTTCGACGTCAACCATGTAAACTGTGTCACGACTCGCGAGACGGGAGCTACGACCGGACGGCGGACGTGACCTCACGCTTATGCACCAGACGCAACTCGGCTAGGTGGAGCAGCGGAGACAAGCCTGGGTCGCCACTCACGAGTTAGCTAGGTTAGTCGGGTCGACCCGCGAGTTTTCGGGTCAACCCGAACCCGACACGTTTTTCATACTGGTCAAAAATCCGAACCCGAACCCGACTAGTTTTACAAACGAGTTGACCCGAACCCAAATTTTTTTGGGTCGGGTCCGGGTCTGGTTTCGGGTCGGGTCAAATTTTTGACACCCCTAAATTAATGTGATAGAAGAGAGGTAGAGAAGATATCCAGCTTCATTTTCAATTCCTACTGAGTTACAGAACTGAAAAGCTTCTCTTTCCATCAATCCCTCTTGGATAGTAGAAACAGAAGACACTTGAACAACAAGATAATTCACTTGATGGCTGTATGGAAGCAGAAGAGCATGGTGCTGGCTTTTATTTATCATCTTCCTCTCTTGATTTTGGAACCTAAGATTGCTCAAGCTAAGAAAACACTCTTATCTGAGATGGAAAATCATAATACAAGTACATTTGAGGCATATAGACCCCTCTTTGCAAAAGCTTTTGGCCCTCTCTTTGAGCCCGGAGACTCCACCACTCGTGTATGGCCGGTATGATTTCCTCTTCTTTTTGTTGCTTCTGTGGTTGATTTTATCAAAAAGTATACACAACCTTCGATGAGAATGGTTTAGGACATGGAGTTTGGCTGGAGAGTTGTGCTTGGTTCAGTCATTGGTTTTCTTGGTGCTGCTCTCGGTAGCATTGGCGGAGTCGAAGGAGGCGGGATCTTCGTTCCAATGCTTACGTTGATCATTGGATTTGATCCAAAAACCTCGACCGCCATCTCAAAGTGTGAGTTTATAGTGAAATCATGAAAAACTTTCAAGTTTTACAAGTTTTTAAATGCTTTAGTAATTTAGATTATTTTACTGATTTTCTCTATCGGATTGTAATGACTCCTTTGCTTGTAAAAGAATCGTGCAGACTTATGCCACAACTTGCTCTGTCGAATTCTGGATTTTGAATGTCTTGCAGGTAAGACATTCCTTTAATTTAATTATAGTCCTTATGGAAGTTTGGTAAAGAAATATCATTAATTATGCATGATAATCATCTTCTCTTGAAGAAAAATTATTTTATCTTTAATTACTAACCAACTAGTTCATTTTCCTAAATTTGGCAGTAATGATGAGTGTTTGAATTCAAGTAGTCATCAAGTTAATATTTTAATTTGCTTATATAAGTAGCCTTTTAATATTTCTAAGTCATGAAATAAGTGCAATCATACAAGCTTCTTGAGACTAACACCCCATTTTCTTTTGTATCTTCGAATCTAACAATGCTTAATCTTTTCATGTGCTGTACAGGAAAGCAACATAACATTTAACAGTTTTTCACTTTTCTGATGCAGGTGCCCATAGCTTTGTCAGTTACAATCTATGAAGCTGCGAGTCTAATACAAGGGAGGAGAACAATTGCCTCAAGAGGAAAGCAAAACATATGTTGGAAAAGGACTTTAACTTTTCCTCCAGCCACCACCATCCGCCTACTACAGTACCTCCGGCCACCCTAGCGCCTACAGTCCCTCTGGCCACTATCGCTCTCCGACTACGGCCGCTCTGCCTCCGTTGCCCGCCAACTATGGTTCCTCCGTCCACCGTTTCCTGTCGACTACGATCCCTCTGATCTCCATTGCCCACCGAATACGGTCCCTCTAATTTACATTGCCCGCAGACTATGATCCATTTAACCACCATCTCCCATCGACTACGATCCCTCCAGTCACCGTCGCCCGCGGACTATGGTCCCTCTGCTTTCATCGCCCGTCGACTATGGTCCCTCCACCACCATCGCCCACCAACTATAATCTGAAAGTTTGTTAGGGGTGTTAAGCTCTTATGAACTAGTCCCGAGATTAACCAAGAGGGGGGTGGGTGAATTTGATATTTTAAAAAAAAAATTAACAAAAAGAAATATCTTTTTATATCTAGCAGCGAAAATAAATTAAATCAATAATAAAAAGATCAATCACAGATTTCACCCAAACAGTTAATCACAGTAAAATAAAATGTGAAAAATAATCAAAAAGAACACACCAGATTTATAGTGGTTCGGTCCAACCTGACCTACGTCCACTCTCCGGAGGCACTCTCCGAGTATTGCACTACACCTTTAGTGACTCTCCTTTAGCCCCCCACAGCTAGGCGGAGAAGCCCTTACAAAATCACTTCCACCTTCTCCGGTACGGCGGAGTAGGCCGGTTCTTTGAAACCAAAGAGATCTTCTTCTTCCCAAAACTTCCTTCGAGATGACCCTTGAATCTGATGGTACTTAGGTGCAAGCTTGCTGGAGCAACCGTGTGAACCCCCTCACACTCCCTCAAAAATCCTCTTTTCAAGGCTCTTCTCCCTCTCAAACTCCACCATTTTCTCTCTCCCTTTCAAGCTCTCTCTTCAAGTTTTCTCCAGAAGAAACAAAGCCTCAATTGCTGCCAAAGACACCTATCAAATGTCTTGAGAAAGCTTAAATAGAGAGCTCGAAAAACCCTTTCAAATCAATTCTGGCGACAAAGATCGTCCAAGACGATAGCAGGATCGTCCAGGATGATCACAGGATCGTCCATGACGATGTGCTCCAAAAGACGACTTTGAAAAATCTTAAAAACTCAATTCTGCTGCAAAGATCATCCAGGACGATCGTAGGATCGTTCATGACGATGTGTAGAATTTGACCTGATAGTCCTGGATGATCCCAGGATAGTCCAGGATGATCAGTACAAATTTTGCACAAATCATCCAGGACGATCTGAATATCAAATTATGCATATTTGATTGAATAATCAAAGGATTAATTTAGATAATATTATCATAGATCGTCCAGGACGATTAGAACAAAATTTGAATCTTAAATCCTTGCCTAAATTATCATGGCGGCTAGGATTTTGAGATCATATTGGATCATCCAGGACGATATAAATATCATCCAGGACAATTAGTTCAATAAACAGATCGTCCTGGACTATGTAAATCGTCCAGTACGATTTGTTCAAAAGTTAAACTTCTAGTTTTGACTAGATCTCACCCCCCCTAAGTGTGTGTGTACATATCACAAGCAAGCATACACCCTTACAAGACTTGACTCAAGAAATTAAAAAGTATATCAATGAAAATTACAAATATAATCACATCATAGCCTATTTTACTCATTCTTGAGCCTTGAATCTTTGTTGGAAGGTGCATGCTGTTCCTGAAATGTTAGTATACACATAAACAAATATACATTACAAATACTAGAAGATGTGAGTCATAATATTTGTAATCATCAAAATAAAAACTCGTGAGCCCGAGTCGCAACACAATCCCTCTGATCTTCGTGGCCCGTCGACTACGGTTCCTCCGATCTCTATTGCCCGCTGACTACAGTCCCTCCGACCACCCTCGCCCGTCGACTATGGTCCCTCTGACCTGTGTTGCCTGCTGATTATAGTCCCTTCGCCCACCATCGCCCGCTGACTATGGTCCCTCTGACCTGCGTTGCCCGTCGACGATCCCTTCGGACACCATGTCCTGCCGACTACGATCCCTCTAGCCACCGTCACCCGTCAACTACAGTCCCTCCACCTCCGATGCCTGCCAATTATGGTCCCTCCGGCCATCGTCGCCTGATGACTATGATCCCTCCAATCTCCGTCGCCCATCGACTATGGTCCTTCTTACCACTGTCGCTTACAGATTATGATCCCTCTGGCCACCATCGCTACCGACCATGATCCCTCCAACCTATGTCACCCGCCAACTATAGTCCCTTCGACTTGCATTGCCCACCGACTACAATCCTTATGATTTGCATTGCCCACTAACTTACGATCCCTATCGCCCGTTGACTACAGTCCCTCTAACCTCCATCACCCACTGACTACGGTCCCTCTTACCATAGTCGCTCATCGACTACGATCCCTCTGAGAACCATCACCCATCGATTACGATCCCTCCGGCCACCATCTCCCGCCTACTATGGTCCCTCCGGCCACTATCGTCCGTCGACTATGGTCACTCTGACCCTCATCGCTAATATACTATGGTCCCTCTAATTATCATCTCCCACCAGCTACAATCCCTCCGACCACCTGGCCCGCCACCTACAGTCCCTCCTGCCATCATCGCTGGCCAACTATAGTCCCCCCACCTCCGTCGCCCACCAATTATGGTTCCTCCGCCACCATAGCTTGTTGACTATAATCCCTCTGATCTCTGTCGTCGGCCAACTACGGTCCCTCGGACCACCATTTTCCGTCGACTACGGTCCCTCTGACCACCGTCGCATGCAAACTACGGTCTCTCTGGCCACCTTCACCCATTGACTATGATCCTTCAGACCACCGTCACTCGCTGACTACGATCCCTCTAACCTCCGTCGCTAGCCGACTATAGTCCCTCCGACCTCCGTCTCCCAAATACAGTCCCACCAATCAAATATATGTGCCAACTTTATCTTAATAATGGCTTCCTTATCATTAGATTCTTCCAACCCCAACTATGTAATGTGCTCTATTTACTACATCAAGTGAAGGCCTTTCTCCCAAGGAAGGATCTCATTTGTAATCAACAATAAATACTAGTGGAATCATTTTAACTGGGTCAGGCCCTGTGATTTTCCCCTTTTTAGGAGTTTCTATGTAAAAATCTTGGTGTCTCTTATAACGCTCGCACCTCTCTCTCTTTATCTATATGTGTGCTGGATTCCCTTGACCTCTTCTGCATAATTTAACACCATCAAGCAATGCTTTGGCAAACAATCTCGAATAGGTTAAACATCCCTTGTGGACATAAAGTCTAATGTCATTAAACAATACTCTAACAAATAACCTCATATATATCAAATATCATTGGTAGACACCCTCGACCTCTTTTACACATATTAACGCCATCAAGTAATACTATGGCAAACAATCTTAGATAGGTCAAAGATCCATTGTGGATCTTTCTTAACATCTTCCTAACAGACTAACATAATCGAGCAACGCTCCAACAAACAACCTCGAATATGTCAAATATTCATAGTGAATTTTTCTAGCTGGTTAACGCCCAACCAATGCATTGGCAAGTAACCTTAGATAGGTCAAATATTCTTGGTGAATTTCTCTTAATTTATATTATACAACACTTTAAAGCATCTTTCTTCAACCCCTTCTTTAATGAAAGATCAGAGCCTCATCTCCACCAGGCCTCTACTCAATTGGAATCATTAGTGTGTCGTTACATTGCTATCGTAGATACACCACCCAACCCCCTATATTGGATTATTCATTGTCTGCCCTGATAATATGCATGCTTACTTCCTTCGGTAGAATGCAACTCGACCAACGTCTTCATTAGCCCTTCGCTTGACGATTACTGTTGGCCCTTTGCCTCTCAACCACCATCGTCGACCTTTTCACCTTCTGATAGGCATCATCGGCCCTTAGCTTGATTATCGTCATCGACACACCCTCCAACGACCACTATCAACACATCCCTTAGTTTCATGTGCAAGAGGGTTAGGTCTTGATCCCTTCCATCAGGACTCTTGCCGGATAAATATTCCCCCTTTAGGGGAGAACTAAAACCTGCATAAAAGTATCGGGTCTTGATCGCCGTCACCAATATTTAAACACTCGGTAGACAGTTTTTCTCCCTCTAACGAAGAACTAGAGCATGCGTAAGAGTATCGGGTCTTGATCACCACCATCATCAAAATTTAAACTTTTGTTAGGCAATTTTTGCCCTCCATGGGAGACTTGGAGCTTGCATAAAGAGCATTGAATCTTAATCGTCGTTGCAGTCAATATTTAAACTCTTACTAAGCAGTCTTTCCCCCTCCGATGGAGAACTGAAGCTTGCGTAAGAGTATCGGCCTTTATTGCTTTTAACGATCTTGTAAGTCCTTCATGACAGTTTTTAGAGGAAAACATGAGCCCACATCAAAGGATTGAATATTTATCTCTATTAATAATATTGTGACTCCTCCATGATAGTCTTCAGAGTTAGAACAGAGCCCACATTAGACGACCGAGCCTTTATCGCTATTGACAGTCTTGAGACTCCTTCAAGACAGTCTTCAAAGAAAGACCAAAGCTCACATTGGAGGAGCGAGTCTTTACCACTATTAGAGGTCTTGTGAATTCTTCAGGATAGTCTTTAGAAAAAAGATCATAACCCACATCGGAGGACCGAGCATTTATCATTGTTGACGGTCTTGCGGCTCCTTTAGGACAGCCTTTAGAGAAAGACTAGAACCCAAATCAGAGGATCAAACCTTTATCGCTATTGATGGTCTTTAGAATCCTCCAGGGCAGCCTTTGCCCATTTTAAAGAGAAACACTATAGCCTGCACAGAGGACCAAACCTTTACCGGAGATCGACGATCTCCAAAAATTTTGTCTGTCCATTTCTCTCTCAAATTACAAGAGAAATTTTAGACCGACTCAAAAGAACCGTGCCTTATTCCCCACCCCCAAGGGGGTATTTATAGATCCATGAGAGGGGGGATTTGAAAAAAAAAAAATTTAGATTTTTTTCTGAATGTTTTTAATAAATTTTTTATATTTTTTAAATAACCAAAATTAATTCTTCCTAATTTTAAAATAAATAGAAGGAAGGATATTACACTTATATATATATATATATATATATATATATATATATATATATATATATATATATATATATATATATATATATAAAGTATGTAATCAATTATTTTATTCTCTGAAATTATTCTAGAATTTTTATAATATTTATATTTTTTGGAAAAAATAAAAAGGAAGTAATTAAATAAATTAAAAAAACCATTTAAACACGAATCGTGTGCATGTACTCGCGCTATTTGCGAGCTGTGGCCAGCACTGGCAGGTCGACCTTTTCACCTACATGGTCGCATTGAGGCTTGATCTGTGGCCTAGATAGTCCGATTTGAACATGTATGGAGTCCCAAAATTATTTTTCAACGTTTCGGACTCAATTTTGATAATTTTGTAGCTAAAAATAAACTATATATTCAATTCTGAGCTATTTGAAAAGTTTTGGTGCAAAATTCTTCAACATTTTTTACTCTAATAAACATGATGACTTTAGAAAATGCAAAAATTTTGATCGATGATACTTTATTTGGCTCACGCCCCCGAGGGGAGGTCAACATTGACGTCAAGGGAGTGGTCATGCCTCGTAATTATCCAAAAATTATAATTTTGCATCACAACTATGTAGAAAAGCTCAACCACATATTTTCAGACTCTGCAGGATTCGACATCCAAAAATAGGGACAGCTGATACGTCACCAAAAATCATTTTGATCCAGCAAAAATCTTGTGGCATATCTTAGTTGGCAACTTCCAAAATTAAATTTGGGATCATCCAAACTCCAAATTCAGTAAACTTTTAGTCAAACTAAACATCTTGAAGAGACGAGCGAAACGACACCAAAATCGGTTCAATCTAAGCCCAAATAGGTCTAAATCGGGGTCGGAGCACATTTGAAAGGTTCAAAGCACAAATTGGATAAGCAAATAATATCCAAATATAACATACTAATAGTTGAATCATGCGGCTCGACGAGATGAATCCAACAAGTCTAAGAACACTTAATCTTGACATCATTTGGGCATATAGATGATTAACAAATGTTGTATGATCGAGAGGATCAATATAGGTCGTCTCATGGAGCACCCCGAATTCGCCTAAGATCTTTTCCATATTTACGAGACATGCCACTCAAAAATCTATAAATAGACCCTCACTTTACATATAAAGGGGGGCTTGGAGCTTAGAACTTTGGTGGAGATTGAAAGGAGCTCTAAGGTTTCAAGGATCTAGAGCTCAATGAAAGTTCGAAAGGGATGTTAAGCCCTAGTGAACTAGTCCCGAGGCTAACCAAGAGGGGGGGTGAATTGGTTATTTAAAAATTTCACGATAACTACAAAAATCTTTTCGATACTTAGCAGCGGAAACAAGTAAACAATAACGAAAAGATCAACCAACGATATTCACCCAACCAGTTTATATTGAAAAGTAAAGTGCAAAACTGAATCAGAAAAGCAAACCAGATTTTATAGTGATTCGGTCAACTTGACCTACGTCCACTCCCCGGAGCCTCCCCTCCGGGTATTGCACTAAACGAAAGTGACTCTCCTTTTGCTCCCACAGCAAGGCGGAGAAGCCTGTACAAAATACCTCCTTTTCACCACACGGTGAGGCAGAGAACCTGACCTCCTTTCGCTTCCTCCTGAAGCAGGCAGAGAACCTTCGAACTCCTTTTGCTTCCACCTGAAGCGGGCAGAGAACCTATGAACTCCTTTCGCTTCCACCTGAAGCGGGCAGAGAACCCGGATCTTCTTGCGAACGATCCTCCCACGACGAACACTGACTAGACGAAAGACGACGAGCGGAGAAGACGACTCTGATCCGTGCTCGGAGCAACCTTAGTGAATCCCTCACTAACTCCCCCTCACAAGATCTTCTCTCTCTCTCCCAACTCTCTCTCTCTCTAGGGTTTCTCAGGGAAGGAAGGCAGCAAAAGATTTTTTCCAATCTTGGAAAAAGTTCTTTTAAAAGAGGGCTTAAAATTTGCCCTAAATCTCAACTGGTCGGCCAAGATCATCTAGGACGATCGGTAGATCGTCCTGTACGATCAGTTCAAATTCAGCTGTTTCAGCCTGGACGATCTGGCTCTTCTGGACGATCAGTAGAAAAAGTTGTTCATATCGTCCCGTACGATCCTGCGATCGTCCGGGACGATTAGTTCAAATTGAGGAAAATCGTCCAGAAGATAGTTCGGGTCGTCCAGAGAAATCTGTGCTGGACGACCAAAAAATGACTTGTTCGTCCCGGATGATAGGGTCATCGTCCGGTACGATTAGTTCAAAAAGGCCCCAAATCGTCATGTACATAGTTCTGGACGTACAGCTTAAATGCACTAGACGATCAAGATCGTCCGGGACGATCCTGCGATCGTCCAGGACGATATGATCGTATCAACCATAAATTAATTGCTTTCCTTAATTACCAGATTAAATTAGGCATGATTGTACTGGATCGTCCGGGACGATACACGTATCGTCCGGGACGATCAGACCAAGTATCTAAAAATAAGAACTTGCCTAACTTGATCTGGCGGCTGAGAATTTTTGATTTGGGAATATCGTCCCGTACGATCCGTAGATCGTCCAGGACGATCGGCTCAATCAGACCCTCTTAACTTAGTCGCCCTAATTAGGGTTTCTGTTCTAACTGGATCGTCCAGGACGATGTGGATATCGTCCAGGACAATCTGAACAAATTTATAACAGAGACTCTAATTCACTCAATCTCTCTCCCTGAGTGTGTGTGTGCAAGGTTACTTAGCTAGGGAATCAGTTACATTACAATTGACTCAATAAAAAGAAAAAATCATACATTTGACACACTTGGACCCGATCTTGAGTTGGCTTGAGTGGCTCGCGGTCTTTTGTGCCTGAAATAGATTAGCCAAGCAAAACACACTGGAAACATGTTTGTCATCATCAAAACCAGATTTGCAACAATCTCCCCCTTTTTGATGATGGCAAACATTTGTAAAGTAGTCTGAAAATAAAAGTAAACTAGGAGATCAAACAAACAAACATTTTTTTTAAATTTTCATTTAACAGCTAAAATAGTACAGGAAACAAGACTCAAAAAACAGAAACAAAGACACGACACGACTACAACTCTGACTCTCCCTTTTGACATCACAAAAAGGAGGAGCGAAAAACATAACACGGAAATAAAACATAAAAGAAAACATACACAGAACAACAACAAAACAGGAAAATCAGAATTTTTCCTTGATTTTAGATTCAAAAACCAATGACAGGACGATTGACAGCGCTGAAATCCAGAAAAGGTTGGAAATAATCAACTTTCGTAACTCTGACCCCGGGCACCTTATCGATGCAAACCTCTTTCAACACAAAAATCCGATTCAAAAGAAGAGACATTAGATTTAAAAAGAGATCCTTTCAAGCCTCGTTCCAGAAAAATATCTGATATAATAGTGTTACAAAGTAAAAAATCAGAAATCAGAATTTTCAAAACTCAAGCTTTTAAAAATATTAAGTGGCGCACAGATTCCTCTAAGACATTTAACAATCTGAAAGGAAAGAAAGCTTGTTTTGGGCTCATTTTGTGCCTCTTTTTCACATTGGTTGGCGCTTTGCGCATCTTTTGATTTTTGATACACTTTGTGTATCCAATTTGGCAATTTCGCATCTTTTCAGTGTTGGGCTCATTTTATACCTCTTTTTCAAATTATCTGGCGCACTGCGCATCTTTTATAAACTTTCTCCTTTTCATAATCATTAAAGAGTCTCAGCTGTGAGATTATCTTTCAGACATAAGAGATGACTCTCCGTAGTAAGGAAGAACGATTCACAAAACAAAATCCATACAACATATGATAAATGCAATCACTTGGTTTAGAAAATCAAACTAATGACTCAAGACTTTGAAAAAAAACACTATTGATATGAGGCAGATTACTGTAGGAAGATAAAATAATCTCTATTTCAAAAACTAACATTTTAATTTTGAAAAGGATTTTTATTCAAAAGAAACTACACACCAGTAAAGGAGTTAGAGGAAGAGAAACAATTATCAATGTTTCTTCCCTTTAACAGATTCAGCGAAGTCAATCACTGCTTATCAGCTTCCAAACCAAAACAAGGTGAAAACTCCCAATCAAAACTTCAGATCACCAGAAGTAGTGAGCGGTGATCAGATCTTGAAAAGCATAAAACAATAAGTGCAAGATATGAACCCGTAAATAAATAAAAACAGGTAGAAAATCATAGCAAAGTAAATACTCAAACCAAACTAACAAAACGGGTAACACAGAAATCAGCAGAAGAAATAAAATCAACTGAAAGCAAATAATCAAACAAAAACTAACTAATAGAAATCAGAAATCAGAATACAAAAACTAACTAACAGAAATCAGAAAACATAATACAAAAAACTAACTAACAGAAATCAGAATACCAATCATAACAATCATAAATCAGCAGTCATCAGAATCAAGCATTTATATCAATCACTCCTAATCTGGTTCTCAAAATGCTGAATGAGTCAAAGGCCAGTGGTTTAGTGAATATGTCAGCCAGCTGATTTTCAGTTGCTATGTGGTGTAGCTCAATGTCCCCTTTTGTAACATGATCCCTAATGAAGTGATGCCTAATGTCAATGTGTTTGGTTCTAGAATGTTGGATTGGATTCTTAGAGATACAGATGGCACTAGTATTATCACACAGAACAGAAATTGTGCCAACAGGTACTCCTAAATCCAAGACTTGCTGCTTCAACCAAAGAACTTGGGCCACACAACTCCCTAAGGCAATGTACTCAGCTTCAGCAGTGGAAAGTGCAACTGAGTTCTGTTTTCTACTGGACCAGGAGACTAACGACTGTCCTATAAATTGACAAGTCCCAGAAGTACTCTTCCTATCCACCCTACACCCCGCAAAGTCAGAATCAGAATATCCAATGATCTCAAAAGAGGTGCTGTGCCTAGGGTACCAAATTCCTAGGTTTGGGGTTCCTAAAAGATATCTAAGAATTCTCTTAACAGCAGTCAGGTGGGACTCTTTAGGATCAGTCTGAAACCTAGCACAAAGACAGACACTAAACATGATATCAGGTCGGCTAGCAGTCAGGTAAAGCAGTGAACCTATTATCCCTCTATACTTCTTCTGATCAACAGATTTTCCATTTGAATCCTTATCTAACTGAACTGAGGAGGGCATGGGAGTATTGATTGGCTTGGCTTTGTCCATTTCATATTTCTTCAAAATGTCCTTAGTGTATTTTGATTGATTGAGAAAGGTTCCATCATCCGTTTGCCTTATGCTAAACCCCAAAAAGTAGGACAATTCTCCCATCATACTCATCTCAAACTCTTTACTCATTGTTTTAAAAAACTCTTCACATAAGTATTTATCAGAAGATCTAAAAATTATATCATCAACATAGATCTGGACAATGAGTAAGTCATCTCCTAATCTCCTCAGAAAAAGGGTGGTGTCTACGCTCCCCTTAACAAACTCTCTTTCTAACAGGAATGTGCTAAGCCTCTCATACCAAGCTCTGGGTGCCTGTTTCAATCCATATAAGGCCTTTTTTAATTTATAGACATGATTTGGATATTGGGAACTCTCAAAACCTGGGGGTTGTTCTACGAAAACATCTTCTTTAATTACCCCATTTAAAAAGGCACTCTTGACATCCATTTGAAACAGCTTAAATCCCTTGTAACAGGCAAAGGCTAGTAGCACTCTAATGGCTTCCAATCTAGCTACAGGGGCAAAAGTTTCCTCAAAATCTATCCCTTCTATCTGATTATACCCCTTAGCCACCAATCTTGCCTTATTTCTCACCACCACACCAGAATCATTCATCTTATTCTTAAAGACCCACTTGGTTCCCACAATACTTTGATTTTTAGGTCTTTCTACTAACTCTCAAACATCATTCCTTACAAATTGATTCAATTTTTCCTGCATAGCTAAAATCCAAAACTCATCCGACAAGGCTTGATTGATGTTGGTGGGTTCAGTCATTGAGATAAAGGCAGAATGGTTTACTTCCTTCCTAAGTCCATGCCTAGTCCTAACACCTTCAGAAGGATCTCCTAAGATCAGTTCTTTAGGATGACTCGAAGAATATCTCCAATCTCTAGGCAACTCTGTTTGAGGTTCTACCCTTTCTTCCAAATTTGTATTTCCAACTCCTTGGGTAACCTCAATAATCTCTTCATCTTCTACTTCAGATCTAGACTCCTTAGGTTCAGATTCATCGAACACTACATGGGTTGTTTCTTCCACCACCAAAGTCCTCCTATTGAACACCCTAAAGGATTTCCCCACACTTGAATATCCTAAGAACACTCCTTCATCAGATTTGGGGTCAAATTTTCCTAAGGGTGACTTCCCGTTGTTCAGAATGAAAACCTTACAGCCAAAGACATGGAGGTGGGACAGATTTGGTGTTCTACCCTTAATGATCTCATAAGGTGTCTTGTTCAGTTTGACTCTCACATTCACCATATTCAGCACATAACAGGCAGTGTTCACCGCTTCAGCCCAAAAGTATTTTGGAAGTGAATACTCGGCAAGCATGGCTCTAGCGGCTTCCACTAAGGTCCTGTTCTTCCTTTCAGCTACCCCGTTCTGCTGAGGGGTCCTAGGAGCTGAAAAATTGTGACTAATCCCGTGATCCTCACAAAAGCTTCCAAATCTTTCATTTTCAAACTCCCCTCCATGATCACTATGGATGGTAATAATCTCACATCCTAACTTCTTCTGAATCCAAGTAGAGAAAGATCTAAACTCATCAAATGACTCAGACTTGTGTGACAAAAACTTAACCCAAGTGAACCTTGAATAATCATCAACAATCACAAAACCATAGACTCTCCCCCCTAAGCTGGCAGTGCTAATGGGTCCAAAGAGGTCCATGTGAAGAACTTCTAAAGGTCTAGAGGTGCTAATATCCTTAACAGAGTGAAAAGAGGACTGGACTTGCTTCCCCAACTGACAGGCATCACACAGGTGATCCTTAGTGAACTTAAGCTTGGGCACACCTCTAACTAAGTCCTTTTGGGTGACTCTCCTAAGGGTTTTCATACTGGCATGACACAATCTTCTATGCCATAACCAAGACTCATCAGCAGCAGTTTTTAAGCAAATTGAATTATCAGATTTAATGCTACTTACATCCAGCTTGTAAACGTTGTTGATCCTTTGCCCCTGCAAAACAACTTCATCATTTAAGCTTAAAATGCAGCCAGTGGGCAGGAATTTGATGTTGTATCCCTTGTCACAGAGTTGACTGATGCTCAGCAGGTTGTGTTTCAGTCCATCTACAAGCAAAATATTATCAATCATAAAGTTCTTTGAATCACCAATTATACCTGTGCCTACCACCTTCCTGGTGGTGTTATCTCCAAGTGTAACCTTGCCTCCAGCTCTGGCCTCCAGCGAAATGAACTGATTTGCATCTCCAGTCATATGTCTAGAACATCCGCTGTCCAGGTACCACATGCTCTCACGAGGTCTTGTGTGAGAGCACACCTATAAAAGTATCAAACGTCAGTCTTAGAAACCTAAACAGGTTTGGGTTCCTTCTTATGAAAAGAAGAATGCAATGCATGCGTGCTGTGCTGTGAAACAGGCAGTTTGGGTTTCCACACCCAATGTGTACTACGGTGAACAGTGCAGGTGTGAGAAATATGTCCTAACATGCCACATGAAAAACATCTAACACCAGAAAAAGGGTTAACTAATCTATGTGGATGATAATGCCTCTTCCTAGATGTATATGAAACATGCTTTGAAGAACTTCCAACAGATTTTTCAAAAGGTGGCGGTGCATAAAACTGTTCAAAGGTAGGCGGTGTTTTGTTCTTTTCAAAAGCACTGATTTTTACTTCCAAAAACTCATTCTCTTTCTTTAAACTTGCAATTTCAAATTTTAAAGCGCCATTGTTATTTTCTACTTCACATGTCATTGTATCTAACTCTTTAAAAGCTTTTTCTAAATCAACATGCGTAGTTTTCAAAGAATCATGCTCAGAAACTAAATCAGAATATTTTTTATTCAACTCATCGAATTCATCAAGCAAGGACATGTGATTTGAATCAAGTGTGGAATGATCTTTAACTACAGAATCATGCTCTTTTTGCAATGTTAAGTAATCTAATTTCAAACTAGCATGAGTTTTCTTAAGCTTCCTATACGATGTATGAATTCTTTCAGAAACTTCAAATAATGGATCGTAGGTAAGCTCACATACCTCTTCCTGGTCCGACTGACCAGGGTGATCATTAGCCATAAGACACAAGTTTGTTTCCTCCTCTTCAGCTTTAGTCTCAGAAGAGTCGGATGCAGAGTCTTCCCAGAACGCCTTCTGAATCCGCTTCTTGTCCTTTCTGTACTTTGGTTTCTCCTCACCCTTCTCCTTGCTTGGGTGAGCTTTAAGTGTTGGACAATCAGCCTTTATGTGTCCAGGCTTCCTGCATTCAAAACAAACCGATTCAGATGAACCCTTAAAGTTTTTATTGAACTTACCCTTGTTCCACTTCTGATAGTTCTTATGTTTCTTCCTTAGAAAGCTTTTGAATTGCCTTGTGATTAAGGCAACTTCATCGCTATCAGACCCGAAAGTGCTAGCATCTGAATCTTTGGCCTTTAGTGCCACGGTCTTCTCTTTCTTGCGTTCTCCTGCATCAAGTTGCCTTTGGTTCACCCCTTGCTCGTAAGCAATGAGTGATCCAAGTAAGCTGTCAATAGAGTAAGTATTTAAATCTTTGGATTCAGTAATAGCAGTAATCTTAGCATCATAAGAAGCAGGCAAACATCTAAGAATCTTGTTCACTCTTTCGTAGTTGGTAAGTTCTCTACCTAAAGCATGCAAAGAGGTAACAATCTGAGTGAACCTTGTGTACATTTCTGAAATAGTCTCACTAGGTTTCATGCGAAAAAGTTCGTAATCATGTAACAAGATGTTTAACCTAGATTGTTTGACTTCAGTTGTACCTTCATATGTTATACATAACCTATCCCAGATTTCCTTTCCCGTTGTACAAGTAGAAACACGCATATAGTCTTCAGATTTCAAAGCACAAAAGAAATAGTTCACACATTTTGCATTCAACTGTGCTAAATCACGATCATCAAACGTCCATTCAACAAACGGCAATTCAGTTTTCACATTGTTAATCATTCGAAAAGGTGGTTCGTATCCGTCCTTAACTAACATCCACATGCGATAATCAATAGATTGCAGAAAAGTAGACATGCGTGTTTTCCAAAAATCAAAAGGAATATTGTCAAACAACGGTGGTCTGGTAATAGAATAACCTTCAGCAGTATTACGATTGTTACAGTTAGCCATTGGATCAAATTCAAAAGTTTTTAAACAGAAATTTTGAATCCCGCTCTGATACCACTTGAAAGTTCGAAAGGGATGTTAAGCCCTAGTGAACTAGTCCCGAGACTAACCAAGAGGGAGGGTGAATTGGTTATTTAAAAATTTCACGATAACTACAAAAATCTTTTCGATACTTAGCAGCGGAAATAAGTAAACAATAACGAAAAGATCAACCAACGATATTCACCCAAGCAGTTTATATTGAAAAGTAAAGTGCAAAACTGAATCAGAAAAGCAAACCAGATTTTATAGTGGTTCGGTCAACTTGACCTACGTCCACTCCCCGGAGCCTCCCCTCCGGGTATTGCACTAAACGAAAGTGACTCTCCTTTTGCTCCCACAGCAAGGCGGAGAAGCCTGTACAAAATACCTCCTTTTCACCACACGGTGAGGCAGAGAACCTGACCTCCTTTCGCTTCCTCCTGAAGCAGGCAGAGAACCTTCGAACTCCTTTTGCTTCCACCTGAAGTGGGCAGAGAACCTACGAACTCCTTTCGCTTCCACCTGAAGCGGGCATAGAACCCGGATCTTCTTGCGAACGATCCTCCCACGACGAACACTGACTAGACGAAAGACGACGAGCGGAGAAGACGACTCTGATCCGTGCTCGGAGCAACCTTAGTGAATCCCTCACTAACTCCCCCTCACAAGATCTTCTCTCTCTCTCCAACTCTCTCTCTCTCTAGGGTTTCTCAGGGAAGGAAGGCAGCAAAAGATTTTTTCCAATCTTGGAAAAAGTTCTTTTAAAGGAGGGCTTAAAATTTGCCCTAAATCTGAACTGGTCGGCCAAGATCGTCCAGGACGATCGGTAGATCGTCCTGTATGATCAGTTCAAATTCAGCTGTTTCAGCCTGGACGATCTGGCTCTTCTGGACGATCAGTAGAAAAAGTTATTCATATCGTCCCGTACGATCCTGCGATCGTCCGGGACGATTAGTTCAAATTGAGGGAAATCGTCCAGAAGATAGTTCGGGTCGTCCAGAGAAATCTGTGCTGGACGACCAAAAAATGACTTGTTCGTCCCGGACGATAGGGTCATCGTCCAGTACGATTAGTTCAAAAAGGCCCCAAATCGTCCTGTACATAGTTCTGGACGTACAACTTAAATGCACTAGACGATCAAGATCATCCAAGACGATATGATCGTATCAACCATAAATTAATTGCTTTCCTTAATTACCAGATTAAATTAGGCATGATTGTACTGGATCGTCCGGGACGATACACGTATCGTCCGGGACGATCAGACCAAGTATCTAAAAATAAGAACTTGCCTAACTTGATCTGGCGGCTGAGAATTTCTGATTTGGGAATATCGTCCCGTACGATCCGTAGATCGTCCAGGACGATCGGCTCAATCAGACCCTCTTAACTTAGTCGCCCTAATTAAGGTTTCTGTTCTAACTGGATCGTCCAGGACGATGTGGATATCATCCAGGACGATCTGAACAAATTTATAACAGAGACTCTAATTTACTCAATCTCTCTCCCTGAGTGTGTGTGTGCAAGGTTACTTAGCTAGGGAATCAGTTACATTACAATTGACTCAATAAAAAAAAAAAATCATACATTTGACACACTTGGACCCGATCTTGAGTTGGCTTGAGTGGCTCGCGGTCTTTTGTGCCTGAAACAGATTAGCCAAGCAAAACACACTGGAAACATGTTTGTCATCATCAAAACCAGATTTGCAACACTCAACCCATATACCACCACCGACGAATCTTCATCGACCGTCGCCAAACCACAGCCCCGCCGTCGATCGTTGTTGGACTTCCACCCGACCGCTGATCGTCGCCAAACTTCCGCCTGACCATCATCGGACCACTGCCCAGTATCTGACAGCCACTGGACTTCCACCCAACCATCGTAAGACCACAGCCCAGTCGTTGGACTTCCACCCGACAGCCAATCACTGCCAAACCTTCGCTTGCCACCGATTATCGCTGGACTTCTGCCCTGCTGCCATCGACACACCACTTCAACCATCAATGCCCGCTAACTACGACCACCGTCGCCCGCCGACTAAAGTCCCTCGGCCACCGTCGCCCACAGACTACGGTCCCTCCACCACCATCGCTTGTCGACTGTGGTCCCTCTAATCACCGTCACCTGCCGACTATGATCCCTCCGATCTCCATTGCCCAAATACAGCCCTTCCAACCAAATGTATAAGCCAATGTTCTCTTGAGAATGACTCCCTTATCATTGGATTTGTCCAATCCCAACTACGTAATGTACTCTATTTGTTACATTGAGCCTAGGCCTTCCTCCTAAGAAATGGCCTCATTTATAATTAACAATAAATACTAGTGAAATCATTTTAACTGGGTCAAACCTCGTAGTTTTTCTCCTTTTCAGAGTTTTCCACATAAAAATCTTGGTGTCTCTTATGACTCTCACAATCCTCTTTGTATGAATATATGTTATATTCGTCTAAAGCTAAGACATTAAATTCTTTATCTCTAATGTTGCAAATATTTCAGGACACAACAAATATTATAATTTTTCTTATTAAATTCTAATATAAATAATAAAATGATAGTTCTTATTTCCTTGAAAAAAGTACATATAAAACTACTTTGACAAATAATATTTAACGAATGAGATAATTTTCTTTCGTACTTACATCCACTAACTTGAATGACATATTAATTAATAAATAATAGAATATAATAATATATCATTATTATTATTATTTAAGAATTCAGGCACCCTCGCAAATAAATTATCAAAATGGCATACCAATAAGTGTCGACAAAACTTAGATTTTTGATATTTCCCTTTTTAATGAGAAGCACTTTAAATTTCTAAATTTTTAGAAAAAAACAATTAAATGATATCATCCAAAATTTAACAATTTATTTAAAAATGAATTAGTAAATAAATGTTTACTCACCATAATTCATTGAATATATTTTAAAAATAAAAAAACTTAATAATATATTATTTATATATATGGCACTTAAAATTTTTTGATTTATATATCTAACACTCAAAATCATTTAATAACTAAAAAATAACACTCACCATTAAGGAGCAAGTGAAGGCTTAAATGTCTAAAGAAGAAGAGGCCTCATGAAAGAGATTGAAGAAGAAGAATCAAGATAAGCTCTCAGCTCATGGATTTAGAGTCGTGCAAGTTGCAACGAGAGTGGATTGGAAGTATGGGCGTCAAAACGGATTAGTGGATTGGGTTGGGCCGTTGGGGTTCGATCTGACACGAATCCAGTCAATGCGAACTTGTAAATTTAATAAACAGATCAAAAAGATCAACTCGAATGTGACATACTAGTAAACCGAATTATCCAAATTTGACCCATTAACCCATTTTGATTTATTTTTTATCTTAATAATTATAAAATTTATTATATTTGATAAAAAAATACTTACAAATAAAAAATTAAGAAAAAATATATTAAATTAGTTATGTTTGAATCAAAATGTGGTTTGTGATTAACTTGAACTCGACCCATTTAAAAACCCAATATAAATCCTCATTTATTAAACCGGTCAATTAGAACCCAAATTTTTTGGATAAAATTGATGAATCAAGTCATTTATTAGCAGAGTATCCCACTCCTTAAAGCGTATAGGATGGAGTTAGGAGAGCCTCTTATTTTTTTTAACAATTAAATTGTTTTAGGTATATATAATATATATATACACTAGATATAGAAAAATAAATTATTAAATAGTTTGAACGTAAATCCCTATAAATGTTTTGCATCTAAATAGCGAAATATGGTCAATTGATTAAAAAAAAAAACAGATATTGTTTCTTCGTCTCGGTCTCTAAGCTTCGATCGATCCTTCGAGAACAGCGATGATGGCGAGATCAACGACGAGGCCGTCGGGTTTCTCGAGCGGTACTCTAACCCTAACTCTAGGAGAGCCTTCTTCCTCTTCATCCCAGCCGCCGCCGCCGCCTCAAACCCTTGTCCTTCGCCTCAAGCCACCGAAGAAGAAGGTTACGTGGAAGGAAGGCACGGTCGACAACGAGTTTCTCGGCAGGAAGAGTTCTAAGAAGTGCTGCATCTTCCATAAGCAGAAACCTTTTGATGAGGACGATAGCGAAGACGAGGACGGCCATGGTTCGAATTGCACAGATGGCCACAACCACGGAATAGAGGATTCTGCTCTTCGCGGGACGATGGAATCGATTTGAATTGATAGATGATGATCTGATTGTATGTTTTTTCTCCCTTTGTGGTCTTATTGACTTATAGGATTTGGACTATTTCCTGTATGAATCTTGATGTTATTTTTTGGTCATTATGCTCCCGGTTTATTGTGCGTTCGTGGTTAACTGGGATTATCTTTTTCAAGTACTTTTGTAATCAAGATATGAATTTATCATTTGTTTTTGAAATTAATCTCTTTTCTTACTGATTGAGAATGGCTTGTGCTCAAAGTAATTATGTTCTCTGCATCTTATATTTAGGACAAATTTGATTACCATGTGTCTAAATGTTACATGTTTGTATGATTCAGAGTTTTCCTACCTATAAACTATTCTGATTTCATTATGTTTTTCACTTTGGTGTCTAATGTCTGTGTATGCAAATGACTAAGCATTATTGCTGCTAACTGGTTTTTATGTGTGAAATTGTGGTGTTTAGTATGCACAACTGAGACACTTAACTCATGCATTGAAAGAAAAAAAAAGCTTTCCTCTTAGATGAAAAACTATGCATTAACGACAAAAGTTTAATTTATCAGATGACGATGTAACACCCAAGCCTTATAGTCCTTAGCAGGGTGACCTAGCAGGTTAATTGGGAGAAAATCTTCATTCTCGAGAGGTCCCTTCCAGCTTTCCCTGACCTTCATCTTGGGCAAGATTTGAAAACTACCACCCAAGTCGAGCCATGCCAGCAATTGGTTGTTTCAAGAAATTTAAAATCATTCAACAGTATCTTAAAAACATTCAGGAAAAACAATAGACTTCATTTGTCCATTCTAGTTGTTCGCTAAAAATAGAATAGCAATAAGTATTTGTATCTGGAAGAAAAACAACAACAATATTTTACATTAAAAGATGTATTCTTATATAAGCAGACAATCAATAGTTCTCCATTGAACAATTCTCAACAACAAAAGATTTTGTATGTAGGACTTGATACATTTATATGCAAAATAATTCCCATAACCCGTTGCTGAAAGTGCCTATGGACTATATTTTCTTATGACTCCTTTCCCCTTCATTTCACATTTTTTTCATATCTTAAGCACATTCATAGCATTACTGTGACATTTCATTTATTAATTCATAGCATTTCTTTTCATTCATTTACAAGCTCATAATATGATTTACAATGAAGATATCATGTAAATACAAGTGTTCTATGCAGTAATCATAGCACTTGTGGAGAAAAAATGATTGTCACAAACCATTTCAATGCATGCATCATAACAAAAATATTCAGTGTAATAATCATAACAAAGGAGTAGAACAATAGTTCATGATAAGGCATATCAAGAATAAAATTATGCTAATAGATTAAGAAATTCCACCTTACTAGAAACTTGTTGATTAACTATATATAATATTAAAACCTCAGATCTCCTTGGTTGCTCTACAATTCTATCTGCTTCCTCTTGTGCAATAGGACTTAACAATCGAGTATCAACTTTCTTTACAAGGCTTCGCATGGCTGTTTTTTGAATCTTCTAGTAATACGAATGGTATTTGAGCAAATTTTTCTTAAATAATGTTCATGTATCTTCACGTGGTATCCATAAGGTTTACTGCTTTCCCCATAGCTCTTGTTAGAAACTATACTAATCTCCTTCATAGTGTACTATGATAGTGGGGTCTATCACTTTATTGAGCTCAGAAAACTTACAAATTACTCAGGCAACTCCCAACTCCCTTGTCTAAATAAAACTCTTCTCAGTTGACCTCTTAGGCTAATTGGCCACAACTAAAAAGCCTCTAATTTTGTAAGTAAATGCCTAAAATCTAGAAATCCGGTCTCCCTCTCAACAAGACCAACAAACACAATAGATTATGAATTAACTCATCAGGGTATTGCAAACAACATGGAGTAATGATTATGTTGGCCCATTTTAATCTGCAAGGCACAAGTTTGAATTGGAATGACCACTTCACTATGCAGGGAATTAGCGGTGAGATTAAAAATGAGTTTATTAGATAAAAACATGGAGCACTTGGTATGCATCAAAGTTATGAATGGGAGTTGACATATTTTATATATTGGACCATTTAGCAGTAGGATTGCATGCATCCCTTCCTAGACCTTCTAATGATAGGAACCTCTTGCATCTTGCATGCCATTATTTAGGCATAAATCAGATCATACTTCTTTCAAAAGACTTCAGTTTGGAGTTGATTGGAAAGTTATGTATTGGAATGACCACTTCACTATGCAGGGAATTAGCGGTAAGATTTGAATTTGAGTTTATTAGATAACAACATGGAGCACTTGTTATGCATCAAAGTTATGAATTGGAGATGACATATTTTATATATTGGATCATTACTGGTGGGATTGTGTGCACCCCTTCCTAGACCTTCTAATGATAAGAACCTCTTGCACCTTGCATGCCATTATGTAGGCATAAATTAGTTCATACTTTTTTCAAAAGACTTCAGTGGTGTTTGGAGTTGATTGGAAGCAGGAAACTAAGTTGATATAAATTCAATATGGAAAAAAATTGCTTAGTAATTTTAATCTTATTATATATGTGAAATTACTTCAATTTGATACTGGAAAATTATTTTAACAATTCTGTCATTGTATAGCGATACAGGATGGATAAAGGAGGAATAAATGCAAAGAAAAATAAGGATTTATAGATTACAAACCATCAAATAATTCAACCATTTGCTTTCTTTAAATATAAATAAGTAATAGTAGAATCAGAACTAAATTGTTAGTGAAATGACTGAAATAATCTTAGAAATTTGAAGAGGAATTAGAAACATATAAAATTAGGGAGCAATGTGAATTTAATTTTCTTAAATTATATTTCCAATGCATCTCTTTTTGATCAAAATCAAAAAACTCTAAGCTTGCTAATATCAAATTATGTAGATGAAACGGAACCAGGAATGAAAATATCATAGTAAATTAGGTGTCATATTGGTACAAGTATATGTTTTTCATTAAAATTAAACAGCCACATTTATATCATAATCGGAGAAATCACATCCAACTTGCACTTGAAACTAGAAAAAGAAATTTCATTCAAGTTAAAAGTTTTTTAATTACCCCTCAAAGCAACAACTCAAAATTCAGGGAAGAATTCCCATCTTTTACTGTCCAAGCCAAACCATATAATTCAAAGTTCTACTGCCAACTGATGGGAGAAAAAAAGTCCATAGTTGCCATTGCATTTCAAACAACCAGGTAAAGCCAAGGCCATTGTCCAAGCCATCCTTTTTGTTTTACCACATCAAATTGCCTCACTTAAATAAAGTTTACTCCAATGAATTGAATTTTTTATATTCATAAGTTAAATCTGAAGTCAAGTTTATTTTTTCAGCGACGTAATTCATGATTCACCACAAATAAATTTGTCACACCAATGAACTAATTGTCATTCTAATCCATCATTAATAGTGGAAATAATCTTAACATTTTGAATACCCTGTAATGCATTTTGTATAGAGATATCATGATTGACTGATAATTCAAGGTTTCCTAAGGTTCAACTCAACCTTGGTTTTATACAATTGTCAGGGTTAAGTTTGTTCAATCTCTCTAGATTTAAAAGAGATTTTATGTAGCTATGAGTTGTCTACATGTGTGATTATCTGTTTTAATTTTTCTAATCAGAACTTAGTATCAGATTAATGGGCATTTGGCTTCTTACAGGTAAATTCATTGTATCGGTAGCAGAACAAGCTATGCGGTTACTGCATTCACATATTTTATATATAGGACTATTACTGGTGGGATTGTGTGCACCCCTTCCTAGACCTTCTAATGATAGGAACCTCTTACACCTTGCATGCCATTATGTAGGCATAAATTAGTTCATACTTTTTTCAAAAGGCTTCAGTGGTGTTTGGAGTTGATTGGAAGGAGGAAACTAAGTTGATATAAATTCAATATGGAAAAAAATTGCTTAGTAATTTTAATCTTACTTGTTATATATGTGAAATTACTTCAATTTAATATTGAAAAATTATTTTAACAATTCTTTCATTGTATAGCAATGCAGGATGGATAAAGGAGGAATAAATGCAAAGAAAATTAAGAATTTATAAATTACAAACCATCAAATAATTCAATCATTTGCTTTCTTTAAATATAAATAAGTAATAGTAGAATCAGAACTAAATTGTTAGTGAAATAACTGAAATAATCTTAGAAATTTAAAGAGGAATTAGAACCATATAAAATTAGGGAGCAATGTGAATTTAATTTTCTTAAATTATATTTTCAATGCATCTCTTTTTGATCAAAATTAAGAACTCTAAGCATGCTAATATCAAATTATGTAGATGAAACGGAACCAGGAATGAAAATATCATTGTAAATTAGGTGTCATTTTGGTACAAGTATGTGTTTTTCATTAAAATTAGACAGCCACATTTATATCATAATCGAAGAAATCACATCCAACTTGCACTTGAAACTACAAAAAGAAATTTTATTCAAGTTAAAAGTTTTTTAATTACCCCTCAAAGCAACAAATCAAAATTCAGGGAAGAATTCCCATCTTCCACTGTCCAAGCCAAACCATATAATTCAAAGTTCTACTACTAATTGATGGGAGAAAAAAAAGTCCATAGTTGCCATTGCATTTCAAACAACCAGGTAAAGCCAAGGCCATTGTTCAAGCCATCCTTTTTATTTTACCACATCAAATTGCCTCACTTAAATAAAGTTTACTCCAATGAATTGAATTTTTTATATTCATAAGTTAAATCTGAAGTCAAGTTTTATTTTTTCAGCAACGTAATTCATGATTCACCACAAATAAATTTGTCACACCAATGAACTAATTGCCATTCTAATCCGTCATTAATAGTGGAAATAATCTTAACATTTTGAATACCTTGTAGTGCATTTTGTATAGAGATATCATGATTGACTCATAATTCAAGGTTTCCTAAGTTTCAACTCAACCTTGGTTTTATACAATTGTCAGGGTTAAGTTTGTTCAATCTCTCTAGATTTAAAAGGGATTTTATGTAGCTATGAGTTGTCTCCATGTGTGATTATCTGTTTTCATTTTTCTAATCATAACTTAGTATCAGATTAATGGGCATTTGGCTTCTTACAGGAAAATTCAGTGTATCGGTAGCAGAACAAGCTATGCGGTTATTACATTCACATATTTTATATATTGGACCATTACTGGTGGGATTGTGTGCACCCCTTCCTAGACCTTCTAATGATAGGAACCTCTTGCACCTTGCATGCCATTATGTAGGCATAAATTAGTTCATACTTTTTTCAAAAGGCTTCAGTGGTGTTTGGAGTTGATTGGAAGGAGGAAACTAAGTTAATATAAATTCAATATGGAAAAAAATTGCTTAGTAATTTTAATCTTAGTTGTTATATATGTGAAATTACTTCAATTTGATACTGGAAAATTATTTTAACAATTCTTTCATTGTATAGCAATGCAGGATAGATAAAGGAGGAATAAATGCAAAGAAAAATAAGAATTTATAGATTACAAACCATCAAATAATTCAACCATTTGTTTTCTTTAAATATAAATAAGTAATAGTAGAATCAGAACTAAATTGTTAGTGAAATGACTGAAATAATCTTAAAAATTTGAAGAGCAATTAGAAACATATAAAATTAAGGAGCAATGTGAATTTAATTTTCTTAAATTATATTTCCAATGCATCTCTTTTTTATCAATATCAAGAACTCTAAGTATGCTAATATCAAATTATGTAGATGAAACGGAACCAGGAATGAAAATATCATAATAAATTAGGTGTCATATTGGTACAAATATGTATTTTTCATTAAAATTAGACAGCCACATTTATATCATAATCGAAGAAATCACATCCAACTTGCACTTGAAACTAGAAAAAGAAATTTCATTCAAGTTAAAAGTTTTTTAATTACCCCTCAAAGCAACAAGTCAAAATTCAGGGAAGAATTCCCATCTTCCACTGTCCAAGCCAAATCATATAATTCAAAGTTCTACTTCCAACTGAAGGGAGAAAAAAAAGTCCATAGTTGTCATTGTATTTCAAACAACCAGGTAAAGTCAAGGCCATTGTCCAAGCCATCCTTTTTGTTTTACCACATCAAATTGCCTCACTTAAATAAAATTTACTCCAATGAATGGCATTTTTTATATTCATAAGTTAAATCTGAAGTCAAGTATTATTTTTTCAGCAACGTAATTCATGATTCACCACAAATAAATTTGTCACACCAATGAACTAATAGTCATTCTAATCCATCATTAATAGTGGAAATAATCTTAACATTTTGAATACCCTGTAATGCATTTTGTATAGAGATATCATGATTGACTCATAATTCAAGGTTTCCTAAGGTTCAACTTAACCTTGGTTTTATACATTTATCAGGGTTAAGTTTGTTCAATCTCTCTAGATTTAAAAGAGATTTTATGTAGCTATGAGTTGTCTCCATGTCTGATTATCTGTTTTCATTTTCCTAATCAGAACTTAGTATCAGATTAATGGGCATTTGGCTTCTTACAGGTAAATTCAGTGTATCGGTAGCGGAACAAGTTATGCGGTTACTGCATTCACATATTTTATATATTAGACCAATACTGGTGGGATTGTGTACACCCCTTCCTAGACCTTCTAATGATAGGAACCTCTATCACCTTGCATGCCATTATGTAGGGATAAATTAGTTCATACTTTTTTCAAAAGGCTTCAGTGGTGTTTGGAGTTGATTGGAAGGAGGAAACTAAGTTGATATAAATTCAATATGAAAAAAAAATTGCTTAGTAATTTTAATCTTAGTTGTTATATATGTGAAATTACTTCAATTTGATACTAGAAAATTATTTTAACAATTCTGTCATTGTATAGCGATGCAGGATGGATAAAGGAGGAATAAATGCAAAAAAATAAGGATTTATAGATTACAAACCATCAAATAATTCAACCATTTGCTTTCTTTAAATATAAATAAGTAATAGTAGAATCAGAACTAAAGTGTTAGTGAAATGACTGAAATAATCTTAGAAATTTGAAGAGCAATTAGAAACATATAAAATTAGGGAGCAATGTGAATTTAATTTTCTTAAATTATATTTCCAATGCATCTCTTTTTTATCAAAATCAAGAACTCTAAGCATGCTAATATCAAATTATGTAGATGAAATGGAACCAGGAATGAAAACATCATAGTAAATTAGGTGTCATATTGGTACAAGTATATATTTTTCATTAAAATTAGACAGTCACATTTATATTATAATCGAAGAAATCACATCCAACTTGCACTTGAAACTAGAAAAAGAAATTTCATTCAAGTTAAAAGTTTTTTAAATACCCCTCAAAGCAACAACTCAAAATTCAGGGAAGAATTCCCATCTTTTACTGTCCAAGCCAAACCATATAATACAAAGTTCTACTGCCAACTGATGGGAGAAAAAAAAGTCCATAGTTGCCATTGTATTTCAAACAACCAGGTAAAGCCAAGGCCATTGTCCAAGCCATCCTTTTTGTTTTACCACATCAAATTGCCTCGCTTAAATAAAGTTTACTCCAATGAATTAAATTTTTTATATTCATAAGTTAAATCTGAAGTCAAGTTTTATTTTTTCAGCAATGTAATTCATGATTCACCACAAATAAATTTGTCACACCAATGAACTAATAGTCATTCTAATCCATCATTAATAGTGGAAATAATCTTAACATTTTGAATACCCTATAATGCATTTTGTATAGAGATATCATGATTGATTGATAATTCAAGGTTTCCTAAGGTTCAACTCAACTTTGATTTTATACAATTGTCAGAGTTAAGTTTGTTCAATCTCTCTAGATTTAAAAGGGATTTTATGTAGCTATGAGTTGTCTCCATGTGTGATTATCTATTTTCATTTTTCTAATCAGAACTTAGTATCAGATTAATGGGCATTTGGCTTCTTACGGATAAATTCAGTGTATCGGTAGCAGAACAAGCTATGCGGTTACTGCATTCACATATTTTATATATTGGACCATTATTGGTGGGATTGTGTGCACCCCTTCCTAGACCTTCTAATGATAGGAACCTCTTGCACCTTGCATGCCATTATGTAGGCATAAATTAGTTCATACTTTTTTTAAAAGGCTTCAGTGGTGTTTGGAGTTGATTGGAAGGAGGAAACTAAGTTGATATAAATTCAATATGGAAAAAAATTGCTTAGTAATTTTTATCTTAGTTGTTATATATGTGAAATTACTTCAATTTGATACTGGAAAATTATTTTAACAATTCTGTCATTGTATAGCGATGCAGGATGGATAAAGGAGGAATAAATGCAAAGAAAAATAAGAATTTATATATTACAAACCATCAAATAATTCAACCATTTGCTTTCTTTAAATATAAATAAGTAATAGTAGAATCAGAACTAAATTGTTAGTGAAATGACTGAAATAATCTTAGAAATTTGAAGAGGAATTAGAAACATATAAAATTAGGGAGCAATGTGAATTTAATTTTCTTAAATTATATTTCCAATGCATCTCTTTTTTATCAAAATCAAGAACTCTAAGCATGCTAATATCAAATTATGTAGATGAAATAGAACCATGAATGAAAATATCATAGTAAATTAGGTGTCATATTAGTACAATTATATATTTTTCATTAAAATTAGACAGCCACATTTATATTATAATCGAAGAAATCACATCCAACTTGCACTTGAAACTAGAAAAAGAAAATTTCATTCAAGTTAAAAGTTTTTTAATTACCCCTCAAAGCAACAACTCAAAATTCAGGGAAGAATTCCCATCTTTTACTGTCCAAGCCAAACCATATAATACAAAGTTCTACTGCCAACTGATGGGAGAAAAAAAAGTCCATAGTTGCCATTGTATTTCAAACAACCAGGTAAAGCCAAGGCCATTGTCCAAGCCATCCTTTTTGTTTTACCACATCAAATTGCCTCGCTTAAATAAAGTTTACTCCAATGAATTAAATTTTTTATATTCATAAGTTAAATCTGAAGTCAAGTTTTATTTTTTCAGCAATGTAATTCATGATTCACCACAAATAAATTTGTCACACCAATGAACTAATAGTCATTCTAATCCATCATTAATAGTGGAAATAATCTTAACATTTTGAATACCCTATAATGCATTTTGTATAGAGATATCATGATTGACTGATAATTCAAGGTTTCCTAAGGTTCAACTCAATCTTGATTTTATACAATTGTCAGGGTTAAGTTTGTTCGATCTCTCTAGATTTAAAAGAGATTTAATGTAGCTATTAGTTGTCTCCATTTGTGATTATCTGTTTTCATTTTTCTAATCAGAACTTAGTATCAGATTAATGGGCATTTGGCTTCTTACAGGTAAATTTAGTGTATCGGTAGCAGAACAAGCTATGCGGTTACTACATTCATATATTTTATATTTTGGACCATTACTGGTGGGATTGTGTGCACCCCTTCCTAGACATTCTAATGATAGGAACCTCTTGCACCTTGCATGCATTTATGTAGGCATAAATTAGTTCATACTTTTTTCAAAAGGCTTCAGTGGTGTTTGGAGTTGATTAGAAGGAGGAAAGTAAGTTGATATAAATTCAATATGGAAAAAAATTGCTTAGTAATTTTAATCTTACTTGTTATATATGTGAAATTACTTCAATTTGATACTGGAAAATTATTTTAACAATTTTGTCATTGTATAGCGATGCAGGATGGATAAAGGAAGAATAAATGCAAAGAAAAATAAGGATTTATAGATTACAAACCATCAAATAATTCAACCATTTGCTTTCTTTAAATATAAATGAGTAATAGTAGAATCAAAACTAAATTGTTAGTAAAATGACTGAATTAATCTTAGAAATTTGAAAAGGAATTAGAAACATATAAAATTAGGGAGCAATACGAATTTAATTTTCTTAAATTATATTTCCAATGCATCTCTTTTTGATCAAAATCAAGAACTCTAAGCATGCTAATATCAAATTATGTAGATGAAACGGAACCAGGAATGAAAATATCATTATAAATTAGGTGTCATATTGGTACAAGTAAATATTTTTCATTAAAATTAGACAGCCACATTTATATCATAATAAAAAAATTCACATCCAACTTGCTTTTGAAACTAGAAAAAGAAATTTCATTCAAGTTCAATGTTTTTTAATTACCCCTCAAAGCAACAACTCAAAATTCAGGAAAGAATTTCCATCTTCCACTGTTCAAGCCAAACCATATAATTGAAAGTTCTACTGCCAACTAATGGGAGAAAAAAAAGTCTGTAGTTGCCATTGCATTTCAAACAACCAGGTAAAGCCAAGGCCATTGTCCAAGCCATCCTTTTTATTTTACCACATCAAATTGCCTCACTTAAATAAAGTTTACTCCAATGAATTGAATTTTTTATATTCATAAGTTAAATCTGAAATCAAGTTTTATTTTTTCAGCAATGTAATTCATGATTCACCACAAATAAATATGTCACACCAATGAACTAATAGTCATTCTAATCCATCATTAATAGTGGAAATGATCTTAACATTTTGAATACCCGGTAATGCATTTTGTATAGAGATATCATGATTGACTGATAATTCAAGATTTCCTAAGGTTCAACTCAACCTTGATTTTATATAATTGTCACGGTTAAGTTTGTTCAATCTCTCTAGATTTAAAAGGGATTTTATGTAGCTATGAGTTGTTTCCATGTGTGATTATCTATTTTCATTTTTCTAATCAGAACTTAGTATCAGATTAATGGGCATTTGGCTTCTTACAGATAAATTCAGTGTATCGGTAGCAGAATAAGCTATGCGGTTACTACATTCACTTCTTTCTGGGTTTGTGAAGGCCTTCTAAGTTTCTGTTGATTTTTTGAAGATTATACCTTGCAAATATTTGACGACAAAATCTATGAATTTTTGATATATTTTTGGAACCGAAATATCAATTAGGATAACGCTTGCCCAGCATTTTTTTCTTCTTCTTAAAAATGCTTTGCTGATAATCGTTAGTAAAGTTTTACACATCGTGGGATTTGACTTACAGTTATCTTCTTTTTTTAGGGATAATAAAGGGACATTGCTCAAACTCACGTACACATTACATACGCATGAACCCAAATTCTCTTAGTTTATAGCCAAAGTACCCAACCAATAAATTAAGAAGAGTTGTGTATCGTTATCTTCTTTAATTTTTTTATTTTTATTGTGGATAGGGGTAAAAGTGAGTTAAGTCAGCTAATGAGATAGTTCGAACTCAACTTGTTGGTGGCTAGGGGTGCAAATGAGCCGAGCCAGCTTGAGCTCGCGAGTCGAGCTTATCGAGTTTTGAACTCGAGCTCGAGCATAAGTTTTTGAGCTCGTTGGATTATCGAGCTCATGTTTGATCTAGATGATGCGCGGCTCGAGTGCGAAGGCGGGGGGCGGGCTCGGACTCAGAAGGCGGAACCGTGAGGCGGGCTTCGATACACTCGCATGCTGGCTCGCGAGCTGACATCCATTGTTGCGAGCCGAGCTAGAGCTCACCTTTTGAGCTTGACTCGAGTTCAAGCTATGAATTTGGCTCACGAGTCAAGCTCAAGTCATATCTAACTTGAGCTCTAGCTCGTTTGCATCCCTGCTATTGACCTTGCGAGTCGAGTTTATCAAGTATGAGCTCTAGCATAATTTTGAGCTCATATATTAAACGAGCTCGAGTGGCTTGTCAAACCGACTAGATTAATCTTAATTAATACATCAATATTTGCATTAGCTTAACTAATTATTTTTTGTTTAGATTCAAAATATTAAATCAAGCTTCAAAATAAATCAATCTTGAACTTTCTTATCAAGCTTAAGCATTCAAGTTGACCTCATGCCTCATATTTTTCATGTGGACCGAGTTTGAGCTTGAGCTCAGTTTAAATTAAACAAACTTAGCTCAACTAAACAAGAATTCAATTTGACTCCATTTGTTTATGCCGATATTTGGGGTAGGAGATTATTTTTGTTAAAGAAAGGCTGCTCGCATGAGTCTAAAATTATAATCCCTTTGAGGTGATTGTAATATAAATTTTAATTAATTAATTTCATGCTATATTTAACTTAAAATAATTTTAATCTTTTGAGGTTCATCATTATATCAATTATATATTTTTCCATTCATTGAATTAAAAAATTATGAAAGTTTAGATTATTCTCAAATAGCAAGAATATAAAAATTAATGCCATTTTGATATCAATGCCTTAACATTTTTGTATAAAAAAATGAGACTAAATAGCAAAATAAACAAATGATTAATTATTTTCTAATAAAATTATAGGAAAACATCCAAGTTTACCAAAATATCTTTCTATAAAAAATTATTAACATCTTAAATTATTAATTATCAAGAACATGAACTATTGCTCTTTATTTAGTAATCCTAAAGGATAATTTACAACCTAGCAAAAATTTCATCTTTTTTTCATTTTTTGAAAAAAAATAAATAAAAAATATAACTTAAATCTTCGCGGAGGATAAGTAAGCTAAATTTATTATAAAAAATAAAAACTGTTTTAAGAAACAATAAAAAAACCGTCCTAAAAGAAGCCTTAATCTCTATAGCAAGGAAATATCCCATTAACAAAAGGAAAATTCAAGCATGGTTTACCAAGCGGGGTAATGCTCTCCAGCCAATATCTCTTCGGAAGAATCCTTGAGGCCAGTCGATTGCTTCCACGGCATCATAAGCTCTTTTCCTTGCTTCTTCTATATCCTTCCCCTTAGCTGTGATACCAAGCACGCGGCCGCCAACGGCGATGAAATTGCCATCCGAGTCGAGGGCTGTTCCGGCGTGAAACACCTTCACCATAGAAGAAACACGCTCTGCTTCTTCAAGATTTCTTATGATTGTTCCCTTCTTGTAATCCTCTGGATATCCTTTACTTGCCATTACAACCACCATTGCTGTTTCTGGGGACCAATGCAATGAAACATTGCTCAACTCTCCTCTGCTGGCAGCAAGCAACAATTGTGCCAAATCTGACTCGAGTCTCATCATCAGAACCTGAACACACAAAATGTTATGAGGACATTCCTATTAGTTATATGAAGAAGAAAACTGAAAGGATGGTATGATAGAAGTTTGGGTTAGGTATCAGCTCTGAAAATTAGCTTGGAAAACCAGAATCTGGGGAGTCACATGAAATCTGCATATAAGATTGGAACCTAGAGAACTAGGAATCATCATTTCTTACCCAATGAAATGGCAGATTTAGGTTTGGCGTGAAATGAAGAAATGAAAAGAAAAGCAAATACTTTTTCTTAATAGTAAAACTATAATCCCCAAAAAAAAAAAAAAAACATAAACTGTGCATGGTGCCACTTCACTGATCATGTAACAACTACAGAGACATCTTTTAGCTTTACGAAAATCTCCTTATAACACATGTAACAACTATATGGTTTTATTTGATTTCAGTTTTTAAGAAAGATTTTTGTTTTAGACGATCTTTAAATTATTTTGGCGTGATTTTCTATTTTCATCAACAAGAAATGACCTTTGGTCTAAACTGAGGTTGGTGGACTATAAATTTTGATTTTTGGTGCATCACATCCTAAATCTACAGTAGCAAAATCCTAAATCCTATGATGCATGCTCTGCAACAAATTTATTTTGGCACCCACCATTTTATTTAGTCTTAAAACTAAAGATCACACCATTTATAGTGATCTATAATATGAAGATGGAACAGGTTTCCGCCTGTTTAGGCGGAATAGGCTTCCGCCTATTTAATTGGGGTGGGGCCCAACAATCCAGCAACAATTACGAGGCAATTAAAGAGATGATTAGGAGGGAAATTCAAGTTTGGAGGGTTGTTTTGGCATTAACTATATTTTGTATGCTTTAAATATATTGTTTACCCTAGGGTTAAGAGATATCTGGTGTTTGCTGAAATTAGGAGAGTTTTTAGGTTTTGTTTGGGCTCTAGCCGCCGGCTAGAGATTGGGAGAGCTGGATCCTCCTCTCCAATTGAGGATCCAACTGTATCTTGTTATTTTCTTTCATATTTCTTGCAATAAAAAGTTTTGTGGTGTGTCTTCCTCCCAATTTTTTATTACGGGTTGCTGATTTGGTTGAACACCTACTTCCAAACAAATTGGTATCAAAGCAAATTCCTGGGTTGAAATAGAAGTCTTCCTTGTTGATTTCTGCTGCGTTTCCTCTCCGTTTTTGCTGTTTTTTCTACTTGGAGGCCAGATTCGCATCAAAGTTGCAGTTTTTTGCTAAGCCTAAATTCAGGTACTTATGGTATGAAGAGAGGTAAAAGTGTTGGAAGGGGAGATCAGACAATTGAAATCTGAAATTTCAGATCTCCAAACTCAACTTTCAGATGTCAAAAGTCAAATTTTAGCCATCCATGATAAGATGGATGAAAATTTTTCCATCATAAAGGAGATGTTGAAGAAGTTTCTTGAGGGCCAACCCAAAACGGCGTCGTCAGAGACAAGGGAAGCCTCCGGCATCCAAGAAAGTGGGGAAAACCAAATAAGGCGAAGGGAAGATCAGGAGGTGGAGATTCGGGAGAGAGAAAAGAGAATGCCTCCCCTAGAGCCTATTCCTAGGGAGGAGCCGGGTAGAGTATGGGGAGAGGCGTGAGGAGGTCAGACACGAACGAACGGGTGTTGAATTAGAGAGGGGAGTGGCGGAATTTGAAAGGGGAAGGGCTAATTATGATTGAAGGAGTCCTGAATTTGAAAGGAGAAGGTGAGAATTTGATGAAAGGTTAGGGTACAAGCGTAGAAGGGATGATTGAGACACTTGGGTGGAACCACCCCATTGGGGAATGGGAAATTATGAAGGAAACATGGGGAATGGAGGAAATCCGAATCCGAGGGTGTGAAAGCTAAAATGCCTATTTTTGAAGGAGAAGCTGCCCATGGGTGAATATGCAAGGTAAAAAGGTACTTTACCGCAAATAGGTTGATGGAGGAGGAGAGACTCAAGGCAATCAGGATGTGTTTGGAGAGGAAAGCATTAACATGGTACCAGTGGAGGGATACAAGACGACTTATACGGATCTGGAGAGATTTTAAGGATGGTTTGTTGGAAAGTTTCCGAACAAGCAGGGGAGGGAACTTCTATGAACAATTCTTCGATATAACGCATGAGCGGACGATGGTGGAATATCGTGAGCAGTTTGAGCCAGCTGACTGGACCAGCTTCCGGAGACTATACTGGAGGGGAACTTTATGAAAGGGCTCAAACCAGAGATTTGAGTGATAGTTAGAGTGATGAGGCCTCGTGATTTGGGGGAGGCTATGAAGCTAGCTCAGTTAATGGAGAATTAGAGGCATCTGGAGAGAGGGACTAGAGGAAGCAGCTCGGGAGGTTCGTACAGGATAACCACCACCTTTTGGCACCCAAGGAGCGACACCAAGTACTATTCGGGAGACCCTGAAGGAAAAGACTCAAGGAGGAAGACCTAGGGACAACTTCAAAAAGCTCACAGAAATAGAGTTACAGGAAAAGAGGGCGAAGGGGCTCTATTTCAGATGAGAAGAAAGGTATACATCGGGCCACCGATGTAAGGACCGAACTCTTCAGGTCTCACTGTTTGTGATGACAAGGAAACTATGGAGGGTGTCGTCTTTCCACCTTACAGATAAGGTGGATTTTTGGGAGGGGGGTATTGTTAGACGGAACAGGCTTCCGCCTGTTTAGGCGGAACATGCTTTTGCTTGTTTAATTGGGGTGGGGCCTAGCAATCCAGCAGCAATTAAGGGCAACAATTAAGAGGCAATTAAAGAGGTGATTAGAAGGGAAATTCAAATTTGGAGGGTTGTTTTGGCATTAACTATATTTTGTATGCTTTAAATATATTGTTTACCCTATAGGGTTAAGAGATATCTAGTGTTTGCTGAAATTGGGAGAGTTCTTAGGTTTTGTTTGGGCTCTAACCGCCGGCTAGAGATTGGGAGAGCCGGATCCTCCTCTCCAATTGTGGATCCAACTGTATCTTGTTATTTTCTTTCGTATTTCTTGCAATAAAAAGTTTTGTGGTGTCTTCCTTCCAATTTTCCATTACAGGTTGTTGATTTGGTTGAAATAGCACCTACTTCCTAACAAAATTATATTTGGATCATCACCAATCACTTGGTTAAATAACATTGCCTTTGACCTTCAAAATGGAGGTTAGAGGCTCAAAGCTTGCCCTACGTTCTAATTTTGATGAAGCTGATTGATAATCAGATGATCTCAAAATTCTTGCAATCATGAAGGCTAATAATTTTAATGACATTAAAGAGAATGAGCAATTTTGATCTAAGATTAGAAGGGCATAACATAAAAAATCTATATTAGAGTAGAGAAGTGTTTCTCTTCAAAATTTCCATATACACACACAAAAATTTATATTAGTTTTAATGATGCCAAAGAGATTTGAAAAATAAATATCTTGTCCAAAAAAGAACCAATAGGTATTACTTGAAAAAAAAAAGTAGGATTAAAATACAGATGAAAATTAGAACCTTAGATAAATTTTCTCTATATGAAAAGAGCAAAAACTATAAGGTATTTTGTTCAGCACTAAAAAAACCGATGCAACTATGCTCTATAAATGCACGATACCAACCTGGCATTCTGGATCTCCAAATCGCACATTATACTCAATAAGCTTAGGTAGCCCAGATTTCTTCTCTATCATCAGACCTGCATATAGAACACCAACAAATTTGCGGCCTTCAGCAGCCATTCCCTTGACTGTAGGAAATATTATTGATTCCATGATCAAAGCCTGGAGTTCTTCTGTCAGCACAGGAGCAGGGGAATAAGCACCCATGCCACCTGTATTTGGACCAGTATCACCATCGCCAACTCTTTTATGATCCTGGGCAGACTCAAGAGGTAGGGCATTATCTCCATCCACTATAGCAAAGAATGAAGCTTCTTCACCCTCAAGATATTCCTCAATTATAACTCGTGAACCAGCAGAGCCAAAAAGGTCCTTCACCAACATCAAGTCAACGGCTTCAAAAGCCTCCTCCAAAGTCATGGCAACAATAACTCCCTTCCCTGCAGCCAATCCATCTGCCTTGATTACAATAGGAGCTCCTTGTTCCTTAACATATTGCTTTGCCTCTGACGGATTGGTAAAAGTTTGATACTGCATAAATTAATGATTTGCACCACCAAAGAAGAAGGTAAGTTGATGTTGAAAAGGAAATTAATCAAAAGGAATATCCTTTCGATCCTTTTAATTTTCCCACCCCAAGAAGCAACTCACTAAGAGTAAAAAATTTTAATTCAAATGCTAAGTTAATATAAATCAAATGAAAAAATGTTATTAATTTCTGCTAAAAAAAATGATGTTGTGATGGTAATGAAATAATAACGAATTCAAGAAATAGCTGTTAAATTTCAAATGGACAGCAAACCTTTAGCAATCCTTTGGATTAAGAGAAAACTGTCCATAAATTTTTTTTAACTCTGTAATCATCCACTTTGAAAGTTTATTCTTAACCAATCTTTTGGAATTGAAAGGCAAAGAACGGCATTGCAGATGATAAACTAATACACATATATCAAAATTATAAACACACCTTTGCAGTGGGAATGCCATACTTATCACACAGTTTTTTCATGAAATCCTTAGAACCTTCCAGCACTGCAGCCTCTGATGATGGCCCAAACGTGGGAATCCCCATCTTAACAAGATCATTAGCAAGGCCAGCAACAAGAGGGACTTCAGGACCAATTACCACCAACCCTACGCCCCATAATCGACAAAAGGAGAGAACATCAGCACTATCAGAAATATTCAAATCTGGTATGCAAGTTGCATCCCCAGAATGAGCAATTCCAGCATTTCCAGGAGCGCAAAAGACTCTAGCACAAGAGGGAGAACGCTGTAAAGAATAGCAAAGTGAATGTTCCCTTCCACCTCCTCCAATAACTAGTGCCACAACCTTATCTTCTGCAATAAGAAATATGACATGTCAGATACAAGCTCCCCCCACCATAGAAGCTAAAAGGTAAAGTAGTTTGCAGAAACTAAAATACTGGTTTGTATATCATTTAAGGATTGCTCTGGTAATTTACTTACTGCTCATAAGGGTGCTAGAACATAGGGAAGAAAAATGGGTAACTGCAGGACTCAGTAGCATGCAATCAATCATATATCATAGTTTTAATTGCTAATTCATAACATGGTAGCAATATCTACAATTGAAACCTGCTAATAAAGACGTGGCATGCTCAAGGGTGAGAAACAAAAGAACTCAGGCATATATATCATTTAAAGATATTTTAAAATGTGCTGAGATCTCAAGGATGCAAGGCAATGCACACATACCAATCCCTTGAAAAACTAAGAAACTCATTAATACTTTCAACAACCATTGTCAAATTACCGATTTCAAAAGGATGCTATCCATGGTGTTATCAAACATAATATCATGAAATCACGTCTTCATAGAAAATTTTGAATATCAGAGTACTTAACAAGTTGCCACATAAAAATAGGATTCACAAAAAAAAGTCCATACAATTATCTGCTACATGACACTAACTTCCGAAGAGATGTTATGCAAAACATTCCATCTAATTAAATGTATGCAGGACGCAAGTGAAAAAACGGGATATTTGTTCATTTCCCACATTAATATCAAAACCAATAGGCAAACAGCATGCTATATGTTAGAAGATGTAGCAACTGTGTGGTTATAAATTAATTATAGTAACCTAAGATATTGTTTCTAAGCTAAACTTAGATTATATAGTATTTCAGCTCTTGCTTTGGAGAATGCCATGAACATTCTGATAGATTACGGCATAAAAGGTTGTGAGGTCTGAAAAATCATAGTGGGGATGCAGGGAGGGAGAAGAGTGGATGGGAGGAGGGAGGGAGGGAGGGAGGGTGCGAGTAATGATATCTCACCATAAGCCTCATTGTTACCATTGCCTTGGAGGTTGCTTTGATCAAAACCAGTATTGGAGTTATTGGAACCCTTTGAAATGAATTTGAAAGAAGAGAACTGGCCCGGCACATCAACACTTGAAGACCAGAAAGCACCGTGGAACTTGGAAACAGAAACTGAAAATTTGATGTCTCGTCGGAGATAATTCTTGAAATGTGTACTTCTACAACCTGGCAATCTTATGCAGCCCCCGAGATAGGCAGAAGTACAACTCATAGCAGCCTATGGATATCAAAAGTAACGGCACCTAAAAAGTGCAGAGTTTTATGTCAAATGACAGCTCAAAATGTATCCAAATTCCAAACGAATATTTAATCATTTTCACTAAACACCACAACCAACACATAAGTTATTTCTGATATAAACGCAGATTTCTGCATTCTTAGGGGCTGTTTGGTATGGGATTTATCCTGGTATTTAAGTCGGATTTACGCTAAATCCAGCCAAACGGTTTTTGTGCGCACGTTAAATCCCGGGATTCCGTAAATCCCGGATTTACGGATTTACGGCTTAAATCCCGGATTTACTAAATCCCTCGGTTCGGCGGATTTAACGGGATTTAACATTAGAAGCGCGCGAAAGGGAGAAAGTTAACTTCACAGCCAGCGAGCTCCTGTTCTTGCTTCCGATCAAAATGTCGTAACTTCCGATCCGACAGGAAGGGAAAGTCGTCGAAGGAGCGAAGTCGAACAGCCACGAAGGAGCCGTAGAAGCGACGCGTGCAATCTATACACCTGCTGCGAAGCAACGAAGCCGAACAGCAACGACGAAAAGAGAAGATGAAAGGCAAACCCTAGACGCCTCTAAGTTATTCCCACTTGTTGCCAAACAGCCCCTTAGGTGGCTGTTTGGATACAGGATTTAATGCAGGATTTGAGAAACGCAAAAAAATGGACTAAATCATCCGTTCTCCTTTTTTGCCGTAAAGCCCGGATTTACTAATAAATCCGGGAGTTCGGCGGATTTAAGGGATTCAGGGGACATGAAGCGCGGGAGAAAATTTCGGCAAAGACATACTCTTCTGTCCGCTTAAGCTCGACGGGCAGTCGGGAAGCAGCGACGAGAAGTTCAGCTAGACCTCTACTTCACGCGAAGCCGAAGCAGAAAGCCCAAGCTTCAGAATTTCAGCAAGTTCGTCAAGCATGCTTTCACGCTGTAGCCGTCGTTCTCCTCGAAAAGAAGAGAGCAGAAGAAGACCTAACCGCGAGTAAAACTCGAACTCACACGACGCTGGAAGGAAGAAATGGCGATGAGAAAAGCCAGGCGTTGGCAGGCAAAATTAACGAGATAAATAATAATTTAATTCTTAGTAGTGCCAGTAAGGTCTCAATAAACAATCTTACCCGTCAATTGATTAAAATCCAATCCGATAAATTCGAATTCAGATTAATCCATTTAATAAATGAAACAGATTGGATTTTAAATTTGATTTTAAAAGAGATAGATTCGAATTGATCCATAAATTTTTTTTATCTGAAAATAATATGTTATATATATATATATATATATATATATATATATATATATATATATATATATATATATATATATATATATATACTTATGGATATAATCTTAATAAACTTTATAATTAATAAATTATTAAAAAATTAAATTAAAATAAGTTAATAAGTCATATTTGGATCATTCATGTTGATATCGGATTGGATTCGAGTTGATTTTTTACTCGTTTATTGAGCTGGTCAAATTTGGCTTGACTGGATTTAAGTTAGGTCTATTTCGAGTCAGACTCAAACCCAACCCATCAATATATTTTGACACCCCTAACGTGAGTATAATACTTAGGGGCTCTTTTTTTGGAATACTTAAGAATGTAAATTGTTCCAAATGCACGAGTTTTAACAATTTTGGAGTTTAGTTGGATGAAAAATGAATTCAAAGTAAACGCAATGTAAATCATTTTAGTTCATCTTTTAGTTAAATCAAACTCACCCCCATTTTTAAGCTAGAATGTTTTACACCGCAAGCAAGCTTGCTTGATCGCCGTCGATCACTGCCGACCACCTCCACCCGCCTCCTCCCACATCCACCTGCCTCAAGCCACCATCGCCGGCCACCCATCATCGCCACCCCTCCGGCCACAACTATTACCACCCTCCAGACACAATCGTCATTGCCGTCACCTGCCATCAACCGTCATTTTTAAATTTATACTACATTTATTTTACTTCAAACCAGACTAAAAAAATTACCTAAATTTACTTTACACTCATCTAAGTGTGTCAATATTTGACCCGGCCTGAAAATTTCGAGTTTGGGTCAATCTGTTTGGAAAATGGGTCCTATTTGGGTTGCAAATTCAGTCTTGATTGAAATTTGGGTCGGGTTTAGGTCAACCTGAAAACACGAAATTAACCCACATGAGCGGGGTCATGCACCCCCAGCACCTGCACTCCGCGCTTGCGGCCTCGCGCCCACCCCTACGCCCGCATTCATACCCTACACCCATTTCCCTGCTAACCCTCACACCCACAGTCCGGCACGACCGCGCGCCCTCACTCGTGCTTGCTCCAGTTGCACTTGTGCTCCCCCGCTCATGAACCTCATGACAAGCCCTTGTGCACTTGCCCCTACCTTCCTCACTCGTGCTTGCTCCAGTTGCACTCATGCTCCCCCGCTCATGAGCCTCATTCCTTTTTTAGCAACCTCAAAGTATTTCTTTTACACTGTATTTCTCTTTCACACTGCATTCCTTTTTTAGCCAACTAAATAGCCCCTTAAATTATTAAATATTTATTATTCTAGTTAGTAATTAAGTACTAACTAAAATTGCATCTAAAAAAGTAATTTAATAATTCAAATATTGAAAGGTGTTTCAATCCTGACCAAATATTATTCACACTTTCAATCCTTAACCTAGAAGGACATCCATTAGCTCAAGCAAATACTGATAGAAACTTAATCAAATCTTGTTTGAAGCTCCTTCAAATCTTATTTGAGCAATGGTAAAATATTAATCAAATCTTAACTTAACCTTCATTAAATTTAACCTTGATTGAATTTGCTTAAAATTTTGTAGTTATTTTTGAAGAATGTTATATTATGCTTTGATCAAGATTAAAACAAGGGTCAATTAAGGTTTAAAATTATATGAATTGTATTACTTTACCCTCATTATCTCTTTTGTAATTGACTCATTCGAGTCTTTGTCTTATGTATACATATATATGCTCTAATTTTATGTAGTCACATATAGAGCTGAGGGCGTGGCAGATAAGTATGATTGGTAATTTAAGGCTAATGGACTTATTGCGTTTAATATTTGAGGCAATAAACAACATTTGGTATTGTTGAATTTTAGGTGTGCTAGAATGTTCACGATGGTAGAATGAGAAAGTTTAACATTTCAACATTATACAAATATCTAGTATGAACATACAAATAAGCAAAAAGTTATAAGAGGCACTACAATTCTTATTACATGGATAACCTACAAAAAGGGAAAAATTATGGGGGCCCGACCTCATTGAAATAATTCAACTAGTGTTGGTTATTGGTTACAAATAAGCCCTTCCTATTATTAGGGAAGGCGTTGATAAAATATAAGGGATAAATGAACATATTTCGTGATGGAAGTTGGAAGAGACATGTAGTATAAGAACTAATTTCAAGTGATCGTTTATTGTTTGCTTGGTATTTCTTCGCTGAGGGGAGACCAAGAAGTATTGCATTAATTTGTATACTGAAGTCAGGATTTATAGTTGGTGTTAATGGTGTGCATCAAACTTATGAGTGATGATATGCATTGACATTGTTGGTCATGGTAGGTGATGAAGTCAATGGCTTCAGAGTAGGGGAAGATTGTAGTAAGATAATGATGGTCAGATGATCATATTCGAGTTATTATGATTAGAAGATTACAGTGTGACAATGATGATTGGAGAATCGTAATTAGGTGATGGTGTTCAGAGAATCCTAGCCATGCAACAATGGCCGATGATGGCGATCTAGGATGGCAGGCAATGGTTGGGGGTGGCTGATAGTGGCGGGCGATGGCCATTGATGGTGGACGGTGGTGATGGCCGATGTGTAGCGACAACGGCCATTCTCGACGAGACAAATCCAATAAGATAAACACAATGTGCCTAAGAACACTCAATTCGTATCATTAAGTCACATAAATACTGAACAAATGCTTTATAATCAAGTGATCATTATTATAATGTGGCGGTTGATGGCGATTTAGGATGGCAAGCGATGGTTGGGGGTGGTTGACAGTGGTGGGTGGTGGCCAGCGATGGTGGACGGTGGTGATGACCCATGCATAGCGACGACGGGCGGCGGTAATTACAATAAATTTTTGGTGTATTTAAAATTTGGCTAAATAAAAAAAATATATGCATAAAAAATAAATTAGATGATAAATTTTAAATGCATAAAAATTTAGGGGCTGTTTGGATTGCATGATTTAGGCCGGATTTGAAGCGAATTTGAGCTAAATCCAGCAAAACGGCAAAAAATGCAAAACCAAATCTCACGGTAAATCAAAGCCGCGGTTGACGTAAAATTCCCTCTTTCATGGTAAATCCCGGATTTACGAAATCCTTTGGTTCGGTGGATTTACGGGATTTGGCCGAAGAAGCGCGCGAAAGGGAGAAAGTTACCTTCACAGTAAGCGAGCTCCCGTTGTTGCTTCCGATCAAAAAATGTCGTAACTTCCACTCCAACAGAAGGGAACGTCGTCGAAGGAGCGAAGTCGAACAGCGACGAAGAAGAACTCGTGCAAAACTCTACACTCCTGCGAAGGAATGAAGCCGAAATAAACTGAGAAGGGAAAGGCAAAACCTAGACTCCTCTTAGTTATTGTTGGTATAATTTAAAATATTAATAATTAAGTAAAACAAATTAAATAATTGATTAAATAATTAATAAAATTATTAGTTAAATATTTAGTTATTTCAAAATAATTAATAGATTATATATGATTTTAATTGAAAATAATTATTATAAAATATTATAAATAATAATTAAATGCCTTAAATCTTTAAACCACCTTAAATATTCTAATTATTTAAAAAATGTATGTCAAATTTTTAACCGTCTTAAATCCTAAATTAAATGACCAAACAATCACACAAGATTTATCATAAATATTAAATATTGTCAAACAATTTTCAAGATTTAACCCATCAAGATTTATAAATCCGAATTAGAAGATTTATGAAATTCTACTTAAACGAAACCCTGGTGCCACCAACCCCTTAAAATTTACAATATACACTGTATTTATTTACCAACCCCTTAAAATTTACAATATACACTGTATTTATTTTCAAAACAGCAGAGTTTGGACCGCGCTGAGAATCAGAACCTTAGAGCCCAAGGCGAAGCTGCGATGACCTGACGACTGTTATCGACGTTCTCGTCTCTCTCGACTCCTGTAGCCGCTGACATTTCTCCGGGTCAGCAATTCGGCAATAAAATCCTGAGCTTTTTTCCGGCGGGGAAATGATACAGAGATCGAAGCTCGCGGAGGAGCTCAGAGACTACCAGATCCGATCGCAGCGCAAGTACTGGGTTGTCCTCTTGTGCTTCTCCGCCAAACCCCAAATTTCCACCAGGTTCTCATCCATTCTTTTTTCCTCCTTCCCCAACTTTATCAATTGGCGAGGGAGTAATTATTCTTTCGTTGAAGGCATGAAAGATAGGGCATATATGAATCTTTACGACTTTTGCTGAGAAGACGCTGAATCTTATTTTTAATTTCAGTTTTGGCGTTATTTTCTGATATGATAACTGCAACTGTATTTACGGTCCGCCGACGGTACGGAAACTGCTTTTCAGTAGAAGGATAGTTAGTTTTTGGTGTTAGGTGTACTGTTTGTTCAGTGATCGGAGGGAAATGGAAGTTCTGAAATGACCTAGATTTTCTACGATAATTCTATTGAGATATTTTTGTATGCATAGATGATCTTACATTACCCGAGAAACATCAGTCAGTTCAGATTTCCTTGCTTTATGAGTCTGTAGGATCTACAAGTATGCAATTGAGATCGCGCGTGCGGCTCGCTGGTTGAGCAAAGGCCTTCCTCCCCGCGATGCTGATGTTCGAATCCGCTGGTCGAGCAAAGACTGAAAAGTGTAAATAAGCGGAGAAATAGGAAGCTAGGAATGAGGAAAGCTAGAGATGTCAGACCTGTTCCTTGATGGAAGTTGATTCCTAGATCCGAAGATGCTAGAGATGCAATTAAGTGTGATTGGTACTAAATTATTAATTTCTGCGAATACTGTTGCAATGTTCTTTGGTTATGTTCTTTCGTACATTGCCCAACCAAATTTAACTTTTTCTTGCAACAAGGATTGGAAGCTATTTTTAGGTGCCACAAGGATATTGTTTTAGCATCTAGATCTCTTAGACACATTAGTTGTGTAACATCCCACAATATCCCTTCCAGTAACACACAGTGTCACAGAGAAATAAATTTATAATTCTCAACATATAATACTTCTAAGCATTTCCATATATGTGTGTGTGTGTATGTGTGTGTGTGTGTATATATATATATATATATGCTCCAACTATAGTACCACATATGTTCTGAATAAACGGAAGCATCTAAATTGTCTCCATTTGCATCACACAATTAATTACAGAGCTACTAAAAAATCAAAATACATCACCACAATTTGACAGCTTACATACCTCACATGAAGACTCAGAAACACTACTAAATAGAAAACCTAAATATTTAATAACCTGACCCTAATCTGCTTTAACTTTTTTCTTGCATTTCTTTATAACAACAACTAGTATAAAAACTAGTGAGCTATGAAGTTTATAAAGTTATGCAATTTAAATAAAGAAATTCCATGAAATATTATAGTGAAATGTATAACTGAAATCATGATTGAATTAATTCATAGGATGATTACAAAACAACTTAAAACATATTTAGGATCATCTTTTATTTTATTTGGACCTTGTATGTATGGAATATCATAATTAGCCATATAAGGTTCGACTATTTTTTTCTTCATATAATTAACTTTCATAAGAATGTTCAATGGAGTCCAGGTAAACCCGATATTATCGCCATTGAACTACATAGAGGTTCCTTTTGCTCCACTTGCATTGCATGTATCATATCATTTCAACTGCATAGAGGTCCATTTTGCCCCACTTGCATTACATGTATCATATCATTTTATAGCTAATATTTTTAATTTGATATTCATCAGACTTCAACATTATGAATTCATACATTATTTATTTTGCTTAATACTTTAGTATAAAAATTATACTTGCTTTGTCTTGCTTTATACTTAAAAAAAATCTAGCTACCATACTACTTGCATAACAAGAATATGTATGCAGTACATAACGTAATGAGTTTCTTTTCAAAATATTATCCACTAAGAAAATATTTAGATGATCATATTACATCTTATTTAAAACTCTAATTATTCAAATATATATATGTGATCGCTCATACATGAAAACTTGGCTGTGAATCCGCATTAAACAAAATAATTAGCTTTAATGATTATTTTCTTATAATTCCGTCAATTATCAGTGTACATGTCTAGAAATGACTGTATATGCTTTTTAAATTAAAATTGCATTACTTACCTCTTGACGAGTTGTCTCTTCAAATTCGACACCTTGCACCCTTTTCCTTCTGTAAATTACTTCAAAACTCTCTTATGCATATACTAATTGAATCTTAACACAATTGTTATAATTTTATTTAAAAACTTTTACTAATTTTAGGAAATCTAAAAGAAAACTATAACATTGTAATATAACCAAATTGCTTACTTTGATTTTCTTCCTCCAATTAGCAGAAATTGCTCTGCTTCTTACCCACCGAGAACCAATTCTCCTCAATGTCATTGTTCTCTGATAGCCACAGGTTATCACATAAATTCTACTCCGCTATCTGCTCCTCTTACGTCTTCTATACTCACAGTGAAGCCGATCCGGCAATACTTGGTCTCACCCGATCCCTGTGTTCCGCTCCTTGCTTCACTACTACAGCCGATCCTTACTTCACTAGCTGAACCTTCACTCCTTTATGCTTATCACACGCATACTCCATTCAGACCTCCGCTCCACTTCCTACTTCACATGTAAACAAAAGGCTGGTATGATAAAACCAAATGGGAAGAGACATACTCCTATTGATGTGAAATGAACCATCGAATAGTTGCCTGTTTTTAATTAGTGAATGCTTAGTTTAATATTGATAATAATAACAGTAATTTACTAATTTATTTTAATTTAACTGTTAATACTAATTTAACAATAAATCAATATTAAACTTTAAAATAAGTTTTAAGATATATTGAATTAATTTAAAATTTTCATGCCTTAAAATTTTGGGTCTTACATTAGTGCACTTTTATCTTTGTTGAACGTTGTGTCAAATGTAATTGTTTCTGATGCTTTTCTTAAGATGATGATTGAGGGGATCTATATGCCAAATGATTCAGCATGGATATTAGGATCTCCAAAGTGCAACAGAGAAACAGCAACTGAAGATATCTGTTTTTTTTTTTTGCTTTGCACTAGATCTAAAACTAGTGATGATAATGAGTCAAGTTTAACCAAATTGATGAGTCGAATGTGAAATCAGTGAATTCTTCTTGATTATAACTTAACTAGAAACTAACATAGTTGAGTCAGGTTGGGACATAATCAAAGTTGATTTAAAAAACACAAATTAAACAAGCATTCAAGGGAGGGATTGAACGCAAGAACAATTGCATGCAATGAGAGCATTTCTTTGATGGGTCAACTTGTTCTTTTTTATATACTCCTATAACTTGTATATTTATGATATTTGTTTGTTGCATCAAATCATTTTTAAGTAAGCCACACTACATTCAAAATTGACTAAAAATAGAATTCAAATTAGTTCCTTTGGGAACCATAAATGCTTGTACACACTTAAATATCCTCTTGAAGTATATTTGGACAGCAGTTTCAAGAAAACTCACTGACATAACCACAAATGCTACTCATCCACAAGAGCTTGATTGCAAAGCCCTCGACGGAGTGCAGATATGCCCACTTGATTCACACACGTTTATGTTAAAAAAAACATTTATGGTATTTTCATCTGCTTCATGCATTCTCAGAATATTGCCTAGCTTCCCACTAGAAAGCGTGAGTTGTTTACTTTTCATACTTCTCTTCTTACTGACTTTACACTTAGAGACTTCTCTCTTTGTATGATGAATACTTATTATCTTAGCCAACTCATCAGGAGCAAACTAGTCGGACACTCATCAAAAGGAAGGGGATATTTATGTTAAGCTGTCAGGTGTGAAGATGATTCAATAATAATGAGTATAAATCCACCAATCTTGTTAGTTAAGCTTTCAAACGACATTACAAAATATACTTACATTTCATTTCGTAAGTGGTATAGGTTCTCAAACAATTACGAAATAAAGAATACTACTCTTCTATTATGAAATTAGAAACAAGTTCATACATTGCAATGGACCATAATCCACTCTACTTTCTATAACTCTTCTTTTGAGAGCTTAAATTCGGTGGATCCTTTCAAGGAACAATTGATCTTTCTCTTTGCATACTCCTACTGTTTAGAAATGGTCAAATGGCCTCTCTATTGCAGATAATAATCTACTGATACTAAATTTGCATTATGCTCAGTCAGGATTGTTCAATTCTCTTTCATTTGAGTTGGACACATAGCCAAGAAATTTGAATCATGCAATGTCGACTTCCTTAAATGTTCACATTTGAGCTTATATGTTATATCTATCCATGGTCCACCCTTCTTTCTAAGCTCCCATTTGCATCTTCAACGACATCCATTTTCAGGACCACAATTTATGCAAACATATTATGCTCAATCTATTTTGACTTCACCCTCTTGAGTTCATGGTTGATCTCTTCGATGTCATATTTTAAGTAGTCATCCCCTCCTCTATTTTAGAGAAGTGGGAGATGGAATTTCTCACTTTAATAAAGCATTCTTCAAGCCTTTTGTCATAGTCTTTGTTGTAGTAGGGACTATTGAATCTCTTTAGATATCATATCTTTCACTTTGTTAAGCATCCAGTTCAAGAACCTATGTGATGAGGACATCCGACCTTGAAAGTTTATCAGAGGAGGAGCCGAAGATCAACGACCATGATTGTTCCACTTTATTTTGAGTTATTATTTGTATTTTGATTTATTTATGTATTTTTTTCGTTTTTACCCTCACTTGAGGGAGTAGGCTTATGTGACCCCAGGTGGCACTTTTGTCATTTGTCTTATTATTGTATTTTGGCTATTTATAGCCCCTCCTCTTCTTTTGAGGGGATGGATGAATATTAAGAAAAGAATTATGCACTTTGTTCTTAAGAGCTTTGGGAGTTTTTATGAGAGTGGAAATCCCTAAGTGAGGGCAACGTACTACCCACCAGCCGCAGGAAGCGTCCGGGCTCGTGGTTTGAAGTCCCTATGTGAGGGCAACGAATTATCCATCAGCCGCATGAAGCTTCCGGGCTCGTGTTTTATCTTCTCCACCGACTCCCTTTTCTCCTTCTTCTCTTCTCCTAGCCGCCGGCCTCCTTCCCCCCCATCCTCCTTTTCTCTTGGCCGAAATCCCCACACCTAAACCCTAGGCCGAAACCCCCCACCCTTTCTTTCTCCATTGGCCGAAACCTTCCCCCCATCCCCTTCCCACCTAGCCGCCGACCACCTTGTGTTCCCTCCCTTTGGATTCAAAATTTCAAAATCTAGCATTTAAATATTTTTCTAATTTAACCCCTTTTGAATTCGGAAAGCATTTAAATTCAGATTCAAATAAATTTGAATTTGAAATATATTTCCTAAATAAGAAAAGTTAATTTAGGAAAGCCCCCCAATCATGCGTTATTTGAATTTTAAATAAGATGTGATTTAAATAATCTTTCCTCATTTAAGATTCTAAATATAGCAACCTTTAACTCCTCATATCAATCACTCATAATCATGCTAGCCGCCGGCCCTACCCCCTCCCTATTCCCTCTTTCCCTCCACTTTTCAAATTAATTATTCAAGGCCTTCCTTATTCGATGCTTCTTAAGTTAGGAAAGTTTTCAAATTCGAATTTACATTAATTTGAATTTGAAATTCTTTCTTAAAATAGGACGAATTATATTAGGAAGCTTTCCTTAATTCTCCCAATCTGAATTTAATTAGAGAATTGCTCTAATTCTTCTTTCCTTAATTAAGATTCTATGTTTGGCAAGAATTTTAAATTCCCAATCAATTCCCCTATCCATGCTTGGCCGGCCCCCTCTTCGTCTGGCCGGCCCCCTCTTCGTCTCTCCTATCTAAATCCTATTTCCATCAAGGCTCCTAAGTAAATCTCCAATCAACCCCTCCCTCTAGTTGCCGCTGCCCCTCTCTCTCTCTCCCCTCTTTCCCCTTTTGTCTTTCCCCCATTTAATTGCCTCAATTATTATCTCTCTCAATAGATGATAATCTCACCTACCCATGGACGGCTCAAACCCTAAAATGACCCTCTCTCCATGTTGCTAATTGCTGCCCAATGCTTCCACAAGACGACCACTTGGTGCCTTCTTCCCAAATAGCTTCTACTCCAAGATTTTGACATCCCTAAACTGCTGTCCAGGTTTCCTGGGCAATCTAGCTGCTGTCCAGAATTTTCAGAGCACATTAGCTTGCTGTCCCAATCACCGGGACAAGCTAATTTGCTGTCCAGACGTCCGGGGCTGTTCAATCATTGTCCAAAAGCCCTGAAGGTGCTAGATGGCTGTCCAAGACATGTATGAAGAGTTCGTCTCGCTGTCTTTCAATCATGACTAGCTTGATTCTACATCACTATGTTAGAACTTTTAAAGCTCTCTATGTTCATCCATCATATTCTCTAGTTTGGTGGACAGCATCTTTTAGCATGTGATAGTGTGGCTTCATCATTTGCTTCATTTGTTCAAGGCTTATACTCTTGAATTTGTCATGAGTTGGCCATTTAGATGTAGATAAGTTCTTTCTATTATCACATAATCATTGTAATCAACAAACTCTTCTTCGTCCCAAGGGTCTACAGCTACATTATCATCCCTATTGTTACCTACTTCCACAGTAAACTTCATCGACTATACACAAAAATACTAACAAATTAAAGGCAGGTTCACCTTCCTTCACCTTCTTTATGATATCATTCTCAAAAGCATTGTCCCAATCAATCTCTTCATTGGATGTAATTGTAGCCTAACTTTCTTCCTTGCCTACTTCTTTCTTAGCAGTGACATTTCCAACAATGCCATCCACTTCCTTCGACCCTAATGCGATGATTACAAAATTTCATATGATTCGTGACATAGTTGCATCATATTACCCATTTTCTATATAAGTTCTGATTATTTCCTCATAACATAATAAGGTGGCTGTTTGCATGCCTCTGTATTCTTTTCATTTATCTAGTAATTATCTACCAACTTGATAGTTATTAAAGAAGACAGATATAAGATTCATGTACATGAACATATAGCTAGTCTAATTTGTAGATGTGCCGTTGTGGCAATTTAGTCATAGAACATTACTGAACTATCATATGAGCTTTATATACCTTCTAGAGTCAAAGGCTTTGAATATTATCTGTCTCTTTGGTTTAGCAAATTAACTGGAGCTTTGATTTGATATGAGCTCTGGTTTTGTTTGAACAACTATTTTTTCAAAAACATTTTTTTAAAGGAAAAAAAAAAACTGAAATAACAGTGAAAAAATAATCTTTCAAACACACATTATTTTTTTTTCCTAACAATTTTCTTTATCATAAAAGCAGCAAAAAAGCGATTCCAAATGAAACCTCAATCTTATTGCTTTCTCTCAACAATATCTTTTAATGCATTTACCCATTTCCATAATAAATGATTTATCTTAGGATTGCTAATAGAAAGCGAAATTATCTATAGTTCTCAGCTAAAAATCAGTAGCTCTAACCTGGTTAATTGATACACTATATTCCCATGTTGACCAATTTAAATGTTCAAATTGTAATTCCCTTTCCAATGGTTGCAAGTGAAATTTAAGTATGTTTCTGTCTCAAATAAACATATACTTGTTTGTCCAAGGAAAAAGACAAAATAACTCTTCCTAAATCATTTGATGTTTCTTAGCTTAGATTGATCAATGGCAAGTTAATCAACAACATTAAGCATAAGATAAATCAAACAATCCAGAGAGAGATATTATAAACAAAAACATGAGATTAATTCATTAAAGGATTTTGTTAATATTCCACCATAAACTCATAAAAGAAAATATTTCTTTGCAAATTTAAACTTAAACTTCATAGAGGTTTCTAACTGCAGAAGAAAATTGCAGATCAAAAAAGAAAAACACACACACACACAATTGAAATTGCCAGTGATTCTAATCTCGGAGCTGGCTTTATTTTTTTTTCTTATCCCCGTCAATTTCTAGAGTTTCCTCTTAGAACAGTTGTGAAGTCCCCAATTATAGTTTTTTCGGTTTACAAACTTCCGGAAAATGACATTCAATTCTAAACTTTAGTATGTAAATTTGAATTCACGTGATGGGGTGCCTAGGCCTTGCGGGAATAGCGCCAAGGCATTGTGTTAGACCGGTTCATTGGACCGGTCTAGCCGGTCTGACGGGACCGGCTTACGCAAAACAGGCGGAACTCTCTGCCTGTCTGTACGCGCCGAATGGATGCCGCAAGCTTTCTGGGGCTGTTTTGGAAGGATTTTTGAGGATTTTGGGAGGAAAATTTGAATGTAGGGACTGTTTAGGGATTTCCTTTTGATTTGTATGCATTAAATAGTTTGTTTTCCTAGGGTTAGGGAATCTGGAATTTGGCTGATTTTGGGATCTCTTAGGTTTAGGTTTTGGGCTGTAGATTCGTCTAGAGATTGGGAGAGATCGATCCTTCTCTCGAATAGAGGATTAATTGTATCTTGCTATTCTCCATTTCTATTTCATCAAATAATACAAATTCCTACTGTTTTCGTGGTTTTGTTGTTATTTTTGTGGAGAATTCTCGCTGTTTTCAGGAGATTTATCGGAAATACTTGAGATTTACAAGTGTTTTCTATCAAATTGGTATCAGAGCACGTCGATCGAAGGGGAACCAATGGCCGGAAGGAAGGTTAAAGTTTTGGAGGGAGAATTTGGGCAACTCAAAGTACATTTTGAGGAGAAGATTGCTGATTTTCAAAATCGGATTGCTTCCGTCAATGAAAAGATGGATGAAAAGTTCACCGTGGTGGAAGACATATTGAAGAAATTGCTTGAAGCCAAAACCAAACCGGTGACATCGGAAGTAAAAGAAACTACCGGCGGCCATGGAAGAGATGGGAACCCTAACACGTTTAGGGGAAGGGAAAATCCAGAAGTGGAGATCCTGGAGGGAGAAGACGGAATGCCTCCTAAGAACCACTTTCTAGGGAGGAGATGAGCATTGGCTACGCAAGAAGGGGTGCTGAATTTGAAAGGAGAGGGGATGATTTCGATCGCCGTGGTGCTGATTTTGAAGGAAGAAGAGGAAATTTTGATGAAGGATTTAGGTATGATCGCCGGAGGGAAGACCATGACAATTGGGGAGCACCTCTTCTTCGAGGAATGGGAGGTTATGGAGGATTTAGGGGAAACTGGTGTGACCTGAGGGTGAGAAAACTGAAGATGCCAATCTTTGAGGGGGAGGATGCTCACGGGTGGATCTACAAGGTAGAAATATATTTCGCCGTCAATGGGTTGATAGAGGAGGAGAGACTGACGGCGGCGGGCCTATGTTTGGAAGGGAAGGCTTTGTCTTGGTATCAGTGGAGGGACATGCGATGACCCATACCGAGTTGGAGAGAGTTCAAGAATTGTTTGGTAGAACGTTTCCGAACTGGCGGGAGAGGAGACTTCTACGAGCAGTTATTCGCCTTGACACAGGAGGGTTCAGTGACGGAGTACCGGGAGAGATTCGAGTACCTTGCTAGCCGATTGGACCGCCTTCTTAAGATAATGCTAGAGGGAAATTTCATGAAGGGACTGACACCAGAGATCCGGGCAACGGTTAGAGTAATGAGGCCTTGTGACTTGGGAGAGACTATGAAGCTAGCTCAGTTGGTGGAGGATCAGAGGCACCTGGAGAGAAAAATTGGAGGCAACAGTTCAGGAGGCTCAAATAGGATGACCACCACCTTTTTGACACCCAAGGAACCAACACCGGGTACTCTTAGGGAGACTTCGAAGGAGAAGACTATCGGAGGAAGACCTGGGGACAACTTCAAGAAGCTCACAAAAACAGAATTACAGGAGAAGAGGGCGAAGGGGATCTGTTTCCGATGTGACGAGAGGTATACGCCGGGGCACAAGTGTAAGGACCGAACTCTTCAGGTTCTTACCATTTGCAATCAAGAAGGAATGGAGGAGGGTGTCGTCTTTCCACCTTGCGGACAAGGTGGATCTTTGGGAGGAGAGTATTGTTAGACCGGTCCATTGGACCGATCCAACCGGTCCGACGGGACCAGCTTACGCAAAACATGTGGAACTCTCCGCCTGTCTGTACGCGCCGAACGGATGCCACAAGCTTTCAAGGGCTGTTTTGAAAGGATTTTTGAGGGTTTTGGGAGGGAAATTTGAATGTAGGGACTGTTTAGGGATTTCCTTTTGATTTGTATGCATTAAATAGTTTGTTTTCCTAGGGTTAGGGAATATGGAATTTGGCTGATTTTGGGATCTCTTAGGTTTAGGTTTTGGGCTCTAGATTCGTCTAGAGATTGGGAGAGATTGATCCTCCTCTGGAATAGAGGATCAATTGTATCTTGCTATTCTCCATTTCTATTTCATCAAATAATACAAATTCCTACTGTTTTCGTGGTTTTGTCGCTGTTTTTGTGGAGAATTCTCACTGTTTTCAGGAGATTGATCGGAAATACTTGAGATTTACAAGTGTCTTCTATCACATTGTCCCCTCAGTTTTGTAGTTTGTCTTCCAGGCTTGGGTGCCAAGGCATTGAAATAATAGACCAATATGCTCTGCACTCAATTATGCAGTTCGTCTTCCAGCAACCTGACACATTGATGTGCCAGTATTATCGCACCAAGTCGTGAAACTTGTTTCCAACGTATGCGAACTCGTTCTATAGGTAAAAAAATCTATGCGATCAACTTCTACTTTATCATCATCCAATGCTTCTCGAAGTGCTTTGCATTGTCTATTTTTGCATGGCATTTTCACTCTACATGGATTAGGAGTCAAATACTAATAAATTGATAAAAAGCATTCAACAATATAATTGCATGCAGAGGAAAAAAATACAAGTTTGCTGTATAGAAATTAGGGAGTGAAAACTCACTCATCAAATACTCCAAACTTAAATTTTTTGCTTGTACTTGAGTGAAACAAAGCAGATGCATGCCACATGCATCAAGACCAAATTAAAAAGCTCAAATTCTTGTCCTGATTAAACTATTCAAATTTACCTCAAGCACGCACAGTTATCGATCCCAAAAATATTTTAAACTATTCAAAACATTGACCTTTATCTTGGAATTAATATCACCCAAACTTTCTTCTTTACGTGCTTATGTGAAAGTGTTTTCAAATAAGATCATGCAGCTACTTGTTTCAATTGCTAATATTAACTTTAGAATGTCTTTTATAACTTTTTTCACGAAAATATGTGACAATCAAATATGTAGATCAGTAGGCATTAAACAGAGTTAATTGTCAAGTCTGAATTAGAGTATAATACATGATAACATAGATGTAGAAAATTTCCTAAGTATTCAACTGTTATGAGATCATACATAGAGTATAAGCATTAATAACTTCAACATTCCCAATAGAGTATAATACATACTATAAGCATTTAGTTTTTAAGTATCTATAACAATATTACCAAGCCTTTATCCCACTATGTGTTGTTGGCTACGTGAATCCTTTTTCTTCATTGTGTCATATTAAAAGTCAAATCCTCATTTAAATATAATAAAAAATGTTATTTCTAATACTTTCTAACCAAGTCTTTTTAGTTGTACCTCTATTTTTCTCAATATAAGTCAAAGTTAATACATCTCTTCTAATTAGATCATTGGAAGGCTGACGTTTTATTTGACCAAATTATTAAGATGACTCTTTCTAATCTTATCTGCCATTGGAGGTACTCAAACCTTTTCATGTATATACTCGCATCCTTTCTCTAAGTGTAAAGCCACTCAATTACTCGAGCATTCTCATATCTACAACACTTAAATTAATTTTATGCTTCTCTTTTAATGGACAATATTATGCATCATAAAGCATTGTAGGTCTCACTACCATTTAATAAAAATTTTTCTTAAGTTTGAGGGGTGCTTTTTTATCACACATCAGGCCTTATGCATTCCTCTACTTCAACCACCCAATTTGAATTCTACTAATAATATCCCCATCTATTTAACCATCACTTAGAATAATAGAGCCGAGATATCTAAAACATGCACTCTTTTTAATGACTTGATCATCTAATGCTACAATCTTACCACTAGATCTATTGCTACTAAAATTTTAGATCTACTCAAATGAATACCTTTAAACTCTAAAGTTAAACTCCATAATTCAAGTTTCCTTCAACTGACTCTCTAGTCTTATCAATAAGAAGAATATCATCAGCAAATCATACATGAGGTACAAATGTCTAATAAGAACATTCATGACTAAAACAAAAAGATATGGGCTTAAAGCTGATCCTTGATGTAATTCAATTGAAATAGGAAAAATACTTGGTCAAATCACCTTGTATTTGAATACATGTAACAACTTCTGTATATATATTTTTAATGACTTGAATATAAGCATTATTAACTTCTTTCCTTTCTAAACCTCTCCATAGCACTTCTCTTGAAATTTTATCATATGCTTTATCTAATTAATAAATATCATATGTATATCCTCCTTACTCTCTCTATATTTCTCCATTAAACCTCTCAACAAATATATAACTTCCATAACAGACCTGTTTGACAAGAATCCAAACTGATTTTGTGAAAGATTATGTTTAATTACTCTCTCCCATAATTTTAATATATGGCACATTAATTTAATTTTTTTATAATTTGCATAGTCTTATGCATCATCTTTATTCTTAAAAATAGGAACCAACACACCCCTTCTCCACTCATTTAGCATCTTTTTAATCTTTAAATAATATTAAAAACTTTAGTAAGTCAAAAATGTTTTTTGATCTGCTAAGCATTTTTACACCTTTATTGAAATATCATCTTGTCCTACTATTGTTTCACACTTCATTTTCTCTAAAGCCTCTCTAACTTTGATTTTACTAGTATGAAGATAAAAATAAAATTTTTATTTTCATTTAGGATATTAAGGTCATTAAAGTCAATTGTATTTTTATAATATTCATTTAAAAACTTATCTAAATGTCTTATCCACCTATGTAGAATATCCTCTTCCAAGAAAATCATTTTATGATTTTCATCCTTAATACACTTTACTTGAACTAAATCCTTACTCCTTCTATCTTTAAGTTAGACTAATTTATACATACATATTTTGTCCTTCTTAGTATCCGATATATTATAAAAATCACTAAAATTTAAATTTCTTGCATCACATATTATTTTCTTAGACTCTCTACGAGCACTTTTCTATCTTTCGTAGTTTTTTAAGCTTTTACTTCTAAACCAATTTTTATAACAAAGCTTCTTTTTTGTTTTCACATTTAATTCCACCACACATTTTTACTATTGAGAGCTTTTTCTTTTGATTATCTAAGAATATACTTTGCAATATTCTTAATATTACTAGTTTTTTTCTATATAATATTAGTTTTCTCATGAATAACATAATCTTAAGATCTTGAATTTTCCTCGCAAAAATATTTTTATTAACATTCTTTAAATGTTCCTATATAATTACAGGACAACATTTTATTTTATATTTTATATTATACTTCTTCATGTTGAAATCTAAAACTAATAAGCGATGTTAAGTATATAAATTTGTATTCGCAATAATTTTACAATCTTTATAATCTAGTCGATCTATTTTTCTTGTAAGAAAATAATCATAGTTTTATTTTTCCATTTTTACTTTTTAAGTATCTAAACTAAAAAAATTAGACCAACAACAACAACATCAAACTTTTATCCTACTATGTGGGGTCAGCTGCATAAATCTTTTTTCTTAATTGTGTCCTTTTAAGAGTCAAATTCTATTTAAATCTAATTAAAAAAAAGCTCATTTCCAATACTTTCTAATCAAGTCTTTTTAGGTCTACACTATCTTTCTTAAAATAGGCCAAATCTAATAAATATACTCCTATAATCATGTCATCGAAAGACCGGCATTTTATGTGATAAAACCATCTAAGGCGACTCTCTCTAATCTGACCGAACTAAAAAAATTCTATTCATTCAGTTTCATTTTGTTAAGTTTGGTCTAGATTTGAGATTTTAGTTAAATTGGTTATTTAGAGTTTGGTTTTGGTTTTAATTTTTATAAAGTTAAAAGAATTGAGGTTTAAAAAAGAAAAATTGGAAATCAAGGCATTTTGTCTTAGCAAGACGAGTCATAAGCCTCAAGGCGGATCAAGGTGCAAGCCTCAAAATGAGAAAATAAAATATAAAAAAATTTATAAATAACTCATAAAAATGTAAGGTTGTGAAAATCGGACTGAACATAGAACCAGAAGAAGGAGAGGTTAAGGGTTCAATGGTTCGACCGGGGTCGAATCGGGGTTGAATCGGATGATGTAATAAATATGAAAATTATTTATATAAATTTAAATGACAGAATAATCATGTAATAATATAAATTTTTTGATTAAAAAATATATTGAATTCATACATTAATAATATCTTATGTAATTTTAAATTTAAATATATTTAACCTTTAAATTTTATTCAAATTTAATAAAAATTTAGCTTACATATGAATTTATATATTTAATCTAAATTATTATTAATTTATATTATATATTTAGATATAATTTACACCTATAAATTATATGTTAAAGTCATATTATAAATTTACATTTATAAATTACTAAGGTTAGATCATTTATTATTAATAAATAAATAATTTTTATAGTACATAAATAATAAATGAAGTATGTAATTTATTTAATATTATTAATTAAAAATAAATGCTATTTACAATTTAAAATGTTTATTTAAAAAATTTGTTTTAAAATATATAGTGTATATTGTAAATGTAAGAAGTAAGAACTTCAATTTATTTAGTCACACATCACTTGAGAACTTACTCTTGGTATTTTTTATATTATTTTTTGAGTTTAGATGAGGTAAGAACTCACATGGAGTAATGGAGCTATGTGAAATGCTTAGGTAGTTAAAAAAGTTAAAAATTTTAAATATAAATTAATTAGTTAAATTATAAATATTGCTTAATTTTTATTTTTAATATTGAATAAATTTATTTAACTATTTAAATAATTCATAAATTGAACTGGCTGGTTTAGCCCAATTTGATGTAGAAACGATTTTCAGGATTAACCGGACCGGCCTTAAGACCGGTTCATGGTTGAACCGGTCGGACCGATGAGTTTGTTCCGATTTTTAAACCCGATAAAAATGAAATAAATTCTCAATATAATGACTTGTTTGAAAGTAAACGTTATTAGAACACAAGAATTTGAAACTAGATTCAAATTAAATACTTGAGGGTTAAGATCGAAAACAGTCTCATCATCACTTAGACATTCTTTAGAAGAATCCTCATAGTTTATGTCACGGCCATTTTCAAAATCTTCTTTAGCTATAATATTTTTTTTTATCCCCTATGACACTTAATATTTCATTAGATATAATTTGAAATTAAATAACAAATTAATTACACAAGAAAATAATCCATTTTATTTAAGATTACATTTAAATTTTTTTTTTTGGAAGCTCTAACCCCATTTTGTTTCTTCCTTTATATACTTGTGAAATAGAAGTTGCTCCCAATTCAATAGATATTTCAATCCCAATATTGATTGCTTCATTAATTCTCCTCATAAATCTGTCATTGAGCCCACCAATATTCTATATTGAATAAAAAGTATATTGTTAACATATATTCAAGTAGGAAGTTGAAACATAAATATTCAAATTTAAAATTATAAATGGATGCAAACGTATCGGGAGAGCTTGTTTTGTAACATTCAATTCTTTAAATAAAAATCCCCAAGTTGGCATTTGCTTTAAGGTAGTCACCTTCAGGAACAAGCCTATCTATGTATGTGTATAAACTAGTTTTTATATCTATATTTACGCGGAAGTCCTTATCATAATGAAGTTAAGGGTTTAAATAATAAGCAACAACATGTAGGTGTTGGTGTAACTTACGATCCCTTTTTTATCTATAATTTCTCAAATTTCTTTATAGGCTCCTTCTTAACTGCCAAAATCTCTTTCTATGCTTTTTTTTTTTGCCTTACTCATCACTTCATATATAAATCCCATTGCTAAGGCCTTCTCTTCATAAAATATTCTTAGTATCTTAACTAAAGGTCTCGTAGTCTTCAAAGCATAATTTATACTATGCTAAAATGAATCCTCTTTTATAACAATTTTCTTCACTTATTTCGTTTTTTGTTTTTTGGCCCATGAAATTCCATCCTATTCTTAAAAAACAAACATAGCTTCTAAAGGTTGTCTTAACTTCCTAAATTTTTGCAAAGTTGAATATGCAGTTGCAAATTTAATGATAGCAAGCAGTAAGTTCTTTCTTAGCAAACTTTCTCATTAAATTGAGCACTAAGAAATGATTCTAAATAAATTAATTGATAATTTTTGCCTCAACAAGGCAGATTTATGTTGTGACAATTGTAACAATCTCTCAAGCGTTAAATCAATGCAGTGTGTAACATATGGAGTCTAATAGAGGTTCATCATCTTTTTTATTAATAATCTTCCTGCAGCGTTATAGGCACTTATATTATCTGTAATAACTTAAACCACTAATCTCTCTCCTACTTCCTCAACAACCTCATTCAACATTTGAAACAATAGTTGCATGTTCTTCACAAAAGCCGAAGCATCAATCAATTCCTTAGGGATTATTAACAAGAAAGTTGATGCTCTTCTGTCAAATATCTTACAAACCTTCTGACAGTATGATCACTCGTGTCTCAATTCATGTCTTTTTTTACTTCATCTACCATCCTTGTCATTGTTCTGACCTTCTCATCTAACATCTAGGTCCTCAACTTATACATGCTAGTAAGCTTTAGGCCTCGACCATAGCTTCCAACAATTTGAAGCATACTGATCCATGTTGGACTCATTACAATATTGAATGGAATGCTATTTTTATAAAGATACCTAATAATATCTAAGTAGACTCTATTCTTGAGTTCTTTCATAGCAGTTTGAAGATGAATATTTTGAGAGTTCATATTCTCCTCTTCATCAACATATAAACCTATTCATTAGTCCCTGAGTGTCTCTTTTAGAAGAAACTAAACCGCTTCCACTATTTGATCCATTATGCTGGGAGCCAAAATACAAGCTATTTTCAATCATCTCTTCCATATTTTTTGTCACTTCTTTGGCGGTGACAAACTTCTTCAAATAATAATTAGTACATTCTTCTTTCACTTCTCATCAGGTATATTTGCTTATGATCTGATATTGACATGTGTGCAAGCTAAGTAATTGTTAGGCCTCTTAATATCTTCAGTAATCTGCTCCTTACAATTGCATTTCATGTAAACATATACTTTATTTGAACATTCATCTTGCACTTCAACTAGAGTGCAATATTTTTAATCCATATTTTTTCTTCTCATGCCACCAGCCATTCTAATAACTAAAAGAAATAAACAATCAATAATAAGCTTGTGAACTTGATTTGGCAATAGCTTTTCAAGGAGTGCATGCAATGCCATTTCTTCTATTAGTTTTAAACAGTTAAAAATGTGCTTACAATATAATCATACCATCATTAGTATTATTATATGTCAAATATCATTTTAATTCATGTTTTAATCAATTAATTAGATTGGTAATATAAACGAGCAATCCAGTTTCAAATAAACCAATTATAAAGATTGGTATTATAATCAAGCATGAGATATTTGTTAATTGAAAATAATTGAGCATAACTATTTTGTATCAAATAGATGTATGCATGTAAAAATCTTTTCAAAGTGAGGTTCAATAGGAACAAATAAATCATCACACTGATGTATCACCGAGCTTTAAACCTAGGCATTTTGTTTATGAAATTGCTATCCGACTGTCAAATTGCTAGAAGCTCGAGAATGACCTATTGTGACAATCAATGGTCTCTCTTGTGTCTTTATTTTTCTTATCAAATTTATTTGAATGATGAAATCTAATTAATTTTATCCTCTCTTAATGGCATTTTTATCCACAAACAATTAAATCAGGCTCACGTGAAAAAACACAAATGATGAAATCATGGTTTATCATTTCATTGAATGTAATTAAAAATTAATGTTTTTTAAACTCTTTGAAAGGAAGGATTTTTTTTTTATACGTAAAATGAGAAGAAAAATAGGCCATCATGAAATTATTTATAATCAAATAATGCATTTAAAATTCATACTACAAATGATTTCTATTATATTTAAAAACTTATCAATTTGCGTTTGAACTCCGAGTGCAACAACAACATCAACATCAAGTCTTTATCCGACTACGTGGGGTTGGCTACATGAATCTTTTTTCTCTATTGTATCATGTTAAGAGTCAAATTCTCATTTAAATATAATAAAAAAAGGTCATTTCTAATATTTTATAACCAAGTCTTTGTAGGTCTATCTCTACCTTTCTTAACATAAGCCAAATTTAATACCTTTACTTTCCTAATCGGGTTATCGGAAGACCGCCGCTTTATGTGACCAAACCATTTAAGGGGACTCTCTCTAATCTTATCTTCTACTGGAGCTACTCCAACCTTTTCACGTATATGCTCATTTCGTATCTGAACTCACAGTGCATTAGTTGTAAATAAATATGAAAATCTTAATCGATAATTCATTGATTTAAGTAGTTGTTGTTGACTCTTTGACAATTTGATCAAGAAGACAATTCAAACGTATCGTAATTGTATATATCTTTCACTAACTCCAATAGTCAGTTTTCACTATAAATTAATCACATAATTTTTCTCGATGAATATTCTGCATTTTTTATCCAATAGTTGCTTCTCTTCAATTATGGTGGCAAAAACCAAAATTAAATAAAAAAATTAATATAGAAATCTTTTTTTTAAACTAAAATAAATTGAATAAAATCCAATTTAAAATTAATAGAACTAATTCTGATTAAAATTGATTTATTTATTTGTTTTCCAATAGAAAACTAGCAGCTAAGACTGAAAAGTGGTAATCTAAAAACAACACTTTAGAAGGATAATGACAAATAACTTTCTTATGACCCTAGGAATTTATTTTTAATGAGTAACTTTCAACCAAAATGTAGTATTGTCCTATTACGAATAGCAATGGTCGAATACGAAGAAATTATTACCTTTGCTATGAGCTCCAGTAGGATCGACTCTTTTAATGCTCTACTTCACATGAAGCAGGCGAAGCCGAAGTAACGGTCAAATGGAAAGATAGGCCGTTACTTCGTTGCGTCTCTTATCAAAATGCCATTTTCAAAACTTTACTTCACACAAAGTAGGCAAAGCCGAAGCAACGCTCAAAAGGGAAGGAAATTATTACTTTCGTTGTTAGGTCCTGTTTGATTCAACTTTCGGGCATTGGAGCTTCTCTTTCAAAACTCTAGTTGACATGAACCAGGCGAAGCCGAAGCAACTATGAAGCCCTAAAATTATACTCGCGATTGACCGATCGCGTGTAATTATAAATAGAAAGACTCAAATAAAATGAGGCGACGCCTCAAACTGCCCCAAGGCGTATGCCTTGTGTAAAAAAATTGCAAGCCTCACTCAAATTGTTGAGGCTTGAGCCTCGAGGCGCCCAAGTTGCGCCTCGAATTGAGGCACATCTTGAGATGTACGACTCGATTGCCTTTTTAAATAATGAAAAGATTTGAACGAAACTGATTTAGCAAATAATTATTATATTATGAGGGAAAATAAAATAATTACCTTTCATTTGTCATTAAAATGTTAACTTTATTTACTATTGATGCATTTGTCGGTAATATATATATATACACACAGGCACACGGGGAAGTAAATTTATAACCATTCTTATTATATTGATTAGGAATAGTTGAAGCATATGATATGAGAATAGTCTTTTCTTTTGCGATTGCCAAAAATTAAATTGGGATTGAGCTGTGAGCTGTTCAGTTTGGTTCGATTTGTTTGTATATTTAAAGGCTTCAGTTTCAGTTTGTAGTCTTAGAATTTGGTTTGGAACCAAACCCACTTGTGACCATCATCAGTTTGGAATTCGATTTGGCTATCCTGATTATTCCAATTACATTGGTGGCAATGCATTCAACACTGAAACTAATTGGTAATCCGTAATCATACAGAGGTCTCTGGGGCTTATTCTTTTCCACACTCGTTATTGGGTTCACAACAACAGGGGATGAGCACGTCAGCATCAAAGACATGGAAGGATCATGCATGCGTCTTTCAACAGCTGCCCGAAGATTGTTATGAGCATATGCTATGCATCACCAATGTTTGTCCTTTCTTGCTGATGTTGAACATTTGACAACAGGGGACTTCACCAGCAGCACCACTCAGCCAATGTTAAACACACAATAAGGGTTTTCAGTCAACAACATAATGTGGAATATTGATAAAGAGAGAGGCCACTGATATACCCTTTCATGAGTAAATACACATCATTGAAGCTGCACTAATGACGAGAACTTCTTTAGATGTGGTCTAACTCGTGGGAGCTACATGTGGGTGAAGTAGAGGATGCTAGGAGTACCTTGTCTCGGGAGCTTGAATTGAGCTGGTATGGTAGTGGAGGATATATTGCGGATGAGATTGGGGCATCATCGTGATTCATGAGGGGAGTCATGGTACCATATGTGCTTTTTGAACTTGCGAGTCTTATATTCTTCCGTTAATGATTTTTAAGTGGTTTGATGATTTCTCTTGTTGTTGGAGCATGATTTGGGTTGTGCTATTTGGCTTCAATTTCACTTGTTATGTGTTGGGTGGATTAGCTTTGAGAGAGGTGTAGGTGGATCTTGGAGCTTTGATTGCTGGAGAACTAATCAAAACATCAAAAATTTTGTTCTCAAAGGAACATGTGACTCAAATGTTAAAAAAATCATGTGGGACCTTGTCACCCTGTGTCCGACTGGCAATGTGGTTGATGGAGTCAATCTGTTATCAGAGGACTAGTAAGTGAAGATTGTCAACTTGTATCACAAAGGAGAAGTGGGTAGCAGTTTTATAGGTTGAACTGTTGATCTTCCTCGCAATGGGAGGCATAGTGAAAAATCAATTTGATCTGCGAAGGCAACATTGATCAAACCAACCAATGAGCCTTGTTTGGTTCTTGGTAAAACCCTTATTTATTTTTTATTTTATTTCATTTTAAACGATATAAAATGACTTTATATAAAGAAAGGCTAAAATCAATTAGGAAAATTAGCCTTAATTAGTTGGATAACTAATCACTTATGCTGAGTAATAATTAACTTTACTTAATTAGAATTAAGGATTTTGTCATCAAAAGCTCAATAAAACTCCACTCTCTGTCAAGAGCTTTTCATTAATTTCCTTCGTCTAGCTCTTTGTAATTTTATGAGGCATTGACCCCTTAGGCAATCTAAAAAATCAAAGTTACTAGATCTTCTTAGCTAAGCTTTGGAGGTGCTTGCGCTTTATCTTTGAAGTGCCTATTTTCGGTGGGCAACTGAACTGCATTTTATTTAGTTTTTTGCTTAAGTTCAGGTCAAGCAGCCTCGGAGTTTTTTAAGGCTTCGTTTAGGACAGTTTTTTTACTGCTTTATAAAGTATATTTTTAATTAAAAAATTATTTAAAAAATAAAATTTTGTTTGAGAAGTTACTTTAAAAAGCAGTGAGAAAGCTGTCCCAAACAAAGCTTAAATCATGAGTCAGTGTGATCCTAATGTTGCTACTAGTCATAAATGCCATGCTACACCCAATTTCTTATTATGTTTGATCCGGCTAAAGCCTAATTTGAGTTTTAAGAGGATCTCCATATAGAATGTGATAAACCTTTTTCTCGTTGATTCATGAGGAAATTTTGCTAGAAAAAAGGAAAAATGGTTTACCCTTTTTATGTATCATCAACTTATGTTTCTCTGCTTTTTGAAGCACATGTGCTGTGCTCTGCTGTAAGAGAAGCTGTAAATCAGAAAATTGTCCTTTTTTTCTTATATTTTGTTATCCTTGGTACATTCTTCTTTGCCATGAAAGTTTTTTCCCTCCTGCTTCTCTTTGTTTTAGAATCGGCATTTGTACCTATTACTCAGTTCTTAGCATGAAATTTACCCGTATTTTGCAGGCAGGACATTGTGAAGGCTATTCTATGGGGCTTCCTATTTCTTTTATTGATTTTATCCTCCTTTGTTAGCCTGCATTTAAAATTTCATAAGCTTTCCGCTGTTTGTATTTTTTTGGGAATTCTTCTTCCTACGTGCCTGTGGATATCTAGGCAGAGACAGCTTGCTAAGAAAAGGGAGAGAAGAATGCTATTACCTTTGTCCATGTAAATAGTCTGACTATTTTTAATTGTGCTAATTGTTGAAAAACATTACTCATGTTTCTGTTAAAGAGTTTGAGTGAAAAAAAACTTATCTACATGGCCCAAGTCGTGCAAAACAGTGTCCCCAAAGGTAGATTTTCACCCTTTTGAGTAGAACTACTAGTGCAAAAGGTCTCAACGGTTCATCTTTAGGATTCGACAGACTACTAATCGTGCTTTTGTAATGCTCCCTTGAACGAAGGAAGATGAAGCCTTTTAGAGTAGGGAAGTAATCAGCAGTTTGATTTTACTCAACTTAGGTTTTGTTTTGGGGCAACTTTTTTATTGCTTTCTAAAGTGCTTTTTAGCACAAAAATTTTTTGAACTAGAAATTTTTGTATTAAGAAGCTACTTTAGAAAGCAGTAAAAAAGTCGTCCCAAACGAAGTTTTAAACACCCTTCAAAGTGGTCATGACTTTGGTTCAGCACAGAATCATGTACAACGCTAATAGTTTACATAACATTATTTTTTGGTTCCTTGATCGCTCATTTTGTTAGGAACTGGATATTAGCAGCTCGTTTGATCTATTTTAAGCTTCAGACTTGAGTGAGGCTTTCATTAATTGTATTTTGCTAAGGTATGTAATATTTTCTCTCTGAGCATTTTTTGCTAGCTCATCCCCATGGTCTTCTACTGCTGATTTCATTGATGATTATAGCCTATAATCTGATACAGCTTTAAGTCCATTTGAGTTTCGTTTAAAAATACTGCAAGGTTTATCTAATAAACTTAAAAAACCTCAGTTTCAAGACTGCCCACGCTGATTTATCTGTGTGTTTTTAGCTGCTGTGATGTTATGTGAAGTTTACTTTTAGGATTTCTTGGCCTGATGCATCATTAGGTGAAGTTTCAAATCCAAGCAGATGATTAGTGACTTGGGCTTCGTTTGGGACAGCTTTCTTAATGCTTTCTAAAACAACTTTTTCGTTATTTTTTTTTTTTGAATTAGAAAGTTTTGTACTAAATAGTTGTTTTAGAAAATATAATGAGAAAGCTGTTCCAAACGAAAAATTATTAGGTGCGGAGACCGGACGTAGAGATACGTCCGGACATTCACTAAAAATTTGACACGTGGAGTGCGCTTTGGTTGCACTTTTTACTTGCGTTTTACATGTGCTTTAATTACACTTTAGTTGCGTTTTGACTGCTCTTTTGTTGCACTTTTTTACTGTGATTTGACTGCGCTTAACCTGCACTTTGGCTGTGCTTTTGATGCGTTTGGCTTAAAGTTCCGCGGATACATTAAATATATAAAGTAAAAAATAATATCCACGTGTTCACTCCACGTGTCAACATTTTTTTCACGTCCGGACGTAGCTCCACGTCCGATCTCTGCACCTAATAATTTTCCGTTCCAAACAAAGCCTCATTTAATTACGTGCTAATGAATAATGCCTTTTTTTGATGTCCCTTAGTCAAATTATGAAGGCTAATCTGCTTTATGTGTATTTCTCAATTTAGGCCTAGTTTGATTGAGCGTTTTTGGTGCTTATTCCTTTTTAAAGCGGTAAAATATATTTTTCTTTACTGTTTGGTTCGTCAAATCTCGTTCCCAATAACACCATTCTTTTCATTTTTCTGCTGTTTTGAAAAAGCTTTTTATATATGCTTCTTCGTTAGAAAACTCCTTTCTCTGAACCGTTGTTTCTTAAAACTACCTTTTACAAAAGCACCAAATAACCAAACAAAGCCTTAAATGTAATGTAATTTATTATTGAAAATTATTAGATTTGATAAATTTTTAAATATACTGTTAGCCGCTACCTTCGCTACTTATGAGTACTATAAATATTTGATGTTTTTGAAAGTTGGAATGAGTATTATCAATCGAAGATTTCGGTGAAAGTTCTCCATGAAAATTCTACTGGTTAGCTTATCAACCAAACATTCACTAGCAATTGGATGAATTAGAAAAAAAATATAGCACTTACGTTTATTCTATCTCATTCTTCTTTGCCAACAGTGATCATTGATATGAGCAATTATAGCCTCTATGCTCTTTCAAGGTCTTGTACATATAAATACAACCATCTAAATGTAACTATTTTAGGAAGTTTCACTTTTTCTTTCAAAAGCACTATACCCTTAGAAAAAAAGTATAAGAACGGTTATGAATTTAGTATCAAACAAGTCCATCATTTGTTAGAAACTTGGAATATTAATTGAGGATCAAATGATCTTGAAATTTGATATATTTATAGTTAATCAAACGTCTTAATGATACAAATCTAATGAGCCAAAGAAAACTTAATTTTGATTGTATTAAGGTATTTAAATGTTGAACGATCATTTTATCATCTGAGAAATCAATAAAAGCCGTTCAAGAAGTGATCTATATTTTCTCCATATTTTTTTTGGCTATGCAACTTAAAAATCTATTAATATTCCTCCTCTCTATATGAGGAGAACTCTTGGCTAGAGGTTCATGAGTGTTCAAAGATTTGAAGAATTTTGGAGCTCCTCCCAACTACCATCTAACTGTTGTCATTGGATCTTTCGCTGCATGACCAAGACCAGTAGACCTTCATTGCTTGACCTCCATCATCGAAACTTTGTTGCTAGATCATCACCATCATACTATCGTCGAACTGCCGTTGTCGGACCATATCTCGATTGACGCTATTGGATCATCGCCCAATTATTGTTGTCGGACTTTTGCTGCTTGATCACCTTCGTTGGACTTTTATGACTCGATTGTCACCGTCAAACCTTTGACGCCCGATCGTTGTTATCGATCCATCGTTTGATCGTTAAACCTTCGTTGTCTAATCGCATATGTTGGACTATTGCTTATCACTATCTTCATACCTTCGTTGTCCGACAATCGTTATCATACAGTCGACGTTAATTGGCCATCATTGACTTAGTGCCACCCAAACAATATTGTTTAAATTGTTATCACCAAGCCATAGCAATGTGATCGTCATTTTTTTTATATCGACTGTGTCATAATTTTTACTAATTCTTCATACATTTGTAATCTTGATGTCTCCAAGTTAAAAGTCAGGCAAATATTTATAGTTAATGCTCAAATGATGAAATTATTCAAGCCCTGCAGGGCTCTATAGTTTTTCCTTTTTTTTTTTTAAATTTTCCATTAAAAACTCTAGCATTATTACTCTCGTCATTTATTTATTTTATACTAGATCTTCATACAAAATTATCATCCCATACTCTCTAACTCTACCATCACAAATTTTCTAATTCACAAAAATATCTTTTTGACTCCCAATTTTAATTATTAACCATCATGCCAAGACTTTTGAGATGGCAGTGTTTGGTGGTAACCTCCAATGAGGACTTTTCTGATGAGAACTGAGGCACCATTTTCAATAATGCCCACTTTCGTTAGATTCCTCCCAAACAGATGTGCCCTTGGCGAGCTTCCGCTAAAGGAAAAATTATTACGTGCTTGTTTAAATGCGTTTGGAGGTTAATGTGAACGGGTTATGTCACTCAATGTATAGTGCATTGGATGATGTGGCACGTTCGAATTGACCTCCGGACACATTCGAAATCCGCACAGAATAATCTCTCCTGATTCTCAGTGTATGTTTGTGGTGTTTGCATTAATTTGTAAAAGAAGTTGCAGAGGTATTGTAGAGAGAAATAAAATTTCTTAAAACTATTGTTAATATTATTATTATTTTTTTCAGTTTAAATCCCATAATAGCTTTCTTATGATTATCACATTGTAGTTCATCTTAAATTAATTTTCTTTTTCAAAAACATAAAAAAAATAGCAATATGAAAAGCAAAATACTTAAAAAAGCTTCTCTAATACATTTTAAGGCTTCATTTGAGAGAGATTTTTTACTGCTTTATAAAGCTATTTTCTAATAAAAAATTTTTAGTTTAAAAAATTTGTATTAAAAAGTTACTTTAGAGTTTAGAAAGTAATAAGAAAATTATCTCAAAAGAGAAAAATTATTATGTGCAGTGTCCGGATACGTCCGGAGACTAATCCGAATTCGCTACATTACCCAATACCCAATACATAATGCATTGAGTGATGTGGCGCATCCCAGTTGGCCTTTGGATGTATTTGGACTTCGTAATCCGCACTTAATAATCTCTTCTCAAACGAAGCCTAAAATTTTATTTTAGACAGTTTTTAAATATTATTTTTTTTGCCGCTTTCTATAAATATTTTAACTAAAAAGTTATTATTAGAAACTTTCACAGGGTCGCTTTTCTACATGAAAATATAAAAGGCCATCCATACACTTCTTTTATATCTTCTTTTGAAACATTACTTTATAATAAAATATGCCATTTTTCATATAATTAACTCTATGATCTGTAATTATATAAATACCAAAATTTCTGTCATGAAATATTTTATTTTTCGAAATTTATATTTCATCTGATCAATATTCAAAGCTTAGGAAAAAAAAAAAACTTGCTTAATTTCAGGGCAACTTATCATAGAAATAGCGTGACTCCAAAGAAGGGATTCATGCAATTTGTGCAGGAAATTTCTTGATAAAGCCTCTCGAAATATATCACATTTAGATTTGGTTTGTGACACCTTTTTAACTATTTTATTTTTCAGATTACAGTCATAATTTTAAATTTTTTTTTTGCCTATGAAGCTATTTTTTTATAACAACTTTAAAAAAATCACTTTTTGTACAACAATTTTATAACTATTTTTACAAAATGTTATAACAGTCCCAAACGGACTCTTAGAAAAAGAAAATCCTTTAAATCCTCTCATAATTGTTATTATAAGAGTAATGCTGATATTAATTTATAATTAGTAACAATTAACTTAGAATCAATTTAGGATAGCTAAAGTTTTTTATAAAGATGATTGTAAAGTTGCTGTAGAGAAATCTATCATAAAAAATAACTTCTAAGTAAAAATTTTTTTTAAAAATTAATGATATGATTACAATCTGAAAAATAAAATAGTAAGAAAGAAATCCCAAACAAAGCCTTAATTACTTTTGGCAAACCAAATGTCCATAGGTGAAAGTTGAAAATTGAAAATTTTGCTTAACGAGCAATCCGAATACCCGCATGGGCCGAGCTTGCATAAATTAATTATTCAAAATATATTTTTAATATCCTTAATAATATCTATAATTTTAATTTTTAAAATTTTAGAAGGTGCATAAATAAATATTTTTATAAATTAGTAATTTAGATAAATAAATTTACATAATATGAAAAAAATATTTGAAAATTTTTAAAGAGGATGATCTTTATATATCCACAATGAAATTTTTTAATAATAATAATAATAAAATCCCGAATTTTGTCCTCACTCCTCGATCCTTCTTTCTCCTTCCTCTTTCTCTAATATATAAATATGTATGGCCAATCCCACAACATTTCATCAAATTTATTATCCGATCAGAAAAAAGGAGCATAGAGCTATAAAAGCTCCTTAATTTACTTTCCTCAATGGCTACAGAGCTCCTCTTGATCACTTTCCTCTCATCTCCGATCCTCCTAATCACTCTAATAATCACCTTGCTAATTATAATTATCTTCCGGCGGAGAATGACAAGCGACCCTGCAGAAAACAAGTACCGGAATCTCCCTCCCGGCCACCTCGGCGGCTGGCCGTTCATCGGCGACACCATCCCCTTCATGCGACCACACTCCTCCGCAACTCTGGGCGAGTTCGTCGACCAACAAATCGCTCGGTATAAAAATAGTACTTTTGCAAATAATTAATTTGAAGGAAGATTTAATTATCAAATAATTGGATTAGTTAATCCTATAACGATTTCCTTATTATCAGATCGAGCATCGAAATCATTGTATTTTTTTTTAAGTTAGAAAAATATATGAACAATTAATCAATTCAAATTTATATAATTTTTATTTTAATATAATTTCATTATTTTTTAATGATACTAACCCCATATTTTTTTTTCTTTCATGTGTTTCTCTATTAATAAAAATGACTTGTAAATAGTTATCTAAATATAAATATAAATAAAGATAAAACAAATTGTCGGAATATTTTAGGGCATATTTCTTTAAAAATAATTTATTGAAAATATCCTAATATAAATTATTTCAAATAATTTAAAATTAATATTATATATATATATATATATATGAGAGTTAGTATTGTATTATTATATTAATCTCAAAATAAATTTAATAATTTATAAACTCATTATATACAATTTTCTTTTCAAGAATACTTTTTTATAATTATCACTCATTTTACACCAAAATCTATATTATTCATTAAAATTCATTCACTACTAAAGCTTACATTTATAATTAATAATGCAAAAAATCTCCACAAAATTAATTATCTATGAGGAGTTTTTCCATAGAAATATTTTTGTTCTCTACATTTTTTGCATATTTTCCGTGGAAAGGTTGGAGTAGCTCCAATGACAAATAAGATTAGAGAGAGTCGCTTTAGTTGATTTGGATATATAAAACATGCGGAGTTCATACGCGTCCGAAGGTCAATATGGACGCGTCACGTCACCCAATACACAGTGTATTTGGTGATGTTGTGCGTCCGGATTGACCTTCGGACTCATCTGGACACTGCATGTAATAAGGCTGGATAATGTTGTTGTTTTATTATTTTTTTGGCATATATTTGTATTTAAGGATATTTTAACATACAAATATATTGACATGAATGATATTTTTAATAGATTAATTGACAGCAAGCATAAGCTTATAACATGAGGTATGCATGCAGGCATGGGAAGATCTTTAAGGTGAAGCTATTCGGAAAGCCGACGATCGTGTCGGCTGATCCCAGCATGAATAGATTCATATTGCAGAGCGAAGAGAAGCTGTTTCTGTGTAGCTATCCGAAGGGCGTTGAAAATATAATGGGGAAGTGGTCAATGCTGGCTTTGACGGGAGAGATCCACAGAGAGATGAGATCCATTGCTCTCAGTTTCATAAGCAATCTTAAGCTCAAAGCTGACTTCCTCTCAGACATCGAAGAGCAGGCGGTGGAGATCATTAGCGCCTGGCGTGAGAACATCACCTTCTCTGCTCACGAGGAAGCCAAGAAGGTATATGATTAGGCTTCCTTTTGGTAAATTTTTTTTTTTTTATCTAAAATTTTTTTACTGAAAAGTACTTTAGAAAGCACTAAAAAAAGCTGTCTCAAACGAAAGCTAAGTTATTAATTACTTTATTTTGGGAAAATTTAGTATTAAAATGGGGTTGTAAAGTATATAATTTGTATGTAAGTGAAATATTTTATTTTCGAGCATGCTAAGGATGAATAATCACACGTACATGAAAAATGTTAAATTTATACTTAGTTGCAAAGGATAGTATTTTAGAGGTTAAAATTTTAAAAATAGCTAATTAAGGATACTTTAATTAAGTGAGAGGATCTTAAATTATTTAAAAAGAATGTAAGAAAATTGGTGTTTTTGATAGAAAATGCCAAATGATTTTAGGTATTTTAATATTTTCTAATTTTATATATTCATAAATGTAATTAATGTAAAAATAATAATGAATTTTTTTAAATAAGAAATAAATTTAATTAAAATGATTATTACATATTTTAATCTAGATTAATTTAATATTTATAATAGAATGTAAAGTAAAAAATTAAATAATCTTTATCAAATATGTAATAATCACTTAAATTAAATTTAATTCTTTAAAAAAAATTTATTCATTTATTTACAACAACTATATTTATGAATATATAAAATCAAGAAGTATTACAATACCTAAAATCATTTGGGGTTTTCTATAAGAAAACACCAATCCATTAGGCATTTTCTTAGAAAATGCCAAATCATTTTGAGTTTTTACTCCTTAAAATTTTTACTAATCCCGCTCGATCCTTTAATTCGCTTAATTAAGGCTTTGTTCGTGATGGCTTTCTTAATGCTTCTTAAATCAAATTTTTAGTTAAAAAATTTAAAATTTTGTACTAAAAAACTCCTTTAAGAAGCAATAAGAAAGCCGTCCCAAACAAAGCCTAAATTATTCTTAAGCCCCTTTGAAAAAATTTTGCCTACTTTAGATAATGCTTTAAAGAGTACAAGAAATGATTTATTAATGTTATTATATATTGTCATTTTGCAGTTTGCTTTCAATCTAATGGTGAAATACTTGATGAGCATGAACATGAGCATGCCAGAGACAGCACAGCTGAGAAAGGAATACACCACTTTCATGAATGGAATGGCCTCTATTCCTATTAATTTGCCTGGAACAGCTTACAGGAAAGCCTTACAGGTAATTAAAGAATTTAAAAGGAGAAAATTATAATGGTAAAAGTGTTCAATTCAAATTAATTTGCACTTTTTTATTTGGTTTTGAAGAGAAATTAAGTGATTTTTTTATTTACTATTTTTATATTAAAAATATATAAATTTTTTCTTAAAAAAAAGTCTTATTTAAATCTGAACTTTGCAGTCAAGGTCGATTGTTCTGAAGATAATTGGAGATAAATTAGATGAGAAAGTAAAAAATATTGAAGAAGGATTGCAAGGAGAAGATGACCTTCTTGCTTCAGTGGCCAAGAACACAGATCTCAAAAGAGAACAGATACTTGATCTAATACTCAGTATCCTCTTCGCTGGCCATGAAACCTCATCTGCTGCTATTTCCTTGGCTATCTATTTCCTGCAATCTTGCCCCAAGGCTTTACAGCAATTACGGGTACAATTCTTTTATTCTGTATTTGTTTTTCAACCATTTTTATCTCTTTCTATTATATATATGCACAGATGGTACGCTGAAATTTTTGGCTTCCTTTGTAACAACTTTCTTACTGCTTTCTAAAGCAGTTTTTAAATAGCAGTAAGAAAGTTGTTCAAAAGAAGCCTTTGTCTTTGAATATTATGAGGAAAATCTTGTTCTGGCTAAGAGATATATTGGGTCACTAAAGTAGAATTTTGAACTGAATAAATATGAAATATAAATATATTAGCGTACCTTTTATAACATTAGCTATATTTGTGGGCAATTATTTGTGATTAATAACAGCTATTTAGCCGATCTTTTATGATATTATGAGTGTACTCTTAACTACATAATATTAGTAGCTACATTTCCTTAAAAAGTCTTATTATAAAGCCAATACTTTAACTAGTAACATTTCCTTAAAAAATCTTATTACATGACCAAAACTTTGACTAATAACATTAATTACTTTTAAAAAAGTCTTATTATAAGGCTAAAACTTTGCCTAATAATAATATTTTTTATAATAATTTAAGAAAAAAAATATTTTGTTGCGTGTTAGAAAGGTTCATGGCAGTAAAGAGAAAATATTTAACGTCTTAACTTTATGCGAATATCTGACACACATAAATAAAATAAAAGATGTAAGAGACACATACTTTTAGGTGGAAACTTGAAATATGTAAGAAATTATAGAGCCTGACCCAATTAAAATGAATCTTTTAGTATATATTATTGATTATAAATAATGAGAAAGGTATTGATAAAATATAATTGATATAAATTATAGAGAAAATGCAACAACCCAAACTTTTAACTATCAAAATATTACGTGCTTTGGTCTAATGACCTCATTCATGTTTTTGTTTATTCCCCATTGATATAACTTAATTGATAGGAGTAACTCATCCCAGGAGTTCTATATGAGCACACTTAAATTTGAAGTTCTAATGAAAATTCAGTAGTACTTACACCAGACGACACTTCTATTTAAGAGTCTAGTTTCATTTTACTTGGGAGGTTTCATAGAAAGTATTCCATTATGGAAGTTAGAAGAGTCTTGTGGCATTAGGGATGTCCTCAAGAGATCATTTGTTGAATGTGCAATCATTCTTCTTCAAGAAGAGGATAAGAAAAATAAAAAGTTCAGCATAAATCTTGGTGTTGATGTCGGGAGTTCAAGTTGGTATTGGTAGCTCACATCAATCTCATAGGTAATGGAAGGGGTCGATGTTGGTGACCATGTAGGGTGTCAAAGTTAGCGAGTGTTGATATAGATAAACGAATGTAGTTGAAAGATCTTAATCGGACGATAATGGTCAGAAATTATAGTTGGATAATGATGGTAAGGAGATCATAGTTGGGTGACAATGGTTCTGAGACTCTAGTTAGGCGACAATGATCAAGAGATCATAATTTGTAATGTTGGTCAAGAGATTGTAGTCGGTCAAACGTGCTTAGAGAATCATAGTTCGGCAATGGGTATCGGAGGATTGTAGTCAGGCTATGGTGGTTGGGGGAGTTAGTCAAAGCAACACACAAAAATTTTGGTTGTTAATCTTTGACGATTTTATGAATTTATTTAATTAACAAATATTTAAAGTTTCAAATAAATAAGGTAATCATTCGCAACTTTATGATCTCGTCTTTTTTAATTATAGGAAAAAGTGAACTATAATCTTAAATATATAGTAGATTATTTCAACTAGGTCAAATTCTATGATTTTTTCTCATATCTACTTTTCTACGTAAAAAGTCTAGTGTTCTTTGCATCCTATTCCTTCATCTGTGCGCGTTGGATATTCATGAAAAACAAGACTATAAAATTCTCTTTCTATTCATGAAAAACTAGACTGCAATAAAAGGATTTGTAAAGCTTAAATCCAATATTAGTTTTAATTAAATACTATCAAATGATGGAATTAATTTCCTTTTACAATATATGAAGTAACCTAATGGAGCCTTAACATGACAGGAAGAACACACCAAGATTTCGAAGAGAAAGATGGAAATGGGAGAGACAAGGTTGAACTGGGATGATTACAAGAAGATGGAATTCACAAAATGTGTAAGTTCTAATTAGTTCTTAATTAACCACGAAAATATTTAATTAGCACGATAATTAAATTAAAATATTAACTATTGTGTTTGATTTGGAAGGTAATTAACGAAACCCTGAGGCTCGGAAACATTGTCAAGTTCTTGCACAGAAAGGCCATTAGAGATGTTCAGTTCAACGGTAAGATAAATATAAATAAATTAACTAAATGGATAAAAAATTGGTTAATTATTTATTATTACAAATTTAACACTAATTAACTGAACTAAAAAAGTAAAAGTAAGATTTTGTTTGGGGGCGGCTTAAGCTTTTTCATTTTTGCCTTTTTAAAGATCATTTCTTAGTCACAATTTCAAAAATATTTCTCAAAAACAGTTTTTTAATGGCAAAAAATTAAAATAATGATGAAATAACCATCTTCTAAACACGTTATTTTCTTACTCACTGCTTTGTTTACCGTAAAATAGTAAAAAATTAGAGAAATTATTTTGTGCGGAGTCTGGACGGTGAGAACTGTCTAGATTTGCTGTGCTTTTACTGAGTATTAGCCACACTTTTGCAAATACCAAGGAAAACGTAGCAATATTTGCTACATATTTGTTACATATTCAATACAAAAGAGCAACAAATATTCAGTAAATGTATAGCAAATCAACAAAAAACTCAATAAGTATTCAGTAAAAGCACAGCAAATACTTAACAAAAGTGCAATAAATACTCAATTGAATATTTGCTATACATTTACTGAATATTCGCAAAAGTGTAGCAAATATCAGTAAAAGCGCGGCAAATCCGGACGGTTCTCATCATCCGGACTCTGCACAGAATAATTTCTCCAAAAAATTATGGCTTTGTTTGGATAAACTTTTAGATTGTTTTTATGTTAAGAAAAGCAGTCAATAAAAAACAAAAGTATATTTCGATGATAATTTTTACACGGTTTTTTTAAACCGATCAGGCTGACTTATTTTCATTTCAATAGAATTTTTTATTTGGAAAGTTTTCGTGGCTACATCAGTGATAACTTTTCTCAATTCTTTCTGTTTATGTGAAGGATATGACATTCCTTGCAGCTGGGGAGTCATACCCATAATCTCAGCCGAACATCTCGACCCTTCAATTTATGAGGATCCCCAGCAATTTAATCCTTGGAGGTGGCAGGTAAGTTAACAGTTAGCTATCGTGTCAATTGGGTGGCATGCTATGTTAATGAGTAAAAGATCCACTGTTGATTAACGATAACTAATTAAAGTAATGTGTTGATTAATTTAGACCTGATTAACAGGTAAATGGCTTGACCATAATAATAGCAATTCAACCAAGACAGTGAAGCACAGCACACCTGATCTCCACCGTTGATCCTCAACGTCCTACCACTCCTACTGCAGCTCTCGCACTCCACCAACTACTATGTATGGAGCCCCACTGCCTAACTTTCTTTAAGAGAAAAGCTTCTCCTACTGTAGTGAAATGACATCTGATAGTGTGCCATTTCTATGATCTTCAAAGAAATTACTCTAGCATATACGGCTTTCTTCCTGCGTTACTATCGTTTACACTTCACTAACCTCAGGTTAGATATTATCTATCCTATTTGGAGATCTGAAGTACTCAAGCTATTCAAGTCTAATGCTTCGCCAGCTTCCTTGAAAGAACCTATCCCATCTTATAAAGCATTGAAACCTGGCAGTTGCACCAAATTTACAACCATTAGTCTGGATGATCTCTATTTCCTACTACTACAATGTAATCAATCTCGTAAAATTCACTGGTTTAGTTCTTGACTCTGGCACAGCCTCACATCTCAGTATAAACATCCATATCATGACTTTCAATAAGTTTTTTTTTTCAATAGATCATCTTTACTATCTCCAGCACTGGCCAATGAATCTTCCCAATCTCCGATCCAATCAATGGCCATTCTCACCAAATCCATACCAACGAACACTTCCACAGTCTCTGATGATCATCAACTTGCTGCCGGAGATGCTCACTACAATCACAACCAAGAAAGTGGAACAAGCATCATCAATGACAAAAGCATCACACCCACCACTTCAAAAAACAGGCATCTGAGCTCCACCATTAATCCTCAACCTGCAACCACTCCTAATGCAGCTCTTGCTCCCCATGTCTACTGTATATGGAACCCCACGGTCCCCACCGCCTAACTTGCTAGATGAGAAAAACTTTCTCTAATTTAGCCATACCCTCTTTAATGAAATTACTATAGCACATACAGCTTTCCTCCTACATTTCTCGAGACCAGTGAGCATAAACTGAATGTGTGAATGTGTTAAATGATCACTTAGATTTTGTTTCATATAGCTTTTTTACTACCTTCTAAGGTTTTATTTGGGATGACTTTTATTGCTTTTTAAAACAACTTTCAAGAAAATCGTCCATTGCCGATAAATTTTTCCGGCGTAAATCAACATTCTTCCAGCGGACTTGCATGTTTTCGGCGGCTTTCCGGCCGAAAAAAATCCGCCGGTAAAATCCGCGTAGGAAACGAAATGCGACGGTGTTTTTTTTCGCAGGAAATTATCTTCGACAGATTTCCTGCGGCCGTATGGCGGATTCCGTTTTCATTGACAACGGTGGACGCGGTTGGCGGATTCATAGGAATCGCCACCGGCAATTTCCGACGGCATTAACAGCGGCTTGTCCGCTGGAAATTCCACCGAAAAATTCTGGAAGCATTTCTATCCTTTTTCGTCGCATTACATTGTGCCACCTCATATCAAACATTTTTTACGAATATTACGCCGGAAACCTATAGCAATGCAAGAAAAAAAAAAGAAAAAAAAAAGGCAACCCCTTAGTTTACCACTGTGATATTTACAAGAAATACCTGCAACAGTTATTAGATGTACACAAAACAAAATATATCACGATCATACAACATTATTACTCAAAATATAAAAAAATCATTCAAAACATAAGTCTAACAACTTTAAAATTCCATCGTTCAATATAAAAACTGTTCAAATAAGTATTCAAAATATAACAATAGTTATCGCATTTAAAACATAATAATAAGGTCATAATGAAAATAAGTTCTCCAAACTACTACAACAACTTAAACATTAAGTTCTCTAATCATCTTCCATCTCCTCGCTCCCCTCAGATTCATGCTCAGGCTGCTGACCCTTTTTCTTTCAATTTTGGCTTAGATATGACTGCAACTCTGCATGCATTTCAATCTATTGTGTCAGTATGTCGGCTTGTATATATTTCATCTCCTCTATCTTTTTAGTAAGAGCAGCAACCCTCTGGCTGACAATATCATCAACTCCACTATCGTCGAAAGGTACTGAGGTGGATGTATTGGTCTCATATGCATATGCCTGAGAACAAAATCCATACACCCTCCCCTTTTGTCTCCCTCCAACAGCCTATCACCACGTGTGGTACTCAGAGTATTGCATCGATCTTGAAGATGATCTCTCAGCAGTAAAAGCCTGACCCTACCGAAGTCATACAAGATCATCCTGCAAGAGACTAAGTTCATAAAAATCTATTTCTATTTGCATATTATTTATGATTACTATTTCAAAATTGATACTCATATGAGCTTTCTTCGCTTTCTCATGAACCCACTAATGATCAACCTGATGTTAGTGTGTTTGTGTATGCATCTCTAATTGTGTTGGCTCCCGACTAAGTACTTCTTTCTGCAATAGAGAACATAGTTAAAATAATATACATATATTTGTGAAATTAAGTTTACCAATCATCATTTATGCTCAGTATGAGGCACTGAACCACCCCTATAAAGGGAGCTTCCTAAACCCCCACAGTCGAATGCTCTATTAATGTTATGCTCTCTCATCTTGGTGAACTCAGGGGTTGCCCAAGCTCTGATCAAATCACCCTACATGCCCTCTCCAAACCATAATGGACACTTCCCAAACTTTTTAATGTTTGTGAACATGTCTCTAAGACGAATAGAGCCTCTTTTTTTTAAATTAATTCTGATCCTCGCATTATGCTCAAGCAATCATCTAAAACTTTTTTTGTGCAATACTGTGGATGGACGGGCATGAGTATCTCTATATGGCTCGTACTCATCACGTATGGTCCAAAACCAATATCCTAGAAGAAATCCCCTAGGATATAAATCATGCTTAACATCCTTAGGCTTAAGAAAAGCTTGATTTTTTGTACTTTGAGCATGTACATCTAAAATTACATCTGACTTAAACGAATGTAATTAACATGTTACGTGAATGAAAAAATCAACTCCTTCAATAAATTCATCAGTCAATGTTTTTCGTCCCGGTAATAATTTATTATATATCTAATACCTCTCCTCTTAAAAAATTATATGAATATTGAATTAATAATCTTAAAATAAAATAAATGTACAAAAATTCATTATTATGATGTGCAACTCCAAGGATAAAGAGTGCTTTGGTATCAAAGTCTACATAACAACTGACTTACATCTTATAAATTGTCTAATTTATAACTAAGGAATGACAAAAAACATAAATTCTGAAATCCAAAACATCTCAATGACATGTTAGTAAATCATAAAATAAAAATCACATCTAATTATGAATAAATCATTCTAACATCACTTAAATTCTTTCATACATCACACAAATTCATGTATAATCATTCAAATTGAAATTACCCTTTAATATATACTCCAAAAATTCATCACATAACCCTAATTCCTAAGAAATTTGTTAGTGTGCCAAAATAAATGAACAAAAAGCTCCCTAAACATTAAAATATTTACTATACAACAAGATCTACGAAATTATATAACATTGAGTGAAAAAAAAACTCTCTAAACTCGGAATAACATGTGTTCTAAAGGTTCAAATTTCGCTAAAAAGGAAAGATTCTAAATCTTGAAAAAATGAAAAGAAATGAACAAGAAATCACTTGAACGAGTTTTATTTTCTAGATCTTGAATTACGAATTCAAAATTTATCCTTATCGAGTGAATTCTCAATGCAAGCAAAAGTTGCAGCCTATGTCCTCACCATGCCCACCCATGGCTATCGCTACCATGCTGCTCACCGTAACTATCGGCCACCACCACCGTCATTATCACCTGCCATTATTATCACTAGCAGGGTGTCTCGTCACTATTGTTTTCCCTCATTGTCACCCATCGGTTATCCTCTAGCATCATTATCATCGACCTGCCACTCTTGTTACCTCCTCCCCACTACTTGCCTTTACCTATCATCTTCTTGAACCCATTGTGATTGTGTTTTAATTTTCATCCAATAAATAATAAAATAAATAAAATAAAATAAAAACTTATTTCAATGCATTTAATTTTCATCCCATCAAACAACTCATACATTTTAAAATTCATGCATTTAACCTTGTATTTTTATTTTTTACTTAAAAAACCTACTCTTCATAACTTATTAATTTTATTTTAGCTATTTTAGAGATAATTTATGAAAATCAATAAATGACTGATATATTATTTAAAATATTGGCAGATTATATTGAGCAATGTTTCAAAGAACAATATGATTATGTCTTTCAGTGGAGGCCCTCGCCTTTGCCCAGGAGCTGAACTTGCGAAGCTGGAAATGGCTATGCTATTGCACCATCTTGTTCAAAAATATGAGTGGGAACTTGCAGAGAATGACTTTCCTGTCTCCTTCCCCTTTCTTGAATTCCCTAATGGCTTGCCTATCAAAGTCCACTCTGTCTAAGAATTTCTGATGAAGCTGAAAGGCTCTTCTTTGTTATATATATTACAACTTTAATTTACCTGTCTTTTAAAAGTTTTATATCATCAGATTATAAGAGGAAGATTAATCAATTCCTTTTAATTTTTTATATGCATTTGGGGTCAGGGATTGGCATAATTTAAATCAAATAAGATTTCGTTTGGGACTCATTTGGGATAGTTTTTTTGCTGCTTAAACAACTTTCTAGTACAAAAGTTTATTGAATTAAAAAATTTTGTACTAAAAAGTCATTTTAGAAAGCAGTAAAAAAACTGTCACATACGAAGCCTAAGTATCAAATTTTGTTGAGAATTTAAAGAATATTGAGTACAAAGAAAGTCACAAGCATATACTGTGTGCTAGAATATTTATGGTGATAGAGATAATTCAATTGATAAGTTGAGAAGAGCACATAAATGATATAATATTTTTTTAAAGTGAAAATCTACGAAGGAGAAAAACATTAGAGCTCAGCACAACTTAAATACCTATAAGACGAGTGTCGATTTCTATGGCCATTGATGTTAGGCATTGATCATTGCCAGATACCAAATTATGACTGATGAGGAACATCAGTAGTTGGGCAATTAGGGCGTTTTTATTGTTGCTCTCTTGATATAGGAGGAGAGATCATGTGATCGAAAAGATGATAGTAAGGTTTCAATGTCTAATAGGTTAGACATTGATTATTAATAGACATTGGACAATGATTGATTAATAGTATTATTTTGCTTATAACGGAGGAGATTGGACGAGTAATAAGATGGGTGCCAGTGGTCTGCAATTTTGGTTTAGATGCATACAGTCCTTAAGAGGAAAAATTATTCTGTTCGGACAGCGGTACCGCTCGGTACCGAGCGGTACTGCTGTCGGTACCGAGCAGTACCGCGCTCGGTACCGAGCTCAGTAATGATGTGGCGCTTTATTATTGGTCTTTGGACACGTTCGGTGACCGTACGCAATAATCTCCCCCTTAAGAGGTTGAAATTGTGAAACGAACGAACAGGACCGCTGAACATCTAGCTACGAGAAAGTTATACATGGAATCTCGTCTTTTGAAAATAGCCAACCGGAAAACTATGGAAAACACGTTGAGAACAATTTATGTTGAAAAATATTTGAGAATATCGTGGTTAAAAATTTAAATGAAATAATTTAAAATTATTTAAATTTTTTTTGAAATGAATATGATGTATAAATTATCAATTAATTTTTATATTTCATTTACATTAAATAGATTTAATAATTTTAAATACATTTTATTAAATTTGATCAACATATTCATATCCAATTTTTTTCTCCCAATTTATATGAGAATTTTATGAAAACCACCTTGAATGTCTTATTATTTCATACGGTAAGTGGTACTATGCTCTATTTGATGCACAAATATAAAATATTTATATTTGTAACGTACCAGTGGTCTGCAATTTATTGCTTATCTTTTAATATATATATATTAAAATTATTGAATTTCTTTTTTAAAAAAATAAAAAATAATAAAAGGTTAAATTTATAATTAAAAAATAATAATTTTTTCTCTAAGGACGATTAGAAATCCTTTCGCATGTGAGCCAACTATTGACTTAATTATAACGTAATCATGTTTAATAAGCAGTACTAATAAATAAGACTTGATTTTAGAAACAATCAAGTGCTAAGAACCTTTTTATGCACTTTTGAATATGAGGGTATTTTTAGGTATGCTCAATTTAAAGATACATATAAAATAAATAATTTAGAAGAGCATATATTGATGAAGAGCTGATGAAATGATATAGTTTAAGTGTTACATAAATATATAGGCGTTGTAGCATATTACGACTAGTACTGGAGGGGTTGCGCTCGGATCTTGGAGGAGAGGAGAAGCTCAATCCTTGGCAGAAGCTTGAGTAGTTGAACGATGGTGGCGGTGGCAGTTTTGCGACTCCGATCTAGATCGAGGCTTGGTCAATTGTAGATCTAGAACACACGGACATAGTAGGTGTGGCGAAATAGCGATCTCACGATATAATGAGTCAATAAGGGCAAGAAAAAAATGGTTATAGGACCGGGTAACACGATGGTTTAAACTGCTGCTAAAAGCAGCGGTTAAAAATATTGCCGAAAGAAATCTATACTGGCAGTTTGTAAATTACCGCTATCAAGGGGTGTCAAAATAGGTCAATAGGTCAGGTTCGAATCCAACCCGAATCCAATTAACTCGAACTCAATCCTTTAATAAACATGTAAAAAAGTAGACGCGAACCCGACCCGCTAACAACTCAATCCAACCTGATAATCCATTTTAATTAAAAAATATATTTTTATTAGCTTAATAGCCATAGATTTTAGATTAATTGATAAAAGTGAGAAGATTATTCCAACAAATTAAATAATTTAAGAAAAAAAATATTAAACAGATGTTTTTTAGGCTAAAAATCATGTTGATTGGCCAATCCGATTCAAACCCATTTGTTAAACGAGCCAACCCAATCCCTTTTTTCAAATTGAATTCGAGTCGACACTCTTACCGCTTACCACTAAGGCTTCGTTTGAGACGGCTTTCTTACTGCTTCTTATAGCAGCTTCCTAGTACAAAAATTAAAAGATTGTTTTAAGAAGCAGTAAGAAAGCCGTCCCAAACAAAGCCTAAAAGTGCTGCCAAAACCACACATTTTGTATAGAAATAGAAAGCTTTCGTTCCCTCATTTTTTCCAGCTCAATTATTCGTTCTTGTCCCAAACACGCCAATAAAAGCAGACAGTAACAGAGGCTACCCGCTCCGATACGTTGAACTGTGAGAGAGAAAGAAATAAAAGCTGATTAGGACATAATTAAATCAAATTTAAATTAATTACTTTTATAAAAAAATAAGTAGTTGAGATTCATAAATACTTCTAATTCCTTAAATTTTAATTATAAGAAAATGTGAAGGGACATTCGTTTCCTCGTTGGCTTTATTGTTTCCAAACCTAAAACTCATATTTTATTTATAATGAATTTAATAATAATTCTTAATGGCTTGCAGTTATTTAAATAGATATTCTACGCAACTCTGATCTAAAAGGACGGTCATCAATTTCCCTGCCGGCTCATTTTTCCTGAATTGTTCTACCTTCTCCACTCTCCTTCTATCTTGGTTGGCCTCCTCCTCTCTTCATCTCTGGCTGTCAGGCAAGTCTTTCTTTCTCTTCTTTCTCTCTTTTCTCTCTATTTTTTGTTTGTTAGTGCTCTGTTTTTTTTTTCTGCGGGACAATAAGAGGATTTGAGCTCGAGTGAGATGAGAGGAACTCATTTCGTTGATCATTCGGCCGCAGACCCGATCTCGTTAGTGCTATATTTTAATTTTCAATATAGTTCATCCTCTCTCTCTCTCTCTCTCCTGAAACTGGTTTCTAAAAAGGAAGCCACATAAGAAAGAAAAAATTTACAAGCTGGAGGTTCATAGAACTTAGAAACTGGAAAGGTATATTGTTATGTGTTTTGTAGTTTGGGATCTACTGATGGAAGAAATTAGAGCAGCTAGTTTTTGAAATATTATGAAAAAAAAAAAATAGATCTGTATGAATTTGAAAGTTATTGAATTTACTTTGATTGCATATAATTAAGAAAAAATTGTGTAGATAGCCTCTCATATTTTTAATTAGGGACTATTTAAAATTATGATATATGGTTTTTTTAAATAAATCAGAAGATAAAATATTAAATTTAGATAATTTTTGTATTATAATTTAAAAAACGAGTCGAAAATTTTTCAAAAATAAATCAGACAATAATCGGCTTATCTCTACGAGACTATGAAGTCCGAATCTGAATCAGTTCAAAGTAACAACATAAAAGAATGAAAGCAAGAGGGATTCTCCTTTTTCCTCCCCCGTTCTTTCTTCCTGTATGCTGCGTCCATGGCGGCCGCCGGCCAGCGCCACTGAGGTGTCCCCGATCACCAGGGGGACCATCGGAAATCGGGCGTGGGTTCCGATTTCCGATTAAGTGCATGTATTCATCCAAATTTAGGACTTAGAAACAATTATCTTGCATGCGACAACATATGGAAATTAGCTCATACAAAAGAGTATTATAAATGTTAGGATCCATTGTTTGCTATAACTGACAACAATTCAGTTCTGGACATTTTTCTCTCTTGAAAAACCAATTTTTGAAGTTGTATGATAAGAACTTAGGCCTCATTTGAGACAGCTTTTTTATTGCTTCTTAAAATAACTTTCTATTTTTATATTAAAAATTATTTTAAAAAGCAGCAAAAAAGTCACCCCAAACAGAAGCCTGAATGCTTATTTTTTCGTGTATTTATGTAACATTTGTGCTAGATTACAATATGTGAGATTCCTGTAATTTTTTTTTTCTTAGATTATCAGGTACACTATTAATGGTTGTTTATTCTTTGGAGATAATAAGCCAGCTTCTTTCAGCAGGGTATCATGTTCCAGTGGAAGAATAATGCCTGTAATATTGAGGAACATGATGTCATATTCCAAGAACAGAAGGTATGATCTAGTATTTGTAACTTTTTTTTATTTGCTATCATCAAAACAATTCTCCACATAAATTGGATTTGCGCATCTTACAAGCAATAAACTTCATCACTAGTTTTAGGCTTCATTTGAGAAGGCTTTTTTATTGCTTTGTAAAGCTGTTTTTTAATACAAAAATCTCTTAAAAATAGGGAAAAAATAGTGGTCTAAAATTATCCCAAATAAAGCCTTAGCAAAGATCTATGCATTGCATGGTCCATTTGAATATGAAGATGTGCGGTTTCAATAATCGAACTATGCTATTCTATGCCTTGAGTTGTCTTGGTTTGATGCAAATGCCCATTCCGATTGTCTTCCTTGTGGTCTGAAGGTCATGAGTTCAAATCATGAAAATAACCCTCATGAAGTCCCAAAGAAGATTATGTCCATCAACCCTCCCCATAAAGTTGCACCGGATAGGTGCCTAGGGTTATAATCAAGTCAAGCTAACTTCAGACCTGTCCCAGGCTTAGCTCAATAAATAGTTTATGAGTTAAATTCAGTGAACTGAGATAGGGTCTGCGGCCGAGTGGTCGACGGAACACGTTCCTCCCATCTCACCCGGGCTCGAATCCCCTAAGTGTCAAAAAAAAAAAAATTTCAGTGAACTAATGAGTCATACTTGAGATAACCTCAACACGACTCATCAAACTTTAAACTAATTAGTTCAAGAAATATTAATGGACAACACACCTTAAATATATTATACTCTAAGTGATCGACTACGAAGTTATTAAAAATAATACAAAATTCAATCTCTATTCTACATCTCAAGTAATTTATTATCATTACAACTATAATTTTCCATCTTTTCTACCATTTTACTGCAAAATATATGCCAACTGACATGCTAATCAAATAATTTAGATGTTATGAAATGGGAGAGTTGAAAAAATAGTACCAAGATGTAGGTTTCAGTGACCTTTTCTACACCATGGCAAAAATCTTCCCTTATATTCTTGTCTAAGAAAGCACAATCACATTCCTAGACCTCCTTTATACTATAGAAAGTGATCTAAAGTGATGTAATACCATGCAAAGAGCTCATAAAGATTAAAAATTTTAATTGGCAAAGTATTCCAAATGATAATCTTATTATGATAACATTCAAAACGATTAAAGAACCTTAGTTTTCCACTTGCTTAGGCGAAGGAGTACATGAAAGATAACCAAATCTCGTTGGATAAAACAAAGGTAAAAGTAATACTACTTGCTCTTGCAACAACAATCCAAAACTTAATAATGAGAATTTCACCTTGAAGAACTAATCACTCAGCTAGACTAGGCTTGGTTTGGAGAAGATATTCCACACTAAAATTGAGATCACCACGAAGAAGATGATTCCGACGATCTTTGCCCACGGAAAAATAGCCGGTAGTGGAGGCGGTGGTGGATGGCCGACGATTATCCACGGGTTCGGACGGATGTATGCTTCGAGTGACAACGCCAATAGGTAGGTGATGCGGTTGACGTAGTCTCCAACGTTGTCTTCGTTTCCAAAGTGCAATTCAAAGAAAGGTGACTCCAAGATGATCACCCTACCTTGTTCATCCATAACCAAACCATGATCATGGTCGGGATCCGCCATGTGAGAACATCGGACGATCGTGGGAGAGGTGTCGTGGAAGATTATCCGGCTAGAGAGGAAGAGGAAGGTGGGTGGCGGCTAAAGGGAGAAAAAGGTGGAGAGGGGCGGCTAGGGTTAAAGGAAAAGAGAATGTTTAGGAAATCTGAAATAAATTTCAGATTTAGGTGTGGGAGGGAACCAATTTTGAATGGCAAATCAATTCCACCAATTAGGGTAATTAAGGGATTTAATGGGGGAAGCCCATTATGGGGCCGGCGGCATGGAGAGAGGAAGAGGGGATTAGGGAGAGATTGTGTGGGGTTTCCAAATTGAGAATTCTAATTTGGGAAGAGAATAATTCAATCCAATTTAATTCAAAATCAAATTGAACTAAATTTAAAACTTTCCTAATTTAGCCTGGTTAATTTAGGAAACTATTTGAAATTCAAAATTTGAATTTCAAAGGGAGATAATTTATTTCACAAAACAACCACAACTAAATTAAGGAAGAATTAATGATGAATTAACTCATCATCCTAGGCTTTGGACAAGGAGGGGGCGGCGGTAGGCTTGGGAGAGGGAGAGGGCAGCCGGCCCAAGGGAGGAGGGGTGGCGGCCGGCGGGTTTTGAGTGGTGGTTCGGGTGAGGTGAAAGGGGAAAGGTGTTGGGGTGGTTAGCCGGTGGGGTTGGGGGAGAAAGAAAAGAACATATGAGAGAAATAAAATAAAAGAAAACAAAAACCACGAACCGAGGACTCTTCCACCGGTTGATGGGTATTTCGATTGCTTTCTCCTAGAGCTCTCTTTCTCTCCACTAGTGCTCACATAAGATGAAAAAGAAGACAAAGGGAAATTTTATAAATCATTCATCATTTCATACAATGCAAGGGGCCTCATATAAATAGGCCAAAGGAAGAAAATAAAATACTAAAGTGCCCTTGGGCTACAACATAGACTCAACTCCTAGTAGGGGTACAATAGGAAAACTCAAAACAAAATACATGAATAAAAATACATCAAAAATATAAACTCTGAATCGTGGCCATCGATCTACGATTCTTCCGACGGTACATGTCAGAATCTCGGGTCGATGTCCTCATCATAAAGTCTAAACAAATGAAAGTTTGAGCATAAATAGTAAAATAGTATTATTTAGCTTTAACATCATTATAAACCATGCATGAACAGCCTGAGCCTAGCTTTTGGTGCATCAACAATTCAAAAGTTAACATCTACGTTTCAACTTGAACCTTTTTGTTTTCTAAAAATTATGACTAGATGATTAAGATTTCGTTTGGGAAAGTTTTCTTATTATTTTTTAAAACAGTTTTTTAAGTAAAAATTTCTAATTTAAAAAATTTTTATATTGAAAAACTACTTTAGAAAGCAATAAAAAAGCTGTCCCAAACTAGAGATTATTGCGTGTGGTGTCCGGACCGTCCGGAGGCGAATCCGGATGTGCCAAGTCACCCAGATGCAGCGGGCCCCGGGTGATGTGGCACGTCTGGATTCGCTTCCAGACGAATCCGGACGCCGCACATAATAATTTTTTCCCAAACTAAGCCTAAATAATGTTAAACGGGCAACATGATACATATGTTTTAACTTTTCCTAATAGGTAAATGAGCTTAAAGCCGCAATGGGAATGTTATCAGGCCGAAGTTTAGCATATTGCACTGATGCATGCATGAGAAGATACTTGAAAGCTCGTAACTGGAATGTTGCAAAATCAAAAAAAATGCTGCAAGGGTCCCTTATGTGGAGATCAGCATATAAACCAGAGGAAATTTGCTGGGTATTGAGAAGCATCTAATGCTTTGTTTACTATTCAAAACATTTGCCTTGTATACTTTTTTTTTTTAAAACATAACAGGGTTTATTATAGAATGAAGTTGCTGTTGAGGGTGAAAGTGGGAAGGCATACAGAGCAGATTTTCATGATCGAGATGGTAGAACTGTTCTTATAATGACACCAGCTAGGCAGGTCTGTGATTTGCATTTCTTCTTTAAAATACAAATATGTGAAATCTGCGCTTAGTTTGATCATGAAGGCTTGTATTTGGAACAATAACTTTGCAGAACACGACGTCACACGACAACCAACTCCGACATCTTGTTTATCTGTTAGAGAATGCAATTCTGAACCTACCTGAGGGCCAAGAACAAATGGTTTGGCTAATTGATTTCACTGGCTGGTCTCTAAGCAATGCTGTTCCTATCAGAACAGCTCGAGAATCAAATAATATATTGCAGAACCATTATCCGGAAAGGCTTGCTACTGCATTCTTGTACAATCCTCCAAAAATCTTTGAAGCTTTTTGGAAGGTTTGGCTCTATTGCATTTTAGAGACCAATCATTCTATGATTTACTTTGAAAAACAAATCAATATCATTCCAAGCTTAATAGAAGATGAAATGATCATAGCTTAAAAAAGTTGCTAAAACTGTTACTACTACTATTCTAAACAATGATTTCAATGAACAACAATCTCTTTTTTTTCCCGCTTGAACAACTAAAACACATTAATTTTACATATATAGAAAGGTTAACATAATCAATTTAGATAGTTATAGAGAAATTGTTATACCCCCAAACTAAATCCACAACTAAATTAATGGCATATAAGCTTCATAAGTGACAATTGTTTGCACCTTTTCTTAAGTAGAAAATTAATATTAACTATTTAATATCATGCTTTGATTCTATCCAGATATAAATCATTTATTGTAGATGTAAGATGCTTATAACAGCAACAAAGGTGTACACAGTATAGGGAACTACGACTAATAAGGAATTTTATAAATGGTTGATGTAAGCAGCCATATCCTTATTTACTAACAGAAATAAGATATCTTACCCCTAAAATGAATTATATCTTCCAACATAATGTAGCTCATCAAATTACCTAATTCATTATGAATTACACTATTTTTTAGTAAAACTTATATTTGGGTGAAATAACTTGTAACTAGACGCATTATAAGATGAATCCCTTGTTGATTTTATTATTTGAAAGGGCACATAAATGGTTAATATGCAACTAATTTCAATATTGATCTATATGACTAGTGTATCATACTTAATTTTAAATCCTCTTATCAAGTTTCTCATGTGTTAGAAGGATGATATGCTTTTCATTCATTTCTATTTACTGTGCCAGTTATTATTATAATGATTCTGCATACGTTTAAATCACCTTGGACTAATTGATACTTTAATATTTTAGATCGTTAAATTGTTTGTAGACCCAGTGACCTTTCAGAAGATCAAATTCGTCTATCCCAAGAGTGAAGAAAGTATGGATGTCTTCAAACAACACTTTGACATGGATACACTTCCAATACAGTTTGGTGGGAGGAATGATACAGAGTATAACCATGAGGAGTTTTCAAGAATGATGACAAAAGATGATATTAAAGCAGCTACAGTATGGGAATTAAAAGATGAAGCCACCTAATGAAGATTGAACTTCATGAGAATTAAATTCTTGTTATTATGAATCAGCAGATACGAGCAAGATGAAAGTAATAAAACGCTCTTGTACTTAAAAATATATAGAGATTAAATAATGTTCTAAACCATGAAATCTTTATTGGGTTAATAATATTATTTTACCATAAGAGTTACAATTATAGCTCACTAGATTCAAGTATTAGGATCCTTGTTTTGTTCATATGGAAGGATTTGCTAAAATATTAGTGCTGATATTCACAAATCTGAACCATCTATTAAGCTATCTACTAAGAATAACTCACTAACAACAAACATGTTTGGTTTTTGATGTTTTGTTGCTTTTGAAATCATATATCTCCTGGTTCTACTTTTAGATTATCAAAGAGTAATTTTGGGAAATAGGACTGATGAGGACATCCACATTTGGAAAGTCTACCGGAGACGTGGTCGTCGATCTACGGCCACGATCGAGTCTTTATATTTTTGAGTTTTATTATGTTATTGTTTTCTTTTAGTTCGTTTACTGTTGTATCCTTATTTTAGGGTGGTTTGCTTGTAAGCCCAAGAGGGCATGTTTGTCTTTTCGTTTTGTCTTTTGTTTGAGGCTATTTAAAAGCCCCTATTGTATTGTTTTGGTTAATGAATGTTTGATTAAAAACTATTTCAGATTTCTTTGAGTTCATGGTTTGTGAGCTTGAGAGGAAAAAGGAGGCCCCTAGGAGAGGCTCCATTGGAGTACCCAACAGCCACCTTGGTGAGCTCTTGGTTTTTACATTGTTTCCCTTCATTTTCCCATTCCCCCACCTCCTCACCACCACCCTTACGGCAGCCCCCACCACCCACGGCCTAGCCCCTCCTACCCACCCCCACGGCCAAGCCCCTCCTCCTCCTCACCACCGCCGGCCACCCAAGCCCCACCCTACTCCAAACCGCCGGCCCCTCACCCTTCCCTCTTTATTTGGGTTTCCTAATTTACCTTGACGTATTTTTGGAAAGTCAAATAAATTTGAAATCAATTTGAATTCAAATTGGATACTTTCCAAAGTTACTAATTCTATTTTTGGAAAGTTACCTAATGTAATTCGAATTGATTTTAAAATCAAATAGGATTAATTTAAAGCCTTCCTAATTTATCTATTCTAAATTAGGCAACCCCCTAATTAATCCCAAACCTCCTCTCTCCCCTTCTAATGCCGCCGGCCCCTACCCCTATCCCGCCCCCTCTCTCTCTCTTTCTCTCTCCAATCTACCCCTCCCATTAATTTCTAATTTCCTACCTTAGTTCCCTCCCAATTTTAAAATCTGAGAATAATTTCAGATTTTGGAAACTTAAATTCTCTCCAAAACCCTAACCCTAATTCCCCAACCCCTCCCCTCTTGGCCGGCCACCTTTTCCTTCCACCTTCACTTGGATTTCTAAGGAAAAACCCTCTTTTCTTGCAAAGATACTTCAAGGACAACAAGGGCAATTCGTCTTCAACCTTCCTCCATCACAATCAATATGAATGGAAGTCCCTGAATGGGACTATGGCTTGGTGCTTGACGAGGACGACAACATCGACATCCTCCGCTCCCCATTCTTCGACGTAGGATTTCACTTCGACAACACCGTCGAAGAATACTTCGACCGGATCCACATCACTTTGGTGGATACGATTGACGATCAAAGGACGAAAGGACGGTGGACCATCGTCGGTCGAGCCACGACCTCCCTTCCCCCGGTGACTTCATCATTCAAAGGCTACTTCACTCTATTTCTACAAGCCCTCACCAATACCATTAGCATTCAAGTGGACACCATCCGACGGTTAATCCTTCCCGATTAAGGTGAACTTTCTTCCCTCTTCAATTACTTCGTCATTCTCCTAATCTTGTAGGTGATGATGGATTCGCACAAGATCAAAGCCGCTTAATTTGCTAAAAGCTTAGTAAACGTAGGGTTATTTTGAGTGCTCCTTTTATGTTTACTTATCTTGTTGTTAATTGAGGAATTATGAATGAACGTCTCCTATACTAGCTTTACTTTGAGTTTCTAATCTATTTGTTTGATCAAGCATTTTACATGTGGTTTGGCCTAAGCGCAAGCATCCCTCCCTTGTTTTATTTCGTCGTTCCTATTGCTAGTAGTTTAATCGTTAATTACTCTTTTAATAAATCGTGCAAATCCTAGTTTTCATTTAAAACATCCTAGTTCTGCATCAAGGATGCATCTCTTCATTGATGGTATATTTGAAATATTCCTTAGAAGAAGGATATGCAAGACAGAACTTGTCTATTATTCCTGCAACATGAACCTAGCATATAATTTTATAAATTGTCATCATAATTATAATGTAGAATAGTAAAGATATAAATGAGAATGTCACAGCCTGAATTCGAAAGGCAGTACACTTAGGTAATATGAAACGCAATGAAGTAATTGAGTCTAAACCCTTGAAGTAAACCTCAAAAGTCAAGGTCAATTCAAACCTATTTTGTACACAAGAAAATTTTATATTAAAATGATTATATGCAGAACATATAACTGTAAGCATTAGAAGTAGACTATGTAACTAGAGCATATCAATGAAGTAACAAAATATAACAAATATAAAAGAAATTGAAAGCGATAACCATCAAAGCAAACTATCCAAACTCAATAGAAATATAAATAGAGTTATTACATAAACTTAAAATACCAAATGAAATCCTACTGTTGACAAGCATGCTCCTATGGTGACGGTCCATTAAGCACTCTATTAAAATTTAATATAAGAAAAATTTACAATGAATGAGTTTGATAACTCAAACTCAACAAATGATTTCTATTTATTAAAGCATAAATGGCAAGGCATTAGGGCATGCAGCAAGATAATAAAAGGAGCACATGCAGCAAGATAATAAAAGGAGCACGAATAATATTGTGATAGTAGGGTAATTAATATCAACAAATTATCAAGTTAGAATTTAGATTAGAAATCATTATTGTTAGAATTTAGTTTACCTTTAGGTCCTTAAATTATACCTTTTCTAACATCGTGAAAAAAATAATACCATAACAATAAGCATTTGGTTAAAACTACTCATAACCTGATCTAACTTAAATGGTAGTTAATAAAATAGAATAACAACTCATCATACCTCAAATTAAATGCGTTAGAAGAATATAATTATATATTGTGAATTAAGAAGCGAAGAAAGAATAAGAAGAAAGTAAAAAAGATGCCGAAAACTTGTGGTAGAATGAGGAAGAAAAATGATAGGTTCGGCTCTCAGTTGAGGAAAAGTAGACAAGGGTGAGCATTGGAGGCTGCGGGGAAGAGAATAAGCGGATAGATAATGCCTTAGCCTTAGATCTTAAATCACGACTCAAAGGCGGTGAGGAAGAGTGGGAGAATCATTTAGTTCCTATAATTGGAAGGGCAAAGGAAATTGGAGTCTCGCTATTTGTTCATTGATTAGGAAGACTTACGAGAGATAGGGGTTTGGGTCTTTCTGATAAATTGTTGGTGGCTAAATCTGTCTGATTATGATGGGTTATATAATATTTTAATACAATCTAACTCTTAAAAAGAATTTGGTCTCATATTTATATCTTAGTTTTAGAATAATTATGAATACATTGTGATTATTTTCAATCTCTCATGGTGCTTCTTGTTCCCAAGAGTACTCCAACAAAAGAAATATATCGATGATAAAGCTATAAGGTTTTAAATTCTAAATGCGCTTCAATATTTCTTAGTGTCAAGGCCCATGTAAATTAATCAAATAAGAAGATGCAAGTAGCTTATGTTAAGTGGATGCAATAACCCATATTAAAATAGGAATTGAAACGTCACATGTTGTTCAGGTTAATGGTGGAATCACGGACAAGTGATGGATTAATTTTTGAAGATTCATCCTTCCACCTTCAGTGGGATGATAGGATCAATTGAATTGAAAGTATGGCTTCACAATATGGAGAAGATACTCCAAAGAAAAAGGTTGTTTAAAGAGCATAAATATGGTTACATTCCAACCATAAGAAGGTGCTAATGATTGGTGCGAGAGTCACTAACACAATCACTTTGAACCTGATGCAGTGGTTCCTTAGGTAGAGTTCATGATGTTATTTATAGAGTAGTATTTTTCGATAGTATATTGCGCCAAGCTAACGAATGATTTAAGAAAATTGGGGTAAGAATCAAAGACTGTTCAAGATTACAAGACCTAATTTGTTAGGAGCCTAGGATCATCTGCTTTATTCTTTTTGTTGTTCAGCCCAAAGATAATAAAATTTACAATGTTAAGAAGTATTTATCTGATGCTAAATTTGATACATTCTGAGAGCTATTGGACTGAGCCATACATGAAGAAATACTGGACCAAGCCATACATTCATAGCGCTAGTGGAATAAGTCTGTGAAAAGACGACTGTTGAGAAAAAGGATGAATATAGACATTCAAATACAAGGATATAGACTTTCAAATACTAGGAAGTTCACAGAAAAAATAATATATGTAATATCAGGGAGAAAAGCTGAAGAGCAATCCTCATTGTTTTCACCATGGCAAAAGCCACTCTGAATATTACAGTTTAACTATTATGAAGTGCTTCAATTACTAGTACATTGATCATAAGATCAAGGATTGCCCTCTCAAGACTTAAGATCAATCCACCTTGACAGTAGGACGAGAGAATATTTTCAAATAATATCATATAAATGGGTAGCAGAAATCTCATGGAGATTAGCATCACAAATAAAATGGCAAAGGACATGTAATGTAGTATTATCTTCTGCCTCATCAGCAACCACATCAATTTCTAGTGCCTTAGAATAATCAACAATACCAACAGCAGTATCTTCCAATGTCATATCATCAATAACAACAAATGGTGAAGTATCAATCACTGTGACCTCAGCCTTAGGGATAGTCCGAGCTAGGGATTTCACCTTAAGTATTCACTATGATGCAACAAGAGGCTCATGAAGCTTCCAATGTGGTGACAAGTATAATTTCAATTCTAAGCAACTGATAAGAATTTGTTTGACTTTTAGGCATCATATGCTTTCATGTCGAATAAATTTACATCATGCATCAATTTTATAATTGCAAACACATCTATCTATTACTATATCATATGGTCCATCTATGATTGTTACTTAGTATATTCATAAGTGAGACATTGTTATTAAAGATATCTATACACTTGCTACACTTATTTTCATAGATTCATTCATAAGAAACACACAAAATCGTAATATGTTGTTAAATAAAAATTGCTAGAATCATGTGAGGAGCAAAGGATCCATAATCACATCAAAACACATTGCCCAAGGGAATAAAATGATTTTCTTGCAACTACCAAAAAAAAATCTATGAAGCAAGTTTAAAAATAATAAATAAACTTCAAATATTCACCACCCCAAAGGATCCTAGCAACTAAGATTTCAAGCTCCAGGTAAAAACTCTACAAATCCAAATAATTTCAAAATAAACAAATAAATAAAATCTAAATGCCTTGAATGAACTCATATGAATAATCAATCAAAAGCTACATAGTAGGGAAAAGAACTAGCATCTATGCATCCACAATAGTTTCACTTCAATATAATTTTTAAGATTAAGGTTGGATAGTTAAGATAGAGAAGGATAAACCAAACAAAAAGAAAGTTCATTGATTAAGAGAGAAGTAGAGAGAAAGAGAAGTATTTTGTCTAAAATTTTATAAATAACATGTGATTCACAAGTCAGTGCCTAACATTTCAAGACGTATGTTCAATGCTATAGAATGTGTTACACAGGACTGTGACCATCAAAGAGGTTTTCATATAGAAGTTTTAGTCGTGTGTGTGACAGCTAATTATCTCGTAAGTTGAGAGTGCCTTGCAGAATTACTACTTAATGGAAAACGATAACAAAATAAATCCCCTAATTTTATTTCTTTAGAGTAATACAGCTCGCTTTCACAGATATTCTGCCGACAGATCGGATAACTTGTTACCTGAAATAAAATAACAAGTGTTTCAATAAACTCGAAATGGAAAAAGAGATTAATCATAGCATAGCTGATTAATGTTAGTGACATCTTCCATTTCGAAATGTACCCTAGCTATACGATCATCCATTTAGTTTTATGGACTTACTGACTTTTGAATTTGCTATGTCTACCGCTGAATTCTTTGATATGCTTTGATTCTTTTGGTTTAGCTGCTTTGCTTCTACGAGATTGGGGTTCTGCTGCTGGTTCTCTATTTATGTTGTAGGTTTTAGAATGATTTACATGCATAACACTTAAAATCAATTTACTTTTTGACCATCATCAGGTTACTTAGTCTCACCGGGGCTATTACTATTATTTTTGCTGAAAGTTTTATTTCATTTTTGGGTAAAATGATATTCTTAGCTAAAAATTTCTATAAAATGTGCATAAATAGGTTACCCCATGGTTGCTAATGTAACGATCCAACCCGATATAACCCTTATACCAGCCGGTTAAGATGCACCGACACGGACACGGCGACACAGACACGACACGACACGGACACAGGACACGGCATTTTTTAGAAATATAGGACACGGGTGCGGCGTGGACACGGCATAATAATTTTTTTAATATAATATATAGAAATAAAGGTGACACCATATTGGAAATGGTAAGCAATAATAAATCAATGTCATTAGGACTTGTTTAGCTTATAACATTAAAATGTTTAGTACAATCAAAAAAATATAAGTAAAAAATCATTTAGTACAACATGAAGGTTCGACTACTCAATAGAGGGAATGATAGAATTAGATTCAGAGGTTGGTCTTTGGCCTTCAATATCATCATCATTGAATATCATTGATTCCAATTCTAGTTCATCTAGAGAAAGATTTGCAACCTCCAATAATCCCATATCATCAAGGCACTCGAATCCATCTCCAACAACATCCCACATCTTGTTATCACTTATCCTAAAGATGATGAATACAACAATATGCCGGGCAGCCGGGGGTCCAAGGGGGCAGCGCCCCCTTGCGGGGTTCGACCTGCCCGGTCAGGTCACAGGGTCAAGGGGCACCTAAAGCGCAGCAAAAGCGCACCTAAAGCGCAGCAAAAGCGCAACTAAAGCGCAGCTAAAGAGCTGTTAAGGAAAAAAATTTACTTTTTGTTGCACTTTAGTTGCCCTTTTGCTGCGCTTTAGTTGCGCTTTTGCAAAAGGATAGCTTAAGCGTAGCAAAAAGGCATCTAAATGGACAGAAATGATGAATGGAGAAAAAATGGCGAAATCATAGTGGGACTAGAGTTTTTCTTTTTTTTTTTAAATTTAATTATCAAATAGCCAGACACGTGTGTCCGGGTTTTTTTTTTTTTTTTAAATGGGACACACTAATAACGTGTCCGACATGTGTCCCCGCCGTGTCGGACGCGTGTCCGTGTCCGACACGTGTCCGACACTGCATACCCTCTTAAAACGGAGTGTCGGTGCATCATACCAGGCAGCTCATGTTGTGTTGGAGCACAATAGTGCAACCCCAAGATCTATTTGGAAGGAATTATTTCTTTCCATCGTATTTAGAATAATAACACAGAGCTACTAACATAAAATGAATGCATAAATAAACCATTAACTTCCTTTCATTTACATCAATAGGTTATAAAATCAAAATATTCATTTACAAGAAGTATGATATCCGAAGCACTATACATCAACAGAAATACACCATAACTGTCAAAATAATTAACTAACAAAAAACATACCTAAATCCAAAAATCTGCTACTTCTATATCTACTCAACTTGTCCTTTCTTTGGCCTGAAATTAACACACGCAAAAAAAATAGGAATGAGTAAACCACATCTCAATAGACTATACGGAATCTACCCAAAATTTTAATAATTAACATAGCTGTGAATAAATAAATTATTCTATCATCACAATTGAAATAATAAAGTACACTATCAATACAAACTTTTAACAAAATGCCCAAACAGTGACACTACTACAGTGCCTCAACAACAACAACAACATCAAGCCTTTATCCCACTACGTGGGGTCGGCTACATGAATCTTTTTTCTCCATTGTGTCAAATTCTCATTTAAATTTAATACAAATGTCATTTCTAATATGTTTAAACCAAGTTTTTTTAGGTCTACCACTACCTCTCTTAACATGGGTCAAATATAATACATCTACTCTCCTAATCGGGTCATCAGAAGGCTTACCAGCTAAGGTGACTCTCTCTAATCTTATTTGTCACTGGAGCTACTCTAACCTTTTCATGTATCTGCTCATTTCACATTCAATCTCTAAAAGTAAAGCCACTCATCCACTTAAGCATCCTCATCTCTGCAACACTTAATTATATGCTTCTCTTTTAATGGACAACATTCTGCTTCATAAAGCATTGTACCATCATCTTATAGAAATTTCCCCTAAGTTTGAAGGGGCCTTTTCACACAACAAGTCTGATGCATTCCTCCACTTCAACCATCCAACTTGAATTCTACTAATAATATCCCAATCTATTTCACCATCACTCTAAACAATATACCCAAGATCTAAAATGTGTACTCTTATTAATGACTTGATCGCCCAAAGCCACAATTCCCCCACTATATCTATTACTACTAAAATTACGCTCTACATATTCAGCTTTAGATTTATCAAACGAAAACCTTTAAACTCTAAGGTTGACCTCCATAATTCAAGTTTAGCTCCAACTCCCTCTCTAGCCTTATCAACAAGAAGAATATCATCAGCTAAAAGCAGACACCAGTGTACAACCTCTTGCAAATGTCTACTAAGAACATTCACAACTAAAACAAAAAGATATGGGCTTAAAGTTGATCCTTGTTGTAATCCAATTGAAATAGAAAAATACGTGGTCCAACCTCCTTGTGTTTGAACACAAGTAACAATTCCTACATATATATCATTAATCACTTGAGTATAAGCATTATTAACACCTTTCTTTTCTAAAACTTTCTATAACACTTCTCTAGGAACTTTATCATATGTTTTTTCTAAATCAATAAATATCATATGTAGATCCTCCGTACTCTACCTATACGTCTCCATCAAACCTCTCAATAAATGTATAGCTTCCATAATAGACCTACTTGGCATGAATTCAAATTAATTTTGAGAAACATTAGTATCACATCGTAACCAATGTTTAATAACTCTCTCCCAAAGTTTTAAATTATGACACATTAACTTAATTCCTATATAATTCACGCACTCTTAAGTATCACTGTTATTCTTAAAAATAGAAATCAACACACTCCTCCACTAATTCGGCATCTTTTTAGTCTTCAAAATAATATTGAAATTTTTCGTGAGCTAATAAATTCCTTCATCTCCTAAGCATTTCCACACGTCTATTGGAATATCATCAAGTTCAACAGCTTTTCCACACTTCATTTTCTTTAATGCCTCTCTAACTTAGATTTTACTAATACGTCAATAAAAATAAAAATTATTATTTTCATTTAGGGTGCTAAGGTCATTAAAGTTAATCGTATTCTCACAATCTTCATTGAAAAATTTATCAAAATATCTCATCCATCTTTATTGAATATCCTCTTCTAATAAAAATATTTTTTTTATCTTCATCCTTAATGCACTTCACTTAAACTAAATCTTTATTTCTCCTATCTCTTTGTTAGACTAACTTATACACACATCTTTCATCCTCCTTAGTATCTAATATATTATATAAATCATTAAAAGTTAAATTCTTCACATTACATATTATTTTCTTAGACTCTTTGCGTGCTTGTTTATATCTTATTTAATTTTTCAAGCTTTTACATCTAAACCAATTTTTATAATAAAATTTTTCATTTTTTTTATCTTTTCTTGCAAATTTTAATTCAACCACCAACTATTTTTATTATTAGGAGTTTTTCCCTTTGAAACTCCAAGTAAATCTTTTGCAACATTCTTCATATCACCAGCTATTTTTTTTTCACATAATATTAGCTTCCTCATGTACAATCATAATCTTAAAATATTGAATGTTAATCTCAAAAATATTTTTGTAGTATTATTTAAATACTCTCATCTAATCCTAGGACAAAATTTATTTTATTTTTTATATCCCTCCCCTTCATCTTAAAGTTCAAAACTAATAAGTGATACTCAGTATATAAACTTTCACTCGAAATAACTTTATAATATTTGCAATCTTTTTTAAACGATCTATTTTTCTTATATATTATGATCTTTTGATCAATATTTTAATAAGAATAAATCTCAAATTGTTTTGATTTGCTTAAAAATAAGTGCAAGATTTAAGTAATATTGAACTCATCTCAAAATAAATTCAAGCTCTTTGAAATTCATTTGAAAAAAAAAATTTATCAGAATTTTCAGAAACAAAAATTTTCCCCCAATTTTACTGGAAAAATATGTGCAAAACCAAGTTGCAGACCACGACGAATCGTTTATTACCTCCCAACACAGCTTAGCACCCGATACTGACAAACTATGAAGCCTCTAGTGATCTTCTCCTAGCCGTGAAACGGTAGATGGTGACGCCAGCTCGCGAGCCACTAACCGGCGGATCAGTATGAACCATCAACACATCAAAGAACTTCTTCGCCCTGCGAAAGAACACCGCATCTCTCTTCTTCCATCTCCTCAGATGCGCCATCAAAAACCCCACCTCACCCTTCACAAAAACTCTAATCGTCTCCAGTAGCGGCTCAATAAGATAGTCATAATACACCACATCCGACGCGACTATTGCATCGAAAACCGGCGCAGATTTTATCTCAACGATATCTTCGACGACACCCCACCGGAGCTGACGCACGGCGAGGGATCCGCCGCGTGCGGCTACAACCTCAGCGTTCGCAATCGCGTTAAAATGGAGATTGGGGAGGACATGGGGAAGGTCGGTTAGGGTTACGTGGGCGCCCAAGATGGCGGCGGCGGCGATTCCAACGAGGCCAGTGCCGGAGCCAACCTCGAGGATGCGGAGAGAGGAGGAGGAGGGGAGGAGAAGAGCGGAGGGGTCGCGGTCTAGGAGGGAGAGGAAGGAGAAAGCGGCGGGCCAGATCTGGAAGGAGAGGCCTTGGGAAGGGAGTTGACGGGTGACGATCATGGCGTTGATGGAGGTCAGGTGGTGGCGATGATCCAAAGGCGGGGGCGGTGGGATAGAGGCGTCTCCGATGTGTGATTGTTTCTGTTGTTCTTCTTCTTGGTGAGTATCGAGACCTTCCTGAAGTATGAAGAGGATACTTGTGTTGATTTCGTCATCTTTTTCGGTTGCCATTTCTGTAACGAGTCTGGAAACAGGGCAAGGGGACGGATAAGAAGCGGGAGGCGTTGGCGGAGCTAGGGCACACGTCCGATCATACTATTGGCAGTTAGAGCAAATATGGGGTACTTAGGCGGATGGATTTGTGCGATGCCGCGAGGGCTGTCGGAGACGAGTGCAGGTCCGAATGTTTGGGATCTGACGGCGGCATTTTGGTGTCGGTGGAGGATGCGGAAAGGGGCTTATTTAAAATATTAAATATTGTGTGTAAATAATGAGTTTAAATGTTAAATATATAAATTATTAGTTTAAAATGCACGTGAATATAAAATTTTAAAAATTAAAAATATATAACAAAATTAGAAAAAAAAATTATGAAATTCATAATCAAAGATATAAAATTTTATATCAATATGAAATATAAAATTTGTATAAATATAGATGATTTATATATTTATTATACTTGAATTAAGATAAATTAAAATAAAATATTACATAAAATCCAATTTAGATTTATAATAAAATTTAGATTTATTTCATTTATCTTTGCTAAAAAAACTAATCAATTTCATTTTAAAGAAAAAAGTTGTGTTTTAAAATAACTTACAATGTCATAAATAGAGAAATAATAATAATAATTACAATAAATTTTAAATGATATTAACAAATTTAAAATAATTCTAGAAGTCATTGATGAAAAATGTACAATATGTTAAATAAGATATTTAGAAAGTTCAACAATAACTATATCCAAATTTTTCTTGATAATAACAATGCAAATATCATAATGAATAAAAATATCATTTATGATCTTCATTAAAATATATATGCTATATAAAAGTATATAAAAATTATATAATTAAAACAACTTGATTATCACAACAACCATAAATCTACCTACCATTCACGAAATATAAAAATTGTTGAATGAAGATAATAGGGCATTCTACTTTAGGAGAAAAAAAATAAATTTCCAATTTCAATATAGCATGAAATGAATCGAGTTCCTATTGGACATAATGCTTGCATTCCTTTTATTACAAGTGGCTATAAAGCACGAACTCATGGATCCAAGAATGTTCATAGTTCCAAGGGAGAGCATTTCTTTGTTTCCATCCAATTGATAACGCTTCATGTCAGCAAATGTTCTTCCTATGGCTACACTTTCCCGAGAATCTTAAATTATTTGAGGCGATGAACACAAAATCATCATGCTTTGGAACTTTAAATTAATTCAACTCACAATCAGAGCAATCATCCAAAAAACAACACCAATCTTCATTCCTTTACCAAGGTTTGAACCACTGAAGTAAATTTCATGAACAGATGATGGATTGATGCCTTTTTTTTATTTTCCTCACCTTGCATAGATCAACATCATAATTATATTCAGCAAATACTCGTTATTCTCAAGAATTTCTAACACCAAGAAGAATTCATGTCCTCGAACTTACAACCTGAACCCCACGTGTTATGTAAAAAAATAACGTGGAAGAAAATTACAGAAATCAACGACCCAATAAAGTAAATCTAAACTATGTACAATTACATCAACTTTTTATGCGATTGGTTACAGCGTATAAGATTTTAGCAACATAATAAATGAAGTAAATGCAGCATAAAGTAAATGCAATTTAATAAATGAAGTAAATTTTAATATAATATTGAGTACCAAAAATTTAAGCAATTGACCAAAATATTGCTACAGTATAAAGAATATTAAAGAAGAAGACATTCATGGTGAAGTAATGTTAACCATACCACTATGGTTGCTGCCCAAATAATCTAAAAGACTGATAAGGAAAAATGGACACTTGCTTGAGCCCATCCAAGCATCCATATGCTTTGTCTAACATGCAGGGAAAAACTCAAAACAATTGCACATACATATATAATGGAAGTAGGTAGAATCCAAAAATATATATATTTTGACATATCTTCAAATCTATATCTTAAATAAATCACAAGCTTCAATGAGACCATAACACTTAATATCACACAACGTACCTAAAGCTTGTTTAAATCATAATCAACAACATACGCTTCCTCCCACAAATTCTTCATTCTATCACATGTTAGTACAATAACATGAATTTGATGGTAGTAATACACCATGCTTAAAGACTAAACTCAAACTGATGTAACAAGTGTTCAAATGTGGGGAAACTCAGCAGAAAGAGCATAATCCAGTAAGTTTGATGAATATTCTAAATTTATAAGTACTGGAGGACCAAACAACAGAAATCATTTATTTATTTATTTATAGTAATATCACAAATTATTTCTATAATGTGTATATTTTCATAATAATTATGAATTTTATTTAGATTTTTTCATAGATCAGTTGATTAGATTTGATTTAAATTAGACACTATTATAAGAAAAGTAAGGTTATCAAAGATTTTTTTGGGTATTATAAACTCTCTTCCGTCGGAAAGATTGGACAATAATCTTACAATCAATAGTCTCTAACAAATCTAGCTATGGAAAGCTCTATCTTGCAGTAGAAGAAAAAAGTTATAACCAAATAAAAATGTGATGGTGCTCGATAAAATAAAATATCAAGAAAACTGTGCTACACACCCTGGATTACCTTGACTCTCAATATATGTAAGAAAAAAAATCACAATACTTGACCAATATTATAAAGATGTATTTGCAAGGACACACAAGGAAGTTAAAAGTGTGATTCAGATGAATCCTCAAAAATTGTATCACATGCTCCAAGAAAACAGTTTGTGAAATGAATTTCAGCAGGTATTACTTATTCATCCATGTCAATTTATCTGCTCGTGAAGGCTTCAACAAGGAATAGTAAGCTTGTTAAGCCTGTGTCACTCAGTCTGAACATAAAGCCAAACGATGAAAAAAAAAAAAGTTTGACAAGCTGCAATCATCTCTCTACTGTAGCAGCAATGAGCAAAAGGTACAATCTTGTGGTTCTATGCAAGCTAAATAATTGCATGCAGGAACAAAAGAAAGTTTCCAGGGAAGGTGATATTAATTTGAAAAATTGTGAACTAAAAGATGCAAGCTATTTAAATGTAATTCTTCACCATAAACTGCTCTGGCAAGCTAAACCCAAGCTGGAAACTTGAAAATTTTTTGTTTAGCAGTAGGGAACTCCACAGGGATTAATTAGCAAGAAGCTGGTTCAGTCATGAGCATTTTGCCGCCGCTAATTTAGAGGTTCCAAAACATTCAAAAGAAAGGTACAGACAATGTCTTTTGTTTCAATCTGCAGGTGAACCATGAAAGAGGATTTCATGCAATTTCTTTTAACAAAAGAAACACCTTCATATTAGATTTAACAGTAAGTTTAAGGTTTCAGAATTTTAAAAGTTAACAGAGATTAGAAAAAATACATCCAAGTTACTAAATTTTGAGATATTACTTGGTAAAAAGACAGAAGGACAATTTAGTTTGACAAAGAAGAAAACTGTAATACAAAAGCTGAGGTTTTTCAAGTCATACTTGCCATAAACTCTGTATCGGTGCCATATATTTGGAAGAACTACAGCTCATGAGATTAGACGTTAATTCCTCATCCTTCGAGTAAAATACAAGAAAAAGCTTTTAGCGCGTAGAGAACTTCGATTTCTCCACCAGTAGAATCCTACCATTCCACTCAATCTGGTCCACATCACGTATTGCTCCATCCATCCTTTTCCAAGGATAAAAATCCGAAGCCACGAGAATAACCTGTTTGGTAAATAGTAAAAAGAATAACACGGGAGGCATCATTTTTTGTTGTAAAACAACATTTTGGAGTACTAAATAGTAGTAAATGACCGTATTAAGCATGCGAATTTACAGCTAATTCTAAAAGACACATAAAATAGCACTATGAAATATAACTTGGCAGTATTAAAAAGAATTTAGAAGATCATTCAAGTTTAAAAACCTGAATAGACAGAAGATGTCATCAGGAGAATCCTGATGATAGGATCATTTCTAATTTATTTATCCAAGAGGAGCTCATAAAATTAGAGAGCAAAATAAGTTTCTATTTTTTAGATCGTTCCTTCATCAAACCCAAACTTTAACAAAATAAGACCAGGGAATGAAGTCCAAAAAAGTAAAGATACATGACTAAATGCAAAATTATCAATTTAAATTACAGAAATGAAGGAGGTGGCTAAGCAGGAGATATTCAAGCTTAAGTTCAAAGCAGTATTCTCACCTCCAAAAAATAAAAGGAGAAGATAAGAAAATTCCACCAACTACATTAAAGGAACGAGGTGTAAAGGAAATGCAAGTTAACCTTTTAATATTAAAAAATAATAGAGTTACTCTTCCAAAATTCACAAAATAGAAAACTCACAACATAATTTAAAAGTTATCCAAACAGCTTTTTGTATCAGCTAATTAAGAACAAGATTGGTAGCAATAAAGCCTCTACAGTTATAAAGAAAATAAGTGTGATATAAAATGAATTGAAAATCCCGTCTTGGGTTCAGAATTCAGAAAGAGTCTTTTGATCAGAATATATGAAAATTTAAATTTTTCTCATTCAAGAATTTTAACTTAGTATAACCTATCCAACTAAAGCATGATGAGTATATTTCGTGATTAAATTACCCAATACCTAGTATAGAGCTCTATTGCACCTCCATAAACCTTTTTTCACAAAAATAGAGCTTAATTTTCAACTAATTTTTTTCTTAAAGACCAAGTTTAGTCAGTCATCAACACATTGCTATTTCTTAAATATAGATCAACCCACAAATGTCTCAAGTCAACATCACATATTAAAAGGAAACTTTGTAACAAGTTCATATACTTGCATGTAAATTGACATACTTATGTAGTGTATAAAAATAGAAAACAAAACTCGTCATTCTAATTACATATGAACTGCTGCTTGGTGGAGATTTAATGGGCTATTGTTGTCTCCTTTCAGTCAAACATTCCTTCTGCAACACAAACAATGATGCAGAATCAGTAACTGAAGAAATAGCATTAATGAGAGGAAGATAGGAACTGAAATAAAAAAACAAAACAAAAAATAAGCAAAATAATAAGTAGTTCCATGCTTCATGATATTTCGTTAGGCTAATTCTAAAAACTCTAACTCACAAACTTGATAGGCATATTAGTTTTTAGAATAAAAAAATTTGAACTTGTATAAATAAACATGGCTTATACATTTGATGAGGAACTAAAGCTCTATACTCATAAGTAAACATTTGGGCTAAGTTTTTTCAATTTGGTCATTTCAATTGTGGAATTTTTTTTCCAACAAGTTATTTTTATGTAATGAGTGTGTAATTATGTTCCAGTTAAAGTTTCCCATGGTACAGTGATTGTACTTTATTATTAATTTTTTTTTATATACATATTCTTATTGTTCCTAATAATCATTAATACTGTTGGCTACAATTAGATACGTACTTCTTTGTATAAGGGTTTGGAACATGCCCTTATGTATAACACATTTGATTACATCACAATTGCACCATAGTGAATGAAGAAAATATAATTTCTTAAATTCTGGAAATTACATCTGTCTTGATATTTGTTAAGTAGGTTAGGACCATCATAACCTACAATGAGTCCATCATAAGGTATGATTCATGAACTGAACCTTACTAAGTCATACAAATAAAAAATTAGAGCAAATCCAGAATTTCTTTAATTTATTTGTTATTTTCAGGTATATCACATTCTTCTATAAAATATTTGTCTATTGAGTATAATTGTTTTGTTCTTGGATTTGAAGTTTTTTTTCCTTATTTCAGAATTATTTCGATATGTCAGTCATGCACTAAGGAGCATACATTTCAGTGAGAGGGAGAAGAATTCCAATTGAATAATTAGTTTACAAATAATCAAATGATAATTTACAAATAAGCAAATGATAAATTGTTTGCACTAATAAGCTTACATTTTCAAGTGGATTCATGGGTTCGACAAGAGGGATTTTGACAGACTGTTGGGTTTAGCGAGCGGGTAGAGAGAGAAGAAATCCAAACGAATAATTAGTTTACAAATAAGCAAATGATAATTTACATAAAAAGTTGACCTTTTTCAAGTGGATTGATGGGTTCAGCAAGAGGAATTTTGGCAAACAGTTGGGTTTGGCGAGCGAGACGAAGTTAGGAAGAAGGTGAAAAAGGCGAAAGCGATTGATGAGCGGCAATAAAGTAGAACAACAACAAAGAAATGGTGAAGATGAAAAGCAAAGCCATTCAAAGTGATCAAAGCAGAAGTCAAACAAAATTGAAGAAATTGAGAAGAGGGGTTATTAAGTTTACATTTTCAAATGGATGTAATAATGAAACTGCATAACAATATTCCAAATAATGAAGTAATACAACTGAGACAAAAAAAATGCAGTTACTATTAAGCGGCAATTCCAAAACATCTAAGTATCCGAAAAAAACTAAGGAGCATACATTTTTGCGAGAGTGAGAAGAAATCCAACAGAATAATTAGTTTACAAATAAGAAAATGATAATTTATATGAAATAATTGATTAAAACTTCTGGCATCTGTAAATGACTATTGAATGTTGAAGTAATAAGCTATGTGATAAAGGTTGACGGGATTTTTTTCTGGTAAAGCCATAGTCAACAAAATAATTGCATCAAGCTAACAAATCTACCATAATATCTTCGTCTTCACCATGTTAGTGCAAAAGCTTTACACGGCTTCAAAAAGTAAGAAGCAAATGCCCTATAATAAGAAATAAAGAAAAAAATGCACTTTATTTTCCTTAACAGATAAGCATTCAACGTACAAGACTTAAGGGTGGCAACTTTATCTAGGCACTTTGATGGGTTCAAGAAATCAAAGCAATCATCCCTTGCAATACAACATTAACCAGAGTAAAACTTATTTGAAGTTAATATCGCAAAATGTTTCAATTAATAATTAATTTCCATGCAATAACCTAAAAGTTTAGTTTCCAAGTAGGTTCAATGCGACTAATACATGCGTAATACCTTAAACTTTTAAAAGGCACAACTAAAAATTTATACCAAGATTACACCCCAAGTTTTCGCACTTTTCGAAAATAATCAAAATTATTTTATAAAATTCTAAAGAAATGATGAAGGAAAGAAAAATCATTAAGAAATAGACTACATTGAGGTAATAAAGATATTTAAATTTGATTCCATTTAGATTATCATGATTTTGATGCGAAAGAATAGAGAAAAAAAACCCTTTCAACATCAAATAAAATTGCATTGAGTGAAATGTGCTATACTTATCATGAATAATATTATCATCTAAAGAATACGACTTCTAAATGTTTCTTTTGATTAAATAGGATGAACTAAAGATCCTTGGCCAATAAGAGCTGTTATTTAAGTTTTATAATTTACACTTTACCTTTTAAATACAAGAATCAACGACAAAAGCCTCATGACTATAGAAACAAAATCTCTTTTAAGATATATCAAAATATGAATCCTCAAAAAATAATAATATTACTAATATGAATAACACAATTCTAGAAGAGATGTGCTAGGTAAATTGAAGTATCTTACCGAAAAAGAGAATTGAAGGACATGGTGGCCTTAAATAATCCCTTTGCACGAACCTGAAAGCATTAAATAATAGGTCACTCTTTTTGACTTATTGCCATAACATTCATCTAATGATTTTGGCTAACCATCTCGGCTAAACAATCATTTCTTATTTTAGAAACATGCCGAGGTTTGAAATAAATAATAAGATATCCGTTCAACTTCATGTTCAAACCCATTTGATTCATGAATTAGCAGATTCTGGAAACCTTTAATTTATTGTTTCAGCCTTTTAAACATCAATTCATTTCTTTTTCTACAGAAATTCGTATTATATAAAATAAACACAATTCTACATTTGAAGATAAACAGAGAGAGGGCAATCATAATAATTGATAAATAGAGAGAGGGAAATCATACCTTAATCCATTTGAAGAAAGAAAATAAGCAGATTACTTCTATCTATTCATAATGGGCAGTAGACGAAGGTGATTCGAGTACTGATTACGAGGACCGATCTAAGAGAGATTTAGCAAAAGTGCAGGTGAAATCGGATGGTTGAGGAGGTTTGTCTAGCTATGCGATCACAGAGATCAAAGGCAGGGATCTGGATTGGATGTCGGATAGGGATGTGGAGTCAGGACTAGAGCAAATCAGTTGAGGCTCTTTGCATGAAATAGAGGCGTAGGGGAGGTGGCGGGATCGACAGACAAGGAGGTTTCAAAGTTGGGCCGGCTTCGGCTGTGTGCGACTTCAGCAGTTGACAGTAGGCTGAGGGAGTTCGACCCGATTGCAAGGATCAGAAGGCCTGGTCATCGAAGCCGATCGGGCTTGCAGCATAGTGGTTAAAGAGAGGAAGTGTGGATTACGATATAGAGAAGAAGTAGTGAAGAAAGGGAAAAACAGAGAAGAATCAGGGGAAAAGAATGAAAAAGAAAATAAAGAAGAAGAAGAAGAAGAAGAAATGGAGAGGAGTATGAGGAAGGAAAGGAGGAAGAAAAAGAATAAAGGAAGAAGTGTAAGAAGCAAGAAGAATTGTAAGAAGCAAGAAGAAGAAATTGGGTAGAAGTTACCTGTGCGTGTGAGAGGGCCGGCGGTAGTGATCGTTCGCCTAGGGCAGTAGGTCGACGACGGTGGGCTTTGGTTCGCGTGAGAAAGGGGGAGGCGGAGGGTTTCGTTCGCCTGCAGCGTGCGAACGAGAGGGAGAGAGCACAAGAAGAGCCGTGCAGGAGGGTTTCTATTAGATAAGGTGAGTGGTCGTTTTGCAAGTGGTGCCATCAAATGCGAATAGGCAAAATAATAAAGGGCCTAGATTTTTTGAGCGGTTTTTAAGCTACGAACAAGATGTTCTGCGGGAAGAATCACAAGCCACACTTTAATAGTAGTATAGATATGATTTAAGAAATATATTTATGGGAGATTTATATGCACATTATTTTATATCTTCTATTTATATATCTAACATCTAAAATTTTCATATTACATGTCTACCATCGATAGAGCAAACATAGTTGTAAGAAATAAAATATTAAAATTTATAGAATGATATGAGTAGTAGAAATGAAATATAGGAGTTGTATATTTGATATTAAAATTAATTATGATGATAAATATGTAATATTAAAATTTTAGATGTTATATATGTAAATATCATGATATAAAGTGATATGTATGTAAATCTCCCTATATTTATATCCTAAAGATGATATTTGTCAATGCATTATTTAGAAAAAAAACATTTGTCAAGCATTATTTAGAAAAAAAAAAAAGAATCCATATTTGTCAATGCATCATTTATCATATTTAGGCTTTGTTTGGGACGGCTTTCTTAGTGCTTCTTAAAATAATTTTTTAGTACAAAAATTTTAAATTTTTTACTAAAAAATTGCTTTAAAAAGCAATAAAAAAACCATCCCAAACGACAGCTTAGTAGGTGTTATAAAATGCAATCTTCTTGATGGTATGATATGCTTGATCAACAAACATTTAGAGAAAATTGAAGTGTGCTTATGAAGTTTATGATGAACCCTACATATATTGTCTTACTTTTATGTATGTGCCTTCTATTTTAAGAAAGCCATGTAAAATGAGTATAAGGTTCAATTATGAATTTTATCATTACTCTTTTAAATAATAATAAAAAAAAAGAGGCGGAGGATTAGGAGTGAAAATTTTTATGATTTTCATCTTAGTTTTATATATCTTATATTTATATATTTATATTCATGTATATATTTGTGATTGGGTTGTATTCATGTAGAGCACTTTTACTATGATGTATTTGCATAACCCATTTGCATGTGAACATTCTACTATAATTTATGTATCATTTATCTAAATATTTATGTACAATCAAACGATTTTCACCTTCTTAATGGTTTTTTGATTCTATGAAAGTAATGACATTGATAGGATCTTAGGAAAAGTTAAATTTTTTTCTGCAAAATCAATTAAAGAATTAAGCAAATTAAAATTTAATTTCTATACAAATATTTGTCTTAAAGAAAATTATGCATGATTTTTAAAAATATGTTTTTGCAATATCACTCCTTCACAAGCATAATAATAATGAGAAAATCCATTGTAATTATTATTAGTAAATGATTATATTACCTCTTACATATTTGAGGAGGCTGAGGAAGACTCAAAGAATAATTTGAAAGAAGAGAATCATCATCTCTATATGTCATAAAATAACATTTTTTATTGATCACTATTAAAACCAACATTGCTAATAAGGCAAATATTAATCATCGACACCAATTGCCATACTCCATGTTAGAAGAATTATATATGTCTTTTATTTTAACCATTTAACTAGAGCTTACCAATGAACAGTGAAAATAAACATGATTGCATTTTGTCTATAACTGTAGGAGAAAATTTTGCATGTTGTTTGGAGCCTTATATCATAGGATCCTTACCCTTTCCTGAAAATTTGTAAAATCATGTAATGAGCACATAGCCCAGCAAATAACTAAAATCTTACAACTAAAATCAATGCAATATAAAAGAGAACAATATGCTATAAATCATTTAAACAAATATATACATCAATATCTACACTGATATGTATCAATTTATCATTTTATAGTTCATTACATCTCAATCCATTACATCATCAGTCACAATATTAGTAACAGTCAACCGTACTAATGTCAGTAACAATATTAATATCATGATCAGTAATGTTAAATAATATTAATGTTAGTAAACAATATTAATGTCAGTCACAATATCAGTACAGTGTTTATAGCAGTGTCGGTATCAGTATTTAGATATTCAATGAGAGTATCTTAAGGATATCTTATATATATATATATATTGTTCATGGCCTAGCGCGGTAGCGCTCATCAGATCAGTGCCAAAGCGCTCTACTTTAGAATTTTCATATTTTTCAAATAAATTTATTTCACATATTTGAGTTATTACACCAATGTTGATGACCACCTTTCTCGATAAGGTTGACACTTATTGTTTCCACTAATATTGACGCATGTCATAGCCCAAAGGGGTTTTTGTCTGTTATTGCTTAATACAAATGTGTATCATCATCATTAACAGTAATGCCCATATTCACCAATATTGATGTCCATTAACACTAATAAGAAAATGCTCATCACCACCAACAATGTGGATGGTCGTTATTGCCAATATTAATACTTATCACTGCTGGCAAAAATGACACGGTGTTACCAACAAGGTGAATGCAAGTCATCACAACCATCAATAATACTTGTTATCACCACTAATATCGATGTTTACCATTATTAATAAGGATAATGTTCATGGTTGTTGTTACAGGAAAGAATATTTGCGACGGTAGAGTGAGTAAAATTTTCTTCTTGGCAATACACGGATATCCAACACACAAATATGTGATTTTATGAGAGATAGTGCAGTAAAACACCAGATCTTTTTTATGTGGAAAACCCGAAGAGTGAAAAACCATGAGGCCTTTCCCAGGTGAAAATATTCCACTAAATTTAAGTGAATTACAAAGGTTGACCTATCCTATAACTTAGAGGCGGTGGAATTATACTAGTTTAAAGAGTTGGGTGAATGTCCGATGACGGTCTCGCAGAGGTCCAACAGCGACCGGGCGAAAGTTCGGTGGATGGGTAGTGATCCAACGATGGTCAAGCAGGAGTCCCAGCGATTGGCAGCTGGGTAATACTCTGACGATGGTTAGGCAAAAGTCCGGCAGTGGTCGATGGCTAGTGGTAGTCTAGAAGTAGTTGGCGGCTGGGCAGTGGTTCGACGATGGTCGGGAAGAAGTCCGGTGGCAGCCGATGGTCGGGCGGTGGTCTTGCGACGTTCAGGCAGAAGTCTAGCAACGGTCGGTGGCTGGTACTAGTTTGATTGTGGTCGATGGCCAGGAGGTGGTCGGATGATAGTCAGGAGGAAGTCCGACGGCGAGCACCGGTCGGGCGGTGGAATGGTGGTCCGACAATGATCGAGCAGAAGTACGGTGGTGGTTGGCGGTCGAGTGGAAGTTTGGTTGTCGGCGGTCGGGTGGAAGTCTGGCGGTGGTCGACGACCGTCTCGTGGTCCGATGACGGTCGACAGAAGTTTGCAGGTGGAAGTGCAGAAGCTCTTAAAGCCAGAGCTCTCTTCAATCTCCAGCCAAAGGTCTCTCTCATGTAAAAAGTGGGAGTCTATTTATAGATTTTGGTGGGCGGCACATCCCGTAAATATGGAGAAGATCTTGGGGAGGTTTAGAGTGCTCTATTGGATGGCCTGCATTGATTCTCCCGATCATAAAGCATTTTTTAAGTGTTTAAGTGCCTTAACGATGTCAAAATTCAACGATATTGGTCTTGTTGGATTCGTCTCGTCGAGCCACTTGATTCACCTATAAGCAAACCATATTTGGATATCATGTTCTCATTCATTTAATGTTTTGAACCTTTGAAATACACTTCAGACTCTTGATTCAGACCCCTTTGGGCTCGAATCAGGCCAATTTTGGTGTCGTTGGTTTCGTCTCTTTGAGATGTTTATTTTGATTATAAGTTTGTTGAAATCGGAATTTAGATGATCCCAAATTTAATTTTGGAAATTTTTAACGTGTATATGCCTCGAGATTTGTGTTGGATCAAGTCGATTTTTGGTGATGTATCAATTGTTAATAAGGCAAATGCTCATCATCACCACTAACACCAAAGTTTGTCGTTGCCAACGGGTTGGCACCAATAATTGTCAACAAGGCAAACTATGCCTATCTAACATTTTAAACTTTAAACTAATCAATGGCCAAATACTCATTTTATCCCCGCTAACTAAATTTATCCAAAGGATTGATTCATCCAAACATCCACCCAGCTTTATGGCAAAGCCGACCATTTCATTCAACATTTGCCCATCCAAACTCTTTTCTAAGTGATGGGGGATATGCTTGGTTTATGTTTGTTTGAACATAATAGCAATAAAAATACAAGTGTACATGCCGATCAAATAATAAAGTGCATGAGAGAATGTCGATCTCAAGAAAAAATATTGTGCTACACATAAATATTCTAGTATCGTCTACTCAAACTACAATAGTTATCCTACGAAATGAAATCAAGGGTAATCCCTATCTCTAATGAATGTAGAAAATAATGAAGATACCAGTAATTAAAGTATTTTGGACTAATAACAGTGAATATCATAAGTTTTTCTAAATTGACTCCTCTACATCAGTTGTGAATCAGGGCATATATATCCTTATATTTTTGTCAAACTTGTAAAGATGTAATGGAAGGTTTATGGCCTTCCTACAATTATTAAATCCCCATAGACCCTAAAATACTAAACATCATATGTCTATGCATTCAACCGTTCTATATCAATTATCATAATTGTTCCTCTATCGAGGCAATTTATCATACTAGATGTTTGATATATTAAAAAAAATATATCTTAATCGGGCACGAATCTCAAGGAAAATCAAGTTGAAAACTTCAAAAATTAAATCGGAGATCATCTGAACTCCGATTTCAACAAACTTACAGTCGAACTGAACATTTCATAAATACTAACCCAACGACACCAAATTCAACTCAATCTGAGCCCAAATGAGTCCAAAGCAAAGACCCAAAGTGCATTTAGAAGGTTCAATTCATAATTTGGATTACCAAATAGTTTCCAAATGTGTCATGCTTATAACTGAATCGAGCGACCCGACGAGACGAATCCAATGAGCCTAAGATCGTCAAATGTTGATATCATTAAGATATTCAAATGCCCAATAAACGATCCACGATCAAGGGATTCAACATCGGCCATCCATTCCAACTACTCCCAATTTACCCTTGATCTTCCTCCTATTTACTCGCCATGCCACTCTCATAAAACTATAAATAGACCCCTCATTTCTCATTGGGGGGGGGGGGGGGGGAAGTAAGAAGATAAGAAGAGAATGAAGACAACTCTCTTGCCACCAGACTCCTCCTCGACCACCATCGGACTTCCACCCGACAGCCGTCCAATGCCGGAGTTCTGCCCGTCCGCGATTGACGCAGAAGTTCTGCCCGACCGTCGACTGATGCCAAAGTTTTGCCCGACCGTCAATTGAAGCCGGATTTTCACCCGACCACCAAACGTCATCAGATTTTCGATCTCCATTTGTAACTGGATTTCAACTCGACAGTTGATTATTGTAATCTGATCATCCTCAACTTTAGGGACGAGTCAATGACTTGTAGTCAATTCAAACACTAGTGGAATCTTTTTTAGCTGGGTATGGCCCCGTGGTTTTTCCGTTTTCAGGATTTTCCACGTAAAAATCCTAGTGTTCTTTCATCTTCTGTTTGTATACTGGATATATGTATAATGCTGAGACGAAAAATTCTAACTCTATCGCCGCGTATTTTCTAGTCCACAACAATGTTAATTTTATATATGACCACCGTATAAATTAAATGAAGAGCATGAGATATTGAAAACAATCATTCATACTCTAAAACATAAGAGCTACATTAGGAATTACAATGGTCTTCATTGGAGGTGTCAAATTATGACTCGAACTCGAGCAAAAAAATTCAGTTTCGGGTCGACCCATTTAACAAATGGGTCGGATTCGGGTTCTACTTTTTGACCCGTTTGAAAACCCGGGTCGGGTCCGGGTTAACTCGAAATGACTTGCATAACCGCCCCGCTCCCCGCCTGAGTTATCACATTGCGTCCGCATCCTGACTCCAGCCCACGTGACCGCACTTGGTTCGCTCCAGCCCATGTCTCATTCTTGCCCGCATTTGCTTCCGCTCCAGCCCATGTCTCACTGCCGCCCATGTGACCACGTCCAGACTCCAGTAGTCCGGCTCGCATGGTCGCTTCATGCTCCCACCTGCGTGAGGCATGACTGCACCCGCGCACTGTCTCGCTCCAGCCCAGCCATGCTCGACCCGCGCTCGTTCGGGTTCGTGTGTCAGGTCAGGTTGACAAGAATTTGGGGTGGATTGAGTCCGAGTTCAGATTTATGCCGTTTGTGTAATCTAGTCGGGTTCGGGTTGGAGCAGTCGAGGGCGGGTCTATTTTGGGTTAAACTCGAACTCAACTCAAAAATCCATTATGACACCCCTAATTTTCACATCATCAATAAAAAAACATGAGTTTAATTAACCATTGAAGAAAAAATTGAACAATATAAATCCCATTTCTATAAGAACGGGCTGCGAGCAAGGGAAGCTATCAGGGCAAGCCGGGGACTAGCTTGGTTCGAGCGCTACACGGAGGATGGGTTGGGAGCGGGGGCTGTGGGGTTGGGTTGGTGCAAATGGGAGTAGAAAGGGGTTCTGTGTTGGAGAAATTATTGGGTACGTCGTCCGGACATAGCTCTACGTCCAGACGCATGTGTGATGGCGACACGTAGCGAACCGAAAGCGCGGTGACCCAATCCGTTGAAAATTTGATATTTTGCTCGGCCCGACGACCCGACCAGGATTGTTGTCGAAAAAATAAATTACGCGCCATTTTCTTTAGGGTTAATAACTTTTGGCGGGCTATTCAGTAGACGTTATATAGTATTTAGGGTTCAAAAGAGCGCTGAGAAAGAATTACAGACGAAGAGACGAAAAATGGAATTCTCCTTGGATGACATCGAAGGGTTTTCGAGGAGATTGAAGAAACGTTTAATGCGGCTGAAGGTTCCAAGAAGAACCGATGTAGGGTTGATTTTTCTGAATTAATATCAGTAAGTTTTTCTTTACATACAATAAGTATGTGTGTACCTCCTCCTTTGTGCTTTGACAGTTTATATTTTGATGGTACTGGCAATAGATTACCGCTATTCGTCGGTATCGATCAATAGCACGTTTTATTTACCGAGTCATCTGTAATACCGACAATTTTTTGGCGATCCTACTGGTCTGTACCAAGCTTATTGTCTAGTACCGATCATTGTACCGAGACTGCCAGAGTTTCTCGGTATTGTTTCACGGACCGGTACCCGCAGATTAACTCGGTATAGTTACTCGGTATTGCAACTGGGTGGTGCTACCTGGTATTGTTATACTCGGTATTGTAGCATTATACCGAGACTACCAGAGTTTATCAATAAGTTCCCAGCAATAATGATCATTTCGGAGCAATACCAATCAGTACGTACAATACCAATTAGTACCGATCCATTATGCCGGAATTGCTCAGAGAAAAAGTCGGTACCGAGCAATACCGATCAACACCAAAGAATACCGAGCGGTAACGCTTGGTACCTTCTCGGTACCGATCGGTATAAAGGATATACCCAACTGTTAGAGTCCGTACACTCTACGGGGCTTCATTACCTTATTAAAAGCATACATACATATGTTTTTACACCAGGCTCTACAATTTTAAACCGAACCCTAAATCACCGCATATCAATACCGAACGTCAATGAGGAATTTATAGCAGTATCGACTGTTAAACTCAGTATTGTGTTCTGATACCAATTGCTAGTGAGAATTCTTTTATTACGGTTCATCGTTCTAAACATTACAAATCCTGATACTGTTTTAAACCCTAAATGATATAAACACATTTACATTTCTTTATTTTACAGGATAAGAAATGACAAGTAATGAAGGTGACGAACGTACGTTTCTTGTTATAAACTACTGACCTGCGGCATTGATTCAGATTATATACGCAATGAAGTTGACGAACGAACCCTAAAGATTTCCCCGATGATGAATAGTTGCAGAGAGAGTGAAAAGCTTCGTGTTTTGAATTTTTATGAGTGGTTGCGGTTATTTGATATTAAATTTGCACGTCCGAACTGGGTCAGGTTGTCGGGCCGTGCGTAAATTATTTCGGCACGTGCGTCATTTCGACTTCTCGCCGAGCTGGGTCACCGCGCTTTCGGGCCGCTACGTGTCACCATCACACAGGCGTTCGGACGACGTACCCAATAATTTTTCCCTTGGGCGCGGGAATGTGCGGTGCTGCCAGCTGTACGATTAAGATTTTACCAGAAAAAAATTATAAGTGGAATTTAAACGGTTCCGATTTAATTTGGATAGATATAGATAAATATGTTAGAGCTGTGCCTTTCGATTATTCAGATTTGGCCATTCGCGGAATCTAGGGTTTTTTTTTTCCGCCGCATTCCGTTTTCCTCTCCTCCATCTCCACCCTGCTAGAATGGTAAAAAGCTTAGGTATGCTCTCAACTCCTTCTTCGTCGAACTAACAACTTGTGTTTTCTGCCAGATAATTCCGAAGAAGAACCGCCATGAGATCTGCAAGTACCTCTTCCAAGGTCATGTTTTGTCAATGAATTTTGATCTGAATTTGGTTTCTTTCTTTGTTGGATTTTAGATGCTGACTGTTTCGATTGAACAGAGGGGGTGCTCTACGCGAAGAAGGATTACAATCTGGCGAAGCACCCTGATATTGACGTGCCAAATCTCCAGGTTATCAAGCTGATGCAGAGCTTTAAGTCAAGGGAGTTTGTTAGGGAGACCTTCGCGTGGATGCATTACTACTGGTACCTCACCAACGACGGCATCGAATACTTGAGAACCTTCCTAAATCTCCCATCCGAGATTGTGCCAGCGACCCTGAAGAAGTCAGCTAAGCCACCTTCCCGGCCTTTCGGTTCTGGACCTCCGGGTGACCGCCCGAGGTATAGATAGTTTGTTTACGGGTAAGGTTTTATTTAATGATGGAAGAATATTTAATTGATTTGGCTTGCTTTTATGTGTTGTGGCAGAGGGCCGCCACGCTTTGAGGGAGATAGGCCAAGGTTTGGGGATAGGGATGGGTATCGTGGAGGTCCTCGTGGTGGAGATTTTGGTGGGGATAAGGGTGGCGCTCCTCCAGAATTCCAGCCTTCATTCAGGGTAATAACTGCTTTGTTATGGTTATATTGATTGTTTTGTTTTTTTTTTTTTTAATTTCAATATAGAATAATGTTTTTGTGCTTTCTCTTATCTGTTGCTTTTATGAAGCTTATCATTGATGGTTTAATCTATTTTTGTTAGGATGCTATGTTCTTATATAGTTTCTTTGATTAGTTTTTATTAAGGGAAGTTTATGATAATAGATTGCTTGTATGATTTGAATGATTGATTATCAATTTGTGGGTATTACCAGAACTTTCATATCTAAGAAGTTTAAATGCTTGACTATTAGAAGTAAAATGTTCACAGTATTTAATATTTTCTTGAACAGAACGAATTTAAAACAAAGGGGTGGTGTGTGCTTCTTTTATTTGTTCTTGGATTCTTTTCTGTTAACTATTGAAATTAATGAGGTGCATGTTAAGTGGAAATCTGCTACAAGCATTTATATTATATATTTAGGATGCTGGTTTCATTATTACTTGTTGTGCATGAGTTTGTTTTTAATTTGTAAACCAGTTAATCCTACTTATTTGATGATATGCATGAACTAGTGGTTAGATTGCCTTTGATGTGACCTAGACGTTAGGTGTTTAGTCATGTTAAAACCTCCATGCAAATGCAACGTTATATTGTGCACATCAACTCATTATACCATGCATAAGAGGGAGTTTAATCCATTAAACATACCATCTTTTTATCTTAATGCTAATAATTTTTTTTGCATTAGTGTGATTATATTTTAGCCTAGGAAAACCAATGTTCTTCTAGAGATGTTTTTTTTGGTTATTTCAATTCTTATATCTTAAGTTTTCCTACTTAAATGTGGTTCATCACAACTATGTTAAATAGTAGTTGTGCACTATATTTTAAACTTAATAGAAAATTTTACATGTTTATATTGAACTGTAAAATAAAATTTGTTTTGGTTCAACACAATATTTTTTAGTGCAATTGCCAACTTAGTTGCAATTCTGGAATTAACATTAATTGCACTTATGTAGGTAGTAAATATATTGCTACACTCAAGTTTATTGTTATATTGGGATTTTGTTGAGTTTGTTAGTAGATGTATATGTTCCAACTATCTTATTGGAACCCTAATCCCAAATCTTATGTATGGGATTTAGGAGAATATTGTTATGCTTGTGCTCCTTGCTTTTGTGTTTTTTCTCAATCTAAAGCATTGCGTACTTGAAAAAGGAATCAGATGATGTGTTGTTTTATATTATCGTATTATGTTTATTGATACTTTATTGTTGTGTAGTGATTTAACTATCTACATTGATGACTTCCTTTGGCTATTCTTTAGAAGTTGCTTTTTAGTTTGAGGAAGTCTATTATTGATGGATTTTCTTGAATAAGTTGTGGTTATAAGATTGCTTCAACTATGTTGAAAATGTCATTTGAGCTATCTTAGGATCACAAGATTCGTATGTATTTAAACACCTAACCAAAGAACTACTTGTTTGGGATTGAAATTTTTTGTTCGAGCATGCATTGGGGGAGCTTCACAAACTTTGTATGATCTTTCAGATTGTGCATTTTAAATTTTCATGCATAATATACATTAGAAATTATATTTGAATGTAAAATTAGTGCTATTCTAATTTCTTTTGGGTTTAATTATTCTTGTTCTTAATTCTTAAGTTTCTACTAAATGAATTTCATCCATATTGAATTAAAGCATATGAGTGCATCGTATTTATGCCTTGGTGGAAAATGATGTATGCCCACTTTGAATTGGTTGGTTTGTTTTTATAACAATATTTTTTAGTTCATTTACATGAATTGTCATTTGAGGTAAGGCTCACGACTAACCTATTAACACCTTTTGGGGTTTTTTGGTTATAGTTTTAACTTGGACTTAACTAGGATTTCATTTAAACATTTTTAAATGACTTTTTTGTCCTTTAAATCATGCCATCCTTTGTAGTTCCATTATATCATTGTTTTGTTCTCTATCATATATTTTTTAAATTCTGATGATTTGGGAGAATGATTGGCACTCTATACAAGATCTTCCAAGTACTTACAAGTTCTGAACTGCTATCCTCTTTATTAATTTAGAAAGAAATAATAATATGTGCTCATTGTTTGGAGGGTAAATTAGAGGCATCAACAAAGAACATCAAGGCGATATTAAAAAAATTGAGAATTTTATGAAAATGTCAAGTTTGATTGTTTTTCCCACATAATTGGAGTCATAGTACTATTTCCTCAAGTACTTATTAAATCATGAAAATATCTCTTGGTAGTAAACCTCAAAGTATTGTGGGCAATCTTCTGAGATCTCTTAATGGTATTGGGTGGTTCAGTTTGGAAGCTTACCTCTTGACCTTGATTAGTGGTGAGTGACACCTTGTATACCAGAACTCCAAGGGAGCTCATTAGGATCGAAGGACTTGGATACCAATCTTTTCTAAGGATGACCAAATACTTTTTTTTAATATTAAATTCAAAGGCTTATACTAAGGATGTGTGACTATGAAACGGTAAAACTCGAATAACCTTAAGTAATAAAAAAGCTATTAAGAAGCTGAACATGCTACCATGCAAAAGGAAAGCAATTTCTTAGAGGAGACTAATATTGGAACATGCAAAATTAAAAAAATGTTTCAGAAATTATGATTGAGCAAATGGCTAAAATTCAGACATCAATAGATCATATGAATGGAGAAGATCTTCTCACAAGTCATGAAGGGAACCATTGATAACATGATTTTGATAATGAAGGGGGCATCCATATGCATATGAAGACCAACTTGCAATTCAACACCCACTTTAACGGTGGATGCTAAGCTAGAATTGCCTACCCTTGGTGGCATGGTGGGTGATGTTTCTTATGAAGGTAGACATTGGTTGAAAGTCTTAGAGATATATTATCTTTTTATGATTTGTGGTTATACTCCTTCTAGAGGATATCTTTTACTTGATTCGGAATGTCATCACATTTGTTGATGTGGTGTAATAGAGTCAGAACTATGACTTGTCATGTAAGACATGACCATAGTTTAAGAGACTTTTGAAAGTTTTGTTGCATTCTATAGGATAAGAAGGAGAACAAATTGATGACTATAATTGAGATAACCTTTTCATTAAATATTGCTATACATGAGAAAGCCAATCTTATGATGAACTCCTTGAAAAAAGGAAGTTGGGTTGTTGTTCAATCAAAACGTTCGTTTGAGTTTGCTGATGTTCTTTCAATTTGATTCAACCCTCTAGTGTTAAATTTTAAGATTGATTGTTTTTTTTCACATAAATGGGTAAGCCTGAGTACTATAATAGCCTTGGCTCTCCTTTCTAAATCCTAAAAAGATCAATTTGCAACTTGGTTGTAATACCTCAAAAGAATTATGGAAAACCTTGAAAGATTTTTATTGCCTTTGGGAAGTCTATGTCTCAACCTCAATTGATAGTGAGTGATACACCATTATACACTGCAACACTCAAGGAAAATTGTCTGGATCCAAGTGAAAGGAGTTGGCCACCAATCATATCTAAAGAGTGTTATGGATCTCCCAGGGTATTATGGATTTTATTTGTTTATATGTGAACTTATCGCTCTCTAGACTACAATTCACCTTCTTGTTGCTTTTTTTTTTCCTCCTAAGCTAGGAGAAGGATCTGCTCACAAAGGGTGATCTTGCCATTGTAGTTGGACGAGGGGGTAGGTCGAAGTGGGTGTGCCAAGTTTTCGATGAGATTGAGGTTTATATGACTTTGGATGGCTATAGGTGGTGGCAGAGGAAAGAAGGGGTAAGAAGGGTTATTCGATATTGGGTGATTTAGTAGCTTATCGGTTTGTTCATTTTCCTTCATTGTATTTCTCCTACTCTTGGGTGACTGTAGTGAGATGTGCTATTTCTTTTTGTTGTAGTGAATTAATTGATAATTAGTAATGGTTAAAATTCATGTTCACTGGGAATTAAGATAATCGTTCAAAATAAGTTGCAATTATAAATAATTACTAGTTAATTTTTCATAAATTGATTTAAATATTAATAAATTTAAAAAAGTGCCATAAAATTTATTAGCTAGTAAATTAATTTTAAATTACTTGATGCTAAGATATTTATTGAGGATGATAATAAATTAATTTATCTTATTATTTATTGATTAATGATTATTAATAATGAAAATGTATTAATAGAGTATTAATTTAATAATTGAGATTATTAAGATTGTAAGAGCTGCTAATATCTCCACACATCTTAAGTTTTAATTTCTAAATCTTGAGAACAATATTCGAACCTTTTGTTAGGATTCAGCCAAATATGATGGTTGTTATACCAAATTATTTTTTGGATTTAGCACTCAAGGATTTACTAAGTCTAGATTTTGTATTATCTATTAAGTCCTAGTTCTAATCGATCTGTCTTAATGAGTGTATTATATCAATGTTCCGAACAAGTGGTTGGGATCCTAATTACATTCCTCATGGATGGGAATCGGGAAAAGGTCATTGTGCTAGCTTTCAGTGCACTTGCGTTTTCTTGTTCAAATTATTGTTTTTCCTGTCAAAGGAGCTCAAATGATGAGTATGTTTTCTATTACTTCATGATGGTCACCTGAGTCATTTTAATCTTTGGCAGTCCGATAAACCTATACTTTTGGCTTCTTTCCGCAGAAAGACCTTTGTGCTCGCATTCATTGCACCTGTGTTTTCTCGGTGCAAAGTATTATTTTTTTTTCAAAGGAACCCAGATGATAGCTGTTTTCTATTACCTCATGATGGCCTTCTGAGGCATGTGTTCTTTGTTGATTCAACAACCTATACTCATGGCTTCTTTTGGCTGGAAGTTGCATTCCAATCAATGAAGAGCATGTTAGATGCTTTTTGTTAACTTACTGTTTTGGTGGATTTCTATTTAAGATATATATATATAGTTTGAATGAAAATAGAGAGAATTTGATTATTTATGATTTGTAGAATTTTTAAGATTATTTGATTATTGCTTGGACACCAAAGTTTTCACTATGAATGGTTCTGATTGTATGATAAATTAATTGTGATTTCAATGTTTAAAGAGTGTCAAATGGTTTGAAATTAAATGCCTGTTTTGTTGATGATACTCTGCATGTGTTGGATGATTTCAATTGGTAAAATTGAGTAAACTCGATTCAAGTTCTTTTTTTTATCACAACCACTGATGTGATCTTCACTTTGAAGATTCAAGTGAAACAATATCATGAGGAGAAATTGTCTTTCTCAGTCGTTTTGTCATCTCACAAGTGAAAAAGTTGGAGTAGCTCCAGTGAAACATAAGATTAGAGAGAGTCACCTTAGATGGTTTGGTTACATAAAATGGCGGCCTTCCGATGACTTGGTTAGAAAAGTATGTATTAGATTTGGCTTATGTTAAGGAAGGTAGAGGTAGACCTAAAATGACTTGGTTAGAAAATATTAGAAATGACCTTTTTTTTAGATTTAAATGAGAATTTGATTCTTAATAGGACACAATGGAGAAAAATGATTCATGTAGCCAACCTCACGTAGTGGGATAAAGGTTTGATGTTGTTGTTATTGTTTATAGTTGTTTTATCATCTCTCTCTCACATACACAATAGCTTTTCTGCATGCTGCTGGAGTTCACTAATTATTAAAGCTTGTATGGTGTATTGTTAAGCTGTGTGAGGGACCCTTTTTTCTTAAATACGTGATAAATAAGTTTTGAGAATTGTTTTACGATAAAAAAAAAAACGCCTGCATTAATCATTAAGGTGTTTTATGTGTAAATTCATTGAAAACAATAGTACGCAATATCTTTATTTATGGAAATTTATAATAAATTAGATAACTTTCATAATCTTTCTTTATTCTGTGTTCTAATTCATACATATAATGCATGATAAAGCATATGTTTATTATGCAAATATATCTATTAAGTAAATCACATCTTTTTTTTTTTTCGGAATTTTTGTATATTGATAAATCTTGTTTCCTTTCTTTCGAAGTTTGTAATCTTTTTTGTGGTGATGCAGGGTGGTGCCGGTGGCAGGCCTGCTTTTGGCCGTGGAGGTGGTGGTGGTTATGGAGCACCTGCATCATCTTCTCTGGACTAGGCAAGCTTGTTTTGTGTGCATTCTCTTTTTCAAGTATTTGAAAGACATGTTTTATTGGAAGAGTCGTCTCAAATTTCATGACATTTGAGAAGTTACTATTTTTATTACTATTATTTAGGTTTTGCCGTTGTTAATTTTTATTTTATGGATTCTGTAGTTGTAAGAGAGTATCATTTCAAATTTTTGGCCTTAATCCTTTTATGAGAACCTGTGAATGGTTGTTGTGATTTATTCTCATTGCTTGTATTGGTCTTTTAAAAGTCAGAGTAAATGTTATAGAATCCAATTTTAGATTGTTAGACATAGGTTCCCAAAATTACAATTTGATTGATTTTGTAGGTATGCTCTCAAAAGGGTTTAGGTGAGAGCTTATAGTACTTGGACAGCGGATGCTCAAGGCATATGATTATGAGAAAATATATTGCCATTGGATTTGCATTGTATATTCCTATTATCAAAGGCACATAGCTAACAACATTACATCTTGAAAGATAGAAATATTGTTTTACTATCGATTCAACAATAGAAATAGATTCTACAATTTTTTTATAATCAAACACAATATAGTGAATATTTTGATATCTCAAAAGATAAAATAATATTCAACTATCATTATAAAAATGCAAATAAACTAGGATAAAGATTTATCTATGCCCATAGATTGTTCTCCTGCTTAAACGAACAAAAGTAGGGTTTATTTTTTTTATTAGGGTTCAAAGTTACCATAAGACATAATACTGACATGATTTGAATGATTAAAAGCATATTATTCTGTTTTTTTGTGCATTTGGTGCAGTGGTAGGTTTTAGTGCCCTTCTACTCATTATTTGATTTTTCATAATTATAGGGAAGGATAAGGATCTAGTGGAGCTCTGGTTTAGGTATTCCTTTTATTTATATTTATATTTTTTTTGTAGTCATGAAATGGCTTTGATATAGGATGATTTAAAAGATATAATGATATATAAATGACTAGTATAAATGCAAAATAAAATGAAATACATGTATTAATGAAATGGAAATGAAAATTTGTTTTTGTTGTATTTATTATTTTCTATAGATGATTATTAGTGGTTCTGGTAATTTATTAAAAGTTTCAAAATATGAAAATTTTCCACATTTAAATTCTAGATTGTGACAGAGTGGTATCACATCAATAGTTTGTGGAAGAACTGAATTCTAATCAGAGCCGTAAGAATTGATTGAGATGGGTAGTCTTAAGATACATTTATTTTTTGCATTCATGATTAAATGCATGTGTGATAATATTACAATCTGCTTGGAAAGGAAACTATTCAAGTGTGCCAATGGATACAAACGATCAAGAGTGCCCAATGAACAAAGTGCAGTGGCAGCCCCAGTAAAGTCAAATGATATTATTCATCTTAAATAGAAATGAACAAAAAGAATGAATTTTCTTCCTTTGAAGATGATGTTTTTTTGGAAGCCCTTTGGAAGGATGTTTGATATTGAAGAGCTGAAGAATTAAAGATTACAAATTTCTCATTTTGTATATGACTTGCATCAAATATATAATTTCATGAGCCTGCTAAGGTTACTAATATTTTGATTATTTCAAATATCGATGGTTGTGATGTGGAGCTATGAATTTATGCATACAAGCTTTTTTGTTTTTAAGTTGACATTTCTAGTAAATCAAAAGATGAAGGCAAATAATACTGGACAGATGCTGGATGACAATCACATTAGCATTTTTAGCCTAAACTTGAGAAGAGAAGTTGTCCAAGAAAATGAGATTTATCTAATTAAGACTTGAGAATTCAAGTTAGCAATTAAAATCAAATAAAAAATATCATAATGTATGAACCATATTGTACATTTTAAACAAATAGGAAGTATGTTGGCACCATCCAAAATCCTATAGGCCGATTTGATGTTCTGGAGGCGAAAAATCTCCGATCATCATTATGTAGTCCTATTGAATAGAGAAGGGTTTTAGACTGATTCTACTGCTCGTAATTCACAAACCTTTGATTGGATTATATAATCAAGATCACAATCTTAATAAACACTCTTTTTCCTTTTAAATATTATTCTCTAATAAACTAGAGATGTTTTATAGAGTTTTCTCATAGATTTACGAGAAACTTTTTAGAGATCTCAGAGAGAAGATTTGTGAGACTTGTGAGAAATTTTTATAAGAGATTTCTTGAATAGACTTATGTGATATCTCACTTTGGTTGTTCTCAAATCATATCCATCTTTTCCTTTATTGTGAGCTCTTGGTGGAGAGCTTCTTGAGTCTTGTTGTAAAGGTTATAAAAATTTCGTAGAGGTCTTATATACCTTGTAGATCTAGTCGGAGTGGCTGGGGTTGTGTACTTTTTGAGGAGAAAAGGGGGCTAGAAGTTGTCTCCATTAGTCGTGAAGGAGGAGGTGTCTGCACCTTGCTAAGAGCAGAAGGAGATGGTGTTGTAAATGGTTTCTTCATTATCCTGTAAAGGAGAGAGACTTCTTTGCCTTGCTAGTAGTAGAAGAAAAGAGTGATAGCAAAATTCCTTAGTGGATTTCGGGATTGAACAACTATAAATTAGTTTGCATACTTTACCTTTTGCTTTTATTTTATGCACTTTATTTTATTTGATTGCATTATTATTTCATGTGTGGCCATAGGTGTAGTGGTGATATCATTGTTGGAATAAAGATCTGAGTTTCTCTTAAACTTGCCAAGTAACATTGAAATGTTAAAAAAAAAAGAAGCTTTTGTTGCATAATTTTTGAAAATGAATTTTTGATATATTTGCTAAAAAGAATATAGTATTGTATTCTTTATTTCTCAAAGAGGATTTAAAAATTATTGTTTAAAGCTATTTCAAATAATTGTTTTTTTTTTACATACACCAATTCACCCTTTTTATCTTTGGGCGTGGTGTACATTTTCTCCTACTCCTCTTCCTTCTCCACCTTCCTCCTCTTATGAGATGCACATCTTAAGACAAAGTGTGTACAATATTAGTTAGAGTTTCCTACTTCTGTTTGAACTTTATTTGGTTATTCTCAACATTATTTTATTATTCCCTAGTTTTATTTGGCTACTTCACAACTCTAAAGTGAGGAAAGAAAGGTGCTTCATCCCCCTTTACAAGGATAGAATAAATTGGCTTCTAACATCTACCCTCCCTTACTCTTCCATAAGAAATAGGGATGCTTGTTTTTTTTTTTTGGAATCATAGCCATGATAAGCTAATGTGGGCTCCGAAAATTCGGCCCCGGCCTCTGCCCGCCGGTGTGCTTTCTTCCGGGGGGGGGGGGGAGTTTTAACGGATTTAGTTCCGGGGTAAATTTTGGAAGGCAGATGGGTTTGTAGATAAGACACTACCCAGAGATTTCGCCCCCATTTTGTGAGGACTTTATGATCTGAGTTCTGGTTTCATATAGGCGCAAGCCCCTATAGTTAATTACCCCTCCCGATCACGAGAGAGAACTTTCGATTAAGGCTAGTCGTCAATCAGATACGTAAGGGATACGTGCATCTGACATATAGTAGAAGCATGAATTTGGTGTAGGAAATGATATTGAAAATTAGAAATTTCACCATCTTGCACTTAAAGCAGATGGTAGGGGAATGGATGATGGACCCGATCAAGATCTCATGGTTTCGTCGTCCCGGGCCATCGTGGTCCCTGGTCCACTTAGTTAGAGGAGGTAGTCGACCCAACCTGACAGAAGGATCCTTGTCGGCAGCCATGGGTTGCTTCGTCCAAGGGGACCTTGTAGACCTAGGATGGGTATTTGTCTAAGGGGACAAATTTGAATCCACCTTAGCTAACAGAGGGCTTTGTGCTCTATAGATCATATCCTATTGATTCATATCTCAAGGATATGATGTCATTGGGGAGCATACGGGCTCTGGCCATAACCATAATATAATGGTGCCATTTGGCGGCAGCCACCTGGTTCAGAGGGCCCCGAGTCATAACCGTTTATCCTGCAGTGCCATTTGGCGGCGAAACTGCCGGTTAGAGGACTCGTACCACGTCCTTGATGGCAGGAGATTGTTTGAGAATGGATCCTAGTGATATTTTCGACCAGACATTAGCTCTTTGTGAGCTACAGTTATTTTCAGATTTGTCCACCTCGACAAACTGTTGCGGAGAGTGGATGGATTTTGCTTTAAGTGTTTGATGGATTTATTTCAATTTCAAATATTGAGATTTGGATGATTTTGGGAATTTCTATGGAGTTTTGGATTTTGTGAGAGTTTGAGTGGTATTTTGAAATATCTGAAATGGACCCCTCCGGTTGATATTTTCATTTAACACGGCCATCATCGGGGTGCATGAGATTATTTATATTCTATTGATTGGACCCTGTCGACTCTATCTACTGGTCGATAGAGGATCGTATTTCGTAGGCTTTAGACCTTTGTTGGTGAATACTCTTGATTATAGGCTTTGAAGGCCTAATATGAACTATAAAATAAATATTCCGGTCGATCTCCCGACCGCATATTTATTTAATGGCTCGAGCCGTGTCGACTCCTATCTACCCATATAGGAGGATCGGGCTAGAACTGGAATCCACTTATTGACCCGCGCAGCATCCCTAGACGTCACGTGTGTATCAATAACACGGTCGCTGGGGCCCATGCGGGTTTTTGGTTGTATTTACCCCCTTTTTGTGTTCCTATGTGTATACAAATTAATGTGTATGTGCGGAGATATTTTAGGAATATTTATAAACGCCTTCTGTCCGCTTGCATGAAAGTTGCGGATCCGGTGGCGTTGCATCGCAGCTTGTAGATTGAACTATTCGCTGCTTTGTACAGGCAGACTGTCGTGTACTACTTGCATGATTTATGCTGGTAGATTGTAGTGAACTAACGATCTCCTGCTTTGGTGCATGATGAGTTTCCCGCAGCAACTCGTAGGCACTCGCACTTAATATATTTACCTTGTATTTTGCTTATGAACAATAGATTGGATGCAATAAGAGTCTTCTATAGTAACTCGCAGGAGTCCTGTATTTGTTGTAGCGCTTTGATATTTGTTTGTGGGTGATATGCAGTGCATGTAGTAGCTCTCCTATGACGACTCGTAGGAGGTTACATCTGCTAGGTGTCTTTCCTTTCTACTTGCAAATGATATATACTGCATTGAGCGGTCTCCTACGACAGCCTGTAGGAGCTTTCATTTTTTTGTCGACCTCTCACCTTTCGCTTATGAGGGATCGTATAATTGATTTGTAGGAGCTTGCATTTGTCACATGTCCCTTACTTTTAGTTGCAAAAATGATTGACATGGTTGCTTGTAGGTGATATGTTGAGTGCACGATGGGTCTCTTTTAGTGGCCCGTAGGTTCTTGCATACACTATATTCATTTGGCACCTTGTTCGCAGATGATGTTTTCTGTATATAATGATCTTCTATAAGGGCTCGTGGATGCTTATATCTGCTGCTTGTCATACGTCCTCACATGCAAAAGGATAATGTATTTACTTGCCATTGTAAGTTTGTTGGTTGTAACGAAGCTGTAACATCCACTACCTGTTGCTACAACGACTCATAGGTGCATAGGTATCTACCCTCGTTGCACTTCGTACACCCTTACTAATAGGAGAACGGTGTATTCACCTACATTTGACTGCATGAAGGCGATATTTACTTCAAATCCTCAAATATCTCTTCATTGTTGTTTCATTGTATGTTGATACCGGATGCTTGTAACATCCCAACTATATTATTGGGTGAATGAGGCATCTTTATAGATTTCACTATGTCATTCCTTGCATCTCAAATTCATCGTTCTTATCTATGTTTGCATGGAGTATCACCATTAGCGTATAATTCATATGTTCACTATATATTGGTTCTTCTTTATTCGTAAAAGTTCAATGTATTTGTTCTCCATGACATCTTTGATTGTTACTGATCGTTGATTAGGCTGTATTGTTCATCATCTATTTCTTCATAAGTGTTGATTGTTGTCACTTGAGGTAGTCCAGTGCATTTGTTTACACTTGAGTGACATCAGTTGTGTATGAGCGTTGGTATTGTTATTCATGAGATTTATTTCAATCATTTTTGTCTCCCTTCATTGCCTACAGATGGAGTCGTATTCATCATAAATCCCCTTGACATTGGTTACAAGTATATGCATGCCGAGCTTTAATATTATTGTTCATTGATATATGCACATGCATCTCCATCTTGGTTGCTACACTATACATCTTTATCTGCTTCTCTGTATCTGCTTGAATGATCAAAGATCTGTTTATTGAGTCTTTCCATTTTGATTTCTCACCCATTGAATTAAGGTATTATTTCATATGCTTTAAGTCTCTCATTCACTTGAGTTCTCTTTGAGTCACCTTCTATCATTTGCATAATTACAAATAATTGGATTTAAGGCCCAATTCCTTATAGCTGCTAATTCTGTTCGTTCAAACAAGCTCAAAGTCCTTTGCACTTGGTTCAAATCCAAGTTTGAGTTCTCTGTGGTCCAACTCAAGTCTTGGCTTGAGTCCTAAATATCATATTCAAGTTCAAGTTCATTGGGTTCAAACTCAATTCAATCAGAGTCTCTTGTAATTTGATGTTCAAGTCTCTTGTATCTAGTTCAAGTCTTGTATGTCCAGTTCCCTGTTGTCCAAATTAGGTCTTTGCATGAGTTCAATTGTATATTGAAGTTTTATTCAAAGTCTTTTGTATTTTGTTTGGTTTAAGTTCTTGTCCACTGCGGTCTCAAAATTTATTCAAATCAGGTCCAAATGGTCTCCTGTTCACCCGAAATTTCAGCAGCCTCCCGGCGTCTCCCCCGTTTAGGGGAAACTACAGAAAACTGGGCCTTTCCCACCACGCTAGAGAAAAGTGTGCATGGTAGGTGCCGTCTTTTGAGGACACCGCGACCGTGTAAAGTCTTCAACCCCACCACGCCAGAGAAAGGCGTGCATGGGTGATGAGGACATCTCTACATGGAAAGTGTATCGAAGGCGTGGCCGTCGATCTACGGCCACGATCGAGTCTTTATATTTTTGAGTCTTGTTGGGTCTTTGTTTCTTTCATTAGTTCTATGTTTAGTTCCTATGTGTTATTTCCCTATTTTACCCTGTACTTGTTTGTAAGCCCAGAGGGCATCGTCGTCTTTATGTTGTGTCTTTGTGTGAGGCTATTTAAAGCCTTCTATGTATTTTCTTTTGGTTAATGAATGATTATTACAGAAAATTCCTGCACTCTTTGTGTGAGAGTTTGAGAGGTTGAGAGTCTTGAAGGCTTCCCTAGGAGGGACGACGGATCACCCACCAACCTTGGAGACGGCCGGGTTCGTGGTATCTTTCCCCTCCAACATCTTATTCCCCTTCCCCTTGCTCCCTAGGCCGTCGGGTAGGCCCTTCCCCAAGCCCCACCCTTCGGCCACCTAACCCCTCCCCGATTTCCCCCTTCTCTCCTCTCAAGCCGTCGGCAACCTACCCACCCAAGCCAGCCGCCGGCCGCCCCTTCCCTCCCCTTCCCTTTTGGGTTTCCTAAATTAGCATGATCCTTGTTTAAAAAGGATTTGAATTCAACTCAATTTGAAATTAAATCTAGAAACCTTCCAAATTTATTAAATTTATTTTAGGAAACTTTCCTAATTTAATCCAATTTGAATTTAAATTCAAATAGGAGTAAATTAATTCCTTTCCTAAACTAAGATCCCAAATAAGGCAACCCAAATTAACTCCCCAATCCCCTCCCCCTCTTCCTAAAGCCGCCGGCCCCCATGCTTGCCACCGCCCCTCTCTCCTTTTCTCTCTCTCCAATCTTCACTCATTAAATAAATCCTTTTTCCTTTCCTAGTAACCATCAAATTTCAAAATCTGAAATCAAATTTCAGATTTGGAAATTTTAAACTTCTCCAACCATAACCCTAGCTCTACAAACAAGTTTCCCTCCCAACCCCTACCTTGGCCGCCCACTTCCCCAACCTTCTCCACTTGATTTTCAAAGGAAAAGCTCTCATCCTTTGGAAGGAACCTTCAAGGACAGCAATACTACATCGACCTCACCACCCTTTGATCCTTAAGAAGCATGAATGGAAGCCCGTCCATGGGATTCAGGCTTAGTGCTTGACGATCAAGACAATATCGACGTACTTCGTTCCCCCTTCTTCGACGTTGGATTTGGCTACGAAACCACCGTTGAAGAGTACTTGGAGAGGATCCACATTACATTGGTTGATACTCTCGACGATCAAAGGACCAAAGGAAAGTGGATTACCGTTGGTCGCTTCACACCCGCCATTCCTCCGACTACTTCGCTTTTCTCCTTCAAAGGCTACTTCAATCGTCTTCTACACATCCTTACCGGTACCCTTAGCGATTCAAAGGAGTTCATCCGGCGACGATTCCTCTCTCAGTAAGGGTTGACTTTTCTACCCTTTCAATTCTCTATTCGTTTTCCTAACCTTGTAGGTAGTGACAGAAGCGCAAGGAATCGCCCCACTTAACTCTTGCTAAAGCCTAGTAAACGTAGGGAAAGAGTTATTGATTTTCTATGTTGCTAATCTCATTGTTAGAGTAGGGATTTTGAATGAACTCTTACCATTACGCATGTTATTGAATTTCAAGTTATTTTGTTTGTCCTAGTGCTTGGCTAGTGATTTAGCCTAAACATAGGCATCCGTCACTAGTTTTATTTTATCGTTCTACGGCTAATGATTGAATCCTTAATGCTTTAAAACAAGAAATCGTGCAATACTTCATTCCATTCATTTTAAGCACATAGTACTACATCATCTGGTATCAGAGCATGGTTTGCTCTAGTTTTGCATGCTAGACATCTTCCTAGGAGTTGTTTTAATTAGTTTTAAATACTGTTGCATGCATATTGTATTTTAAAATAATTTAATCACATTTTATGTTTGCTGTCCACTGCATTCCTGCATGCATTTAGAGGTTGTTAGGCTTGTTATCAAGTGTTTAAGTGCTGTCCTTAGTCTAACCGCCTCACTAGTGGTCTAGGTTGCTTAACCCTTCATTGTAATTTGCTGCCCAAGTAAATTTTACATCGTTTAGTGACAATTTAGGAAGTTTTCCTACACATATAGGTGCTGTCCACTTTCTCATTTCAACCCTAAGCGTCACCTAGTGTCTAGGCATGGACCCGGAACAACTTGAAAGGACTTTGAACTTGTTAGTAGGTCAAATGAATAACATTAGCCAGCAGCTCAAAGAAAATCAAGCCGACGTAGCCGAACTTCGTAGGAACACCACTGAACGATTTGATACACTTGAGCGAGCACGAGAGCATCCTATTCCCTACACCCCTTCTAGACCACCGTCTATGTATGGGGATGACACTTACCCTGATGAGCGGCAGCATCGCGCCAATCATCGCACTCCACACTATGGACATGATCCCCATCATGATCCTGATATACCACTCATGAAAAATATTAAAGTTGACGCTCCTACCTTTGATGGCACCCTCGATCCCCAGCTCTTCCTGGACTGGGTCAAAGGTATGGATAGCTTCTTTAAGTGGTATAACATCTCCGAGGCAAGGAAGGTTAGTTTTGCGGAAATGAAACTCACGGGTAGGGCAAGCCAATTTTGGTCAAACTTAGAGAGTCTTGGAGAGGCTAGGAACGATTACCCCATCAATGATTGGCCATCTATGAAACGTGAACTTAAGCAGAAGTACTTGCCTCCCTCGTACTTCCCTAGGTTATTGGATAGATGGAATAGGCTAACCCAGGGAAATAAACCAGTCAAAGAGTACATCGCCTCCTTCGATGATTACTTAATTCGATGCAAAGGGGAGACCTCTACCACCCCCGCGCAGATTTTGTCTATGTTTCGTACTGGGTTGCGAGAGGATCTTCGCAACGAGTTATTTGCCCGGAACGTCACTATCCTGGAAAACGCCTACAGTTTAGTGTTAGATTTAGAGGAGACCCGCTCCCAGCACTCGAGCCGTTCACATGACTCTAGACCCTCCTACAAGCCTTCCGGTAGTGCCACTCCTCACTCTACCACTGCACGACCCACTCCTGGGAATGTGACCCGACCACCTACGGGTCACCCAACCCCCCGACCTGATTTTAGAAACAAACCTCCCACTCCGGATACCCCTCGGTCCAGTCCCGGGACCAAGTGCTTTCAATGTCAGGGGTATGGGCATATCGCTTCTCAGTGCTCCAGTCCCTACAAAGTCTCTATCATTGAGGAAATTACTGAGGAGGATTTTGAGCCCGAGGTTGATCAGGTCCATCAAGTAGAGGAAGAAGGTGATTTTTTCGAGGAGGACAATGACACCGCCACTCTTCACTGCCTTCAGAAGTTGGACACATCTCCCATCTGTGTGGTGAGATGTGCACTGTCACACCCCGTTACCTCCGATGACTGGCGTAGGACTTTTATTTTTCATACCTACACCAAAATCAAAGATAAAAATTGTAAAGTCATCGTAGATAGTGGCAGTTGCATCAATGCTGTCTCCTCCAGCATGGTGTCCAAATTAAATCTTTCTGCTGTTCCTCACCCCAATCTGTATAAGGTAGCTTGGGTTAACTCCACTGCCTTGGAGGTGAAAGAACGAAGTCTCGTACCTATCTCCTTTGCCACTTATAAGGAGAATGTGTGGTGCGATGTTCTAATTATGGATGTGGGACAGATTCTGTTAGGGCGACCTTGGATTTTTGATAATGATGTCCACATCTATGGTCGTTCAAACACCTGCGTGTTTGAACATGCGGGTAAAAAGATTAAGCTGTTACCTTCGCAGCCCCGGGTCAAGGAAGAACCCAAACCCCACCCCCTCAAGTCCAAGAAAGGACTGAACTTAGTCACCGCTAAAGTTCTGAACTCTGAAATTACCCGAGGCGCACCTCTGTACGCATTAGTAGGTCGTGAGATTCCCACCGAATCTGATGACCCTATTCCTCAAGAAGTCCAACCTATTTTAGGGCAGTTTGCTGATGTCTTCCCTGAAGATCTCCCGGATCAATTACCTCCCCTTAGAGACATTCAGCACGTAATAGACTTAGTCCCTGGAGCCTCCCTCCCTAACCTGCCACACTATCGCATGAACCCCACGGAGCATGCCGAACTTAAGAAGCAGGTCGATGAGTTACTGCAGCGAGGTTTCATTAAGGAGAGTCTTAGCCCCTGCGCGGTGCCCGCCCTTCTTACTCCCAAGAAGGACGGATCTTGGAGAATGTGTGTTGATAGCCGTGCTATCAACAAAATCACCGTCAAATATTGTTTCCCTATTCCTAGATTAGATGATATGCTAGATATGATGACGGGTGCCACTCTCTTCTCCAAGATCGATCTCAAGAGTGGATACCACCAGATCCGGATCCGACCCGGTGATGAGTGGAAGACTGCTTTCAAGACCAAGGATGGTCTATACGAGTGGTTGGTCATGCCTTTCGGGTTGAGTAATGCCCCGAGCACTTTTATGAGAATCATGACCCAGGTGTTACGCCCTTTTATGGGTAAGTTTGTCGTTGTCTACTTCGACGATATTCTTGTCTATAGCCATTCTGTTGAACAACACCTGGACCACCTACAGCAAGTCTGTTCGGTCTTAAGGAAAGAACAATTGTACGCGAATCCTAAGAAGTGTACGTTCCTTGTCGATCGAGTTATCTTTTTAGGTTTTATCGTGTCAGCTCAAGGGGTTTCTGCTGACCCTGAAAAAGTGAAAGCCATCATTGAATGGCCTCTCCCTCAGAACATCCGGGAAGTCCGCAGCTTCCACGGATTGGCCACTTTCTATAGGAGATTTATCCAAAATTTCAGCACTATCGCATCTCCTATCACTGATTGTCTTAAGAAGGGTGAGTTTCACTGGACCCCGGCCGCCACCCGAGCTTTTGATGAGATTAAGAAGAAAATGGTGGAAGACCCAGTGATGAGACTTCCTGATTTCTCCAAGATCTTCGAAGTGACATGCGACGCTTCGGGAGTCGGAATTGGAGGAGTCCTATCCCAGGAAGGTCACCCAGTAGCTTACTTTAGCGAGAAGCTGAATGATATTAGACAGCGATATTCTACTTACGACAAAGAGTTCTACGCTGTGATCCAATCCCTCCGCTATTGGCGACACTATTTGCTCCCGCAAGAGTTCGTCATCTTCTCGGATCACGAAGCTCTGCGTTACATCAACTCCCAAAAGAAATTGAATGCACGCCACGGTCGTTGGGTAGAGTTCCTTCAAGAGTACACTTACACCCTTAGACACAAGGCGGGAGTCGAAAATAAAGCTGCCGATGCTCTCAGTCGTCGTATGATGACTACCACTGAGTTGAAAGCTGAAGTTGTGGGTTTCGACCAAATAAAGAGGGACTATCTGGACTGCCCCGATTTCAAAGAGACCTACTCTCTCTTGTCCACAGGCAGCCCGCGCCTTGTGGATGACTTCCTTCTAGAGGATGGTTACCTTTTTAAAGCTCAAAAGCTTTGCATTCCTGGCACCTCCCTTAGGGAATTTCTTGTTTGGGAACTCCACGCCGGAGGCCTCGCTGGGCACTTCGGACGAGACAAAACTATAGAAGCCGCGGAGTACCGTTTCTTTTGGCCCAGCCTGAAGAGAGACGTTGGTAGGATGGTTAGCCGATGTCACACGTGTCAGTTGGCCAAACAGCGTAAGCAGAACACTGGCCTTTACACTCCTTTGCCTATCCCTAGTTGTCCTTGGCAGGATGTTAGTATAGATTTCATCTTAGGCCTGCCCAAGACAATTCGTAGGAATGATGCCATATATGTTGTAGTTGATCGATTTTCCAAAATGGCTCATTTCATACCTTGCTACAAAACATCTGACGCTTCCCACATTGCCAAGCTTTATTTCAATGAGGTTGTCCGTCTACATGGTCTCCCCAAGACCATCGTATCAGATAGGGATGTTAAATTCACTAGCTATTTTTGGAAAACCCTTTGGATGAAATTAGGCACTAAACTACAATTCTCTACAACCTTCCATCCACAGACTGATGGCCAGACGGAGGTAGTTAATAGGAGTTTAGGAAATCTGTTACGGTCTCTGGTCGGCGAACATATTAAGGATTGGGATTCTATTTTACCTACTGCTGAGTTTGCATATAATAATTCTGTGAATCGAACCACTGGCATGAGTCCTTCTGAAATTGTTTATGGGTTCAAACCTAGGCAGCCGTTAGATCTTATACCCATGTGCCCTAGGTACAGGATTTCGGAGTCTGCATCATCATTTGCATCACATATGCATGAACTTCATAAAGAAATTGCACGACAAATTGAAAAGAGCAATAATGATTACAAATTACATGCCGATCTGAAACGAAAATTTAAAACTTTTGATGTTGGTGACTCTGTGATGGTGCGGATTCGTCCGGAACGGTTCCCGCAGGGAATGGTTAAGAAATTGCATGCTAAGAGTGCTGGTCCATTCAAGATAATTAAGAAAATCAACGATAATGCGTATGTGGTAGACCTCCCTGCTGAGTTCAACATCAATCCCTCCTTTAACATAGAAGATTTAGTTGGCATATGAAGGTCCGGATTTCAATCCGCCAAACCCACTCATACAACAGCCTTGTGTGAACCCACCTTGTGAGATCCCTAACCTACCTCCACTACCAGATATCCCTAAATCACATATGGCAGAAAAAGTGGACGCGATTCTGAGCGATGAAGTCATTTCTACAAGGGAGGGTGGACGACATAGGTACTTGATCAGGTGGAGAGGTAAGCCCGAGTCTGAGGATACTTGGTTGGATCGTGAGGAGCTGCAGCAGGTGGATCCTGATGCATTGGAGATTTATGATAGCACCAGAGCTACTTACTCGACGGAGTCGAGCTTTCTTCCACCCCGGGAGAATGATGAGGACATCTCTACATGGAAAGTGTATCGAAGGCGTGGCCGTCGATCTACGGCCACGATCGAGTCTTTATATTTTTGAGTCTTGTTGGGTCTTTGTTTCTTTCATTAGTTCTATGTTTAGTTCCTATGTGTTATTTCCCTATTTTACCCTGTACTTGTTTGTAAGCCCAGAGGGCATCGTCGTCTTTATGTTGTGTCTTTGTGTGAGGCTATTTAAAGCCTTCTATGTATTTTTTTTTGGTTAATGAATGATTATTACAGAAAATTCCTGCACTCTTTGTGTGAGAGTTTGAGAGGTTGAGAGTCTTGAAGGCTTCCCTAGGAGGGACGACGGATCACCCACCAACCTTGGAGACGGCCGGGTTCGTGGTTTCTTTCCCCTCCAACATCTTATTCCCCTTCCCCTTGCTCCCTAGGCCGTCGGGTAGGCCCTTCCCCAAGCCCCACCCTTCGGCCACCTAACCCCTCCCCGATTTCCCCCTTCCCCCCTTCTCTCCTCTCAAGCCGTCGGCAACCTACCCACCCAAGCCAGCCGCCGGCCGCCCCTTCCCTCCCCTTCCCTTTTGGGTTTCCTAAATTAGCATGATCCTTGTTTAGAAAGGATTTGAATTCAACTCAATTTGAAATTAAATCTAGAAACCTTCCAAATTTATTAAATTTATTTTAGGAAACTTTCCTAATTTAATCCAATTTGAATTTAAATTCAAATAGGAGTAAATTAATTCCTTTCCTAAACTAAGATCCCAAATAAGGCAACCCAAATTAACTCCCCAATCCCCTCCCCCTCTTCCTAAAGCCGCCGGCCCCCATGCTTGCCGCCGCCCCTCTCTCCTTTTCTCTCTCTCCAATCTTCACTCATTAAATAAATCCTTTTTCCTTTCCTAGTAACCATCAAATTTCAAAATCTGAAATCAAATTTCAGATTTGGAAATTTTAAACTTCTCCAACCATAACCCTAGCTCTACAAACAAGTTTCCCTCCCAACCCCTACCTTGGCCGCCCACTTCCCCAACCTTCTCCACTTGATTTTCAAAGGAAAAGCTCTCATCCTTTGGAAGGAACCTTCAAGGATAGCAATACTACAGCGACCTCACCACCCTTTGATCCTTAAGAAGCATGAATGGAAGCCCGTCCATGGGATTCGGGCTTAGTGCTTGACGATCAAGACAATATCGACGTACTTCGTTCCCCCTTCTTCGACGTTGGATTTGGCTATGAAACCACCTTTGAAGAGTACTTGGAGAGGATCCACATTACATTGGTTGATACTCTCGACGATCAAAGGACCAAAGGAAAGTGGATTACCGTTGGTCGCTTCACACCCGCCATTCCTCCGACTACTTCGCTTTTCTCCTTCAAAGGCTACTTCAATCGTCTTCTACACATCCTTACCGGTACCCTTAGCGATTCAAAGGAGTTCATCCGGCGACGATTCCTCTCTCAGTAAGGGTTGACTTTTCTACCCTTCCAATTCTCTATTCGTTTTCCTAACCTTGTAGGTAGTGACAGAAGCGCAAGGAATCGCCCCACTTAACTCTTGCTAAAGCCTAGTAAACGTAGGGAAAGAGTTATTGATTTTCTATGTTGCTAATCTCATTGTTAGAGTAGGGATTTTGAATGAACTCTTACCATTACGCATGTTATTGAATTTCAAGTTATTTTGGCTAGTGATTTAGCCTAAACATAGGCATCCGTCACTAGTTTTATTTTATCGTTCTACGGCTAATGATTGAATCCTTAATGCTCTAAAACAAGAAATCGTGCAATACTTCATTCCATTCATTTTAAGCACATAGTACTACATCAATGGGTTTTCAAATGTACCTGTTTTAAAAGAACGCAGTTTGCTTTCCCCGCAGGTATAGAGCTGCGTACGGGTACTTATATTTTTGTCCCGCCGTGCTAAGAAAAGCACGCACAAGGCTCGCCTGCCTCGCAGTAAGCGCCGCACCGAGTTCTCTCCCACCACGTTAGAGAAAAGCGTGCATATGGGGTCCCTCGGCGCGCCGCAAACACCGAAAACAGGACTTTATGAGATTGCCCGCCTCGTCGCTAGCACCGCGGCCAATTTCCTCCCACCACGCTAGAGAAAAGTGTGCATGGGTGGTTGTTCATCGCGTTGCAAGCGTCGAAGGCGGGTTCTCGAAGTTTTAGGGTTTGGAGGGTTATATCTTCATAAGCGTCAGGGTAGAGATGTTGGCCCGCGGATCGAGGCAAGATAGATTTTTTTTATAATTAATTCCAAATTAATTGTAATTAATAATATTTAATGTATAATTATTTATATTTAATCCATGATTAATTATAAATTAATTTTACTTAATTTACAATTAGATATAAATAAATATAAATAATTATATTTAAAGTATGATTAATTACACTTAATTAAAAAAAATTAATTATAAATTAATGAATTTTAATTTATAATTATAAACTAGTTATAATTACTCACATTTATAAATTAATTAACTAAACATAATTATTATTTTTAATAATTAATTATAATTAATTAAAATAATTAGTTATAACTTATTAAAGTTAATTAAAATAATCAGTTATAATTAGTTTTAATTATAACAAATATTCATTAACCTTAATAAATTATAATTAATAAGTAATAATTAATTATAATTAATTAAAATCCATTCTAATTAAAAGTAATTATAATTAATTAGATTAATTATAATTATTTAATTAAAACTAGTTTTAATTAATCATAATAATTATAGTTAATAAAATAAATACATAAAAAAAAAGAAAATTAAAACCTAATCTCTCTTCCTCTCTCTCTCCCTCTCGGTTAAGCCAAATTAGGCGATTTGGCCGAAGAAGCGCAGGAAAGGGAGAAAGCTACCTTAACAGCAAGCGAGCTTCCGACGTTGCTTCCGATCAATATGTCGTAACTTTCGAACTGACAGGATGGGAAAGTTGTTAAAGGGCGAAGTCGGGCACAGGGTCGGCAGTGGAGGCTCCAGCTTTGGCGGCTTGTGGAGATCGGAGGTAGGGAGCTCTCTCTCTCTCTCTCTCTCTAAAGGTCAGAGGAGGTGCGGCTCACGAACAAAAAGGGGCAGAGAGATGGAGTGATGGATCGGAAGGTGGTAAGGGTTCGGGGCTACAGGGGTTTGCGAGCTAGACAGGGCTTTGGCTATAGTAGGATCGTTGGTATGAGGTTGAAGGTGAGGAGTCGAGTCTTGGTTGCGGGAAAGAGAGGAGATCGGCTGAGCTTTGCAAGACCTGGAGGTTTCGGCTGGGAAGCTTGCAGGAAGATGTGGGAGTTCGCTTCGGCTACTGTAGGGATCGCTAGAAGAGGAGGAAGTAGCGGGAGCAGCTGAGAGTGGGGAGTTGAGTAGAAGTGTCGTGAGAGGAGAGCCGCATTCCCTCTCATTTTGTAGACGCGAAGGCAAGCGGGATACGAGGCTTGTGCGTGGGATGACTGCAAACGACGCCGAATCGCAGACTGGGCACTGTAGCGACGGGATTTCAGCAGCGATTTGGGGATGGGGCGTTACAGGTAATGATTTAGTCATTTTTTATTTCATTTGTTTTTTTTGTCTTAGATATCTAAGCAGAAGTCAACAGCTAAGTGGGAGTATATATAACTAACCTAAGGAAGTCGTTCTCATTTGCTCTATATAGTAACTGATGATGAAAACCCCCCATGAAAAATTAGAAAGATAAAAATATTAATATTTTGTATACGTCTCTTCATCTACTCTTTATATCTCATTCCATAAAAAATAAACCTTTACATCTTTATTCTTGAGCTACAGCAAAAAATCCTTGATTGTGAGTATCTTATTACTCTTCTAGCTTAACATCCTTGGCACTTTATCTCATACGGTTAGGTTGTTGACGATGGTTGATTGATGGAGGTCTGGCAGCAGAGGTTTGATAATGAGGGTCATGCTTTGAGGTCTCACAACTATGGTCGGCTGACAAAAGGCTCGATTATGGTGGTCGTCAATGAAAAGTTTAACGATAGTGGTTGTGGATCAACAAAGGTATGACAACGACGATCAAATAACGGAGGTCCAATGATCGTGGTTGGGTGGTGAAAGGTCTGATACTTGTGGTCGGTTGATAAAGGACAAATGATGGTTATCGATTGATGGAGGTGTATCATGGACAATAAGTTGACAAAAGGTTTACCAGATGGTCGGTTGGTGAAGGTTTGATGGTAGTGGTCGAGTGGTAGACGTCTGACGGTGGTGATTGACTAGCAAAAGTTTGTTGGCGGTGGTGCTCGGGTGGAACTCTTAGATTCTTCAAGTCTCCAAAATCTCTTGAATCTCTAGCTGAAGGTTCCCTCCATGTAGAGAGTGGGGGCATGTTTATAAATTTTAGGGAATGACATGCCCGATAAATATATAAAAAATTGGGGCACTCCATCGGTGGGCTCGTAAGGAGTTTAAGAAAGCAATATACGATGCAAAAATTTTAGCTTTTAATGATTTATATAATAGATTAGATATTTTGGAGGTTGAAAGATATATATATATATATATATATATATAAGTTAGCTAAACAAAGAGATAAGAGTAATAATGATTTAGTTCAAGTGAAGTGCATTAAGGATGAAGATCTAAAAGTGCTTTTATTAGAAGAGGATATTCAACATAGGTGGATTAGATATTTTTCTAAACTTTGTAATGAAGATTATGAGAATGTGATTGACTTTAGTGACCTTATCACCCTAAATGAAAATAAATATTTTTATTTTTATCGGCATATTAATAAAACTGAAGTTAGAGAGGCTTTAATGAAAATGAAGTGTGAAAAAACTGTTGGACTTGATGATATTCCAATAGAGGTGTGAAAATGCTTAGGAGATGAAGGAATTTCTTGGCTTACTAAACTTTTTAATATTATTTTGAAGACAAAAAAGAAGCCATATGAGTGGAGAATGAGTCTGTTGATTCCTATTTTTAAATATAAATATAATGCACAAGATTATACGAATTATAGAGGAATTAAGTTAATGTGTCATACTTTAAAATTATGGGAGAGAGTTATGTAGTATAGGTTGCGGCGTGATACTAATGTTTCTCAAAATCGATTTTGATTCATGTCGGGGTAGGTCTATTATGGAAGCTATACATTTATTTAGAGGTTTGATGGAGAAATATAGAGAGAATAAGGAGGATCTACGTATGATATTTATTGATTTAGAGAATGCATATGATAAAGTTTTAAGAGAAGTGCTATGGAGAGCTCTAGAAAAGAAAGGGGTTAATAATGCTTATATTCAAGTTATTAAGGATATGTATGCAGTAGCTGTTACTTGTGTTCAAACACAAGGTGGTTTGCCCAAGTACTTTCCTATTTCAGTTAGATTACATCAATGATCAACCTTAAGCCCATATCTTTTTTGCTTTACTCGTGGATGTTCTCACTACATATTTGCAAGAGGTTGTACCTTGGTGTATGCTTTTTGTTGATGATATTCTTCTTGTTGATAAGACTAGAGAGGGAGTTGAAGGTAAACTTGAATTATGGAGGTCAACTTTAGAGTCTAAAGGCTTTCGTTTGAGTAGATCTAAAACTGAATATATGGAGTAATTTTAGTAACAATAAATCTAGTGGAGGAGGGATTGTGACTTTGAGTGATCAAGTCATTAATAAGAGTACACGTTTTCGATATCTTGGGTCTATTGTTCAGAGTGATGATGAAATAGATGGAGATATTATTAGCAGAATTCAAGTTGGATGGTTGAACCAGAGGAATGCATCGGCCTTGTTGTGTGATGAAAAATCTCCCTCAAACTTAAGGGAAAATTTTATGAGATGGTGGTTAGACTTGCAATGCTTTATGGTGCAGAATGTTGGCTATTAAAAGAGAAGTATAATATTAAGTTAAGTGTTATAGAGATGAGGATGCTCAGGCGGATGAGTGGCTTTACTCTTAGAGAAATGATACAAAATGAGCATATACATGAAAAGGTTGGAGTAGCTCCAGTGAAAGATAAGATTAGAGAGAGTCTCCTTAGATGGTTTGGTCACATAAAACGGCGGCCTTTCGATGACCCGATTAGGAAAGTAGATGTATTAGATTTGACTTATGTTAAGATTGGTAGAGGTAGACTTGAAAAGACTTGGTTAGAAAATATTAAAAATGATATTTCTTTATTAGATTTAAATGAGAATTCAATTCTTAATAAGACACAATGGAGGAAAATGATTCATGTAGCCGACCCCACATAGTGGGATAAAGGTTTGATGTTGTTGTTATCCGTTGGCAGGCTCGTATTTCTTCCCTTGTCATGTTTCACTTCTCTAGTATTTCAGTGCCTTAATCATGTCAGAATTAAGCATCTTATGCTTATTAGATTTGTCTTATTGAGCCACTCAATTCGACTATAAGCATGTCTAATTAATTTCATAAATATTCTTTTTTCTCCTTATGCCCTTAATTTGGGCTCATGCATTCTCGGATTGAACCACATTTGATATCATTGGATTCTTCTTATTGAGACGTTCAGTTCGATTATAAATTGATCGAAATCGGAGCTCAAATGGTCCTAAATTTTTGATATATTATACACTTGTAGTCCGCTTTCTCCAATTGTCGAAATGTCACCCATTCTTATCATTACTTCTTCTAGCTCGAAGCCTCAATAATCCTCTGACATGTTACCTTCTAATGCTACTAGCTATGGTGATAGTTAATATGCATATATATTTTTAGGTTCCAATTCTGCATCCCTTCCAATACTGCCAATTTCACCTTATCTCTGCTGATTACAAAAACACAAGGAAACGGGTTCGTACGCTAAGCTCCAAGAATAGATTGGAATCATAGGCTTTACAATAAACTTCAAACTAATAAAGTGAGCTAAAGATTCAAACCTTCTAATCCCTCATTATCTTACATTGAATTGATTAATTTGATTTACTTTGCTTTGCACATAGGTGCCCAAACTAATTTTATTCAAGTGGAGAGGCATTATGTTGCTTTGTTCACATATAAAGCTAGTAAATAGAGAAATTTATGTGATAGTTTAAATTTTTGATCTTCTTGAAAGGGCCAATCAATCTACTTCAAACTTTTCTTGAATGGCCCTTAATTTTTATTCTTTGAGGTCTTGACTCATCAACTTCTCCTAAGGAAGGTTAATGAAGCATAGAGTAATAATTACTCTATTATTTCTAACATTGGAGGTGAGGATGCAAATTTTGGAATACTTGAATGTTCTCTTATAGCTAAATTAGATTTTGGTGAATTTTTAGTTGATGAGAAATTTGAGGAAATGGCCCCAAGTGTAAGGCTTTTGATAGTTATATATAAATGCTAGGAATATCTTTTAAGAATGTTGATCGAGAGAATGCATTCATTGAGTGTGCTATTAGAGAAGATGTATGGAAGTTAAAAATGCACTTTGTTGTTGATGGAATGTTAATAGTAAGAAAGTAGTGTGGGACAATAAATGCCACACAATTTGAAATTTATATTTATGTAATCAAATACTGCATAGTGAATAATATACCATCTCCAAAGGCATACATTGTGTTTTTCTATCTAATTGAAAATAAAAATAGAAATTTCTATTTTTATAATCAATTACAATAGAAGAAATAATATATTGTCTTGAAAGATAGAAATGATATTCCACTATTAATTAGAAAATAGGAATGGGTTTTTTTAGGGGATACTTTTTATTTATTAGTTTATTTTCTTATTATTTAATATGCGAAACTTAATATTTTTAAATAGTTCACTTGCTTGTCTAAGCTCTTACAAGAGAAATAATTAAATAATTAAAAAAATTAAATGTGCGAATATGTATAATAATAACAAGAACAACAATAAGAGTTTATCACACTACACTCCATTGTGTTCTATTAAGAGTTAAATTCTCATTTCAATCTAATAAAAAAAAATGTTATTTTTAATACTTTCTAATGAAGTCTTGTTAGACCTACCTCTATATCTTTCTTAGCATATGTAGGATCGATCTAATACATCTACTCTCCTAGCAGGGTCATCGAAAGAACGATGTTTTATGTGGCTAAGCCATCTAAGGCATCTCTTTCTAATCTTATCTCCCACTGGAGCTACTCTAACCTTTTCATGTATATATTCGTTTGGCCATTTCAGATGCTGTCTCTAAGTGTAAAGCTATGCATCCATTTGAGCATCATCATCTCTACAACACTTAACTTTATGTTTCTCTTTTAGTGGCCACCATTTTGCATCATTAAGCATTGTAGGTCTCAATCAATATATTGTAAAATATTCTCTTAAATTTGAGGACTGTTCTATCACACAACATGCTTGATGCAGTCCGCCACTTCAACCATCAAATTTGAATTCTATTAATAATTTCTCCATCTATTTTACTGTCATTTTGAACAATAGACTCAAATAATCTAAAATGTGCACTCTTTTTAATGATTTGATCACCCAATGGCAAAATTCCACCACTAAATCTATTACCATTAAAATTGAACTTCATGTATTTGATTTTAGATCTACTCAAATGGAAATCTTTAAATTCTAAGGTTGACCTCCCTAATTCAAAATTTTCATCAGCTTTCTTTCTTGTCTTATCAACAACAAGAAGATCATTAGCAAAAAATATACACCAAGGTACACCTTTTGCAAATGTCTACTGAGAACATCCATGACTAAAGCAAAAAGATATGAACTTAAAACTATTCATTGATGAAATCCAACAATAACATCAAACCTTTATCCCACTATGGGAGATTGTCTAAATAAATCTTTTTTCTTCATTATGCTTTATTAATAGTTAAATTCTCATTTAAATCTAATAAAAAAATTCATTTAATACTTTCTAATTGAGTCTTTTTAGATATATATCTATCTTTCTTAATATAGACTAGATCTAATACATATACTCTCCTGATCAAGTTATTAGAAGACGATGTTTTATGTGACTAGGCGATTCTCTCTAAGCTTAGTTGCCACTTGAACTTCTCCAACCTTTTCACGCATATACTCATTTCACATTCTCTCTCTTAAGAGCAAAGCCACTCATTCACTTGAGCATCATCATCTCTGCATAATTAACTTAATTTTATGCTTCTCTTTTAATAACTAACATTTTACGCCATAATGCATCACAAGTCTCACCACCATCTTATAGAAATTTTCTTTGAATTTGAGAGGTACTTTTCTATCACATAATAAGCCTGATATATTCCTCCACTTCCAACTTGAATTCTACTAATAATATCCCAATTTATTTCACCATCACTTCGAACAATAGACGTGATATATCTAAAACATGTACTCTTTCTAATGATTTGATCGGCCAAAGTCACAATCCCCTCACGAGATCTATTATTACTAAAATTACACTCAATGTATTCACTTTTAAATCTACTCAAATGAAAACCTTTAAACTCTAAGGTTAACCTCCATAATTCAAGATTTCCTTCAACTCCCTCTCTAATATTTTCAGTAGGAAAAAATATCATTAACAAAAATCATACACCAGGTTACATCCTCTTGCAAATGCTAGTAAGAACATGACTAAAGCAAAAAAGATATGGGCTTAAAGCTGATCCTCGATGTAATCTAATTAAAATAGGAAAATAGTTGGTCAAACCACCTTGTGTTTGAACACAAATAATGACTATTGCACATATATCCGTAATGACTTTAATATAATCATTATTAAATCCTTTCTTTTCTAGAACTCTCCAGTGCATTTCTCTTAGAAATTTATCATATATTTTCTCTAAATTAATAAATATCATATATAGATCCTACTAATTCTCTCTATACTTTTCCATCAAACCTCTTAATAAATGTATAGCTTCCTTGATATAATCCAACTGAAATAGGAAAATATTTGGTCAAACCACCTTGGGTTTTATCGTAGTAATAGCTCTTGTATGTATATCTTCAATGACTTGAATATATGCATCATTATCTTCTTTCTTTTTAGAACTTTAAGCTCTTGAAACTTTTAGCATATGCTATCTCTAAATAAATAAATATCATATATAGATCCTCCTTACTTTGTCTATACTTCTCTATCAAATCTCTCAATAAATATATAGCTTTTATAGTAGACCAACCCAACATTAATCTAAACTAATTTTGATAAACATTAGTATCACGTCATAACCTATGCTCAATTATTCTCTCTCATAATTTTAATGTGTATGACACATTAACTAAATTCTGATATAATTTGCACGCTCTTGTGCATCACCTTTATGCTAAAAAATTGGAACCAACACACTCATTCTCCACTATTTGACATCTTTTTAGTCTTCAAAATAATATTAAAAGTTTTGTAACCAAAGAATGATCTCCTAAACATTTTCATATTTTTATTAGAATATCATCAGGTCCTAATGTTTTCAACACTTCATATTCTTTCAAGTCTCTCCAACTTCAATTTTATTAATACAATGATAAAAACAAAATTTTTTATTTTGCGTGCTAAGATCACTAAAGTCAATTATATTCTCACAACCTTCATTGAAAAACTTATCAAAATATTCTATCCAACTATATTGAATATCATCTTCTATAAAAAGTACTTTTTGTTCATCTTTAATATACTTGAACTAAATATTTATTTCTCATATCTTTTTATTTGTCTAATTTATCCATATATCTTTAGTCCTCCTTCATTTCTAATATATTATATAAATAAGTAAAAGCTCAATTCGTTGCATCATGTTTTTTCTTTTCAAGAATCCCTATAGACCCCTACATATCTTTTCTATTTTTTAAGCTTTTTAAGTATAAACCAATTTTTATAATAAAGGTTCTTAATTTTTATTTTTATTTTTGCACATTTTAATTGCATCACTATTTTTATAAGTAGGAAACAATGGTGAATAAGCATTTTTAGAATATTTATATACTTATTACAGAGTTTTTATGAATTTATATATCAATTACCTTGATACGTCTTCAAAAATTCGCTTGATTGTTCGAACTTCGATTTCAACAAAATTATAGTCGAACTAAATGTCTTGATGAGATGCATCGAAACCACGAGTGATTCAATTTGGCTCCAAATAAGCTTAAATCAAGTACTTAAAATATTAGAAAGATTCAAGACATTAATTGAATAACCAAACTATATTTAAGTCTTGCATGTTTATAATCAGATCAAGTGACTCGAAAGAACGAATCCAATGAGCTCAAGATCATTCGATTTGGACATCATTATGGTAGTCAAATATTAAATAAATGATTTATGATGAAGGGAATTAATATGGACCATTCAATGGAGTGTTTTAGATTATGACCAAATTTATCAAAATACCCTTTTTAGAAATGATATAAATAAGGCTTAAGTTTCTACATGAAAGTAATTCGGGAGCTAAAAGAACTAAAAAATGTTGCATTTTTTGGTGATAATGGCTGACGGCTATCTTTAGTAATCATTGCCGCCACCACTTGACTTTTATCATTTAACTATTATTGCATGACTACTAACATTCAACATTGCTGATGAACTTCAAATATCTATTTATGAATGCTAGATCTTTATAATCCTTATAATAAAATTAGATAATTATTTTTAACTATGAATTCCCATCTTCCTCAATTGTGAAGAAAGTGAATTCTTATACCTCCAAATCTATAATCGATTATAAAGATTGGGCTAAGACTCTAATTTTTTTCTCTTTTTGAAAATTTCAACTAAAAATTTCTAATTTTTTTACAACATACTATTTGTGCATATTGAATCATTATACAAAGTTAAGACAATAGCAAATTTTCAAGCACTTAACACATCTAAAATTTCATATTTTACTTATATAATATTAAAAATTTTAAATCACATCAAAAATATTATTAATATTAATTTACTTAAAGTAAACTATATTTTTTCATACTTTGATTTAATTTATATATTAAAAATATCCCAAACGAAAGAGATGCTCATTGAAGCTATTAAGGTGATCAAAATCACTCTCCCAACTCTATTTGTAGCACATAATAAATTTAAAAAAATCAGAGTTCATAAATCTTTTCTCAGATAACACAAAGTACAACCGTTCATCAAGTTTTTTATTATTATAAATAGTATTGATGATTACTTTTAATTAATAGCTTAATAACAAAACAGGCAAAATAGTTAACGAAAAATAAAAGTAAACATGTTTAAATTATGCTCTGAGGCAGCCTATTTATCATTCAAATTGCATAAAAAAAAATAAAAAGCATGCATATTTAGCTGCTGGAAATCGCGCCAGGTAGGGGTCGAACCTACGACTTTCTGCTTAGGAAACAGACGCTCTATCCACTGAGCTACAGACGCACAATGTTCTTAGTTCTATAAATTCATTTTTACACTGGACTAACATGTAGCACTCTTAGTTTCTTTGTGAATGAATAATCAACCTGCTTAATCGGATAACTAATTCTCATATTTTCTCCTCTCTTCATCTCATTCAATCCTCACTTCCCCACCCCAACATTCTAATCTTTTCTCTCATACACCCATAAATTATTCAAAAAAAAAAAAAAAAAAAAACTTTAAATAAATATAGAAAACATGCAATATTTAAATTTAAAAGAAAATATTCTTCACACATTGTACTCTTGTATTTGGCTAGAAATACTTGTCATTTTTATCATACAACAATAACAAGCCTTTCTCCCACTATATTTATTTAAAAGCATTCATGGTGGATATGGGTTTGGAATGACTAATGAAGGTGGTAAGACCATATTAGATTTTTCTTTAGCTTATGATTTTTTAATTGCTAATACCTTATTTAAGAAAAGAGATGAGCATCTCATCACTTATAAGAATGGTTATAGTAAAACTCAGATTGATTATTTTCTTATAAGAAAAGTAGATCGTTTAGATTGCAAAGATTGTAAAGTTATTCCGAGTGAAAGTTTATGTACCCAACATCGTTTATTAGTTTTAGACTTTAAGATGAAGGGACAGAAAATAAAAAATAAAGTAAAGCGATTTTCTAGGATTAGATGGGGGCATTTAAAGAATAGTAATAAAAATATTTTTGAGAGTAAGATTTTAGATTCTAAGATTTTATTTGTGCATGAGGATGCTAATCTTATGTGGGAAAAAGTGGCTAGTGATATTAAAAATATTGCAAAAGATGTGTTTGGAGTATCAAAGGGAAAAGCCCTTAATAGTAAAAATAGCTGGTGGTGGAATCCAATTGTGCAAGAAAAGATAAAAAATAAGAAGATTTGTTATAAAAATTGGTTTAGATGTAAAAATTCTGATAATTGGGAAAGATATAAAGAGGCATGTAAGGTTTCTAAGAAAACAATATGTGATGCAAAGATCTTAGCTTTTAATGATTTATATAATAAATTAGATACTAAGGAGGGAGAAAGATATATATATATAAGCTAGCCAAACAAAGAGATAGGAGTAGTAAGGATTTAACTCAAGTGAAGTGTATTAAGGATGAAGATCAAAAAGTACTTTTCTTAGAAGATGATATTCAACAAAGGTGGGTGAGATATTTTGATAAACTTTTTAATGAAGATTGTAAGAATACAATTGACTTTAGTGACCTTAGCACCCTAAATGAAAATAAAGATTTCTGTTTTTACCGGCGTATTAGTAAAACCGAAGTTAGAGAGGCTTTAAAGAAAATGAAGTGTGGAAAAGCTATTGGACCTGATGATATCCCAATAGAGATGTGTAAATGCTTAGGAGATGAAGGAATTTCTTGGCTAACTAAGCTTTTTAATAATATTTTGAAGACTAAAAAGATGCCAGATGCGTGGAGAATGAGTGTATTGATTCCTATTTATAAGAATAAAGGTGATGCACAAGATTGTGCGAATTATAGAGGAATTAAGTTAATGTGTCACACTTTAAAACTATGGGAGCGAGTTATGGAGCGTAGGCTGCGGCGTGATACTAATGTTTCTCAAAATCAATTTGGATTCATGCCTGGTAGGTCTACTATGGAAGCCATACATTTATTGAGAGGTTTGATGGAGAAATATAGGGAGAATAAGGAGGATCTACATATGATATTTATTGATTTAGAGAAAGCATATGATAAAGTTCCAAGAGAAGTGCTATGGAGAGTTCTTGAAAAGAAAGGAGTTAATAATGCTTATATTCAAATCATTAAAGATATGTATGAAGGAGCTATTACTTGTGTTCAAACACAAGGTGGTTTGACCAAGTATTTCCCTATTTCGGTTGGATTACATCAAGGATCAGCTTTAAGCCCATATCTTTTCGCGTTAATCATGGATGTTCTCACTAGACATTTACAAGAGGATGTACCCTGGTGTATGCTTTTTGCTGATGATATTCTTCTTGTTGACAAGACTAGAGAGGGAGTTGAAGGTAAACTTGAAGTTTGGAGATCAACCTTAGAGTCTAAAGGCTTTCGCTTGAGTAGATCTAAAACTGAATATATGGAGTATAATTTTAGCAGTAATAGACCTAGTGAGGGGATTGTGACTTCGGGCGATCGAGACATTAATAAGAGTACACGTTTTAAATATCTTGGATCTATTGTTCAGAGTGATGGTGAAATAGATGGGGATGTTATCAGTAGAATTCAAGTTGGATGGTTAAAGTGGAGGAATGCATCGGGCTTGTTGTGTGATAGAAAAGTCCCCCTCAAACTTAAGGGAAAATTCTATAAGATGGTGGTGAGACCTGCAATGCAATTCTATAAGATGGTGGTGAGACCTGCAATGCTTTATGGTGCAGAATGTTGGCCATTAAAAGAGAAGCACAATACTAAGTTATGTGTTGCGGAGATGAGGATGCTCAGGTGGATGAGTGGATTTACTCTTAGAGACAAGATACGAAATGAGCAGATACGTGAAAAGGTTGGAGTAGCTCCAGTGGAGGATAAGATTAGAGAGAGTCGCCTTAGATGGTTTGGTCACATAAAACGGCGACCTTCCGATGACCCAGTTAGGAAAGTAGAGGTATTAGATTTGACTTATGTTAAGAAAGGTAGAGGTAGACCTAAAAAGACTTGGTTAGAAAATATTAGAAATGATCTTTCTTTATTAGATTTAAACGAGAATTTGACTTTGAATCGAACACAATGGAGAAAAAGGATTCATGTTGCCGACCCCACGTAGTGGGACAAAGGCTTGATGTTGTTGATGTCTTCCTATGAGTCAAATTTTCATTTAAATCTAATAAAAATGTCATTTATAATACTTTTAAATTAAGTCTTTTTAAATACATCTCTACCTTACTAACAAAGATCAGACCTAACAAATCTACTCTTCTAACCATGCAATCAAAAGGCTAACACTTTATGTGACCAAAACATTTGAGGCAACTCTCCAATCTTATCTGCCACTAGAGCTGCTCCAACATTCATGAATGTACTAGTTTCTCATTCTGTCTCTTTAAATGTAAAGTCACTCATCCACCTAAGCATCCTCGTCTTTACAACCACTAATTTTATCCTTCTCCTTTTATCATAGCAAGACCAAATTTTAATTAAATATTTTTTTACTTCAATCTACTTAGATTAGTTTAGTTTGCAACTCAAGTAACTATATATATAGGCCTCTGCCATGCCAAATTTATTAATATTTAGTTATTTACACCCCCAACAACAACAAAAAAAAAAGGTATATCAATTTCATCAAACTTGAGTAGAAATTAATTCTCAATTTCTTGGTAAGAACATGGAATTCATCAGCAAAGTGGAAATTATCTGTTGGAACATCTGATAGGCTGTTAGATCCTAAAGAAAAAAGCCTGCACAAGCAACAAAAGAGGTAGCACACTTGGGTCCTATTCGAAGCATTTGCAGAAATCTTACTCAATTAACACATTATTTGATAGAATGAATTTTGAGCTCTTTTAAACAATATGACAGAACTACATTGATATGAACTTCCTACACTTCTATCATTATACAGTTAACCATGGAAGTTTTGACGGAGCCATGATGATGACTTATAAGATTCTTTTAGGTGGTACCTGGGACTGCCTGATATGATTCAGTATCAGTAAGATCAGAATGTCTTTTACCAGATTCAAAGTTTCTGCGGTTCTCGACGACAGCTTGTACTCTCTGGTTGAACTCTTCATCGGAGCTAGCCAACATGTAGCGCAGCTTGAAATTAACATGATTTTTCACAAGAATCTCATGCCTTGGAATAATTCTTCCATCCAACGAATAACTGAAGAACCTGCAGATACTTAATTCACGTTCAAGCCTGAAGGAGAGGGTTTTTTGGGGGAAAAAAAGGTGTTCAAGAACAACATTCAAATATATTTGAGATTTGGTGGCAATCCAAAAGGCTAATGATTTAGAAGAAAGGAGAGTTGCAAGAGGTGACACCAAGGTATCGACAATGCATGCATAAAGAACAACAATAAGCACCCACATCTATAGGCGGATCCAGGCCCCCTACTGGCTCCAACTTGCCCCATCGAATTATCTGATAATGTGACTCAAACCGTCTTTCTATCTCTTTGTTATTTTATTAAGGTTCAAAATATTAAAAAATATAGCGATAATAAAGAGTTTGTAGATGGAGAAATTACAATGATTGAAGAATTTCTCAAATTATTATTCTTGTTATTAAAAAATGGTACATATATATATATATATATATATATATATATACACATATATATATATATATACACACACATATATACTAAAAAGTGTCTAATAAAAGAAATAACTAACTAGCTTAATTTTTTTCTAAAATTTAGGAAACGGAATCATAGAAGAATAATTCTTTACTAAAATTTAGGAAACAGAATCATATGAGAATAATTTTTTTCAAAAAAAATTAGAAAACAAAATCATATGAGAATAATTTTTTTCAAAAAAAATTAAGAAACAAAATCATAAGAGAATCTCTTATTTTATTTATAAAAATACTTTTCTAAAATAAATTTCATAACTTTGTCTTCAAATATTCAACACTCCCCCTCAAATTGGAGAATATATATCATATAATCCAAGCTTGCAAATTATGTCTTCAAGATTAGGTCTACGTAGAGCTTTGGAGAGAATGTCTACAGTTTGTTGCTTGGTAAAATGTATTTCAATTTAACAGTCTCACTAGTCACCTTCTCTATGATGAAGTGTCTGTCAATAGGAGAAACTCATTTGTCTTAGTTCACTAAGGACCATTTTTATCCAAATCCCTTCACAAATTTCCTGTGTTAGTGCTTTGTACTTGGCTTCTGCACTATTTTTGGCTACTATTGATTGCTTCTTACTCCTCCAGATAACAAGATTACCCCAGACAAAAAGAGCAATACCCAGAAGTTGATCATCTATCAATGATGTTTCCTGCCCAATTTACATCTAAATGCACTTCAGTGTCACGATTCGCAATCTTTCTAAAGAATAGGCATTTCTCTGGTATCATCTTCAAGTATCTAAGAATCATGTAGACTGCTTCCATGTGTTCCTTTGTAGGACTTTGCATGAATTGACTTACAACACTCACTGCAAAATTAATATCTGGCCGAATGTGTGAAAGATAGATCAAACGTCCATCAAGTCTATAATATCTCCCGCTGTCTATATATGTATTTTCTTTCGCAGTGCTAAGTTTCTTCTGACAGTCCATAGGAGTATCTTTTGTATAGATCAATTGTGTAAATGTCTGAAGCTGGCAAGTGCGCAAGGTTTCATTTAGAAGCCTATAGATGCCTTCTGTCCGTTGGCATGGATGTTGCAGATCCAGTGGCATTGCGCTGCTTTACAGATCATTTGCCGCCTCCTGCAGGTAGATTGTCATGCACTAACAAGTCTCTTGCGGGCGTTCACAGATAATCACATTTGCTACAATTCCTCTGCATTTACTATAATCCTTTTGCTTATGTTTCCTGCTTTTACTTGCGAGTGAGCTGCATTCGTTGTAGCCCTCTTATCTGTGCTTGCGAAGAGCTATTCGTGTTTATTGCATATTGGTTGTCACCATTTGCAGGAGTTCATCATATTCATCATGCATTTCCCTTCATTACTTGCATAGCAAATGAATGTATTCATTTGTGTTGATATAGGCTGCTGGGTGAACTGCATTCACCACTAATTTCTTAATACAAATTGGTCAGCAAGTTGCTGCATTCATCGCTGATTCTCCTGTATGCATCTGCAAGCCCACTAGCATTGATTGGAGGAATGCGATAGCATTCATTACATATTAATGTGAGCTGTCGGGTGGGTTGCATTCGTCATGATTTCTCTTCCGCACACGTTGATTGATAAGTTGTTACATTCCCTTGTACATCCTTCATTGTTCGTTGCATGTTAATGTGAGCTATGTTCGATATAACATCCTTCAACATTGCTTGCGGATGAGGCTATCGTATGCATTACAACAAGCTGCGCTAAGCGTAAGTCTTCTAATGTTGCTTGCAAACATGACCACTGTGGGCAGGATGAGTCGATGTGCTCTTCTGCAAGCTAATATTGACTGCCAATGAGCTGCATTCATCACTAACATCTTCATGCATGTTAGCTAATGGATCATTACATTCGTCGCACACTAATTTTTTGTACATGTAGGGAACTGCAGCTTTCATTTGCTAACTAGCTGATGTTGGCTGAAAGGATGTTGTAGTGTTCGAGGGTCCTTGTAGCGGCTTGTAAATGGACTTCTGTATGTGTCATACTCTTATGCTTATGCATGTAAGCCAATCATCTTGTTCACTACATGTCTCTTGTATACGATCATGTGAGTTCATGTTCACTGTAGACTCTTGATCTTTACTTGTAGATTGATTAATTGAGCATGCCGATTTGCTTTAATTTTATCATTTATGAACAAATTTATCACATGCATTAAGGGTTAGCTCGCCATTCATCTTATGCTTGTTCATTGATATTTAATTGAATAGTCCGAATTCGTTGCTTAGTATACGTAGTCTAAGTATAGTACTGCGTTTTATTAACTTAAGGTCCAGTTCACTGTAGTTTTGTTCAGTTCAAGTCCCCTGCATTTAGTTCAAATTCAGGTCCTTTGTGCATTAGAAACTTTGGTAGCCTCCCGACGTCTCCCCCGTTTAGAGAAAATTTAGGGAGCTGGACTTTCACACCACGCTAAAAAAAACATGTTTATAGGTGTCAGGTGACACCGCGACCCTGATCTTCAATCCTACCACGCCAAGAAAGGCGTGTATGGGCCTTTAGAGGTACCTATTTGAAATGCACGGTTTTTCCCTGCAAGCATAGAAGCATGTGTACGGGTACTTAGGAGTGTACCCGCCACGCTAAAAAAAGCATGTACAGAGCCTACCTGCCTTGCCGCAGGCTTCACATCGGGTTCTCTCCCACCATGCCAAGAAAAGTGTGTATAAGCGGTCCACCGGTTCGCCGTGAGGGCCGAAAACAAGGTTTTGAGACTTTTTGAATTTAGAGGGCATTATACCTTGCGTGGAGGAGGCGACGACGATGTCGGTGTTGATGAAAGTGTACTCTCTTTCTTCTCTTTTCTCCTTTTTTTGAACTTTTTTTTAAATAATAAGAATGATATTAATATTAATAATATTAATAATTAATGATAATAATTAGTAAATGACAACTAATAATAATAGTAATATAGGGAAGATGGGGATGTATTACTGTGGGATTTTGTTTTGAGTGGGCTAATTTTGGAGGCGGCTTAAAAGGCTATGGGCTGCTATGTTAGAGGAGGAGTGGGCTTGGTTGGTTGCTGTGCAGGAAGATTGGGTATAGGCTTGAAGTCAAAGAGCTCGATGTCTGGGGTTGGCTATAGGAGGCCAGGATGGAGGTTGGAGTTCGATTTAGTGAGGAGAGATCGACGGCTTTGGGTTGGATGGGGTCAGAGGCAACGACTTCGACAGGGAAGATCGTGGGAGAAAGGAATCAGTACAGTGGTCATTGAGAGGTGTTCGATTGTGTAGTAGAGCTGATTGCGTCTGATGGAGCCCGATTGCAAGAAAGAAGTAGCGGGATTTAGAGGTAAGGGATAGGATGTGGATTAGCGGAAGCTTGAGGAGGGATTCGGTTGGAGGAGTTCGACGATAGGGAAGGTGGAGGCTTCGAACGGAATAGGGGATTCGAACGGGTGAGGGGGATGTCAGGTGCAAGCCTATGGCTAGAGGGGCTAAGTACGGCTGATGGGTTGAAGAGGTCAGATAGGGAAGACCAGAGCCGAAGCTATAGAGGTTAGAGCGGGAGTTTGTCGAGAATCCCATAGACGGCGTTCGACTTTAACAAAGGGGACTCGATTGTTGCTTGCAAATGAACAGGAAGGCTCGACTATGGAGTCTGCGGCTTCTAGAGAGTAGGAATAGGGAGGATTGTGTGAATGGCTGTGGGGAAGAGTTGCAGGAATGGTTCGGCTACGACACAGGGTCTGAGGTTCGGTCGCTATAGGAGAGATCGACTTCGGGAGGTGATTTCGAATGGGAGATCGGGTCTGAAGGAGGCGCGCGAGAGTCAGCGTAGGTGAGGAAGTCAGACATGCAAACTACTTGCAAATAGGAGAAGAGGGCTCATTTAAGTGAGATTGAACAACTGAAGCCGAAGGCTTCGTTCGTTGTTGTCTTAATAGCGAGGACATGCGAAAGATCGCAATATTCAAGCGGAAATCCCGCGACACGAACGACGCCAATTTGCAAGAATTTCAACGGAATTTGCAGAGATTTTTGGCAGGATGCGAGGTATGGAGGTCAACAGCCATGGAGCTTTCAGTAAGTCTCCTTGTAATGATCTGGTTTCTTATAGTAATCATACTAAGGTCTTTCTCATATCTGACGATCTCCACCATTACTGTTAGATGATTGGACAACAAGGGCAGATGCATCCAATATTAATGTGGGCTGTTGCTTAGATCCCATCATCACTTTTTTTTCTACTTTTCACACCTAACCTCTGAGAAAGCCTCCCTAAGATTGGGCAGTGATTTCGTGCCCATAATTCCACCTCGAACATCATTCAACTCCCTGTTTAAGTCCTAAAAAAACTTTAACCTTTTTAATTCCACAATTTGCTTGTACATTACTGCATCTTTTGGACATATTCATGAGTGAGTTTCAAATAAGTCAAGTTGTTCCCAATACCGTGTGAGTGTGTTGTAATACTGAGTACCAAACTGCTCTGTTTGATGGAAGTCATGAAATACTGATTCAACCTGAGACAACACTAGAGTATATTTAAAGCTTGAGTAAATCTCTTTGGCTATATCCCATATTTCTTTTGCAGTCCTAAACAACAACAAATTTTCACCTATGTCATTGTTCATATAATTGATAAGCCATAACATGATCATACTATTTTCAATCTTCCATTTTTTGAAACCCGAATTTGTAGTCTCTGGTATGATTGCTGCTTCCGTAAGATCCTCATCATTTCCCTTATCATAAATGAACAATAACACAGATTGTGACCACTATAGATAATTATGATCATTAATTTGTGTCCTGTAATGAGAGTAGAAAAAGAATTCACTGCCACTAAGGTTTGCAATTTTGAACTGCTTCCTGATTATGGTGTCGTGATGCCAGATGTTTATGATGAGGCCATTCGTATTACGAAGAAAAAGATGAGGGAGAAGAACGAATAAGGTTGCTAGAAATATAGAAGAAGAAGGCCGAGACGAATATTGACCAGAGAGAATCGGCCTGAGAAATTGAGAAGAGTAGGCCAAAAAGAACCTACCAAAGAGAGGCGGCCTGAAGGGATTAGGGTTCATTATGCTAGATCTGATACCATAATAAATTTCTAAATTTATTGTTCTTCTTACTAAAAATGGTACTACATCTCTCCCTCTCTCTCTCTATCTATATATATATATACACACACACTAACAAAGTGTTGTGGGCTCCGAAAATTCGGCCCCGGCCTCCACCCGCATTTTGTTTTCTTTTCGGGGGAGTTTTAACGGATTAAGTTCCGGGGTAAATTTTGGAAGGCAGATGAGTTTGTAGATTAGACACTACCCAGAGATTTCGCCCTCATTTTGCGAGGACTTTATGATCTGAGTTCTGGTTTCCTATAGGCGCAAGCCCCTATAGTTAATTACCCCTCCCAGTAACGAGAGAGAACTTTCGATTAAGGCTAGTCGTCGATCAGATACGTCGAGATACGTGCGTCTGGCATATAGAAGCATCATAGATGTTTGAAATTTAGAGAATTTGGGAATTTGGAAGATGGGAGGATTTGGAGATTTAATATTTAAAACAAGAAATTGTACCATCTTGCACTTAAAGCGGATGGTGGGGGAATGGATGATGGACCCGATCAAGATCCCATGGTTCCGTCGTCCCGAGCCATCGTGGTCCCTGGTCTACTTAGTCAGAGGAGGTAGTCGACCCAACCTGACAGAAGGATCCTTGTCGGAAGCCATGGGTTACTTCGTCCAAGGGGACCTTGTAGACCTGGGGGGAGTGTTTGTCTAAGGGGACAAATTTGAATCCACCTTAGCTAACAGAGGACTTGGTGCCCTATCGATTATATCCTATTGATTCATATCTCAAGGATTTGATGCCATTGGGGAGCATACAGGCTCTGGCCATAACCATAATATAATGGTGCCATTTGGCGGCGACCACCTGGTTCAGAGGGCCCCGAGTCATAACCGTTTATACTGCAGTGCCATTTGGCGGCGAAACTGCCGGTTAGAGGACTCGTACCACGTCCTTGCTGGCAGGAGATTGTTTGAGAATGGATCCTAGTGATATTTTCGACCAGGCATTAGCTCTTTGTGAGCTGCGGTTATTTTCAGATTTGTCCACCTCGACAAACTGTTGCGGAGGGTGGATGGGTTTTGCTTTAAGTGGTTGATGGTTTAATTTCAATTTTAAATATTTTGGAGTTTGGGACTTTGGGATTGTTTGGAGTTTTGGATTTTGTGGGAGTTTGGGTGGTATTTTGTGATATTTGAAATGGACCCCTCCGGTTGATATTTTCATTCAACACGGCCATCATCGAGGTGCATGAGATCATTTATATTTTATTGATTGGACCCTGTCGACTCTATCTATAGGTCGATAGAGGATCGGGTTTCGTAGGCTTTGGACATTTATTAGTGAATTCTTTTGATTATAGGCCTTGAAGTCCTAATATGAACTATAGAATAAATATCCCGATCGATCTCGCGACCGCATATTTATTTAATAGTTCGAGCCATATCGACTCCTATCTATCTGTATAGGAGGATCAGGCTCGAACTTGAATTCACTTATTAACCCGCGCAGCATCCCTAGACGTCACGTGTGTACCAATAACACGCTCGCCGGGGCCCATGCGGGTTATGATTGTATTTACCCCTTTTGTGTTCCTATGTGTATACAAATTAAGATGCACATGTGCGGGGGTACTTTTAGAATATTTGTAAACGCTTTCTGTCTGCTTGTACGGATGTTGCAGATCCGGTGGCATTGTAGCAGCTTCTAGATTGAGTTGTTCGCTGCTTTGCACAGGTAGACTGTCGCGCACTGCTGGTTGCTTTATGCAGGCAGATTGTAGTGCACTAACGAATCTCCTGCTTGCTATCCATAGATAACTGCATTTCCATGATGCCCTTGTCCGTAGTCATTACTTTGCATACAAATCTTCTAGTGCTGGTTACATGCATTTGTTGTAGTTACTCTATATTTTGCTCGTGGTTGACACACTGAGTGTACAACGACTCTTCCACGACAGCTTGCAGGGACTCGTATTTAATATATTCACTTTGTATTTCACTTTTGAACAACACATTAGATGTGTAGCAGGGTTTCCTACAGCAGCTCGTAGGAGTTCGTATCTGTTGTAATCCTCTTCTGTATTTGTCCGTAGTGGTGCGTTGAGTGTACGACAGGTCTTCTGTAGAAGCCTGTAGGCACTTGTACTTGTCGTATATCAAATTCACTCCGCTTATAGGAGACAGATGCATCTACTTGCCACTGTCTCATTACAGGCTGTATAAATATCTTTTGCAGCAGACTCCTTGCATCCTTCTTGTAGATGATATGTAATATTTATAGCAGGTCTCCTATAGGGGCTTGTAGGAATTCATATCTATTATGCTCCTTTTACATTCGATATGTCGTCTTCATAAAGTTGTTCATAGGCGGGTCCTCGCTCTCTTCTTGTATAGGAACTGCAGCAGCGCTAATTGCATAAAGGTTACAATCACCTCACCTCTCAGTTGATAATTCATTATATGGATCAGATCTTCTTTATTACTTGATTTATTTGCATGCCAAAGTGATGCAAGAGTCACATATTAATCACTACCACTTGTATATGATTTGCACCAGTTGTTGAGATGCTTTTATGCATAATAAATCTTTCATTTGACTTTTGTTTGAATACTTGGTATTTGCAATCATCTTGAGTCACCAAAAATAGCACTTGATTTTGTTATCATCTTTGTGAATGAATTTGCAAGAGTTTAGCATATCAATTTGTAAGCTCTTCATCATCTCCAAGAGTAGTTCTTATTCATTAGGAGCTTGTTTCACTGACACCGTTAAGCTCCTTTATATGAACTTATGGACCCACTGATGTAGGATTTACAATCGTCATGTTACTCATGTGTTGATTGAAAGTTCTTCGTGGTGGCAATGAATATGTTGTCATACTGCAAATCTTCTTGTTCAAAGTCAAGTTCTTTGTGGTACACACCGAGTTCCTTGTATCATTTTCAAGTTAAGCTCCTAATTTTTTGAATTCAGTTTTGAGTCCACAATGCAAGTTCGTTTGCAAGTCCCGTATGCAATCACTATATCGCATTCAAGTCCCAGTTCTTTTGATTGTTCAAATCATGTTGAGTTCAATTCATACAAATCCACTTGGTCCCAAATCAAGTCCTTTGTTCAAGTTCATGTAAGGATTCCTTGTACCAAGTTCATTTGAGTTTGAATGTTTAATGTCAAGTCCACTGCGGTCCAAATTAAGTTCTTGTAGTCTTGTCCAATTCAAGTCCAAGCGTAGTCCTTTGACCCAAATCAAATTTTGGCATAAGTTCAAATGTCCGAGTCCTTGTTTAGTCCAAAGTTCAAAGTCTTCTGAGGTCCCACTCAAGTTCTTACTTGAGTTCAAAAGTTCAACTCGTATTCATTTGATGTTTAAATTAAATTCAAGTTCAATTCGAGTTCATGTGTTTTTCTTGAGTTCAAATCATTTTGGGTTCAAATTCATAAGGTTCACAGGTTCAAGTCCTCTTCTTCTTTCGAGTTCAATCAAGTCTAGGCACGGTCTCAAGTTTCACCCGAAATTTCGGCAGCCTCCGGCGTCTCCCCCGTTTAGGGGAAAAAACGACAAGAGTCTGGGCCTTCCCACAACGCGCAATAAAGCGCGTGCATGGTAGGTGTCCTTAGACACCTCGACCGTGGTCTTCATTCCCACCACGCGCAATAAAGCGCGTGCATGGGATCTTCGACGGTACCTGTTTAAAAAGGCAGTTGTTTCCCCGCAGGTACAGAGCCGCATACGGGTACTTAAAGTGACACGGGTACTTAAAGTTGTCCCCACCACGCTAAGAAAAGCGCGCATAGGGCTTACCCGCCTCACCGTAGGCGTCGCACCGGGTTCCCTTCCCACCACACGCAATAAAACGCGTGTATAGGCGTTTTGCCGGCTTGACACGAATGCCGATGATGGGATTTTAGGTGATTACCCGCCTCGTCGTAGGCATCGCACCGGGGTCCCATCCCACCACGCGCAATAAAGCGCGTGCATAGGTGTTTTTTCGGTCCGTCGCAAACGACGAAAGTGGGCTCTTGGAGTTTTAGGGCTTAAGGGTTATACCTTGGCGAGCGTCGTCGGTGTTGGCACATAGATTGAGGCGAGAGAAAAGAGCTCTTTTCCTTCTTTTTTTTTCTTTTTTTTTTGCTTTTTTTTTTTTGGTTATTTCTTCCTCTCTTTTTTTTGGAACTTTTCCTCCTTTTTTTGGGACAACAATAATAATAATAATAATAATGATAATGTTTATTATTATTATTATTATTATTATTATGATAATAATAATAATAATAATAGTAATAGTAATAATTTATAATAATAATAATAATGATAATAATAATAATAATAAACATCATTATCATTAAAATTAATAATGATAATAATAATCATTATTATTATTATTAAGATTAATAATAATTATACTAAAATGAATACAAAAAATTTTAGAAAATTTCTACCTTAGTGTTGGGTAGAGTAGGCTGAGTGGACTCAGTTGAGTGAACTGAGTTGAGTGGGTTGAGTTGGGGCTGAGTGAGCTGAGTTGAGTTGAGCTGGGGCTGAGTGAGCTGAGTTGAGTTGAGCTAGACTATGAGTTTTATTTGAGTGAGGGTCAGCTTCAGTGGAGTTTGCGGTAAAAATCGGATGGAGGAGGGATCGGGTAAGGCCAGGGGTTCGAATGGGGAGAGCAGAGGCGGCTGAGTTCCTTGGCTTGGAGGAGGAAATCGGCGGGTATGGAGCACGATCAGCCAGAGGAATCGGGGCTAGGGATCGGCCTCGAGGCTTCGGTACTGGTAAGGGTCAAGCGTCTAGTGAAGAGGTCGGCACAGTGATAGAAGGAGGAAGAGCTACAGGCGATCGGGTAGAGCTCTTGGCGTCGGGTTGCTAGAGTGGAGGAAGAGGCGGAGTCGGATGTGGGAGTTCCGATCAGTGGAGATGTGGGGAAGGTTTTCGCGTGGAGAAGCAGAGCTTGCGAGAGTCAGCGAATGTGGAATGAGTCGGAGGAGGCCTTGCTTTGCTTTTAAAGACGTCGAAGAGGGCAACTATCGAGGCTCTGCGAACATAAATCCCGGAACGGCGCCGCATGAACAGTGCTCAGCGGGATTTGAGCAGGATTTGCGAGATCTGGCAGAGGTATTTCAAATCCTTTTTTCTTGTTTCATTTGGTTATTGCACAGGGGTTAACAAGTGTCTAATAAAGGAAATAACAAATAAGCTTAACTATTTTCTACAATTTAGAAAACAGAATCATAAGAGAATAATTCTTTTCAAAAAATTAAGAAATAAAATCATAGAAGAAGATCATAATCGGTCTCCTTTTATTCCTAAAAATATTTTCCTAAAATAAATTTCATAATTTTGACTTTCAAATATTCAAAAATTAATATTTCATGGAATTACAACTAGCACAACATCTGCAATGGAGTTTAAGTTAATAAGACTTGATTTTATAAGAGTGACCCCACTCAAAAAAAGTGCCTAAATCCACCCCTGTTATCCCAAAATGGTGGTAAACAAGGATCATAATCCCGTACCTTGCCTCACAGTTTTTATTTTTCAAATTTCGTGGCATATAAACGATAACAAATTTAGGGTCGGTTTGGTATCGGATTTGTACTCGGATTTTACGCCGAATTTATGGTAAATCCTATCAAATAGTTTTGGAGCGCCCAGTAAATACGAATCCCACATAAATCCTGAATTTATGGATTTACACCGTAAATCCGAGATTTATTAAATCCTGTCATTTGGTGTATTTATGGACTGCGGGATTTACAAGCTTGCAAGCGAGCTAACCCTCATCTTGAAGGAAGGAGGCGGTTACCTATGCAGCGAGCGAGCTCTCGTTGTGACTAAGCTCCTGTCGTGATTGTTGATCTGACACCTTCGAAGGAGGTGAAGCAGCAAGTGAGCTCCAGTTGTGTGAAGCACGAACAAAACGCGAAGATGAAGCAACCATGAAGAAATAGCGAAGAGGAAAAGTGACGAAGAAATAAAAAGCAAACCCTAGAGGACCTACTAAATTATAAATTAATCTAAGTTAGCATTCTTAATATAATTTAAACATTAATAATTAATTAAATTACTCAAATAATTAGTAGTATAATTAAGTAATCTAATTTAATTAAATTAAATAATTAGTAGTATAATTGTCATTAAATAAGGTTAATTAATATTTTAATTTGTTGGTTATTATAATTATTAGTTGTATAATTGTCATTAAATTAGTTTAATATTTAAATATTTAATTAAATCATTAATATGAGTACTAATTAAATAATTTATAATTTCAAATCATAATTAATAAATTAATTAGGATTTAAGAATGTAATTAGATAATTAGTAATATAATAAGTAATTTATCATTATAACTTATGAATTTTATTTTTAATTATCTTTAATAAGTTATAATGATAAATAATATAATTAGAAGTTAGCTTAATTATTATTAATTATCAAATTAATTATTTAGGTGTTAATTATCAAATTACTTATTATATTACGAATTATCTAATTATCAAATAGTCCTATAGTGAACACGTAAATTAATTCAAAACACATTAAGGGGATGTTTGGTTGCCTAAAAAGAAAATGCAGTGTAAAGTAAATGCAATGTAAAGTAAATGTAGTGTATTCCAAATATTTTGAGACTGTTTGGTTGTCTGCAAATTAAACGCAAGAGAACTGTTTCCCTTGTTTGGTTAGGTATATCCAGAGTAGCCGAATAATTCTTTTCTTAGGGTCCAACCACTGCCTGCCATCGCTTCTGTTCCACTCTCGAATTTCCTACATGATGCTTGCAATGTTTGCAACTATGTCCGCCATCTATGTAGCAGGCCGGTGAGCGAGCTATTCTCTTGTCCTTGTACTTGTTCGTCGGATTTTGATAACAGTTATTTCCTTGATTGGATAGTTCAAGTTGTGGTAGGATGTGCAAAACAGGGTTTATCTCATCAAGGAACTTGATCGGAGGACGGAGAAGGTACAATCATTTAGTTTTGCATGTTGAAAAGATAGCCGGTGTTGGCTTAAACTAATATTAGGCGGTGGCGGGCCTATGTTGGTAGCCGGTGGTGAGGATCGGAGGTGGCCGGCTGGCCGGCCGTGGAAGAGGTGGTGGCTTGAGGTGGCAGCCAGTGGGCAGAGGTGGCTGCCAAGGGGTGGCAATGCCCTTTGAAATTACAGTGTATTTGAAAATCGCTCAAATTGGAGGAATTCCAAATACACAAAAAATGAACTAGAATAGAATACACTGCATTTTCTTTACTTTACTTTGAATTTACTTTTCATCCAACCAAACATCAAAATTCTCAAAACCCCTGCATTTGGATTACTTTACACTCTAAATGCAACAAACCAAACAACCCCTAAATTTAATTTCTAAATGAATCAACCGCCTTAAATTCTGAATTATGTTGCCAAACAGTTTCGCAAGATTTATTAGGATTTAACTTACATCATACCAAATAGGTTTCAGGATTTAACACCTTCATGATTTACTAAATCCGAATTTAATGGATTTAATAAATCCCACTAAAGTTAAATCTTGCCAAACAGCCCCTTAGTTAAACTTAAGGTTATGCACCTGAACAATTCTGAGCAGCGGACGACCTCATTTCTAATAGTATAGACAACAAATATTCATATTGGTGCTTTTATAGAGTGATACCTTGGGAACTCGATGAGATCCTGTAATGGTCGAACCATAATTCGTCTTAGATACCGGTATTTGGGGCGAATGACATCCAAATTGTATCTTAGAAGCATTGGAAAGTCCGCTATCATCTCACCAATTGTATGCAGACGAATTCCCAATGACAGGAAGTATTTGACATTGACATCCAGTTTATTTATGATACTGCAGCCCACAAGCTGAGGATCAAAGGCAATCACCTTAGCAATATTTTCTTGCGTTACCCCAGCTTTTGTCAACAAGAAAATGACCTGCATACATCATTATAAACAAGTGAGACACAAATAAAACAAGCAACAACAAAACTGAATCCTTAAGTTACAATGACGTAAAAAATATTTTACAATGTTTCAATTTTGGAATCTAGTGCAAATAACAAGGAATATAGGGACTTTCTTTCACCAACTTTAAGTCCGCGTAATGGATTTATTATAGCGTAGGCAAAGTTTGAACCCAAGTTGGCGACAACTTTGATAACCCTTACAAATCGGACTAGCTGACACCCACTAATAATAAAGAATGTAGTAGTTCAGTCATTAATTTCAGTGACTGCCTTAACGGCATATCTATCTGTTTTAGATTAGTTTTTTGGGATCTAATTGGTCGATTCAAACTTGTAAATTGTAAATCCATCCATTCTTTTGTGTTAAGGAGCTGCATTTTGCGTTGCTGTGGACTAGTTAAGTCACTCGACAAACCCTAAGTTAATATGCCTACCATTTCTCCTTCCTAGCCCTTTCACAATAAATCAATACATTCCACGTGTTTCCTCATCTCTTTTAGCAGCACATCTTTGGTTATTTTCTTGAAAGTTTTTCTGATAAAATAGCGCACCAACACTTCATTTGTGGTTGTGGCTATATACTTGGCATCTACACCATTATCTCGACAAAGTACTTGATATTATTACTTGCGACTCCAGACCATTTTCATCTTGCTGATAGCCCTTGATATCTAGTTTTGACTACTCAGCCACATAAAACACGTCATCAAAATTTGAATAGTCAGACTCATCAAGCATGACAGAGGACAAAATGCACATAGAAAAAAAAATGAGAAACTAGACTATTTTTAATGCATAAGTTTCAAAAAAAGAGGCCATCATTGAGAGAACTGCCTTGAGAGGCAGAGGAGAAGAACAGTGGAGAAGAGAGAAAGCAGGAGAAGGAAAAATGAAATCTTATACAACCAACGGAGATACAGAGCAATATATAGGCAGCTACAGGTATAGTTGTAAATAGATGCAGGTACAGCTTAGTAACAATAGATCGCGTGCTAACAGTCTCCCTCAAATTAATCATTCGAGGAATGAATGGTTAATTTGGAGCGAAGGTTATTAAAGCGAGTAGATGAGAAGGATTTAGTTAAGATGTCGGCGACTTGATCTTGTGACGAAATGTGTTGAATAGTAATGTCGCCGTAGGAGATGTGTTGACGAATGAAATGATAGTCTATTTCGATGTGTTTGGTTCGGGCGTGGAACACAAGATTCTTTGTGAGAGCGATGGCGGAGATGTTGTCACAGTGGATGACCGTCGGGGAGGATTGTTTAATGTGTAGTTCGACGGCTAAACGACGGAGCCAGATGACATCGGAGGTGGCTGCGGAGAGAGACCTGTATTCTGCTTCGGTGGAAGACTTGGCGATGGTGACTTGCTTCTTGACAGACCAAGAGATGAGGTTGGGGCCTAGGAAAGTATAGAAACCGGAGATAGATTTCCGATCAGTGTTGTCCGAAGCCCAGTCGGCATCTGTGTAGGTTCGGAGTTGTAAGTCGCCAATTGTGATGGGAAGACCGTAGGACAGAGTGCCTTTGACATAACGTAGGAGGTGTTTGAGGGCTTGAAAGTCTTGAACCGTGGGTTGTTGCATGTGTTAGCAAACGCGATTAGTGGCAAACGCGATGTCCGGACGAGTTATGGAAAGGTATTGGAGAGATCCGGCGAGGCGATGGTAAAGAGAGGGATCATGGAATGGTGCATTGTTGCTGAATTTGTCTTGTGAGTGCGGAGAGGTAGGAGTTGGTGAGGCTTGCAATTGTCAAAGCCTGCTTCATGGAGGAGCTTTGTTGCATAGTGTTCCTGTGTAAGAAAATAGCCGGTGGGAGTTTGTTGCACCTGTATGCCGAGGAAGAGGGAAATCTGTCCAAGTTGCTTGAGAGCGAATTGGGAGTGTAGGGCTATGAGAAGTGGCTGTATGGTGGGTTGATCATTTCCTGTGACAAGAATATCATCAACGTAGATTAGTAGGTAAATTTGAATGTGTTGTTTAGTGAAAATAAGTAAGGAGGGGTCGGAACGACTGAACCGGAAGCCACGAGTTTAAAGAAAGGTGGTGAGCTTGTGGAACCATTGCCGGGGTGCCTGCTTGAGGCCGTATAGCGATTTGTGTAATTTGCAGACGAAGCTGGGTGAGTTAGAATCCACAAAGCCGGGAGGTTGGTGCATGTAGATGTCATCGATGAGGTCGCCATGGAGAAAAGCATTGGAGACGTCAAGTTGAAGGATTTGCCAGTGGAGATTGAGTGCAAGGGTGAGAAGGATGCGTATAGTAGGCATCTTGGCAACCGGGCTGAAAGTTTCGTTGTAGTTTTCGCCGAATATTTGGTCGTATCCCAAGGCTACTAGTCTTGCCTTGTGACGATCCACTTGACCTGTAGGAAGCATTTTTGTTTTGAATGTCCACTTACAACCGAGAATGCGTTTGTTTGGAGGAGCGGGAACAAGGGACCAAGTCCATTGGTTTTGAAGAGCGGTGAATTCTTCTGTCATGGCCTTGCGCCAATGTTCAAATTTGGCCGCCTGATTGTAAGTAGTCGGAGTGGGTGGGGGGTCGGTGGTGCTGAGCAGGGAAAGGATGTGCTTGGGTTTTGAAATTCCAGATTTCGATCTGGTTTCCATAGGATGTGTTGGCCAGTCTGATAGAGAGGGAGCAGAGAGGGGTTCTGGATGAGTGCAGGAATTGAAATCATGTGTGGGCGGTGAGGAGATGGGTTGGGAGACTTGAGTGGAAGAGTGCTGGGAAGGTTTGTTGGTGAGTGAAGTGGAGGAATGTGAGATGGGTACAAGAAGCAGTGGAGGAGTGCTGTGACCGAGAGGAGTGTTGGGTGTCGATGTGAAGGAAGTAGAGGTATAAGGAAAAATGTGCTCTTGAAACACGACGTGACGAGAGATGTGAGTTTTATGTGTGTCAAGGTTGTAGCATTTGTAACCTTTATGACTTGAGGAGTAACCTATGAAAACACATTTGTGAGACCGGGGTGCGAATTTGCTAGGGGTGTAGGGTTGTAGCCATGGATAGCATAGGCAGCCGAAGGTGCGAAGGTGGGTATAGGATGGTGACTTGTTGTAAAGGATTTGGTAGGGAGTTTGAAGCGAAAGAGAGCGTAAGGGTAGACGATTTATGAGGTAGGTGGCGGTGGAAAGTGCATCGGCCCAAAAGTGATTTGGGAGACTTGAGGCGTGCAAGAGCATACGAGTGAGGTCAAGTAGGTGGCGATGTTTGCGCTTCGCTATTCTGTTTTGTTCCGGTGCGTGAGGACAGCTTAGTTGCTGAAGTATGCCGTGTTCTTAAAGGTAGGATTTAAAGGCAGTGCTAGTAAATTCGCCTCCCCCGTCAGAGCGAAAATATTTGGGAGTAGTGTTGAATTGAGTGCGAACGAGACTACAAAAGAATTTAAATTTTAGAAACGTTTCATGCTTAGAATGCATAAAGTAAATCCAAACAAAGCGAGTAAAATCATCGATAAAAATTACGTAGTAACGAAAACCGTCTAAAGAATTTTGTGGAGCTGGTCCCCAGACGTCCGAGTGTATGAGTTTGAACGGGGAGGTAGTCACCGAACTTCTTTTATTAAAAGAATGCTTGTGGCTCTTGGCCACATTACAAGAATTGCAAAAGGAAAGAGATACATTGTTAAAGTCAGGAATGCGTTTTGCAAGCGTGGTAAGAAGTCTATTGTTTGGGTGTCCGAGACGTGCGTGCCAGAGATGGGACGAATTTATGCCAACGTGAAGAGCTGTGGGTGGTGTGTCCGGAGCCTAACTTAGGTGATACAGCCCGTTACGAAGACGCCCACGAAGAAGCAGATGATGATCCTGAGAATCCTTCATTTCAAAGCCATTAGCGTCAAAAGTGATTGAAATGGAATTATCAGTAGTTAATTTTGATACGGATAACAAATTGTGAGTGAGAGATGGAACGTGTAGGAGATTACACAGACGAAGCTTACGAGGGGTATCTGGAAGTGGAAGCAAACCTTGACCGGAATGTTGGATAGGTATAGAGGATCCGTTGGCCACTGAGACGGAATCTAGTCCGTGATAGGCGGAAGGTTGCTGGAGATTGTTGCTGTTCGGTGTCAGATGGGTGGTGGCACCGGAGTCAAGTATCCAGTTCTGGTTTGAGGAGGGTGCAGGCTGAGCAAGCAAAGCGCGAGGTCCAGTGCTTGTGGTTGGAGCATACTAGAAATTACATCTATGCCAGCAGTTTAACGCAATGTGACCTGTTTTGCCACAGATTTGGCAGGTTGGGCGCTGGCTGTTGGAGATGGTTGAAGGCTGAGTAGTGTGAACCGGAGAAGGTGGTCTGGGCGGAGCAGTTTTGTTCTTGAGGAAGCTTTTTTGATTTCGACCTCGCGTTTGATTGTAGGACGTGGCATAAAGGGCTGAGACAGACGAACTAGAGGACTGATCTTGAAGAAGTTCTTGATTGACGTGGATTTCCTCGCTGCAAAGTAGTGAGTAAAGTGTATCAAGATCTGCGGGAAGAGGGGAGGTGCAGATGGAGGTCTTGACAGCGTTGTAGGTAGAAGGAAGTCCGTTGAGAGTATGGAGAACAATGTCTTCTGGATCAATTTTTGAGCTGGATGCCGCGATATTGTCCACGATATTCTTGATTTGCGAGAGATATTGTTGCATGGACAGATTCTTCATTTGGATATGATGTAGTTCGTTCTTGAGTTGGATCACTCGAGAACGACTTGATGGCTGCAAGCGGCGTTCAAGCACCGTCCGCGTTCAAGCACCGTCCAGTCTTCTTGAGTGGTGTTGGAGGTGATGACATAAGGAAGTATGGAGGGCGAGATCGTTCGGAAGAGTGTGGAAATCAAGTTGCTGTCGACGAGTCGCCAGCGAGCATGTTCTGGAGATGCAAGGTTGGAAGGCGGCGGAGTGTCTCCCGTGAGATGACCGGCATATCCATTAGCAGAGAAGTGTTGGATAATCTGAATCCGCCATATTGCATAATTGTCAGTGGTGAGGGGATGGGGAATAAGATTCTTGATATTGGATATTAGGAATTTGAGAGGTGCCAGAATAGAGAACTCAGGGGTATTGCCGGCAAGAGTAGAGGTAGAGGGTGGGAGGGAAGAAGCAGAATCTTGATCCCCCATTGGAGGCTCTTGATATCATGAGAGAACTGCCTCGAGAGGCAGAGGAGAAGAACAGTGGAGAAGAGAGAAAGTAGGAGAAGGAAAAATGAAATCTTATACAACCAACGGAGATACAGAGCAATATATAGGCAGCTATAGGTATAGTTGTAAATAGATGCAGGTACAGCTTAGTAACAGTAGATCTCGTGCTAACAATCATAACAGTGTAAGCAACTAAAGCAAGCAATTTTTATAACATGGAAAAGTGCTCTCCAAGCCGTACTTATTACGAGAAGATTTAAGTTCTGTAATTGAATCACAGAAGTTTATACACAAGATGACAAGAAATTGAGAATCACCCGGACGGTCTCTGCCCACATGGTATGTTATAGTTTTATTAATTGCTCAAATATTATTGGCATCAATATGAAGGTGAGGCCGCCATTGGACCCAGCTGTATCTTCTCTGGAAATGAGTAGGTGAGGGAACAAATCTAATGGGATGCACAATGAGTCCAGTTGAAGAAAATCAGATCATTCAAATGAATCAATTATGAAGTTATATCACACAGTAATAGTCAGGGAAAACTTATTTCGTGAATGAATAAACTTTAAAAGAAACTCTAAACCCGCTTTCTTTATTCATAAATTAAAACTTTAACATTAACATGGAAAACTCACCCACAGTTTTAAGTTATTCATTGGATAAATTGAATCCTCTTGACATTTTTGAAAACGTACGTTGTATGTGAAAAACAATATTGGGAGATGATAGGATCAATAGTCCTATCGTAAAGCCTTGGCTGATCCAAAATCCGTACAAATCATCACTAGAATTGATAAGACCAATATGAGTGCGAAATAGATTTAGAAGATGAGCAACATTTTTTAAATACTAAACAGGATGCTCGTCCACCAAGTGCATGTACCTTAAAATTTTTTTGATTAATTAATTAATCATTCCTTTTTTGTTTTTGTTTTTTGTGATATTGTTCCATCTTAAACTGATGTATGCAATGGGATGAAATGGGAAAAATAAAGTCAACACTGCATTACATAAATTCAAGTATAGTTATAGCTATATCCATTGGCCCCCAGTGCACACACCAATGAGAGGGGAAGTGGAATTGGGTGTTTTATAAAATAATTTATACAATAAAATATCTTATAGTTAAAGTAAATTAAAGTGCAACGCAAAAATTAAAATATCAACATACCCAATTAGAGCAGTTCTGCATAAATCTGACGAATGAAAAATTACCACATTTCAATGAGTTTTGAACAATGTCATTTATTGTACTTACTGTTTCATTATTTGATGTTTGCGTCTCACGATGACTCACCACCCACATCTAAGGTTTGACCGTTTGGTTAGCTTATTGTTGGAATCAACTTATTCTCCTTCCATAAACATCACCGGGTGATGTTAGATTAGAGAGTATCTATGGCATTTATGCTGCTTGATTTTATTTTTTTTAGTTGGTGGATCCCTTGATGTAACCAACAATTGCAATTGTATTCCTTTAGTCATTGGACAATACTTTTTTACGTCCATAAAAAATTACTCTGAAAAAACTATTATTATTATTATTATTATTATTATTATTATTATTATTATTGATCTAATCAAATATGAATTCATGTAAACTTTCAGCGCTTAAAATGCCCAGTATTCAAACAAAAAACTTTCATAATAAACTTCAAGATTTTATGTACTCTATTTTTGACAAATTTATAATGGAAATGAGTGTCTAAATAAGACAAACCCAAACAATACTAAGAACACCTAGATCTAAGTTTGAAACAACCTTGATCAAGAACTCAGAAATAAAGTTGGAAACTTCTCAAAACTATTTAGATAATCAAATGTCAATCTTGCATGCTTGTAATTGAAATGAGTCTCAACGTGACGAATCAAATGAGCCCAATATCACTCAATTCTATTATCAGTGAGGCACTAAGATGTCTTGAGAAACCTCAAATGATCAAGGGAATCTAAACCTCAGAAATATAGTTGGAAACTTCTCAAGACTATATAGATAATCAAACGTCCTTCATCTTGCATCTTTGTATTTAAAACAAGAGTCTCAATGTGACGAATCCAATGAACCGAATATCACTCAATTCTATATATAAAGGAACTAAGATGTCTTAAGAAACCTCAAATAATCAAAGGGAATCAACTTCAATCATTCAATAAAGCATATCAAAAATAACCCAGTTATCCCCTCAGGAAATCTATAAACATGTTACACATATAGGAGGGCTTAAGGAAGCTCCTAAGAGCATTCTAGAGGAGAAATTATGGGAGTTAGAGAGTTTAAAAGCTTTGCCAAACAATGTCAATGCCCGTCATCACAACTAAAGTTGATGCATGCCATTGTCGCCAAAACTCACACTCATTGTCGCCAACAATGTCTACATCAATGATTGCCACTAACGATGAGGACCACGATTGGCACTATTGTCAATGCCTACCACCACCACCAATGCTGACACCAACTCGACCTGCAAGGTTGATGCATGCTATTGCCACCAACATTGACGCCCAATGTAACCAACAAATTGGATGCCTGTTGTCACCAAAATCCTCGACACTTACCGTTCCCAAGGAGGTTAAAGTCTACCATTGCCAAAAAGTTTGGAGCCGCTTGCCATCTCCAATAAGGCTAATGCCCATCGTAGCCAACAACGCATATACCCACCTTGGCCAACAATGTCAAGTCCATCGTTTCCAACAACATCAACAAACATCATTCTTAACAAGACCTACACACACTATTGCCAAAAAAATAAACTATGCTCCCATCGCCTACATTGTTGGCGCTTATTGTCACAAACAAGATTGATGCATGCCATCACCAACAATGTCAAAGCTTGTTGTCGCCAATAATACCTAACGATGTTAACCACCCCCCTATGACACCTACCATCCTAATCATTTGTCTCACATCCTTTAAGGAGAACAACTAAACAAACCACCTACTTATGATAATTTTGACACCTCAGTGCTTCTCCTACCACTATGATAGTAGGCGCTTCTTGTAATTCATATATACTACACATATCAATGTTTTATCAAATTATAAGGAAATATGACCTCTATAATATTTGACTTACAATAGTGAAATCTTTTCAACAAGACTAACCCTGTGATTTTTCCCCTTCTTGGAAGTTTCACAAAAAAACCCTTAGCTTCCAATGAGTAAGTCATAATATATTTGTATGTGTGCAAAATTTTCATTCATCATTAAGACAATAAATTTTCTCTACTATTGTGATTGTTCCAACACAACTATTTGATGTTTTACATGGGAAACAAGTTAATAATGAGGGGGAAACCCTTATTATAGCCAATAGTGAAATCTTTTCAACAAGACTAGCCCTGTGATTTCTTCCCCTTCTTGAAAGTTTCACAAAAAAAAACCCTTAGCTTCCAATGAGTTAGTCATAATATATTTGTATGTGTGCAAAATTTTCATTCCTCATTAAGGCAATAAATTTTCTCTACTATTGTGATTGTTCCAACACAACTATTTGATGTTTTACATGGGAAACAAGTTAATAAAGAGGGGAAAACCCTTATTATAGCCTAAAAAAGACGTTCAGTCCTATGCATGATTATAGTTAGGCAACCTCTTTCTTCTACAATTCACTGGTATATTAGTTCTTTAATGCAGGAGGCAACCCTAGCTATAGCCTCAAAAGAATGTTCAAATTAATATAAAAAACACAGTAATAGTTGGGCAACTCTCCACCATCTTCATATGCGTCAAGGGCAACCCAACAAGAAATCAATCTTCATATGCATATATGAAAATTTTTAAAATAAACTTTCAAGTAAATCTCAACTCTACATATAGTCCTTAGTTGATCTCATAATTCTTAAGCATAGTCATAGCCATGACTTCAAGAAGGCAATAATGGTCTAAAAACAAATCATTTTTATCCTTGCTTTGGGAAACACGTGAAAACTATCACATCCTAATCATAGTGCCATCAATCCTACAAGAATTCAATTTGAACTCTTCCAGCATAAGTTAAACTCATTAAATAATACTTTTATGAATAACCGAGGATTAGGTAAAAAGCCTTGGTGGTTTTGGCCTTTCCCGCTATAGGTTAAGTTTAAAGGGTGACACCCTCTGCTGACAACCTAGCCTAGATTTAATTTCTTAAGAAATTTCTTACAACCCTCTTTTTCACCGGCCATAGTTGATAGTTCAGATAGCTTAGGTAAATTACAAGAAAACCTAGAAGTCATGCTAGTAAGAAAGCCTCAAAGAGAACCTAGTATTGGATAGGGTCATCACAAGAAAGTTCTCATGATAACTAGTAATATAGAGAGTCTCCAATTAAAATTCTTAGAAGGCACACTTATAAAGAAGCCGCGAAGGATAGCTAGTGTTGTATAATGTTTTCACTAGAAAATCTCCATAAAAGCAAGTAGTAGACATTATCTCCACCCATCTAAATACTATAATGCATAAGCCTCCGAAAGTATAACATTTTCATTAAAAACATCTAAATACTATAATGCATAAGCCTCTGAAAGTATAACATTTCACTTATTTAAAAACCTCAAAAGATATATGTTCTAATCTTATTTAGAGAGACAAGAAAGATATACTAATTCAAAAGATTTAAAAGGTATCGCATGATGAAGAATGTCCTTATTAAAGTTCATTTATGACAACACATTTAACAACAACAACAACAAGCATTTATCCCACTAAGTAGGGTCAGCTACATGAATCCTTTTTCACCATTGTGTCATATTAAGAGTCAAATTCTCATTTAAATTTAGTAAAAAATGTCATTTCTAATACTTTCAACTCAAATATTTTTAAGTTTACCTCTACCTTTCTTAACATAGGTCGGATCTAATACATCTATTCTCCTAACTAGGTCATCAGAAGGCCGATGTTTTATGCGACCAAACCATCTAAGGCGACTCTATTATTATCTGTAACTAGAGCTACTCCAACATTTTCACGTATATACTTGTTTCACATTTTGTTTATAAGTGTAAATCCCCTCATCCACCCGAGCATCCTCATCTCTGCAATACTTAACTTAATTTTATGCTTCTCTTTTAATGGACAACATCTTGCATCATAAAACATTGCAAGTCTCACCACCATCTAATAAATTTTTTTTTTTAAATTTGAGGGGCACTTTCTATTACATAGCAGGCCTGATCACTACAGGAAAATCTCCCATTACCGGCGGATTTTCCGGCGGATTTCCGACGGACTATTTGGAAAAATTTCCGACAAATTTTTAAGCAGATTTTCCGGCGGATATATTTCCGTCGGACTTTTCGGCGGATTTTCTGACGGCATCTGAAAATATAATTTATTCGTAATTTAATTCATTTAATAGTTTATTTAAATTATTTTGTTTTAATTGGAATATTCTGTCAGCTTTAATATAAATAATAAAATGTATCAATTTAAACAATTTTGCAGAAACGGTCTAGTGGTCGGACAGGCGCGCAGGCAGGGGGAGGTCCCGGGTTCGAGCATCAGCGCAGACAGGCGCCCGGGAGAGGGCGGGGTGGGCGCGGGCGGGCTGCGGGCGGCTGGGCGGGGTGCGGGCGGGGCGGGGCGCGCGCGGGCTGGGCCTGGGCGACCTGCACTTGAGTTTTTTTTTTTTTAACAGTTTAATTTATTCCGATAGATCTTTTCCGCCGGAGAAAATTTCCGGCGGATTTTTTCCGCCGGAAAAAATGTTCCGATGGATTTTGTTCGACGGAAAAATTTTCCGACGCTCGATTTACCGTCGAAGACATTTTCGTCGGAAATCCGCCGGAAAATTCAAAATTTTCCGCCGAAAATTCCGTCGGAAATTCGCAACTTTCCTGTAGTGGATGCATTCCTTCACTTCAACCATCCAACTTGAATTCTCCTAATAATATCCCCATCTATTTCACCATCACTTTGAACAATAGACTCGGGATATCTAAAACGTGTACTCTTTTTAATGACTTTTTAATGACTTGATTGCCTAAAGTCACAATCCCCCCATTAGATCTATTACTATTAAAATTACACTCCTTGTATTTGGTTTAGATCTACTCAAATGAAAACTTTTAGACTCTAAGGGAGTAAAAAATATCCAACTCATCAATCAATAGATCAAATTTTCTTTGTTTCATCTAAACGAAAAAACTTCCTTGCTACTAGTTTAAGGATCAAATTCCAACAAATTAGGATTCTATCATTGTAGCAAAGTCTGACAATTTTGTCTCAAAGATTGTGTACATGATATGTACATTTTCATGAATTTGGAATTGATAACTATCAATAAAGAGTATTGAAAATGAAGTGATACTTAGAACATGTTTAAGTTGGATTCATCATACAAAAGAATAGGAAAATAAATGAAGTCCCAACTTCTAAAATAAAAAGTGATTGGTTAAAATAAAGAAGCATTTCATAAGTATTGCATAAGTTAGGAAATCATAAAAACTACAACAAGATTGACTATATGCATCTATGTTGGCCCACAAAAAAGTCATTTGCATGCAAGTTAATTTTGAAAAAAATTGATGTTACAAGGTGTATATGATAAAACTAAAAAATTGATGTTACAAGGTGTATATGATAAAACTAAGAAACATCTTACGAAGAAATAATTATGTTGAATTTAAGGTGAAGCACCAATTGTAATTAAGGTAATGAAACAAAGGTGAGTTGGGCCATGTATATTGAAGGCAAATGATGCATCAGTAATGCGAGTAGATAATATTAATGTGAAATATTTGGGAAGGAAAAATGGTAGATTAAACCTAACATGAATAAAGTGCAAAAAAAGACTTGGAGGATAAGTTTATAAGTTTATGATAGAAAATACTTGAGTTCGCAAGTAATCCTATCGGATCTACTTGAGTTCGCAAGCAACCCTAACAAGAAATTGGTAAAAACATCGAAAATATAAAAGAATGATAATGAAACAACCCAAAAAATAGTGGACTTTATTAGATAACTCAAAGCAAAGCAAACATAAGAAAATATACAATTGATCCTCTATTCGAGAGGAGGATCATTCTCTCCCAATCTCTAGACACTAGGTCTAGAGCCCAAAACTCCCAGGAGACTCCAAGAAAACACAATACTTAAGCATGCCCTAACCCTCCATTCATATGCCTATTTATAGCCTTAGCCGCCCACCTCCTTTCCCAAAATAGATTAATTCAAATAAATTAATTCAAACCTCCTTTCCCAAATCTCCTTTCCCAAAATAAATTAAATAAATTAATTCAAACCTCATTTTCCAAAATAGATTAATTCAAATAGTGGACCCCACTTCAATGGCCGGCCCATGTGAGGCCGGATGGATCGGTTCTTGAACCGACCTAACAATTTATTGTTGATGATGATGAGATAAGAAAAGTGAGAATACACAATACAAAATACAAAATGAGATAACGAGCTTAAAAGCTGCAGACTTATAGAAGAATCTAGCAATATGAAATGCGGTCATGAGTTAAAGAGCTTAGAGAATACTAAAATTAGTCATCAATGCAATGCCCATGCTATGAGATGGCAAAGCAGGTTTAGATACTTTCTGTGACTTTACATGCCCATGCTACAAGATAGCAAAGCAGGTTTAGATACTTATACTGTAACTTTACACTACAAATTATCCGTTCAGTATTAAAAGTTCAAGCTATTTGATAGTAACGAAATTCATGTAACCAATCATAGCAAGAAAAAGAAGTTAATAGCACTACATATTTCGTGCTTGGTGCATCCAAAATATCAAAATTGCTACTAATATGTTTGTACAAACCACTGGCCGAATTTTCTTGTAAAGGCTATATGTTAACAATGGCGGGAATCTTGCTATAACACCTCCAATATCTTCTTGTCTAACACCTATATCCTGCAAAAACCGAACCTGGAAAACAAAATTAACAGCATTTGTAAGTTCATACTATTCAATACTTAACAAATAAAAACTTTAGAGGTCTCCTTGTATGCAGGAAAAAATTATTGTAAAAATAGAATGAGTAAAATAAAAAATTGGGCGTTTAATTTGCAAATAAGTGAGTTTAAAGTAGGTTCCGGTGTATCTAGAGTCTGCAAACTCCCTCTCTTCCAGCGTCGCTAAACACAGGCGATTTGGAAGCATAGATTTTACATCACATGGTCAAGGGTAATAATGAATTTAGGATACAAGTACTATTGCAGTTTTAAGTTTCATTAAACCAAAGATATCCTGGGATACAAATCCATGCAATCAAACCTAGAAGTGTTATGTAGTTGGATGCTCTAGAATGTAGCAAGATGAAGGAAAGGAAGTCTTTTCACATATGAAAATGCTCGTGGCATTCATTGTTTTAGTAATTTACAAAGCTAACACTTGAGTATTTTCTACAACAAGACAAACCTTTGGTGCAATAGTTCTCTCCAAATCAACACAAAAGATTACTGGCTTTGCCATAAGTATTCTCTTCATACCATCGCGACGTACACCAAGGTAATACAGGTATTTCACAAGAGGTTTCCACCGTTCTTCAATGCTACAACCCATGAGCTGTGGTTTGTAAGCTAACAGCCGTCCCACTTCTTCAGTACTCAAGCCGAACTCCTTGAGATAATTGACCTACTATGGAAAGTAAAATTTTTAGAAACAATATAACTAGTAGAATATTAACTAAATCTATGATGTAGGAACACTAACCCAGATGATAATTTGAAAATACAAGCTATCAAGGAAAATTAAATGAGAACATATAATTTAACGTGTACTCCAACAAGCATCCTATGGTTGCATATAACAGATCTCTGGAACATGCAATCTCTTGTCAGCCATTCCAGAGGATTTCATGTAAAAGCTCAACAGTGAAGTCATCTACAAGGAAATCTAAAAGACACAAGAAATGCTAGCTAAAACGCTGTACTTCATTGAAATGCAATATAGCATGCAAATTTTTCAAAAGCCTCATCATCATCAGCCTTATCCCAAATATTAATTCTTATTGTCCATTCATTCCTACCAAGTGTTGCATTAAGTTTTTAACTCTATTTTGAACAAATCTTTTTGCACAATTTCTAACCATGTTACCAAATATCTATCCATTTTCCTTTTTAATCTTTTCATATTAATTTTACTTTCATGTCCAATTGGTAAATTTTCTCGACTTCAGTGTACATGTATAAACTATTGCACAAACTTATGAATCTATTTTCTATTAGCTTATCTTTAATAAATGCTACTTTCACTCTCCCTCTAAAATAACTTTCCTAATGCCTCCACTAAACATTTTAAATGAGGCTTTGCAAAAAATGATAGAAGGATCTCATAGTCCAATTTTTGATATGTTATGGAGTATAATATTTCATGAACAGAATAACGGACAGAAAACAACGTAATTACAGTTATTAAAATCCAACACTCATTAGCTTAGAACTCCCACCCCACCCCCCCCCCCCCCCCCCCCCCCCTCCCCCCGAAAAAAAAAAAACAAAGCTTAGAACACCTTTTACATTATTTTTTTTTTGGGTGTGATGCACAACTGTAATTCCTCAATTAGCTGATGTCCATCTTATAGAATAGTAAAGATGCAGCTGCATGTAATACAAAGTGGAAAATCATCATCAAATGTAAAAGAAAAATTTTCAAAACCACTTCATGCTTCCTCAAAGGCTTGCAGACTAAAAGAAAGTAAAGCCAACAAAGCAGACACAGAAAACCTCTTACAAAAAGAATAATTAAAAGCTCCAATAAATGTCAATTAAAAATCAACAAAAGGTAAACACCTTACTATTCATCTCTTCCAAGCTGAAGAAACCAAGCGCCTTGGGATAATCATAGACCATTGTACCAAAGTCCTTCTCATCCATGCCCATGTGCATATAAAACTTTACACGAAACTCTATTTCAGACATGCTTAAAGTTAACAATCTTGGACATCTGCTTAAAACAAAACCCATCCATTCTCTCTTCACCCCCTTTTCTGCTAGATAATCAACAATTTCCACCAGTATTTCCAACTTATACTCCAAAATAGAACTTGCTTTCACAAGTACATACCCAAGATACTTTCCCTTCACATGTATCGTCTTTAGCCACTCAGCTAGTCTCCTCACTGACTCAAGATTACTAGAACACAAACATATCAACTTACCAATCTGGGGGTACGTTAACGAATTATGTTTCAACCACCTAGAACGACAAAAATAAAATAATAATAATAATTTTAACCAAAAACTAAGGAAACAAATAGAATGGAAAATGAAAAGCTATCTACTTGACAAGTTCAACCACGCCGGAGCCCTGTATGTATCTCTTCGCTCGAGCGTTGAATGAGAGGTGAGAGAACTCTGGCACCACCTTCATTTCAGCCGCCTCAATCACAACTCGATCGACAAAATTTGGCAAGCAGGAGACTATTTTAGCCGAGTAAGGTTTACTGAGCCTTCCGGCACTGAGTGCCACCTTTAAAACCTCAGCGGCAACCCCTCGTCGGATCTCGAGCGCTTGTTTGAAGGCCTGGTCATCGCTGGTAAGAACCGCGACCGCATCTTCCTTAGGAAAATTGATTGAACCAGGAAACCTAGGAATTCTCTTAGTAGCGAGGGAGGCCTCTTCGATGATCTTCCGTCGTTGGAGGTTTTCCCCGTCTGCTTCGTCATGCAAAGAGGGTACATGTATCTTTTCTTGCTGTTCGTGGAGGCGGAGGAGCGCGGTAGACCGGGCATTCTGCCGCCGGTAGAGGCGAGTTTGTTCGCATTCATCGATCAAGCCGGCGAATTCTTGTGGTTGTGAAGAAGAGGGCGCCGGCGACGGGGAAACTTGAAGGGGTGAGATGAGGTGGAGGGATGATGAGGAAGCGAGATGAAGGCTTGCTAAAGAAAAAGAGGGGATAGGGTGGTTTGGCCGGAGACCGCCATGGCATGGAGCAGGCGGGTAGCTCCCCGGACTGGAGCGGCACAGCATCAGATATTTTGGTACGCCAGCCTAACTTCGGGGCTATAAGTATATACTGTTAAGTTGTGTTATTATATAAAATAGGTGTTAATTTAATTAACTTGCGTTAAAATTATTAATTTATAATCTAAATTATTCTAAGAGGTAAACCTATTTTATAAAAATATTCTAATAATTAATTAGTTAATTAATAAGATAGAAATACTAAAGTTTTAATAAAATTTCTAAAAAGTAACCTAAAGTTTAATTTCAAGAAAACTATTTAAAATTCATGTGGATGGTTTTTTCTCTTAAATGTTATAATTATGGTTGCAAATAAATCAAGCGTTTCACAAGTTACTCATGGCTCAGCTTGATTACAACCCGTTCTAATTTTTTGTTTAAATAATCAAACATATTTGAACAATTTTAAAAATACTCAATTGTTAAATAAATAAGTTTTGTATTTAGCTCGTTTATATTCATAAACAATACCAATTAAAGCTTTTGAATAAACTCGATATAAAGCTTGTCAAGAAACCTGATTAATGTTTAATACAGAGTTTGTGAATAAGCTCATTAAGAATCGATCAAGTCTTATTATAAAATTTTATTTGATATATCTTCATATAATTTTTAGTTTTGATATATCATCAAAAGTTCATCATGATCGGGCACGAATCTCAAGGAAAAATCAAGTTGGAAACTTCTGAAATTAAATTTGGGATTCAAACTCCAAATTCAAAAAATGTTTCAAAAAGACAAACCCAACGACATCAAATTCGACCAAATCCGAGCCCAAATGGGTCCAAATCGAAGACCCGAAGCACCTTTGGAAGGTCCAAACCATAAATTGGATGAGTAAACCGTTTCTAAACATGACATTTATAGTCGAATTGAGCAGCTCGATGAGACGAATCCAACGAGCCCAATATCTTTGATTTCTGACATCATTAAGACACTCAAATACTCAAAAAACGGTCCATGATCAAACGAGTCTATATCAACCGTCCATTCAAAACCACTCCCAGCATACCCTAAATCTTCCTCCTATTTACTGGCCATGCCACTCCTATAAAACTATAAATAAGCCCATTATTCCTCATGGAAGAGAAGGGAGATAAGGAAGAGAGAGAGAGAGATTAGAGCTCCTTTGCCATCATACTCCTCCTCAACCACTATTGGACCACCGACCATTGTCAGACTATAGCCGAAATTTCGCCCGGACACCGACTTATGCCGGACTTTTGTTCGGTCACCAATAGACGATGTACTTCCACCCAGTTTCCAATTATTGTTAGACTTACACTCGACCACAACTAACGCCAGACTCCTGTTCGACCACCGACTAACGTTGGACTTTCACCCAATTGCCAACTAAGGTCCTTCTAACCTCCGTCACCAGACAATGGTCTTTCTGACCTCCGTGGTCCACCGACTACGGTCTTTTTGACCTCCGTGGTCCACCGACTACAGTCCTTCTGACCTCCGTCGTCCATTGACTACGATCCTTCCGACCTCTGTCGCTAGACGGTAGTCTTTCCGACCTTCGTCGCCTGCCGTCGTCAACTATGGTTCTTCTGACCTCCGTTGCCAGATAACGGTCTTTACGACCTCTGTCGCTCGCCGACTATGTCCTTCTGACCTCCTTTGCCAAAAAACAATTTTTCTGACCACCGTTGCTTGCTGACCATAGTCCTTTTGACCTTCGTCACTAGACTACGGTCGATCTCCATCGTCAAACAACAGTCTTTCCGACCTCCGTCGCTCGCAGACTATAATCCTTCTGACCACTGTCACTCGACTACAGTCTTTCCGACCTCCGTCGCACGCCGACTAAATGAATATGTCAATACTAATTCTTTCAATTCCCACCATGTAATACACTCTATATGATGTATAATTGCTACATCAAACTAAGGCCTTCCCTCAAGGAAGGGCCTCATTTGTAATTGACTATAAATACTACTGGATTCATTCAAACTGGACTAGACCCCATGATTTTTCCCCTTTTAAAGAAGTTTTCATGTAAAAACTCTGGTGTCTCTTATGAACGCTCCACCCTCTTTTTATCTGATTGTGTGTCGGATCTTCGTACAAAGCTAAGACATTAAACTTTATATTTCTCTATCATAGCGAATATTCTAGGACGCAAAAAGTTTTATTATAATAAATTATTCTTATTTTATTAAAAATTAATTTCATTAGTTTTATTATGGCTACTACGAAATGTTTTTCTTTGATGTCTTTGCCCAAGATTTTTCTTCTCCTCATTGATGCGATTATGCAAGAGATGGTTCACTCATATGCTAATCTTATTCATCGAATAAAATCACAAATAACTCCTGATAAGACAATCAATATTTACAGAAAACAATCTAAGTAATCATCAAGCAAATGCAAAAATTTATAATAAAAAATTGACCAGCCTCATCAATAAGAAAAATAAGAACAATCAACAAACTATTGACACTCTTCTCACCAAATTCAGATAGGAGTCATCTAATTATACCCTATTAAATACATTAATCTCTAACATGTTAATGAAGATTCAAATTTTTCAACACCTCAAGTGGCCAAATCCTCAAAAAAAAATAATTAAAAAACCTTAGAAGGCTAGAAGACTAAGAAGAGATATATATATATATATATATTATCTAAAAATCTCATAAGCAAAGTCTTAAAGATACATATTTACTTGATTATCTAAAAACTTTAGAAGGTTTACATGAGAAAGTATATATTTCTTTAATTTTTCAAAAATCTCAGAAGACATAAACCACAGAAGATATAATTACATCAAAACCTCAAAAGGCAAAAAGACTCAAAATGCATATGCTTCTTAAATATTTTAAAAATCTCATAAGGTTAGAAGTCTCAAAAAGTATATATTTCTTTTATTATCAAAAAATCTTAAAATGCTACAAATCTGAGAAGACATATTTATTAGTTCTCCAAAAATCTTAAAAAACTAAAATTCTTAAGAGAGAGATTTCTTGGATTCTCCAAAAATCTCAAAGGCTAAGAATCTCACAGTACATCTGTACATGTATCTCTCCGGTTCTCCATTTTTAAGAATTTTTCGAACAGCTTTTGTCTACTATTTTTTTTACTACTTTCTTAAAAATAAAGTACCAAACGAAGCCTTATTGGCTTTGGCAGTTTGGACTATTCTAAGTTATCATAGATTTCATACACAGATACGAGTACTTCTCCTCAGAAACAAAGGCCAAAAATAACATTAATAATAATAAATAAACAGGAATCTTGACAACCAGTTATAATAAAAGGATATCCATGGAAATAAATAGATAGCTCAGCTTTGCAAAGGTATCCGTAAGACAATAAGCAAATCTTATTAAATAGAATAAAAAATGAACAGAAAGAACTACAGAGTTAATAAACAAGCACTGAAAATTGCTTTCTGGAGGTGGATTTGGAAGTTTAATCATGAGCAGTTGGCAGAGCAAACACTCGGACAGAGAAACCATGGAGAGGTTCTGAAGAACAAGCCCGAGCATTCGGTATACAGAGACTCCATTCACCAGAGCAAGTCTGAATAAACAAGCGCTAAAGATTAATAAACTTTTAGACTAAGAAAGAGGTTGAAGTACTTTATATCTACTGCATGTCGTAAAAGGATGTTGTACTGCATAGAAGTTGTTTTCGCAATTCAAAATTATGACCTCAAAATCGAAATGAAGGCAATCTAGCTATTGTTCCAAGCTTGCACTATAGTTTTACTGCTTATAACAGAATGAATAAATTAAAGTTCATTTTCAGGTATAAAGAGATATATTTGATGACAATAAAATTTTGAAAAGATTAAAAACAAAACATTAATTACAAGTGCAAGGAGCAAACATGATTGCATACTCATAAATACTTTCACAGAGATTTGCCTTCAGGAGGGGTCCTTCTAGGAATTAGCCCAAAACTTATGAAGGAACCTGCTCGAGGGAATCAACAGGTTCAACTCACTAGGCCTACTAAAGAGCTTGCCTTCCACTAGGCCTACTACAGAGCTTGCCTTCCACGAGTGAATGCGGGATCCCTCGTTAAGCCATCACTAGCTGCTACCTCTCTCATTAGCTCTCCCCCATAACATTCCAATACTTCCAACTTAGCAACAAAAAAGTGTCTATTGAAATTGCACCAAATACAAGATATAATAATCCGGCCTGAAGCTCTTCATTCCCGCAACATCTCATTCGCCTTCCTCCTTAAAGGCTGTCCAAGATCTCCAACACCAAACATAAATCACGCCTGATCATTCACCTGGGCTCATTTGCAAACTCACCTGAAGCCTACTCACCACCACCAACCTCGCCCACAAAAAGCTCGCCGCCATCAACCTCACGCATAGAGAGTTCGTTCCTTGATTTCTTTCTCCTCCACCTATCAGGAGGCGACACGTGTTAGATTAGTGAATAGCGTTACACAGGTATTATGTATAGCTCATATTTTCTTGAATTTTTCTCTGTATTGTATTGTCACAACCTAACCCAATCAGGACAAGTCCTATCGTGTTGAGCTGTGACAGGAAAATCCCAAGATCTAATTTTAGAATGTTTCAGATTCTCTTCTAATATTCATTTTAAATAAACTACATACTACAGAGCTACTTATGTTGCACCAATACGGATACGGCTACATGGATACGACACGATACGAATACAGGACACGCCAATTCTTAAAAATACAGGATACGGGTACGGCGCAGATACAGTATTATAATTTATAAATCATACATAAAAATTAAGAAAGCAATCAAAGTATAATATTTGAAATGACAAAAAAAAAAGAAGAAAGCAGCATCATTTGTAGCATTGTAGCTTATAATATAAATTGTGAATTTTCTTGAAGAATTTTCCTCATGAAAAGAAATTAAATAAGGCAAGATTAGAAGACAACGGGAACAAACTGAACCTTCGTATGTGGCCTCGTCTCGTGTAATCGACGATGGAAAAGAAGCTTGTGGTCGCCTGACCTTGTCTCACGTAAATGAACGTTCGTCTCGCCTAAACGAATGCTCGCCTTGCGTAAACGAACACTCGTCTCGCGTATTCCTCGCCTCGTCTCGCATACGCGAGCTCTAACACCTCATCCTGCGGGTTCAGAAATGAGAAAACCTCACTCACAGCCGCAGAAGTAAATACGTGTCTTTTTTTCGGATTTTTTTTGTTTTTCAACGGACACACGTATCTGATACACGTGTCCTTTTGAAATTAAATAATATTTTAATTAGATACATATTTGCCATATTCGACACGTATCGGTGCCGTATTGGACGTGTATCCGTGTCTGACACGTATCCTATACAGCACGCCTTCATCAATAGGTGTATCGGTGTAACATAGAGAGCTACTAAAACATCCAAATACTAAAAATAAACTCATCCACAAGATTTCTTTCATTTCATCAAAATGTATCTACACTACAGTACATGACTATATGCAGAAGCTATAGAACTGAATAATAAACTAGACATAACTGTACAAAAATTAAAACAGAGAAATACATATGACCTCAGATTTGATCATGAACTGCTAATCAACAATTTCTTTTCCCTTCCCAAATCCTGAAAACCAAAAGCAAAATCACAGTGAGCTATAACAGCTTAGCAGAACACACAATCCGATCTAAATTTTCAAATTCTTTTATTAAACATTTTCCTAAATATTTAAAAGCAGTTAAATGCAGTCTAATAAATCACTGTACTGAAATGTAATAAGAACATAACAGTTATTCAATTATTTAAATAACAATACTAAGCAGATATATAATGACTCCTGAAATAATTTTTTGACTGTTCAAAGTTAAAAAAATTTCTTAAAAAAAATTAAGGGTTTTCACATGTCTTTCCTACAACCCTTAGAACCCTATAAATAAAAGGTGATGAGGAACAATTGGAAGAACCTTTTGGCTCTTGAACCCTAAATTTTTTTTTAATAGTGGATACCCAACTAGCCTCAGACCCCTACTCTCTCTCTTTCTCTCTCTTTGCACTCTTCATTTTGACTCATAGGTTTCATCTCATCAGGTTGACCTACTAGTACGATTTGATATCATCCAAGGATAAATTTGAATTCAACAATGATGACCAAAAGAAATTAGTATTACTGCTTCCCTAAGACTTGATAAGGCGATTTTCACCTTAAGTAGTCCTTGTCAAACTTTTTATATCCTGAAGAACAACAGAGGCCGCATTACGCCCAGGAGCTCCCATCACACCACCTCCAGGATGTGCACCACTCCCACATAAATAGAGACCTTTCAGAGGCGTCCTGTAATCTGACCTGAAAGAGAGAAATCAGAGAGGCTACGATGTTATTAATGTACTGATATGCATTCATTGAAAAAATGCCCATCTAGCAAAAGGAATCACAGGGAACCAGGCATGCGGAGGAAAACAAGGTATATGGTTTGCCAGCAGTTTCATGTCAAGAAATCATTTAAACTTTGAAAAAGAAAAGAATAACAATGCGACATATATAGCAGTAGTAGAAGATCGCTAGACGAACCAGCCCTTGACTGGTCGCATTAAGAATAAAGAATCCAAGTTCATTGAACCATGGAAGATGTTCCCACCTGCAAATATCCAATCAACATATAGAATTAGTAAACTCAGAATTCAAATTGATTAAGGCTGAACAATTCCCACGCTAAGTAACCGCAATTTCTGCTATGGACGCATCTATAAACAATCAGCAAAATTAGAAAGGTGTAAAATGTACAATAACATATACCAGTTAGTCCAATGATTCTTTCAAGGTCGGGTGGAGTCAACATATCATAGTCAATGATTGTTGAGCTGAATCCGGGTGCATATTCATCAATCAAGGAGAAACATCTTTGAGCAAATGATTCCTGAACATGTTTGCTTTCATATGTCAATATACTGCTATAAATATCTAGCATTCCTTAAATAATAAAATCAACTGATTCCTCAGTTGAACAAACAGTAAGACAGTTTCAATGCATGCACGGCAAGGATGTTTCTTGCAAATTTCTCTGATGTTCAATATGGAAACAGGCCTGAGGCAAACACATATCCATGATAAAGAGCAACAGAAGACCACCAATCAAGCATCATATGCCAGTAGTATCAGACTAATGACAAACACATGTTCGCGATAAAAAAACAGATTAAGACCCAACAATGGTGATAAGGAAAAACAGATGAAGTAAAATGTTAGGCTTACGCCGGCCCAGGAGGGGCCGGCTGGACTGGTCTAGCAGGGACCGGTCCGGTTCTACACCCGCCGGCCCAGGAGTGGGCGGAACCAGCGGAACTAGGCGGAAGCCCTGGAGGGGGCGGAGGTTTTGTGGGCCCAAGCTGGGTTTAAACAGGTTGTTTGGAGGGAAATTTTGAAAGAGAAGGGTTGTTTAGACATTTTGTAATACTCCTTTATGGTTAATTAGGATGATTGGGGGGAAATTAGGGATATCTTGATTTTGAATGAAAGTTGAGATCTAGGGTTTGTGTTCTTGGGCTCTTGGCGTTGCCGGAGATTAGGAGAGTTATTCTTCCTCTCGAATTGAAGAATATTGTATCTTTGCTTTGTTTCAATCATCTACTAGTGGAATACAATTTGTTTGCTTGATTTTCTCTCCAATTTCCTCTAGTTTTCTCTGTTTTTGGGCTGTTCCTGTACGAAAACAGCAGCAAATCTGCTGTTTTGCTCTTCTTTTGGCGATAGGTTTACTTGCGAACTTAAGTATTACCTTAGGGTTACTTGCGAACTCAAGTATTTCTATCAAATTGGTATCAGAGCATCGTCTTGGGACCATCGGCGGCTGAAATCCAGAAATTTTAACGGGTATTTTGGGGCATTCGGAGGTTGATTCCTTGTGTTTCGTGGAAGAAAAGATGGCCGGAAAGAAGGTGGAAGTTTTGGAAGGCGAATTCGGTCAACTGAAATCAGATTTGGAGGGAAAGTTCCTTGAAATCACCGCCAACAATGAAAGGTTGGAAGGGAAGTTCACAGCTATGGAAGAGATGATGAAGAAACGGCTTGAAATAAAGACCAATCCGGCGACATCAGAAGTGAGAGAGACCACTGACGGCCATGGCGTAGGAGGAAATCCAAACCCGTTCCGGGGGAGGAGAATTCCGGAGGTGGAGATCCTTGAGGGGGAGAACGACATGCCTCCTCTAGAACCGCTTTCTAGAGAGGAGATGAGCCTGGGGTACGATAGAAGGGGTGCTGATTTTGTGGGAAGAAGGGAAGAGATGTACCGCATGGGTGCTGATTTCGAAGGAAGAAGAGGGGAATATGATGAGGGGTTCGGGTATAATCGCCGGAGGGACGATCGGGACACTTGGGGAGCACCTCCTTATGGAGGATACCGAGGATATGGAGGATACCGGGGATATGGAGGAGATCCCAAGGTGAGAAAACTAAAGATGCCCATCTTTGAGGGAGAGGATGGCCATGGATGGATATACAAGGTGGAACGGTACTTTGCCGTCAACGGGTTGACGGAGGAGGAGAAGTTGACGGTGGTAGGTCTGTGTTTGGAGGGAAAGGTGCTGGCATGGTATCAATGGCGGGACAGGAGGGAGCCTATCCAGAACTGGAGAGAGTTCAAAGAATGCTTATTAGAGCGTTTCCGAGCCGATGGGGGAGGAGACTTCTATGAGCAATTCTTTGCCCTGACTCAGGAGGGGACCGTGGCGGATTACCGCGACAGGTTCGAGTTTTTGGCCAGCAGGTTGGATCATATCTTGGAGTCAGCTTTGGAAGGGAACTTCATGAAAGGGCTGAAATCGGAGATACGATCAGCAGTCAGAGTGTTGGAGCCGAGAAATTTAGGGAAAGCTATGGAACTGGCACAGCTGGTGGAAGATCAGAAGAAATCAGAAAGGGGAGCTCGGGAGAATTACTCAGGGGGATCATACAAAATGACGACCACCTTCTTACCATCCAAGGGGCCAACCCCAGGAAGTTTGAAGGAAGTGCAGAAGGAGAAAATAGGAGGAGGAGGAAATGAAGGACAGTTCAAAAAGCTGACTGAAAAAGAGTTACAGGAAAAGAGGGCAAAGAGGGTGTGCTTCCGATGTGATGAGAAGTACATGCCGGGACATAGGTGCAAAGACCAGACTCTTTAGGTTCTCCTCGTTTGTGAAGACGAGGAAGAAGAAGAGGGAGGTGGGAGCAGGTTAGAAGAGGAGGAGAGGTTGCACCTGGATGTGGCAGAAGTCTCTCTGAACTCCGTGGTGGGATTCACTTCGGGTCACACCATGAAAGTGAAAGGGGTGATATCTGGCCATGAAGTGGTGGTGTTGATAGATAGTGGGGCAACCCACAACTTTATCTCCACCCAGATTATTGAGCTGCTTGGGATGGAATTAGTGGATATAGGAGGCTATGGGGTGATGATGGGCACATGAAAGGTGGAGATGGGGAGAGGAGTTTGTAGAAGAGTAGTCCTGAAGATTCAGGGAATCCAGGTGAGGGAGGACTTTCTTCCCTTGGAATTGGGGAGTACTGACGTCATCCCAGAGATGAAGTGGTTGCAGACCTTGAGGGAGACCAAGATCAACTGGGGCACATTGAAGATGGAGTTGGTGGTGGGGGGAAAGAAGAGGGTGATTCAAGGTGATGCTGGGGTTGACTGGATATTACAGGAGATTTGTGAAGGGATACAGTGCTATCGCATGGCCTTTGATTGAGCAACTGAAGAAGGATGGGTTTTTATGGGGAGAGGCAGCAACCCGGGCTTTTGAGAAACTAAAGGAAGCCATGACTACAGTTCCAGTATTAGCACTTCCAGATTATAGCCAGGTCTTTATAATGGAAACTGATGCGTCAGGATATAGGCTGGGGGCAATGTTGATGCAGAACCATAAGCCAATAGCATACTTCAGTCAAGTGCTGTCAGCCAGGGCTAGATTGAAGTCAGTATATGGGAGGGAGCTGTTCGGGGTATAGGGCACGGTTCTAAAGAGAAGTACCGCCTATCACCCACAGACAGACGGGCAAACGGAGGTGGTAAACCGAATCTTGGAGACCTATTTGAGGTATTTTGTTTCTGAAACCCCACGAATGTGGGCTAAGTGGCTGCCTTGGGCTGAGTATTGGTACAATACCTCATACCATTCTGCTTCCCAGATGACCCCATTCAAAGTACTATATGGAAGGGACCCTCCACACCTAGTGCACTATGGGAGAGATAGTACACCAGTATCGTCAGTTGAGCAGTACCTAGAGGAAAGGGACAAGATACTGGAAGAGCTAAAGAGACATCTGATGAGGGCACAACAGCTCATGAAGAAGCAAGCAGACTCACACAGGAGAGACATGCAGTTTGAAGTGGGGGAGAAGGTGTTCCTGAAACTACGACACTACAGACAAAGGATAGTGGCTAGAAGGATGAATGAGAAACTGGCACCAAGGTACTTTGGCCCCTATGAAGTGTTGGACAGGATTGGAGCAGTGGCATACAGATTGAAGTTACCCCCCTCAGCTACTATACACCCAGTATTCCATGTGTCTCAGCTAAGGAGAGCTATAGGGGAGCATGCAGTGAGTGCAGAACTACCAGCCACTATGACGGAAGATTTCGAAGTGGTTTTAGAACCACTAGAGCTTGCAGGAGTCCGATCAGATAAAAGGGGCAACACAGAAGTGCTGATCAAATGGAGAGGCCTCCCTGATTTCGACGCTACTTGGGAGCCGTTTGAAAGAGTGAAAGAGCAATTCCCCTCTTTTCACCTTGAGAACAAGGTGAGGGGAGTAATGTTAGGCTTACACCGGCCCAGGAGGGGCCGGCTGGACCGGTCCAGCAGGGACCGGTCCGGTTCTACACCCGCCGGCTCAGGAGCGGGCGGAACCAGCGGAACCAGGCGGAAGCCCTGGAGGGGGGCGGAGGTTTTGTGGGCCCAAGCTGGGTTTAAACAAGTTGTTTGGAGGGAAATTTTGAAAGAGAAGGGTTGTTTAGACATTTTGTAATACTCCTTTATGGTTAATTAGGAGGATTGGGGGGAAATTAGGGATATCTTGATTTTGTATGAAAGTTGAGATCTAGGGTTTGTGTTCTTGGGCTCTTGGCGTTGCCAGAGATTAGGAGAGTTATTCTTCCTCTCGAATTGAAGAATATTGTATCTTTGCTTTGTTTCAATCATCTACTAGTGGAATACAATTTGTTTGCTTGATTTTCTCTCCAATTTCCTCTAGTTTTCTCTGTTTTTGGGCTGTTCCTGTACGAAAACAGCAGCAAATCTGCTGTTTTGCTCTTCTTTTGGCGATAGGTTTGCTTGCAAACTCAAGTATTACCTTAGAGTTACTTGCGAACTCAAGTATTTCCTATCATAAAAACATGCACATAAATCAGCACAGACGATACTTGATACCAGGAAACAGTATAAACTGGCTCTAACTCACTCGAATGGTAGGGTCTTCCCAGCTGCCTTTTGTAAGCTTGAAAGGTGTGTATTGGATAAAAAGATTTATCACATGCTTACCTGTTAGGGGGAGATGAAAATCATTTTCAAAATCTGTATCCAATTCATTGGAGTGGTTACAGAAAATGATGCCATAAAAAAATAATGCCAACTCAAAATTGTGTCCTTGTACATAAACTCCCAATACCCATTTTTATATCCAATAAACTGTTTTAAACTAAAGTAAAATCACAAATTCTACAGTAACAAGTGATAAGCAGAAAGACTTCTAGCTCTTTCTTTTCTGAGATTTAAGAGACTTCTACATCATATTCTGGAAATTCTCAATCTAAGTTTTATACAATACGAACGTAAGGTCAATTTTGAAATTTGACAATTGGCAAGTTCAGCAGCTGCAAATCTGTTTTACCAGGAGGAGAAATTGTCTTGTCAAGAACTGAAGGAATTGTCATTTCAATGAGAGGTCTCCTGGATGGTATGCCATTTACAGCATCACGGTAGGCTAAATCAATTTCGTCCATGCTGAAGAGGAAAAGAAAAAGAGCTAAAAAGGTTGAATTCAACAAACTAAGAAAAATGTTGATATAGCATCATTTAAAGGTGTTCCGCATGGCCAGCAAGAAGTTGCTCAAAACTGCAATAAAGCAATAATACAATGCCAGGAAACTATTAAGTGTTATAAGGACACAGTTAATTTTGGAGAAAAATAATAAATTAATAACATCATTAACAGAATTAGAGCTTATACTGCTGCTTTTGTCAACGTTTTATGGTTCATCAATTCTCCAACTATATTTCAGTAAGTATTAAATGTTATAATTGGTGGTGCCTTGACGGGATTCTTAAAGTTAGCATCATCTTACTGAGCTGCCTCCAAGCATCTTTGCTGCAGATTGATGGTATACAGACTTTATTTTGCCCAAGCTCTTTTCAAGCTACCGATCATTTCAGTGTTAATTTTGTGTGAAATCTGATTGTGTCGATCAATCGGCTTGTACTATTGACTCAGACCTCAATTCTGCCACTCAAGCTTGACGAGAAGCTTGCTGGAGGGCCGTAGGAGGGCAACGTGCCCCCTACTCCGGGGTTTCGAGGGCGAAGCAGTCTTCACACTATAATTTGAACTAGTCTTTGAGAAACTTTCTTTTGCTTGCTATAAATACAATTTTCGCAAAAATCTAAATCTATAAATTTTAACCCTGAAAGCTTTCTTTTAGAAAGAAGAGATTCCAAAACTTTCTTTCTACAGTTCCGGCACTCAACTTTCCCTCTTTCTGATTTGAATTTTTCTCTTTTGGATTTAGATATTCCTCGGCTTGAATTCCTGTCTAAACCCTTTCCTCTGTTTTCAACATTAAAGCATAATTTGAAGTTTCACCATTCGCTTTCCTGCGAACTTCATTCAGCACAAACACCATGATGTCTTACTCTATATTCCCTGAAGAATTACTCGCCGCATAAAACTAAACCATCCTAACTATTTGGTAATGAAGTTAAAACAACAAAGCCCTAAAATTGTCATCAAACTTAATGTTGACAGAGCATAAATGACTTTTTATAGTGTACAAATTATTCAAATGTTCAATCATTGAACTACTATCTATCATCTTCATATTGAATAATTTATTCATTAGAAAAACCTTATTTGAAGCCGAAGACTTTTCATACATTTTTGTTATTGTAGCCATGATATCAAGAATAGTCTTCTCATTAACAATGTTAAAAGCAACAGACAAGGAAAATGAAAGTTGAATCAAATCTAGGGCTATCAGATCAAGTATTTCTTATTTCTCCATAGTTATTGATTCTGGCTTGTTGGTTATTCTATCTAGTGGAAAATACAACTTCTGATAGAGCATATCTTTATTTGCATCTTCGAGAAAGCAAACTTCGAACTATTGAACTTCTTAATCCTGTATCTTATTTTGTCAGCCATTACTCCAACTTAAACAAAAGAATACCACTCTGATACTAGTTGTGGGGAAGTAAACCAAGAATGAAACAAACAAGAAAAGGACATGCAGAGAAGAGGAAACAACACCAGGATTTAACATGAAAAACTTGAAATCGGAAAAAAATCACATAGCCACACCAGACCAAAAAATCAACTATGAAAAATAGGGAAAATTGTACAAATCTTCACTATAACACTCTCTTCTTCACTTCACACTCATGTCCATCATCTCCAGATGTGAATACAAGAGTTTCTCAAAAGTTAGACACCCCTTTAATTGGATACAACTCTTAAAAACAAAGAGAAAATGGAATCAACTGACATGCAACACCGTTGCACTGTACCTGCAGCGCCACAGCATTGAATCCTATATCTCAAAATGAGCTTGCAGTGTTGCGATGTGTGTCTACAACATTGCCATGCTATGTTCAAAGCGTCTTGGTGCTGAGCTCTTTGTCCAAAGGGGGTACGTAGCGCCTTGGCGCTAAATTAACAACACTAAGGCTCTATTTAAAATAAGAAATTAGATTTAAATTAGAAAGTCACATTATTTTTAGTAAATAATAATAAAAATTACTAAATAATATAATTAAAATTAACTTTAATTATGAAATTCATATTAATTTATTAATAAAAAATAAGAAAAATATTTATTTAAAATATTATTTTCTTTAAAAGAAGATAAATTTAAAATAATAATACTAATATATTATGAATAAAAAATTATGAAAAAAAGATGTATTTTTAAAGGATTATGATAAATTAAAAATTGAAATTTTTATATACATAATAACTCATTAAAAAAATTTAATTCTAAATTATTTGTTAAAATAATAAAAAAATTATTTATATTTAAAGTAAAAAAAATGATGCTTCCTCCTCTCCAACCGACAAGAGAAAAAAAAAGTTTTAAATCATATGCTTTCTCTCTCGTTATTCTCTCTCTTGCTTCTTCCGCCTCTCTCCTACTTTTTCTCTCTCATCTGCGCCCAAGACCAGTTGACATTTAAAGTGCCGACTGGCTAAGTCCAGTCAGCACCAGTCGGCACTTTAAATACCGACATTAAGCATTTTAAATTTTTTTTATAATTAGGCAGCTAATATAGTTATAAATTATAAGTACTTATAAAATTTGTCCAATTAAATCAGTCTAGATGGTTTGCCACAAGGAAATATTTCATGGAATCTAATAAATGTGAATTTTAATTTATCTTTATCTTTTCCCCATTTAGAATTATCCATAGTTCATCAACTACATACCTATAATGTTAACATTACAATAACAATAACAACAACATCAAGTCTTTATCAGACTACAAGGGTCGGCTACATTTGTGTCTTAGTTAAGAGTTAAATTCTCATTTAAATCTAATAAAGAAAGGTCATTTCTAATATTTTCTAAGCAAGTCTTTTCAGGTCTATCTCTACTTTTCTTAACATAAGTAAAATTGATTACATCTACTTTCCTAATCAGGTCATCGGAAGGCCGCCGTTTTATGTTACCAAACCATCTAAGGCGACTCTCTCTAATCTTATCTTCCACTGGAGCTACTCAAACCTTTTTACGTATATGCTTATTTCGTACCCTGTCTCTAAGAGTAAAGACACTCATCCACCTGAGCATCCTCATCTCTATAACACTTAACTTAATATTATGCTTCTCTTTTAATGGCCAACATTCTACACCATAAAGCATTGCAGGTCTAACCACCATCTTATAGAATTTTCCCTTAAGTTTGAGGGGACTTTTTTATCACATAACAAGCCCATGCATTCCTCCACTTCAACCATCCAACTTGAATTCTACGAATAATATCGCCATCTATTTCACCATCATTGAATAATAGACCCAAGATATCTAAAACATGTACTCTTATTAATGACTTGATCGCCCAAAGTCACAATCCCCCCACTAGATCTATTATTACTAAAATTACACTCCATATATTCAATTTTAGATCTACTCAAACGAAAGCCTTTAGACTCTAAGGTTGACCTCCATAATTCAAGTTTACCTTCAACTCCTCTCTAAACTTATCAACAAGAAGAAATCATCAGCAAAAAACATACTCCAGGGTACAATCTCTTGCAAATTTCTAGTGAGAACATCCATGACTAAAGCAAAAAGATATGGTCTTAAGGCTGATCCTTGATGTAATCCAACTGAAATAGAAAAATACTTGGTCAAACCACCTTGTGTTTTAGCTCCTGTATAAATATCCTTAATGACATGAATATAAGTATTATTAACCCTTTCTTTTCTAAAACTCTCCATAGAACTTCTCTTGGAACTTTATCATATGCTTTATTTAAATCAATAAATATCATATGTAGATCCTCCTTATTCTCTCTATAATTCTTCATCAAATCTCTCAATAAATGTATAGCTTCCATAGTAGACCTACCCGGCATGAATCCAAATTGATTTTGAGAAACATTAGTATCCCGCTGCAACATATGCTCTATAACTCTCTCCCATAATTTAAAGTACGACACATTAACTTAATTCCTCTATAATTTGCAGAATCCTGTGCATCACCTTTATTCTTAAAAATAGGAATCAATACACTCATTCTCCACTCATCTGACATCTTTTTAGTCTTCAAAATAATATTAAAAAGTTTAGTAAGCCAAGAAATTCCTTCATCACCTAAGCATTTCCACACTGTTATTGAAATATCATCAGGTCCAACAGCTTTTTCACACTTCATTTTCTTTAAAGCCTCTCTAACTTCAGTTTTACGATAGGAAGTGGATATAATTTCCTCGAAATTAGTGAACGACTAAGAATTTAAGAAGAACATACCAAAACTATTTTTTATTGCAAGATATATGAAAGAAACAACTAGATACAGTTGGATCTTCAATTGGAGAGGAAGATCCAGCTCTCCCAAATCCCTAGCCGACAGCTAGAGCTCTCACAACCTAAGAAATTCTAATTTCAACAAACTCAAAACATAATCTGAAATCACCCTATTGTTAGCCTTAAATAGGCTCCCCTAATTCCCTCTAAAATCAGCCCCCTTTTCCTAAATAATTCTCTCTCATATTTGAATTCAAATTAGATCATTTGCCCTAAATAATTCTCTCCTAATTGTAATTAAAACTTTCCTAAATAATTCCCCCTTGATTCCTCCTCCATTTCCTTAAATAATTCCCTCTTAGATTTTGAATTCAAATTAGATCTCTTGCTCTATATAATTCCCTCCCAATTGTAATTAAAGTTTTTTCTATATAATTCCCCTTTGATTAAGAACCTTCCTAAATAGTTCCCTCTTGATTAGGAAACTTCCTAAATCCCTTCCAATCAAATCTGTCGGTCCATCAATACTTTCCTCCCAACGTGCCACCTTGTCCTCAAGGTGAAACGAGGGAAACTGCTATTGAAGCACTAGACTAATAGCACTAGATTGAAAAATGGACTGCCAAATACTCCCTGCCTACAACATCTCCATGATCAATCTCTCCATCTCATCCTTCTAGAGTTGGGGAGAATGGTACGAACGAACGCTGATATGTGAGACTCCGTCCTTCGAAATGATAGCATGCACGTGTCCCGCGGAGGAAGTGACTCCTGAACTGGCTGGAACACCTCTCAATATTCTTACAGGAGTGGCTGAACCATGTCTTGTGCTTATATCTTCTCCCCATCTTCTTTTCCTTCCAAACTCTGCAGCTCCATAAAAATTTTACTCCTTCAGCCTTTCCCCTACTTGGAAGTGGTTCCAAAGATGGTATCTCCTCTTCTTCCCAAAAAATTTCGACCTCCTGATTCTCCCTTATTATCCCTATATTAGGGTTTCTCCCATTTCTTTGTCCGGTCAACGATGCTCTCAACTCCGATGTTGTCAGTTTGGTTTGGCCCTCAAACAACTTCTTTATCATATCCTCCATGACGGTAAATTTCTCATCGATCTTCTTATGGATGGCTGAAAATAGCTTTTCAAAATCTGAAATCTTTTCTACAAAATCAAATTTCAATTGTCCGATCTCCTTTTTCAACACTTCTACCTTTCTTCCCGCCATAGGTACCCGATCCATGCTCTGATACTAATTTGATAGGAAGTGGATACAATTTTCTCGAAATTGATAAACAATGATAAGAAATTAAGAAGAAAGCACCAAATTTTTTTTTTATTGCAAGATATATGAAAGAAAACAACAAGATACAGTTGGATCTTTAATTGGAGAGGAAGATCCGGCTCTACCAAATCCGTAGCTGGTAGCTAGAGCCCTCATAACCTAAGAAATTCTAGTTTCAGCAAACTCAAAATATAATCTGAAATCACTATATTGTCAGCCTTAAATAGGCTCCCTTAATTCCCTCTCAAATCAGCCCCCTTTTCCTACATAATACCCTCTCATATTTGAATTCAAATTAGATCTCTTGCCATAAATAATTCCCTCCCAATTGTAATTAAAACTTTCCTAAATAATTCCCCCTTGATTCCTCTTCCCTTTCCCTAAATAATTCTCTCTTAGATTTTGAATTCAAATTAGATCTCTTGTCCTAAATAATTACCTCCTAATTGTAATTAAAAATTTTCTTAAATAATTCCTCTTTGATTAAGATCCTTCTTAAGTAATTCCCTCTTGATTAGGAAACTTCCTAATTCCCTCTCAATCAAATCGGCTGATCCATAATTTTACTAATACGCCGATAAAAACAAAAATCTTTCTTTTCATTTAGAGTGCTAAGGTCACTAAAGTCAATCGCATTCTCACAATCTTCATTGAAAAGTTTAGCAAAATATCTCATCCACCTTTATTGAATATCCTCTTCTAATAAAAGCACTTTTTAATCTTCATCATTAATACACTTCACTTAAAGTAAATCCTTACAACTCCTATCTCTTTTTTTGGCTAACTTATACATATATCTTTCAGTCTCATTAGTATCTAATCTATTATATAAATCATTAAAAGCTAAAATCTTTGCATCGCATATTATTTTCTTAGACTCTTTACGGGCCTCTTTATATCTTTCCCAATTATCAGAATTTTTACATCTAAATCAAATTTTTATAATAAATCTTCTTATTTTTTTATCTTTTTTTGTATATTTTGATTCTACCACCAACTATTTTTACTAGTAAGAGCTTCTCCCTTTGATATTTCAAACACATCTTTTACAACATTTTCAATATCAATAACTACTTTTTTTCACATAACATTAGCTTCCTCATGCTCAGACAATAAATCTAATTTGAATTCAAATATAAGAGGGAATTATTTAGGAAAAGGTAATGATTACTATAATAATAATTATCATGTATCATTATGATCTAATTAGCAAATCATGTATCATTATGCATCATTACTATAATAATATTACTATATGATGTAATAAAATATAATGCATAATGATGCATTCTTAATATTACTATAAGAGTGCTATCTTTATGCATTATATTTTATTACATCATTCATTACTTATATACATGATTTGCATGAATATATTTGATAGTAGTCTATTTTAAATGTGAAGAATATTAGACATATGGATTTCAAAGAAGATGATAAGGTAATGATCCCTCCAAATCTAGAATGATTTCCTCCATAAACTCTTACGACAAAATTTCTAGAAAAATTAGATCATTAAAGTTATACAATAAATTATGAGGAATTCATAAAAAACTATAAATGCTGAAAATTTTAGTCATATTATTAATGTATCTAATCTAACTTTATATCAAGAGCAATCAATCAATATCTTGAATTCTTCTCGTTTTCCACCTCACTCTAGTTTCACATCTAATTATTGACCTTTGTATATATTTCACGATCAATCGAGTGCATCAAGGAAGGCACCAAATAGATATATTGCGTATCACGAGTATCAAGACACCTTGATCATTATCAAACGGCTCAAAACGTTTATTCGATCGTGAAATAGATCTCATTAATACGTTAAGAATATCAAATTTGCTAATCGGCGCACAATTCAGTCGAAAATGATGATGAGAATAATTTTTGGCAAGTGCGATGCTACACAAGACTACTCAATAAATTCTCTCGTGTTTGAGACGACGATTCATAAATTGAAATGCATAATTTGCTGGCAGACGAGGCACTAACAACGCATATCAAATAACACAAGAAATTAAAAATTGTGCTTGTGAGATTTGAATGCTAAATTAAATTAAAATAAATTGTATTATATTTAAATTTTAAAGTACAAAATTAATAATTAATTTCACTTTTTTTGTTAATTTACCTTAAAAAAATGTAAATTAAAGTATTCATCTTTTTATTATATACAGCTAAATGTATATATTTATATTTAATTATCCATTAGATTGTTAAAAAGCTTTTATAAGTTATTATAATTATGACGTTTTAAAGGAAGTGTTAGTAAAAAGTAATATAATTGGCTTTATCATATAGATAAGATTTTATCTCTAAAATTATGTGAGTATATATATATATATATATATAATCTCTCATGATTTTCTGCCACCTGCTTTGTTTTAAAACTCCAACGTGTGCCTTTGCATGTGCATCACCACGGTCTCATCCTTGCCTCCCTATCTATCCATTCACGCCCAGCTCTTCTCTGAACCCCCACACGCCAGTCTTTCCAAAACTCCTCAGCCGAACCCAGCTTCCCATATCTTCCCTCTCACAACGTCCTTTCAATCGCACGCAAGAACATAGCCGAACTCCTCCATTCACTCAACGATCTAACCCAGCAGCAAGCAAGGCCTATCTCCTTTGCCGTGAAGACCTTTACTAACAAACCTCAACCGAACTCCCACTCCAGCCGCAGGAAGCAGCTCACAACCGTGAACTCCAACTGCACTCAACTCCACTATTCCTTCACGCCTCGCTTCTCCCTCCCAATCGAATTCTAACCATAGCAGCTCACGCCCCAACCTTCTTCACGTCCCAGCTCTCCTCTGCTCTCCAACTCCAAGTCAAATTCTACACAAGCCCATTGCCTTCTCTTCCAACCTACAGCACAAACCCAACTCAAGCCACCTCACCGCCTTAGCTGCTGGAACCACCACCAAACCCAGCCCGTTTCAGCCACCCAATCCTCCTCTCAAGTCAACTCGTTCAACCACAACTTTCCGATTCCCTTTCTCTTTGGATTGCAAGCAGCTCTCTAGCCTAATATCGGCAGCTCCTCTCTCCAATTATGAACCCAAACTCCAGCTCCTGCACCGATCTCTCTACTCCAATCCCATAGCCATCCTTCCAGCTTTCCAAGAAGCCCACGGCCCAGCCTTCCACTTCCTCAAGTTTTCATGTTACCTCACTTGAACACCACAGCAGCATTGATGTGAAACAAATTTGGAATTACTTAGAAATTAATAAAAACTTGATATAAGCGTAGTAACAATAAGCTTGTTGCGTCCTGGAGTATTCATGGCGGTAGAGAAATATAAAGCTTAGCGTCTTAGCATTGTACGAAAATCCAGCACACAATCAGATGAAAGAGAGAGTGTGTAATATTCATATAAGACACCAGAGTTTTTACGTGGAAACTCCTGAAAGGGGGAAAAACCATGGGGCCTGGCCCAGTTTGAATGAATCCACTAGTATTTGCAGTTGTTTACAAACGAGGTCCTCCGTTTTGGGGAAGGACTTGGCTTGATATAACCAATATACATCATATAGAGTGCATTTCATGGTGAGAATTAATATATACACATTTGCTAGGTCGGCTGACCATAGTTGGCAGACGACGGAGGTCAGAAGGACCGTACTTGGCGGGAGACAGGGGTCAGAAAGACCGTTGTTTGGTGATGGAAGTCGGAAAGACCGTATTTGACAGACGTTGTAGGTCAGGGAGACCGTAGTCTGAGGATAGAGGTCGGGAGGACCTTTGTTGGTCAGGTGACGGAGGTCGGAAGGACCATAGTTGGCTGATGTTGCTGGTCATAAAGACCGTAATCAGATGATAGAGGTCGGAAGGACCTTATTTGGTGGGGCGACGAAGGTCAGAAGGACCGTAGTCGGCTGGCATTGGAGATCAGAATGACCTTAATCTGATGTCAGAGGTCAGGAGGACCTGAATTGGTAGGGCGACGGAGGTCGGAAGGACCGTGGTTGGCTGGCGTTGGAGGTCAGAAGGACCTTAATCTGATGTCAGAGGTCAGGAGGACCTGAATTGGTAGGGCGACGGAGGTCGGAAGGACCGTGGTCGGCTGGCGTTGGAGGTCAGAAGGACCTTAATCTGATGTCAGAGGTCAGGAGGACCTGAATTGGTAGGGCGACGGAGGTCAGAAGGACCGTGGTCAGCTGGCGTTGGAGGTCAGAAGGACCTTAATCTGATGTCAGAGGTCAGGAGGACCTTAGTTGGTGTTCCGATATAACTTTGAACATCAGGTGATGCTTCGGTGGAAGTTCGGACCTCGGGTGGAGGTCCGGCAGAACTCAGGACGTCAGGTGGTGGTCCGGAGAAGAGTAGGGCCTCAGGCGGTGGTCCGGCGAAGAGCAGGGCCTCAGGTGGTGGTCCGGCGAAGTGCAGGGCCTCAGGTGGTGGTCCGGCGAAGTGCAGGGCCTCAGGTGGTGGTCCGGCGAAGTGCAGGGCCTCAGGTGGTGGTCTGGCGAAGTGCAGGGCTTCAGGTGGTGGTCCGGCGAAGTGCAGGGCCTTAGGTGGTGGTCCGACGGAGCAACGGCGGAACTCCGGCGGTGGTCGAGGAGGAGCGAGGGGGCAAGAGCTCTCTCTTTTTCTCCTTAGGAATATGTCTCTTTTTCAAGAGGAGAGGGGGCTCTATTTATAGATTTTCGTGAGTGGCATGGCCCGTAAATAGGTGGAAGATCAGGGGTAGTTAGGGAGTGGTTTGAATGGACGGCCGATCTTGAATCCCTTGATCATAGACCGTTCGCTGGACATTTAAAGGTCTTAGAAATGTCAGATTTTGGTGATCTTGGGCTCGTTGGATTCGTCTCGTCGAGACGCTCGATTCGACTATAAGCTTGTCACCTTTGGAGACCGTTTGGTAATCCAAATTATGGTTTGAACTTTCCAACAACGCTTCAGACCCTTGATTTGGACCCATTTGGGCTCGGATTGGGTTGAATTTGGTATCGTTGGGTTCGTATTTCTGAGACGCTCAGTTTGACTGTAAGTTTGCTGGAATCAGAGTTCGGATGGTCCCAAAATTAATTTCGGAAGTTTCCAACTTGATTTTGCCTCGAGATTCGTGTCCGATCAAGATAATTTTTTGATGACGTATCAAAGCTAATGTTTCACCAGATGTGATTTTAAGAATTTAAGGATATCAATATTATTATGGCAATCGATTACACCATAGAATAACAAGAACTTAAAATAACTTCAATCATAAACATAAATTTAAATGTTGTAAACTTTAAATCCACCACATAATATTTAGAAAAGTCACCTCGAGTTTCCCTCACTCACACTTTTTGAAAGGTTTTAGCGGAAAGAAGATCCCAGCAACCCAAACGATGCCACCAAAAGTGATAGGACACCAAGTGTCTTGATCCACGGAAAGGTAGTCGGAGGAGGAGACGCGGGTGGATGTCCGACGATTTGTCAATGTCCGGAGAGTTATTGTTCGTCGATAATCTCAGCCAAGTTGAAGAGAATGCGGTCGACGTAGTCATCAACGGTGTCTTCTATCTCCTAGTTGGGGTCGAAGAATGGCGATTGAAGAATATCTATCCGCCCTTGAGAATCGTATGCGAAGCCGTAGTCTATTTCAGGATCGGCCATTCACTAGCAAGGCGGGGGAAAGGATGAAGGTCTTCTTCTTCTCTTAGAATACTATTCATGAAAGAGAAGACAATTCTCTGGCAACATTTCTATAAAGATGAAGTGACAAAAGAATTTGATCATAACATGTGGGTTTGTGTTTCCAACAACTTTGATAAAAAAAAGTCATTGCAGATATGTTGGAATCTCTTAAGAAAATAGGCCTTGTATGGAGACATTTGAGGCTCTTCAAGATAATCTTCAGATTGAGATGATGTCAAAAAGAAAAAAAAAAAAATCTTACTTGTGCTGTATGACATATGGGAGAATGACGAGGAGCAGGATCAAATTAAATGGATGAATTGGAAGAAACTGGAGGCGGTTGTGCAGAAACTTAACAAAGTTTCGACTGATGTTGTTATTTTCCTTGATCTTGTAAAAGATGCAAAGCAAGGAAACACATTATTAAACTCTCTTCCGATGATGTGTTCTAATTGTGGCATGTAAACCAATCCTTTTGGAGATTTAGAATTAGTGAAGAGAACAAGTGAACATAAGAAACCAGCTCAATTTTGAAATGGGTAGTTCATGTATTTGTAATTTTGATTGAGAGAAAGTTGCAAAACCAACTATGCCTTGCTTTGCTGTTGATTTGGCTTTGTGGAAGGATTTTCCTAAAAAATTTAGGATCCTCCAATATGATCAAGATAGAGAATCTACAGCTGATACTAAAATAAAACTTGAAGCCATGGACTATCGGGTATATTCATATTACAAAGAAGAAGATGCATTAGAAGTTGTTTTGAGGAAGACTGAGAACTAGCATATTGCAATTGTAGAGATTACTGCTATCAATGGTCATGCCACTTTTAAGTTTCTTGAAATGATTAAGGACATTCTAACTAAAGTTATTTCAGAAGTTCATTGCTTGAACACTGTGATGAAGTGCATAGTGTTCGTTGCTACAGAATTTCTTCAGAAAACCACTATCATAAAAAAAAAACTTAGAAACATATGGCAACATGTCCAAAAAAGCATTGAATACAGGGGGACATATTATCTCAATATCATTGAAACCCATTAAAGAAATAAGTGCATCGGTGTTGCAAACTCAATCCAATTCCAATGAACTTAAACGTCACCGGATTCGCAACACTCATACAAGTGGACAGAATGCGTTTCTTGAATTTCAGAGCAAATCTTGCACACTTTTTAACAACAATCATTTGCGCAAAAGATATATTTAAAAATTGTAAAAGGCCCCTCCAACATTAAAATAGAATTCCTTAAATTTAAATATGACGCATCGGGCAAGGTGTCGATGCCTCTAAGATGCGTGCAGCAGCCTTGGGAAGCAAGCGACTATCCTGAGAAGAGTGCTACCGCATTGAGAAACGAGTCACTATCTCGAGAAGCGTGCATATTAACTTAATAAGAATCTTAAATCTCCACATGTGCTCTGACAAAATGCATTAAACAGATAAATATAAAATCTGAGAATGCTGCGCGGGGAGCTTCTTTTCCAAAAATGCCCTCCTAAATTTCAAAAGTAAATAATTTTGGAGCTAAATTTTGGTAAAAATGTGAAAACTCAATTCAAATATTATTCAAAACTTAAATAAAAATCTATCAATCATCTGCAAACGTTTTCTAAGGATGATAAATTTAAGAATAATTTCAGCCCACAAAGAGCAAAATGTCTAATTGAATGTATTACTGTGATTCATTCTCAAATGATCTCTCGCCAGCAGGGACGTGGCATGTGCCCTCTGACCGGATGATTTTGCTGCAAAATAGCACAACTATATCATGATTACGACCAAAGCTCGTATGTTTCCCAATAGTTAAAACCTCATTGAATAATAAATCATAGGTTGCACTTGATAAGGCATAAAGTTTTCTATTAGCTAAGGTTGACTAAAATTTATCTCCTTAAACAAATATCCACCCCAAGTCTACAAGGTACCCTTGGACCGTTGGACGAAGCAACCCATGGCTGCTGACAAGGATCCTTCAGTCAGGTTGGATCGACTACCTCCTCTGACTAAGTAGACTAGGTACCATGACGGCCCGGGAAGACGAAAACATAGGATCTTGATTGGGTTCATCATTATTCCCCCACCATCTGCTTTAAGTATATAAATAATAAATTTTAAAATTCTAAGAATTCACATGCTGCTACTATATACTAGATACTTTGTATCTATTTAATGACTAGCCTTAATCGAAAGTGCTCTCTCATCATCGGGAGGGGTAATTAACTATAGGTGCTTGCGCGTACAGGAAACCTAGAACCAGATTATAAAGTTCTCATCAAATGAGGGCGAAATCTCTAGGTAGTACTTTATCTTAAACTCAAAGTCAATCTGCCTTCTAAAAATTTGACCGGGAACATCGTTAAAACTCCCTTGAAAAAGGGGAGGCCGAGGTGAGAATTTTTAGAGCCCACACATATTATATACAATTTTCACTTCAAAAAATACATTTAATACGAAGGGCATTTTATGAAGTGGAAAGACAAACCTAGGTGCTATGAATCATGGATATCTCTACAAGAAATTCAGTATTTATGCTAAGATCTATTTGAATAATATCAAATAAACAATTCCTTGGAGCTAATTTTTGTTCCAGCTGGGTAAAATCAATGTTATTGACAGTTTCACTGCCTTTTTTATTGACACTCCCATGTTACCTATATTTGCAACTTCCTTGTTTTGCTGGTGGCTCCTCTCGATAACTCCTAAGTTTCCTGCACTTGTTGTTCCTCTTTTGGTTCCTATAGTTGTGGTTTGCTTTTAGGAGCATAGCAAGTATAACAAGTGGTTTTCTATAGGAGACCTCTTTGGGTTCCACAACTATTTCGGCATTTCACAAGGGATTATAGCAGCTCTATGGATTCTATTTTACGACTTCTTTAGGATTGTAGCGTCAGTGAATGCTTGCAATTCAGATCATAAGCTCTTCCTACATTTCCTCTTTTTAGTGGCTTCATTTTAGGAGGTTTAATTTGATTATATTCGAGGAATATAAATAAGGATCCAAGGTATGAAAAGAACATAATCTAGTTGAATAAAGCTTTGCTCAGATGTGCAAATTCTTCTCCTTTTGGAATTCAACTCTTTGAGAAAGAGTGAAACTTAAATTGCTAAGATAGATTGTCCCCTTGCATAAGCAGGAATCTTGATTTTTCAATAACTTGTTTCCCTTTTTGGCCCCTTTCCCTAGTTAATAATTTTTTCATTATTTGCTAAGAAAGTGATGGAGTTTTGTCAAATGTGTTACAATCTGATTTAATTTCTTTTGCATTAGATTTCAATCTATGTCACTGATTTCCTTAAACCATGAAAAAAATGATTGCGAGCACGGAGTAAGGCTAGTGATGATGAAGATGATGAGGCCTCAAGACAAGGGCAAAACATTTTTTTCCCTGTGGAGAGGTGGTACAGGAATTTTGTACATAATTGTAGCAAAAACTTATGGATGGAAACTACTAACAATTGACCACAGCTAGTTTCTAATAACCTATGCTTTCCATACCTTTCAGATCCAATATGTATAGTACCTATATGTTGAGGCCCGGGTCCATCCATATCAGTCGCACAACAGCAAAATTGAGGCAACTTATCGACAGCAACATTAATTTTAGTTGTCGCCTGAGTGTTAAAAGGAAAGAAAATGTCATTTAAAATTTTTAGATGCATGAATAAACAAAAAAGACTTTAAAAAACAATGCGAACATTTTAGGAGGAGCAGTAAGTAGAATGCATTAGCAGAGCAACAGGATATCGAATCCATTCTCACCGAGCTGTAGTCACAATTTTTTATAGCTTGGAGAAATTCTTCCGGAAGAAAAGCAGAAGGCACTAACTCCTGCATTACAAAAGGACACAGTAAGAAAATAGAGCTCACACTGCAGAAAGAAAATCTTCTTGCTTATCCCAAAATTTCAAGCAATAGGTACAACATAGCAGAGCAGACATTAGAAGCTGGAAATAACAGCATGGAAGTTTACCATAAAAGTCTTATATGGGGTTGCATTCGACAAAATTACTGAACTATGAACTTCTTTTCCATCTGCCAAAATTACCTGAGAAAGCTTGTTAAGAAAAATGGGCCACAAACTTCTAAACACAAATTAAGGAAATACATTGACAGAACTCACCCCAGTCGCAGACCCAGTATTCTCATCAACCATAACTTGAGCAACCTAATAATAAAGGCTGTTAAACATTACTACAACATAGGGAGTGAGATAGGAAAACTTAGTGCAACAAACTATGCCAAAAGTCTAAACTGCGGAGAAGGCACAACCAAGAGTTGATAACCAAAGATTCAACAACCCACAAACCCACAAGTGCGGTGAATCCACCCTACCCATAACTCAATCATAAATTTAGTTGAATACAACAAATGAAACTTTCCCAATGCCCTTCAAAACTATTGGGGATGGACAACAACATAACAATGTGACCTAAATAAGCCAAACCCAGAATGTAGAAATTTCCATGTCTTAATCAAGACATATCCTGAGACGCAGTGTGCATTAGTATTAAAAGTTGACATCCAAAAAAGCTTAAGAAATCATAACGTTAAGCATATACCTCTGCATTTGTCACAATATGAGCTCCGGCTTCACAAGCTGCATTGCTTAAAGCTAATGACACTGAACCCATCCCACCTTCAACATACCTGCAATATGCATTTCAATCCAAAATTATTTTCTTCAAAGTTCAATAGGGAAATGCTGAATTATTATCTCATCTATTTCCTTCTACCCTGTCAAATGGCACATTCTACCAATGTCTATAATCACTGTAGCTAATGTGGTCAAATAATTACGAATAGCAGATAATTAAGATGACATGATATAAGAGATCTAAAAACATCAATCAAACTAGACTCATTAAAAATGAAGAAAATAAGATATTATTTAAGATTAAGACATCAAAGAAAGATGAAAATACTAATTTAAGAAATTATTAAATGAGAACTTTAAGGGGAAAAAAATATTTTTAGAAGATCAAGTAGGAGAATGAGTTCTATTATAGATTGATTCCAAAAAAAAAACTGAAGTGGAGTTGATGATGAAGAAAATGCATAAATGTAAATTAGTAAAGCTACGGATCAAGATGAAATATCTTTTGAGATTAGGAGAGCTTTTTGTGAAATTAGAGTAATTTGGTGTGTTTTTGCCAACCCAAAAACCCACAGAGCAGGATTTTTATGTCATAGGTAAAGATCAAATCCAAGAACAAGACAAAAACTTCCAAGTCCCCAATAGGACTAGTTAACACCTGCGTATTCGAGTAATTTGGTTGAGTAATCTTTTCAAAAAAATTTTGATAGTTAAGATGATGTCAAATAATTGAAGAAAAAAATTTAGTTTTAGGATTCAAGAACAAATGAGATGTCCAGAATTGTGATACAACAACAACATCAAGCATTTATCCCACTATGTGGGGTCGGCTACATAAATTCTTTTTCTCCATTGTGTCTAGTAAAGAGTCAAATACTCATTTAAATCTAATAAAAAAGGTCATTTCTAATATTTTCTAACCAAGACATTTTAGGTCTACCTCTACCGCTTTTAATATAGGTCAAATCTAATGCATCTACTCTCCTAACCGGGTTATCAGAAGGCTGATGTTTTATGTGATCAAACCATCCAAGGTGACTCCCTCTAATCTTATTTTCCACAGGAGCTACTCCAACTTTTTATGTATATATGCTCCTTTCACATTCTATCTGTAAGAGTAAAGCCACTCATCCACCTGAGCATTCTCATTTCTGCAATACTTAACTGTATGCTTCTCTTTTAATGGCCAACATTCTGTGCCATAAAACATTGCAGGTCAAACCACCAACTTATAGGATTTTCCCTTAAATTTGAGGGGTACTTTTCTATAACACAACAAGCCCGATGCATTCCTCCACTTCAACCATCCAACTTGAATTCTACTAATAATATCTCTATCTATTTCACCATCACTCTGGACAATAGACCCGAGATATCTAAAACATGTATTCTAATTAATGACTTGATCGCCCAAAGTCACAATCCCCCCCATTAGATCAATATTACTAAAATTATAGTCCATTTATTCGGTTTTAGATATACTCAAATGAATACCTTTAGACTCTAAGGTTGGTCTCCATAATTCAAGCTTACCTTTAACTCCCTCTCTAGTATTATCAACAAGAAGAATATCATCAGCAAAAAGCATACACCAGGGTATATCCTCCTACAAATGCCTAGTAAGAACATCCATAACTAAAGCAAAAAAATAGGGACTTAAAGCTGATTCTTGATGTAATCCAACTAAAATAGGAAAATACTTGGTCCAACCTTCTTGTATTTAACACAAGTAACAGCTCCTGCATACATATCCTTAATGACTTGAGTATAAGCATTATTTACCCCTTTCTTTTCTAAAACTCTCCATAGCACTTCCCTTGGAACTTTATCAGAAGCTTTCTGTAAATCAATAAATATCATATGTAGATCCTCATTATTTTCCCTATACTTCTCCATCAAACCTCTCAATAAATGTATAGCTTCCATAGTAGACCTATCGGGCATGAATCCAAATTGATTTTGAGAAACATTAGTATCACATCGTAACTTATGCGCAATAACTCTCTCCCAAAGTTTAAAAATATGACACATTAACTTTTTTTAAAGAGGGTTGACCAAGCAAGCCAATCTTATATCATCCATAAATTATGTCGGCCATATGTCTTGATAACCATACAGCGCACATTAATTAAAAGTATGACACATTAACTGAATTCTTCTATAATTCGCATACTCTAATGCATCATCTTTATTCTTAAAAATATGAATCAACACATTCATCCACTCATCTGACATCATTTTAGTCTTCAAAATAATATTGAAAAGTTTCGTAAGCCATGAAATTCCTTCATCTCCTAAGTATTTCCACACCTTTATTAGAATATCATCAGGTCAAACAGCTTTTCCACATCTCATTTTCTTTAAAGCCTCTCAAACTTTGGTTTCACTAATACGCTAATAAAAAATAAAAATCTCTATTTTCATTTAGGGTGCTAAGGCCACTAAAATCAATCATATTCTCGCAATCTTCATTGAAAAGCTTATCAAAATATCTTATCCACCTTTGTTGAATATCTTGTTCTAATAAAAACACTTTTTGATCTTCATCCTTAATGCAATTCACTTAAACTAAATCTTACTTCTCTTATCTCTTTGCTTGGCTAACTTATATACACATCTTTCGCCCTCTTAGTATTTAATCTATTATATAAATCATTAAAATTTAAATTTTTTGTATCACATATTGTTTTCTTAGACTCCATACGGGTCTCTTTCTATATTTCTCAATTTTTTGAATTTTACATCTAAATCATTTTTTATAATAAAACTTCTTATTTTTTATCTTTCTTGTATATTTTGATTCCATCAATAACTATTTTTACTATTATAAGTTTTTCCTTTTGATACTCCAAGCACATCATTTGTAACATTAGCTATTTTTTCTTATATAACATTAACTTTCTCATGTCTAGCTAGAATTTTAAGATCTTGAATCTTACTCTCAAAAATATTTTTATTAGTGTTATTTAAATGCTCCCATCTAATCCTAGGACAATATTTTAGTTTATTTTCATATTTCGCCCTTTCATCATAAAATCCAAAACTAATAAGCGATGCTGGGTACATAAACTTTAACTCAGAATAACTTTAAAATATTTGCAATTTAAATTATCTATTTTTCTTATAAAAAAATAATCAATCTGAGTTTTACTATGTTCATTCTTATAAGTAATGAGATGCTCCTCTCTTTTCATAAATAAGACATTAGTAATTATAAAATCATAAGCTAAAGAAAAATTTAATATAGTTCTACCACATTCATTAGTCGCTCCAAACCCATAACCACCATGAATGCTTTTAAAATCTTCTACCTCTCTACCAACATGTTTATTTAAATCTCCTCCAATAATAACACTTTCTTCAAGAGGTATCTTTTGTATTAATTCTTCTAAGTCATTCCAAAATTTTAATTTTAAACACATATCTAAACCTACTTAAGGAGTATAAGCACTTATGATATTAATAATCTTAGCATCAATAACAATCTTTAAAGCTATAATTCTATCTCCAATTCTATTAATTTCTATCATATTATCCTTCAAACTCTTATCTATAATCACACCTACCCCATTTTTAGTACGACTTTTACCAAAAGACCATAGTTTAAACCCTAAACTATCAATCTCCTTAGTCTTCTTTCAACCCATTTAGTTTCTTGAATGCATATAATATTTATCTTCCTATGAATTATAATATATATTAATTTCATTAATTTGCCTGTAAGAGAACCTATATTCCACATTCTTATCCTAATTCTATTTTCATAGACTAGCTTCTTTGCTTATTTAACATTGTACCCAGGCACCGGTGAAGCGACCTTTGCCCACTTTTCACTGTATTCAGGCCATACAGCGCGTCGCTTGCAGGGAATGTTGTAGCATTAACATAATATATTAAATGATTCATATCATGATTATTTGACAAGTTTTATACTGGCTGTCGACTACCTAATGCAACACTCCACTTTCCTCATCTAAGACTTGGGACTTTGACAATGACAATGTTATTAAGATTGATGTGTGAAAAACAAAAATGTTAGATTGAAAAATTATTATATCAAATGTATAGCTACAGCAATATTTATTGAATATATGATTTTGGAAAATAGAATCAAGAGATTAAATCCTACATAAACAATGGTTAATAATTTACTAAAACTAAAGTAACAATAATACAAAGCAAAAATGATAAGACCATAGGTGTAACTTGGATAGAAGTTGAGTGAAACTATTTGCGTAGAATGGGTATAACACTAAACGTACCAATCAATAGAAGCAAATGGAAGATGAGGTCTCATGAAGTCAACAGATAAGTGTAATGATGATGATGCTGAAATATTTAAGATGGGTTTGTGCACGGATGAACCAATAGTACCAATTATAAAAGAAATATGTCATAATAAGCTAACGTAATTATATTTCTTCTATAGCACTCTGCTGGATCATAGCCTATCATAGTCACCAACTAGCCATAAGTTAAACTTCTACTCATCACCGTCCAATAGTTCCCCACCCTCATGCATGTCTCATATTACCTTAAATAGTCTTAAAAAACGTAACAATTCAAGTGACACATGCAAATCTCCCAGATCTAAAACCTAAAATAAACCAGACAAATTTTAAGTTTGAAAAGTTTCCAGCTTAATGTAAGTCATTATGATTCCTGAACTTAAGAATTGATGCTTTTATTAAAATTTATTTAACATGCCCACCAAATAAATAATGCGCCCCTGCATGAGTTATTAAACAATCATAAACAAGACATTTAGCAGCATGTCCCATTAAAGGTGATAATATAACTTCATTTGTCAAGATAGGGTTATCCCTTTTACAAAACAACCTTATGCTAAACTTAGCCAACAAATTTATTAATAGGTCAAACTTCTCATAGTTTAGATACAACCAGCTATACACGTAAGATGATCTGGCCAAGGTAAGGGGGTTGAAAACAACCATACACGTGGAGAAAACAATACATATAAAATCTTTTAGATAGGGCACATAAATGCAAATTTACTTAAAAGGTCTCACATATAAAATTATTTAGCAAAATTTGTCAAATAAAAGAATAAGAGTAACTTCACTCCCCAAACAAATTGACACAAAAAAAAAGAGAGTGGGAACCTCTTTGCATAGATGGCCCAGTCAACGCTCTTCCAAACAAATTATATGAAACCTCTTACCACTTTGATCCGTTTACCCAAGAAAAGTGGAGCCCAATCCCATTTTTTTCTTGAATTTGTTTGGAAAGTGTAGCAATTAAACTCGCCCTGTGATGAAACAAGTCATTGTTAGTTCAAAATGGGTCAAACTGAATTGGTAGGTTATAATTAGCTTACATTGATTCAAATTTAGGTTGGGCATATTCAAGTTACAGCACAACCTGAACTTTGTATCCAAGTAATCACTAGGTCATTTGTGAATTAACATGCCAAGCTAGCCCAAACCATCTAGAGATGTGGGCATAGTTAGCTTTAATTGAGTCAGCCCACTCCCCTGCTGACCTTTCTCAAGAAATACTTGAATTCCTCACCCAATATTGCAACTTAACTAGATATCTCTAATTCTACTAATATTTTTCGTGTAGATAGGCATGGTCAGCTCCATATAGAATTCTCTTCCTTAGAAGTTAATTGACAAACATAATAAAATCTAGGAAATTAATTGATGCAGGACTAAATGCTTAGGCAATATTTAGATAGGAATTTTGCAGGCTCGAATTGTTAGAAACAATATTAATTGAACTTGTAGAGATTTAAACGATGAAATAAAACAAGAGTGGGGTGAATTCAGTTTAGGCCAAACTACACACATGAAAGCTAAGATTATTTAAATAGCCATTAGATCTAGCATAGCATACATAGAAGAGCTTCAACAAAAATCCCTAAACGAGATAAGTCACTATGAATTGATCCACTCACTCCACTCTCTAAATCGCTAAGCTTTAGCGGAGAGAAATTAACACTATTTTTGTGAATCAAATAAGATCACAATCGAAAGCAAACTAGGAAGATAAAAAGATTTGGAAGATTAGTTTACCTTCATCAGGGGTTAGAGATAATCTGCCATTGGACGGAAGACAACTGTTCATCGATGGCTCCGGCAAGGTAGAAGACTATCCTTTCAATGTATCCCTCTACGGTCTGATCGACTTCCGGATTGACGTCGAAGAACGGAGAACTGAGGATATCCACTTGTCCTTGTTCGTTGTAGACGAATTCGTGATCTTGTTCAGGATCAGTCATTCATGAAGGGGATGATGCTTTGGTAAGGTAGGAGATGTTTCTTTGCTGCCCTTGATAGGTCGTCTTACTAGAGAGAAGATTTCCCAAACAATTTCAAGAGTGAGAGGGAGAAAAGGAGGGCCGGCCAAGCTAGGGGAGTTGGAGAATTTAGGGTTCAGATTTTGGAGGTGGAGGGATGAGGAGGGATTTGAATTTTGAATCCCTAAATTGATTTTGGTGGGAGGGAAAAGGGATTAAGAGTTTCCTAAAATATGTTTCCTCCTTTGGAAACAAATTCAAAGAAATAGGAGAGAGAGGGGGCGGCGGGTAGAGAGAGGGGTGAGGGAGAAATTAGGGGAATTGATTCCTTAGACTTGGGCCCAAACTTGGAAGAAAATTTAAAGAGGGCATGGGCATGGGGCCGGCCAAGAGACAGAGCGGGGGGGGGGGGGGGGGGGGGGGGGAAGGGTATCTAGGTTCAATGTATTTAGGTTAGGGATTAATTAATCAATCAATTTCAGAATTAATTAATTAATTGAAAGAGAAGCTTCCAAAATTAATGTAATTAATGAGGATAGATTTGAAATTCAAATTAGATTAATTTGAATTTAAAATCTTTCAAAATTAATGATAACCTAATTAAGGAAAGAGGGGTTTTTGGAGGGAAGTGGGGCTAGGGAAGGAGGTGGCCGGCGGGTGGGTTGGGCCATGGTAGCTCTCGGCTAAGGGGAGGGACTGGGAGGGGAGGGACTGGGAGGGGAGGGGCTAGTGTTGGCCGGCGGCGTGGAGATGGCGGAGGTGAGAGGGTCGGCGGCTATGGAAGGGGCAAGCCCTTGGTGGCTAGCGGTTGGAGGGGAAATTTGGTGGGGGAGGCCGGTGGTTTAATGGAAGAAGAGGAGGGAGGAAGGGAGATAAAGGCGACCACGAGCCCGGACGCTTCCTGTGGCTAGTGGGTGATCTGATTCCCTCTCCTAAGGATTTCTCTCAAAGACTCTCAAGCTCTCACAAGAACTCACTTTGCAGGAATTTTCATAATAATTATTCATTAATCTAATTAACTGATGAGGACATCCACACTTGGAAAGTCTACCGGAGACGTGGTCGTCGATCTACGACCACGATCGAGTCCTTATATTTTTGAGTTTTATTATGTTATTATTTTCTTTTATTTCGTTTACCGTTGTACCCTTACTTTAGGGTGGTTTGCTTGTAAGCCCAAGAGGGCATGTTTGTCTTTTTCGTCTTGTCTTTTGTTTGAGGCTATTTAAAGGCCCCTATTGTATTGTTTTGATTAAGGAATGAATGATTATTATAATTTCTGCATATTGCATTCTTATGTGAGCTTGAGAGCTTGGAGAGATCCTTTGGAGAAGGAAGTGCATCACCCACCAACTTCGATGTGTCGGGTTCGTGGTTTTAGATCTTAGCTCCTCCCTCCCTTCCCCTTCTCCTTCCCTCTTCCCCCAAACCCACGGCCCGACCCCTTGCCCCCTTCCCTTCCCCAAAACCGATTCCCACCCCTTACCCTAACCCACGGCCCAACCATCCTCCCTCCACCGCCGGCCAACCACCCCATCCACCCTCACCAAGCCGCCGGCCCACTAGCCACCTTCCCCTTCCCTCCCACTTGAATTAATTTCCTAAATTAAGTTGGGTATTATTAGGAAAGAATTCAAAGTTCAAATTCAATTCAAAATTGAATTAAAACTTTCCAAAATTAACTCAATCTATTTTAGGAAAGGTTGCCTAATTAATTCTAAATTGAATTTAAATTTTAATTGGATTAATTAGAGCCTTCTTAATTTACTTATTCTAAATTAGGCAATCCCTAATTAAGCCCCACGCCCCCTCTCCCCTTCCTATAGCCGCCGGCCCCTTACCCCTAACCCGCCCCCTCTCTCTCTCTCTCTCTCTCCAATCTTCTCCCTTTCCTTATTTTAATTTCCTATCCTAGTTCCCTCCCAATTTCAAAAATCTGAAGATAATTTCAGATTTTGGAATTTGGAACCTCTCCTAAAACCCTAACCCTAACTCCCCTACCCGCCCCCTCTTGGCCGACCACCTTCCCCTCCTCTTTTCCCTTGGATTTCAAGAGAAAACTCTTCCTCCCTCACAACAATACTTCAAGGACAGCAAAGGTTAATCGAATTCAACCATCCTCCGGCCCACTCGCTATGAATGGAAGCTCGCCCTTGGGATTCGGGCTTGGTGCTAGATGATCAAGACAACATTGACATACTCCGCTCCCCCTTCTTCGACGTAGGGTTTGACTACGAAACCACCGTCGAAGAATACTTTGGGCGGATCCACATTCCGCTGGTTGATACGATTGACGACCAAAGGTCCAAAGGAAAGTGGACTATCGTCGGCCGCTTCACGCCCGCCACCATCCCGATTGCGTCACCATCTCCCTTCAAGGACTGCATCCATCGTCTTCTACCAATCATCGCCGGTATCATTAGCAAATCAAAGGACTTCCTCTGGCGACGATTCCCCACCACCTACGGTTGACCTTTCTTTCTTATTTCAATTATTTCGTTGCTCTCTAACTTTGTGAATGATGACAGAAGCGCAAAAGGATCGTTCTGCTTAATCCTGCTAAAGCCTAGTAAACGTAGGGTTTTATTGAGTGTACTTTCTTGCTATTAATCTCATTGTTAATCAAGGGATTACGAATGAACGTTTACTATGTTAGCCTTAATTTAATTTTCTAATCTATTTTGTTTGTGCAAGTCTTTATATGTAGTTTAGCCTAAACGCAAGCATCTCTCCTTTGTTTTATCTTTTCGTTTCTCTTGCTAGTAGATTTAATCACGTAATGTTCTTTAATAAGTTGTGCAAGTCCTAGTTTTCATTTAAAAGCATCATAGTCCTGCATCATTAACCCTCTCAAAGAAGAGGAGGGACTTTAAATAGTCCAATATATGAATGAAAAAATAAAAGATATCATTGCTCCTAAGGCTTACAAATAACTAATCCCTCAAGTAAAGGCATAAATGAAAAAATGCAGAAAATAAATAAATACAACACATATAATAAAAAATAAAGAGGTGTCATCGTGGCCGTAGATCGAAGACCACATCTCTGATATACTTTCCATGGTCGGATGTCCTCATCATTAATGTAGTTTCATAGCGCCATAGAGAAGAAACTCTATTTTGTTGTAGCAAATATATGGAACACACTAAAATAAATATCTTGTTTTTACAGCCATTTATGATATACTTTTGGATTCACAAAGAGCAATTAGGTCCTACTCTTTTCTCAGGATAGTGATACAGTACCAGTTTCTTTTAAGTTCAAGAAAATATTCCTTAAAAGGGTGAAAACAACACCTAGCTTTATTCACTAGTTTCTAATCCAATTTTAAATTCATGAAGAGCATTGGATTTAATTCTCTCTGAAGGATTCTATCCTAAAAGGCCCACTTCTAAGATAAACCAGTAGAACTTGAAACACTAGCAATAATTTTTTTAAATGTCATTACAATATTATTTCTAGGAAGACATAGCACAAAAAAATGAAATAAAGTATAATACATACGACCAAACACCACGTTCCCCATCAGTTTCTCCCATCACATGATGAAGCAAGACATATCCTGAACCTGGCGTATAAACAGTTGCCTGCAAAGAAGTTTCATAAACCAAAATAAAAACTACAAGGATAGAGAAAAAGGCCACATTTTTTGTTTTAAAAGTGAGATGTCAACACAAAGCTTCCAAATTTGATTAACCTCAAATAGGAAGCCACTTCTATGCGCATCAGGCACAACTATTTGACAAGCTGCATATAGATCAATTATAACTTTAAACTACTTGCATTGGTTAATCAAAACAGCACCCTCTCCATATTTTAAAAAGGTAAATTGATATGATTTTTATTAACTAATTGTCTCTTTGATTGCTACATCTTAAACTCCAATTACAAAGAAATATACTCATATGACCATAAACTTAAGTTATTCATTGCGTCCATCTTAGCGCACCTCTCTATATCAAAGTATGTTCATCAAGCGTAATTATTAAAATCATGAAAATGTAGACTTACGCCTCGAAAGAAATTATGTTTCAATTTAACCCTGTAGAGTAATTAAATAAAATTTGCATCAGCTACTGTAAGTCACCTTATCATTTAAAATTCTGATTCCCCACTTTTGAGATGGGGCTCAAATTTAGTAATTGATCAATAAGATCACCTAAGATTGTGATTTGAGCATCAGATTACGAAAGAAAATAGAAAGTTCATGTTCATTGAAATTTAAAACATTCAATTCCTCCCTAAAAATTACCGACAATAGTGATTATCAAATCACACCATTGCGATAGAAGAGGATGTCACCATTCAATAGAGGTGTGCGTTGATTTCTCCAACATTATGGAAAAGATAATAATCATAATTTTTAAGTTATAATTAGTTAATTCAAAAAATTTTATTGATCATTAAATTTCATGCCAGAGGTTCTCTGAGGATGTCACTTACTAAGTCATATATCTCATTTCCGGCTAATTATTTTTTAAACCAAAAATTTCATGAAGAATTTGTGTTGGATCTTCAAAGGCATTGCCAAAGAATTTTTGGACCTACAATACTCAAGGAAAATCCTGTACGACCCATTTAAAAATATATATAAAGGAGCACTGCATTAATCAAGTATCTTAGGGTGCTGTTATCGCTGACAATTATAGAAGAGTTACCATAAAAGTTTAAAAGTAATATAATATCTAGGGATCACAAGATAGCCAACAGATTTTTTTGTTTAAAAACGAAAAAAGTTTCTAATACTATTGCAGCAGTTTAAGGTCATGCATATAAATGGTGCTACTATACACATAAAGAGACATCTTGTCTACCAAATGACCTTGCTGACTGTACTACAAAATTACCTATGCATTTTCTAAGAGTTAATATACGTTTCAGTGAATGCTTATGTAAGAGTTTCAACAGAGGTATAATAACATATTACCAACCATAATTATAAAGTAAATATTAAAGAGAAGAATAACTTTTGCAAGTGCTAATTTAAATGCTGTGTAAGTAGTAAGAAGACATGAAATGAAGGAGCAGACAAATATCAAAAAACAAAAAACATAACGAAAATGCAAACCATGCTTCCGATAACAGAATCGGTGGCCAGTGTTGCCTTCAAAATCTCCGTCTGCAAAAGAAAATTAACAGAAGGAATATAAACTTGATATCAATATAACAATCTTGGTTGATGAATCAGAAAAAAGCGTTGTGATAGCAGTGCAAGTCTAACGTGACACCAATGGCAAATTAAGGGAACTTTCATACGTGGTATGACAAGGCACTTCAAGGTTATGTGTCATAGTGCCAATCATAGTACTGCTAGTCAATTGCCCATAATCTGTCAATCCACATCCATCAAATGGAACTGCTAAAGACTAATGGTTCCGGAAAAGATGAGGCCTGAAATAAAGGTAATAATAATGAGTTCAAGTTCGAGTTGCTGCTCAGCATATGCTTCTCTCCTTGATGAGTATTTTGTTTTCCACTTGCTCCCTCAACCCAGCAAGCTTGGCGGTCAGCTTGCAAATGTCCTTCATTGAGCATGGTGATGAGTCTTGTTGGCTAAAAAAAAAACAGCGCGAATGCATAAATCCTGCTTTGCAGCCGTAGGATTCCATTTCCCTTAAGTCAGATCGTAGTTAACCAGATTTCCTCCGAGGGTAGTGTTAGGGTTTAATTAGATCTGGGTCCTTATTTCCCATGAGCGCAATCACTCATAGTTAATTACCACTCTTAACATGTAAGATAGAACTCTCGATTAAGGATGAATAAATTATAGCTGTTTTAATCTCAATTGTGGAGGAAATGAAGATAAACATGATCAAGATCCCATAGTTCCGTCATCCCGGGTATACCGTAAGTTTTAGTCTACCAACACTAACAATCACGGACCGTAGTGTTCAGGGAATCTGATTTGCAGCCATGGGTTGCCTCCTCTCAAGGATCCCGAGTAAACTGAAGTGGTTACATGTAAATTTTAATTTTATTGAGTTTTGGAGTTTACATCTATTAGAATACCCAGTAGTTGGTTTGGTTTGAGATTTATAACTTCATTTAGAAGTTACCCAGATGTTTAAATTGAAGCGGGTCTTATGACTTCTATTAGAAGTAGCTCAGGTATTTGAATTTGGGACGGGACTTATGGACTTCATTGAAAATAGCTCGTAAGACGGGTCTTACGGCTTCTCTTAAAAGTAGCCCATTGGTGGGTCTTATAACCTAGCCCTATAGGCTAAGCTGCCCGTTAGTTTTGAATTTGGTTGACAGGTCTTACAATTCCCTTAGAAGTTGCATGTAGGTTTAATTTGGAATGGGACTTACGACTCTACTCATGAGTTGCCCAAAGATGGATCTTACAACCTAGCTATACAACAAGACTGCCCGAAAATTTAATTATTTGGGTAAACCTTATAGCTTCTCTTTGGAAGTTGCCTAAAAGTGGGTTTTACAACCTAATCCTTTAAATTAAGATGCCCGTTAATTTGAATTTGATGGTTTGATATTTCCATTTAGAAAATTTTCAAATAATAGGTCTCACGACTCCCATTAGAAATTGCCTAGTTATGGGTAGGACGGGTCTTACTGCTTCCCTTTGGAAGTAGCCTAGTGCTGAGTCTTACAACCTAGCCCTATAGGCTAAGATGCCCGTTAATTTTGTTTGAATTTGGGGTAGGCCTTATGACTTCCCTTAGGAAGTTGCCTGAAAGCGGGACTTACAACTTAATCCTTTAGACTAAGATGCCCAATGGTTCAATTTTAATTTGAGAGGAATTTCTCTCAAGTAACATGTCTTATAACTTCTTTTAGAAGATGCCTAAAAGTGGGTCTTACAATTTAATCCTTTAGACTAAGATGTCCAGGAACTTAATTATTTGTTTGTTTGAGTGGACAACAGTTATTTGATGTTACACTGTGATTTTTAGTTGTTTACTAGTTCGACACTTACTGGCTAGCAATTATTGTGTGACACTAGTGTTTCTTGCTACAGTAGTTTCTCTTATTGTTTTAATAGTTCAATACTTTACCCTGCTCTTTTTTCTTTTCAATGCCGTAAACTGTACTAGCAGTTACTTTAACAGTAGCCTACTCTACTTTTTGTCTGTAGCTTAGCATAGCACTTGTTCTTTTTACTGCTTTAGCATTTATTTTGATATTAATTTCATTTTAATTCTTAATTAATTTCATTTGCCTGTTGCAAGAGCTCATGCTATTTTGGAATTTGCATAGGAGAGTACAGGGTTTGTGTTGGAGTTGTATTTGTGAGTTTGGAAAGCAGTGTTGAGAGCTGGAGAGTTTGTGAGTGTGTTGAGTTTTGAGTTGTGAGTTGAGTTTTGTTTTGTGAGTTTGAGTTATGAGTTTATGTTTTGGCTTGAGTTAGTTGAGTTGAGTTATTTTAGGTTTATTATTATAAATATTATGCATTTTATTTTGTTTCATTTGATTGGTTAATTGGTTGGTGAAATTTTTTTAAATTAGTTGGTTGGTTTTAAATTTTAAGTTAATTAAATTGATTACTTAAATTTTATTTTCAATTGAATTTTAAATTATTCAATTAAATGAAAATTGTTTAATTTGATTAGTTATTTAATTAAATGTTAAATTGGTTAATTGAATTAATGAAGTTTAATTTGGTTGATTAATGAAATTAAAATTTTAATTTGATTAAATTGTTTAAACTTAATTAGTTAACTGAGATTTTTAAATTAGTTTAGTGGGTTTTGAATTTCAATTTTATTTTAAAGTAATTAATTAATTTATTGAAATTGATTATTAAATTAAGTGAATTAAAAAAATGGTTATCTTGAATTTTATGTTAAATTGATTAAATTAGATTTTATTAGATTAAATGTTATTTACTTTAAATTAAATTAAAATTTTAAATTACATTTAATTTAAATGAATTGTTCAATTTTTTTTTTAATTTTTAAATTAGATTTTTAAATTAAGGTTTTAATTTAATTAGATTAATTTTTTTCAAAGTTCAAATTAATCACCGCTCTCCAAATGCTCCAAGAGAAAAAAGTTTTGCAATCTTTCGGGAAATTTTGGCAACCTTCCGGCGTCCTCTCTCCTCGCAGGGTGGTCGGGACAGCACTTGTCGTTGTTTCTTTCGGCCCGGACCTAAGGTTGACGATGCAGGGTCTTTCATTTTATCAAGTTCATCTGCTCGGATTAAAAATCAATGGCATAGGTTTTCAAAAATTAAAATCATTCGCTCGGATATAAAATCACGGCACGGTTCTTCAAATATTAAAACCATCCACCCAGATTAAAAATCAAGGCGCGAGTCTTCGAATTTGAAATTATGTCGTCCAGATCAGAGATCAATGGCGCGAGTTCAGAGTTGGGAGTAAGCCCCCAATGAGATCATCATCCCCGATAACTTGTTCGAGTTAGAGCTAAACAAACACTTCATTATATTTAACTTCATGTTATACCTCCTCAGGATTGTGAACATCTCCAGAAGATCTTTGAGATATCCTACAAGAAACTTGCTCTCCACCAACAATTCGTTTTACATACTTAGATGCTCCTTCTAGATGTCCTTGAAACTTCCTTCTAGATGTCCACTAGTAGAACGTCTAGATTCTAGAGTTCCTAATATAAATCTACTATGAAATTCAGAAAAACATATAATAAGCACACATAATTCATTGGTTAAGAACATTAATTTGCAATAATTATTCTCTAATTTTGATGAAAACTGAAAATATGTATGGAATCAGTTCAAATAAAAACTTAATGAACTTGTGTTATAAATAATGAATATAAATTCTTAACCAAAAAAAATCATGCAATGAGTTAAAATGCATATACTTGCTAAAAACCATACTGTATCAAAATTAAATAAAATCAACTAATAAAATTTCTCTAGTAACAAAAGTTAAGACAAGGAAAAAGTGGAAAGAAATCATTAATATAAAAAGACCCCAAATTTATATAAAGAGATAAATTCTCTCGAAAATCTTCAAACCTTTTTATTTATCAAGGTGTTGACAACTAAAAGTAAAAGGAATAGTACATCCAACAAGAATTTTGTTAATAACAAGGATCCATTGGGGCAATTTTTCTATTGCTTTGCTTTTCAAAGTGTTGACACATTTCTATTTGGCTATAACTTTCTTCTTGTTTTTAAAAAATTTCTAGAGTGAGAAGCAACTTATACAACTAGATTGCTAATTGTAGTAACAATAAGGAAGTTGTCTGGTTTCTCAAAAAAATTTATAATACCCATAACAACTTTTAAAAAAATCTATTTTTATCATGACAATTCTACATTTATTTTAAAAAACAATAGTATCTGCCCCAACCATCCTAAATTGATTGTCATTTGTACATTTAAAAGACATCAATTTATAATCATAAAACTTACTAGCAAAAATAAAAGCACAAAAAGAAAACAAAAAAGTCATTGAAGACTCGGTCCCTGAGCTTCTTGAGCGGGATAAGAGGAGGAGAAAATCAGAAACATAAAGCATAATGGAAAATAACTATCATTTCCTAATATTGAAATATAAAAGATAAGAGATAAACTTTATGAAGTTAAAATCAGAAATCATAAGATACTGATAAAGTGATGAAGCTAATGAGTTCAAACCCTGGAAGTGATTGTATAGCATAATGGAACTCGTCATTGTTAGCTGACTTTGGCATAAAGGGCACAGGGTTTTTCTTCCAAGAAAGCTAAGATAATGTGTTTGAATTGGGTAGAGACTATTGCTAATACACATACAAATAGCAAACGATTTATTTTCTGGTCATACTCCAAGAAGCTAGCTAATTTTTTGAAGGAAATTAAAATGTGATAGCCCTCCACTTTTCCATTTGGAAGATATGGTATTACCAGTTTCTTGAGATTATCAATTGCGGGATGATTGTCCAACTCGGCAATCCATATGCTCTACTTATTCTAACTATAGAATAAATGTCCACCTAACCAATCCATCCATGTTCATGTTTTCTTTTTTTATTATCATTAATTATGTATTAATTTGTTTCTTAATTTTACGACTCATAATTGATTGTGTAAGTAACATCTCTAAATATGCACATTTCTCTATAGTTAGGAATAAGAAATAAGAATCAAAGCTTCTGCCCTATTCTCTTTCATTTTACATAATATTGGAGCCAAACTAGATCCTGTTCTCATTCCAAAATCCCCAAACACAAAGTCTCATATTTGAAACCCCAAATCCTGTTCCCAAACTCGAAGTCTTCAGAAATTTGAAATCCACCATATGGTTACCAACGGCAACAACAACAGCAACAAGCTTTTATCCCACTACGTGGGGTCGGCTACATCAATCCTTTTTCTCCCTTGTGTCCTGTTAAGAATAAAATTCTCATTTGAATCTAATAAAGAAATGTCATTTCTAATATTTTCTAACCAATTCTTTCTAGGTCTAACTCTACCTTTCTTAACATAAGACAAATCTAATGCATCTACTTCCCTAACCGGGTCATCGGAAGGCCGTCATTTTATGTGACCAAACCATCTAAGGTGACTCTCTCTAATCTTATCTTCCACTAGAGCAACTCCAACCTTTTCAGGTATATGCTCATTTCATAAGGTTACCACCGGCAACGAGAAAAAAAAAATTGTGGCAGCACTGAATCCATTGGAACAAAACTTATTAGTGTCCTTGGCTAAGGGTCCCTTTAAAGCAAGCATACTCATTACTGAAATAAATTATGATATGTGGTCTCAATTGATTGAGATGCATAGAGTTGAATAAGAAAGAATCTCCTATATCATAAGAACAATGGCTCCACCTCGTGTTAAATAAGAGATGAAAAATGGAATGCAAAAAATCGAAAGGTAAAAACATTGGCTTCCTGAGTCCGCTTCTCCTGACATCATGAAGTGCTATCTTCGTGTACCCACTAACCCTAAAATTTTGAGTACACTTTCCAAAGCTTTTTATGATGTAACAATGAGATGAATGTCTATTCTTTTCATCAAAAAGCTTTCTTATCCAAACAAGGTGCAAATCTCTCTCCATATATTTTGGGGAGCTAATAGAAATATTTCATGAACTAGATCATCTTGATAAAGTGGCCATAAAAGTATCTTGACAATGTTAGAGCATATTGATAGTCAATAGAGCGAAACTTGCATGCACATATTTCTTACTTGATTAGATAAAAGTTTTGATCATTTTAACATGAATTTTACATAGTGAGATGCTCCAAAGTCTAGATGAGTGTTATTCCTTAGTCTAATGTAAAGCCATTCGAACTACCAATTTGAAAGAGGATATTGAGAATCCTGAAGTTTTTGCTGTAATTTGCCACCATCGGCCCAATCAGCTATCCCAAGATAGGACAAAAGCCACCAATTCGAAGAATTCTATCATTTCTGAAAAACTTACCAACATATGCACTCATTATAATCAAACATGCAACTCAAAAATTTGTTGGTTTTAACTTATTGGATATCCAGATTGGTGGGATCCAACACGACATCGAAATTCCAAGCAACCATCTAGTACACAGTTGCCCAAACAAAGGAAGATAATACCTCTCCTATGTCCTCAACAACAATATTAGTCACCACTACAAATACTTAATGTAAGGTTTTCACTTCTACACCTGTTGCGAATAGTGCATGGATGACCGATTACAGAGCTGCTGATCATATGACGTTTGATGTTAGATAAGTTTAAACCATCTTTCCAAAATTGTCTCTCCACGAACAAAGGTAATGCCATCCCAATTATTGGGGTCACATTAGTTTATTAGCTTTATAGATGATTGTACTCGAATGACTTGGTTGGGATTGATGACATCCAAATCAAAAGTTAACTTAATATGTCAGAAGTTTTATAACACAATTAGTAAATAGCACAATGCCTAAATACATGTATTATAAAATGATAATGGTAGGGACTACCATAATTCTGAACTTCAGCAATTTTAGACTCTCATGGCTCAATCCATCAAATCAGCTGTCTGGATATACCTCAACAAAATAGTGTGATCGAATGCAAAAATAGACAATTATTGGAGGTTGTTTGTGTTTTCCTCATTGAGGCTCAAATGCCCTTATGTTATTGGGGTGATGCTCTTCTCTCTACAACATATCTCATCAATTGAATTTTATCTCGTTCTCTCAACTTCAAAACACCATTTCAAACACTTGCAAAAGTTGTTGGTACTCCGACAGTCCCAAACCCATTCTCTCATGTCTTCAAAGAAATTCATCTTCTAAAACACCAATGCAGCAAGTTACTGCCTCAAGCCTTGAAATATGTTCTTGTTGATTCATAAAAAAGGATACAATTGATATGATCCCCCTACTAAATGCATGTTTATTAAGATAGATGTTGTCTTTCATGAAGATACTATGCGTTTCTCTAAGCCTAAATTTCAGGGAGTATATTGAGAAAATTTAGACTCTTGCATACAATCTTTAGAAAGATGATGTGAAAATACCAGAACAAAACATCGGTGATTTGAACCTAATTTGTAATTTTTGAATTTAAGTGGTGAGATTACGACATAGCAAGTGGAACAATGGATGAGTTGAAACCTAGTGATCAAAATTAGGATCTAAATGCCAACCCAGAATTCTAGGAAACATCTAAGACCAAGCCTGACTCTCTCCCAATTGATACACCATATAAATTGCTGCCTGAGGAAAGTCCTTACATAATGCATGAGTCATCCAGGAGACAGTTACCACTGAATCCGACAAGAGGTATTTCAAAACCTACTTATGAACCTCAATTGTCTAGCAAAATAAGATATATCATGAATCATTATATGTCTACACATCGTTTGTCACAAATAAATCAATCATTTATAAATCAATTATATATTGTATCTAGACCTATTAGTGTGCAGGAAGCCTCAACAGATCCAAGATGGAAAGTTGCGAATAATGAAAAAATAACCTCCTGTCAAAAGAATCAAATTTGAGAATTCGTTGATCGTGCCACATGAATAAAACTAGTTAGATGTCAATGGATCTTTACTATAAATAGAAAGCTAATGCCAAGGCTAGATTGATGGCAGAAGTATATGCCCAAACTTATGGAATTGAATACATTGAAACATTTTCACATGTAGCCAAAATAAACAAAGTCCGGGTCTTATTATCCTTGGCTGCAAATCTTGACTGGCCATGACATCATTTTGATGTGAAGATCATATTCCTACATGACGAACTATCTAAAGATATATATATATGAATCTCGCACTATAATGTATGATGACAAAAAAATTAAAACAAAAGGTGTGCATGTTGAAGATATCACTTGATGGATTAAAATAATCTCCTAGAACTTAATTCGAACAGTTAACCAAAACCATGATAATCTTTTATCATAAATAAAGTAATTTAGATACTACATTATTTTTAAAGATGGAACATGAAAAAATTACTGCTCTTATTATATATGATGATGAAATGATCATTATAGGCAATGATCTAGAAGAAATGAGAGCCCTATAGGAATATTTGTTCAAGGATTTAAAGTAAAAGACTTAAGACTCCTTAAATATTCTTTCTTAGAATTGAAATATCTCGATCGAGTAAAGGAATCTTTGTATCATTAAGAAAAATATGTGTTAGATCTAATACGAAACTGATACGTCAGCTTGTCAACCAATCGACACTTGTATGGAAGAGGATCTGAAGCAATGTATTGAGCCAAGCCAAATATCGATAAACAGTGCAAAATACCGATGACTTGTCAAAATCCTAATGTATTTAGCTCATAGAAGAACATATCTCAACTATGATTTTAGTAAAATTAGCCAGTTTATGCATAATCCTGGTGAGAAACATATGAATCTAGTCACACGTATTTTGATGTATTTAAAATCTGCTCCATGGAAGGGAATTCTATTCTCTAAAATTACAAGCAAACAAAATATCAAAGTATATAGATGATGATTGGGCCAGAGCAATTGACAGTAGGCAATCAACTTCAAGATACTTTACGGTGGTGGGAACTTTGTTATATGGAGAAGCAAGAAACATAATGTTGTTGCCACATTTAGCGTAGAAGCCAATTATAGAGAAATGGCCTTAGGAGTATGGGAAGAATTGTTGCTGAAATTTCTCTTATAGAACCTAGGTTATTCCCAAAAGCAACCAATCCAATAATACTATGACAATAACTTATAAAGCAATATAGCCCATAATCCAGCTCAACACCGCTCAAAGAACGTTGAGATGTATAGAATATTCATCAAAGATAAACTAGACAAGAAAGTTGTGGAAATATCAAAGATTCAGTCTAAAGATCAATTAGCAAATGAGTATCCAATCGAGTGCTCTCAAAACTTTAGACAAATTAGGCATGTGTGACATCTATGCACCAACATATTGAGAGTATCAACTGCAAGATGCTTATCCACCTCAACAATCCATTAAATTAACCACATGATAAGTATCAACCTCACCAATCAATTCATATTCGTGTTTTCGTTTTTTTATCACTATTAATTATGTATTAATTTGTTTCTTAAGCATAAGATACATAATTGATTGTATAACACCTATAAATATGTACCTTTTCTCTACAGTATGGAATAAGAAATAAAATTGAAAGTTTCTACCCTACTTGCTCTCATTTTACAAAGCTAAACGGATGAAAGCAAGCATGGCAAGGGGAAGTACATAGGCATTTGATCCCATCACCTCCGCAAGCACTGATGGGGAGACCAATCTGAGGACACAAAAATGCTCTACCCACTGACATGTTCTCATCGCTGCCTCAGCCTTTCCACAATGTTGCATGTCATGGTTGTAATCCTTGTAACCATCATGCGCAGAAATAACATTCTTCTTGAATCCGATGGTACGGATTGCGAAACATGACCGAATTGTAGATCACAAAGTTAATTTCGATGAATTGGCTAAAGGTCGGGCGGGTGATGGCAATGACTGTATAGAAGCAATAATTTTTACATCAAGTTAGTGTTAGACCGTCCATTGGACCGGTCCAGCCGGTCCTATCGAACCGGCCCGTGCAAAACAGGCGGAACCTCCGCCTATCCTGTACGCGCCATTCGCACTGCCTATGCCACCCGAGCCAATTAGGAAGGATTTTTGAGGAAGTTTAGGAGGGAAATTGAATGTAGGGACTGTTTAGAGATTTCCTTTTGAATTGTATGCATTAAATAGTTTGTTTTCCTAGGGTTATGGCATCTTAAATTTGGCTGAAATTTGAGATCTCTTAGATTTAGGATTTCTTTTGGGCTCTAGCGGCGTCTAGAGATTTGGGAGAGATTGATCCCCATCTCGAATAGAGGATTAATTGTATCTTGCTATTTTCTGTATTCTCTTTCATCAAATAATACAAATTCTTTACTGTTTTCGTGGTTTTGGTGCGGATTTTTGTGGAGAATTCTCGTTGTTTTCCGAAGATTGATAGAAAATACTTGAGATCTACAAGTGTTTCCTATCAAATTGGTATCAGAGCTATTTTTGGGACCTTTGATGGGCTGTTCTGGTGAATTCCAGCGGCTGTTCTTGGGATTTCGAGGAAGAAAGTTGCTGTTTTTGAAGGTTGAAGTCCAGATTTTTATTTCTACAAAAATTCGGGCATCAATGGCGGCTAAGAAAATGAATGCGTTGGAGGAACGCCTCGAAGTGGAGGTTGGACAAATGAAATCTGAAATTTCAGATCTCCAAACTAAAGTTTCATATTTAAAAAAAGATGTTTTAGTCATCCATGATAAGTTCGATTCGAAAATTTTCATCCTGGAGGAGATGTTAAAGAAAGTGCTCGAGGGCCAAACCAAAATATCGCCGTCCGAGGTGAGGGAAGGCGCCGACAGCCGTGGAAGTGGAAAAAATCTGAAGCCAATCAGACGAAAGGAAGATGAAGAGTGGAGATTTTAGAGGGAACAGAAAAAATGCCTCCCCTAGGACCTATTCCTAGGAAGGAGCCCGATAGAGGGTATGTGGAGAGACAGGAGGGGGTTGGGCATGAGTGGAGGGATGTTGAATTTGAAAGAAGAGGGGCTGAATTGGAAAGATGAGGACTTAATTATGATCGAAAAGGTGCCAAATTTGAAAGAAAATGAGTTAAATATGATCGAAGGGGTGCTGAATTTGAAGGGAGGAGGTGGGTTTGCGATGAAAGGTTTGGGTGTGAGTGGAGGAGGAATGATTGGCGCAATTGGGGGGAACCACTTCCTTGAGGAATGGAAAATTATGGAGGGAACAGAGGGAACGGAGGCGATCCGAGGGTGAGGAAACTGAAGATGTCAATCTTTGACGGGGAGGACGCGCACGGGTGGATTTACAAGGTTGAAAGATATTTTGTCGTCAATGGGTTGACGGAGGAGGAGAGACTGACAGTAGCGGCCCTATGTTTGAAAGAGAAAGCTTTGGCTTGGTACCAATGGAGGGACATGCAACGACCCATACGGAGTTGGAGGGAGTTCAAGGATTGTTTGATCGAACGTTTCTGAACCGGCAGGGGAGGAGACTTCTAGGAGCAGTTCTTCGCCTTAACGCAGGATGGTTCAGTGATAGAGTACCGAGAAAGGTTCGAGTACCTCGCTAGCCAATTGAACCGCCTTTCTAAGACAGTGCTAGGGGAACTTCATGAAGGGATTGATACCAGAGATCCGGGCAGCGGTTAGAGTAATGAGGCCTCATGATTTGGGAGAGGCTATGGAGCTAGCTCAATTAGTGGAGGATCAGAGGCACCTGGAGAAAGGGGTGGAAGGCAACAGCTCAGGAGGCACATACAGGATGGCCACCACCTTTTTAGCATCCAAGGAGCCGACACCGGGTACCCTTCGGGAGACTCTGAAGGAGAAGACTGTCGATGGAAGACCCGGGGACAACTTCAAGAAGCTCACAGAAACATAGTTACAGGAGAAGAGAGCAAAGGGGCTTTGTTTCAGATGCAAAGAGAGGTATACACCGGGGCACAGATGTAAGGACCGAACTCTTTAGGCTCTCACTGTTTGTGATGATGAGGGAATGGAGAAGGGTGTCTTCTTCCCACCTTGCGAACAAGGTGGATCTTTGGGAGGGGAGTATTATTAGGCCTGTCCATTGGACCGATCTAGCCAGTCCTATCGGTTCGGCCCATATGAAACAGGCGGAACCTCCGCCTATCCTGTACGCGCCGTTCGCACCGCCTATGCCACCCGAGCCAATTATGAAGGATTTTTTAGGAAGTTTAGGAGGGAATTGAATGTAGGGACTGTTTAGAGATTTCCTTTTGAATTGTATGCATTAAATAGTTTGTTTTCCTAGGGTAAGGGCATCTTGAATTTGGCTGAAATTTGAGATCTCTTAGATTTAGGTTTTCTTTTGGGCTCTAGCGGCGTCTAGAGATTTGGGAGAGATCGATCCTCCTCTCGAATAGAGGATCAATTGTATCTTGCTATTTTTCATATTCCCTTTCATCAAATAATACAAATTATTTACTATTTTCATGGTTTTGGTGCGGATTTTTGTGGAGAATTCTTGTTGTTTTTCAAAGATTGATAGGAAATACTTGAGATCTACAAGTGATACCTATCAGTTAGCCAATGTGAAAGAAGGCGGTGATGATTGACCACAACGAACTCGTCGGTGCTTACATCATCTTGCTTCATATTTTTTTGAAAAGATTTACATAAGTGCCACAAAATTCTTATTTATTTATGTATTAAACACCTAAACTTTATATTTATTTATATACCACTTTAGTGGCTAAATCACATCAAAACATATGCATGAAAATGTGTGTTTTACTTTAAATAAGTTAATATTAATGACATTTTTTATGCGATTTAGAGATTTAAATGTTATATAAGTAAATATAAGAATTTAGGGGTTAGATAAGTAAAAATATAAAATTTTATTGTATGCATGTAAATCTCCCCACCCTTTTTTAATAATAAATAGATATCAAACAAGTTTTATATTAAATTAAATACAAGTAAAATAAAAATAGTTTAAAATACAAATAACAAATAAAAGAGGATTTAAACTAAATCTTTATATTTACTTATATAAACTCTAGTATTTAAATCACATAAAAACATAAAGATATGTATGTAAATTATATAATATGCAAGATTTGAATGGTAATTATATAAATTCCAATAAAAATAATTTCAAACAACCCCTAAATTTTAGAAAAATTATAAGAGAAAAATCATCAGTCGAAAACAATGAAGCAAACAAGCTTCTTATTATTATTAGGAATCAGCAAATAAGTTGAAAGAAAAAAAAAAAAAGGTCGAGCATTTGATCAGAATTTTAATCGGATGTATCATAAAGCTTTTGGATCTATTTTGAGATGAGTACAATACAAAAATAATTAATATTATACTCATCATAAAAAGATCTAAGCTTTGAGATCCATCATGACCATTTTTAATCAGGATATCTGATACAACATTATTCAAATTAAAAGTAAAATATTAAAACATCATTTCGATCTTCCAAATTAGAGAAACAAATACACAATTTAAACATATAAATGCTTAAGAAATAAACCAACCCATAGATAGAAAATGGAAAGACAAAGCATTGATATACTATGGGTAAAAAGTGAAGTGGTTGTACAACCTCAAACCAGTTATTTAGAACCTTTGCTGCTGGTGAAACTAAAAGGTCAATGAAATCCCTGTCAAAATGAATATTTCAGCTGATTAAAATACAAAAGAAAATACTAATAATAAGACATTTGTATTGGTTAAAACAAGAAAGTGCTTATTCTTTTCAACTTCGCGAAACTGAAACAGATAAACAGTGAATATGGTTGAAATTGAAAGAGTGAATATGGAGAAGATATTATATATGCATCAAGAGAAGATGCTTACAACATATCCTTTTGTCCCAATGTCAAAGCTTGATGAAGGAGATGACTCCAAAATGCAGACTGGTTGAATTTTTCCTTGACTTGAGCCATGAGAGATCTCGGATTCCGCCTAACTTCAGGAGTATGTGTATCCAATAGTGAATCCATGAATTTACAGAATTTCAGGAGCTGTTCCTCATACCTGTGTACAAGAAATGAAACTGCATTCTTAAATTAAGTTTGCAGGACCACAGAAAGGCATAGGGTTCAACGTGATACAGCTAATGTACGATGAATAAAAAAAATTGATTAATTTAAATTTCATGTTCCAGCAAAAAAGAAAAGCAAAGATTCAGTGATGGCTTTCACTTGAGCGGAGAACCTTACAGCCCATGATTACAAAAACAAGCATGCCCATTCTGTCGAGAAGAATTGAACATCTCCCAACAAGGAGAGAATTAGTAAAACAAAATGACATGGCAATGTTTCGCATCATGGTATGATTGTTTGATGGGGCCTTGAAGCAAGCATCAGTTGCTGGTTTTCATGAAGTTCAAATGCTCTGTTCAAAATCTTCCACACTTGAATGTGGTTGAGTAAGATGAAACTGTGGCTGAAATTTATGATCTTCAGTTACCATTCAATATCAACTATTACGTTTTGACGTAGGCATCATCTAATTTGCCTTGCAAGGAGTGAAATACACTCATGCATTACAAGGACTCAAATTAATATGTTGTGTGCTAGAACATTTATAGAGGTAGAAAGAGAATTTAGTCTTAACATTTAAAAAAAATATTGTACATACATAGATAAATTAAGAAAAGAAATGATATTTTTTAAATGAAATATCCGAGAAGGGAAAACCATAAGCCCTCATCCAGCTAAAATAATTCTACAAGCATGTAAAATCTCTGAAAAAAATAATAGAGATCAAACAGACTACTATCAATTGAATTGAACCAACTATAGCCAATTACGTCTCTTAAAATTGCGAAAGGGGAAATCAACAAGGTTGAATGAGAGATGAAGTTGAGAGATGGAGGGAAACCGAGCGATAGAGAGGGGAAGATGAAGTTGTGTGTGAGGCTTGTGGTGATTGGTGCAAGAGAGAGGGAAATAAGAAAGAGAGGAGAAGACAAAGATAGAGGGTGAGAGATGGAGAATGAGGAAGGACACAGAGAGGAAAAGATAAAGCAAGAGAAGCCGAGAGAGTGAGCAAGATAGATCGACCAAATGCGAGTGATTGTTCGCAAGATGACTTTCATGGTGGAAGTAGAAGTCTGGAGGCATTAAAGTTATCATCAAGAGACAATCATTGTTTTGGTCAATCATTCTCCTAGTTAAAGGGAAAGCCAGTGGCCAAGAAAGTGTGCGTCGAGCTTGATGGCGATGACAGACGTTGATGTCTATGATGATGGTGGGCGTCAATGATGGTTACGACTGCGAGCATCAATGATGGTGGAAATTCCAAGAGCTAATGATGGTGACGATCGTGAGTGTCAATGATGATAGCGATAATGGACATTTGATGGTGGTGATGACGATGGACATCAACAATGGTGATGATGGTGGGCATGACGATGGTGATGATAACGGGTGTCGACAATGGTGGCAATACAGGCATCGACAATGATGGTGACGACAGGCGTTAGTAAAGGTAATGACAATAGGAGTTAACGATGGCGGAGGCATTGTTACAAGGGGCAGCCTCAAGCGTAGGCCTTGTCAGTAATGGTGAACACAGCCTTGTTAACAATGACAAGCTTCAGTAATATTGGCGAAGACAAATATCAGCATTAGTAATAGCGATGAGAATTGAGGTTGGCGGCGACAGCTTACCCAAAATTGTTAGCAATGACAGCGGTCAACATTATTAGCAATGGAAAATGTCAATATTTGTAGCAATAGCGGGCGTCAGCTTTTGCGGCGACGGCTTGCGTCCTTTTTAGTGATGGCAGATGTCAGATTTATTGATAACAACAAGTGTTAACCTTATCAGTGAAGGTGGGTGAAGGCATTATAGGCAACATTGACATTGTGATGACGGTGGGGGTCAGTCTTATTGGCTAGGGCGAAGGACGATCTTGTAAGTGATGATGGGCGTCACAGTAGTTGGCACCGGTAGCTGTGGAGGTTGGTGGCAATGACAAGTGCCAATATTGTTAGTGATAGAAAGTGTCCATGTTGATGGAAATGGCGTCATCAATGTTAGTGGTGATGGTAGGAGTCGGTCTTGGTAGCAATGATAAGTGTCAATATCAACATTGTTGGCACTGACGGGTGTCGGCATTAGTGGTGATGGTGAGGATTAGCCTTATTAGCGATGGCAAACGGCCACCTTATTGGCTAAAAAAACTTTGAAACGCTTTTGAGTCTTGAAATTCTTGCATCTGAAATCCCCCTAAGGCCTCCTTTGATGTGTACAAGAATTCGACCACAAACCAAGACATTCAATTGGAAGGACAAATATAATATCCATTAATCAAACAATATTTTTTAGAATTTTAATGCTTTGATGATCTCAAAATTTTGTGATCTTAGGTTCATAGATTTGTCTCGTCAAGACACTCGTTTAAAGTGGAAGAATGTGAAATTAAGAGTTTGTTTGGTCCCTCAAATACTTTTGCAAAGCTTTCAACTACACTTATGCTTGATTTAGATTCAATTAGACTAAGATAAAACCATTATTTTATATAGTTGGCTTCATCTTATCAAGGCATTTATTTAGACTCAAAGTTTGTTGAAATCGAAATATGGATAATTTCATAATTGATTCCAAATATGATTTAAATATGCACTTTTAGATCAAAAACTTTGCATCAATATTCATGCTCAAACAATTGATTTTTTCAGATAAATTTTCTTGGTGCACTTTCTCGATCACTTAAAAACATTAAAATGAAAATAAAAAGTTGGATTTACATACGTATCACCTAATACTATTACATTAACATTTCTAATGCCTAAAACTTTATATATGCTTATCTAATACCTAAATCTCTATAAGCATCAAATATACCACTCACATTCACTCAATTACTCTTTCTAATTGTCCTGTTAACCCACCAGTGTGAACCCATCTTTATCTCACCCACCCGACTAGAACCCTCCACCTGCTCTCCCGACAACAGCACATTGGCTTTTGACTTCCAACCACATCTTGCCATTGTCGTTCCAGATGTGTGGGCTCCAAAAATTCACGCCCCGGCCTTTTCACGGCCCCTTTTCTTTTTCGGGTTGCCGAGGAGAGTTTTAACGAGTAAGTTTCGAGGCAAATTTTCAAAAAGTAAATTGGATTTTAGACAAGACATTACCCAAAGATTTTGCCCTCATTTTGCGAGGATTTTATGATCTAAGTTCAGGTTTCCTATAGGCACAAGCCCCAGTTAATTACCCTCTCGGTAGCAAGAGAGAACTTTGAGCAGTATCCGGCGTATAGTAGCAACATTCGTTGGTATTTGAAAATTTAATATTTAAAATTAAAAATTCGTCACCTTGCACTTAAAACAGATGGTGGGGGGAATGATGATAGACCCGATCAAGATCCCATGGTTCCATTGTCCCGAATCATCATGGTCTCTAGTCTACTTAGTTAGAGGAGGTAGTCGACCCAACCTGACAGAAGGATCCTTATCGGATTAGGATTTCCTCCACTTCCTTAGCCGTCGGTGGCTTCCCTCGTCTCTAATATCGTCGTTTTGGGTTTGGCTTCAAACAACTTCTGCAGCATTTCTTCCACGACGGTGAACTTTCCATTCATCTTTTCATGAACGGATACAAATTTGTTTCAAATCTAAAATCTTCTCCACAAATTCTGATTTAATTTGGCCTATTTCCTCTTCCAACACTTCCGCTTTTCTTCCCACCATAAGTGCCCGGATCTATGCTCTAATACCACTTTGTTAGGTAACAAGTGCAAAAATTGTTGGCTGAAATTGAAATTTCAGCAATATTGAACTAGAGACATAGAAGAATCTTGTGCAAAAACATTTAAATAGCATTTAGATTGAAGAAATACAGATGAAGACAAATAAGATACAATGGATCTTCTATTAGAGAGAAAGATATAGCTCTCCCAAATCTATAGATGCTGGTAGAGCCCATGCAAGAACTAAGAACAAGAAAAATTCAGCAAAAACCCAGATAAAAAACTAACCCTAGCCACCAAAATATACTTAAGCATACAATAATTAGGTAAATCCCCAAAATAGCCCCATCTATTTGAATATTTCCTCCAAAATCCCCCTAATTAAGCTTGTGGACCCCACTAAGATTGGGTTAGCAATGATGGGGGCGGAACTCCCCTGTTCCACCTCCTATAGAACTGGATCGGTCCTGGTTGGACCGACTGGACCCGTCCTGGTTGGACCGACTGGACCCGTCCAGGGACCGGTCTATCATAATCATTTCATGTTAGCCAACGGCGTAAGCTTTGATGTTGCAGACAATCCTAACAGTAGCCTACCTGATGCCGAGCCTGAGGAGGCACTGAAGTACCCACTGGATTCAAGTCCTATAGTCGAATCTAAAAGACCCGATGAGAAAAATTCTTAAAGAATGGATTGAATATGTAGTGAGTTGTCGCCCGCGTTTCAATGCAACTAAAGTTTGGCTGTAGTGATTGAAAATGTTGTGCTTCTATGGTGTTATCTTCTATTTCATCTTTTATCAGAACTCCACCGTGTACTTGTAGCTGCTTCATTAGTTTTATTTCTGATTTATTGTTGATTGAAATTGTTGTGCCTTATGTACTTGTAGTTGCTTCATTAGTGAAATGTTGCTTAGGGCTACAAATGAATCGAGCAGGGCCAAGTAGGTGCTTGATCATATTTGAGCTTGTTTATTATTAACTTGTTCAAGCTTGGTTCGAGCTTGATTCAAACTTTTTTGTTTGTTTTCAAGCTTAGTTCTTTTAAAAAAATAGGGGATTGTGCTTGGTTCATGTTCGGTTAGTTTATGCTTATCAAGCTTTAAACAAATAAGCTTTATCGAGCCTACTAACAAACAATCACCTAAAGCCATTTGAGAACATGTATAAAGAATGATTTCGATCTACCAAACGAGCCCGTTCACGAACAAACAAGCTCATAAAATGATTCTTTTTGTAAACAAGCTTGTTCATGATAATGAAATAGTAGGCAACAATTCATTATAATGAAATAGTATAACATAAAAAATGTAATTAATTTTGTATATAATAAGAATAATTTATTATAATAAAACTAAAAATTATATGAAAATATACAAAATAATATTTAATCAAGCTTCTTAACGAGCTTTAATTGATACTTTTCATGAACATAAATAAGTCGAACATATAGCTGTTTATGTTTGTTTATTTAATTAACAGTCGAGTATTTAAAAAATTATTCAAACTTGTTTGATTACTTAAATAAATGATCATGAACGAGCTGTAATCGAGCCGAACCACAAGTACCTTGTCGAATGCTCGGTTCATTTGCATCCCTACTTTTGCTCTTCATGTTTGCTTGTTTTGTATCAATGTCTTCCTATGCCGCTATCTGGATTTTGTTGTTGTAATTTACTGGTTCATTTTGTTTATGCATTTTGTGGCTTAATTATTATAATTTGTTTACTCATTGTGTAATTATGCATTTCCAAAAATGTTGTGCTTCTATAATGTTAACTTTTTCTTATCACATGCTATTTGCTTTTCTTTTTTATTTTCATAGTAAATAAATAAAGTTGTTCTTGCATATGCAGTTTTGTACAACTTCATAGGTCAGTACCATGGACATGATTTTTATTTCAATATGTCATAGATAGAAATGCAACATGATACTCAATACGGCAAAGTTGAAATGTCTGATGAGGATCCTAACATATATACAATGATAGAGAAAAGAATTCAAGGGGAAGCGATAATGCATAACATCATCATTGATTTGTGGAATGATCTGGTAAGACTTTGTATTTCCTTACAAACAAATTCAATTTAAATTAAATTTTATAATAATTTTATGATTTAATCTTATTTCAAATGTTAAGTCAAAGACACTAATCATCATGATGAAAATTTTCTGGACTGAAAGATATATCATATCATATCACCTACAATATATAAGTGTTTTGAACATTTTATTGTCCAATGCTAGTTAATTTGTGTCTTCATCAATATTAGTCTATTATGTACTTTTTTTTATTTAACAATTTCTAGTGTAATGATTGATGTTGGATTTATTATAATTATCTTTGATATATCATCAAAAAATTATATTGATTGAGCATGAATCTCAAGGCAAATTGTAATTGAAAACTCCCGAAATTAGATCTGGAGCCATCCGAACTCTGATTTAAGTAAACTTATAGTCGAATTGACCATCTCGAAAAGAAAATCCCAACGACATCAAAATCAATCTAATCCGAACCCAAATGGGTCCAAATCGAGGGCCTGAAGCATGTTTGGAAGATTCAAAGCATAAATTGGATGATCAAACGATATCCAAATATTGCATGTTTATAGTCGAATTGAGCGGCTCGACGGGACAAATCCAACGAGCCCAAGATCATCGAATTCTGACATCATTAAGACACTCAAATGCTCGATAAATGGTCTATGATCAAGGGAATCAATATCGATCTTCCATCAAAAACACTCCCAACATGCCCTTGATATTCTCCCTATTTACTAGTCATGCCACTCTAAAAAAACTATAAATATACCCCCATTCTTCACAAAGAAAAGGGAAAGAGGAGAGAGAAAAAAGATGAGAAAGAAGGAAGAGAAATTTGAGATCTCTCTTACCACCAAGCTCCTCCTCAACCACCAGCCATCGTCAGACTTCTGTCCGGCCACCGGGCCATCGATAGTCGTCGGACTTCTGTCAGGCCACCGACCGTCGCCAGACTTTTGCCAAGCCACCAACCATTGTTGGACTTCTACTCGGCTATCAGTCGTCGACAAACCTTTGCCCGGCCACCGACCATCGCTAGACTTTCGTCGAACTTCTGCCTGATCATCGACAGTCATCGGACTTCTACCCAATTCCCTAAACTATTGTAATTTCACCGTCTCCAAATTAAAGGATGGGTCAAGTTTTGTAACTCACTCAAATTTAGTGGAATCATTTCGACTAGGCGTGGCCCTATGATTTTTCCTTTTTTCAGGATTTTCCACGTAAAAATCCTGGTGTTTTATCTTCTCTGTTTGTGTTTTGAATATTCATGCAACGCTAAAACTAAAAATTTTCTCACTCTACTGTCATGTATATTCTAGCCCTCAACAATCTTATTGATGTAATTCAGAGTTATTAATTAAAAACTTTTAGTGCTTGTTTATGCATTATAAATATATCACATTTAAATTCGTAACCATCATAAATCTTGAAATCTGTTGCCAAACAGTTTGTCAGGATTTAACAGGATTGAACATATGAGATGCCAGACAATTTTTAGGATTAATACCCTCAAGATTTACTAAATCCTGATTTATAGATTTACTAAATCCTACTTGTTGCCAAACCGCCCCTAAATATGAAGTTTTAAATATTAAAAATGTAAACATAACATTATTATGCAGTCCGTACGTAAATCCCCAAATAAAAATGGTACCTTGGATAAGCCAATGAATCCTTCTTCGAAAACTTCGCAATCTCTGAATAGTTCGAATCAACATCCGGGCCTAAAAGAAGACTCCGGCCATCAAGGCACGGAGTGAAAGACGATGGACTCCGCCGGAGAAGCTTCATCCCGTGCCTAAGCAACTCCAGCTCACTGAACAAACGGAATAAATCTGTAACGAAAGAACAGAAAAAAGAATGGAGGAGGAGGAGTGGCTACCGGATAACGGAAGGTCGCAGAAGGCTTTGGAGGTAGCTGCAACGAGAAAAGCGAAATCCCGGAACGATCTCCTCAGTGACGGCGGCGCCACCTACGAGGTGTCGGCGTTCTAGGACTGCGACGGAGAGGCCCGAGCGGGCGAGGTAGGCAGCGGCCGTGAGGCCGTTGTGGCCGCCGCCAATCACCACGGCATCGTATTTCTTGAAGGGAGCTGAGCCAGAATCGACTGTTCTTCCTATTACAGCGCAGCCGCTGGAAAAAAATCGTCGGCAGCAGAAGAAAAACCAGCTGCACTGCCGCATAGTTTGAGATCCAGCGATGGAGGGTAGAAGAAAATGGTATAAATGGGAGGGACGTTGGATTTACTTTAATCAGTTTAATAAAAAAATATTGCCACTATGTGGACCGTTGCGGTCCCATGGTCTAGTGGTTAGGACATTGGACTCTGAATCCAGTAACCCGAGTTCAAATCTCGGTGGGACCTTGCTTTTTATGTATTTATATCAATAATTTCTATGTAATGTTAAATTTATGTATTTTATTGATCTTAAGTAAAATTAGAACTAAGCAACTCAACGGCTTCTTTCACATAAAACATCAATAATTTTTTATAATATTAATTTTTAAAACAACTCAACGGCTTCTTTCACATAAAACATTAATAATTTTTTATAATATTAATTTTTAAAACAAATTTATTGTTTCAAATGTTTTTTTTAATTTTATTAAGCAGAGTAAAATTAAGATTATTGTAGCTCATTTTGACCTGTTGATTTAAAGCTTTGATTATTAATCAAGAGGTCTTGAATTCAAATCTTATGTATGTGATGTGTGTACTCTTAATAGCTCAAACATTTAAAAAAAAAAGGGGTAATGGCTTGATTCAATGTTCTTTCCAATTTAAGTTTAGTGTGAGTTATAAAATTTTATGTACATATCTCTTAGCAAACATGTATGAGTAAAAATTTACACTTTCTTTAACTAAATGTTAAAGGAACATTTTTCATTTTAGAAAATTCAAAATTAGGTAATTTATAAAAACATGTAATTTTATAGTTTTTATATTAAAAAAATTCTATGTAGCTTATCCCCTTCTAGCTTTTAATTAATTTATTTTATTAAATTTTATGGATTTTTCATTATTTAAAAAAAATTTGTTATTACATCCTAAAATACTTAAAAAATGAACTAAAATAGTTTATACTATATTTACTTTACTTTATTTTTCTTCGTTTTGTATTCCAACCAAACACCAAAATTTTTAAAACCTCTATATTTGAAATACAAATTTACTCATTCAAAATTATTATTGATATATCTTAAAAAAAATTTGCATGATTGACATGAATATCAAGGCAAAAATTAAATTAAAAAATTTTATAATTAAATTCAAGATCATCTTAACTTCGTTTTCAACAAACTTATAGTCGAATTGAAAGTCTTGACAAGTTAAATCCAACGATATTAAAAGTGGTCCAATATGAGCCTAAATGAGATCAAATCAAACACTTGAAGCATAATTGAAAACTTCGAACATTAATTGGATTACTGAACAACATCCAAATTCAACATGTTTATAGTCAAATCGAGCGGCTCAACGAGACAAAGCTAACGAGCTCAAGATCACTCAATTATGATATCATTAAGACACTTAAATACTAAACAAATGCTTTTATGATGAAGTGAATCGATATAGATCGTATGATTGAGTGCTTTGGATTCTGATTCAAATTATCAAAAATGTTCATCTCAAAAAGCCTGTAAATAGCTAGAAGAAAGGAGAAAACTAGAGAGTTTTCTTGCATTTTCTAGGTATTGTCGCCGACGATAATCACCAGCTATCACCATCAACAACCACCAGCAGCCATCTCTAGACTTTTATCAATATTTAATCATATTGTTGGGTATTAATTATCTTCATATGGATATCGGACTTCTTAATCCCTATAGGAAAAATTAACTCATGCTTTTAAATGTTAATTGTCCATATGTGAACACTTAATTTATATAATCCTCATAGGAACAATCAAATATTTATTCTCAAATAATCTTATCTTCTTCAACTATGAGGAATGAAGAATCATTATATCATCTACCATACAATGATTTTTTCCCCCTTTTCGTATTTCCACATAAAGAATTTTTGGTCAAGTAACTTTTATCTAGGCATGCTAAATTTTGCATAAAATACACTCTATCGACTCAAATTTGCTAACACATAACAATTATAAAAATTTAGATTGAATGATTATTTTTCCTTGAGTTTTCTCCTAGCATATTCATCAACCATATTTTAAATGTAAAAGATACTTAGGACTTGTGGATTAATCATATTGTATGAGTCTATGCTCATCAATTACAAAAGATGAATATATCAGTTTGTAATAAAGCTCCGACCTTTCTATGAAATCACTTAGGCTTTGTTTGGGACAGCTTTCTTATTTTTTTTAAAATAGTTTTTCAATATAAATTTTTTAATTAAAAAAATTTATTAAAAAATTACTTTAAATCGTCCCAAATGAAGGCCATCCAGCTAAAGAAAACATGGAGAAGCTTATGCTGTACCTAGGGAATATCTTCATTATTTAATTTAGCTTTATAGATCAAAACTTAAGTTTTATTGAGCTGACATAAGATTTCGTAGTCAATGAAATATAGGTGGATGACCACTCTTTTTCCATAATTCGTTGTCCATTCTTGTAAGAAGTTTTTCCAAATGACGATCCTTATAGATCTATTAATACAAGTTTTATGTAATACTGGATAATTATTGAATGAAATTTCTCTCTTATTTTTGAATTGTGATTGCCACTCTAACTTCATAAATAGTGTTGGTATGTAATGAAAATTTTCAACTTTTGAATGAGAAGAAAATTTTAGAGGAATTTATTCTATTTTGATTTGTACTTTGTCGACTATCTTAACCAATTTTGAAGAGATTGATTATTTATCTTTTTTTTTATTCTTACTATTATTTTTGTTAAATCTTTATATCATATTCCCGCACATTCTAACCATCTTTCAAGATTAGTCATACAACTCAAAAGGTCAACCCAATCCTCTTCAAATCACTCAACCTCATTTAGCCTTCCTTACATTTATGCACATTCTCAATACTACTGCAAAATCTTTAACATCACAAAACTCTATAATTTACTCTAAATCATAATTTCACATCTTAATCTAATCCTCTGCCATCATTTTCATCTATTTACACACTCAAAACTCATTTTCCTAAAGTAGACTTGCAAGTCGGCCTAACTTGCCCAAACAAAACTAGACTTAACATTCTTTTGATCTTACCCCCTCCAAACTTCTCATCTTTCAGCCAAAAACTACATATCACTTCTATAGTTAATAAACTAAATATTCCTAAACATTTGTATTAACTAATCCCACCAAAAGATCTCCTACCATCATCACTAATTGCCTCTCCCCTCCATACACTCTCCAAAACAGCCTAACCAACTCCAAATTAAGCTCTTTTCATATTAACATCAATGTCTCGTGCTAACTTTAACACGATCTAAATCTAAGGTTTCGTTTGGGACAACTTTCTTACCACTTCTTAAAGCAGCTTTCTATTTTTGTACTAAAAAGCTGCTTTAAAAAGCAGTAAGAAAATCGTTCCAAACAAAACCTAAATCTTCCTTGTTCCAAATCTTTGCCTGTCCATGATAACTCAAAATTCCATAAACCCTAGTCCTATAGCCATAACTAACACCAAAGATTTACACACCTTCATCTTCTCAACTTAATGATCTTCCCTCTGAATTATTATGTTTTCTTCCTCAGATCCATTGTTAGAGAAAGGCTAATGCATTTTGTGTTCTTAAATTTCATTTCAATGATCCTAACTGAAAATTGTGAACGAACTCAATATTTGGGATCATTTGCTTTGATTTAAATAAGAAATTATATTTTAAAACCTGTTGATTTGTTAAATTTAATCATTTGATTAGATGTCTCAAAATCAATATAGGTTTCAATTCCAAGAATACTTCGAACTTCCACAAAAATGATTTTATTTTAAATGATAAAATCAGTGAAAAATGCTAAAACATACTATTTCATAAACAAGCAACCAAATGAGCCCACCTTAAGCTTACAAAGGCTTTATTTGCCGAATGAATCATGCTATACCAATTGCTTGGACAGTGAATGATTAATGCTACCTACCGAAAGGATATTTAAGCAATGCAATATTTCTTAGCTTTGTCAATATTTTGGCTTTTAAGGTTTCGTTTGCGACAGCTTTCTTACTGCTTTTTAAAATAATTTTGTAATACAAAAATTTTTTATACTAAAAAGATGTTTTAAAAAACAGTAAAAGAACTATTCCAAATAAATCCTTAGTATTTTTCATTAATTTTTTTTATAAATCACTAGACTCAAATTATGTAGATTCAGGCTCACCTGATTAAATTTTATGTAAATTTCAATGAGAAATATTGGCCCGATTAAATTTTTAGTCAAATTTAAATTCCTCCATAAATTCAAAATTGAGTTGAAATTCAGGCTTATCTAATTACATTTATTATTCATGTTCAATTAATAGATATTATAATAGGAAGATAAATATTTATGCATTCAAAAAATTAAATAGGTTGGATAGAAGGCTAAGGAAATTGATAATGTAGGATTTAAATGGTGTATTTGTGGCTATAGATAAGAGTTTGAATGATATTGTTGTAGAAATTAATAAAATTGTTCATAGAATTATAGCTTTAAAGATTAATATTGATTCTAAAATTATTAATATTATAAATGTCTATGCTCCTCAAGTATGTTTATATATATAAATTTAAATTTTAGAATAACTTAGAAGAATTAATACAAAAGATATCTCTTGAAGAAAGAGTTTTTATTGGAGGATATTTAAATAGACATATTGATAGAGTGGTAAATAATTTTAAAAGCATTCATGATGGGCTATGAGTTTAGAGTGATTAATGAAGGTTATAAGACCATATTAAATTTTACTCTAGCTTATGATTTTATAATTACTATTACCTTATTTTAAAAAAAAAGAGATGCATATCTCATCACTAAGAAGAAGAAAAAAAAAACAAATAAAACAAATATTATTCTAGGATTAGATGAGATATTTATTTAAAGGATACAAACAAAAATAAAATATCATACATTCATACTTTTAAAACTATGAGAGAGAGAGAGAGAGAGCATAGGTTACAACGTAATACTAATATTTCTCAAAATCAATTTGGATTCATGTCGGATGTCTTCTATAGAAAATATACATTTATTAAGAGATTTGATAGAGAAGTATAAAGAGAATAAGGTGAAACTACATATGATATTTATTGATTTAGAGAAAGTATATGATAAAGTTGCAAGAGAAGTGTTATGGAGAGTTCTAGAAAAGAAAGTGGTTAATAATGCTTATATTCAAGTCATTAAAAATATGTATACAAGAGCTATTACTTATATTCAAACACAAGGTGGTTTGACCAAGTATTTTCCTATTTCATTTGGATTACATTAAGGATCAGCCTTAAGCCCATATACTTGTGCTGTAGTCATGAATGTTTGTAAGAGGATGTACCATGGTGTATATTTTTTTGCTAATGATATTCTTCTTGTAGATAAGACTAGAGAGTGAGTTGAAGTAAAACTTGAATTATATAGTTGATTAGAATCTAAAGGTTTTATTTGATTAGATCTAAAATTGAATACATAGTGTAATTTTAATAGTAAATAAATTTAGTAGGGGGATTATAACTTTGGGCAATCAAGTCATTAATAAGAGTATACATTTTAAATATCTCGAGTCTATTATTCAGAGTGATGATGAAATAGATGAAGATATTATTAATAAAATTCAAGTTGGATTTTTGAAGTGGAGGAATGCATCAAACTTGTTGCGTGATAGAAAAGTACCTCTCAAACTTAAGAAAAAATTACATAAGATATTGTGAGACCTACAATATTTTATGGTGTAGAATATTATCCATTAAAAAATAAGCATAAATTAAGTTAGATTTTGCAGAGATGAGAATGCTTAGGTGGATGAGTGGCTTTACTATTAAAAACAAAATACGAAACAAATATATACGTGAAAAGATTGGAGCAATTCCTATGACATAATATTATAGAGAGTCGTCTTAGATGATTTGAACACATAAAACATCGGCCTTCCGATGAATCAATTAGGAGAGTAGATATATTAAATTTAATTTATATTTAAAAAGTTACAACCAGACATAATATTATAGAGAGTCGTCTTAGATGATTTGAACACATAAAACATCGACCTTCCGATGAATCAATTAGGAGAGTAGATATATTAAATTTAATTTATATTTAAAAAGTTACAACCAGACATAAAAAAGACTTATTTAAAAAATATTTAAAAAGACATATCTTTATTAAATTTAAATTAGAATTTGACTCTTAATATGACACAATAGATTAAAAAAAAAACGACATTACCTAATAGAATAGAGGCATGTTATTATTTTTGTTGTTATTGTTGATTATTCACATTAAATTAAAATAGGTTATCGCAAGTCAAATGAGTCATATTCGGATTAAATTAATCATGGTGATAAAAGAAATTTGAATAATTCGCATAAAAAATAGATTAAATGAATCACATTCAGGTTGGATGGATTAAATCTAGATTTGGACGGATTAAATATTTTAACTATTATAAACAAATTAAATTTGGTTGAGTAAATTTGGGTCAGATGGATCAAACCCAACCTAATCCGAATTCACACCTCACAATTGACATTTGTAGCTCATAAGATAAATCCAATTGGAAACCATCAATAATTGCTACCAAACATCCTCTCCTCCATCCAATACTGACACAGACAGAAAGAGAGACGAGGGAAGCATGGAGAGAGAATCACGACCGTTGATCCTGGCGATGAAGGGCCATCCGGGAACCGGCAAGAGTACCCTAGCCCGCGCCATCGCCGCCGCCCTCCGCTTCCCCCTCCTCGATAAAGACGACATCCGCGACCCCACCCTCCCCATACAAACCCTGCTGATCAACAATTCCCCCTCTGCTTCCACCCTCCTCAACGATCTCTCCTACGCCGTCCTCTGGCGCATCGCCGAGACCCAGCTCCGCCTCGGCCTCTCCGTCATCATCGACTCCCCTCTCTCCCGCCGAGCCCACCTCGACCGCCTCCTCTCCCTCGCTGCCGGTTCCGGCGCCCGGCTCAAGGTTGTGGAGTGCCGACCGGGGGATGAGAACGAATGGCAACGCCGGCTTGAGGCTAGGGCAGCCACCGGTGGAGATTGTGCGGAGGGATGGCACAAGCCGGCTAGTTGGGGCCAGCTGAGGAGGTTGGTGGAGGGGTATGAGGGGAGATCGGATTATGAGTTTGGGGGTGTGGCGAAGCTTCTTGTTGATACGACGGCGGGGGAGACGGTGGAGAATATGGTGGGGAAGGTTTTAGAGTTTTTAGTGGATGATAATTGCGGGAGCGTTGATTGAGGCAAAGATTGTAGCTTTTCAGCCTTTGTAATCCTAAACACCGAGAAAGACTCGTGCTTTTGCTTCTCCGTTTCCTTTTTACCAAACTTTATGCAAAGAACATCAAACAAACTCTCATTAGCATAATTTTTTTTTTTTTGTAATATCTGCAATCATATAATTTGCTTTATTAATTTACTAATCTATACCAACTATTTTGAGGGATATAATTGTGAACTTATACAAATAAATTCATGTCACGTCACCATACGAAGAATTGATTCAGTTAAAATTCTCGTCAAATGTTCTTGTTTGAGTGTAGCAAGAAAATGCTCGATGCTCAACTAATAGTTCAAAATAAATCTCCAATATTATTGGATGGATGACACGTGCATCCACAATCTATAATTCATTCAACAACTGGAACACTTCCATCATTTCGTTTGTTGGGGGTCATAGCATTGCTCAGACCCAAAACCACCACAACTGACCAGAGAGGCCAACAACATGAGACCACCAAAAACCCTAACCCATAGTAAGATCAATAAAAAATTACAGCAAAACAAAAACCAAAGAAAACTAGAAATAGGTTAGGCAATGCCGGCTCAGATGTGTAGCATCAATAAGGAAATCATGGAGAATACCCAAATGCCACTCAATTCTAATGCAAAACCAACCCAACCACCATAGACCATAGTAGATGGAGAGAGGATCAAACCAGACAGACGAGCAAGAGGATATAGCAACCACCACAACCATGATGCAAAAAGAGCACTGCACCCATAACCTATCGACAGAGATAAAAATGCAGGAGCTGCCCTCCAATCACACAGCTAACAAACAACTACAGGAACGCACGTGACACAAAACCTAGATCCACCGTAGCAACTGGCCAGAGAAAACCCCCCACCAAAAACCTTAATCCAATATAGTGACAGCCCTCAGAAAAGAAACACCAACAAAACCAAAATTCCCACTTATGGCCAGAGAAGGATTATAAGAGCAGCAATCAAGCATGAACTCAGTACCTAAAGGATTGCAATCATGGAAAACAACAACCCAACCAGGATAAATAATCATGCTGAAAAGCCAGACAAAAGTATAAGACACCATAAAGAATTCAGAAAGAAATGCAGACGGCCAAGAAGGTTGGAATGACCTAACACCAAAGGAAGAAACAACCAAAAAAACCAACACCAAGTTGAAACATAGACAATAAGAACCAAACAAAAAAAAAGTACACCAAAAGAAACTAAAGGCAAACATAAGGAAAACAGTTTTATCCAAGTTAAGAAGCCCTTTCAGGAAGGCAGGCTAGAATAAGACAAATCCAAGATTGCAACTATAATTAGCTAACTAATCAGCACAAGTGTTACCTTCCTTAAGAATATGAGTCATAAAAAAGTGAAAGAAAACCAAGAGCTGCTATTATGTAGATGATGGTACAAAAAACATAATACAAAAACAGGTGAATCAACAAAAGCTCGTCACTGATGGAGCTTTTCTGGTACCCATGACAAGATAGATTAAGGTTTCGTTTGGGACAACATTCTTCCTACTTTCAAAAGCAATTTTTTAGTAAAAAATTTTAATTTTTTACTAAAAAACTGTTTTAAGAAGCAATAAGAAAGCCATCCCAAATATAGCCCAAGTCCTGGTCACATAAAGAGAGCCGAAGGACCAGCTCCACTATAAATAATGAGAAAGGTGAAAAATGGCTATGCCAATAAATAAATTAAAAAAAAATCTTTCCAAAACCCATAACAGAAGTTACAGTTGGCCATCGCAGCACGAATGTTGATATAAGAAATGCTTGTAAATTATTGACGTATTCACCAATGCATCAGCACGAAATTAGATATTTTCATTCTAAGTATTAATAATACCTCAATCAGAGAGTGAAAAGGCTTCCACCTTCAATTCTCACATCGGTGACAGCCATCTTGGAAACTGCTAACTTAATGTCCTCCTTCAAATGCATCTCTAAACCAAACTAGCAGAAATCTCTCACCATGTTTAACCTTTTTTGAAGCTCTTCTGCAAATCTTTCCCGTGGAATCATCTCCTCTTGGTGGGATTCAATGTTCTTCAACTTGAGAATACCACTGTTCAGTTCGGACTCACCCACAAAAACCACCCACGGGATGCCGGATTCAACGGCTCGATCAATATGATTTCTCACTCGTTTGTTTAATCCAAATTCTGCCTTTACTTTGGCATTCCACAGTTCGCTAACCAGCTCAGTAGCCAACAGTAGATCTTTACCAAGGATAGCCACCAGGACTTGAGTCTCAGTTGCACGAATAACCTAAAGGAAACGAGAAAAAATAGAGCTTACTGGTGGATATCAGGAACCAAATTGTTGCAGGATTGCAGAAAAAATGAATCAATATCTTCTAATTAAAATTGCATTAGCATGAGCTTTAAAATTCTTAAATTTAATTTGAGATGAATGTAATATATGATTAACCAATCAACTCATTTATTACACTAATTTAAAAAAAAATCAAAATATTTACAATTCATTCTATCAAATTTTGATTTATCTTCCAAGGAACTAAATAAAGCAAAACAGAAGGCTAGTTCAGCGAGAATAAAAATGTAAATGACAACATAAATTTTTGGGTTAGGGGCACTACTTTGAGAAAGAAAATCACAACAAAGAAAAGACAATTTTATCACAATCAAACAAAATGGAAAATCCTGTTGTATTAACTAAATCGATGGCACAATGAGAATGAACAGTTCAACTTCAAAGGAAATGATCAATGGCACATGATACGGACTTAGATTTTCGTCAATTCCAAGGTTCTTCTCCTTAGCACGGAGTGATGGTGGCTGGATTTATGGTCAAACTTGATTGATATGTTAGTGATTCCTAGTTCAATAAATCGAACTGGCCAGTCTCAGTTATGATTTCAAGATTATTGATTAAAGACCTAATATTTGAAATTATAAAATTATGTTACAAATAGCTCTTAAGTTTTCACTAGACGCTCAATTAATTGTTTTGGTTTCTATAAGTCTTCAATCGTATCTTAACAATGTCGCTCATTTAATCACGCATCTTTCTGTTAGACCGGTCCAGCCAATCCCTTCGAACCGGCTTACGCGAAACAGGCGGAGCTTCTCCGCCTTTCTGCACACGACGCACGAGCCGCATGTCCACAGGAACCATTTTTGGAAGGAATTTTGAGAGATTTGAGAGGGAAATTTGAATGTAGGGACTGTTTAGAGATTTCCTTTTGATTTGTATGCATTAAATAATTTGTTTTCCTAGGGTTAGGGTATTTTGAATTTGGCTAAAATTTGAGATCTCTTAGATTTAGGTTTTCCTTTGGGCTCTAATGGCGTCTAGAGATTTGGGAGAGATCGATCCTCCTCTCGAATAGAGGATTAATTGTATCTTGCTATTTTCCATTTCCCTTTCATCAAATAATACAAATTATCTACTGTTTTCGTGTTTTTGTGTGGACTTTTGTGGAGAATTCTCGCTGTTTTCTAAAGATTGATAGGAATTACTTGAGATCTTCAAGTGTTTCCTATCAAATTGGTATCCGAGCGTTCTCTTGGGACCATTGGCGGTTGAAATTATAAAATTTTAGCGGTGAAATCTCATCCGGAAGAAGATCTTCTCGTGATTCTTGGGAAGAAATATGGCCGGGAAGAAGGTTGAAGTTTTGGAAGGAGAAATTGCGCAACTTAAATTAGAGTTGGAGGAAAAATGGTCTGATTTTCAAAATTTCATCCAATAATAAAAGGATGGAAGAGAAGTTCGCCGTGATGGAAGAGATATTGAAGAAATTGCTTGAAGCCAAAACCAAACCAGTGACATCGGAAGCAAAGGAAACTATCGGCGGCCATGGAAGAGATGGGAACCCTAACACGTTTAGGGGAAGGGAAAATCCAGAAGTGGAGATCCTGGAGGGAGAAGATGGAATGCCTCCTCTAGAACCACTTTCTAGAGAGGAGATGAGCATTGGCTACGCAAGAAGGGGTGCGGAATTTGAAAGGAGAGGGGATAATTTCGATCGCCGTGGTGCTGATTTTGAAAGAAGAAGAGGGGATTTTGATGAATGGTTTGGTTATGATCGCCGGAGGGAAGATCGTGACAATTGGGGAGCACCTCCTCTTCAAGGAATAGGAGGTTATGGAGGATTTAGGGGAAATTGGTGCGACCCGAGGGTGAGAAAACTAAAGATGTCAATCTTTGAGGGGGAGGATGCGCACGGGTGGATCTACAAGGTAGAAAGATATTTCGCCGTCAATTGGTTGAAAGAAGAGGAGAGACTAACGGCGGCGGGCCTATGTTTGGAAGGGAAGGCTTTGTCTTGATATCAGTGGAGGGACATGCGACGACCCATACAGAGTTGGAGAGAGTTCAAGGATTGTTTGGTAGAATGTTTCCGAACTGGCAGGGGAGGAGACTTCTACGAGCAGTTCTTCGCCATGACACAGGAGGGTTCAGTGACGGAGTACCGGGAGAGATTCGAGTACCTTGCTAGCCGATTGGACCGCCTTCCTGAGACAATGCTCGGGGGAAATTTCATGAAGGGACTGACACCAGGGATCCGGGCAGCGGTTAGAGTAATGAGGCCTCGTGACTTGGGAGAGGCTATGGAACTAGCTAGTTGGTGGAGGATCAGAGGCATCTGGAGAAAGGGGTGGAAGGCAGCAGCTCAAGAGGCACGTGCAGGATGGCCACCACCTTTTTGGCATCCAAGGAGCCGACACCGGGTACCTTTCGGGGGACTCCAAAGGAGAAGACTGCCGGTGGAAGACCTGGGGGCAACTTCAAGAAGCTCACAGAAACAGAATTACAGGAGAAGAGGGCGAAGGGGATCTGTTTCAAATGTGACGAGAGGTATATGCCGGGGCACAGATGTAAGGACCGAACTCTTCAGGTTCTTGTTGTTTGTGATGAAGAAGGGAGGATGGTGTCGTCTTTCCACCTTGCGGACAAGGTGGATCTTTGGGAGGGGAGTATTGTTAGACCGGTCCAGCCTGTCCGACGGGACCGGCTTACGCGAAATAGGCGGACCTTCTCCGCCTTTCTGCACGCGACACACCAGCCGCATGTCCACGGGAGCCATTTTTGGAAGAAATTTTGAGGGATTTGAGAGGGAAATTTGAATGTAGGGACTGTTTAGGGATTTCCTTTTCATCTGTATGCATTAAATAGTTTGTTTTCCTAGGGTTAGGGCATCTTGAATTTGGCTGAAATTTGAGATCTCTTAGATTTAAGTTTTCCTTTGGGCTCCAGCGGCGTCTAGAGATTTGGGAGAGATCGATCCTCCTCTCGAATAGAGGATCAATTGTATCTTGCTATTTTCCGTTTCCCTTTCATCAAATAATACAAATTATCTACTGTTTTCGTGTTTTTGTGTGGACTTTTGTGGAGAATTCTCGCTGTTTTCTAAAGATTGATAGGAATTACTTGAAATCTTCAAGTGTTTCCTATCACTTTCAAAATAATAAGAATACTTTTTTTATATAATTCAAGGGAGAACCCTCAGGCCTTGCCTTGAAAGGCACTTCACTTCAAGTCAGCAAGCACTAATATGGGGAGCCTCCATCCTGCACCGAAGTACCCGAATGAGGTGAGACAAGAATCCACGCATAAGCAAATCATAACAAGGGGGATTGATGTTATGGCGAATCTTCTCGAGATTCGATAAATTTGCGCCCACAACACCATTCCTCATACCTAGAAACCCACTGCAATAATATTTGATCTAAAGGCAAAGGACAACACTACCTTAAAGAGCGTCCATCATGCCTGCCAAATTCTTGGGTGAGGAGGAAAAGTCCCCATGAGTCAAAAAGCATCACAGGAGGAATTGGTGTCGGCGCGTCTCCTTGAGCTCCAATGAGCCTAGTCATAACTAGGGCGTAGAGTGTTGATTCTAAAAGCTCACATGACTTTTTTTTTTTTTTTGTTAAAGCTCACATGACTCATGTCAACTAAAAAAACTATTTTTTAAGAGGCAGATCAAACAGTGAATAACTACTGGCCAAAGATATCTCCCTATTTGAAGGATTTATGTAGTTAGAGGTTTCTCATGACTCATGAGCATAAGCCCATCAGTGAACCACCCCTCTCAATTATGTAAAAGAACTCATCATTACAGATAGTTGTGAGGCTCAACAAAAAAAAAAGAAAAAGTTGTGAGGCTCAACATTAGATTTATATGATGCGATAGTATGACATTCTAATATGATCTGTTGTAAAACTTCTGTCATGATAACAACTTTTAAGCTCAGATATGGAGGATGAATCTTATCTATCAAGATTCTATGGTCATATCGCTCTAGATCTACCTGTGGGCCCTGATCTAAATAGTCATATGACATGTATTGTTTTGAATATTTGACTAGTGGATCCATGTTAGCAAATTATAGGTTATCTCCTTCAAGGTAATATGTCATATAGGCCAAAAAAGCGCCAATAATGCAAATTTTGCAAAATGCCCCAACAAAAAAAAGGTTTTGGGTTTTTAGACATGCTAAATGACTTGTAAACTTATAAAGAAGGTCATAGGAAAACATACAGGATTTTGGAAGTGGTCGAAATATGTGGTATAAGGGCATATTTTGAGCATAAACACCCATATCAGAGGTTTTAAAGCATTCCTTACTGGCGAAAGCATTTTAAGTGTTATTAGCCTGATACATAATTGGTTCCTTTGTAAGCTTTATTCATCTTTGATTTTAGCACATTTGGTATGTCTTAATTAAAGGGTATATGGGTGGCATCTATTAGCATAGGCAATCACTTGTATTTTCTTATCATTTAATGTTCCATATGTTTTTCATATTATTATATTTAGGGGCTTGGGTCAATAGACCGAACATCGTGCATTTTTATAATAGATTCCTCCAATGTCAATATTATTTTGAATGCGCACGTTCTTCGATTGCATTTAGCACTCAGTCTTCTTTTAACTCTTTATTTTTGCATAGCCCCACATATGATGCACAGATACTTCAGAACATCTTTCATATTTGTGTTAGCACGAACATATGACAGACACACCCAAACATACATGACAATTAAAATTATGTCCAAGGCATTTCTTCCTAAAATTTAATTTGGGCATGGATTGAACACGCACCAACACAAAAGAGAAATGTATGGGGCATCTGCGAGACACATTTCAAGCATTTTTCTAGTTCACTATTATTGCTCTAATTTAGTAATATATTTAGTTCAATTTGGTATTATACTATGTTAAAATCGGACTTCAACTCTTGTTTTGCTTGATCATTTATTTCATGCCCTTACCTCTTGTATGCTCATGTAACATATCCAAGGAGATCCTAATTCATGTGATGCGTCTTCTTACTCATATCTTTCATGTTGTTGAGCTCATTAGGTGTTATTTCTCCTCCATCACACACGATCCAACAAGCCTCCACCAAGCCTTATTTGCTTTCACCTTCTACACTGATATTCTTCCATTTCTCGTATTAGTACCCCTCTCCACTCCATTTGACACTCCTTTGGAGACATTTTTTTCAATCCAACAACTATCCTTTTTTTTATGCGTAAATATGTATCTCTAACTTTTCTCCCCAACCCTAATTTTGGATCTATGATTATTTCTTGAGATTTTTTTTTGCTTTTCTCTTTATTATACAATCTTGCCATTAAGCATTTTAATTACATTTTTTATGTCAATATTTATAAAAAATCATTGTCTCCACAATTTATCATATCTTAGTTTTTACGGTTGTCATGTTCATATGGCTATGTTGTATCGTGTATATATCTCATATTAGTGCCCCTGCTTCATAGGTCCCTACGATTATAATCTGATGTTTGATTCACCCATCATTAATGAAGAGGGCCCACATATAATTTATGTCGATGAATTAGTACCTCTAAGAGGGTCATTGTTATTGTGTAGACCACCAGAATGCAATTGCATAGCTCCAACAGGGAATTCAATTGACTCCATTATGATAATTCATCGTATGAGAGAATAAGTGCTAATGTACTCATTTGTAAACAATCTTGCTATAGGTTCATTATTAAAGTATCTCATTACCCTTTGATTTATGATGCCTTGAGGCATTACAAAATAATTGTGTGCGTGTTGTTTGGGGGGTTGGAGGGAGAACTCATTGCACATAAATCGAGGCAACAACACAATCATACCATTATTTTTCTTATATTAATTTCTTTTTTCTTGCGGAGAGAAGTCTAAGATTTGTCAAATGACTAAGGGAAACATGTGAACTCAACTAGGCCTGGCTAGAGTAGCCTGAATTCCCAATGCAATTGCTCAATCAAATCAAGAGGTCAATTATTTACTAAGTCTGCCACATCATCGACTACCTCAACTTTGCCACTAGGGAAATGAGCAATTTAATCAAAATTTCCTGTCATTTTTCCACTGTTTTTACATATTTATATCAAATTTTCACTCATTATTACAGTAATTTTAACAATTTTAATGTACAAAAATGAAAAAATTGCCTTCACACTTGCTTAAATAGCATGGAAATAGTTTTCAGTCTAAACATCATTGATTACATGTGTTGATTGCTAACATGACTTCAACTAGGTTTATCACGGTGGGAAAGCACCACATAGCATTGATGTGGACAAATCACAAAGTAGCAATCATTTAAAATAAGCATAATAGGTAGCATGATTGACCCCAATATCATATTTTTACTGGACATGAGACTATGAAGCACATACACTTCAAAATTGCTTTCATAGCCGTGTCAGACACACATCAAGCACAACACACCCTAACATTTTGTTTAACATATTTAAAAATACATTTGATGTGCTCAATTAGAATTGGGCATAACAAAGTCATGTACAAAACCAATTGAGACATTCGTTGACATGGATGAAGCATGCACATGTTAGTCTGTGTGGAATTTGACTGTGTCGACCAATCGGGTTGTACTGTTATCTCGAACCTCAGTTCAATTTGTCATGCTCACTTGGTTTGGGGGTCCTCCCCTTGCTCGGGTTCGGGTGCTTTGCACAAAATATTTTTTTTTTCACACAACACCCCATCACTGTGTACCTGATTGCCCCAACGTTGTGTTCCCGAGTACCCTGTTCTTGCAAAATTTGATGGGAGAAACATTAGAGAGCTTAGTGTCATAACGCTCTTTATTCGGTGCTCCAGCACTGCAAACTAGCGTCGCAGTGCTTCAAGGCGGATTAGACAGTTTTCTTTCTTGTTTTATGAAGGGTGCCGTCCCTTGGTGTTATTTACTTGACTCTCTTTTATTTTGTGTGTGAGAATAGTGTAAAAGTGAAGAGAAGCAAAGAGAGAGTAAGGGAGAAGAGAGATCTGTACTTATTTTATTCAATTTTCATAGTGAATTCTTGGTGTGGTATGGTTCCGTGATTTTTTCCCGATTTTGAATTTTTCTATGTTAAATCCTGGTGTGCTTTACTTTCCACTGCATTTATTTTCTTATTTGTTTTATCGTGTGGTTTACTTCCAATCCCCAAACAGCACAACTATTTCTAGTTCAATAAATATTTTATTCATAATGCATAGCCAATGTCTATCTCAATGCTAAGTTTTTGGGTCCAATTGATGATACATAATCTATTTGCATTTTGTATGGTAATTTTAAGATTTTATACAATCTTTTTTACAACTTTGATATTTTATGTAGATAGTACAATGTTAAAATCATGTCTTATGATTAATGCTAATATTGGTGTGTTGTTGAGGATTTTGTACTCTTGATAAAATATTGAAACATAATTGCAATTAAACCTATGCTAGTTTTTTTTTCCTTAGTTGACATTGGGATTTTATGTGATAAATATGATATCGTAAGTCATTGTATAATGTTTTTTTGATAGAAAATATTAACACTAGATGTTTTAATAATGAAGTATAAACTAATAATTTATAAAATAAGTTATATAGTCACCATGGCATGTCATGTAATATTTTTATGATTATCTCATATCTCGTGTTTGTGTCATGTCAAGTCGGTGTCCATATTTCATAGATGGAAGATCATGTCTTAAAGTTTTAAAATAAATTGATTGTCCTTTCATCCTTTTTGTTGACTAGGGATTGTCTCAATAATGCACTGTGTTGGTAGACAAGTCACATAGAATTTTTATATTACATGAGGTGTTTAGACAATGCACTAGCAGAACAAGGATTTGTGTAATGATCGTAATGATGATGAGGTAAATTGTCCAAATGATAGGTAAAGATCTAAAAGTTCTGCATCATCATTGATGTCTATCACTACATATGATTATAACTGTGTGAGAAGATTCATACTCAGCCCTACTCAATTCAAACCTTCACTTGTGTGATCCGGTGGTGATGGATTTTGTTTTAGATACCAAGTAGGTATATATGTTATGTTGGTTATCTTCTTTAGTCTATTAACCATTTCGATTAAATCCTTTTTCATCAAAGAAATATTCAAGTCCTTGCCAATGAGGTGAGGTGTTTTGGTGAAGTCTCAAAAAAATAAAAAATTGCATCATCACATCAAATAGCCCCATGAAGGCGGTGAAGGGGAGTGTGTCGAACTTAACTGCCATGTCAAGAAAGGCATCCATAAATAGTTTAGAGCATCGAGACTTGTATGAGGCTCTTCTATGTTGTGAGATATGTGCATGAGTGGAACATGCGTATAGGTGGAACATAAGGGACCAAACTTTCAAATGTAATATTCATATTTATGCGATATTTATGCACACCTTACTAGTGATCGGCTTAACACATAAATGTGAATATACGTACATAGATAACATAAATACATATATATGCTTTTAAAATGAATTCAGCTTATCAAACGCCTAATCACAATACCCGACACTATTCCATGTTGATGCGATGGATTGGAGCACAAAACTTTTCAATAATAAGAAATAAATCATATGTTTCTAAGGCATTGTTTGGGTAATTTAACACTATTAACTGCAGTAATCCATACGTAATTTTCTTTCACAATCATGGAATCTAGATGAAGATCTCAAGTACAAAAGTGCCAAGAGTGTTTTGATCAAAAGATAGGAGCTTAATTACATCCTTCAAAATCATAATGAGGTTTTGACTGATCAACACGCTAAAACAAATACAATAGAGACAAAAAATCAGTACCTTGTTCTTCTCCTTTTCAAGTTGCTCCATTATTGTGAAGACTCTTTCAATTCCAAGGCTAACGCCCACTGCAGGGACCTGTTTTCCACTGAACATTCCCACAAGATTATCATATCGCCCCCCAGCAGCTATGGAGCCAACCTAAAAAATATATATTAAAAATATACTGGCCATGATATGAAGAACCTTAACTGGTGCCCACAGAATTGAGTGAGGTATATAACAAATTTTTACCTGTGTAGAACCTTTGAAAACCGCTTCAAATATTGCCCCAGTGTAATAATCAAGCCCTCTTGCAAGGCTCAGATCAAAAACTATTTTTTCTAAACATTTTGATTTTTCCAGAGCATTAAAGAGAATTTCAAGTTCATTCAATGCAAGGACAGAGCCGCTGTTACCCAAAAATGAGCTACCACTGCCCTTCAGTTCGGTAAGTATTTCAAGCGGTGGCCCTCGTTTCTTCACAAATGTGCCAATTTTCTCAGCCGTCTCAACAGCCAGCCCTTTCTCTTCCACCTGGGAAAGAATGAGGATTTTCAATCAGCAACGATGCAACAATTTCAGAAGTAAATGAAAGAGAAAAAGCCAAAAATACATTCAGTTGATAGAGCAAACAACAAATGTAAGTTCATTAAATTATGAATGTATCATGAAGTTATTTATTTCTCCATTTCTTTGAATTCCCGACCCTCTCAAGGAAAATAAATAGCAAACAAATACCAGAATTAACACACGAAATAGGAAACCCGAGAATTAAGAGTAGATACAAGGATTTTGTATTAGTAGATAAAAACAAATATCATTCAGAAATACACTTGAAAGATCACCAGAAGACCAGCTTTAAAGAAAGCTTGCTGCCAAACTATGGCATCATGAAAACTAGGAAAGGGATCAAAAAATGATGAGTAAGGATTGTCCTATGCATAAAAATAACAGTATACGGAAAACTTGAAAGGCCCAAAAAAGAAAAATTTTAAAAGATAAATGAATGAGTCAAGAACACTAAATATAAAAATCTAAACTGTTGACGAGCATAGAAGTAGAAAAAGTAAGGATACTGACACAACAGGGGTGAGATTTTTATGTTTTCTGTTTGTCCAGAATTACAATTTTCCCAGTTATAAATTGGGTCTTTAGGATGTAGCTTATGATTGTTACTATATGAATAACTCACCAGCTCCTTTTTTACTTGCTCAAAGGACTGCTTGTCTAGTTTGTCAATACTTGAACAAACTGTTCTAAACTTTTCAGAGGAGACACCACATATTTCAAGCATTCCATCCAACAATTTTCTGTGATTCAACTTTATCTGCAATAACAGCATGAATTTTTTTATTATTTAGCAGAAGTTACAGAAAAAGGTAACACTAAAAACCACATTTAGTCACAAGGCATATACAAGTAATGTGCAAAAATGGAATTTCTTGTTTCAGATGTACGCTTCTATACAGCATTACAGCCTTCTGAAGGGTAGGGAAAGAAAAAAAAAAAAAAAATCTTAGACAAAAGAACAATATTGTTAACATTAAATCCCAAATCAAAGTAAGACACCTCATAATCACCAATATTGAGTTCATCCAGCAATTCGGTCAAAACTTTGAGAACCTCAAAATCAGCTTCCATTACTTCACACTGGCCAGCTACATCAAGGTCGCACTGGTAAAACTCACGGTATCTACCTTTGGATGGGTTGTCTCGTCTATATACTTTGGCAATCTGATACCTTTTCAATGAATTGATGTTATTCATAGCCAAATAACGTGCAAATGGAACAGTAAGGTCATATCGCAAGGAACAAAGCTCACCACCCTGCAAACAAGGAATGCATACCAGCAGCTTCTATTATAAACAGTCAGCCTCAAATAACAGAAAAAATAATAATTTTAAAAAATCATTTAAAATCACTAGAATTTTCTTGTCATTTGTGATATCCTAATATCGTTTCATAGAAATAATGCCAATTCCACTGAGAAGACACCTTTTTTCACAAGCAGAAAACAAGACCCCCCAGGAGGAAGCAAGTCCTTTTACATAATTAACTACGAAATTCATTGATTACATTCAATTACCACACCATATATGGAATAAAAAGTGTCGAAGCTGTTGAAACATTGAAGATCTTTAAAAAAGGATAAATCAACACGCATAAAGTAAATATCTGATAACAACTAACTTGAGAAAGCAAAACCATCTACTTATCCACTAATGGTTGGATTTTGCTGAAAATAATTCAGATATGTTTTCCTTAATAAAACATTAATAAATGTAAGACATTCACTAAAATAATAAAACATAAGCAATAAGAGTTGAGACCGCACAAAGTATTGCTAATCTTGCACCTAACAACAAAACTGATGAAAATTCTACTACATCCGCTATTCTATGGGTGACAGTTTTCTAATGTAGCATATTAGGCTTCCTTAACTGCTATTTCACTTGATTTCTTGCACATCTATTTCAGCAGCTCCTTCACATCTATTAAGGGCTTCTTCAAGCAAGAAGAAAAAAAAAATTTGATAAACTTTACAATAGTTACACTTTGAAATAGATTCTCTCGAATATATGATGGTCATTTTTTGGTTCATCAAATATTTAAATTTAATTCAAAATAAATTTTAAACCTTTTAATAATGAGAAAGCTTTTTTTTCAAAATAGGTTTAATATTATTAAGCACTTAATTTTTAGAACCGTACAATAATGATATTTCTTATTTACCATATCTAATATGAGGTTGTCTTATTATTTAAAATTAATTTTAAAATAATATATTTAAATCTTTTTCAGGAGATAGAGAGGTTTGAAATTTTTTCCTAAATTAATTAAGAAAAGAAAGCAACAACTAAAAGACATACTATACAGACAGTATTAAGATTTGCGTTTGAAGCTTTGCGCTAATCTTGTTTGAGCTGATATTTGTACATGTTTGATTAATGTTTTTTTACTAATTGAATATCCACAAAAAATAGCCTCCTATGTCTTATATATAAGAAATGCCAGGCTTGTGCATCTGTGTCATACCAGGCAGAGTTTGTATTAATGCTTTTGTAGGAATTCAAACCTCATCTGTTTTTAATTCCTTAGTGTTCAACTTGTTCATGTTCGGCAACTTACTTACATTATTCCAGACAGTGCTGAAAGATACTTCAAACTATAAGCCATTGTATAACAAATCATCAAAAGTAACTATGTGTTAAAGGTAAACAACGTAATTGAGACAGCAAAAAAGACGGATCATATCCACCAGGAAAGTAAGTAAATGTTTTATGGAATATACCTGGTCAGCAAGGTCATATATTAACTTGGAATCTTCTCCATATTTTCCCATGAGAGTTTCCCTTAACTCAAAGACAGGAGTATCAAGAGGCACTGCTCCATGCCTCTTGAAAACACCTGTAATGACTGAAAATGCATGTTCTCTTATGGCCATTTGCTCTTTGCCAAAATCACGAGTGCCCTATAGAAAAAAAAAAAAAAGTTTAGGTCAATAAGCAGCAATATTATACTGCAACATAATAACTTGTAGATCTGTAATTCATACGCTAATGAGATGCTGTTTGCTTCGTTAAATAATATTGTAAGGAACCTCAGAAGAATAAAGACTTGCATTTTCTTAAAATATTTAACCATAAATGAGGAAAATAGACATGACAAGGATGAGAATCAACTGAAAATAATTAATACCATCCGACAGTCTAGTGTGATAGTACTCATATTACTTTTGCTGAGTACCAACTCATTTTCATTTTCACCAATGGTAGTAAGCCTTCCCTTAAACGTCTTATGCATCATTATTTCTAACAAATTACCTGCTTCCAACATAATACCATTAGAAGCATCGCTAATTTTGATAGAAACTATCTTCCTTGTAATAGTTTAGGATTCCCTTCTTAAAGGTCAAAAGAAAATCCTTCTCTTCAAAAGCTCATTTAATAAAATCAATAATAACTTATTTGGCTTGAGACACAGAATATTTCCACTGGTGATAGATCTACTCTTCTTAAAAGGGTATTATTTAACTACATTCCCCTTCATATGTTTCAAATTCCTCCCATTACCATTATTAAGAAGTTCGAATAACTTTTAATAAATTCCTTTGGAAAGCTTGGAAAATGGGACAAAAATCATTGGATTAAATGAGATAAATTGTATTTTCCTTATGATAAGGGTGGTCTTAACTTTAGGAGCATGTTAGATATAATCAATTTTTTTTTCCTAGGAGCATTGGTTCAAACAAAAAATAAAACTAATCCATGGATAAATTTTATGAATGCCAAACATATTTAATCATATCATCCTTCAATTCTTTCAACTTGGTTGTCTCTGGAGAAGATTATGTTCTATTAAAAATAAAGCCGAGGATCTCATATTTTGCATTGTTGGCTGAGGTAGTTTATCTCTGGGGGATCAGTAGGAGAGAAAATTGTAAGCTTAATCTAATTTTTGCTACTCATCCTCTTCCAACTGCTCTTTTCATGGATTTTATTGAGAAACATGCTTGAAATGATGAAAATCTTTACAACATCTTTCCAAAATATATTGTTAAAGTCATTCTTTATGTTCCCTTGCGAATCTCTTCCGAGGAAAACTCCAATGTAGAAGCTCTCTAATAACTTTAATTCAAACCGAAGTTTATTTGGGATCAAATTAGAATCTCAATAGATTAGTCCGATCTTGTGCATAACTTAAAAATTTGTTCACATAAGGTTTTTTGAACATATTGATTGAGATAGATGCTATGTCTCTCATTTCCTTAATATCAACTAATAATTGTCCTAATTCAGAGTTAATTTCTCTAGTGAGACAAGCTAACAAACATCTTTTCTTCTTCACATATGAGATATGACATTTATAGAGATGGCAATTTTGTTGTGAGCTAATTAGCCAATGTTGTTTAATTTTGTTGATATGCTAAACAGCTTCTCTATTTGTTTTAGTTTATAATGTTGGTTTTGAGTTATTCTATTTCCAATTTTGTGGAGTATCTGTTTCATTTCATTTTTAGTGAATATCTTTGATGTGATTTGTTTTTTCATGCCGGGTAAGTCTGCTATGGAAGCTATACATTTATTAAAAGGTTTGATGGAAAAAAATAGAGAGAATAAGGAGGATCTACATATGACATTTATTAATTTAGAGAAAGCATATGATAAAGTTTCAAGAGAAGCGCTATGGAGAGTTCTATAAAAGAAAGGGGTTAATAATGTTTATATTCAAGTCATAAAGGATATGTATGCAAAAGCTATTATTTGTGTTCAAACACAAGGTGGTTTGACCAAGTATTTTCCTATTTCAGTTGGATTACATCAAGGAAGCCCATATCTTTTTGCTTTAGTCATGGATGTTCTTTGATGCATCTTGGAAGTAAAAGCAGAAAAATAGATAGAAGAAAATTGCAAGAATACAAATTTGGGGGTTGATTTTTATTTCTTCTTCAACAATAATGAAAGATACAATTGATCTACTATTTGAGAGATAGATCAGCTCTGCCACAAACTCTAGCCGCCGCTAGGAATTCACACCAAAAGAGAACAAATAAAACTCATCATACATAATATCCCAACCCTAGACAAAACTATCCCTTAAATAGCCCTAACACACAATAAACATCATTAAAACCTTCCTAAACATCATAAACATAATTAGAAAACATTCCTAAATAATTAAAACCTTCCTAAACAGCATAAACACAATTAGAAAACCTTCCTAAATAATAAAAACCTTCCTAAACAAATAAGTCATCTTTCCCTGAATAAATATTTCTTAATTCCCTACCTAATCAAATCAGCTCTCTTTTCTTAAATAAATCGTTCCTAATTTCCCCCCAATCAAATCAATCCTCTTTCACTAAATAAACCTTTCTTGATTAGTTCCCCCTTAATTCCTCCTCCTTACGTAATGAATAATAGATCCCCTAGGGCCCACAAGAGGGGCCGAAATTCCCCCTCTTGCTACCCGTGATTCCACCTAGCTAAATGGTTGGTTTGGCTTGGGCTAGGCCTTCCTGGTGGGCCCCCCTTGGCATATCATTCTCACTAGACATTTGCAAAATGTTGTACCTTGGTGTATACTTTTTGCTAATGATATTCTTCTTGTTGATAAGACTAGAGAGGGAGTTGAAGGTAAACTTGAATTATGGAGGTCAGCCCTAGTCTCTAGAGTCTAAAGGTTTTCGTTTGAGTAGATCTAAAACCGAATATTTGGAGTGTAATTTTAGTAGTAATATATCTAAAGGGGGATTGTGACTTTGAGCGATCAAGTCATTAATAAGAGTACATGTTTTAGATATCTTGGGTCTATTATTCAGAGTGATGGTGAAATAGATGGGGGTATTATTAGTAGAAGTCAAGTTGATGGTTGAAGTGGAGGAATGCATCCGGCTTGTCGTGATAGAAAAGTCCCCCCTCAAACATAAGGGAAAAATCTATATGATGGTAGTGAGATCTGCAAAGCTTTATGGTGCAAAATGTTGGCCATTAAAAGAGAAGCATAATATCAAGTTAAGTGTTGCAAAGATGAGGATGCTCGAGGTGGATGAGTGGCTTTACTCTTAGAGACAGTATATGAAATGAGCATATACGTGAAAAGGTTGGAGTAGCTCCAGAGGAAGATAAGATTAGGGAGAGTCGTCTTAGATGGTTTGGTCACATAAAACAACGGCCTTCCGATGACTCGGTTAGGAGAGTAGATGTATTAGATTTGGCTTATGTTAAAAAAGGTAGAGGTAGACTGATGTGTTTTGGAAGTAAAAAACTATATGAATTTAAAGATAGGGATTGATTTTTTATTAGTACTTCAACAATAATGAAAGATATAATTGATCTATTATTCTAGAGGTAGATCGGCTCTCTTACAAACCCTAGACGTCACAAGGAAACTCACAAAGAAAAAAGCTGCAGTTGAAAACAAATTGCATAATCCTGAATTAACAACATAGTTAGGTCTAAATAGGCTCCTCAAATTCCCTCCTAAATCAGCCTCCTTCCCTAAATGGTTCCCTCTCCAATTTGAATTCAATTTGGATCTCTTTCCCTAAACAATTCCCTCCCAATTTTAACTAAAACCTTCCTAAATATATCTCCCTTTATTCCTTCTCCTTACATATTGAATTACATCTTTCCTGGCCCCACAAGGGGGGCTGAAACCTCCCCTGGTTCCGCCCAGCACCTGGGCTGGTTCGGTTCTTGCTGAACCGGGCTACTCCCCTATCCGCCCCACTTCTACCATAATATAGACCTAAAAAGACTTAGCTAGAAAATATTAAAAATGGCATTTCTTTATTAGATTTAAATGAGAATTTGACTCTTAACATGACACAATGGAGAAAAAGAATTCATGTAGCCAACCCCACGTAGTAGGATGAAGGCTTATTGTTGTTGTTATTGTTATTGTTGTTTTTATTGTTGTTATTGTTGCTTTGATGTGATTTGACAACTTTTATAACTTATGTATTTTGCTTCGATGGCATCTCCTATTGAGCTTCACTTCACACTCAAACTTTATATTCTCTGGTTGGACCTCTCGTTCCTCTTCCCCTTCTAGTGGGACTGTTTTGATTATTGTGGTTTACTTTTACATTGTTTGCTATTGATGGCCATGCAATATTGCTCTATTATACAGGTTCCCTTCAATTGCATATATGATATCGAAAGCTCTATGGATTTGATTGATTCAATTGTTTCTTTTTTTTTTGGTGGGTGGGAGCTTAGGTGGGTTTTTTTATTTTTGGTGGGTGGGTGTCCCTTGTCACTTTTTTTTAATGCACACCAAGTATGGATGATAGTTTTTTTTTTGGGGGACTACTTAGACTATTTTTAATGTATTTTCATTAATTTGCTAGTGTTTTTTTTTCTCTATGGTGTCACTTATGGTTGGTAGTCCTTCTAGATTGCAGGATTTATCCATTGGTCAGTGTTGTGGTTACACTAATTAAAATATTTTCATTCTATTTCTAATTTATATAAATTAATCTATACTTAATCACTTGTGTTTTCTTTGGTATGGATCTGTTGAGTATGTTACTGTCTTGCATCTAGAAGTGTTGTGTTGATGATTGAGGGTTTGTCTAATAGTTTTACTCCGCTATATGGCCAATTTCCTTCGATAGTATTATTAATTGTATTTTGCATGCTTTAACAAGTTTCCTTTTTGCCATCTTTCCTTTTCATTGTGTTGTGTCATGTGACAGGGTCGATATCTCCATAATCATTGGGTTTAATCCCCTAGGAGTTAGCATACACAAGCACAACCTTAAAGTCATCAATTTATGCATTCACATACAAATATATTATTGAGGTGACCAAAACTTTTTTTTAATTTAAGAGGAAAAAAATTCCGTCTGAATGTTGCATCTAGTGAACCGTTTTAAGCATTAAAGTTATGGTTATCAGAATATTGATACTTCTAAGTAAATGAGAAAACAATTTTAGTGCAATTTTACATAAAGGCGTTCTTGCATAAAATATATAAAACTCATTGCTATGTAGCATAAGCGTATTAGAAAAGAAAATCAATATAATAAAACATCCAAGAAAAATATTTAACTAAAACACACCCACTTTATCTCAAACTTCAACCTTAAAATGCTAAACTATTTCTTATTATGTCTTGAGATGCATAAACCCAAAATTCCAAGGAGTTGTAAAGATGCCTGAAAAATAACAGCTAAAATGTCAACAGCTTAAAAAATTTTAGTATAAAGCAGAGTTCTCACTTTGGGAATCTTTGGTAGCCTTCTGACTTCATTGCTCTCAACTATCTCCTTGATTTTTCCTAAAAGTGTATCAAGCCTTGTTTCCTCGGGATCAAAATACAGTGCAAGCAGCTCTGCCCAATGACCAAAAGTGGCAACATTGTCAATGGATGCATCATTTTGTGAACTTAACATATCTTTGAAAACCTTCCACAAAATAGAGGTTCCCCTTCCTAGAGTTTTCTTTCTCTTCTTCTTCTCCCCCTTCTTCTCAACTTTTTCATTTTCACTATTCACATTGATACAAGCTGGATCATTGACCTCTGGTTTTTCAATTGAATCATCCAACTCAAGTGCATACAAAGCTACTGCTGCCTCCCAGGCAAGAATCTCTTTCAATATTACCAACAATTCATAAACCACATGCAAAACCTCTACAGAATCTGATCTGGAAAAAGCTTTCTTTGAAACCAAGCACAATCCCTCTCTCATTACATCCAAACTAGGGCATCTCTTTTCAAAATCCTCCATAAATTTTTTTCGTTTCTCTTCATTACCTAGGGATGTAGCCACAGCCGTTGCTCTCCCCAAGCTAAGTTCACACATTAACTGAATTGACATTGCCAGTGGCAAAACTAAAGCAACCAATGCTTTCTCCTTCACATGACTCACCACTCCAACTGCATTCTTCCTCACATTAATTGAAGAATTCAACTCCACTCTGGTTCTAACATGCAAAGCCCTCACAGCTCCTCGGAAACTACCGTGAACAGCAGGGATATCACTGAAGGGTCTTGAATTTAACTGGCCCACGGCTTTCGATCCAAAAAGAAAAGCTTTGATATCAGCCGCCACATCCGTCTCGTCCTTAATGGAGAATCCACCCCCTGACGGCGGCAAATCAAACAAAGCAACATCAACCCTAGCAGCTTCGCAGGATAACGCAGCAACGGCATCCGATAGCTTCACCAATGCCGAAGCGCAACAATCCAGCATCGCGCAAATCCCAACAGAGGCGGCAGCGGACTTCTCTAATACGCTGATCTCATCCTTGGTGACGCCTACAAACTCATCTGGGTGTTTTCCGTTCAACTTAAAAAGCGAGGTAACCAGCCCAACTGAGGAACCGAAATCGAGAGAACTGTGCCCTGATGGTAAACCAAGAATTTCCCCGATGAGAGAGGGGAAAATGGGCCGCACGGCGGCGTCCGAGACGACGAGCTTGTTAATGAGAACCACAAGAGCGGCGCGGGACTCATCTGAAGTTAAAATTTTGGAAACGGACTCAACTGCAGCTTGATGAGGAGGAGAGGACTGGGAACGGGAAACCCTTTCGAGTGCAGCAGGATCGATGGTTACCTTGCGAAAGCCACGAGCAACCGCATAGACGTCCGCAGATGAGAGGGACGATCCCTTCCCGCCAATCACAATGTTTGGTCTCTCGCCGCCGGCTAACCCCATAGACTGACTTCAAATCGAAGAGGAACAACGTCGTCGTCGAAGGAGGTGAAGAAGCTTTCTTTAGGGGCTGTTTGGATGCAGGATTTAGGCCGGATTTGAAGCGGATTTGAGCTAAATCCAGCCAAACTGCCAAAAATGCAACACCGGATTTACGAAATCCTTTGGTTCGGCGGATTTACGGGATTTGGCCGAAGAAGCGCGAAAGGGAGAAAGTTACCTTCACAGCAAGTGAGTTCCCGTTGTTGCTTCCGATCAAAAAATGTCGTAACTTCCGCTCCAACAGGAAGGGAACGTCGTCGAAGGAGCGAAGTCGAACAGCTACGAAGAAAGAAATGCAAAACTCCTGCGAAAGAACGAAGCCGAGAAGGTAAAGGCAAAACCTAAACTCTTATTGTTTCTTATTGTTGGATAACTTACTTAATATAATTTAAAATATTAATAATTAAGTGAAACTAATTAAATAATATTTAAATTATTAACTAAATTATTAATGAAATTATTAGTTAAATACTTAGTTATTTCAAAATAATTAATAGGATTAAATATGATTTTAAATTAAAATAATTATTATAAAATATTATAAATAATAATTAATCACCTTAAAATCTTTTAACTATCTTAAATGCTTTAATTATCTAAGAAATGCATCTCAAATCTTTTAACCGCCTTAAATCTTGAATTGAATAGTCAAACAGTCACACATAATTTAATAGGATTTATCATAAATATTATCAAACAGTTTTCAAGATTTAACCCCCTTAGGATTTCGTAAATCCGGATTTAGAGGATTTACGAAATCCTACTTAAATGAAATCCTGGGTAGGGCTGCAAACGAACCGAGCCGAGCCGAGTATGTGAGTGTTCATGTTTGAGTTCGCTTATCATTAGCCTGTTCATGTTTGGTTCGTGTTTGATTCGAGCTTTATTATTTGTGTCCATGTTTGATTCATTTAATTTAAGGGTGTTCATGTTCGATTCATGTTTGGTTCGTTTAGTGCTTATCGAGCTTTAAACAAACAAGCTTTATCGAGCTATGTTTGTGAACATATTTAGCAAACAACCTATTGAACAAACAATAATATAAAGTTAGCCTTCCACCATTCTAAGCAATCAAAATGAACTACTAGATTTTCTTCCTTAATGAACTACTAAATGTCACAGTCAGCCTCACGAATTGAGCTTTTTATCAAGCTTAATGTCGAGCTTGTTCACGAACTTCAAATGATTTTGTTCGTGAACATAAATGAACCGAACACATTAGTGTTCAAGCTTGTTTATTTAAAGATCGAGTATTTAAAATGTTGTTCAAGTTTGTTTGTTTAGTTAGTTAAACGATCACAAACGAGCTTTAATCGAACCGAGCATCGAGTAGCTCGTCGAACGTTTGGTTCACTTGCAGCCCAATCCTGGGTGCTACCAAAGAGCCCCTTAGTGACTATCCAAACTCTAGTTCGCGCAAAGCACCAGAGGTCGAAGAAATGGCGACGAGGAAGAGCAAACCCTATACGGGCAAAAGAAGATTAGTGGTGAAATAAATTTTAATATTTTATTAATTTAATATTTAATTATAATATTAATATAACAAACTTAATTTAATTAAAATAATTATAATTGATAAATATTTTTAAATTATGATGAATAATATTTAACATATAAATTAAATATAAAATATTTTTAATCTCTACCATGCTAAATAATATAAATTTAACTACCTTTGAATTTAATAAATTTAAAATTATAAATATGATTTTATTAATTTAATTAGAAATATAATATAATTAGTATAATTAGTATAATAAGTATGACTTAAGTACTCTACTTAAGAATATAGAATATTTTGTAAAGAAATATGTAGTTATATTAATTAATAATTAAATATACTATAATTCAATATTATTTATAATTAATAGTTATTTATGGTAATTAAATTTAATACTTATAACAATACTAGTTAAAATTATAATTGTATTTTTAGTGAGTTAATTATCATAAATCCTAAACAATTTTAAAGGATTTATCAACACTTAACCTCTTCTTACCAAACAATTTTTATGATTTCATACCCTTAAATTCAATATCTTCTTATCATAATTATAATAAAACAGTATGTATTAAATTTGTTATCAATAATAAATATTACAATCTTATTTGAGCTAATAGACTTTAAATTTTGAAACAAGTATCCAAATAGTTCATCAAGAGTTTATCTAATTGAATATCAATTGTGCCAAATAGTTTTTAGAATTTAACACCAAATGGTTCATAAAATATGTTTTTTTTCCTAAAAAGAACATCAAGATGAGATTTGAGATGTTACATTTTCTTAACTATGAAACCACACTTTCTTTCCAAAATAACTTCTTTGAGGAATAACACTTTTGATATGTCACCAAAAATTATCTTGATCAGGCACGAATCTCGATATAAATATGAATCAGAAACTTCCAAAATTAAAATTGAAATCATCCAAGCTCTGATTTCAACAAATTTATAGTCGAATTGAACATCTCGAAGAGACGAACCCAACCACACCAAGATCAGTCTAATATGAGCCCAAATCAAGGGTCCCAAACATCTTTAGAGGGTTCAAAGCATTAATTGGATAACCAAATCATCGTTAAATATGCCATGCTTATAGTCTAATCGAGCGGCTTGACAAGATGAATCCAACGAGCCCAAGATCGCCTAATTTTGACATCATTTTGGCACTCAAATGCTTGATAAATGCTCAACAATCAAGGGGATCAATATGAGTCGTCATTGAAACACTCCCAACATGCCCTCGGTCTTCTCTATATTTATAGGGCATGTCACTCTCAAAAATTATAAATAAGCCTTCATTCTTCACATGAGAGAGGAAGGAAAGAAGGAGAAAATTTGAGGACCTCTCTTGCCACTAACCGTGCCCAGAGTTCTTCCCGACCGCCTCCGGAGTTTCTTCTCGACCGTTGTCGGAGTTCTTCCTGACTGTTGTCGTAGTTCTACCTGATCGTTGCCAGAGCTCTCTTGCCATCAACCATCGTCGGATTTCTTCCCGATCGTCGCCAAAGTTCTTCTCGACCAACGCCGGACTTCCGCCCGTTCATCGATCGTCGTTGGACTTCCGCCCATTCATCGGCTGCCGCCAGATCTCTTCCCGATCACCGGCAGTCACCAGACTTTTGTCTGTTCTCCGATTTTTGCCATAACTCTTCCTAGATGCTGTCGATGCATTATCTCCTCCCAAATACTGTCACCCACCAACTACAATCTCTATGACCACTATTGCCCGACTGCTGTTCTTTTGATCTCCATTGCCCGCCTTTTACAGTCTCTCCAACCAACAATGTCAGACTATGGTCTCTACAACCACTGTCGCCCGATGACGATTCTTTCGATCTCCATCGCCCGCCGCTTACAGTCTCTCCGACCATCATTGCCAGACTACGGCCTCTACGATCACCATCGCATGACTACAATTCTTCTGATCTCCATCACCTGCCATTTATAGTCTCTCTAATCATCAATGCTAGATTACAGTCTCTACAACCACTATCGCCCGACTACGGTTCTTCCAACCTCCATCGTCTGCCGTTTACGATCTCTCCAACCATCAGTGCTAGACTACAGACTCTACGACCACTGTCGCCCAACTACAATTCTTCCAACCACCATCACCCACTGTTTACAATCTCTCCAACCATTAATGTCAGACTACGGTCCTTCTGACCTCCGTCACCGACTGACTATGATTATTTCTACTACCGTTGCTTGCCGACTACATTCCCTTCAACCAACATCGTCCACCAATTATTGTTCAACCGACTAAATGAACAGACCAACACTTATTCTCCAATTCCCACCATGTAATGCATTCTACATGATGTATATTGGCCACATTGAACAAAGGCCTTCACCCCAAAGAAGAGCTTCATTTGTAATCAACTGCAAACACTAGTGGATTCATTCAAAGTGAGCAAGGCCCCATGATTCTCCCCCCTTTTTAGGGGTTTCCACATAAAAACTCGTGTCTCTTATAAACACTGCATCCCTACTTATTTATCTGTTTGTGTGTTGGATTTTCACATAAGGCTAGGACGCTAAACTTTATATTTCTCTGCCTCAGTAAATTTTTTAGGACACAATAGTTTGGCGCCGTTTGTGAGAACATCGTTCCTGACTGGGGGGCAACTTTTGCTCCCATCTCAAAGGTCCATGTCCTAACATCATCCATTGCTGCATCAATTTCATAGAAATCATATGTCAACTATGGGCAACCTTAACTGCAACTATGGCCAAGAAAATTCCTTCAAATCTTCCAACATTCAAGATATATCTTGGGAAACTATTATTTATAAAGCTTCTAGCAAATGCAATGATGCTTCTGATAAATTACAAGCTATTTATAATCTCTAGCTAGACTTCTACTCCTTCGATCTAACAACTTTGATACTAAACATAATCCAATGATCTTTTACGGCTTGTGCTCAATCATTATGGAATGTGTAAAATATAAATAATTGAATTAAATATGATCGAAGAATTTGTACTAATGCTGAAAGAGAGAGATTTAGGCTAAGGTCTCATCATTTCCCATATCATATCTGGGAAAGAGAGTGAGAGATGCATGGAATTGATCTCTTTGAAAAGAATCTTTCGATCATGTCATACCTGTGTATAAAAGATATTTAAGCTTATCATGCAGGAAGATATTGCTGTTAAAATAAATATGAAACAAAAATTGTGCGAGGATATCCTTGCATACTTTGTGTCGTAAATAGCTTTAAAGTCTATAGATTTAGGTCCATTTGAGACGATTACAGCCGATTGAAAATGTTGCGGAGATAGCAGTTTTTTAGAAAGTTGTTGTAGACAACATCACAAAAATTTATTGAAACAATGAAAAGTAACGACCAAACAAAAATTGTGATTGTGATCTGAAAAATAAAACAGTAAGAAAACGATCACAAATGAAGCCTTATACTTAGATTAATGCAACATTTAGATATCACTATTTTTATTGCACGTGCATTAAATGCACATGAATAAAAAATAAAAAAATAAAAAAATAAAAATTCATATTATCAATATTTTCATAACATTACCAACAACAACAACAACAACATCAAGCCTTTATCCCACTACGTGGGGTCGGCTACATGAATCCTTTTTCTCCATTGTGTCCTATTAAAAGTCAAATCCTCGTTTAAATCTAATAAAGAAAGATCATTTCTAATATTTTCTAACCAAGTCTTTTTAGGTCTACCTCTACCTTTCTTAACATAAGTCAAATCTAAGACCTCTACTTTCCTAACCGGGTCATCGGGAGGCCGCCGTTTTACGTGACCAAACCATCTAAGGCGACTCTCTCTAATCTTATCTTCCACTGGAGCTACTCCAACCTTTTCACGAATATGCTCATTTCGTATCCTATCTCTAAGGGTAAAGCCACTCATCCACCTGAGCATCCTCATCTCTGCAACACTTAACTTAGAATTATGCTTCTCTTTTAATGGCCAACATTCAGCACCATAAAGCATTGCAGGTCTCACCACCATCTTATAGAATTTTCCCTTAAGTTTGAGGGGTACTTTTCTATCACACAATAAGCCTGATGCATTCCTCCACTTCAACCATCCAACTTGGATTCTGCTGATAATATCCCCATCTATATCACCATTACTCTGAACAATAGATCCAAGATATCTAAAACGTGTACTCTTATTAATGACTTGATCGGCCAAAGTCACAATGCCCTCACTAGGTCTATTATTACTAAAATTACACTCCATATATTCCGTTTTAGATCTACTCAAGCGAAAACCTTTAGACTCTAAGGTTGACCTCCACAATTCTAGTTTACCTTCAACTCCCTCTCTAGTCTTATCAACAAGAAGAATATCATCAGCAAAAAGCATACACCAAGGTACATCCTCTTGCAAATGTCTAGTGAGAACATCGATGACTAAAGCAAAAAGATATGGGCTTAAGGCTGATCCTTGGTGTAATCCAACCGAAATAGGAAAATACTTGGTCAAACCACCTTGTGTTTGAACACAAGTAATAGCTCCTGCATACATATCTTTAATGATTTGAATATAAGCGTTATTAACTTCTTTCTTTTCAAGAACTCTCCATAGAACTTCTCTTGGAACTTTATCATATGCTTTTTCTAAATCAATAAATATCATATGTAAATCCTCCTTATTCTCTCTATATTTCTCCATCAAACCTCTTAATAAATGTATGGCTTCCATAGTAGACCTACCCGGCATAAATCCAAATTGATTTTGAGAAACATTAGTATCACGCCGCAACCTATGCTCCATAACTCGTTCCCATAGTTTTAAAGTATGACACATTAACTTAATTCCTCTATAATTCGCACAATCTTGTGCATCACCTTTATTCTTAAAAATAGGGATTAACACACTCATTCTCCACTCATCTGGCATCTTTTTAGTCTTCAAAATAGTATTAAAAAGTTTAGTAAGCCAAGAAATTCCTTCATCTCCTAAGCATTTCCACACCTCTATTGGAATATCATCAGGTCCAACAGCTTTTCCACCCTTCATTTTCTTTAAAGCCTCTCTAACTTCGGTTTTACTAATACGCCGATAAAAACAGAAATCTTTATTTTCATTTAAGGTGCTAAGGTCACTACAGTCAATTTTATTTTCACATTCTTCATTAAAAAGTTTAGCAAAATATCTCATCCACCTTTGTTGAATATCATCTTCTAAAAAAAGTACTTTTTGATCTTCATCCTTAATACACTTCACTTGAACTAAATCCTTACTACTCCTATCTCTTTGTTTGGCTAGCTTATACATATATCTTTCTCCCTCCTTAGTATCTAATCTATTATATAAATCACTAAAAGCTAAACTCTTTGCATCACATATTACTTTCTTAGATTCCTTACGTGCCTCTTTATATAATTTCCAATTATCAGAATTTTTACAATTAAACCAATTTTTATAACAAATCTTCTTATTTTTAATCTTTTCTTACACATTTGGATTCCACCACCAACTATTTTTACTATTAGGAGCTTTTCCCTTTGAAACTCCAAGCACATCTTTTGCAATATTCTTAATATTACTAGCCACTTTTTCCCACATAACATTAGCATCCTCATGCACAGACAAAATCTTAAGATCTAAAATCTTACTCTCAAAAATATTTTTGTTAATATTCTTTAAATGCCCCCATCTAATCCTAGGAAAACGTTTTACTTTATTTTTTAATTTCTTCCCCATTATCTTCAAGTCCAAAACTAATAAACGATGTTGGGTACATAAGTTTTCACTCGGAATAACTTTACAATCTTTGCAATCTAAACGATCTAATTTTCTTATAAGAAAATAATCAATCTGAGTTGTACTATATTCATTTTTATAAGTAATGAGATGCTCATTCCTTTTCTTAAATAATGTATTAGCAATTAAAAAATCATAAGCTAAACAAAAATCTAATATGGACTTACCACCTTCATTTGTCGTTCCAAACCCATGGCCACCATGAATGCTTTTAAAATCATCTACCTCTCTACCAACATGTCCATTTAAATCTCCTCTAATAAAAACTCTTTCTTCAAGAGGTATCTTTTGTATTAATTCTTCTAAGTCATTCCAAAATTTTAATTTTGAATCCATATCCAAACCCACTTAAGGAGCATAAGCACTTATAATGTTAACAATCTTAGCATCAACAACAATCTTTAAAGCTATAATTCTATCTCCAATTCTATTAATATTTATAACATTATCCTTCAAACTCTTATCTAAAATCACACCTACACCATTTCTAGTACGACTCCTACCCGAATACCAAAGTTTAAATCCTAAACTATCAATCTCCTTAGCCTTCTCTCCAACCCATTTAGTTTCCTGAATGCACAGAATATTTATCTTCCTATGAATCATAATATCTATTAATTCCATTAATTTTCCTGTAAGGGAACCTATATTCCAAGTTCATATCCTAATTTTAGTTTCATGGACTAGCTTCTTTGCCCACATCTGTCCTTGATGTGGTAACCCTTGCCTGTTTAACACTGCACCCGGGCGGCGGTGCAGCGGCCCTTGCACACTTGTCGCTGTATTCAGGCCATACAACGCGTCGCTTCCAGGGGACGCCCTAGCATTAACACAATTTCTTAAAGGATTCATGTCATTATTATTCGACAAGTTTTACGCTGGCTGTCGACTACCTAACGCAACCCTCCACTTTTCTCATCCAGGACTTGGGACCTGGCAACGGTAGTGTTAATTTTCATAACATTACCATTCTAAAAAAAAATTGAATATAAATTTTATCATTTTTAAATGTAGTGTGAAAGCCTAAATGTGGTGGTGCTATTATATGCACACACAAGTTATAATTGATAGTTGATAAGAGCATAAACTGAAAATACAGCATCACCATCTAAACTTAATTATTATAATAATACACAACTCATACAAACAAGAACTGAAATCTTAAGATTAATTTGAACTGTTCCTAAAAATAATTAGAGTTGTTAAAGGAAAATAACTTATTTGGAAAATGCTATGAGGATAATAAATCTTCTTTATCATAAAAAAGCTAGATTATGTCTTTCTTATGAGAACCACTCTCATATTTGATTATTGAAAATATTAAAAAAAAGGAATAATTCTAACAGGAGGAAGAAAAAGGTGATCACATATAACTATGGTTGCTGGTGGGAAAACAAATCCCAACGCAGTGCAAAAAAATTGCCCCAAATAAAACCTTAATAGAAAAACTTTTCGAGTTGAAAGCACAAATCAACATACAAAAGCAAGACCCAAGCCACCTCCAAAAGCTCAAATTTTACATGATATCCACATGGAGATCAAGTTCATTTGGACCTCTGGAACATGTCTGAAAAACTACCATATTAAGTTCTCATAACTACTGGTCAATCAAGTAGTGAATAAGATCCAAAAATGTCGAGCATTGTCATAAGCTCAGTTCGGTCGCCAATCTTGATCAAAAACTCCTGAAAAAGAATAAAGATTGAGGTACATAAAAAATTTGGAGGCATCATGAACACCATGTCTCAGTAAAAAATGAACACTACATAACATCTCCAATTATTAAAGACAATTGGTAACTCATCAAAGGATTTAATTAAGTATTCAAAAATTCTCGAGGAAATATTCAGATTAGCATCACTATTTATACTGTATATTTATAGTTGAGATTGGAACAACAAAATATATAAAATTTTACTTTGTATTTCTTAAACTTCAAATCAGAGAGAAAAATGCAAAGAAATTGAATATGATACCTAATAATGTTGCTGACCAAATTGAATCAAAATTCAAATTCAATGGCTTGTTATCAGTTTAGTTGCAGAATTTATAATGAATGGCATCATAATATGTAGCTGACAAGATAAATCAGGTCTCAAATGTCAGAGAAAAATTACATGCTTTGCTAAGCGTTATGATCATTGTCATTGTCGCTAGCATAACACTCATCCTCCCGTTGAATTTGCTTGTCATAGCGTGCTATGAAAACATTTAAATTATAAATAATTTATGCATAAAAAGACTAAGAAATATGAAAAGTTCTCACTTTTTAAGAATTACAACTATTTTGAAAGAAACAATAAAAACAACAATAAGTCTATCCCATATGTGGGGTCGGCTACGTGAATCATTTTTGTCTATTATGTTCTGTACGTTAAGAGTCAAATCTCATTTAAAATCTAATAAAAAATGCCATTTCTATTTTAAAATATTAAAAAAGTGCACCTTATCAAAAGCCTATTTTATCAGATATAGATGAATTATAGAGTAATTTTCAAGTGGAATAATAAGATAAACATCAACTTTTAACATGACAGTGATGAAAGTGGTTTATATATATATATATATACTAGTATAAATAAAATTTTAAAAAATAAAAAATTATATAACAAAAATTATAAATAATTTATGATATACTGTATCAATAATATTAAATTCTATATCAACATAAAATACAATATTTGAATACATATAGATGATTTATACATAATCAATAGGCATATAAATTTTTATTATTCTTGAAATACTCTCATTATAGTTGGATGAAAAATTAAAAAACAAGCTTCTGAGTAATGTAAGTAGTTTTCAATCGATAGATTTTTTGACATCAATATATTATCCATCAGATAACTGAATTAGTGACTCAAAAAAAAAAAAAAACGCATATCATAGAGCATTACCTACAGGAGCATAAATTTATCATCCAAGCAATAATCAATGACCATAATGAGAAAGACTAAAAGTTAGCAACAATCAATCAAAATTAATGTAAATTGAATTAAGATAGACAAGAATAATTTATTAGATAAATTTTCACATATGAATGGACCTACAACAAAATATATGAATTGGCCTACAACAAAAAATGCCCTATAATTGTTATGAAGCTAATATAACCAACACAAATACAATTAGATGCAAATCATACAAAAGAAACAATCGATAACAAAGTCTCAAAATTAAATGGCTATTAGTTACCTTATCATAAATTGCATCCAAAAAATAAATAGAATTATCACTTATTTTGCTGATAAACAAATAGGCTGTAAGATCTAAACATAAGCAACAAAAATTAAGACAATAGAAAGTGAATAGAAAGATGAACTACTAACATCTAACCAAGTTACCATTATAATAACAACATGAGTAAAATAATCTATACTATAATGTTATGGATTATTGAAATAAGAGGACAACTTCCATAATTGTTCTGCTTCTCAACCTTATAAAGCTATTACCTATAGACAACCTAATAAATATTCAAGTGTTATTTTTCTAAGAGAATTCATCTATTCTTTTATTCCCAATGAATACTTAGATGAATCCATAACCCATACAACAATTCATAGAAATTTATGCTCAATTGCATATATAAATAGCAAGTAATATAAAGAAGCGGAGTACCAATTAATAGGCTTAGGAATCCTTTGAGAAGTCATTAGATCTAACACAAGCGTTCTGAGCACAGGCTAAGCATCATGGAGTTTCAAAGACATGCGATGATAAAGTGTGCACCCCATTTTTTAATTATGAAAAATATTGACGACATAACATTTTAGAGGTGAAGAGGAAATTTACATTACTATCAAGCAGAAGAACTTCTAGTATCCGATAGAAAGGTCTTGCTTGGCTCGGCTCGATTTGTTTGCAGCCCTCTCTCTCTCTTTATGTTTGTGTATAAAACTTTTTCTAGGATTACCTCCAAAGTACTTGCTAACAAATTTAAGGTGATTATGACTCACTCTTCTTATTCGCCTTGTTCAAGTAGCATTCACTAAGAATTGAGACTTCTAATAAAAATATTCTTATAATATATCAATACAACAACAATAGGTAAGATAAGTTCATTGCTAGTATGAATAAAATTAGTATTTCAACGCAACATTTAAACTAAATATATTACACAAGAACTGATCTCTTTAATAGTTGAGGATTTGGCTGTTGCTTTTCTTCAAGTTCTTTAATTTTCTCATTAAGTACCTAATACAAGGATGGATAAAAATAAAATTAATAAAAATTATTAAATTGTCAAAATTATGAGGAGATATAAATGAGAAATGAGATGTTTTTGCAAAGTATATTGTAAAAAACTTTGTTTAAGAAGAAATTCAACATTTTAGAAATTAAGAAAGGTTATAGCAAATAAACAATAGACTTTAAATTGAAGTTCAATATAAAATTGACATGTTTAAAAGAAGTAGAATTTTTTAATTGGAGCAAAATTTCTTGTTAAAGAGGACAAAAGAACAACAAAAAAGGAAACACACGAAATCAAGTCGCCTGATATCCATTACAATAGCTCGTCGCTCGTAATGATAAAGAGAATGAAAATAAAGAAGTGATATATCAATATTATTGTACAAATGCAAGAATCAACATACTCTTCTAAAGAGTTACTTGAATTTATATAAACAAATATGAGGCATAAGAACAATTAATTATAAAATAAAGAAAAAAAATTGAAGCATTTAATATATATATATATATATATATATATATATATATAGAAAGTGAGAGAGAGAGGGTGATCTATATTGGATACCACAATAATAAAAGAGCAGCAGTTAGAAGCATTTAGAAATTTTGAGAATAAATGAATTGAATGGGGGAAAACAAAGAGCCATTACTTCACCCTGAGGGCGCAATCTTCAAAGAACTCACACCAAGGAATGGCACCATATCGTGAGAGCCTATAACGCAATGACTTATGGAGAGTAGAGTATCACGGTCCAATGGAAAGGTGCGGAGAAAAAATCTCTTCGAAAAGAAAAAAGAAATGACAAAAGTCAAAGATGAAAGAAGGATGAAATAAACAAAAATTATACCAAATAACTCTACTTAAATCCCACCACCATTACCAATAATATCTACTAAAGAATCAGGCTTTCGCAACATTTTTTAGGACCTACTACAGTGGTTTAAACACCTACTAACTTATTTGTAGCGGTTTTGGAACCGCTGCAAATCTGCTGTATTTGCGTTCGCTGGAAAGGCTTTAGCAGCCGTTTTATGAGTGCTGCTATAAGAAGGCTTTAGCAGTGCTTTTTAACAGGTGTTAAAACCGCTGCTAAAGGGTAGATTAAATTTTATATATATATATATATATATATATATATATATATATATATATATAATGCCAAAAAATTAAATTTTGTGATCAAATTACAAATATCAATAAAATACTATAGAAATATGTGAGTATGAAGAATTGCACAACATGTGAATAGGAGCATGCCTTTCATATCAATATTAATGAACCTATCTATATATCCGAGAACACACCCACACTGGCCAACATATATACTTCCATGCATAAATATAAAAGCAATAAACAATAAGACTTATAAACTTATATCGAGCCAATCACAGTCACAGTCTTTAGCACAACGCAACACAGCACAAAATTCATCAATGGATCCCATGGAATACTTCCAACCATCACAACAATACCTAAATAAATATACAAATTAACATTAGCATGCAAAAAACTACATGCAGGACCTATATTCCGTTGTTATCTGTTTGTTGTTTTCTCATAATATATATAAATTAAGTCCCAACTCTTGGAGATGGGGGCATATTGAAACGGGTACATCAAAACCTGCTTAACTAAAAGGCATCAATACAAAATAGAAGGATTACAGAGCTAGCCATAAACAAGAAGATTTGAATGAAGGCATAGCAACTAAAATGAGATAATGTTTTGAACAAATCAATCGACACATACATCCCTCACCACTTGTAAGAACAAAAATGGGCAACCAAAACTTTGGAAATCTTCATAACTGGATGTTCATAAATGAATTATGTGTTCAAATAGAATACAAGTATGTAGAACATCATAGCAAATGTTTGGTCTCTTCTAGACAAAATGACAATTTCAGGATAGTGCTCACAGATGATGCTAGATCATCTGAACTCAACATTTTTGCAAGGCCAAAGTCACCTGCAAGTAGCATAAAGAATGAATCCTCACAATAAACACCCAATACAATGACTTTTATGATAACAAAGTTGTGCTCACAGACCTTTTCAACCAAAGAATCCTTGTATTCCACAATGAATGGATTCCGCACTTTAGAAATAAGTTCCATCTGCAAAAACAATAAATTCTGATGACTAAAATCAAAATATAAAATGCAGCACCTAAAGGTCGGCAAAGATGAATGAATTTAGAAAAATAACATCTATATGCAAGGAAAATTAAAAATTTAAATATATTTTCATGGAATGAATTCAGAAAAATAACATCTATAAGCAATGGCTCTAAGAGCATTGTTCTCATTACAAAGCATAGAAATTTATGCATTTATCAACCAAATTTACCAAAGTAGAGTGCATGGGATTAACTCATTCTAGTGTAAGCCACTGGCTACAAACAATCCCAAATAAACAACTGTGCACAACAGCAAGGATTTTACCTCCAGGTGTGGAGGTGTGCAGACCTGCGGTTCCTATCTGTCTGCCGAGCAAGCCTGATTTTCTACAGGACATACCTAAGCAAATCAAGAAGAAATAATAAAAACCCACCAAAGCTAAAGCAATGCCATGGATAAAGCACAAGCCAAATACAAGTGAGCCGCCTCTCTACTTACTTTTTCTTTTCCACCTTGTGCTTCACGAGAAGAGAGGAGCCAAATGCTCCTTTGCCAATCTGCTCCAAAAATAAGCACAATAAACATCTAAATTCATAACTCACAATAAATCATAAATTAGCAAAAGAACAAGACAAGAAACGCAATTTCTGCTACACAAGCGTTTCGAATCGTGCTCCGAATTTGAAATGCAAACCGAAACTGCTTTCATAGCAAACCAAAATCCAGGCACATTACTTCAAATAAGCAGTCAATGAGCTGCATAAGTCTCACCGGATCTAGCTAAACCCACAGCCAAACAGAGATCTCCGATTCTACCGGATCATGGAAACCTAGCCGACTAAAAGAAGCAGAGCAGTGAGAACTCCCAGTTCCCCACTAACAATCCTCTCCGAAATGGGAACAAGGAGAAGAAGAAGCGAGACCAGCGCCGAAACTCGAAGTGGCAACATGACATCATCTCCACCTTTCATGATTCACCCCAGTTGCCTTCACTGCCTCGTCGGCGAGCTCAAGCCGAGAAGCGAGACAAAGGATGACAGGTCAGCGGTAAGTTCACGTGAAGATGAATATCCCGCGAAAGAGAAGATTTTCAGGAGCGTGGATACGTACCGATTTGCCTCTGCCTGTATACAAAAGGCCTCCTTGGCTCCTTTATCTATATGATGCCAATGGAAAAAAATAAGTGAAATGCGAACAGTTGCGCCATCTAGCGTTAGGATTTAACATTAGAAGAGTAAAATGCCACGCGGATAACATTAGAAAATAAGTGGAATACGAACAGTTCAAACGCTTGAATCACAAACACCAATTTAATATTAGTATAGATAAGAAATATGACGTATATGACGTTAAATGAAACGGACGAAATTCTAGCGTTCAACATTTAAAATGAATTTAATATAAGATATAAGGGGTATTAAATAATATATTTATTATCTTTTTAATTTATTAATTATATAAAATACAATGAAGGGACAAGATAATTTAAAAAAAAAATTAAATGAATGGCCAAAATTTGATCTGGAAAGAAATTCAAGCGGCTTTTATAATAGTAGTATATATATATATATATATATATATATATATATATATATATATATATATATATATTCTTATTCATGATTTATACATTAAGAATCATTGAAATAGTTTACAAATGTTTAATTTAACTTAAACAAACATGACTAATGGCATTATCACATTAGTATGCCTCACTGATAAGAAAAAAATGTAACTATCATAACTTGTATAACTCTATTATCACTAAGTTTGTACTCATTGTCACTAAATTTTAGTTATATATAAAATATGTAAACCAACATTAGCTGGAGATATTTATGTTCCAAACAAAAACATAGTTATAATATATACATTTGACATATTGAAGGATAAATGAGATAATGAAAAAGAAGTTACCGCTTTCATGGTAAAAGTTACTCTAGATGATTTGGCTGCAAAAATATAAGTGTTGATCTGAAGCTGTTATAGTAGGTTGACAAAAAGGATGCTCTTCTATAAAATGTTGAACATCATTACTGATAAGAAGGTTCTCAAGATAAACTCGAATATCTCCTCTTGACATTGCTTCTCATAATATAAATTAAATTTTGGAATATGAAAATATAAATAATGAATTATATGGCAATAAGTTTCATATTTAATTTCTTACCTAAGGAATTATCTCTCTCATCAGTGTACCAGTATGGATATGTAAAAATGGCAGTGTTAGGCTACAAAAGAATATCACATTATAAGTGAACTTCTATGAGTTAAAACAAAATGAAAGAGGATTAGTTGAGAAACATAGGGTTGCAAAGGGCTTTGTAGGGAGATTCATCTTAAAACAATGTGTTAGATGGAGAGAAATCTCCCTTATGCCATGGAAGATCAGATTCTTCCATAGTTTCTTCAGCTCCTTCAAAACTAATGGCTTATGATGATTCTTACTAGCTATGACACTCTTATATGTGCACTTTGATTGATCTTGAATAATTGGAAGGGCAGAAATACTTTTTGCTGCATTAAACTTTAAAAAATGCAAAAAACTATGATTTGTTTTTTAAAACAACATTAAGAAAGAATTTAGAAGAATAAACTACAATTAAAGTTTGATCAAATAATATTTAATGAGTCATCTTACAAGTCTAAAAAGTCAAGACCCTTAAAAATAATTAAGAAAATCATCATGATTATCTTCATCAATCTTACCACTGAATAGAAAACTGTTTGCCCTTTTGATTTGACATTCAAAATTCTTATTCACGTGAAGGCTGAGCAACTTCCAATACGACAGGAGGAGAAGAAGAAGACGAATAATCTCATTTTAGTTAATCTTTCATATAGGAGAAGAAGGTGATCAGAAGAAATAAATGGAGGGGAGTTGAATTTGACGAGGCGCGAAATCAAACAGTGCAGATTAATTTCAATTAAAAAAAAAAAGCAATAGTGAAGACTATTTTAAGGACAAAATCACATGCGGCTTTTATATATTAGTATAAATATAACCAATTTTGTGGTATATAAATCCCCCACTAAATTTTTTATTCTTCTTTTCTGCTAGTTAGTACCAATTTTCATATGTCACCAAGATGAGTTTTAGCCTGAAGTCAAAGATCAAACGAGCTATTGATCACATGCTAAATTTAAACTTAAGGAGTAGAATAGTATAAAGGACAAAAGCATACACAAATAGCCATATAACTAAATTATTTCCTCAAGAACAATGTTTTAGATTGAAAGATTCAACAAAATCTACTTATGTCTAAATTGATACCATAACAGGGTGTACCATAGTTGATGGTTGTAAGACCGCATACTGCAAGATCGTAAAGAATCATGACCGTCCCTTACTGAAAACATTTTGTCAATACCGAGCTGCTAAATTAGTAGCTCTAGTTCTCAAGTCCAGTAGAGTACGATCAAACTTATTTTCATATCTAACCTCCCTGACATTAAGACCTAATGTTTCGAACTTCTTGTCATATTGCTTTCGGGACTTGGTTGAATTGTTAGTTACAAACACCAACCTCTTCCCCTAATGAAAATTTGAAAACAACCTGAAACTGCTCACAACGAAACCAATTTAACCATTGAAGAAAATAATAATAATAAAAAGATACAAAGTAGCAACACTTTAAAAAAACCTTTGAGCGTAAGATGTCCAGGGTTTCTGGAATGCCGTCAATCAACTTATCTCCCTTCCACACCACTCCTGCAAAAGGCAATACATGAAAACAACATGAATGAATTCTCAGGAATTCATTAGGTAAAAGGCAAATGAGGATGGAGAGGGCCAGCGGTAGTGATCGTGCACCTTGGGCAGTAGGTCGACGACGGGTCGCGGAGGGCTTCATTCCGTCTGGGCGTGCGAATGAGAGGGAGAAGACCGCGGGTTCGTTCCGTCTGGGGCGTGCGAACGAGAGGGAGAAGTGCGCAGGAGAGTGAAAGTAGTGGGAGAGGTTTCATTAGATAAGAAAGGCGAATGGATGCGATGATATGCGAATAGTCAAATGATAACTGGCGAGGATTTATTCAGCGTTTTGTAAGAACGATTGAAATGTTATGTAGGGAGATTCACAAGCGATACTTATAATAGTAGTATATATAGATATAGATATTTTGCATTATTTTTCTCCAAAAAAATATGAATTGAACAATACAAATCTAACTAAATTCTTTTATATAACTTATGCTTAACCATAAAGCAAATGCTCAGTTCATGTGACCCCGAGGTCTTCAGGCTTCACTGCAATCAATAAATCTCAACATAAAATCTTTCGCATTCATTTTCAGAATTTTCTTTTTTTTATGACATTTGAACCATTAAGACAAACTTATACACACATCACATACACAAGCTTCAAACCACGACCTCTTGATTAATAGCGAAAGCCCACAACCAATAGACCAAGATAAACTGCGCAATTTCCTTTATTTTAACTGTAGATGATTGTTTTATCATAAATAAGCTGAGCTGACTATTTTATTTTGGTTTTTGGTACTAATTAATTATTATCTTATAAACATTCATTCCCTCTTTGAATCATACAAAATTAATTAAGCTAATTTTATCTTTAACAACACGGCTTTGATGGTTGTCATTCATCATCTCTTGAGTACAATATTTTCACATTATGAATATTTAGGGTCGTAAAGCTGTATTGTTACATACTAAAAAAAATGGATTGAACAAAGAGTCTAATTAGATAAGAATTCATATCACATATCAATACATCATCAATGCAAAATAATCTTCTTTGAATGCAATCACAAAACTGCTAATAAATTAAAAGTTATAATCAACAAAATGTTGATCATGTTAACCATCATTTTTAAAAATAACCTTTAATTTACATTTCAGAGCATGCAGCACTACATTCTACAAGCAGATCATCTCAACCTCTCCACAACAATAAGCATCATCAGATGCTTGTTCGGGATATTTTTTTATTGCTTTTTGAAGTTGCTATAAATAAGTAACTTTTTAAAGTTGTTGTAGAAAGAAAATTATGATTGTGGCCTGAAAAGCATAATAGTAAAAAATTGTCCCTAACGAGGCCTAAGGCTTTGTTTGGGACGGCTTTTTATTGCTTCTTAAAACGGAGTTTTAGTAAAAAAAAATTATTTTTTGTACTAGAACTTGATTTTAAAAAGCAATAGAAAAGCCGTCCCAAACAAAGCCTAAGTCATGAAGGCTTAGTTTGAGACATCTTTTTTACTGCTTTTTAAAGTAATTTTTCAATACAATTTTTTTTAACTAGAATTTTTTATACTAAAAAACTGCTTTAAAAAACCGTAAAAAAGTTACCCCAAACGAAACCCAAATCTCCATACTCATTCAGCTTACTTCTCCTTAATTATACATAAAGTAGAAGTAATGAACACAATTAAATTTCAATAGACAGTAAAGAGGTCAATATAATAATCAATCCATAGAAAAGAAAGAGAAATCAACATTTTTTATGCTAAGTATTACAGATCAATCATTAGATATAAGAATTGGTACAATGAGATGGTGTATGAGAAAATTATTATCTTTTATAGGGCCATCACCTCATTATAATTTACAACAAACTTAGCCCAGTTATGAGTTATTCTTTTAAGAGAATTTATCTATCTCAACGTAATCATGAGCCAATATTTTTAGTAGTCTCATAATTTTATTAATCTAGAGTTAATCTTTTCCTCACCAACTTAGAATTTTTCATATTGCACTCCATGACACTCATCATATATCTTTATCATCACATAATTATGATTAGTGATCTTTCATAGCACATAATTATAAAACATTTGATTGCATACCATAAAATATAATAATGAAATTTACAACATACATGTCAAATATTTACAAATAATATCATCATGGTAATCATATAATAAAATAATCTTAAGTCAAGCAAGATGAAGAGATTCTCATTCTCATATCACACCATCTTCAAAGTACTTCATATGCAATGTTAAAGCCATAAAAACCAAATGAAGAATATGGTAGAAGAAATTTCTTACTCATTATGTTAAAGCAATGATTCTCTACCAAAATCAGATTTAAATCCTAACAAATAGACTTCTAAGTATGTTCTCCTTCTCCCTCAACTCTTTCAAAACTTAGGCTTCGTTTGGAACGGTTTTCTTATTGCTTCTTAAAGCAACTTTTTAATGCAAAATTTTTAATTTTTGTACTAAAAAGCTGCTTTAACAAGCAGTAAAAAAGTTGTTCCAAACGAAGCCTTACCCTCAAGTTTTTAAGGATCAAAGACTAAAAAATTGTACAAGCACCTCTACTCCAAAAACTCACCACTTAAGCAAAGACCATCTCTCTCTCTCTCTCTCTCTCTCTCTCTCTCTCTCTCTCTCTCTCTCTCTCTCTCTCTATTTCTACGGATAATGCGACCCATATTGATATATTTCTCATTAGATTAGTTTTTATAAGAAATAGTGAAGGAGAAACTGTAAATGTTAAACAAATTTTCTTTTATAAGAATTAATGCATCATCCAAAATTTCATAAGATCAAATATGAATCATGATGCAATACTTGAATTCAACATTTTCAAAACAAATTTCAAGATCATCCAAATTATAATTTCAACAAAGTTATATTTTAAATGAATGTTTGGAGGAGGAGCACAACGACAATAAATGTGTTAATGATCAAATTATAAATTGCATAAATAAAGCACTTAAAATATAATTAAAATACTTTGAATGATATTTAATCAATCAATTGCTTTTCGAATCTTTTGTGCTTATAGTCAATTTGATATGCATTTGTAGCTCGATCATATTACATCTGAAAGGTAAAGTTAATATGCTGAATATGTTTCATTAAATCATCATAATTTCTCCGTGCATTTTTATGAGCACTATTAGGGCCTCTAATATGAAATTCAAATCTATCAGATTGTCAAATATCACTTAATTTTGATATCTTTAAGGCATGTAAATGCTAAAAGAATAGTTTATAATCACAAGAATCAAAACGGGTCGACGTCCAACGAAATTTTTTATCACTAAAATATCACTCTTGAAAAACTTTAAACAAACATTTACTCCTCAAATGAAAGGGAGCTTAGATATTTGAAGAGTATAGAGCCATGTTCCATGATCCTTGATGATGATCAATATCAACAGTCATCACCTCCCGAGTGCTATTGCCCACCCAATTGCCATCATCTAACATTATCGTCTGACGATCATCACTTGATCGTTAATGTCTGACTGTCATCATCCCACCACCATCGCCAAGCCACTTGATTCTTTATCTTTTTAGATTTATCATGTGAAATTTTTGATATTTTTTTGAATTACTTTATTATGTGTATGTGATGAATTTTCATATAAAATTAACATAGAAATATCTTTTTGTTCTCTCATGAATATTTTAACATGTAACAAGTGTAAATACATACATTAAAAAAAATTCCATAACATTTCTCTTGTGCATGCAATAGATCTCCCCTCAAGAAATTCCTTTTCTTTGCTTTAAGCTATATATATATATATATATATATATATATATATATATATATATATATATATATAAAGAGAGAGAGAGAGAGAGAGAGAGATAAAGAGAGAGAGAGCATTTGCCCCCACATGACCTATTAAATTTGCCCTTATGTAATCATCAAATAAGGACATTAATGATGCTTTTTGGGATTGTTGTAATTATTTATAAAAATAGTTGTAGAACTGCTAAGAAAAAAAAATAAAATTTATTGTAAGTATTATATATATTTTTGAAATTATATTTTAATATATCTAAAAATAGTTTATTCCCACTAAAAAAATTTATGAATAAGAAAAATCTACAGCCAAATAAAATTGTGAGATTTTTTTGAAAAACCAAAAAAAAAATCCTAAATGGACCCTTAGTGCCCATTTCATTGCAGTATCTAACCAAAATTTAGCAATAACTTCAGTCAAAATTCTTCTCATACAAATCTACATCAGCAAAGAAAAAAAAATCCAACATTCTAGAATGTTAACTACTGAAATTCTAAAAAAGTCCTATTCCAAATAAAAAAATTTCTTTTCCCAGAAAATGAAATAACAAAAAAGGTACAAATGACCTAAATTTAATATAGTTAGAACTAAAAATTCAAATATGAGTGATTTTTCAAAGATTTTCCCTTCATTATCCATCAAGATCAAACAATTTCTAACTCATAAAGCTGACTTGCTTGTCAAAAACTTTTTCTTTAAGCGAATAAATTAAAGAGAACAATAAACTCTATTAATTTCTAGATCTCTGATCATTGGCGTGATAGGAACAAAAGCATGCAGTAGGGGGTAAACAGTAGTCGAGTTGAGTTCGAGCCACTTTGGGCTTGAGCTTGAGCTTGATTAATTAATCGAGTTTGAGCATGAGCTCAAGCTGGCTCGTTTGATTTGAAAGAGAGAAAATGCTTATGATTCTCACAATTATTATAATAAAATGATAAAAGAATGAGCAATTAGAAGAAAAATAATAAAAAGTCAATTAAGTAAGTGAGATGTACTTTATAAATATTTTTGAAAGCTTTGTACTTAAAATTTTGAATATTTACGGCAATTTTAAAACCGCTGCACGCCCGCTATGATTTCAAAGTCCTACAACGACATTACGCAACAGTTTCAAGACCGATGAGATAGACATAACAAATTGCTAGATATCACAGCGGTTATAATCGCCACAACATTACAATTTTGCAGCAGTCATAACCGCCACTAAAAACTCAATAAAATTGATTCACAGAATTGTGGTGGCAATTTTGTAATGTTATGATAGTTAAAACCGTCACAAATGTCCAGAAATTAAAAAAACGAAATTCATTACTCTATAACATATAACTCATTCAATAAGCACCACAATGACCAACATATTTTGGCCATACATGATTGATCTTAATACCACAAGAGCTGACAAAATATAACCAAAAATATTAATAACAGTAAATTTTATGCTTTTGTAATCATATCAAATTGCAAAACATGCCCAACATTTCCTAATAAGACTAGGCAAATACTCTACTATACAAGAGGAAAATATATGCTACAATAATTGTACCATATAAGCTAAAGTACTTGGATAAGGCGTCATTGCTAGTGAGTTCAAAACTATAAAGATAATCTAAGTTCCAAAATATATAAGACATCCATACTTAAGTTCATTAGCTTCCAAACTACAAAAACATCCATATAAGTACAAATATAACAAGAGCCACTAGAGTTCAAAACCAAAACAACTTAAGTTACAAAATATATAAAACATCAATGCAACTAGAAGCATCACAAGAAATACTTGAGCTCATCATTAACACCAATTTTAAGTTTTCAGTAGAATGTCAGACATCAAATGAATTGTCATTGCTACGCTAAAAATAATATGAAGATAATGAGAAACTAATAGTTAAATAATTTACATTAAAATTGCATAATTAATTTCCTCAATTGGCAAAATTGCAATTGATCAACTCCAACTGGAACAATCTCAATAATTTCCTCAATTGGTCTACTATCCCAGTGCTCAACCTTCAAAGTGGTTTTATAATTACGCCACTTAGCATCAAGGGATTGAAGAATCCAATAACGTATACGGCCAGGGAACTCAAACTTAGGTTGCATATAAAATAGTAATTGCATTATGTGTATATATAAATAAAGTGTTTAGGTCTTAAGTTTTTATATAAAATAGTAATTGCATTATGTATATATATAAAGAACAATATCAAAACATAAAGCAAGTAGCCACTGAATTGTAGTCAAGGACTTACATTTACATGCAACGAGAAATATTACAATCAAAGTAACTCGCAGTTTTACTCTTACAACAAAATTCCAATTCATATTTTTAGCATCTTGAATGTAGAATACATACTCCACCTATGAAGAGAAAATAAAAAGATGATCCTGAAGTTTGTGACCTGTATGAATAAGCCTTGAGAAGTTCATAAAAGTATAATCAAATTCATCTCGTATAAATATAGTAATCTTTCCCAATGGAGTTCCCGATAAATTTTCCTTCTCTTAAATCTCAATTCCCTTCTCTTGGTAAATTGTAATCTAATTTACTCTATATTTCTTTTTTACCAAATCGAACAATCCCTTAGTAAATATAGAGTAAAATCATATGAGTATACTCGAATGAATGAAATAATCTAAAAATAATATAGTGATGATCACTCTCTAATCCAAAAACTTAGTCAATGTAATTAATCATTAAAATAAAGGAATTATGTTAATTTTTACATGAGGCCGATGCATAAATTATGGCAATCAAAGCACCCAAATAAATTTGAAATGAGATCAAGGGTTCGTTTGGGTCAACTTTCTTATTGCTTGACTTTTCAGATCACAAATATAATTTTTATTTGACTACTATTTTTTTATTGTTTTCTCACTGCTTTCAACAAATTTTGTGCTGGGGTGTTGTTTTCTACAATAATTTAAAAAAAAATAACTTTCTCCACAATAACATTACAACCATCTTTATATAAAGCTATAACCGTCCCAAACAGACTCCAAGTGTATGATACATTTCATATATAGGAGATAAGAATAATTACTAAATAGTAATTTTAAGAAGGGTCTATTTAGGACAACTATTTTATTGCTTTACTTTTTCAGACCACAATCTTAATTATGTATATGTTAGGAAGCAGCTTTTAAAAAATCACTTTATTCATAACAGTTTTATAACATTAACCATATCAAATAAATATGAAAACTAAACTGATGTGCAACTAGGGGTGTCAATTTCGGGTCACGGGTCGGGTTCGGGTCGAACCCGAAACTGACCCGGCACTATTCGGGTCAACCCGAACCCGACCCGTTTTTGCAAATGGGTCGGTTTTCATGACCCGAACCTGACCCGCTTCGGGTCCGGGTCAACCCGACCCGACCAGAATGACCCGGTTCCAACAAAAAAACTACTATTTTTCGGGTCAGAAATGGGTCAATCTCCACTTTTCGTGTCAAAATCGGGTCATAAATGGGTCAATCTCGAGTTGTCGGGTCAAAATGGGTTTTCGAGTCAAAAACGGGTCAATTTCGGGTCAACGAGTCAATCCGAACTGATTTTTGAAACGGGTCGAATTGTTGAACCCGAACCCGACCCGTTTCGGGTTCGGGTCAACCCAAACCCGAAATTTTCGGGTCGGGTTCGGATCGGGTCCAATATTGACACCCATATGTGCAACCATTGGCTGATCATAAGTACATTAATTGAAATTTGTAATTTAAAATAGCTCACATAAATTTTTAATTAAAAAATAATAAATATTATTGAGTTTCAAAAATATTATACATGTCATTTCTATTTAAAAATTAATATTTATTTTCTCTCAGAAGCTCACCTAATTCCTTTTTCACATGAAAATACTTTTAAAGGAAAATAAACATGATAATTTAGCCGCGCAGTGGCAACCCCAAAGACCTTCGGGAAGACAGTGAAAGCAACCCAAAGCCAAATATATCACGTAACTCACTCACAACAACTCTGCTTCCCGAAGTTCCGTCTTAAATTAGGACAGCGACATCTAGCCGTCCATATGATATGCCGCTCACCATCAACGGTGGAGCTCCAGCTGCCCCAACAATAGGTAAAATTGTTTTAGATCGGAAAGGCCGCCATACCATGGCAATAGACAGAATTCAAATCATCGTCAATCTTTTGATGCATGCTTGACGCACGCATCTCAAAGCGAGTAACGAGTTCATTAAGGTCAATGAACAATTTGGATCACCACATAATAGGATTCTTTCATGTTCAGGGCCCGTTCATGACCATTGCATCAATCTGTTTATATTTTTTTGATGCACTATGAATATTAACTCTTATATTTAAAATTTTGTCAACAATATTTTTTGCACCATGCATCTATGTTACCAAAATTTTTGATGAGTGGGAGAGAATTAAATTCGAAATTGTAGATGAAAAGTGAAACATGTAGAGAGTAGACAACACCTATATAAGATAGTATTGTAATAGAGATTGCAAAGGGGGAATTAAGAGATAATGGGAAGACAATAATGAGGTGCCTCCACACCAAAACAACATAGGTTGATGCAACATTGCTACTTGTGGTGGTTGGCCGTTGGTTAGGTGGCTAAGCTGGTGCCTATGAGCACCAATGATAAGGTACTTGCAATGAAGGAACCCTAACAAAATGGGCATGGGCTGGGACATGATCAAATAGTTTTCAAATATTTCATACTTATAATCAATTTGAGCAGCTCAACGATACGAATCTAATGAGCTCATGATCAATAATCAATTGATTCTAACATCATTAACGCACACAAATGATGGATGGACGATCTATGATCAATGTAATCAATATGGACCGGTTGATGGAATGTTTTAGATAGTGACAAAAATTATCTAAATGCCCCCCTAAAAATGCTATACAAGACATTATTTTATAGATAGAGAGGGTCAATTGAGACAACTGCAAGAACTTATTATTATTATTATTATTTTGGCAAACACCATCAATGGTCACCATTAGCAATTGCTACCATCATCTCCATACTCCTGTCATCTGATTATTGTAGCTTGAATATTAATTTATAACTCTATTGTTGGGCTCTAATTGCTCATTTATGGACACCTAATTTTTGTAATCCCTACTATATGAAACGTATAATTATACTCAATTGTTTATGCTTCAATCTTCTTCAATTATAAGCAATGAAAGATTCTTTATTAGTAGTGGCAACTGGGCCAAGCCCCTTCATTTTTCCCGTTCTCGAGTTTCTCTCGCAAAAAGTTTTGGTGATCACTTATAATTATATCTATGCCCGTAAATTTTTTAGCACATAATATTACTTAGATTTAGAATAATGATTTCGCATTTTTCTCTTACCTATGTGTGTATTTTTTTCTCTTTACTTACATTCTCATTTTTTACATTTTGAGCAAATGAAATCTTAATTTGAGATAAACATCTATACATTAGGCATCGAATTTGTGATCTTATAATAAAGGCCAAATCCCTTAATTATTTGGTTAAGACGAGCTTCGTAAATAATTATACTTTAATAATAGTTTATTTTCTTAATTATATTTGTCTGATCCAAACCATAATACATGTTTCTTATGAGATAATTACATTTAGTATACTTCTCATGTTCTCCAGGGGTGTATCTGAGTCAAGATGACTCCTGATCGGCATGGGCTTGACTCAATGAATGGCTAATGAGCCAAGTTCAGTGAGTTAACAAGTCAAATTTGAATCAACCTTGACTTAACTCATTAGCTTGTGAGTTGGCTCATTAAAATTTGTTTATATAAAATACATTTAAATTATATTCAAATTAATAATTTTAAAAATATTTTAAAATTATATCTCTATTTCAAGTAAATTTTATTATATCTAATTTAACTTTTTATTCTTTTTATCATGTTATTATAATAAATTTAAAAAAAAATCTTCTCTTTTTAAAAATAACTTAGCTAGCTCTTAAACTCATAAAACTAGGCTTAAACTTAAACTCAAATTTAATTAATAAATTAAACTAAGGGTTCGTTTGGGACAACTTTTTTATTGCTTCTTAAAATTTTTATGCTAGAAAGCTGCTTTAAGAAGCAGTAAGAAAGCTGTCCCAAACGAATCCTAAGACTTCATTTGTGATAACTTTTTTATTGCTTTGATTTCTAGACCGCAATCATAATTTATGTTTAGCAATTATTTTTTCACTGATTTCATTTTTTTTTTTTGGTGCTATAAAACTGTTTTCTATAACAACTTTTAAAAAATTACTTTCTCCACAATTGCTTTACAAGTATCTATATAAAGAATTGCAGCTAACGCAAATAGATCCTAAACTCAAATCTAAAATATCTCAAACTTGGCTCGACTATTTTAATGGTCTATTTGAGATAATTTTCATGATACATTATATTTTTAGACAATAATTATAATTTCATTTGACTATTTCTTTCTTACAACTTTTTTATTAATTTTCAAAAAAAATATAACAAAAAAAATTACATTTTACAACTTAAATAACTAAATTATTTTCTCATAATAAATTATCAATTAATTTTATAAAATACTGTAGAAGTTTCAAACATTTCAAACTTTTCCTATCCGCCTTCCACCGTTCTCCGAAACTTCTACTTCAGAGCCGTGCGTTTCATTTTCTTCCCCGTCAAAGTCAAACACGACGGCCGCAGACAGCCGGCGGTCCACACCTCCGCATTTCACTCCTTCAGTTTCCACAAAGAGTCAAACTAAATAAATAATATCATAAAATTTGTAGAAATTACAGAAAAAAATTCACGTTGTATAACAATTTTAAAAAATCAATTTAAATTTTTTTATTAAAACATTAAAAAAAATTATAATAATTTAATCTCGACCCAATTCAACTGATTTTGAATTAACTCAAAATTAAAATTAAGTATTATTAATAATTAAATATGTGTTTAAATATATTTTGAAAAAAATTTAAAAATAGACATAATCGTCCATTCAATGAGCGACTTACTGTCCAATCAACATCCAATCAACATTTAACAAATTTTAAAATTCTTTAAAAATTTTTAAAAGTACTATAGCAAGTCGCCCTCGCAGCGGTATACTATTATACTTATATATATATTTTTATTTATTTAAATCAAGTTTATATTTTTTAAAAGAAAAAATTAATTAAATTTAATCAAAATATCCTCACCGGTAAGAAATTAGAATAATCTTCAATACTCCCCAATTTTTTTTACATTAATTTTAATATCATTGTTAATTATTATATATTTTAATTTTATAATTTAATATTGACAATTAAATATCTATTTTACATTAATTTTATTAATCTTCAAGATATTTTATTAAAATTTTACATCATAAGGTTTGTTTAATATTGTAATTAGAGTATACATTTTAAAATATTAATCACATATTTATCTTCTAAATATTTATAGATAAACTAAAATTTAATATTAAATAAAAATGACACTCAAATTAATTTATATTTTAAAATAAAATTTTCGTATCTTATATTTTTATGAGAAATAAATTATCAAATTAGGTGAGGTTATTTTGATTAAATTTAATTAATTTATTTCCTTTGAAAAGTATAAATTTGATTTAAAAAATAAAAAAATGTAAAAAAATAAGTGTGTACTATAGCAAGTAGCTCGTTGACCAGGCGACTATTTAAATTTTTTTAATAATGCACTTAATTGCATAATTTAATTATTAAAAATACTTAGTTTAAAATTTGCCCAAAACTAATTATAAACTTTTTTTATCCAAAATTTGAGATATGGTATAATTAAAAATAATAAATGAATAAGCTATTACATGATTTTAAAATTTAATAAATAAAAAATGATTAATTAAATTATCTTTTTTTAAATTTATTAATTTAACCTTGTATTATAATGAGAACTTTTAATTAAACAATTTGAAATTATAAAATAAGTAAATATTATTTATTCAAGATGAATTAAAAATTTTAAACAATAAGTAAAAAATATTATTTTGAAAGGAATAAATTATAAATTAAACATACTATATAAATTATATCATATAATAAAATAAATTTTGTTGCGGGCTAGAATATTCGCAGCGATAAAGTACGAAAATTACGTCTTTGCGTTGCACGAGTATCCAGCATACAAAAAGAGAAAAAAGAAACACAATTTTTTATGTGAAAAATCACGAAGGGAAAAACCACATGGTCATGCCCAATTGAAATAATTCTACTAGTGTTTGAACAGATTACAAGTGATTGATTCATCCTTAAATTTGAGAAAGATTATATTACAACAGTCGACCATCGGATTGAAATCTAATGATGAACAGAGATCGGATGAAAATCTGATGACATTTGGTGGTGGGCAAAAATCTAGCATTAGTTGGCGGTCAGTCAATAGTTTAGCAACAGCTAGTGGTCAGGCAGAAATCCTACGCCAGTCGGTGGTTGAGTGGAAGTTTGTGTCAGTTAATGGTTAGGAGGAAGTTTGGCATTAGTCGGTGACCCGGCAAAAGTCCGACATCAATCGGTGACCGGGCGGAAGTCTTGTGTCAATCGATGGCTAGACGAAACCCCGACGTCACTCGGTGACTGGGCAGAAGTCTAGCGTCAGTCGATGGTCTATCCGAAGTCTGGTGTCGGTCGAGGGTCGAGCAAAAGTTTGGGGTCAGTCGATGGCTGGGCAGAAGGTCAGTGTTAGTCGGTGGTCCAATGGTGGTCGAGGAGGAGTTTGGTGGCAAGAGAACTCTAGTTTCTCTCTCTTCTTTCTATTCCTTCTATTCCTTGCTTGGTTCCTTTCCATGAGGAATGAGGGGTCGATTTATAGTTTTTAGAGTGTGGAATGACTAGTAAATAGGAGGGAGATATAGGGTATGTCGGGAGTGGTTTGAATGGACGATCGATATTGAACCCCTTGATCATGGACAATTTATTAGGCATTTGAATGTATTAATGATATCAAAATTTAGGGATCTTAGGCTCGTTCAATTCATTTCATCGAGCCGCTTGATTCGACTATAAGCATGTCACATTTGGAAATTGTTTGGTCATCCAATTTATGGTTTGAACGTTCTAAAGGTGCTTCGGGTCTTCAATTTGGACCCATTTGGGCTCGGATGGACTCGAATTTTGTATCGTTGGATTTGTCTTTTTGAGATGTTCAGTTTGACTATAAGCTTGCTGAGATCAGAGTTTAGATGGTTCTGAATTTAATTTTAGAAGTTTCCAATTCAATTTTTCCTCGAGATTCGTGCCCGATCAAGATAAATTTTTGATGATATATTAGTGTCCCCCTTATTTTCGGACGTTGAAGCTTCAGAAGTCTGAAAATATGTATCATAATTTTTGAAAAAAATTTTACGTGAATTTGAAACTCCAGAACAACTCGATCTTGGGCGTAGAGATCCCAATTAGCCTTAAAAGTGTAGAAATTGAGTCCATAACATTAAATATGGTCTCATACAAGTACAAGTGCCCCTTTCTTATAGTTGAGGCCTTCCACAGTTTTGAATAGGTGGCATCTCCTATCAAGTACAAATGTCCCTTTCTTGTATAGAAGTTAGAGTTTTCATCCTTTATCTCTCATTCTTCCTTATTTTTCTTCTTACTTTAAAGGCTTTCCATTATTTTTGATAGATGATATTTTCTTTCCAAATGTAAAAACTCAAATGGGTGACCATGCCTCCACTAAAATTCACCTAGCTAAATGATGCAAGCAAAAATTTGGAGAAAGCCCAAATTTTTGCTTACAAAAAATAAAGACTCTTACCTATACCTTTGAACACATAAAGATAAAGAAATTATAAAAACATAAGACTTTTATAAGATAAAGACGCTTACAACTCTTAACAATGACAAACACCAACTCATATAACAAACATTAGAAACAACGTCATCCTAAACTTGCTTTGGAGAAGAAGGATACAGGTGGGGTGGACACTTGCGGATTAGAAGAAATAGGTTAGAAGCTCAGACGAAAGAGGAGTAGCTCGCAAGCCATCCTAGAAGAAGGAGAAGAGAAGCACGGAACAAGCTCGCAAGCTTTTCCAAGAACCCTCAGGTTTCCAAATATTTTCTCACATTATCTCTCTCTTTTTTCTATTACAAAACACCACATATATATAGCTAAAAGAGGGCAGCCAAACAGCCCCCTAAAACCTATATTTAATCCTAATTAAAATAAGGAAATGGAAGGCCAAAAGACCCTCCAAACAGCAGCCCAAAAGCCACCAAACAGCAGCCCAAAAGCCACCAAACAGCAGCTCAAAAGCCTCCAAACAGCAGCCCAAAATCTGGTACAGGAACCCAAGAGACATCCCACAGCAACCAGCCAAAAAAGGCACGGAACCAGCCAGCTGGGAAGGAACCGAAGAGGCAAATCAGCAACCAAGGCAGCAGGCACAAGAAGCCCAACAGGCAAGTCCACGGAACCAGCCAGGTGGGAAGGAGCCGAAGAGGCAAACCAGCAACCAAGGCAGCAGGCACAAGAAGCCCAACAGGTAAGTCCACGGAACCAGCCAGGTGGGAAGGAGCCGAAGAGGCAAACCAACCAGCAGCCATGGGAAGAGCAAACAGTCACCAAAACCGAGAGGGAAGGGAGAAACCGAGGAGACACAAGGGAAGGGAAAGAGACACAAGCCACTCCATACCTTTTTGAAATAAATACATACCTTTATGCATTTATGAGCTTCTACTTCATGCATTTAGGAATTAATGAGCTAAACTTCAGCTCACCCAAACCAGAATTCCAACATTAGCTTAGAACCGAGAGCCACAAAGCCCCAAAATTATTAACTTGTGTTGACCCCCCCCCCTTTGCCTACATCAGACTCCCCTTCTTAAAACTTTTCATCTCCCGATGAAATTGCTGTAGATTCTTTTTTCTGATGAGTTGAAGACGCCAAATCAAGTTCTTGAATTTTGTCCTCATATTTCTTTAGAATCATTTCTCGTTCTTGTATAAACTGCACTTGAAGCTGATTCTTTTTCTTCTCGAATTTTTCTCTGCTTTGGATCATTCTTTCCTGAATCTTGTAGAGCTCGTTTTGGAACGGGTTTGTGGAACTTCCTTGCATTGGTACTCCTTTGCTTGATGGAATTCTTTCATCAAAACTTGGCTGATTTTCTTCCACAATTGCTTTAATATTTTTGTCTTTTTTCATTTTTTTTTTTTGAAAACAAACAACAAGACACAAAGACACCTTACAATAGACACCAAGACTTTCTTGACAAAGACACCTGACAACCAAAACCTAGGACACCCTAGCTTGCTCTGATACCAAATTGATGCAAGCAAAAATTTGGAGAAAGCCCAAATTTTTGCTTACAAAAAATAAAGACTCTTACCTATACCTTTGAACACATAAAGATAAAGAAATTATAAAAACATAAGACTTTTATAAGATAAAGACGCTTACAACTCTTAACAATGACAAACACCAACTCATATAACAAACATTAGAAACAACATCATCCTAAACTTGCTTTGGAGAAGAAGGATACAGGTGGGGTGGACACTTGCGGATTAGAAGAAATAGGTTAGAAGCTCAGACGAAAGAGGAGTAGCTCGCAAGCCATCCTAGAAGAAGGAGAAGAGAAGCACGGAACAAGCTCGCAAGCTTTTCCAAGAACCCTCTGGTTTCCAAATATTTTCTCACATTATCTCTCTCTTTTTTCTATTACAAAACACCACATATATATAGCTAAAAGAGGGCAGCCAAACAGCCCCCTAAAACCTATATTTAATCCTAATTAAAATAAGGAAATGGAAGGCCAAAAGACCCTCCAAACAGCAGCCCAAAAGCCACCAAACAGCAGCCCAAAAGCCACCAAACAGCAGCTCAAAAGCCTCCAAACAGCAGCCCAAAATCTGGTACAGGAACCCAAGAGACATCCCACAGCAACCAGCCAAAAAAGGCACGGAACCAGCCAGCTGGGAAGGAACCGAAGAGGCAAATCAGCAACCAAGGCAGCAGGCACAAGAAGCCCAACAGGCAAGTCCACGGAACCAGCCAGGTGGGAAGGAGCCGAAGAGGCAAACCAGCAACCAAGGCAGCAGGCACAAGAAGCCCAACAGGTAAGTCCACGGAACCAGCCAGGTGGGAAGGAGCCGAAGAGGCAAACCAACCAGCAGCCATGGGAAGAGCAAACAGTCACCAAAACCGAGAGGGAAGGGAGAAACCGAGGAGACACAAGGGAAGGGAAAGAGACACAAGCCACTCCATACCTTTTTGAAATAAATACATACCTTTATGCATTTATGAGCTTCTACTTCATGCATTTAGGAATTAATGAGCTAAACTTCAGCTCACCCAAACCAGAATTCCAACATTAGCTTAGAACCGAGAGCCACAAAGCCCCAAAATTATTAACTTGTGTTGACCCCCCCCTTTGCCTACATCAGACTCCCCTTCTTAAAACTTTTCATCTCCCGATGAAATTGCTGTAGATTCTTTTTTCTGATGAGTTGAAGACGCCAAATCAAGTTCTTGAATTTTGTCCTCATATTTCTTTAGAATCATTTCTCGTTCTTGTATAAACTGCACTTGAAGCTGATTCTTTTTCTTCTCGAATTTTTCTCTGCTTTGGATCATTCTTTCCTGAATCTTGTAGAGCTCGTTTTGGAACGGGTTTGTGGAACTTCCTTGCATTGGTACTCCTTTGCTTGATGGAATTCTTTCATCAAAACTTGGCTGATTTTCTTCCACAATTGCTTTAATATTTTTGTCTTTTTTCATTTTTTTTTTTTGAAAACAAACAACAAGACACAAAGACACCTTACAATAGACACCAAGACTTTCTTGACAAAGACACCTGACAACCAAAACCTAGGACACCCTAGCTTGCTCTGATACCAAATTGATGCAAGCAAAAATTTGGAGAAAGCCCAAATTTTTGCTTACAAAAAATAAAGACTCTTACCTATACCTTTGAACACATAAAGATAAAGAAATTATAAAAACATAAGACTTTTATAAGATAAAGACGCTTACAACTCTTAACAATGACAAACACCAACTCATATAACAAACATTAGAAACAACGTCATCCTAAACTTGCTTTGGAGAAGAAGGATACAGGTGGGGTGGACACTTGCGGATTAGAAGAAATAGGTTAGAAGCTCAGACGAAAGAGGAGTAGCTCGCAAGCCATCCTAGAAGAAGGAGAAGAGAAGCACGGAACAAGCTCGCAAGCTTTTCCAAGAACCCTCAGGTTTCCAAATATTTTCTCACATTATCTCTCTCTTTTTTCTATTACAAAACACCACATATATATAGCTAAAAGAGGGCAGCCAAACAGCCCCCTAAAACCTATATTTAATCCTAATTAAAATAAGGAAATGGAAGGCCAAAAGACCCTCCAAACAGCAGCCCAAAAGCCACCAAACAGCAGCCCAAAAGCCACCAAACAGCAGCTCAAAAGCCTCCAAACAGCAGCCCAAAATCTGGTACAGGAACCCAAGAGACATCCCACAGCAACCAGCCAAAAAAGGCACGGAACCAGCCAGCTGGGAAGGAACCGAAGAGGCAAATCAGCAACCAAGGCAGCAGGCACAAGAAGCCCAACAGGCAAGTCCACGGAACCAGCCAGGTGGGAAGGAGCCGAAGAGGCAAACCAGCAACCAAGGCAGCAGGCACAAGAAGCCCAACAGGTAAGTCCACGGAACCAGCCAGGTGGGAAGGAGCCGAAGAGGCAAACCAACCAGCAGCCATGGGAAGAGCAAACAGTCACCAAAACCGAGAGGGAAGGGAGAAACCGAGGAGACACAAGGGAAGGGAAAGAGACACAAGCCACTCCATACCTTTTTGAAATAAATACATACCTTTATGCATTTATGAGCTTCTACTTCATGCATTTAGGAATTAATGAGCTAAACTTCAGCTCACCCAAACCAGAATTCCAACATTAGCTTAGAACCGAGAGCCACAAAGCCCCAAAATTATTAACTTGTGTTGACCCCCCCCTTTGCCTACATCACTAAAGGAGATCATCCTGTTGCCCAACGTGAAGGTCTAAAAAAATCTTACAAGGTGGACAAGGATGATGATGTTGCCTCTATCATAACTAGTGACTCTTTAATCATTATTAGGAAGAAGTTTCATTTCCTCAATGATCATATGAAAGTCAAATCATACGTGTTCTCCTACTTTAGGATTTTTTACTGTCTATGAGTTTCATTTTCGAGCAGGACTACGATTTTCACCTCCCTCAGAGTTTATTAATATTTCAACAACATGTGGAGTGAGTTTGTCCAAGTTCTCTTATAGAGCTATGTCGATTATAATCGGATTGATTGTATTTTTTAGAGATTGTGGTGCGGTGTTATCCATAGAGTACCTTTCTTGGATAGGTTGACTTACTTGTAATACGTAGGGTCGTATTTCTTTCAGATCCAAATGGTTGGATATTCGCACTCGAGATCCATCAAAGAGCTGGGCTAGTGGTTTCTTCTTCGTGTAGAAATATTAGAATCTATTGGAAAAATGAGGAAAGCTGAAGGATTTATCTATTCTCCTTCATATTGGAGCAGGAGATATACTAAAGATGCTTAACTTTTATGATGTAGACATCCTTCACTATGAGGTACGTTATTTGTGAACATATGTTTATAAGGAGTGTTTGTTCAAGATGGGACTATATACTCAGGCAGGGAGGTCTCATGTATATATGTTAAAGAAGTATGCTAATTCCTAGAGGCAGCTATTTATACTTCAAAGGTTCCTCACTAAACGATTTGGGAATGATGGTGATCCACATGTATAATCCAAAAAAAAAGGGTGTAAAAGATTTTAATATTTACTAGTAAAGGTCATAATTCTTCTCCATCAAAGTTACACATTCTAGAAGATGTTTTGAAAAATCAATATGTTGGATGTTGATAAGCTGACAAACTTGTGAGTTCCCATTTCTTTTTTATTTTTCTTCTAATATTTTTATAAGAATATATCCCTCACAAACTCTTTTTTATTGTTTTAGTTCATGAAATGTATGGATCTTGAAATTGAATTAATCAAAGCTTTGACTGACTAGAATAATGAGTTTGTGAAGGTCCAGTATCTTCAAGGAGAGTATAAGAGAAAGTATGATGAGAATGTCAAGGAGATGAAGGTAGTGGAGGAGCAGCTAACAGAGTGCAGAGCAAAATTAATTACTATGATAACTTTAGCCTCTTTATAGAATCAACAGATAGGTTATATCCATATTGAGTTGGTGGATACACAGGTGACGATCAATCAGTATGTGAAAGCTCAATAGATCATTGAGGAAAAGATAATAACCCTTGAAGATAAGAACAAGAGACTTCAGAGTCTGTTGTCTGAGAAAAATGCCAAGTCTAAATCAGAACTATCACCTTTCAGAGTCATAGAAGAGTTCAATAAGTCTGTTACCTTCAAGATGATAATTTAGGATCATGTTCAAGAAGCTCGTGATCATATATGTTATGTGAAGGTAAAGGCATCAAAGCTAGATTGTATGGAGGAAGGCTTCATCCAAGGTTTTCTGAAAGGAGTTTGTCTAGTGCATCATAAGACTGGAGCTGAAGTTGAGGGGTTGACATCTAGCCAGGCTTTTGATGATTCTTCTTCTTATTCAGATGGTGATGTGATTGAAAGTGAGTTGCAGAATGTCTTTACCCTCGAGGACAATGATATTTAGATTCTATAATATTTCTTTATTATTGGTTGTATCGCTTTATATATTTTAATAATTATTGCATGTACCAAGAGTTAGTATTTTTATATGATGTATGTGATATGTTTAATAATATGACAAGGAGTTATTGATATTCTTTCTTTTCTTTCTTATATGTATATGAAATTTATTTAATTTTATTTCAATATAGATGATGAAAAATACTTTAGTGGATGCATTTAGCTTGAGCAAATGTGAGAGACATCCTCTTAGGATATTTGACTTATCCAAAGTTATTTGTCAAAGCATTACTTGATGATATTAATCTGTATGAAAGATGTCAAATCAAATTCCCCTATAATTGATCATCTAGTGATTGAGATATAATGAAGATTGTGTATTTTCTTGAATCATGGATATAAATATTAGATTTGTTATTAGTTTTTTTATTATCATTTTGGATCTTTTTTTGAAGGAGATAATATTAAAAAGGAGCGAACAACACATTACTATATTATATAAGGTAATATAATAATTCCCTTGTATGACTTTGGGATATCAGAGTTACACCATACTCAATATAGAAGAGGTACATATGGGGATAACATGATATTTAACCTATAAAGAATTACTAAGGATATCAAAGTTACACCATACTCAATATAGAAGAGATACATATGGGAATAACATAATATTTAACTTGGAAGAAAATATATGATATGAGACAAGTATTATCTACAAAGAGACTCAATCAGTATAGTCTTTGAAGGGTGTTCTGATATAAATATATAAGTGAGGTCTTCCACGAGATAAGCCCTCTGAGGGATATCGTTCTGAAGATCAAAGTCCTTAATACTTAAAGTGGCTGAAAGGCATAGTTGTGCCTACCTAAAATAAGTAGGATTGTGCCACTTGTTGGTCTCCTGCACCATACTGATCCCAATATAGGTGAAAAATTTCAATTTAAGGTGCAGAATAGAGGCGACAACTCTAAAGATTGATTAGATGGATCTTCCAAAGATATCATTATAAACTGATTATAATTTTATCACAATAAATTAGATTACACGAGTAGCTTGTCTAGAAAATTCTTTGAGTACAATTGGGAGGTTAATTATCCTTTCTATTCGTATGGGTCGATTATCAAGCCTCTATAGTGATCCTACGATGGGTTAAAGTTTTTCTCTAGTAAGAACCATATTAAAAAAAATAGTGTAGAATAAGACATCCACGGAGCTCCCATTATCCACTAAAATTCATTTGATGTTGTAACAACGGTTACCAATTCCCGTATTAATCATGAGTGGATCTTAATGAGAGATTTTTACTCACTCCGAATTAGAATCATCAAAAGTAATAGAATAATTGATACGAGACTTCTTTGGTATCAGCTTTTTATCCATTGCAAAAAAGATTTGATTAGGTAATAAGGGGCCCCCAAAAATGATTTCAATCTTAATTTCATCCTTGAGTTACTTACAAGCTTCAGTGGTGTGCCATCGACTACGGTGAAAATGATAGTATTGATCCTAATTTCTTGTATTCGGCTTCAAAGGATTAAATCACTTAACATTTTCTTCATCTCAAATGGCCATCGGTACTTTTCTCGAGATGCATTAAGTGGTGTATACCCCTCTTCTTATCAAGGCTTGTGTTATAGCAATGAGGGTCAAGAAGGTAGGTTACTCTTCCCTTATTTTTTGCTTCGAGAATGAGTTATTAATTATATGAGCATTCTTGCATTTGCTGGAAGGTTACTCAAATTATTTCCTGTGAGCATTGATGGCTTCGTCTATTGATATTTATGCCTCCAAATGATGAATTAGATCAATATATGAATGAATTATGTCTCGCATAAGTGCCGAGTAAAAGGGACAAGGACGGAGGCCTAAAAAAACTCCTCTCAGCAATTCAAGATCCACTCCTTGAATTTGCTGAGCCTCGGTGAAAAATTATTGAAAATACTCCTTAACTGATTCTTCTTCATTCTGGCAAACTCTAGAGAGGTGAGAAGAATCTTTAATAATTCTTTGATTGGCAACAAATTATTCGATGAACACTTTGGCTAATTTGATAAATATGGGGATAGTTCCGGCTAGAAGTGAATAGAACCACGTTCAGGCTTCTCCTCTGAGAGTAACAGGAAAAACTAGACAGAGGAGCTCATTCGAGGCTCGTTGGATATGCATGATGGTTCTATAATAATCGATATGCTCGTAGGGGTCAGGCATTTCATCGTATAAATTTATGCTTAGTAATTTGAAGCTTGCCAAAATGGGATGTTGAATGATAACTTCATGGGGGATGACTATTAAAAGTCCCATTAATGAAGAGATGGTCTTCCAACTCTAATATGAAACTCTTCTTGAACTAATGAACGTAGTTCGTGATGTAAGGCATTGTGCATGAGTTCAGCTGCATGAGGTTGGGCTAAATCTTTGGTGATAATGGGAGGAACATGTATTGGCTGACCTGTGAGAGAAGGATGGGTAGGGCTTGCTGTGTCAATAAGTTTGTTGCGTTGACGTGATGGGGGATGCATCCTTGACTGAGGGAGAGGGGGTACTACTTGAAATTGCTCAGGTCGAACATCTCCAGTTAGTGGAGGATTCTAAGGGAGATGAATCTCCTCCTGTTGTGCTAACACTGGTTGACGAGTCTCTCGCATAAGTTAAATGATCTCATTTTGAGATTATTCCATCTTTCAAATATGGTTTTCTAGGGAAGGTCCTCATATTCTTTCTCCAGCAAGGTTTCACCCATTAGGATAAAAAGAGGCAGATGCTTGGCATCCCTGATTTATAGACTGATTCTTGGATTGATGTGTGTTGGAGTGGGAGGCTCCCAAGTTATAATTGCTACGCCTATTGGCCATTGAAGCAGTGCTTAGGATAGTGGGATTGAGTTTTCCCACAAATGATGCTAAATTATTATGGGCTAGATTATTTGCGGTGGTAAAGTATAAAAAATACGTCTTAGTGTTACACGAGTATCCAGCACACAAACAACGAAAAAAGAAACACCTGAATTTTTTATGTGAAAAACCCTAGAGGATAAGCCTAGTTGAAATGATTATACTAGTGTTTGAACATATTACAAGTGACTTGTTCCTCTTTGAAATTGAGGATGATTAGATTACAACAGTCAACTATCAGGCTGAAATCTAATGACGAACAAAAATACAGCGGCGTTCGGTGGTTGGGCGGTAGTTTGGCGTAAGTTGGTGGCTGGGAGGAAATGCTGCGTTAGTCAGCGGCCGGGCAGAAGTCCCGCATCAATCAATGGCCAGACGGAAGTCCCGCATCAGTCGGTGGCCGGGAGGAAGTCCGACGTCAGTAGGTGGCTGGGCGGAAGTCCTGCGTCAGTCGATGATCGGGCGAAAGTGTGCCGTCAGTCGGTGGCAGGGCGGAACTCCGATGTCAATCGATGGCCGCCTAGAAGTTCAGCGTTAGTCAGTGGTCCAACGGTGGTCGAGGAGGAGTTTGGTTGCAAGGGAACTCTAGTTTCTCTCTCTTCCTTCTTTGCCTTGCTTGGCTCCTTTCCATGAGGAATGAGAGGTCGATTTATAGTTTTTAGAGAGTGGCATGACCAGTAAAGAGGAGAGAGATCAAGGGTATGTTGGGAGTGGTTTGAATGGACGGCCGATAGTGATCCTCTTAATATTGAACTATTTACTAGGCATTTGAATGTCTTAATGATATCAGAATTAGGCGTTTCTGAGCTTGTTCGATTCGTTTCGTCGAGCAACTCGATTCGACTATAAGCATGTCACGTTTGGAAATCGTTTGGTCATCCAATTTATTATTTGAACTTTTCAATGGCGCTTCGGGTCTTCGATTTGGACACATTTGGGCTCGGATTGAGTCGAAATTGGTATCGTTGGGTTCGTCTTTTCGAGACGTTCAGTTCAACTATAAATTTGTTGAGCTCGGAGTTTAGATGATCCCGAATTTAATTTTGCCTTGAGATTTGTGCTTGATCAAGATAAATTTTTGATGATATATTAAATTTAAAAAAATTTTGAATTTTATTTAAAGATTAAGTTCTTAGTACATATAAAAATTTTAAAATTCTTATGAGAATAATAAAAAAAATTCATGTTATTGTATAAATTATTGAGAAAAAATTGGCTCAATGCATCCTTTTGGTTCGTATCTCACATTTATCGAATTTATTGTTTTGATATAAATATAAATATTAGTTTATTCATTTGTGCATCGTATTCTTTCAATATAAATATAAATCTTATAATTTTTATAAAAAATTGGCACTTAGAATAATCTCATTTTTTTTTTCATCTTGTCACGCGAGCTCGTAATCTAACGTAGATGGTCCCACCGGCGTTGCCTAGAATGCGCAGACAACGTCGCGCGATTCGACCTCCTATAAAGCCGCCCACTCCCAACTACACCCGTTGGCTTGACCCAAAATGTTTCGGCTGCTGCTTTCCCTCCTCGTCCACACTCTCCTCGCCGCTGCAACTGCCGCCGGCGACGAAGTAAACATTCTCCTCGACTTCAAGAGTTCCATTCACATCCCCACTTCCGCCGCCGCCTACTTCCAGTCTTGGTCAGCGTCGGCCTCCCTCCCCTGCAATTTCTCAGGCATCACCTGCGACTCCCGCAACTCCGTTTCCGCCATCGACCTCACCGGAATCGGAATTGCCGGCACCATCCCCTTCTCCTCCCTCTGCCGCCTTCCTTCCCTCTCCAAGCTCTCCCTCGGAGCCAACAAACTCTCCGGCGAGATTACTTCCGACCTCCGCAACTGCTCTGGCCTTTTGCACCTCGATCTCGCCAACAACATCCTCGACGGCGATGTTCCCGACCTCTCCCAACTCTCCGGCCTCCGCGTCCTCAACCTCTCAATAAACACGTTCTCCGGGCATTTCCCATGGAGCTCTCTCTCAAATCTCACCGCCCTCGAATGCCTACGCCTCGGCGACAACTCCTTCGAACCCAGCCCATTCCCCACGGAGGTCACCAATCTCCGTAGCCTCTACACGCTCTACCTCTCCGTCTGCAATCTCCACGGCCAGCTCCCTCCGGAGATCGGCAATTTGATTAACCTGGTCGACTTTGAGGTGTCCGATAACTTTCTCTCCGGAGATATTCCGCAGGAGATCACGAAGCTCAATAAGCTACAGCAGCTCGAGTTATACAACAACTCGTTCACCGGGAAAATCCCCGTTGGATTCCGAAATTTGTCGGAGCTGGCTTTTTTTGATGCTGACAGTAATTATCTGACGGGGGATCTGTCCGAGCTTGCGTTCCTTAATAAATTAGTCTCTCTGCAGCTCTTCGATAACGAATTCTCAGGCGAGGTATCGGCAGAGTTTGGGGATTTTAAGAATTTGGTGAACCTATCACTTTACAGTAACCGGCTAACTGGCTCTCTCCCGGCGAAGCTTGGAAGCACGTCTGAATTTAATTTCATCGACGTGTCTTCGAATTTTCTCACCGGGCCGATCCCGCCGGATATGTGCCGGATGGGGATGATGACGAAACTGCTTATGCTAGAAAATAAGCTTTCTGGTGAGATTCCGGCAAGCTATGCCAATTGCTCTTCATTAACTCGGTTCAGGGTGAGCAATAATTCCCTTTCCGGCGTGGTTCCGCCCGGACTCTGGGGTCTACCCAATATTAACATTATAGATCTTGATTCCAATCAATTAGAAGGTCCGATTACGAAGGATATAGGAAAGGCAGTTTCATTAAACCAGCTTTACTTATCCAACAACCAATTCTCCGGCGAGCTGCCACAAGAGTTATCCGAAGCGGCGGCTCTAGTCTCTATCGATGCTCAATCGAATCACTTCAGCGGCGAGATACCGGCGAGCATTGGAAAATTGAATGCACTCGATAGCCTATCTCTTGATCAGAACATGTTCTCGGGCGAGATCCCGGACACATTGGGATCCTGCTCCAAGCTCAGTTCCCTAACTCTCGCCAGTAATTTGCTCTCCGGCTCTATTCCAACGAGCATCGGCAATCTCCCAAACCTAAACTCACTAAATCTCTCCGGTAACCAACTCTCTGGCGAAATTCCGACTAGCCTTACTTCACTGAAGCTCAGTTCGCTGGATCTATCCAACAACCGCCTCTCCGGCAAGGTGCCTGCCGCTCTCTCCATCAACGCCTTCAACAATAGTTTCACCGGAAACTCCGGCCTCTGTGCCAACGGCATTAGCTTCCTCCCACATTGCTCATCATCCTCCGGCAGCAATTCCGATAAGCACCGTACACTCCTGACCATATTTCTCGTCATCATCGCCGTCATTCTCACCGGATCCAGCGTCTTCATTATAATCAGGAGACGCCGGCCAATTCAAAGCGCCGATAGCCGACTCCATTCTAAAGAGTCATGGGACATGACGTCATTCCGCGTGCTAACCTTCGACGAGCAAGAGATCATCAATTCGATAAAACAGGAGAATCTCATCGGTAAGGGTGGCTCCGGCAATGTCTACCGCATCGTGCTCAGCACCGGAAAGACAATGGCCGTTAAGCATATCTGGAATTCCCCTGATCCGGCCGCCTCAGCAGAGCGCCGCAACAGAGGTAGTGTCACAGCCATGCTCTCCCGGCGTTCCTCGTTGCGGTCGAGGGAATTCGAAGCAGAGATTGGAACGCTGAGCTCGATCCGTCATGTGAACGTCGTCAAACTATACTGCAGCATCACGAGCGAGGATTCAAGCTTTCTTGTGTACGAGTATCTTCCGAACGGCAGCCTTTGGGATCGGCTTCACACTGAAGCCGGCGAGAAATTGGGGGTTTTGGATTGGGAAACGCGGCATGAGATCGCCGTCGGCGCTGCTCAGGGGCTGGAGTACCTCCACCATGGCTGCGATCGGCCTATTCTTCATCGGGACGTGAAGTCGAGCAATATTCTTCTTGACGAGGAGCTCCGACCAAGGATTGCGGATTTCGGGCTCGCCAAGATCCTCCATTGCTCAGCCAACCATGCAGTCAGGGATTCCTCTAGCCACGTCATCGCCGGTACCCACGGCTACATTGCTCCAGGTAAGCATCCAAGTCATTGACAATTTTTTTTTCAAAATTATTTATTTTGATTCGTTGAGAAGTAGATTTTATCAATATCATACATCCCTGAAACTGACGGGAAAATTTGCGAATTATTTATTATAGGAGAAAAAATTTTTTGCTTGAAATATTTTGATTTTATATGTTACCGTTAAACTGTAACATATATATTTTTTATATTTTGTGACAATATATCATTTATTGATTTTATTAAAAAAAAAACTTAACTATTATCATAAAAATAGATTATCACCCGAAAAGTATCGTATACTCATAAAATATTTATATTTTAAGCTAATTTAAAATTAAATATTTTAAAATAATATTTTAAGACGAAAAGAGTATGAATATAATATGTTTAATTATATTTTTAGAAAAAAATTGAGTTAAAATATTTGAATAATATTTAATTAACATTTTTATTCCATTCTTATGTATATAAATCTAATAATATTTTGAATCCCATCCTCATAAAAATTTCGGTCAGAGGTGCTGAGCTAATTTTTATAATATTGATTGTCGTTCAATTAAAACTATGTTTATTTATTTATTTTGGGAAATATTGTGGAAAATATGTTTATTCATTTTGTTTAAACCCAAAAACGGCACTGATCAGATGAAGCCTTAAACTTTGATCAGTCTTATTGAATCTGAATTTTAATACGCATCTAATTGATTATATTTTTGCAGAGTATGCATATACTTGGAAAGTAAGCGAGAAGAGCGATGTTTATAGTTTCGGGGTGGTGCTCTTGGAATTGGTGACTGGGCGGAAACCGGTGGAGATAGACTACGGCGAGGACAAAGATATTGTCCGGTGGGTTGCGGGAAGAATTAGAAGCCGAGAAAGCGTGATTGGACTCGTCGATAGGCGGATCAAGGCAGCCGCAGAGCGGGAGCGGGCTGTTCTGGTTCTTAGGATCGCCTTGCTCTGCACCGTCGGGATCCCGGCGATGAGGCCGTCGATGAGGACGGTGGTTCACATGCTCGAGGAAGCCGGAAATGCGAACCACCGCCCGGCCACGGCGGCTTCCGTTGACGGCAAGCTGGTCGCGGCGGCAGATGAAAAGAACTATTTTAAGCAATAATTACCATTTGAAAAGTTGCACACTACAAGCATGTTTATTCAACGTAGATGTGGTCGACGGTTTCGTCGTCGTTCGGACGAAAATTTGGGCGGTGGGAAGAGCTAGTCGGGTAACAGCGAGGCGTAACGGGATTTCGGGGACAAAAGGTCAAAGAGACAGAAAGAGAGAGCGAATTGATTTGTTAGAGAGAAAAATTAGAACACGTATGAAATATGGGCTGAATTCAAGGAAGTAATAGTAGTTCGTTTGTACTTTATATGATGTCGAAAAAAAGTCTTTCTGTGGAATTTTTCCAAGTATTATTAAAAAAAAACTTCATTGCCAAGTTGGAAATAATTAAGCATGTGCGCTTTATTAATTTAGATAAAATTTGATTTATAAATAATTAAATTAATTAATTTTGCATTTTAAAAAACTTGCAGTGATAAAGATTGCTTTTTTGCATCTTAACTTTGCAGGAATATCCAACACATACAGATAACAAAAGAGTATGCAGTAAACATTAAATTTTAACTTGAAAATTATGAAAAAAGAAAAAAACACAAGTGCTGATCTATATGAAATGATCCATTATGTAAAAATTTGCTCTCTCATCAATTGTAGAAGATAATATTATAAAATTATGTTTTTGCAAATATGAGGGAAATGTTCAAGATTAAGAGTTAAATAATGTTAGTACAGTGATGATGGCCAGACAATGGTAGTTAGGCAATAACGGTCATATGATGACATTTGAGCGATGACAATTAAGCGATAGTGGTTGACAATCAAGTGACGGTTGGATAACTATAGTAGGGAGATGGCGGTCAAACAAAGGTAGTCATGCGCATGCAGTAGTGGGTGGTGGTGATAGTGAGGTCGAATGTTAAGTAGAGCTTTATAGATCTTCAATTCTTTAAGCTCTAGAGATGTAAATTAGTCGAATCGAGTCAAGTCAAGTATTCATCTAATCGAGTTGAGCTTGTTTCATTCTTACTGAGCTCAACTTTAGCTCGAGCTCGACTAAAGCAAATATACTAAGCTTGAACTGAGTTCGTTAAGAAAATTTTAGGCTCAAGCTCGTTTGAAAAACTCGATTTTAACTTGATTGTTAGAGCTCAATTTATTAGTTTTAAATTAAATTAGTTAGTTTTCTAAGATTTTTTTTTTACTTTTAACATACAAATAAATTTATGAAAAATAATTTAAAAAGTTTAAAATATATTATATGATGCTCATATAAAATTATTTTTTAAATACAGTTTAAGTTAATTGACCCGCTCGACGAGCTTATGAGTCGAGCTAGGCTGAGTTTGAGCTCGGGCTCGTATGATATATGAGCTTGTGTTTGAACTAGTGGCTTGATAAGCTCGTTAACAAGTCAAATTCGAGCCGGTTTAGCTCACTCACACCCCTACTAAGCCTTCTCCTAGCTTAAGTCAAATCCCTTTCATGTTGAGAATAAGGTTTTTTTATAATACTTTTAGAGTGTGAAAGAGGTTAAGCATTGATGGCTGAACTTGAACCTCGAGATTGGCGATATGCAAAGGAGAAAATAAACAGAGAGAAATCTGAAGCCTGAATATATTTCACTATGTATTTTCATCAAGATCATAGTGTAGGTTTTGGGTATATATCTACAAATGCTGTAGAGAAAAATTGAACTAAAGACGAAATCTGTTATAGATTAACAATAGAGATGATATGGTTTGTTAGAAATGAGCGGTGAGGATTAATTCTGGAAAAAGTGCCTGAACTTTCAACAGAGCTTTATGTAGGGGAACCTTTAAAGGGTGGATAGCTTATCATATGATCAGTTATCATTGCCCCGCAAATGAATTTATCTATATATTGGAGCGTTAATTTGGTATGAAGAGTGTTGTAAACATGGATGGTGAGAAGGGGTATTAAGGAGATCAACATGTTGATCCTTGGAGTCTATACGATGAACAGTGACTTCACTTGAGTTGATACAATTCAAATAAAATGATAAATTATCTCGATATGCCTTGCATGGGCATGAAATACTAAATTGTTAGCTAATGCTAAAGTTGATGTGTTGTCGCAATGAAGTGGTGTAGGTGAAGAAACTGGGATGTTGAAGCCACGAAGTAGTCAACGAAGCCAAAAGATGTCGAAAGAGGCAGATGCAAGATCACAGTATTCAACTTCAGTGGGGGATTTGGCAACAATGGGCAATGCCACCCAATGGATTTTATATTAGTGGGATTTGAGGCCCAAAAAGAATCTGCATAGGAATGAACCTCTGGTTATGGGAAGGTTTAGGTGAATGGTGCCTTTGATATAGTGAAGGAGATGTTTGAGTTGTTGACAATGCTTGTTAAGAGGATAATGCATAAACTGATAAAGCTGATTAGTAACAAAGACAATATCTAGCCAGGTGATGTTGAGGTACTGAAGAGACCCATCAATTTGACAAAAGCGAGTTGGGTTGATGAATGACTAATCTGCATCAGATTTGTCCGGCAACTTGAGGGACATTGGAGTAATAGCTGACTTACAATCAATTAGTCCAAACTTGCTTAAGATGTCCTGGGCATATTATCTTTGATGAAGGAAGTAACCGACTGCAGTGGAAATAACGTAAATGCTTAGAACCAGTGGAACTGATCCCAAGTTTTTCAGAAAAAAATTGTTGTTGAAGATCTGAAATTAAGGTGTGGAAAAATGCATAATTACTGTTGATGATGAGAATGTCATCAACATATAGAAGGAGATAAAGTGGATATATTGTTGTGGGAGTACATGAAGAGAGAAGGGTCAAATACATTGAATTTGAAGCCATGTGATAGAAGAAAGTTGGAGAATGATTCAAACCATTTGCAAGGAGTATGTTTTAACCCATAGATAGCTTTATGTAGTTTGCAAACATGGTTGGGATGAAGTGCGTCGACAAAGCCTTATGGTTGAGCCATGTAAACATCTTCGTGAAGTGTGCCAAGAAGAAATGCGTTAGAGACATAGAGTTGAAAAGCTAGTCATTAATTTTGCAGAGCATCAATGAGAAGAAGTCTAATTGTAGGCATTTTAGAAATGGGGCCGAAGGTTTTAGAGTAATCAACACCATACTATTGTTTGAAGCCTTGACTCTGTGAGTTTTGTGACGATCAAGAGTACCATAAGATTTAAGTTTGATTTTGTATGTACATCGATTGCCAATGATAGTACGACTAGAGCGAGGTGGGACAAGAAATCATGTGTCTTGTCATTGAAGTGCGATTGTTGGATAATGGAGCCTCTATAGAAATCTAGAAAATGGGGGTGGAGATTGTTGGATGTGGTCGTCGACAATAATAATAATAAAAAGTTACATAGTTTTTTAATTTTCTCAGTTAGTAAATCTCCCTCCTCTTTAGATAATAAAGCCATATTTATAGGCTTTTTGATATGAAAAATAATATAAATTTGGCCAGAATTCAAAGCACTTTATTGTACAGTCAATATTGATCTTACTGATGATAGAGCGTTTATTAAATATTTGAATGCCTTAACAATGTCAGGATCGTGATCTTGGTCTGGTTTGATTCATCTCGTCAAGCCGCTCTATTTGAAAATAAGCAATTTTAATTGAAGTTTGTTTAGTTTATGAATTTTTATTTTGAAATTTCCAAACATAATTCAAATGTTTCATCTAGACTCTCAATTCAACTATAAGTTTGCTAAAATCAAAGTTCGAAGGATCCTGAATTTAATTTAAATATTACCCCAAAATTTGTATTAGTTATGTGAATTTTCTTGAGTCGTATTACTTAATGCTAAAATTAATAACATAGTTAACCTATAACTCACTCCAAAAAAACCACCTTACATAACATACACAGTTAAAAACCTTCAATTGCAAAGGATTAGAAGGCCATCTTACTAAGTTAGCTCCTACCCTTACAATCACATAACTCAAGCCAATGGCTCCACCTTTTCCAACCCTTCTGACCACACTTGGTTGTTCATTAATCATACCTTAATTAAAGACCTATACTCGACCATATCACCACCCTTTTTTCCCTATATCCTCAGCCTCAATTCCTATCATGAATTATGAATAACCATTGAGAAAAGACTTCACTCCACCACCTGCTCTCGCCTCATTCAATTATAGAAGAAAATATACATTATCTCTCTGAAAGATCAAATTATGACTTAATATCTATTCCTCGTCAAATCTAAAGTCTAACAATCCTAAAAAACTTGAAGATATTATTCTTTATACCCTAAACTAACTACAACCCACCTATCTAGCTTTCAAGAGATCTATTCAAACCAACCTTGAACCTATGAGCATTGATGACTTCTATTCTCTCCTCTACATTGAGGAAACCAATATGGCTACTAAGGTGTCATGTGACCTTCAATTACTTCAGCTCAATTAAGACAGTAATATCACTCTCCAACATTAGAGCTAGGGCAACTCTGGGTAGTTCTTTACCCTCCAAAACAAAGGTCTTCATCTCATAATACCTCTAAAATACCATTTCCTCCCAATAATCATGGAATCTGCACACCCCAGTAATTTCTTATTTGCTACATATGTAGAAAATCTGGATATTTAGCAGCCAAAATACTAGTACAATTGTCCAAACATGATCTCTGATATACTAGCAAATCCTCACTCTGTCATCACCCTTTGCCAAATCAATCAACACTAAAGATGATTGATACTTTTACATAGGGGCCACACCACATCTTACCTCAGGCACATGCAACATTCAAAATCCACAACTTTATTAAGGCTTATAGCATACTAAGGAATGGCCAAACAATTCCATCTCAACATCAAGTTAGGGACTTCTACTCACCCCTTCTAATAAGCTACACTCATTATCTCCTTCATGTTCCTAACATCTCATATTTCAAGAGCATGACATTCCCCCTTTTCCACACCTCTCTATTATTATTATGATATATTAGCTCTCACACTAGCTAACAACCTACTCTCATTGTCTTAATAGACTGTAGATTTATGAGGAGGCCTTTTTTGTCCTATGTAGACAATCGTGCATCTCTTATTAATTAATCTACTAAAATGAGCTCATAGTTTATTATGTGCAATCAAAATTCTTGAGTTCACACTGCTAAGATTTCATTTAGAAAAGTTTTTTCATTATTTTTTAAATTATTTTTTTTAATGAGGATATCTATCCGCTGTCACCTCCTTAGAAGGCACATTGTAGCATAACTAATTCTTTAGTAGAATATAGCGGCAGCCAACCGACAGGCGCCGGGCCCACATTTATCTTCTCCTCTCAAGAAGGCGAGCCGTTCAAGAGAGAAATTAAACATGAGTTGGGAGTACCAAGCTAAGGCCGGTGGATTGAAAGTAAAAGAAAAGCTGTCCAAACGAAGGAGAAAACAGACGTCGAAGCGCACACGGCACCACGAAATCAGTCACGTGACCAACTACAAGAGGTAGTTTGGTAAACGAACTAATCAAAAGAACCAATTTCTAAGGCTATTAAAATTCTGCCACCGGCCTTACAGCTCAGTGGTCAAATGTTGACTCTATTATGAGAGATGCATATTTAATATAATATAATATAAGTGCACGTGAGTTTTATGATTAAATTTATTTAATTTAAATATTAAATATATGAAAAAAATAAAGATTATAAAGAAGAAAAAGAGGCATGTGCACTATGATTTCATATGGTATTTAAGGGATATATGAAATTTTTTATTAAATAACGAGAAATATGAGTCCATATAAATATTTTAAAAATTTTCTTAAAACTAATTTAAATAAACATCCATAAGAGCTATACGATCTATTATTGCCAAACAAGACCTTGATCCTCGATCAAATTATATCAAATTATATATTAATCGGTGTTAAGATCGTTTCTCTACATGGAGATTTGGAAGAGACAATTTATATGCAGCAGTCGGAAGGTATTGTGCAAGGAAATATCAAGAATGTTCGTCTTCTAAAATGAGACTTATATAGAATTTAAGATCATCTTCAATGCAATTGTATAATCAGTTTGATTATTTCATTAGAAAGTTTTATAAGATGGAAGTTAGATAATTGTGTATGTTGCGGGCTAGATTATTCGCGGCGGTAAAATAAGAGATTTTTTCGTCCTAGCATTACACAGATATCCAACACAAACAAAAAACTTAAAAGAACTAGGATTTTTATGTAGAAAACCTTGAAAAACGGAAAAAACCATAGGGCCGCGCCCAGTTAAGATGATTCCACTATTATTTGAACATGTTATAAAGATCTACCCGTCCCTAAACTTGAGGATGGTCAAATTGCAGTAGTCCAGGAAGTGGGTTGAACTTCATGTAAATATTTGTGAGTTTACAATGATGATGGTCGGGCAGAAGTCTGGCAACGTGCAGTCGGTGGCCGGGTGATGGTCGACAGGAGTCTGGTAGCAAGAGAACTTTTAGATTTCTCTTCCTCTCTTCTCTTCTTTCTCTTGCTTGCTCCCATTTTCAATGAAGAATGAAGGGTCTATTTATAACTTTCTGAGAGTTGCATGGCTAGTCAACACGAAGAAAATCAAGGGCATGTTGGGAGTGTTTCAATGGACGGCCAATATTAACTCCCCCATTCATGGACTGTTATCGAACATTTGAGTGTCTTAAAGATGTTAGAATTCGGCTATTTTGGGCTCGTTGGATTTTTCTCATTGAGCCGTTCGATTCGATTATAAACATGTCACATTTGGACATCATTTAGTCATCTAATTTATGCTTTGAACCTTTTAAATGTGCTTTGGGCTCTCGATTTGGGCCCATTTGGGATCAGATTGGACCTATTTTGGCGTCATTGGGTTCGTCTCTTCGGGATGTTCAGTTTGACTATAAGTTTGTTGAAATCAAAGTTCGGATGATCCCAAATTTAATATTAAAAATTTCTAATTCATAATTGCATTGAGATTCACGTCTGACCAAAATAATTTTTTTGATGATATATCAGTTGCATGAAGATTTGGAAGATATATTAATCAGTGTTAAGATCATTTTTCTACATGGAGATTTGGAAGAGACAATTTATATGCAGCAGTCAGAAGGTTTTGTGGAAGGAAATCTCAAGACTGTTTGTCTTCTTAATGACAAGCAATCAGATAAACAAGCCAACCTTTATCAGCATCACATGCCAAACGGCATCTGCAGACTCTGCTCCACTACAGCCTCATACCAGCTTCCACCACTACCGCTTATTCTCTGCATAGATAGCTACAGCCACTACCAATTCATCATACACACAACAGCTCATCTGTGTATGAATACTAGTGTTACTATAACGCTGTAGTTAACAATGAGAAATACAATTTCTACTTAACAATTTCTTCTCTCTTTAATTCTGTCACCTTATCACCTCTCAGCAGCTTCTCTTCACTTGAGAGAAACTTATATATGACTTAAAACAATCCCTTCATTTCAAGTTAGATAACTGTGAATATCTTAAGATAACATTGGATCATAGTGTTTTAGTATATTTGGTTCTATATGTAGATGAGATTTTAGTTAATAGCTGGCGAGAAAGATGAGAAATTGCTTGTTTGAAGAATCTATTAAGCTTGGAATTTGAAATGAAGGGATATGAGGTCTGTTGAAAGGTTTTCGGAGTTCACATAAACAGAAAAGGTTCAATGTGCAAAATTACAAGGAACTGATAACTCCATTAGCTCCTTTCAAACTTACAGTTGAAGATACATCGCAAGATGATAAGGAAAGGAACTACATGGATAAGATAATATATGCAAATGCTGCTGGTAGTTTAATGTATGGGATGATTTATAATAGACCAGATGTAGCACATCCTTTGAGTATGGTTAATAGATTTAAGGCTGATCCAGCAAGGCCACACCGGTAAGAACTTAAAATAGATACTTAGATACATTAACAGGCCAATAAATGTTGGTTTATCTAATGGAGATGGAGATTATACAAGTGAAAATTTCACTGGTTATACAGATTCAAATTATGTTGGGTGTATAAATACTAGAAGTTCACTTTGAGGATACATCTCCATAATGTTCGAAGGAATTGTAACTTGGAATTCATCATTGCAATGTGTGGTTACTGATTACATTGTCTTCCACTGAAGCTAAATTCATTGCAGCAACTGAAGCGATTAAGGAAGGGCTTTGGCTTCATGGTTTTATTCAGGAGCTAGATTTTAAGCAAGATATACTCACAATTTTTTGTGATAATCAAAACACAATATGTTTAATTAAAAAAAAAAATCTTATTTTCCATGACTGGTCTAAGCACATTGATAGCAAATTACACTGCTGAGCCTGTTGGAATTATTAAGTTGTCAAAATAGATTTTGAATGCAGTCCAACAGATGCATTGATGAAGACTTTACCAGTTACAAAGTTCAGTTTCTATTTTATGCATTGATAAGCTATCTACAAATAAGCTCAGTTTATAAGCAAGCAGCCAGCTCTCCACAACTTCCTCTGCAGCACAACGCCACTCCTCTGCCACGCCTGCTACATCAACTGCCAAGCCACCTATACCCTGCTTTACCTGTACAAAACTTAAAAAGTGTATTACCTCTCTTTATCTTTATATACAGGTGCTGTACTAGAGTTAAAATTAGAATCAATGAAACTTAAATGACTTCATCTATCAGTGAAGCTCTGTTTCTCCTATCTATCCTCTTCTTCCTCTCTAACTCACTGTTTGTGTAGTTCTTCATGGTATCAGAGATAATCAGCCCAACGATACATTTCCTCAACATCAACAACCATGGGAGAATCATCTAGCACCTCCAGCACAATCCCAGTCACCACTCCAAACTCTCTATCTACCATGGCAGACACCTCTATTCCAACCTCCCTCAAATTTCTCATGCCCAACCTTAAAACTATAGTCCACATCCAACTTAGCAGTGAAAACCATCCTATATGGCGGCTTCAAATCCTCAAGATATTCACAGCCAACCACTTCAATGGATTCCTGGACGACACTCTCAAATGCCCACCCAGACACCTCCTCTCCTCCACAAAAGAACCAATCCCCAACCCAGAATACAATAGTTGGACTCTATTCGAACCAAAACATGTTAGATGCACTATACTCTACAATCTCTACCACCATTCTCCCTCACATTCTACATCCCAACACCTGTCATGACATCTGGACCACGCTTGAGAAGCGTCTTCAGCCGATGAACCGCTCACGAGTTATCCAGCTCAAAAACGAGCTGCATAGCATTTCCATGAAGGATCTATCCATGTCTCAACACCTCACCACCATCAAATCCCTTGTCGACAACATACAAGCTACCAGATCGCACATCTATATTGAAGATATTATCCTTTACACACTCAATGACTTACCGTCAACCTACCAATCCTTCAAAAATATGCCATTCGCACCACCTTAATCTCCATCTCTCTTGATGACTTTACTCTCTTCTCCATTGTGAAGAGATTAACATTACAACAAAAAATCTTAAACTCTCATCCAGCGACCCCTCTGTCGCTCTCACAACAACCCGGGGATGCAACTTCCACTCCAACCGTGGCAGAGGAGTTGCGTTGTGCTATAGAGGAAGTAGTGGAGTGCTAGCTGCTTGCTTTGAAAGTGAGCTTATTTGTAGATAGCTTATTAGGTATGATGACATTGAACATATCTAATTATGTCATCATACCTAATTGGAGCTTGATTTTATGTTTTTGGCCACTGTTTTCACTTCGAATCATGGATCAAGATGGAGATTGTGAATATTGATCCAATATTGTTATTAGTATTAGCACGCGTCACCTCTTTACCTTATTCTGTACCTACACCTATTTACTCACTTACTTGTAGCTGCCTATATAAGGCATTGTACATCAACTCTTTAATGTATCCTTTTTCTGTTTTCCTTTATTCTTGCCTGTTACACTTCTTGTTTCCTCTGCCACTTTGGCAGCTCTCACATGGTATCAGAGCCTTCAATGGGGGATCAAGATTCTGTTTCTTCCCTCCCACCCTCTACCGCAACTCCAACGGACAATCCTCCAGCGTTCTCGATTCCTGCCCCTCTCTCCAATCTCAAGAACCTCCTTCCCCACCCTCTCACAACTGATAACTATGCTATATAGCGCATTCAGATCCTCAACAATTTCTCTGCCAACGGCTACGCTGGTCACCTCACCGGCGAAACTCCTCCTCCAATCAACACCTCCTCTCCCGATCACGCTCACTGGCGCCTAGTCGACAGCAATCTGCTATCAGCACTGTTCTCGACAATCTCCCCGCCCATCCTTCCCTACGTCATCACCTCCACCACCACTCAAGAAGTGTGGACGGTGCTTGAGCGCCGCTTACAGCCATCCAGCCGTTCTTGCGTAATCCAGCTCAAGAACGAGCTACACCATCTCCAAATGAAAAATCTGACAATGCAGCAATACCTTTCCCAAATCAAGAATCTCGTGGATAACATTGCGGCGTCCGGCTCCAAGCTCGATCCGGAAGACATTGTCCTTTATATTCTGAACGGCCTTCCCCCACCTACAACGCGTTCAAGACTTCAATACGCACCTCTCCTCTACCCGCCGATCTTGACAACCTCTACTCCCTTCTCTGCAGTGAAGAGATCCATGTCAACCAAGAACTCCTTCAAGAGCAGGCTACTAGCTCGTCCGTCTCCGCCCTCTATGCACATCAAACCAGGGGACGAAATCAGAAGCGGTTCTTCAAGAATAAACCCGCTTCGTCCAAGCCGTCCTCCTCGACTCCCTCAAATCAAACCTCACCAATCTCCAACAGCCAGCGACCAAGTTGCCAAATATGCGGCAAGATCGGGCATATAGCCTTAAACTGCTGGCACCGGAGCAACTACCAATATGCTCCAACAACCAGTCACGGCCAACGCGCCCTCTATACGCAAACAGCTCCCTCTGCAACCCAGAACTGGATTCTTGACACCGGTGCAACCTCCCATCTCACGCCGGACAGCACTCATCTCCAGCAACCCTCCATCTATCATGGCTCCGATTCTGTCTCCGTTGCCAACGGCTCCACCATTCCTATCCAACACTCCGGTCAAGGTCTGCTCCCTCTTCCGGACACCTCACGTAAGCTTCGGCTGAGTAATCTCTTACACGTTCCATCTATCACTCATAACCTGTTATCTGTTTCCAAACTCACCAAAGATAATTCCATTTCCATTACCTTTGATGCTAATGGATTTGACATGAAGGACTCTCAGGATCACCAGCTTCTCCTTCGTGGGCATCTTCGTAATGGGCTTTATCAACTTTGCCTGGCTCCGGCTACTTACCACACTGCTCTTCACACTCACCGAAGCTCATCCAACCTCTGGCATGCTAGACTCGGACATCCCCATAACCGGCTGCTTCATACCTTAGCCAAGCGCATTCCAGATCTAAACAAAATTTCTAATTCTTTTTGCAACTCTTGTAACATGGCCAAGAGCTACAAACATTACTTCAATAAAAGAATGTTTGTTACTGCTTCCCCGTTCGAACTCATTCATTCGGACGTTTGGGGACCTGCACCTCAAAATTCTTTAGATGGGTTTCGTTATTACGTAATTTTCATTGATGATTTTACTCGCTTTGCGTGGATTTACTTTATGCATTCCAAGAACGAAACGTTTCTCAAATTTAAATCTTTCTGTAGCTTTGTTCGCACTCAATTCAACACCACCCCTAAACAATTTCGCTCTGACGGAGGAGGCGAATTCACTAGCACTATTTTTAAATCTTTCCTTCAAGACAACGGCATCATTCAACAACTAAGCTGCCCTCATACTCCAGAACAGAACGGCATCGCGGAGCGCAAACATCGCCATCTCCTAGATCTAACTCGCACCCTTCTACATGCTTCCAGTCTTCCAAATCAATTCTGGACAGCTGCCCTGTCCACCGCCACCTATCTCATAAACCGCTTACCATCTCGTTCCCTTGCGCTCCAAACCCCCTATCAAAAGCTTTTCAACAAAATACCTTCCTACACTCACCTCCGCACCTTTGGCTGTCTCTGCTATCCCTGGCTTCAACCCTACACCGCCAACAAATTTGCTCCCCGATCACACCCCTGCATCTTTATCGGTTACTCCTCTAGCCATAAGGGCTACAAATGCTACAACATGGCCACGTGCAAAACTTATATCTCCCGCCATGTTGTATTTCAAGAAAACGTCTTTCCTCACTATGCCAACAACTCCAACTCTACTACCAGCACTCCTACTCACGGGTCCAGGACTCCCCCGCTCTTACTCGTCCCTACCTCCATGGTCTCCTCATTCATTCCACCCCTCACCAGCAGGCCGTCACCTCCCTCACCAGCAGAAAACTCACACGCTACACCTGTCCCTCCTTCCCGCAATACAGCCCCCAGCCCTCTGCCAGAACCCAATACTACCTCCCCTTCCCTCCAGCCCTCTGCCAGAACCCAAGCTGCTCGGCCAACCCATCCCATGCTAACCCGCCTCAAGTCTGGCATCACTAAACCAAAACACCTTCTGTCTCTCCTCAGCACTCACGAACTACCTCCAACACTGACCACTTACAATCAGGCCGCTAAAGTCGACCACTGGCGTCAAGCTATGACAAAAGAATTCACTGCCTTGCAAAACCAAAAGACTTGGTCGCTTGTTCCCGCCCCACCACACAAGCGCATTCTAGGCTGTAAGTGGACCTTCAAAACCAAATTACTTCCAACCGGACAGGTCGACCGTCACAAGGCCAGACTAGTCGCCTTGGGCTACGATCAAATACTCGGCGAGAACTACAATGAAACTTTCAGCCCGGCCGCCAAAATGCCTACAATACGCATCCTTCTCAGTCTCGCACTTACTAAACAATGGCAAATACTTCAACTTGACATTTCGAATGCATTTCTTCACGGAGACCTCACCGATGACATCTACATGCGTCAACCTCCCGGCTTTGTGGACACCACCACACCAAATCTCGTCTGCAAATTACACAAATCTCTATACGGCCTAAAGCAGGCACCTCGGCAAATGGTTCCACAAGCTCACTACCTTCCTTCACACTCGGGGATTCCGGTTTAGTCGTTCTGACCCCTCTCTACTTATTTTTACCAAACAACATATTCAAATTTACTTACTGATTTATGTCGATGACATTCTTGTGACAGGCAATGATCAACCAACCATACAGTCACTACTCACAGCTCTCCACTCCCAATTCGCTCTGAAACAGCTTGGCCAGATCTCACTCTATCTTGGAATTCAAGTCCAGCAAACCTCCAACGGCTACTTCCTCTCCCAGGCACACTATGCGGCCAAGCTACTCCATGAGGCAGGCTTTGACAATTGCAAATCAGCACCCACACCAATCTGTCCGCCTCCCAAAGAACAGCAAAGCAACAACACTCCATTCCCAGATCCCTCTCTTTATCGTCGCCTCGCCGGCTCTCTACAATATCTCTCCATAACGCGCCCGGACATCGCATTTGCTACAAATCGAGTCTGCCAACACATGCACCAACCAACTGTTCAACACTTTCAAGCCCTCAAACGTCTTCTACGATATCTCAAAGGCACCCTCTCCTACGGCCTACCCCTCACTACCGGCGATCTACAACTCCGTACCTACACAGATGCAGACTAGGCCGCAGACACCATGATCGGAAATCCGTCTCAGGCTTCTGCACCTTCCTCGGACCCAATCTCATCTCTTGGACTGTCAAGAAGCAAGTCACCGTCGCTAAATCCTCCACCGAAGCCGAATACAGGTCTCTCTCCGCTGCGACCTCCGACGTCATTTGGCTTCGTCGCCTAACCTCCGAGCTACACATTCCTCAATCTTCGCCAACGGTCATCTACTGCGACAACGTCTCCGCCATCGCTCTCGGAAAGAATCCGGTCTTCCACGCCCGCACCAAACACATCGAAATAGATTTCCACTTCATCCGTCAACACATTTCTTCTGGCGACATCACCATACAGCATATTTCATCACAAGATCAAGTTGCCGACATCTTGACGAAACCTTTTTCTCTCACGCGCTTTAATCACCTTCGATCCAAATTAACCATTCATTCCTCGAATGATTAATTTGAGGGAGGCTATTAGCACGCGTCACCTCTTTACCTTATTCTGTACCTACACCTATTTACTCACTTACCTATAGCTGCCTATATAAGGCATTGTACATCAACTCTTTAATGTATCCTTTTTCTATTTTCCTTTATTCTTGCCTGTTACACTTCTTGTTTCCTCTGCCACTTTGGCAGCTCTCACAATTAGTTCTGTTTTTATGTTTTTTTTTTAAGTTTTTCCTCTATATTCTCTTGTAAAATATGTTAGCTTCAAATCAATGAGCAGTCACTATTTAAATTTCCTGGCAAGTTGTTTAGGAAATTTTTGTTTGTTTGTTGATTCCCTTATGGTGCATTTGATTAAATTATTAGATTGCTGCACTTCTTTTTCTTATACATTTTTAAAATTAAATTTATTATACAGTAATTATGAAAATTAAATAAAACGTAAAATAAGTCATAAAATTTTATTATTATAAGGAAAAAAAAGAGTTTTGTTTATTTTTCATAAATATTTTGTTTCATCAAAAATATAAATGAAATGAAAATTTGCCTAAAAAATAGAAAATATGACATAATAAAAGAAGAGCATGTTCGATTAAGAATATTAAATATTTAAATTTAATTATTCTGGAATTTGCGTGTTTTATATTTTATTTTTTTTAAGCAGACATGTAGATGATATGGCTGATGAGTGCTGGAAGAATATTAGGCTTAGTTTGGGATAACTTTTTTATGACCTTGTTTTTCATACTACAATTATATCTGTTGTTTGACTCTTATTTTTTTGCTGCTTTCACAAAATATTTATGCTGGAAAAGTACTTTTTTACAGTAGTTTTAAAAAGATTATTTTTCCCATAATAGTTTTATAAAAACTTTTATAAAAAATTACAGTTGTCTCAAATGATTGCCCACTATTTTTTTCACTGTTTTCAGAAAATATTTTTACTATAAAAATAATTTTAAAAATAGTAAAAAAATTCATCCCAAACAAAACCTTAACTCATGTGAACACTGTGTACTATTACATTAGGAAATGTAAATACATAAATTAAAATAAAAAGAAGTCTTAATTGAGCCCATATAGAAGACTTAACAGTAAGTAGTTGTGGATCATGGCCCAAATCAGAGAGATTAAAAGTTTGGGCCTGGCCCAAGTTTAAATTGTTAAAAAGTTCCCAGAAAAAAAACAGACGTACATACAGTGGTGTAGCAAATTCATGAAAAAAAATATTAGGTATTTATTATTAAAAGTGTACAAGTAAACAACACTTAAAAAAGCCATAAAAATTTAAAAGAATTTCAAAATTTTAAATAAAATATTAAATTGTTTTCCAATTTTTCATCGCTTTCATAATGACCGATGATTTACTCCCTTTCAAATATTAATGACTAATAACATATCAAGATTTTCATATGCAGAAATGTGAAAAAAAAAAAACTCGTGATATATTTAAAAAAAATATTTATATTTATTATTATTAAAATTAATTTTATGATAAATATAATATAATTATACTATACTAATCTCAAAATAAATTCATTAACATTTCGACATATTATGCTGAAAAGTCTCACTATGATGTTAGTGATTTGTGTTTTACTTATACGAGTGTATTCATAAAAAAAATTTCAATATTTGCTAAGTATTCTAAGCCAAGTTTTTTTCCTTGAAGAAAATCAATTACTATTTGCTATTATAAAAGATAAAAAATTAGATCCTACTATCAAATTAGTAAGCGGACAATTTCTTACTGTTTTTAAAAATAATTTTCTACTCTAAAAATTCATAGTTCAAAAAAATTTTGTACTTGAAAGCTGCTTTAGACAATAGTAAGAAAATTATTTCAAACCAAGTATTATGGCTCCTTTGAGATAGTTTTTTTTTAATATTTTTTACAATAAATTTTTAGTTGAAAAATATATTAAAAACAGTAAAAAAATAGTGATTAAAAATTATCCTAAATAAATCCTTGATTTAATTACTTCCTAAATTTGCCTTTTTTTTTTATCACTGACAATTAGAATGGGCTTACGATGGATCATAATTGTTGGAGAGATTTGAATTACGCCAAAATTGTTTGTGAAACCTTCCATTGACTTATATAAACTACATATAATGAACACTAATCTTATATTCCAACATAGATATGATAATTCAAATCATATCAATAGCACTGCCACTCCTTAAGCCATCAATATAATTTAACTGTTTCATTCAAATCTCTAAAAACACTAGCCATAGGACATAGGGCAATCATCAACCCTCCATCTGATAGGTACAATGATCTAACATGGACCTCAATGGCAACATGGTTTGAGTGTCTACTTTTGACTGACCGGAGGATCAAGATTAAGGCAATCAATAAATGACCTTATCAACCAATCTGATTCGAACGTGACCGACAAAATTTAGGTTTGAGTTTATACGTTTAATAAACGAGTCAGTTTTGGGTTGAGTTTTCAACCCGTTTATTAAGCCGGTCAATTCGGGTTGACCCGCGAACTCGTTTTTAGTCCAAAATGACTCGTTTACTATCTTTTTTACTTGTGCATTTAATCTTTTTATTTTGATCAAATATCCTAAACTTTATAATTAATAAATTATAAATTTTTTCAAGCCAAAACGGATTGACATGTCGAGTTCGAGTTATTCATGTTGCTAGCAAGTTGGGTTTTAGTTAGTCTTTTTGACCAGTTTATTTAACGACTTGAGTTCGAATTGATTGGATTTGGGTCTGGTTCAATTTGAGTTGGACCAGAATCCAATCCATCGACCCTTTTTAACACCACAAGTCAAGATATCCTTAATAGATGGGCATTTTGGCCTATTATGAATCATAAAGAAGATGTAGCCTCTTTATCCACAATATAATTTTCTAAGAAACTTAAATGCTCCTCATCGTACCTCCTTCAAATTAGGGGTGTCAAAATGGGCCAATGGGTCGGGTTAAGATCCAAATCAAAATTTACCTGACCCGAATCTAATCTATCTGAACCCAATCCGATAATCGATTTTAAGTAAAAAATATTTTTATTACCTTATTAATTATAGATTTTAGGTTAATTGATTAAAATAAGAAGATTCTATCAATAAATAAAAGAATTTATGTAAAAAATATTAAACAAGTTATTTTTGGGTCAAAATCAAATTGGTTGGTCAACTTGAACCCGGTCCTTTTAATAAATTGGTCAGAATGCATGACTCGAACCAGATCTGTTTATTAAACAAGTCAACCAGATCCCAAATTTTTTGGGCCAGGTTAGGCACAAGTTGATGGATCGAGTCATTTATCACCACCCCTACTTCAATTGTACCCCAAGGGGGCAAGGTAACATGCTTATTTTGCTTTAGCTCTACAATAGACTCCCACTTCATATTATAGAGGAAAAATTATATTGAATTAGTTTACTTTATCATTCACCTTTATGTTTGATCTTCGAATCTGAGCATTCGAAATAATTCCCAGGAACATAATTCTTAGATTGACAAACCAAACTATTGTTTTAATTAACTATGGATGTGCCTTAACTTTGGGCAAAAGATAACCCATCTACTCAAACTTTGCCAACATAGATCATCTTTAAAACTCAATAATTTAGCACCATATAGAAAAAAAATCATCCTATAATCAATAAATCATGTAACTCATAACTATCAGTGCACATTTTTATGCAAGGATTTATCACCCGTTATTGAGACATTAAAAAATGGTGGCACATGTTCAGCACGCTTCACCAAACACTTCCAATACAATAATAATGATATCATAGCCTTAGCTACCGAAACCCATTATCAACCTCTAAAGTATGTAAATAGCTGACTTTGACTTCGTTTGTATCTTACTATTTTCTAAAGCAACTTTATAGCGCAAAAATTTCTAATCTAAGAAATCTTTGCACTAAATAGCTGCTTTAAAAAATAGTAAAAAATTTGTGCCAAATGAAACTTTTAACTTTAAAAACTGGCATCTCTTCATTCATATTTACAAATCACTCAGTTAAAATTACTAACTACACTATCTTATGCAGCTTCGATGTTAACCTACACATTCATGTTGCTTTGTAACATGTTCCTTGACTGGTACTATTGCCTATGCCCATTCATATGACTTCTTTGCCCATTTCTTAATTTTTTTCTATTGCATGCATAGCTTCATGAAGCTTTGCGGCTTACCACTCAATTAATCACACTTATTGTGTCTTTTGTTGTGGCCTCACTATATGTATAACATTCAACTTGATTACCTACTCCCACTATAGCATTAATGCATAATAATTTGATAATACCCTATCATTTTATTAATAAATAACAACACATACACAACTACCCAATAGGAGTTTATACTATAAATATCTACGTGTTAAAAAGATCTTAAAGAATGCTAAGTCTTTCAAAGGAGAAAAGAAAACAATAGACTTTCATTCAAAGCGAACTTTGCTCCCTCTTAAGGACCTCCACTTCTTCATTTTGAGAAATGCTTGCAAGGGCAATCTTGGAGGGGATGTTTTCGAAAGTCTTAAGTGAGGGTATGGCTGTTGGGCTTTGGCCCATATCATAAGCCCAATAGCTTTTTTTAATTCATTTCTACAAGACCTTCAAGCCCACAAAATAAACCCTAAACAAACTTCTAAATTAAATCTTAGGCAAGGTTGTAATCATTGATGAATGAACAATGCTATAGCCCAAGCAAATTCTTTAATTCCATCATTAGCAAGGATATGGTCATCGCAGCATAAGCCCATGCCACAACCCTATATATCTTTCTGAATTAAGGCTTTGTTTATTGCAACTTTTTTACTGCTTTTTAAAGTAGCTTTTAATATAAAAAGTTATAATTACTTTAGAAAGCATTAAAAAAGCAGTCCCAAATGAGGACTAAGGTTTTGCTTGGGACGGCTTTTTAATTGCTTCTTAAAACAGAGTTACTCTGTTTTAAGAAGCAATTAAAAAGTCGTCCCAGGCTTCATTTGAGGCGGCTTTCTTGCTGCTTCTTAAAACGCTTTCTAGTACAAAAATTTTAATTTTTGTATTAAAAAACTATTTTAAGAAGCAGTTAGAAAACTGTACCAAACGAGACCTAAGTCTCAAGTGAGAATATAGTTGTTAAGGCAAAGGAATATGAACGCTTTTTGAGCAAAACTCTTAATTTAAGTTTCGTTTGGCAAGAATTAGTTACTGTTTTGTAAAGTTATTGTAGAGAAAGTAATATTTTAAACATGTTGTAGAAAGCACCTTATTAATACAATTTTTTTAAAAAAATATCGAAAAATAGTGATCAAATAAAAATTATGATCAAGACATAAATAGCATAACAGTAAAAATAATTTTACTTAAAATTTAAATTTTTTTTTTAGTTCACATAAACCAAAATCTATTGGAAATGCATTCCACAAATGTAACCTTTCGATCATCCAATCATTGCTTCAAAGGGGACCAACTTTCTCCCAAAGCACTGAAAGTCTCCATCTGTCTTTTACATTCCCACTCAAAACTCTTTCTCTATCTCATTGAACACCAAATTTAATTTAACCACCATTTTTTTGCTTCTATTGTTTGACCGATTACCAAGCACTTAAACATAATGCAACACGTTTCTGCTGTTTTTTCTTTACATAACTTCAAGAAACAGTTGGATATATCATGTTGGGAAGAAAGGTAAGGCAATGGAAATAAAGAATAAAAAAAAAAGTGAGAATGAACGCCAAGATTTAACGTGAAAAAATTTGAAATCGAGAAAAATCCACGGAGCCACACACTAAAATATTTATTATGAAAAATTGGGAGAAAATATACAAATCTCATTTCTCACAGTACTCTCTCTCTTTTTCGATTCTCTTTTTTGTTCTATACTCAGAACACAAAGAGACGCTATTCAATGTACCAAATGATATCATCCTTTAAGTGAAACAAGAAAATGAGGGAAAAAATCTACTCTACCTAACTTGCAGCACCACGATGCTGATGTCTGGAACATCACGACGCTCTACTCTGTCTTCGAGTCCACCGCAACACTTGCTCTTTGTCTCCAGTCAGAGACTGCAATTCCAAGGCACTTAAGTATACAGTGCCGCAGTGCTACTCCTCTACGACCCCCCAATAAACTCCTTGTTAAGCTTGAATACTAATATACCCAACCAAACTTTAATCCCCTTTAGTTCTCACTCCGTTATAGAACATCCTTTAATCAAATTAAAAAAGGCTACTTCTCGCTGAGCCAACTTTTACTTTGTCAATTAGAACAAGAGTGTATAAATTATGAATGAAAAGTATTCTGAATATGAATAATATTAATGAAGACATACTTGTATGATATAATGGAGAGTATAAGAGATCCTTATGATGACTAAGGGTTTTTCAGTAGCTTGAAGTAATTCAATTATGGACTCCATATGCATATTTATACACAAGATGAGCACTCCTGAAATTCTTAGACTTAACTTTTTTTTTTTCACTCAAAATAAGTGTAGAAGATTTTTTATAATACATAAATGACTTATATTTTCTAGACTAAAAAATGAATGCAAAAAATTATAGAGAACAAACCTTCAAAATAATTCTTCTCTTAAATATACTTCAATAATTTGACACTCTTCTTGTTAGGTTTTGGCCTATGATTATGTTATTTGTTCCACTAAAACATCATACCAATGTCCAATTCTTATTTATTGGATGTATAGGTTGTTGTGAGAATAACCCCCGTAAAAGCCCATTAAATAAGGGAATAAGAAATTCCTTTGATTCCACTCCCTCTATCCCTTCCATTTCTCTCTCTCTCTCTCTCATCCAAGAATCACCTTTCTCATTCAAGAATTCTCAACACTTCTTTGAATTTCATTTAGAGATATAATCATCAAATCTAATAATCTATAGATCGAGCCATGACAATGAAGATAAGGAACAATCAAATAGCTATGCAAAGTATCCTTCTAAAATTCTGATAATTATGTAAATTTGGAGGATCATGAGGCTATTTTAGGTCATTGTGTTGATCTTATTCTCTTATTTTTGCCATTTGAAAAATTTTATATTCTAAATCTACATACATTGTCAAGTCAATGAAAATTTTGTTAGTGCAAAATGATGAAATTTAAAGCATATTTATCACATAAATGATAAATCAACTTTTTGCCAAAAAATAAAATATTACAACATTTGGAAAGTGAAACCAAGAAGGTCTAAGTCATCATTAGATCAACCATTATTTTGGTATGCATAAAACTTCCTTATTTGATATAGACAGGAATAGGATTAAGCTAACCCTAACAACTTTACAAAGGAAAATAATCCAAACCTAATCAGGTCGGCAAATCACGTGTTTAAGATAATTATACTAATTAACATGATTAGTGCTTCATTTATTCTTAATCCTAAGATAATCTTAATCCAAACATGCCCTAATCCTAAGAAAAAAAGGGAAGCTATGAAAATAAACTTTTTGTTTTAATGCTTTGTAGAATAAAATTATACGATTACTTTAAAATAGTATTTTTAATTCATAGTTGCCTAAGCTGGCCAATTAATAAATTCCTTTATGATCCATTCCTGTGCTCTCTTAATGCTGAAGCTGTGATTGCCTTTACCACTACCCTTGCTTTACACTATTATATTTCAAATTCCATGTTCATCTTGCCAAAATTAAAAATTAAAAAAAAAAATATAAATTTCTTTGCTTTTTCAGAGGATTAAAGAGGGGTAATGCAGTTGTTTGTAGATAAAATTTTTAAATGAATTTTATTTCATATATGTGCAATCAAAGATATTTTGTGTGAATATTTTGATTCTTTCGGGGTTCAATTTGATTGGTCTTAGTCGCTGCTTTGTTCTCATCCTTCTTAGGGTTTTTATTGTTCTAATCTCTTTGGAGCATTGCAAGTTTTGTATGCACCTCAGCTCCTGTCTTCTTCTCTTAATTTCTTGAATGGTATTTGGGTTTATGTCGGGCAATTTTTTTTTAGGTAAAACCCACAGAAAGGGCTACGCATTAATAATTCAGAAAATTACAAGTTCTTAAAGAACCTTCAGCTCTCTAAAAATATAACTTTTGAAATAAAACCTACGAGCCAATAGTTCTATCTGTTACAATGGAAATCAACAGAAAAGAAGCAAACAAAATTAAGCAAACGAAGAAAATGACAAGCACAAAACAACAGGAAGAATCCCGTCACTTGAATTAAAGGCATAAGAGCAACCAAACAGCAACCAGAGGTTATTTCTTTTTCGATTTCCTCCGTTTCCATTTACCAATTTTTTTATAAAAAAACCTTCCTCATTTCACCCAAGAAAGTATATTCAATTGAATAGTAAGTTTAATAATTTTATTATACTTTAAAATTTCTTCTATTTAAAATAATCAGATGAAAATACAATAAATTATTTTTGGTCCAATCAAAGTCCTATATATTGACAACCAAAAAATTACATTCAGATATTCTAACGAATTTCACGTTATGATGGACGGACGGCGTTATTGTCTTTGAATTTACACTAAGATCATTATAACCCTTAAAATATTATATATAACACTAATCTCCGAGAGAACAAAATTTGAATTCAATAATAAGTGTTTATTTTAAATTATGATCATATAAAATAAAAGGAAAGCAATGCATTCATATTTTTACTTGGAACAAAATTTTTTTCCATTAACCAAAGTCAACAGGCAGTCGCATTCCACAGTAGTCTTCCACGTTAGAATGTATTCATCAATGGAAGGCATCAGAAATCATAACGAAAAGAAATGGCGATTTTAGAGCACTACAAATTCAGAATCCATCCATCGTTTTCAACTCGCAACGAAAAATTCTTCTGGTAGAATAAAATCATATGATGTAAGTTATTTCTATTTTACATGAGAAAATACTGTGTAATAGTGTATTCACTGTTCTCCCGTTTGATAAGAATCAGAAAAGTAATATTGTATTGGTTAATTCTAACTTTTTTAATTGACTAGCTCTCTAATTGAGCTCTCACTTTCGGTTCAAGATTGTTGTGAAGTCATTAGGGGTGTGCATTCAGTTTGTTTGGATATATGATTGATGGATTTATTAGACCATTTAGTTTTGGATCTAAAATTAAGAAAATTGAGCTGGCTCAACCACAATGACAACCAAGGAAAATCGAGCAAAAATGTAGTTCGGTTTTGAATAAACTTGTAGCTTCTAGGAACTTTCGTGGCGGTATAGAGATAAAGAGCTTAGCGTCATTATTTTGTGCGAAGATCTAACACACATACAGATAAAGAGAGAGGGGTGCACGAGTCATAATGTAAAAAATTTTGAAAAGGGAGAAAACCTCGGGGCCTTTAGTTGAGATGAATCCACTAATGTTTGTTGTTGATTACAAATGATAAAAATATAGAACACATTACATTGTTAGGGTGGAAGAATCCAATGATCCAAGAGCTATTTTGAATAGAATATTAACTTGCTCATTTGGTTGGTAGAACCATAGTCGGGCGACAGAGGTCGGAGGGATCTTAGTCAGGCGACTAAGGTTGGAGGGGATCATTTTTGAGTGATAAAAGTCAGATGGACCGTAGTCGACGGATGATGGAGGTCTAAGAGACCATAGTTGTCAGTCGGAGGGCCATAGTCGAAGACGATGGAGGTTGAAGGGACCGTAATCAGCGAGCGATGGTAGTCGAATGGACCATAGTTGACGGGCGACGGTGGTCGGAGGGACCATAGTTCACGGGCAACGAAGGTCGGAGGGACCATAGTCAGTGAGTGACAATAGTCAAAGGGACCGTAGTCAGCAGGCGATGAATGTCGGAGGGACCGTAGTCAGCAGGCGACGATGGTCAGAGGGGTCGTAGTCGGCCGATGACGGTGGTCGGAGGGACCGTGGTCGGCGGACGATAGAGGTCAAAAGGACAATAGTCATAGGACGATGGAGGGCGGAGGGATTGTATTCGACGGGCGACAATGGCTGAAGGGGTCGTAATCGGCAAACGACTGAGGTCTGAGGTTCAGAGGGACCATAATCGGTGGGCGATGATGGTCAAAGGGATCGTAGTCGGAGGGACCTTAGTCGGTGGGCGAGGGTGGTCGGAAGAACTATAATTGTAATAACTCAAATATGCGAAATAAATTTTCTTTAAAAATATAAAAATTCTGAAGTAGAGTGCTTTGACGCCCATTTGGTGAGCGCTATGGCGCTAGGTTATGAATTATATATATACAATTATCTCTGCATCACCCCACCGACTCCCTCACTTTGTTGCTTGACGAGAAAGAAATTATAAGAGGGGAAGAATATAGAGGAGAGAGAAAGGTCATTAGATCATATTTATTAGTCATTCATGTTATAGATTTTATTTTATTCATTATAAGCGACTAATCTCTTACTTTTGTTTTCAATAATTTTGATTTCTATGAATTTTATCTCTCATAAATATACAAAAAATTATATTATCTCCTGATTTTATAAGTTTTCACTGTGCAAATTTGGATATGTTACAGAGCTGATGATTCTGAATGATTTGATATAATTTTATTATATTTTAAATGAAGTACTAAATGATATCAGATACATGCATGATATGATAACTCCACGTGATACCCTATTGATCAACGTAATTCATTGATTGGGAGTCATAAGAAGCTGGAGATTGATTCACTGATTAGGCCTCGTTTGGGACGGCTTTATGCACTTTCTCTGCTTTCAAGAGATTTTTAACTAAAAAGCAACTTTACAAAGCAATAAGAATGCCGTCCCAAATGAATTAGGCTTCGTTTGGGGCAACTTTTTTATTGCTTTATAAAATAATTTTTTATCACAATTTTTTTTTGAACTAAAAACTTTTTTACTAAAAAACTACTTTAGAAAACAATAAAAACCTTTTTGTTTGAGATGACTTTCTTACTTCTTCTTAAAGTGATTTTTTAGTACAAAAATTAAAAATTTTGTACTAAAAAACTGCTTTAAAAAGCAGAAAGAAAGCTGTCCCAAACGAAACCTTAGTTTCACCTAATTATAATTATTGTGTGTAAAATCATTATAATCGCTAAGAAACCATTTCTATTCATTTAATTATAAGATCAAAAATATAAGCAGAAAGAACAGAAGTTGTACATGTTTGAGTATGTGATGGTGAGTGTTAGAAATTTATGATGATAGAGATTGAATGTTTACAACTTAATTAATTTTCAAGAAGACGGAATAACGAGTTTGTATTTTTATAAATATGAAGAAAATAGTTTAAAGATCTGAAGAATTCTAAAACTCCACTTGATGTTCGACGTCAACGATCACCAGTAGCCATGCGATATGTGGCAAAACTCAAAATAATGTAGCTTATTGTGCAAAAAAGTGTGAAGCATATTCAATAAGTAGGGAACAATTAAGCCGGCATATAAAGAATGTTAAGCATTGTATTATTTGGACAGCTGTTTGGTTATGCTCCAGGACAGACTTTATAATATTTTTTTTGCTTTTTTGCCGTTCGGATTTATTAAAAATTAGTTTTCAACCTGCTTTCAAAAGCAAATTTTAGAAAAAAAAAATAGAAAAAAATACAGAATATATAGCTTTTTGCTCGCTATTTTTTCTATCACTAAAGCAATAAAAAGCCATCTTAAATGAAGGCATGCATGTTGTATGAAGAGATATCATGTAATTATGCTAATGCTGATACGCTTGGGTGTGTCTAGTTGTTCTCTTATGATGTTGTATGCACTCTCTTGTACATTACCTTACATTGCTGGTACTGCCATGACATCTCATATGATGCATGCAATAAAAAATCATCTTAAATGAAGGCATGTATGTTGCATGAAGAGATATTATGTAATTATGTTAATGTTGATATGCTTGGGTAGGGGTGTCAAAATGGGTCAATGGGTTGGGTTCGGGTCAAATCCGAATTGACCCGGATCCAAACGGGTTAACCCTAATCCGACCGATTTTGCAAACGGGTAATAATTTTCAACCCAAACCCAACCCATTGACAACTTTTATATAAGTTTATTTTAGACCATCTTACCTTTAATAAAAGCTATTCAATCCAACATCACCATATTAAAATTCTCAATCTATCAGTCCAAACTTTGCCATACATTCATCCTACAGTGTGCAATTTATGATTATTCTTAACCTAAAGGTTCTAATTTTGTCACCACTTTATTAAATTACAAGCATGCAACTTATTAAGATTTTAAGCTCTCCAGCAGAAAGATAAATGGATATGTAGCTGCTTTTTAAGAGAATGCAAACGCAGCTGAGCATTTTTGAGACCACGATGCTTGAGAGGATTCCCTGATTGCTGCAAGTTGATGAACAAAGAATTTTATCGCCAAAGTTCATTATCCGAGCCTGAAACCAATGGACATAGATTCTCTGGCTTCGGTACTTTTCATCAAAGAATCATATCTTGCTTCCGCATGCACAGTTGAAAAACCCTATCTGAAGGGAAATTCTCGGCCAGTTGCATTTTTTCAAGCCAAAATCAACAAAAAATTTGTTGTTTGAATAATATATTGATGTCAATTCATACTTTGGAGAAAAAAAGTTGACTCAATAAGCATAATAGATGGAGGAGAAGGCATAGCCCAGTAATTGACAGAATAAAAATGCCCCTCGAGTCTTGCATTTGAACACCCCAATTGGCCCTTGAAAAAAACAAGTGTTCCAAGAAAAAAAAATTGTTATGTGCTAGAAAATTTATGTTGATAGAGTTGAAATTTTCTGTCTTACCTTTGGACAAATATTTAGTATGTACAGATAAAAATTCATAGGAGATCAGAAAAAATTTTATGTCGAAAGTCTAAAAAGGAGAAAAACTAGGAGGTCATACCCAGTTAAAAGATCTACTATAAATAGAAGATACGTGAATCCTTTCTTTCACAATTAAAGAAGATGGAGGTTAAATTTCCTGTAGAGATTACAAAAATGAAATGTTTATAGATGAATAGTTAGCACCCAACAATATGGCTTTATTTCCCCTATATCAATTATATAAGTCTGATGCCCACATGCAAATACTTAATACCCAACACTAAGGTTAAATATTGATAGGAGTCTGTGAATGATGATGACGATTGCTGATGGTGGTCGTCGGCGATGATAGCTGGTGAATGAGTCTCTATTTATAAGATTTTTGAGATAAGCATTTTGAAAATTTGAACTAGAATCCAAAACATTTCATCATACGGTCCACATCGATTTCATAGATCATGAAGAGTTTGTTGAAAATTTAGTGTCTTAATGATATTAAAATTGAGTGATATTGGGCTTGTTGGATTCATCTCGTTGAGCTGCTCGATTCGACTATAAGCATGTCAATTTTGTAGATCATTTGGTCATGTAATTAACGTTTGAAGTTTCTAATTGTACTTCAAGTATTTGATTTGATCTCATTTAGATTTGAATTGGCCCACTCTTGATATATTTGGGTTCATCTTGTCGTAATGTTCAATTTAACTATAAATTAGCCGAAATCAGTGTTAAGATAATCATGATTTTAATTCCAAAAAATTTTTTTATTAAACTTTTGCTTTGAGGTCTATGTCTATCATATATATATATATAAACAATCAAATTGTTTCTTTCAAAAATCTGCTTAACTGAGTTGGTTTTTTAACGGTAACCGATTCTTTTACTGCTAAACAGCTAAGCGAACTGGCAACTGGACCATGAAACTGATGATAGTTTAAGCTATAAAATTTTTTTAAACTAAAATATCCTCAACTAAAAAATTGCTTTAAAAAACAATAAAAAAACTGTTCCAATTTCCAAAAGAACCTAAGTTGAACCGCAGTATTCATTTTAGTATTTTATGATTAAATTATTACCGTTCATTTTTAATCAAATGTTTAAAAAATAATCTTAATATAAATAAATTAAAATCTAAATTATTTTAGAACAAACTTTACTTGTAAACTTCTGAGAATTTGGAGTGGTAAAAGAAAATTATTCACATCCATATCATTTTTTAGATATCTAGTAGTTATTTGGATTATTTAGGCAGAAGATAAGAATTTTATTTTTCATGATGAATGTACCAATTAGATGATTTCAAAGAATTATTTGAATTTCGACTATATTTTAAAAAAAAGAGGCTATAAATATAAAGTTGCCTATATTAAAAATTATATAAAATATTTTATATGTATGTTTTCTATTTGGCAAAGTTGCTATCTTTATTTTTTTAGCATATTTGCATCATTATTATGTCATTTAATTAATATTTAAAAAAAATTTTCATATTTATTATGACTTTGCCATCATTTAACATAATACCCGACCCGAAAATCTGACCCGAACCCGACACGAAAATTTCGGGTTTGGGTTGACCCTAACCCGAAACGGGTCAGGTTCGAGTTCAACAATTCGACCAGTTTCAAAAATCCGGTCAGGTTGACCCGTTGACCCGAAATTGACCCGTTTTGACCTGAAAACCCTTTTTTGACCCGGCAACCCGAGATTGACCCGTTTCTGACCCAGTTTTGACCCGGTCCCAAAAATTAGCAATTTTTTGTTGGCACGGGCTCATTCGGGTCGGGTCGGGTTGACCCGAATAGTGCCGGGTCAGTTTCGGGTTCGACCCGAACCTGCCCGTGACCCGAAATTGACACTCCTATCATTTTCGGATCAAAAGTGAGTTTTGCGGTTCAACCCAAAAATCCCATTTAATAAACAGGTCTGAAAATTCAACCCGAACCTGATCCATTTATTAAACAGGTCAACCAGAATTATAAATTTTATGATCGACATCGTAGGTAAGATCATCTATTCATACCCCTAAGGACAAGCACATACCCCCTCAAGCAACCCCTAATTTTACCACTAGATATATCTAATGTCTTTCTTATTATCATTTGCTTGAACAAATATACTAGTTCTATATCGTGCCTACTTTTAGTGAGCACAAGCTTCAAAATTTTCCCTCACCTATCTGGCCTTTGCTAGTTTGCTTGACCTGCTAGAAGGTCCATCTTCAAGTCAACAATAATCTACATCTTTATAGGATTTGGAGGGGGAATGTTAGGCTAAAATGCACACTACAATCCCTCTTTGAATATTAAATTATCCTTATATTTGTGGGGAATCATTTTTACTTATCAGCTAACCAGCATCTTAAGACCACTCTTCAAAGCCTTTACGAGAAAAAAAATCGTACGAGGTCTTTGTCTCTCTTTCTTCACCTTCCCACTGAGGATTAGTAGACAGTTGCTTTTGGAAGGAGGACCAATGCACTGGTGTAAAGAGCACTTGGCCTTGAAATTATGCCCTGAAACTTAAAGATTAAGGGTGGTGCGTTTGGGAATACTTCTAACTTTTTATAAAGGTGATTGTAAGTTATTATAGAGAAAGTAATTTTTTTAAAAGTTATTGAAAAAAACAACTTCCTAGCACAAAAACTAATTGAAATCACTGAAAAACAATGACTGTAGTTGAAGCCTGGAAAGCAAAGCTGCAAGAAAGCTCTTCCAAATGAAGCCTAATTAGGCTTTGTTTGGGACGGCTTTCTTACTGCTTCTTAAAGCAGCTTTCTAATACAAAAATTTTAATTTTTATATTGAAAAGATGTTTTAAGAAGCAGTAGGAAAGCCACTCCAAACGAAGCCTAATTCGAAATTAAAATTAATGTTCTTTTTTATCCAATCATATATATTGGCATGCAGGAAGAATATTAAAAATATTCAAAGTGTTATGCTTAGTAAATTGCTGATAAAAGAGAAATAGAGAGATTTGATGTGGGAAAAGTATGATAATGGCATTCACTCTTTCTTTTTATTACGAACACGCTCATATCTCCCCTTTTTTCTACTCAGTATAGAAAAAGTAAAAATTTTAAAGTAGAAACCTTTCTTTTATTATCCAAGAATTTTTTTCAAAGTAAAATAATTTTCATTGAACATATTTAATGAAAAATACAGAATAATACTAAGGATATCATAAGTACAGCAAATTTCAAAAGAAAGAATAGTACATGAAACGAATAAAAAAAAGAAGTCCTAAATAATGAAAGTGGATAAAGAGGGTGGATGAACTAATTTCTAACTTATAAATATCATAATACTTAGAAGAAGATTCAAAGGGTCTCATATTTGTAAAGCACTGTATGTTTTTCTCTATATATCATGCCGTTTGTAAGGGGGAGGGATGTTATTAGGGGTGTCAATATTTGACACGACCCGAAAATCTGACTCGAATCCGATTGAAAAATTTCGGGTTAGGGTCAACCCGTTTCACAAACGGGTTTGGTTTGAGTTCTAGGATTCGACCCGTTAGAAAAAAAGGGTCGGGTCCGGGTCAACCCACTAACCCAAAGTTGACCCGAACTGACCTTTTTCATTGGTTCCAGGATTCAATCCGCTAACCCGGGTCAACCCGCTTCTCTCTGGTTCCCACTATGAGCCGGCCCTAGCTCTCTCTCTCTCGTCGCTCTTGCCCGAACGAGTCCTAGATGGCAGAAGAGCTTCTCTCTCCCGCCACCGCCTCTCCCTCTCCCTACTCTTGAAGGCTTCACCGCCGCCTGAAGACGATGCCGATGCCTCTCCCTCTCTCTACGTCCGAAGCCCTCCGTTTACTGAGCCGATCGAGACTTCTTGCTCCCGACATCGCCGCTTCTCCCTCTCCCTGCTCCTGAAGACTTCGATGCCTCTCCCACTCCGTAAGCCCGAACCCCTCAATTTACTGAGCCGATAAGGACTTCCTGCTTCCGATGCCGCCGCCTCTCCCTCACCCTGCTCCTGAAGGCTTCGCCGCTGCCTAAAGCCTGAAGCTGACACCACCGCCTCTCCCTCCTGAAGACGACGACGGGTTGGCGGGTCATGTCGGGTTGATCTAGGTCTGAAGTAGAGCCTTGCATTGGGTACCTATACTCACACCACCCATGTATCCACCCATACCCATTGGGTATGGGTACACCCATGGCCCCGTGAGTGGGTATGGATGGGTACTCAACATCAATGGATAAATCAATTTACATTGTTAATCATCGTATACAATATATTATCGCAATCCTCACTATGTAATGTGCAAAATTGAACCGCGCTACGACCACAGTAAATTATAATATGAGGCTTGAAAGTTTGCAATCAGAGCAAAGGGTAACAAGCTTCAAGTCCATCAATCCGTGGCGGACTGCATTCAAAAAGCATGGAAAGTGGGTGGGTACGGCATCGCGAAAGTCATCATAGGTGGGCATGGGTGAGCGAAGCTTGCCCATGCAGAGCGTGGGTGCCCAATGGTTATCCAACTAGGACCACATGTAGGGCTTTGTTTCGAAGTGGGTTGGGTTCGAGTCTGAGAAAGTGATCCGTTTGAAAAAAAAATGGGTCGGGTTCGGGTCTGGTCAACTTGTGTCGGGTCAGTTCTGGGTTGAAACTGAACCCGACCCTTGACCCAATTTTGACAACCTTAGATGTCATGGAGTTGATCCAGTGGCGGATCCAGCCTTAATTTTCAGGGGGGGCAAAAAATTGTATGCTTTACAAATATGTCGCGGGGTCAAGGGGCAGCGCCCCTGCGGGGGTTTTCGGGGGCAGCGCCCCCGGAACAAATTTTTGTTGTAAGAATATTTTTGGATTTTCTTTAATATTTGTCTTTGTTTTTGGGCAGACGCGGGCAAGATGGGGGCATATTGGGGCAAAAAAATATTTTTGAGGGGGGGGGGGGGGGGGCAGAATCCCAAAACTCTCTATCTTATGCCTTAATCTTTTTTTTTGAGGGTGGGCATTTGCCCACCCTAAACCAAGGGTGGATCCGCCCATGAGTTGATCACCATTCTTTGATCTAATGAAGTAGGAAAAAGCAACTTGAACAATCATAGATTAGCATCAGAAGCCAAATGGATTGAGCTATAAATGAAAGTGAAGTTAGGCAGGTTTACCATTAATTTGATGCTCCCTCGGTCGTAAACTAAAAAAGTTGTTACATCATTTCTCGTTTTGATCTCCACCATTTCGATCTCCTCCTCTTAAGCCATTTTTATATGCAATAAAAGCTCTCAATTGACGGCATGAAGAGATCAAACAAATAATTTTTTGTGATGTATTAGTTTAACTTTGTGATATCATAAGGTGTTTTTGTGTGAGAAGAGAAGAAAAGACAACAGTCATATGGGAATGGGATTAGGGAGAGTATAGAGGGAAAAAAATGAACTATGATTATTTGCATGACAAAGTCGAATTATAGAATGCGAACGGTTAGACGTTTATGGGATTTTTTGTTATAAGTATAAGAAAATCACGTGTGTTTGATTATTAGGTTATTATGGGAGCCTGGGGTGCATTGTGTGGAGCAAAGGTCATTCTAGCTTGGTAAGCGAGGTCGGCGTTAGCTTTGTGAGGAAGGTGTAGAGGCATTGTAGCCAAGGGAGCTAGAGCTCATAGCAAAGGTGTCATAGTGGATGGATCATAATGAAGGAGGGATGGAAAGAGGAAGCTAGGGGTCAAGGAGTAAACACATATGGTGATTCAGCTGGTGTAGCTAATTCATAGCGAATTTGAATGTCGTCGCGTGAGACATCCAGTGCTAAGTAGTAGCATCAAGGAATTCTAAATTCTCTAATAAATTACTTTGAGTTTGTATTAATTCAACCAAAATATCTGAAATATCAATGCTCCTGTATTAACTTTACATAACACCTATAATACTTGTAATAAAAAATTTTCCAGACGAATTGAGGTGCCCTATAGTACAATCTATAATAACAAGGAGATAGATAAAAAATGGCTTTTCTATATAGGAGATATCTATAAATTGTCACATTCTATGATCTATATTGAAAGAATTACAACTGTCTTTTATTTTAATCATTTAACTAGAACTTACCAATGAACAATGGAAAGAAACATGATTGCATTTTTTCTTGTTCGGAGCCTCATTTCATTGGATTCTTACTATTTCCTAAAAATATATAAAACCACGTAATGAGCGCATAGCCCAACAAATAATTAAAATCTTACAAATAAAATCAATGTAAGATAACAACGAACAATATGCTATAAATCATATAAAGAAATACATGCATCAATGTCGATGTTGATTATCTGTATCAATTTATCCTTCTATAGTTCATCACATCTCAATCTGTTAACTCATCAGTCATAATATCAATAATAGTCAATAATACTAATACAAGTAACAATATTAGTATCATGATCAATAATGTTAAATAATGTTAATGCCAATAAACAATATTAGTACCAGTAAACAATATCAAGGCAGGCGTCGGTATTAGTATTCAGATATTTAATGAGTATATCTTATGACTATCTTGCTCATGCACTTATAACTCCCAATCAATGCACTTTTTATAACTCACCTTGAATCACGTGAATTAGGCCCCCCGACTCCTTATAACTCCCAATCAATATTCAGCTCCTTATGACTCACAATCAGTGAATCACGTGGATCAGTAGGGTATCACGTAGAGTTATCATATTATGTATCTGATATCATTCAATATTACATTTAAAATGCAATAAAATCATATCAAATCATTCAACTTATCCAAACTTTTATGGTGAAAAGCTTATAAAATCAAGAGATAATGCATTTTTTTATAGATTTAGGAGAGATAAAATTCATAGAAATCAAAATAATTGAAAATAGAATTAAGAGAGTAGTTACGTACAACGAATAGAACAAAATATGTAACATGAATGACTAACAAATATGATCCAAAGACATTTCTCTCTCATCTATCTTCTTTCCCTTTTTCAATTTTTTCTTGGCCAAGAAATCAAATGAGGGAGTCAGTGGGGTGAGGTATATATTGTTCATGGCTTAGTGCCGCAGCGCTCACCAGATCAGCACCAAAGTGTTCAACTTTAAAATTTTCAAGTTTTTTCAAATAAATTTTTTTCACATATCTAAGTTATTGCATAAATAGCCCAAAAAATGCATTAGAGTAAATTGTTAAATTCAGTGATCATGTTGGCATTAGAGGTTTTCAGATATATATATATATAACAACAACAACAACAACATCAAGCCTTTATCCCACTACGTGGGGTTGGCTACAGGAGTCCTTTCTCTCCTTTGAGTCCTGTTAAAAGTCAAATTCTCGTTTAAATCTGATAAAGAAAGATCATTTCTAATATTTTCTAACCAAGTCTTTTTAGGTCTACCTCTACCTTTCTTAACATAAGTCAATTCTAATACCTCTACTTTTCTAACCAAGTCATTAGAAGGCCGTCGTTTTATGTGACCAAACCATTTAAGGTGACTCTCTTTAATCTTATCTTCCATTGGAGCTACTCCAACCTTTTCAGGTATATGCTCATTTCGAATCATATCTCTAAGGGTAAAGCCACTCATCCACCTAAGCATCCTCATCTCTGCAACACTTAACTTAGTATTATGCTTCTCTTTTAATGGCCAACATTCAGCACCTAAAAGCATTGCAGGTCTCACCACCATCTTATACACTACAGGAAAAGTCGTTTCCGTCGGTAACAATGAAAATCCATCGGAATTCGTAGATTTTCGACGGATTTCCGACATATTTATATCCGACGGTAATTCGCGCGTCGGAAAAAAAATCGGCGGAAATAATCAGTACAAAATATTTTCGACGGAGTTTCCGGCGTATTTCCGACGAAACATTTATAAAAAAATGACGCAACTTTTGCTGCTGAATTCCGTCGTAGTATCCGCCGGAAGAAAGACGACGTCCTTTTTACTGTCGAACATTACCGTCGAACTAGCCGTCGGAAATTTCTGGCACATAAGCCGCCGGAAATTTCCGGCACATAAGCCGCCAGAATGTTCAATATATCGTATTACCGTCACCATTTCCGGCGAAAAATCCGTCAAAAACCTGTAGCATAAACAAAAAAAAATCTACTTCCTTTTAAAATCGGATTTCCACAACCTGCAAATAAAATATATATAGAACATGTCCAAAACACAATACAAATATCATAATAACAGTAGCAAGGAATTCACAATAGCATATTATAGAAAATGCCCAAAACAACATCCTCCTCAACTGATTCAGATGTCCACAATAGTATATTACAAAATATGTCCAAAATATAAATACAAATGTCCACATTCGTAAAATGAATAAAAAATATCTAGTCTGAATCTGTTTCCTCCTCAGTTGTTGTACTCCTCCCACTACTCATATGCTCCCTCATCTTTCACATTTCTTTTAACATTTGATCTTGTTGCATTTGCATCTACTGCTGCATTTACATCTACCAATCTGCTTGTGCTTTCCTTACATGTTCTAGCTCAGATGTAAGGGCAACTATCTATTGGTTATATAAAGACTCTTGGGTACTAACTGAAAAATTGGAGCCACCAGATGTCTGCCCCTCATATGCATGAGCTTGCGAGCCTAAACCGTATACTCTGTCATGCTGCATTCCTCCTACCATATGCGACCAAGTGTGATAGTCAGAATATTCAGTTGATCTACCAGAAGAACCTTCACCTGCTGCAGTCTGGCTCTCTCGAATCTGTGTATACTCCTCCTATGAAAGTTAATAAGAATTTAAGTAATTTTTAGATAACATCATAATAATTGAACTTATATACTTACAAATGCTTTCCTCGCACGCTCATCAATCCATTGATGGTCCTCCTACCGCTTATGGGTATGACTATGCAATTCAACAGGAGTCGGTTCTCTACCCAGCACCGCTTTCTGTAACATACATATATTAGTATTCTTATTAAAGAAAATTATTAAAAAAATTTAAAATTCCTTATCAAACATCTTTTGTGTTCAGTATGTGGAACAGAACCCCCAGTATGAAGGGAACTGCCCAATCCCCCAACATCAGAAGCTCTGTTCTGTCTATTTTGATCCCTCCTCCTATTATAGTCTGGGCTACTCCAAGCAGCGCTCAACTCTGTCCATACACTCTCACCCATCCAAAGTGGTCGCTGGCCTGACTTTCTAAGGTCTATAAACATGTCTCGCATGCGATTCGAGCCACGCTTCTCAAAATTCTTTCTGATTCTATCATTATGTTGTGGCAGCCAACAAAACTCTTTCTGCATTTAAAAACATACAATAAAGAATATATATTTTTGTCTTTGGATTTATCTTTGATATCCAAGGCTGTATTGAATATATTATCAAATATATTTTTTTCTATATGCATCACGTCTAAGTTATATCTGATCAAGTTTGTCCTCCAATATGGTAATGACCAAAAAATACTTTTCTTAGTCCAATTGTGGTTGACACCATACCCTGGCAATTTGTAATCAGCTAATGTTGGAGAATCCACTATTGTGGGCATGGACCTTACTTTTTTAAATATTTCTTCACTAGTTAAACTTGGAGGAGTTGGTGACGTATCCATCTTGATTCTGCTGTGAATGTGGGATTTATACAATCAAAGTGTTTCCAGGCATCTACTTCTGATGGATGTATAATAAAACCTTCTTATGAGATATGTTCTTTATGCCATCTCATATGTGCAGCAGATCTCATGGATGCATATAACTATTGTAATCTAAGAATTATGGGTAAGTAAAATAACATACTGGCTGGTACTTCATTCAGCTTTCTTTTCGTGATAGATTTTGATTTAAATCTTGGTACGTTACAATAACGGCATGCAATTTCTGATTGACCATCTTTATAGAATAACATGCATCCATTGACACAACAATCTATCTTTGTGTATGTCAAACCAAGCTTGGAAATCAACTTCGTAGTCTGATATAAATCTGTAGGAATTATGTTATCTGCTGGATAGGTTTCTTTGAGCAGTCCAATGAATTGATTAAAACATTCATGGGGGACATTATATTCTGCCTTAATGCTTAGCATCTTAACAACAATGGATAACTCTGAGTGAGTAGTGCACCCCTTCCATATTGATTGTTGAGAAGCATGTAATAAATCATAAAAATTTTGTGCTTCTTTATTAGGTGACTCAGGATTAGCTTCTGTATATTGTTCAAATTGTGCTCCACTTGTATCATGAATTAAATCCTTAAGATTAAGTCATATATTTTCTTCCTCATATATAGCAGCACTTATCGATGGGCCACATCGAGAATCGACATATGGTTCATACTCACCATGAGAAGTCTAATACCAATATTCTGGCATGAAGCCTCGATGATATAGATAAATAGTTACGTCATCTGGGCTTAGGTGCACCTGATTTTTATGTTTAGAATATTAGCAACGAATCATTCCATCTAAGATGAAGCTGGGCAGTTGAGAAGCTGTCTAAATGAAAATATTCACTCATCTAATGAACTCATCAGTTAATGTCTTTCGTCCTTGTGCCAATCGATTATACATCCAACTTCTTTGAGTTCTGATATCCATAATATAACTTACATATAATATATATATATTAGATAATGTTATATATAACATTTATTGAAGAAAGATACAAAGACTCTTAGCCTGCTCGGAAGGCCATCATTTTAATTAAGTGACCAAACCAAACTAGACTAAGGCTCCGTCCAGGATGACATTTAGCATTTCGAGCAAACTCTCACTGCAGCACATAACTTCGAGTATATCGACCACCAATTTCTTACTTTGCTAACCTGGTCGTCGAAAGGTTGCAGTTTTATGTGACAAAACCATCTAAGGCGACTCTCTCTAATCTTATCTTCCACTGGAGCTACTCCAACTTTTTCACATATTTGATCATTTCGTATCTTGTTTCTAAGAGTAAAGCACTCATCCACCTGAGCATCCTTATCTCTGCAACACTTAATTTAATATTATGCTTCTCTTCTAATGGCCAATATTCTACACCATAAAGCATTGTAAATCTAACCACCATCTTATAGAATTTCCCCTTAAGTTTGAGGGGGACTTTCTATCACACAACAAGCCCACTGCATTCCTCCACTTCAACAATCCAACTTGAATTCTACTAATAATATCACACAACTTAAACTCTAAGGTTGATCTCTATAATACAAGTTTTTCTTCAACTCCCTCTCTAGTCTTATCAACAAGAAGAATATAATAAGCAAAAATTAAGCATACACTAGGGTACAATCTCTTGCAAATGTCTAGTGAGAACATCCATGACTAAAGAAAAGGGAGAATGTTACCTTCACACCAAGGGAACGTCGTCGAAGGAGCGAAACCCGTAGCGGATAAGCCGAAGGAACGTCGTCGAAGAAGGAGCGAATTCGTCGTCATTGAAGGAGCGGAGTCGTCGTCGTCGAAGGAGCGAATTGAAGTCCGAACAGCGAGGGAGCGTCATCGGAGCGTTGTTGAACAGAGAGACAAGCCGAATGGAATGAGCAACCAGGCGCGGGATGGCACGAAATAGGGCCTTTACCGGCGAAATTTTTGGCGGATAAGCTGTCAGTAACATTACCGGTGAATATTACGCCGGTAAAATTTCGTCGACTTTAAGTAAGCCGCCGTAAAATACGCCGGTAAAGCTGCCGATAATATGCGGCGGAATATGCGTCGGAAAACAAATATTTTCCTGTGAAATTCCGGCGTAATATCCGCCGGTAAATATGCGACGGCAAATCCGCCGGTAATTCCGCCGCAACATTACCGTTGAAATATCCGCCGGTAATTGCGCCGCTAGTTTCCGGCGAATATCATCCGCCGGAAATTCCGACGGTAATAGACAGTTTTCCTGTAGTGATAGAATTTTCCCTTAAGTTTGAGGGGGACTTTTCTATTGCACAAAAAGCCCGATGCATTCCTCCACTTCAACCATTCAACTTGAATTCTGCTGATAATATCTCCATCTTTTTCACCATATACGTCATAAAAATCAAACCTCACACAGTTAGAAAGCATGTACATAAACATCACTCAAATCTATAATATTTATATATCTAATACTAAAATTATATTATTTACATATATACCACATAATTCTTCCAAAAATCTCAAATATGACACCCCATCAGCCAGCATGTTGGCATTCAACACTTCATCTTAACAGGATGTAAAAGGTTTTATTTCAAATGACCTTATGAGTACTTATGAATGCCAACAGGTTAGTAGTTAAAAAAACTATTCATATTAAGGCATGTACTGATGCAAGATAATTTAGACTTAGAATTTTTTTTAATGTACATAGAATGATCTAAAATATGTAGATCACACAAATCAAGTTCTTGGTCAAATTTTATAATTATTATTTGCATTAAAGGAAAGTAAGGTGCTGATATTTAAGCACTTTGCTTTCCTTAAATGTAAATAATAATCATAAAATTTGACCAATAACTTGATTTCTTATGGTTGAATATCAACTTTTTCTTAGTCTATAGACTAAACAAAAAACAAAAAAAATCTACTTTGAATCAACTAGTATTCAAGTTTGAATATATAATCCAATTCATTATTTTAATAAGATATTCAAAGCATTAGTAATGGGATATATTATTTGAATAATCATATTCAAAATAAGAATAATAGTTAGGTTCATATTTTGGATTTCTTTTGTGTCAATAGATTTAAGGAAAAAAAAGATTATTATGTATGCAAAATTTGCGATTGTAGAGTGAGAATTTTTTCTCTTATCATTGTTACACATAGATAGTAAGAGTTCAGGAGAGACATTTTTTTACGAGGAAAATCCAGCAAAGAAAAAAAAAAGGTGGTATGACATTGTTGAAATAACCCATTATATACAATTAAGAATATGAAATATGCTCTTTCCCCCAATTCAAGAAGACATGATCACGAAGTATGAATTTTAACTTGACCTGCTATGAATGCGGTAGAGAATACTGAAGAAATAATGAAGGATGATGATGATGATCAAAAGATGAATGTCAATGTTGCTAGTAGGCAAAGGTGGTCAGGAGATAATCATCGAGTGACTAATAGTCAGGCGACAGTGGATGGGCAATGACATATATGGAATGATGGTTGGGCAATGGCAGAAAGATAATGATAGTTGAGTGATGAAGGTGTAATGACTATTGCTACAAGAACAAATTCACATGAATCAGCTTGATAAGAATTTTGTGTTTGCTTTTGTGAATGTTAAATGTTTGCAAAATTTTAAGATATTCAATGTTTATTTAAGTTTAGAAGAGGCTAGGATTGAATTGGAAAGTAGGAAATATTAAGAAAAAAGGGCCCCTTGGGAACGCTGTGACGCTACCCTCTCTATTAGAGAGGAAGATGCTTGTGAGTGCAGTGGCACTGGAAGTGGGTAATGTGTGGCGCTGAGTTCCCTGTCTTGAGCATCTCGAATATTTAGAAAGAGCACTGTGGTGTTTGGCAAAATTTTATATTTTTATATAAATATCTAAAAGCATTTTCCCATTTTCCATTCCTATTTCCAGGCCACTAGAAAGTTTGAGGGAGAGGCTAGAGAATGAGAAGAGAAGGGAAAGACGAAAAAGAGAAAAAAAAATTGTAGGGTTTGGTGGCCACAGAGCTGGATCCCCATCAAACCAGTTAAGAGAATTTCTTGTATCGAGGTAGGAACTCAATATCATATTTTTTATTTCAATTTTGATGTTTGTACACATAATTTTGAAGTATTAATTAAGTGATTTAATAAATTTTAAAAAACTATCATCTATGTAATTTTTGATATATCATAGAATAAGTAATTTTAAGTATTTTAAATGGTAAAACTCAAAATTTTATCGATTTGTTTTAAATGTGTGAATTTTTATGTATTTCACTACTTATATTGTTTTTAATAGAAAGTCCTGTAGAATAATAAAAGGCCCAAAATGATATTATAAAATATTCCTCGTAAATGATTTTCTAAAATCCTCCTATAGAATTTGTGTTTTTGTTTTACCTCACATATACTATTAGAATTGCCGTACATATGTCATATTTATGTCTTCATATATAATGTTAAATACCAATTATACATGTTAAATATTTAATATTTTGATGTTTATATGATGTGTTCTGTGTTCATGTGGCGGATGTGATGAATATGGGAGATGATCAAGTGCACTACAAGTCAAGGTACAAGTGCCCTTACATGTATATATTTATGCTCCCTTCATCGATCTTGTACAAATATGAAATATTCAAGTTGAGTTATAAGGAAAAGTGGAGTTATAAGGAGAATCAGGCATGTCTCTAAGTCGTATGTAGATGTGAGATATCAATTGGAAGTATAAGTGAAAACAAAGTTATATAAACAGACATCAATACATATACATGTTATGTTTTATATGTTGATATGCAAGTTCATCAAGTAATGTACAATGATACTCATGCTCGAATTCAAGTCATGTTCAAGTTAATATTTTTGTTGTTAATGCTCAAGTTCAAGTAACAATCAAGTTCTAGAAATGCTCCAATTAATGTATATGATATACATGTTCAATAAGTTTAGGTTATGTGTTTGTTATCCATATATATGATAAAGCTAAAAGTATAAGTACAAGTAAAGTCTTCTCCTGCACCTGTGATTAAACTGTGAAATCTTATATTATTTTGTGCATTTATGTTATTGCAAATGTGGACTATGATTTCCTTAATAGGACTTGGGTAGCCTATTGAGCAAGAAGTTTGTTCATTCTTTTATTTATATGTTATTTAAAGATAAGAAAAAAGAAAGCATATAATTAAGAGTTGTTAAAGTTAGGATCTGTCTGAGGGCAAATCCAACTTAAATGTATTTATTTTTGTTAATGCAATTAGTTAGTTATATGTTTTTGGTACACTGAATGTCAATTATATCCTAATTTTTGAGATTTGGATATTTAGGAGCTAGCCTTGGTGTGCATAAGTTTTTTTTTATTAGATCAATAGGGTTAAATGTAATTATTTTATTAGACCCTAGATCATGACAAGAGGTCACATAATACGGTCAAGCAATGGCGGCTAGGCGATGATAGCCTGGCCATGGTCAAGCGATGTTAGTTGGTGGTAGTAATCATAAGCATTAAACATTGGCAAGGTACTATAATTTTTCAAATCTCTAAGCTCTAAATCATTCCAGGTCACTTTTATATGAAGAATAAGAGTCTATTTATGAATTTTTATGTGTCATTTTGATAAATTTAGTTAAAATCTCCAAGCACTACACTCCATTGAACGACCCGCGGTGATTTCCTCAATTAGAAACTTTTTATTAGGCATTTTAGAGCCTTATTGACTTCAAAATTGTCTGATATTGGAGTCATTGGATCCTCTCATTAAGAAACTCATTTTCACTATAACCACGAAAGATTTAGAAATCATCAATCTCTTAAATAGTCTTATGAACTTTTCAATAATACTTCAAATACTTGATTTGAGCTTATCTGTACTCAGATCAAGACACTTTTGATATTCTTGAACCCATTTTATCTAAATGTTCATCTCAACTATAAATTTGAATTTAGAGGAACTTGAATTAAATTCTGAAAGTTTTCAATATAAGTAATGTGATTAGATTTGTGTTTGATATGAATGATCAATATGAACTTAGGTAAAGGCCCCTTAAAAAAAAGGGAGATACAGTAGGCATCAATGCTGCAGTTATTAGTTTAATCAGGCACTGAGGCACATACGATATATCTTGCTGACAAAAGGAGATAATGGGCATCTTTGGCACTTTAGCTTTAGTGTTAAACGTAGATATTTTTGGTTGATTTGACGAGCACCCATAGCCTCTTATCCCCTAATGATCAGTGCAATAAAATTTAATTGTAATCATTAACCATGGATCAACATGATAAACGTGAGTGATTAACAGCAAAACCAGTTCACTGATAGGCGTTCTTTAATACTAATCTAGATGATGCAGTGGTAGCATGAACAAGTTGAGGACAATTGCATAATTAATTAAGCAACTAAGTTCATCTTAGCATTCGTAATTACTTACTTAACAGTCTCGCTTATTGATATCAATGATTAAATACATTAATTAGAGAAGTTTTATACAATGCATGAAGAATATGGATACATATTTTCACTTTAGCACTAACAATTATGAGCAAACAAACCTAATTTATGTATTAAACATTCTTATGCAAATGCTAAATAAGTAGAAATAATTAAGGGTCAGTTTGAGAAAATTTTTTCGCTGCAAACAATCATAATTTCATTTGATTGTTCGTTTCTTGTTATTTTTCAAAAATATTTTGTGGTGAAAAGCTATTTTTTACAACCAAGTAGCTAAGTTATTTTCTGTATAGTAATTTCACAACCAACTTAATAAAAAGCTGTGCAGACATCCCAAACAGATCTTAAATCTACCTCAAATCTATATCGTAACTCCTTTTTTTTTATACATAAAAATAAATACTTGAATAAGTAGAGTAGGTGGAAGGAGGAAGACCAAATAGGGAAGGGTATAGGTATGAGAGAGAGAGAGAGTGAGAGAGAGAGAGAGAGAGAGAGAGGGAGAGGATATGAAGACTTGATTTTTATACTAAAAAATAGCTTTACAAAGCAGTAAGAAAGCCGTGCCAAACAAAGCCTTAATTTTATGAAAAGTTTCTAACATGAGAAGGGTGGAATAGTAATTCCATGATATGTCACAAGATTGGATTAGGCTTAAATTAATCGGCCTACTAAGCTCTTTTCAGTTCTATGCTTTTGTGTGGCCAATATCCTAATAAAAATGATAGGACGGTTTTTCAAATAATTAGAGGATGATTTAACATTGCCTATTTAGACCCTTAAATTTATTACATTTTCAACACCAACTTAGTTTTCTATTAAAACAATTTTTTACTATTTTGGAAAGATGTTGTTGAGAAAGTAACTTTTAAGTCTGTTGTAAAAATAATTTTTTAGTAAAAAATTTTTAAAAGAAGCAATAAAATACTGAAAAAAGCAGTCGAAAAGATGTCCCGAACTACACTTTAATGTAATTTCTTAAAAATAAAATAAAAATGAAATTTTATAAGAAAAATTGCTCAAATTAAAGAGACATGCATGAGAGGGCTAAAACATGCATGCCTTTAATCCTTTAACCATAAAGGAAAAAAAAAGTATGAAAAAGATAAACGATGATTTTTAAACTTTAATGCTTGCTGATGTAGTGATGTCCTTCAATCCAAACTACTCAATCACACGAATCTTCAAGTCCATACCTTCAGTAATAGAATTGGAATTTCAAATAAGAGAAAAATAAAGGAATTTATTTTAAATTTTAAAAAAAGAAATATATATACATATCCTAAATTGAGTTCTTCTAATTACACCAAACCATTAGAATTTTTTCTCATAATATTTGAAGCTTAATCTGATCATAAATTAAATTTGGATGATGAAATAATTTTATATAAATTATTGTATTTTTAATCAATTATAAATTAATTTTTTGTAGGATTTACTCACATATCTAAGAATTTTATATATTTAAATTTACTTATATAAAATTTTAGTGTCTCAATTATATAAAAATATATTATATAAATAAATATAAATGATATTTTTAGTATGATTTAAGAATTTATATATTATATAAATAAATTTAAAATTTTATATACAAGATACAATGTGCCATTATTGATCCCAAAGCCTACTCCATTCCACCACTACTTAGTGGCTCGAAACTTTGTGACGCATTTGATCATTAATTTGCACCGAATTATTTAGTATTAATATAAAGCATTAATATTAAATTATATCGAATAGAATAATGTAAAAAATATAATAATTGATATAAAATTTTAAGAGCTATGCTTAGCTGAAAATCAGTCTACTGTATTTTCAGGCTTTATAGAGCTTTCTCTTTCCATTATGATTCTCCTATGCTTCCCACTGTAATCAATGATTCTCCAGGCACTATCCTTCTCATTCCTCTGCATATATAATGCCATAGCCGTTGCCCTCCTCCTCCTCTCAAACCAAAAAACCATCTTCAAACCTCAGAAGAATAAAAAAAGATGTCTCTCACTTCCATCTTCTTCTTCTTCTTGTTCCTCCTCTCCTCCTTCCTCCCTCACCTCTCTCACTCCCTCCAATCCCAATCCAACTTCCTCTCTCTAATGCAACAATCCCTCTCCGGCATCACTAGCAACTGGAATTTCACCGCCAGCAACCACTGCAACTTTTCCGGCATCACCTGTGATGACGACGAGAACCAAAATATAGTCCAAATTGACCTCTCCTCCTCCTCGCTCGCCGGGAACTTCCCTCCCGGCATCTGTTCGTTTCTGCCTCTTCTCCGCAGCCTTCGTTTAGGCTTCAACAACATCCTCAACGGCTTCCCAATTGACCTTCTCAACTGTTCTCACCTAGAAGAGCTCAACCTCACGAGCTCTAGAGTCAGTGGAACCATACCTGATTTATCCCGACTCCAATCTCTCCGTTCTCTTGACCTCTCCAACAACTCCTTCTCCGGAGACTTTCCACACTCTATAACAAACCTCACCAATATCGAATTTATGAGCTTCAATCAAAATCCAACCTTTAATGTTTGGAGACTGCCGGAAGACATTACAGGGCTAAAGAAGCTCAGGGTATTGATTCTTTCGACAACTTCCATGCAAAGGGAAATACCTCCATGGATTGCTAACATGACCTGGCTCACTGATCTTGAGCTTAGTGGGAATTTCCTCGTTGGAAAGATTCCGGCGACTATTGGAAAAATGGAGAATCTCCGGTTACTGGAGTTGTATTATAACCTGCTAGAAGGAGAGATACCAGAGGAGCTTGGAAACTTAACAGAGCTTGTAGATATCGACTTGTCAGTAAATAAGCTCACCGGAAGAATACCGGAAAGTCTCTGCAAGCTGCCGAGGCTTGGAGTTCTGCAGCTTTATAGCAACAGACTCACTGGAGCAATCCCGCCGGTACTCGGAAACTCGACGTCGCTTACAATTCTGTCAGTTTATCGAAATTTACTCTCCGGCAAGGTTCCGCAAACTCTCGGCAAGTTCTCTGAGCTGCTTGTACTTGAGCTCTCAGAGAATCAGTTCTCAGGGGAATTGCCAAAAGATACTTGCACTGCAGGCAAGTTGCTTTATTTCTTAGTGCTTGACAATCAGTTTTCTGGCGAGCTACCGGAGAATTACGTGAGATGCTGGTCTATGCTGCGTTTTCGAGTAAACAAGAACGAGCTGGGCGGTGAAGTGCCAAGCTTGCTCTTTGGGCTTCCTCATGCTTCCATTATTGATCTGAGCTTCAATCATTTTCACGGAAGCTTTACGAAATATATAGGAAATGCCAAGAATTTATCAGCACTATTCTTGCAAAACAATAAGTTTTCTGGCGGGCTGCCGCCGGAGATCTCAAAAGCCGCCAGTTTGGTGAAGATAGATCTCAGCAATAATCTTTTCTCAGGTCCAATTCCCGCTGAAATAGGGTACTTGAGCAAGATGAACCAGCTTTCGTTGCAGGGGAACAAGCTTGACTCTGTCATTCCTGAATCCCTTTCTTTGCTCAAGTCCCTCAATATGCTTAACCTCTCAAACAATCTCCTCACAGGGGAGATACCCAACAGCCTCTGTGATCTCCTCCCCAGTTCACTGGACCTTTCAAACAACCAGCTTTCTGGTCCAGTTCCTCTCCCTCTTATCAAAGATGGACTTATTGAAGGGGTTTCAGGCAATCCTCGATTGTGTGTTCCAATTTATCTCAATCTCACTGAGCCATTTCTTCCACTGTGTCCACAACCCAGCTTTAGAAAGAAACTGAGCGGCTTATTGGCCATTGTAGTTTCTGCAATTCTGTCAATTCTCGGGATTCTCTTGCTGGTTAAGCGCTGGTTGGGCAAGAAGAACACGTTTATCGAGCGCGATCAACTTTCAACCGCCTCGTCTTTCCCCTACGACGTCACTAACTTCCACAAGCTAAGCTTTGATCAGCACGAGATAACAGATGGGTTGATTGATAAAAACATTGTTGGTCATGGAGGATCCGGTACCGTCTACAAGATAGAACTAAGTGATGGTGAGTCGGTTGCCGTGAAGAAGTCATGGAGAAAAAGGTCTAAGGATTCTTCATCCACAGAAAAGAAGAATTTTGAAAGGGAGCTGAGGGCAGAGGTGGAGACACTAGGGAGCATCAGACACAGAAACATTGTAAAGCTCTACTGTTACTTATCAAGCTTAGATAGCAGTCTTCTTGTTTATGAGTACATGCCTAATGGGAATCTCTGGGATGCTCTTCACAATGCCTGGAACTTCCTGAGTTGGCCTAGCAGGCATCGGATTGCGCTTGGGGTAGCGCAGGGACTGGCTTACCTTCACCATGATCTCTTGCACCCCATCATTCATCGAGATATTAAGAGCTCAAACATACTCCTTGATGCAGATTTCGAGCCAAAGGTTGCTGATTTTGGAATTTCCAAGGTCTTGCATGCTGGGATGAATTACACAGCATCCACCACTGTGATTGCTGGCACCCATGGATACTTAGCCCCAGGTAAATTTATTAAGTTCTTAAACATATCTTCATATGAAAAGTTGTTCACTGCTTTTGTATCAGAATTATTCAAACTAATAGTTGAATTTCATGGCAGAATATGCCTACTCCACCAAAGCAACTACAAAATGTGATGTCTATAGCTTTGGTGTGGTGCTCATGGAGCTGATAACAGGGAAGAAACCGATCGATGCTGAATTTGGGGAGAACAAAGACATAATTTACTGGGTTTCAAACAAGATGGCTACCCGAGATGGGATATTGGGGGTACTGGATAAGCGGCTATCAGCCAGCCCATTCAAGGAAGACATGATCCAAATGCTGAGAATTGCGCTGCGGTGCACCTGCAGCTTGCCAGCCCTTCGGCCGTCTATGAATGAGGTTGCCCAGATCCTGTTTGAGCTAGAAACATGCAAGTATGATGTAAAAAATGGATCATCAATCAAGCTAAAAGATTCAGTTCCCATCACAAAGACTAGTAACTTAATTTGAGCCAAGATTGGTGATCACAATAGTACCAGGATCACATCTTGGCTTAGGAAGCACTTGTTAAATAGATTGGTTTGACATGACGTCTGGGACTTAAAGTGGTCTTTTGGTTCCTCTAATGTTATCATTTCCTTCTTTTTCTTTCTTGTTTTAAGATTGAATAAAGCTACTCCCCAAATCTACACTTTAAATGAATTTTTTCAGTTCATATGGATCTTATGTATGAAATATTTTTCCTATTTCATATAGCTCATTCAATCATTCACATAAAAAAATGAACAAAAATTCACGAAATCCAAAACATTTTCAGATTTTATTTTTATTCAGAATAAATAAAACTATAAGTATTTTGAAGAATCTATAAGGTTACACAGCTTTGCAATTACGCAGCATCTGGTGCCTTGAATGACCCTACTTAGGCTCATTTAATATTTTCCAGCCTTCTGCTATTCGCCAGTAAATTCTGCTTTTTCTCATTTTATTTGGTGAGGGTGATGGAGCCAAATAGGAATGAGGTGTAGGAACCTTTCTTGTCTTCCCACCCAAGTGGATTCTCTCTTCTTTTAAATTTAAAAGTTTGTTGAATCCTGTTGGTGGGACCTATTCATATAACTATCCGTTATGTGGACTCTGTTCGGATATGGACAACTATATCCCCATTAACAACAGGGAATGTTTAAAATGTCATGTGTTATATAAACAAAAATATCTTTTTTTATATAATTAAAAAAGGAAACAATCTATCATAAACATAAATTATCAAACTTCACTTCAACTTTTATAAAAACTATTTAACATATGTAATTTTTACTAAGCCGAACTGTTTCCCATACTTTTTTCCCTCCATGCTCTATCGTTTCACTGTGATATAGTCTGCTCTTATTGTTTGGAATAGCCATATCAAACTAAATAGCTTATAAGGACTATTTGGAGTTGACTCAAACCCAGGTAATGATTTCAGCCACCTAAGACAATTTACTGTTGTTTGGTAGAAAATCACTACTGAAGTGCTTCATGTGGTGAAATTAGAGGCTTATAGATTCTCATTTGAGTGAAAGAGAATATTTTTTAGTTGGTGTTTATTATGTTGATATTTTGTTGTTTGAGCTCATCTCGTTATTATTTTACTTGTTCATAAAAAGTTTTCTATGTTGACGCGAAATCATTTATTTATGGAGCTGAGAGCCCAAATGAATGAAATTTTTTCGATGTTCTGTTACCTAATGGATCATAAATATTTTGTATAGATGGAACTGTTAGTTAACAAATGAGTTAAACATAATGAACTGTTTAACTCATCGAACATAAACTATTAGCAAACATAGAACTGATTAGACACCCTGGCAGCAGTCCTTTCTCATCTTGGATATGAACTATTATAACGACTAGTGTGATTCCTGAAGACGTTGTGTGTTTCAATTGGAAAAGCATGATGCTTATGCATGGCCACAATATGCTTCCCAAAACCATTATGCACTAGCAAATATGTTATTAACTATTCACAAAAACTGCAGCTCTTACATGTGAGGTCATAGCTCATACATTTCATAGGGAAATTAACGTAAAAGGCCGATTGGAGAAAAAACACCGCCTAAAAGTTCACTGTGGTGGAGGCATGGAGTGATGTAAGTGTGTAACATATCATTTAATGGTCAACCAACTCATGGGTAAACACATGGGTCATAATATTTAGGCATATATCTAATCACATAGCACTTAGGGTCTACTTAGAGAAGGTTCACCTCCAATGTGCTCGGTCAAAAGGCACACTTGCTCAAAATGAGCCTCACCCTCAAAAACATCCATGAAAAAAACTTAGATCCAGCAAACCTTTTTAGGCTCTTCTTATAGTCCCCCTCCCCCACCCATTAAGTTAATTTAATCTCAAATGTTACAACAACAACAACAACAATAATATCAAGCCTTTATCGCACTATGTGAGGTCGGCTACATGAATCCTTTTTCTACATTGTGTCCTTTTAAGAGTCAAATTCTCATTTAAATCTAATAAAGAAAGGTTATTTCTAATATTTTCTAACCAAGTCTTTTTAGGTAATCTCAAATGTTAGAAAATTAATAATTAGTACAATAGGAGTAAAGCTCCTCGATCACAGAACTGCGAAATCTTGCACTATACTTCACTTTTCCAATGCCATAAACATTCTCCCACTTTTTAGACTTTGTTATGCTATAATGGTAAAATAAAAATATATGGTCTAGTTGCAACCGGAAAACTTTTTGCAAAGTATTATGAAGTAAATCACATAGCAAAACAAACAAAAAAAAATAGTGAAAATGAATATCAGGATTTAATATGGAAAAACTCAAAATTGGAAAAAAACTACGGAGCCATACATGACTAAGAAATTCATTATGAAAATTGAGAGAAATTAGACAAATCTCACTTCTCACATCTCTCATTGTCTCTCTTCACTTCTCTCTTCATTCTACACTCAGAACAGACAAAGAGGCACTATTCAATACACCAAAGGACATAACCCTTTAAGTGAAACAAGAAAAAAAGGAAATAAAAACTACTCAGCCTAGCTCGCAGCATCACGGCGGTAAGGTCTGGAGCGTTGTGGTGCTCCACTCTCTGTATCTGAGTCCATCATACAATATCGTGGTGTTGCAGCCTATAGTTCCATAGTGTCGAGGTTTACAGTGCCACAACGCTCCGCTCCCTTTTTCCAATTCAAGCCTTGAACGCTATAGCACTTGTATACGAAAAAAAAATTTCGGGCAAGGCCTCCGAACCCAGAGCAAGGGGAGTACTGCCTCCATGCAACTTCCCAATGAGCTCGATCGACGGTATTTAGGTCTGAGACAATATATCAATCCGATTGATTGACACAATAAGATTCCACACAAAATTAACACAAGACATAGATAACCTACGAGTAGAAATTCAAAAGTTAAATGAGTTGTTTGGCTAAAATTAGGATTTAGTAATTCTTTTAATTCCATATATAATAAATGCTAGAGTAAATTCTTAAAATTAATAAGCATGATAGATTTGATTAAATCCTAATAAAATATTTAGCATATATTCAAGATATATAATTTAAGCGAAAAAGAATAAGATGCACAAATAGATAGTAAAGGAAAGAAGCAAAAGTCTTTAAAATCTTATTTTTGTGAAGATTTACTAAATCAGGATTTAGCTTAAAATGAGAGAAACATTGGAATTATAAAGATACTAAGATTTTCATTGCTCAAAAAAGCTATTTGACAAAATTTAGCTTAAATCAAGCTAAGGTTTTGTTTGGGACGACTTTCTTATTACTTCTTAAAGCAACTTTTTAAACTACTTTAATAAACAATAAGAAAGCCGTCCCAAACAAAGCTTAACAAAGCTTAAATATTGCAACCAAACAGCCCCTAAAGTTCACGCTAGGTCATAGTCTTTCAGTTGGGGAAAGTTCTAAGTCAGATAATTACCAAAGTTTCAGCATCATAGTCGAGCTAGAGATCTTTAATTAAAGCTTTGGCATCTCTATGATTTATTCTAGCATAAGCCATAAATGATCAAATATTATAATTGAAATTGAAAACATAAACAATTATTTCAGCATTTCATGACAGCATGTGTATAGAGACAAATTGTCAAACACTTGGCATGCATACTGCTAATTCGACCTTGGAAGAACAAGCGCGCCTGAGTCAGAGAACAAGAATCATTAAATTTTATATTTGCAAATGTATATATCTGTAATTGATAGAATTGATAAACTACCTGTCATGATCTCGATGCGCTCAACGATGTCACTGTAGAAAAAAAATTCATTTTTGTACCTTACACAACTTCTGCTCCTCCACGAAATACCAGACAGGAAAATGGGGCATTCAATTCCATCATCTGATTATATGTTGTGCCATTTACCATATATGGAGGGAAAGAAATGAAAGGAGGTTTGGTAATGCTTTCTCATCATCCACTACTATAAGTCTCAAAATCAAAAGGGCTGTTTTTGCAAAAATTCTGAAATGGAAACGAGGGCCCCTTCTTATGGAATTGCTATAATGACAGCTTCTGGTCTAATTCTATTGCTTTATAATCTGCTGCTTTGCTTATTCTCGGGGTGCCGGTGCTGCACCATAGGGGCATGGGGCAAGGATGACTGGATTGCCTTGTTTTCTCCCTTTGGATGACAGTTCCTTGCGCTACTGCAACCAGGTATGAAACCGGGGCAATTCCTGAGCCCACGGGGGTATGGCTGTGCTCATCGCGGTCAATTCTGGGGATTTGCTCCTCGCGCTCTGGTTTTGCCAATTCTGGGGATTTTTTCTGATCAATTTTTTGTGGAGACATTGTACTTTCATTCTCCTTACAGTTTTGTTTATGTTCTCTATAGGCTTTGTTGTTTTTTGGGGTGATTATTTACTCATGTATGCTTTTATAGTCTTTCTGGATGGGTTTTTTACCATCAATTTTTGGCTCTTTTACTTTTCTACACTTGTAATTTTCTTCATTTTATGAAATTAGGCTAAGCCCTTAATTCTCCCAAAAAAAAATTTGCGAAAAAAAAAAAGGGTTAGGTCGTTGTTACTTATTTGTAACACAAGGCTATAACGAGAGAGAAAGAGAGAGACTTTTATTTCTCTTTTTTTATTCCATTTATATAATTTTCTCAAAGCCGTAATTTTATAGTGTTAATAAAAAAAATTTAACAAATTATGAAAAATAAGGAAAAAAAAAAAAAAACGAATCATTCATTGATATTTTGTTGTAATGTTATGTTACATTAATATTTGATATATTATTAAAAAATTCATTCACATAAGTTATTAAAATATAAACCTTTGGAATTGACTTCAAGAACATTTTGATGAAATGAATTTAAAGAATACAAGATCATCCAATTCTAACTTTATTAAGGGCTCAAATGCTAAAAAAATATTACAATATCAGGATGATCGATATTGCCAATCTAATAGGGTTCTACCGTTCTACTTTTTATCAACTAAAGCTTCTATCACTAGAAATATATAAATATGTCATACTTACATATATTTAGAGAGGCTAGGATGAGACCACAAGAAATATTATATACGAAAGAATTCCATGATCTACATATTATCACCTGATGCTTACTATGGCCACCAAGGTTGAGCCCATCGTCGCCAATAGAACAAATATCCATATCAACACTAACATCGAGTACCACCATTATAAACAAAACAAACTCACACTTATAGCATCAACGTTGACATCATTCATCATCAACAAGGCAAACACCAACTGCCAATATCAAAGCTAATGCATTTCATCACTAACTAGATAGATTCCTTCCATCTACATCGATGCTTGTTATTGACATCAACATCAACACCTATCATAACTACAATGTTATTAATGTTCATCGTCAACATTAATACAAATGTTAGTTATTGCCAACAAGTTAGATGTCTGTGATCGACATCAACATTGACACCTAGTAACTCTATCATGGCCTTCTTGGTTGCTTGTATTCCCTCCTATAAAGAGAATGATTGAGTAGACCAACAATGATCACTTGATACTAAATCTAATATCTCAAGGCACCTTTTGATAGTTATCTTCTTTAGTTTATTTCTATTATATTATATCAAATTTATCTCCAATTATAAAAAATAATATCATTTATAATATATTATTCATATTAATAAATCATTTTAATAGGATCAAATCTTGTGGCTTTTCCCTTTGGTAAATTAAGAAAATTTTCTTTATGATATACCCCCAACTTATTATCTATTGCATGTTACTTCTTAAGAATAAAAAATTATCTTAATATTATATAAAAACTCTTCCATACATATAGATAAGTTGATAAGGCAGTAATTAGTTTCCTCTTGCAAAAAAAAAAAAAAAAACTCTTTAACACAGTCTAAAAGAAGTAGAGCAATTACCATAGGCACTACTTGAAAAACTGGTACTTCCGGCGGACCAAATCAGCAAGAAATATTGACTTTCCGGTGAATTTCCAACAGAAAACAGGTCGATAGTAAAATACACGTTTTGATAGAAATAAGACCACTGGAAATATTTTCGGCGAATTCACCAGTGGTTTTCCATTAGAAATATTGTCTAAAAAACGGCGGTCCCATAGTTTTGTTTCTGGCGTTAATTTTTTGCCAAAAGCGTTGGAACAATTCATCATATCATAGTTATCAGTGAATAATCCATCAAAAATCCGCTGAAAATCTGTACCAGAAAAAAAACCCTTCCTCTTAAATATTTTACAACACAACAATCCTGCAAAACATACATATATCATATGCACATTTCAACTTCAAACAAAAACACTTATGCTATATGTAATAATACATTTGATCACAAAAACTTATTATGCAATTACCAAATAGTTCTAAAATAAACATCAAATTCAATACACAATAAAAATGGACTATAAAATGTGCAAACACATAGTAATAAAATATACAGTAATAATAAAATGTCTAATCAGAATCAGTTTCGTCATTCTCCTCCTTAGCCCATGATGGCTATTTTTCACTGAACTTCTCTCTCATTTTTTGCGACTCCTCCAATATCTGACTTTGCTGCATCTGCCTCTGCATCTACGTGCCAACTTGTAATTTTCAGACTTGATCTAGCTTTGTTGTAAGGTCAACCACTTGTTGGCTATACAAAGTACCTGGTTGCTTGCTAAGAAGTTGGTGTTGACCCTGCTTTTAGCTCAGACCCAGAGTCTGGGTCAACCCAGGTGACCAGGTCAACATGGGTTGACCTAGTTAACCCACCAAGCCCAAATCAAATCCAAATTGAATCCAAGTCCAATCAAGGCTCAATCCATCTCTCCCTTGACCTTGATTGACTAGGTTGACCAAGTCAACCCTTGACTTGGTCAACCAAAGTCATTAATGGGTCATTTAGACCTATTAAGACCCATTAGAGCTCTAAATCCTCCCCTAATTTATTCTAATTCAAACCCACGGCCCTAAGGACCTAATTTCCCTCCTAATTGGCCTGAGATTGGATCTAGGCCGTTGAACTTGGGTCTAATGCTTTAAATACCCTCTTTAGGGTTCCAAGAGGGGGACTTTTGACTCTCTCTCTCTCTAGACCCCCTGAGGCTCTGAGATTTTGTGAGGATACTCCCAAGAGCTCCCTCCACCTTTCCCAAGTCAGAGACCGACGGTCAAAGCCCGCCGGCGGCGAGTTCCTGGCGATCCTAGGCCCTAGACATCCAAAGTCTCGATCCACCCAATCCGGAGCTCGTCTGATCGTGTGATCAACTAGGAACCTGTGCGAGGATAGCCTACAAGTTCAGAGTATCCATTGAAACTCCAAAACCCCAAGGTATAATCCCTAAAATCCATAGAATATGTCAAAACACTTAGATCTAAATAGGTCCTTACGCAATGCGTCTTAGATCAAAATAATGCATCCACACGAATTCTGTTCATGACTATAGTGTACGTTTAAAATTTCAAAGGATTTGGTCCATCGGAGCCGGAGAACGACGCAAAAATTCATTCTAGGGTTTCTGATCGCCGTCTGCATGCCGGCCGGAGCCTTGGACCGTTGATTTCCTGATCAATGGTCCTGATTCGGCCGCTCCGCACTTCTCTTCCGACCGCGGACTCGATCCCGCGATCCAGTTCGCCGTCCAACGAGATCAGGGCCGTTGATCCAAAACCGCGCGGGATCAACGGCTCGGATCCGGGCTGACGTGGTTAAGTAACGCGGACCGCGCCGCCGCAATCATTGGCAATGATTGCCCGTAACCGTAGAACCAACCCGGGAGCGCCACGTGGCCCGCTCCGCCGCCACCGCGTTTTCTCTCCCCCAATCATTGCCGAAACGCGGGAGCCAATCCCGAACCGCCACGTGGCCCGCCGCCGCCGCCGCCGAGGATTATTTAATTAAATATTTATTTAAAATATATTATATATATAATTTTAAAATATAAAAAATACAGAAAAATTTTAAATAATTATTTCTATTATTATTATTCATATTTATAGTATTTATAATATTAATATTATTATTGTTATTATTATTATTATTATTATTATTATTATTATTATTATTAATGTTGTTATTATTAATTTATTATTATTATTATTACTATTATTATTATTATTTTGTTTAAAAATTATTTTAAAAATATCATAATAATAATAATAATTATTATTATTATTATAATGTTTATTATTATTATTATTATTATATTAATAATGATATTATGATTATTTTAATATTATTATTATATTAATAATGTTATTATTATTTTAACATTATTATTATACTAATAATATTGTTATATTAATAATAATAGGATTATCTTAATATTATTATTATATTAATAATGTTATTATTATTTTAACATTATTATTACATTAATCATATTATGATTATTTTAATAATATTATTATATTATAATATTTTTTATTTTATTTTAATATTATTATATTAATAATGTTATTATTATCTTAGCATTATTATTGTATTAATAATATTATAATATTATTATTTTGATAATAATAATATTATCATTTTAATATTATTATTATATTAATAATAATGTTATTATTTTAATATTATTATATTAATGATGTTATTATTGTTTTAATTGTATTAGTATATCAATAATATTATTATTATCTTAATAATATTATTATATTAATAATATTATTAGTATCTTAATACTATTACTATATTAATAATATCATTATGATCTTAATGTTATTATTATATTAATAGTATTATTATTTTAATATTATTATTATATTAATAGTATTATCATTATTTTATTAATATTATTATATTATTAATATTTTAAAATTATCTTAACTATTATTATGTTATTATTAATATTTTAAAACTCTTTTTATTATTATTATTTAATGATTATTTTAAAATCCAGAGATTTAATATTTACTTTATTTTAAATTTATTAATTATTTTCAAATATTAATTATTCTAAATCATTTAAAAATTACTTTTAAATCTAATTAATTTCAAAAATTCATAACTCTCTAATTTTTAATCGGATTTTGACGTATAATACCTTGAATTTTTCAGAAAAATATGAATTTTAATTTAAAAATATTTGCTGCATGTGATTCTATCATTTCTGGATGTTCTCTGTATTACTGTGTTATTTAACCATTTAAATATTATTTAATAGATATAATTGGCTATTTTAAAATAAAAATTATTTAAAAACCCCTTCGTGGCTGGTAGACCTCCCATGCTTATGAACTGAAGTATTTTTAATTATCTTATTTTTAAATTTATTTTATTATATATTTATAATATTTATGTATTTTAAAATAATTTTAAAATTACATATTATTTAAATCCCCCAATTTTGGGAGGTCTACCCCTTGTGAAAGTTTAAACCTAGGACCTATATGTGAACACCATTCATGTGGGAGAATGATTAGTGAATGATTGTGTCTCAATCATTCACTAATCACTTCATTAGGCTTCTTTACTTAGTGTTTTCGTAGTCCTTGCATGTGTAGGTTGCACAAGCACATAGCCTAGGCTCTCCTAGATCTAAGGACTTGATTGGTGTGTTTATATTTGCTGCATTTACCCTTTATGTTATGCCTAAGGGTTAGCTAACTCACTTTATTCCTGCTTAGTGTATTGACACACTAAGGACAATAATTAAGGACTGTTTAGCGAACTTAGAATATTTCTAGGAGCTAGGATAGATCCCGGATTGCTATGAAACTTTAAACACTAGTGCTTAGTGACGTCTGAAACCCCCTAGAATTTTTTAGGAATTTTCTGGACTCATTAAAATACTTAATTAGCAAACCCTAATTTACCCATTAATTAAGCCTTAGAAACTTCAGAAAAATCTAATAAATCCATTTTAAATCAGAAAAATACTCATAATACCTCAAACTCTCCAGAATTCAGTCTCCAACCCTAGATAATTAGGGCCCCTTAATTGGACCTTAATCTGGACTTTAATTCAACCTTAATCAAAAATCACCTTTTTGCCTTAATTAAATCATTAAAAATTATTAAAAATCCCAAATTTTCCCCGAACACTTGGGAACACCTTCTTAGGTCATTTCTGACCTTTGGAGGTGATTCCAATCAGTTTGGAGCAAATTGATTGGAGTCGACCCGTGTTTCTCAAAAAAAATTTCTAATCTTATCATTGTGTTTGGGCAACCAATAAAAATCTTTCTATATATAAAATATATAATATAGAATATTTTTGTTAGCTTAATTAAAAAGGTATAGTATATAATATGTAATATATATTTTTGTTAATAAATAACCTCAAACTCACTAAATCACAAATTACGCACTTCCTTTGGGACTTTCTTCCAAGAAATGTACTGAGCGTCAAACCTGCTTCGTATGATGTCCTGTATCTTATATGTGGGTTGCTTCGACAGATAAAATCTGCATAAAATGTGTTTGGTGAAAAAAAAATATTTCTCAAATTATCTTAGTAGTGTTAAGAATGTCCTCAATACGTACGTGTCACCCTCAAGTGCTATCAACCTGCGCCCATCTGATGTCTGCTTTACAGCAAATGGGGTGGAAGATCCACATGCAGAGGGCTGAGGTAGTGGTGGGTGGTAAAATAGCGGGACATATGGTGGATATGGATAAGTTGGAGGGTGTAACGCCCCAAAGTAAAATTTAGAAGAATTGTCTATTTTATTTTTTTTTAGATATATCAGAGCTTCTATAAATCATCAATATAAATAATAATCAGTAAAAATAATTAAAATCATATACATTAAGATATTTTACTATTTATTTGCCCGAAATATTATTTATACTAACTAGAAGATCACTCTTAAAAAAAATACAGAACAAAGAAGTTTTCTAACTCGATTAATGGCCAAATTTTTTGATGATTCATGAATTGAGAAAGTTTGTCGATGGAGAAAGCAATTTAAGGTCAAGTTAGTGCAAGATATTTAAGTTCTCTGAATATCACGTAAAGTAGGAGGTTGCTCGGGTGGACATTTGTGTTGTGAAAGGCTTAACATTAAGCATACTGGCCTTGTTAGATATGATCTTAAATATTTTGTTGTTCAGAGAGAAAAATATCTTTTGGATTGGAAAACATATTAATATTAATAAAATAAAATAGCATAATAGAAAATTGGTAGGTCAGGTTCATGATAAATGCTTCAATATGATTGCTATGATTGTCAATAACGATCATGTCATCCACGCACACAGATATATATATATATATATATATATATATATATATATATATATATATATATATATATATATATATATATATATATATATATATATAAACATAATGAGATAGTTATTGATGAAATATGAAGAAGGAGATGTCAAATTTAGAGATGACAAATTATATTGTAAGAGAAATTGATAGTCCTAATTAGGGGTGCAAACAAGTCAAGTCGATCTCGAGTCAGGGTGTGTTCGAGTCGAGCTCGTTTGTCAAAAATCGAGCTCGAGCTCGAACTCTAGTCAAGCTCAAAAGTCGAGCTCGAGCTCGACTCGGCAAAGGAAAAGGTACTCGTCGAGCTGCGAGCATGATAAGCTAGCTAGCTCGAAATCATGTTCGAGCTCGACTCGTGAGCTCGATCAACTAGACTCATCGAGCCTGTCATCGAGTCGAGCTCGAGTCAGCTCGCGAGCCAACTTGACTCAGTTGCACCCCTAGTCCTGATACCCATGTTGTAACACAAATATAGTGGGCTATATATAGAAGCCAATATTTCGTAATGATGATACTTTATAAACATCCATCATACTAATTATAAGGCTAATTTATTATAAATTATGAAATTAGGGAGTTGTATATGGAAGCCTATAACTTGTAACTATGGTAAATATTATATTATATTGATATCACTAGTATGATTAACATTTAAAATTTTTAGTAAATGTCCTAATCTATTAATTTTGATACATCACTAGAAAATCCAGTCAATTAAGCACGAATCTCAAGGATTCTTTAGATTAGAAACTTTGAAATTAAATACAGGACCATCCGAACTTTAATTTCAATAAACTTATAGTTGAAATGAATTTCTTCGTGAGATGAACCTAGCGAAATTAAAAGTGATACAATCTAAGCACCAATGAGCCTGTATCAAGTACTTAAAGTATGATTTAAAACATCATGACATTTATTGAAGCAAAAAATAATCTCCTATCTTTACATGTTTATAGTCAAATGAAACATCTTGATGAGAGAAATTCAAAGAACCTAATATCACATGATTCCAATCTTACTAAGATACATAAATGGTGAAAGAATAATTTATGATTAAGAGAGTTAACGTGGGCTATTTTTGGAATTGTTTAAGACTTTGGCTATATTCACCTCTTCAAAAAACTACAAGTATACTTTCATTCTCCGCATCAATGGACCTTGAGCTAATTTTGGAGAGAGATTAGGGATTCAGCTATCGTTTAATGCCAACGATCATCGCCCAACTAGCATCAGTCAACCATTGCAGCTCGTCTATTGCTACCTATCGTTCATTATTTATTTGGCATCATCCAATTTTCATTGCCCAACTACGACCTATATATCAACCATCATCCTCCAACCATCATTGCCCCGACTATGTTTTCATGACCACTGTCATCAAACTATCATTTTCTAGCTATGGTCTTCTAGCTATCGTTGCTTGACCATTGTCTCTAAACTACCATCGCCCAATAATATAGAAGCATGTCAACTTTGTCTTCTATCGTCACCAATAGTGTCAGTTTACATGATCATCTGTAAAACCAATGCATGCCTTCGCTTATACGACTGATGCATACTGTCAATGCCAACACCGACTTCATCGTCTATCGTCGCCAACAACATCAATGCACACTATCATCAATAAGGTCAATACTTACCATCAACACCAACTTTATTTCTTTATGTTAATGCCATTATTATATTGAACTTCTTGAAATCCAATCTCCTCTAATCAAATAAGAATGATCGAACATACCACAAATAATTTCTTGAAGACAATCACAATGCCTCAAGGCTCCTCCAACAACTGAATCATCTCTTCACCTGCCTCCTTTTTGGCTTTTTTTTTTCTCATTTTATTATTTTTAGTTAGCATAGATTATTCTTATAAAGCATTTTAAGCTATTTTTACTCTTTCACATGTTTATGCTTGTGATCACATATAACTAGCACTTTTTTTAATTAATGAAGCTAGGCAAAGTCAATATTTCCAAAATATATATATAACCAAATCATGAATGTGCTAATTCGCAATTAAACTAACTTTAAAGACTAATAATTATCATAAACTAATTACTATCCTGCATAATCCACACAAAAACTGACAGAATATTGAATTAGCAAACAACACTTATTATTAAAGTATCTCCTTGAATCTTTCATATCCTATGGCTTCTGCGTGACTGCAAATTATGGGCCTTTTACTAAAACCCAAAGACTGCCGGCAATGAGTGGCAGTCTTTATTGTTGTTATCGCAAGCCAAACTTGCCATATGGCTTTCGTAGCAGGAGTTCATTATTTTTTCAATCCATTTTCTTCGTCACATAACTTGTTTGTATAGGCCATAAAATATTTCAAACTATTAGATCTGTAATTTATTATTTTTAAATTATTGGAGTGTTTTTAAATTTGGAATATTAAGTATAAAAGTTTATCCTCCAATAATCTTGATTTTGCACTAAATTAGGCCCAAATCTACAATAATTAATGCATACTCAAACACATTCATGATGACATTTTATAGATAACTAGCAAGTTCTAATAGGATAATTCGCAGAAGGCTATGACATCATATGTCTAAGACTGTGCCAGTTATGAACACGACTCATCCAAATCATCGAAGTCATTTGGGGCATTTGCTCAAGGAACCCATATAGATTCATCCAAGCCTGGGAGAGATACTCACCTAGACAGAAACCGACCTCCCAAGGCCACTCGCCATCATCCAGGCAGTTAGGTCATCGTTAACATCCCGATCTAGCCACAAGTAGGTCACACTCTCATACAATCTGTAGCTCATGATTTTCATCAACTCAAAGGACTTGCCCCTAATGCCCAGGGGATGAAGCGTAGCGTCTAAGGACTCAGTGTCGTGTTTAGAGGACTAACCATACATACTTGTTTTGTATAGCTCATTTTGCCCTAAAACTGAGAACTACATTAAAGATATAGAGCCACAAAGGCACCAACTAATTTGTGCCACGTGTCATGTACAACTATAACGAGGACATGATTCATAATATAATTTTATTTTTAATGTGTTTAGTCTTTTATGTAGCCCTCTAAGCCCTACAAATAAAGAGTGAGGAGGCATATTTTAAGTTTTTGGATACTTTTCAATTTTCTTGGCATGCTTTTCAATATTATTTGACTTTCACTGAAACGGACATGAATGTTAAATGTATCCACAAAAAATTAATTTTCTTCTATAATTAATCCAATCACAAAATTTAATAAAGTCAGCAATATTATAATTTTAGTATAGCGAAATTTCAAAAAAAAAAATCCACCAAAAATAAAGATGATTGAATTTTTCAAACAAATTTTTTAGAAGAAATGTACAAATGCATTGATTGTTTTGAAAAGATATATAAAAATATGAGAAAATGAGTAGAAATAAGTATGAAAATTGCTCAAAATAAAGAAACCAAAATACCAAACAAATTATTAGTAATTTTTTTTGGGGGATATTTAGGCCAATTACGACAGACTCACACACACATCGCATACACGACTGAGGGGCCACTCATTCCTAATATTTTGAGATCTCAAAATAAAATTTTGATATTTTAGACTCAATTTTAACATTTTGATTCTCAATATAACGCCCATAAATTTATTTTAAAAATAATATAATAAAATTTTTGATTGATTATTTAATTATTAAACTTATCTCAATCAAATTTAAAATAAACTTCATCATAATTATATTTAGGTTAAAACACCTTGATTCAAAATCCATTCTTATAGAATTATTAGTATTTTTTCAACAATAAAGAGGCATAAATGACAAATATTAATGAGTGGCCATCATGTCAATTATAGCATTCGTTATTTGGTTAGGGTGAAGATAGTCATAGAGATGATGAACTATAGATCATTGAGATCAGCATTGTGAAGCATAAAAAAGGGAAAATTACAAGAATATAATTTTTTATTAGCATGAATTTTATTCATATTTTGATGGCTGGAGTTTTTTCTTTTAAAGAGTAAAAAAGACTTAAAAAAAAGATTCAGAGAAAATATATCTCATAAACATAACAAAGAATAATTGATAGTGTCATTAATGAAAGGAGTAATTTTCTTTTTCTAACAAATTATATTATTATTATTATAATATTAAAATTATAAATATTAAAATAATTGTTTCTCAACCAAGAATATTAAAATAAGGTATTTATAGATTTAAAAATGATAATTGAAAAATCAAACTTATCTTATTTACTGAAATTATTAAAATTTAAATTTAATAATATGAATCATAGGATGGCATAGTCTAATATAAACAAATGGATAAATAATCAAGAAAAACAAGCTAACAAATAAATAAATAGATATTTTTAATTTTATAAATCGATAGATTCCGGGAGTGGGCCAGGGCGACGGGGTTGGGACGTCGCTCTTGCTTCAATTGGTTTCAAAAGAACATTTGAAAAAGCCGTTAAGCCAGCTCTCACACCGGAGGCCATGGATCTCCGTTCCTTAAAGATCAAACGGTCATAAATAGTATTCCCGAGTCCCATGGCATGTCCGTAATTTTAATGTAATGCTAGCCTTCTGTTATTTAAAAATTGAAAACGGGCGGCAAATGTGCTGTTCTTCTAACTATGGTTATCTGAGATGGCCTGCATCTCACCTTCGTTGGCTACTTCCCTGCCGTTAGTGTAACCGTGGTTCGCTCGATTAGCTAAACGGCCTCTACCCAAATGGCCCTCCTCGGTCCTCTATAAAATGACGAAGTGCCTGATGCGGAGGGTAGCGGAAGGCGTCTTCGTATACGCCGAACCCTAATCTCTTCTCTCATCTCTCTTCTCGTGTACTTCGAGGTTTCCCGTTTTCATTTCGAAAATGAGGGAATGCATTTCGATCCACATTGGGCAGGCCGGTATTCAGGTCGGAAATTCCTGCTGGGAGCTTTACTGTCTTGAGCATGGCCTCCAGGTACCTTTTCGCCTTAAGATCGTAGCCATTTCCTTATGATTTTTTTTATTTTTTTTAAGATTCCAGGTTTTGTCAAACCTTCTATTTGTCGAGGTCATTTGTTTGATTAGATCCGCTAGATCTCCGCTCGATTATCTGTTTAGATTGTCCAGTTTGGGTAATAAAGCGTTATTTTATTTCTTTTGTTTGAATTGTATGAAGATCTATGCCGATTTGAAGCTGAAGGCCCAGTTCTTGGTCTCAGTTCTTGTATTCATTTCCAAATGATTGGTGTTTTGTTTGAATATGATATATTGACACATATGTTTGCAGATCTTCTTCTTATAATTTTCTAGTGCATTCAAATCTGAGAAACTGGGTTAACTGCGAAGGTCAACTTGTGACGTGTGTTTTAATACCAGAATTGATATTGTTCTGGAATTGAATTTCCGCGGAATGTCAACTTTAAATTCTGTATGTAGATCTATGGATCATATACGCCTTATTATCTATAGCTTATAAATTCCATCGAGTGTCAATTTTAAATTCTTGGTGTAGATCTATGGAATATATACGTCTTTTGTACAGCTTATATCTCCTTGCAATGCGTTATAAATGCTCTAATTAATTCATAAGATTTTTTTTTTCCTGTTTGAATGTACAATTATTTGACTGTAACAGATGGTGGCTCAATCCCATTCAGTTTATTAACCTAGATCTAGTTGGAACGATTGTTTATTTTCATACTTATGGCGTAATTCTCATGTAGCGTCGATCAGTCTGAAGAGTCTTCTGTCTTTTAACTACGTTTTCTCGACAATCTCAATTATGTTTTAGATCTATGACGCTAACATGAATCATCCCTGCATATTTTAAGCATTTTATTTATTTTAGGCTGTTATGGAAAATTTTGATCACGATTTCCACCTGAGTTATCGTTTGATTTGTTAATCCAATTGATCTGATCTTCTCATGCGCGAATCAATAGATTCTTTGTTCATTTTATAGAATTCATGAATCGTGTGGAATATCACTAATGGATGTGACATGTGTTTCTCTCAGCCTGATGGCCAGATGCCAAGTGACAAGACAGTCGGCGGAGGTGATGATGCTTTTAACACCTTCTTCAGTGAGACAGGTTCTGGAAAGCATGTCCCTCGTGCTGTTTTTGTTGATCTTGAACCCACTGTTATTGATGAGGTGAGGACTGGCACCTACCGCCAACTCTTTCATCCTGAACAGCTTATCAGTGGCAAGGAGGATGCTGCCAACAACTTTGCTCGTGGCCATTATACGAGTACATTCATTTGCTCAATCTCCTTAGTCTCCATTTGTTTTAACAAGTTGTTGGAAATTTTCATGATCATGTACTAAAGCTTCCTAACTTTATGAATGCAGTCGGCAAAGAGATTGTTGATCTGTGCCTTGATCGCATCAGGAAGCTTGCTGATAACTGCACCGGGCTTCAAGGCTTTCTCGTCTTCAATGCTGTTGGTGGAGGCACTGGTTCTGGCCTTGGTTCTCTTCTCCTTGAGAGACTCTCTGTTGATTATGGCAAGAAGTCAAAACTTGGTTTCACTGTTTACCCATCGCCCCAGGTGTCCACATCAGTTGTTGAGCCTTACAACAGTGTCCTCTCAACACACTCCCTTCTAGAGCACACCGATGTATCTGTTCTCCTAGATAATGAAGCTATCTATGACATCTGCAGGCGCTCCCTTGACATTGAGCGCCCTTCATACACTAACCTTAACCGCCTGGTTTCTCAGGTCATAAACTCTTCCGTTTCCCCTGGTTTCTTCTCACCCAATATTGTCAAGATGTTGATTCTAATTGAATCTATGATATGTGTGCAGGTGATTTCATCCCTTACTGCTTCACTCAGGTTCGATGGTGCACTTAATGTGGATGTAACTGAGTTTCAGACTAACCTTGTTCCATACCCACGTATTCACTTCATGCTTTCATCATATGCGCCCGTTATCTCAGCTGAGAAGGCCTATCATGAGCAACTCTCTGTTGCTGAAATCACCAACAGTGCCTTTGAGCCATCCTCCATGATGGCTAAGTGTGATCCCCGCCACGGAAAATACATGGCTTGCTGTCTCATGTATCGTGGTGATGTGGTGCCCAAGGATGTGAATGCCGCCGTTGCCACCATCAAGACCAAGCGCACCATCCAGTTTGTTGACTGGTGCCCGACTGGCTTCAAGTGTGGCATCAACTACCAGCCGCCAACTGTTGTTCCTGGCGGCGACCTTGCCAAGGTGCAGAGGGCGGTTTGCATGATATCGAACTCCACTAGTGTTGCGGAGGTGTTCTCTCGCATTGACCATAAGTTTGATCTCATGTATTCGAAGCGTGCCTTTGTGCATTGGTATGTTGGTGAGGGCATGGAGGAAGGAGAGTTCTCCGAGGCTCGTGAGGATCTTGCTGCTCTTGAGAAAGACTATGAGGAAGTAGGTGCTGAATCTACTGAAGGCGACGAGGGTGATGAGGGTGATGATTATTAAGTTCGTGAAGCTCTGCTCGTGGTGTGCTGTTCTGGTGGTGTTTTTTCTAGGTTTTTGTTCCTTCCGATGATGCCTTTTGTCTAATGAAGCTGCTTATACAGCATTGTCTTCACAACTTAGGTGTTTTTTTTTTGGATGATGGATATAGTATGCTCTCTTTTGTGGTAAAACTCTCCTCAAGTTTCTCGTGTCTAATGAAGCTGTTTATACAGCATTGTCTGCACAACTTCGTTGTTTTTTTTTTTCCCTGGATGATGGATAGTATGCTCTCTTTTGTGGTTAAACTCTCCTCAAATTTCTCGTGTCTAATGAAGCTGTTTATGCAGCATTGTCTTCACAACTTTGGTGTTTGTTTTTCTTATGCTGGCTAGTATGTTCTGTTATTCACTATTGTTTTTAGTGGCGACACCTACTTAGCCGGAATAGACCTTTTTCGGCATTTTGCCTTTTCAACTCATACACTGAGCTCCATTTTACTTTGTATTGATTTGCCTTTGTTACCTTTCGGTTGAGCTCTTTATAATCCGTCATATGTGCTGTAATTTTTGAGATAGCTGTTGTTGCTAGGTTAGTCGATATATTGTTCTTTTTTTTTAATTACAGATTATCATTTATTTGTATATTTTGTTATATCTTAAAATTTAGAAGTGGCTACCAAATTTTCAAAAAAAAAAAAAAAAGGGGGTTTAATTGGCATCACTTCAACTCTGGATATTAATAGTTTTTTACCTTGAACACATGTTGAACGATCAGCGCAATGAATGATAATGTTCAACATAAGTTCCTCCCAAAAGTAGAATTCAAGTTGAATGCTGAAATGGAGGAAGGCATTGGGCTTGTTGTGTGATAGAAAAGTATCCCTTAAACTTAATGAAAAATTTTATAAGATGGTGGTAAGACCTGCAATACTTTAGGGTGTAGAATGTTAGTCATTAAAAGAGAAGCATAAAATTAAGTTTAGTGTTGCAGAGATGAGGATGCTCAGATGGATGAGTGACTTTACTCTTAGAGATATACTATGAAATGAGCATAATGTGAAAAGGTTGGAGTAGCTATAGTCGCAGAAAAGATTAAAGAGTTGCCTTAGATGTTTTGGTCATATAAAATATTGGCCTTCTGATGACCTGATTAAAAGAATAGATGTATTAGATTTGGCCTATGTTAATAAAGGTAGAGGTAGACTTAAAAAGATTTGGTTAGAAAATGTTACAAATGATTTTTTTTAATTATATTTAAATGAGAATTTGACTCTTAATGGCTTGTAGCTATCTTGGGAAGTGCAAAATATTTGTCTGAGTCATGTTATCTACCATGGTTATTTTAAAGACAACACCAAGTGTACAGCTATATTGTTAATTTTCCAGTTAGCTTATTAGAAGAACTCACCAAGAAAATTTACCTCAATTTAAAATTCAAACTAAGTTAAAATTTTTTGTCACACTAACTACTCTAAGGTTATGCATTTTCTATGTAATTTAATTATGTAGCCAATTTTGTAATGTCAATTTTAATCTATGCTTAGAAAAAGTGGGTCATTGGTTGAACAATATTAAAATTATAATAATTTGTTAAGTTCAAGGGGCATTCCTTGTCAAAGAGATCTATTGAGGCTACTGATCTCCTCATTTTTCACTCTTTGGTGAAGTCATGAGTCATATGGATTACTTCAAAGAATATGATATGCCCTTGGCCCCTTGCACAACGAGCAGCTCAATGATATTGCATACAAATGCTTTCTCTATCTAGATGGTGGAGACTTGACCCTAATAAAGATTCAAGATGTTGCTTACTTCCTACAAAGAAAGCCTTGTCATGCACATAGTGTCACTCAGTTCAAGTTAAGGATCTCCCCTGCTGATTTGTGTGAGACTATAAAATAACATATATTAACTACGACTTTCAAGAAAATATGACATTGTAATGATTGTTTTTTGTAGATTTAAAATGAAAATATCGTACTAAGTTTGTGAATGTTAGAAACTCTTACTAAACTACAAAGTTTCTTGAAAATATGATAAGAGACAAGAGAGTTCCTTTGTCACTACAACACACAATGCCATCATTAACTATTGGATGAGCAAGATTTGGTTCCTGTTGTCACTTGGGCAACACTAATTTAGGGCCTCTAAATCTTTTTGTTATTCGCTTGACTTATAATAGCTGAAGACTTTGGCTAAATTATTGGAGTTTGAAAATAATCATGTTAGTGCAAAGGTGTACAACCACGTGCATTAAACTTCTAAATCTCCAAATTTTAGACTCATATGGATTCACAATGACATCCCCAAAATTAATCAAATATGTCAATCTAACATTGAGACTATCCAATAGGAAGTTATGTAATCATCACATTTGGTTTCACCACAAGAACTAAAATAATAGCATGGCAACCTATGATCCCTTGAAACTGAAGAGGTTGCCCTAACATTTGAGGTACCCAACATACATACATCTCGTACGATCACTATTCAAGATATATGAGTAGTATTCGACAAAGTATATTTTAGCAACTATTGTTAATGTATATAACACTCGTAGTTTGTGGCATGACTAAATACTTTTATAAAGACCATCGTCACAAATGGAGGATTGTAACCAACTTTGCAAGCTTATTCAAGAACTTATTTGCATAATAAGCTTAAAGAATTCATCTTTGATGGCATGGGAGGAGGCAAGGAATGAGCCTATCTTATACATAATTATCAATGTAAGATTAGTCCCAATGAATCTTGATGGAGTTGAGATTAAAGAATCAACAGATGTTGTCTCAAGCAACTCGGGTCAATAGAAGTTGATGTTGTTGCCTTTCCTAGTCATGATCAACCATAGACAAGCCTTAAATGACTCCAATTGAGAGATTTTGATGTTCTCTCATGCTTGTTGTCATCTTTTCAGGCACTGATAAACTACTTACAAAAAATGTCTATATTAGTTAGGTTATATTCACTAATAACTTATTTTAATGTTTATTAGTGCTTGCGCAATTGAATTAGAATTCTTGATGTGGATAACCTTCCGAGTTGATTCCATTTGGCATCATCAGTTGAATCACAAACAAAACTTGAAGTTTTGTATAACTTGCTTTAAAATAAGTAAATTTCATTTATTATTAAAAAAATACCCTTATTTGTTAGGAGCATTACCCTTCATACTTGTTGCGCCATGGAACATTTGCAGCGATAAAGAGATATGGAGTTTAGCATTCAAGCTTTGAACAAAAATTTCAGCACACATAAAAATAATGAGAGAGGGGTGCAATATTCATAAGAGATATCAGAGTTTTTACGGGAAACCCTTGAAAGCTGGAAAAACCATGGGCCTTGCCAGTTAAAATGGTTCAACTAGTGTTTATTGTTGATTACAAATGAGGCCCTTCATTGGTGGAAAGGCCTTGGCTCGATATAACATATATATATCATATTGAGCATGTTAAATGGTGGGAGTTGGAAAAATCTAATGATATTAGAGTTGTTCCAGAAGAGTGTTGGCCTGCTCATTTGGTCGGTAGGATCGTAGTTGGGCGACGATGGTTGGAAGGTCTGTCGTTGGGCGATGGTGATCGGAGGGACCGTAGTTGGAGGACGATGGTGGTTGGAGGGGCCCTAGGCCGGAGATGGAGGTCATATGGATTATGGTCGGCAGGTGATGGTGGTCAGAGTTGATCGGGGTCGGCACACGATGGTGGTTAGAGTGGACCTTAGTCGGCGGGCGACAATGGTTGGAGGGACCATAGTCGGCGGGTGACGGTGGTCGGAGGGACCGTAATCGGTGGGCAATAGAGGTCAGAGGGATCATTGTCGATGGGTGACGGTGGTCGGAGTGGACCATGGTCAGTGGGCGATGTAAGTCGGAGGGACCAAAGTTGGCTGACGACGGAGGTCAAAGGGACCGTAGTCGGCGGGCTACGGTGGTCGAACCATAGTCGATGGGCAATGGAGGTCGGAGGGACCGTAGTTAGTGGGCAACGATCAGAGTGGCGTGTAGAAGGAAGCCGATAGGAGGTCCGACGGCGGTCGGTGGCTGGGCAGAAGAACAGAGGAGATCAGCGGCTGAGCTGTGGTTCGGCGATGGTTGGCGACCGGACGATGGCCCGACAACGTTTGGGGGACGGGCGATGGTTCGGCAACGATCAGTGGCCAGGCAGTGGTTGATAGAAGTTTGCCGGCAGTGGTGCTAGGGTGGAGCTCTAAATCCTTAAGGCCTCATTGCTCTCTCCAATCTTCAGCCAAATGTTCAAACCGATTGTCTTGTTGAGCCACTTTATTCGACTATAAACATGTCATATTTAGAGGTCATTTAGTCAACCAATTAATGTTTTGAACCTTCTATATATGCTCTGGTCCCTTGATTTGGACCCAATTGCGCTTGGATTAGACCAATTTTAGTGTCGTTGAGTTCGTTTCCTTGAGATGTTCAATTTGACTTCGGATGATCCCAAAGTTTGGATTGGAGCTATATATATATATATCTCACTATTTTATTCTTAGATATTTTATTTTATTATACAAATAGCACCAATTATATTCATTCTGAAATAAATGTTAAATGACTTCTTACGATTATAGCATATGTATTCCTATTTGCAATGGTGTGTTTGTCTAGAGTTGGCCTATAGTAGTTTCCAAATGTCTCTTAACGCTATTCTCATCAAGTCACCCATACTAAACAAAACAGTTTCGAGTACTAGCCGTTCACCCTATTCCTCTCAAATGTGGGTGCATGCAACCAATATTTCATTCGCAGGCAAATTGTAGTGTGGACTTAGAAAGGCCAATGAAAAGAATGCATTTGGATTGCCCAATGGCTAGCCCAAAATAATTAGGTTGAAGTTGGTTGGTAGAATTATTAGAATTATTATATTAGTATTATTATATATGTGCTTAATATCTATAAATAATATATAGTATTTATTATTGAGAATTGATATGTCATCAAATTATTTTTATGATTGGACCCGAATCTCGACGTATATTTGAATTGAAAACTTTCAAAATTAAATTTGGGACAATCCGAACTTTGATTTCAACAAACTTATAGTTAAATTGTATGTCTCGAAAAGAATAACCCAACGACACTAAACTCGACCCAATCCGAGCCCAAGTGGATCCAAATCAAGGACTCAAAGCGCATTTGGAAGGTTTAAATCATAAATTGGATGACTAAATGGTCTCCAATTGTGTCATGTTTATAGTCGAATCGAGCGTCTTGATGAGACAAATCAAATGAGCCTAAGATTGTCGAATTATGGCATCATTAATGCATTTAAATACTAGATAAATTGTCCATAATCAAAGGAGTCGATATTGGCCGTCCATTCAAAACACTCCCAACATGCCATTGCTCTTCTCCCTATTTACTGGCCATGCCACTCCCAGAAAACTATAAATATACCCCTCACTCTTCACTGAGGGGGGTGGGGGACGAAGCAAGGAAGAAAACGAAAAGAGGAAAGGAAGAGAAATCATAGTTCTCTTGCCACCATACTCCTCCTCGACCACCGACCGTCGCCAGACTTTCGCCGAACTTCCGCCCGGCCATTGACTGTCGCTAGACTTTCGCCCGACCACCAGCTGCCATCTGATTTCCACCCTGCCACCGACCATTGTCGGACTTTTGCCCGACCACCAGCAGTCGTCGGACTTCCGCCCGGCCACCAACCGTCACCCAACTACAATCTTTTTGACCTCATTGCCCGTCGACTACAGTCCTTCCGACCACCCTTACCCGACTATGATCTCCCCGACCTTACTCTCTCGACTACGGTCTTTCTGACCTCTGTCGCCCTCTAATTTTTGTCCTTCCGACCACCGTCACCGGATTATGATCCACTCTGACCTCCGTTGCCTACATATTACAGTCTTTCTAACCTCTGACGCCCACCGATTATGGTTCTTCCGACCACCACCAGCCAATTATGGTCTTTCCAACCTTCATCGCCTGTCGACTACAGTCTTTTCTACCTTTGTTGCCATGCCAACTACGGTCTTTCTGACCTCTGTTGCCCGACTACGATCTTTCCAACCTGCATCACCGGCCGACTACAATACTTTCGACCACCTTGACCAGACTATGGTCTCCCCGACTGCCGCCACCCAACAATGGCCTTTTTGACCTCTGTCGTCCACCGATTACAATCCCGACCAATGTCACCCAACTATAATCTTTCTAACCTTTGTCATCCACCGACAATGATATTTCCAACCTCCGTCTCCTGACTACAGTCTTTCTGACCACCATCACTTGACTACGGTCTTTCGACCTCTGTCGCCCATCGACTATAGTCCTTCTAACCATCGTCACCCGAATACGATCTTTTTGACCTCTGTTATCTGATTATGGTCCTTTTGACCATCGTCACCTGACTACGGTATTTCCAACCTCTGTTGCTCGCCAACTATGATCTTCTAGGCCTCCATCGCCCGCCGACTATGATCTTTCTAATCTCCGTCGTCTTACTACTATCCTTCTGACCTCCTTCAGTTGACTACTGTCTTTGTGACCACCTTTGCTCACCTACTACTATCCTTCCTACCGCCATCCCCCACTACGGTCTTTCGAACCTTTGTCACCTGCCGACTACAGTCCTTTTGATCACCGTCACCCAACTACGGTCTTTCCGACCTTCGTCACCCGTTGACTACAGTATTTCTGACCTCAGTCACCTGGCCATAATCTTTCAGACCACCATCACCCAACTACGATCTTTCCGACCTCCATCGCCTGACTACAATCCTTCTGACCACCATTACCGGACTATGATTTTTTTGACCTCCGTCGCCCGCCGACTACAGTCCTTCCGACTACCGTCACCCGACTACGGTCTTTCTGACCTATATCGCTCTCCAACTACGGTCTTTTTGACCTCCGTTTCTCAACTATGATCCTTCCAACCACCTTCGTCTGATGATGGTCCTTTCGACCTACATTGCTTGCCAACTACAGTCCTTCCAACCTACATCGCTACCTGACTATGGTCTTGTCGACGAAATAAACATGTCAACACTGATTCTTCATCTCCCACCATATAATGCACTATATATAGTGTATTTTTGCTACATCAAGTAAATGTCTTCCCCCCAATGAAGGACCTTATTTGTAATCAACAGTAAATACTAGTGGATTCATTTAAACTGGGCAAGGCCTCGTGGTTTTTACCCTTTTTTAGGCGTTTCGACATAAAAACTTTAGTGTCTCTTATGGATGCTACACCCCTACTGTTTATCTGTCTGTGTGCTGGATCTTCACACAAAGCTAAGACGTTAAACTTTATATTTCTCTACCGCTGCGAATATTTCAGGACACAACAAGAAATTTTTTTTTAATTGTAGTTTCCTTATTGCTCATTTCTCTTGCCTTTATATAGACATATTTGCATTAATATTAAGAAATCTTGTAAATATATAACTTCTTATAATTTTTACTCTTATATCATAGTAATAATGCTATTCATTTCAACATCCACCTGATTTCTCTCCTCTTCTCTCGTGAGTAACCCCTTAGACACAAATTCATCATAGTCTATCCCTCCAAATACACGAGCTATACAGCCTCCTCATGTCTTACAACTTCCTCTAAAAATTCAACCTCTCACATCTGCCTCACACCATGTCATAAACCCCCACATCATTGAAAGTCCAAATATACAAAGTCATACTCAAGTCATCATGCATAATTTTTTTACACATAAGTGCTTCACATGGCCCAGTCCATAGAGCCATGCTCAACTTTCATATATATCATTTCAAATGCATATCTTGCCTCAAGCAATTCCTTAGATCAACTTTCTTTACTCTTTCCATAACTCTTCATATCTCTACACCTTTTTGAGATTTCTCATCAAAGCGATCGAGCCAAATCTTCGATATTAATATATACTTTTTTACTGCTCTCTAATAAAAAAAATTTTAGTTTAAAAATTTTTTATACAAAAAAATTATTTTAAGAAGCAGTAAAAAAGCCGTCCCAAATAAGGCCGATGTCTAATTCATTTAAAAATGAGCTCAAAATAATTATTAAATATCTACTAACCTAAGAAGTGAATCGAACACGAATTTTTAGGGAGTGGATTGGAGTGAACTGAGGTATTTTGATTTGAAATTTGTTAAAGTGGGCCAGAGAATCACTCTGTGTAGTTCCCACTTGACCTGGATCAAGGGTTACAGGCCTGGACAAAAGCCCACTTAAGATTCCTTTTCTTTAAGAAAATTTAAAAAAAGTAAAAAGATTAGAGGTTTTAGGATATCTAAAAACAGTTTTTTTAATAAAAACTATGGGTGCAAATGAATCGAGTCGAGCTCAAGTACTATCGAGCTCAAGCTCGGCTTTCCTATTGTTTAAGTGGCTCGAACTCGAGCTCGATACTGGAGCTCGAACTGGACTCGAAATTTTTATTTTCGGCTTGAGCTTGACTCGTTAGCTCGAGCTCGAATAAGAAGCTCAAACTCGGCTCATTTATAGGCTCGTTGGCTCAATGTGGAGTGCATTTTATAAAAAAAAAGTCTCAAATTTTGTATGTTTCACACTACTAAAATTTTATTTAAACAAAAAAATAAGCATTAAAATTACTGTTGTGACATAAATTTCAAATAATTAACACTAATATATAGGAAGGGATCTACATACATGTTACTAATTTGAAACATTATTTCTTTCAAGCACCATATGAGACAACAATAGTATCAATATTCATCCACTTTAAAGTAAAACAAATTTTACATTAAAATAGTAGTGAAACAAAATTGCAAACCAACATTAAATGTTTATTTGCAAATCTTCTTCCTTTTTTTGCTGTCTATTAGATTCTCTGTTATATTTTTATTGTTCTGTTCATTATCATGATAATTATTATCTTGATTGTCTCCCAACATATTTTTAATTTCTTCTGATTGTATGATTGCACTTCACATGTTTCTAAGCTTAAATGCTTATTAATATTATCTTTAACAACTGACTCGGTCGACATCCTATGTCAAAAAAAAAAAAAAACCTATTGTTTGAACCCTAAACTTGCAGACAAACTTTACATCATCATAAGCAACAAAAACATTACCAATTATTCATTTAATTTTCTGTGAGAGCCTAAGAAAATATTCAAGGCCACAAAACAACCTAGATGATTCTTTATCAATTCAATAAAAAATTTCACAAAATCATAATTTTCATCTCAATTTTAGAAAAATCACTCAATAACCAACAACAATCAAGCTACGAGAAAATCAGATGAGTTCAATAAAAAAAAGAATGACAGCCAGGGCGACTGTTTGTCCTGAACGAATAAAACTCATAAAACATTGCATGAATATTTCTTCAATAAAATAATTCAAAACTCATAAATCATTTCGAAACTCAAAGCATAAATCCTTCAGAAATAAAACTCATAAAACATTTTGAAACTTTTGATTGGATGAAGAAGAAGAATGACAAAAAAAAAGCTAAAAGAATTTTATACCTCATAAAATTTGTTGGGATTAAGAAGACGAACGACCTAAAAAACCCCCCTATTGGAGTGCGACTGTCCATCCCGAATGAGCGAACCCCTCATTTTTTTATGCAAATTTTGGAAAACTCAACCTTGATGTTCTTGCAAAGGGAATGAAGTTGTTGAGAATGAGATACAAGACAGATGAAATACGTGAAAAAAAAAAATTTTCGTTCGCCAACAGCATTTCCTCGTCGCCGCTCCTCGTCACGTTCAAGAACCACGGTAGCAGAAAACCTAGAAGAGCCACAACTTTACACGAGAGAAAGAAAATATAATAGTGTGGTTCGGTTCGAATAGAAGTTTTAAAGAAACGCTAAGGCTAGTCACTCGATTCGGATCTGACTCATCCTGGTTTGTGTGGTCCATAGTCCGCTAATTGCCTAGTCTGTTGTCTTCCTTACACATTCAGCACCTTTTTGAGCAGCTCGACGAGTACTTGATCCAAATTTTATTTTGATCGAACTCAAGTTCGATAAGCCAACGAGCTCGAAAAACTGCTCGAACTCGAAGCTTGATAAGCTTGACTCGTGAGCTCATTAGCGACTCAAATTCGAGCCAACTTCGCAAGTCAGCTTAACACATTTCCTCCCCTAATAAAAACCAATATGGTACAAACGATGTTGCTTTTTAAATAAAACTACCAATATTTTATTTTATTGTTTTTCTGTTCCTTGTCCATAAGCGGGGGATTGCGATTCTGAAATTTCGCATGCGTGATGACCTTATAAGTTTTTTTTAAATTAGACGCAAGAAGTCATTCCCTTTGGCATCGTTTTCCTTGCCACGTATCATTATTTCTGGAAAGGTAGACTTCCTTATTTGGTAAGAAATTTTTTTTAGGGACACTTAGGTCGGTTAAAGAAATTATTACATGCGGAGTCCGTCAGAAATATCTAATTTATTAAATATTTATTGAGTGTTTATTTAGTATTATAAATATTTAATAAATATTCAGTTGTGAGTATTTATTAAGTATTTATTAAATATTTTGTAAGTATTTGTTGAGAATTTATTGAGTATACTCTACAAATACTCAACAAATCCGAATGATTCTCTCCGTCCGGACTACGCACATAATAATTTCTCCAGTTAAAGCTTAGACTTTCTTGTTTGGGATAGCTTTTTTTTTTGTTTTTAAAAATATACTTTTAGTAAAAATATTGAAAAAAAATATATTAAAATGCTATTTTATAGCAGTGAAAAAGTTATCATAAATGAAGCCTAAATCAAACTCATATATATATCACATATATAAGTTTTAAATATAAGACCTCTTTATTGATAGTCAAAACTCTTAATCAACAAGATGAAAATGAGCTGAGTATATGATAAGAAAATAAACAGATAGGGGCAATAGTGCTAATCATAGATCACAAATCACACCACATTGTGTGGTCGAGATTGAATCATGGTATTAATCCTATGAGGTTAATGATGAGTTGTTCCATAAATGGAAGGCCATAAATGGTGCGAGGATGGCGTGTTACTTGCAGTACTGATAGAGAATCATTATCTTTGATGAGAAAATGGACTAAATGTCTTAATCCAAACAAGAATAAGTTCTGATTAGAGCTTAAAGTGATTAGGTTTTGACAAAATCGTCTGACCTAATTAAAGATAAGGTTTGAGATGATGTGATCTTCATTGAGTTTGATTTAAGGGTTGTTTGATTTGAAATAAAACAGGTGGAGGGTATTCTAAATGCAGGATTTTTAAAATATTATTATTTAATATAAAGCAAGATAAATGTAAAAAATATATTATTTTATAAGGGAAAAAAATAAATATTATTTTATTTAGAATTCACTATCTAGTTTAATTTTGATGTATCTAAAATTTGTTAGCTTTGATAGTTTTTAAATATACTGTAAATTATCTATTATAATCATATCAACCAATGCCCAAGATGTTCATCCGCCACTGCCACCCACTGCTCATTGCCGGTAACCTCCCATTGCTTCCCCAAATGGTTCTAGTCGCCAAGCATTGCCTGTTCTCGCCACAAATTTATGCTGCCACAGCATGCTCGCCATTGGCAACCACCATTATTGAGCTTTATAACGCATTTATTTTACTTCAAGTCAAATAGAAATATGTAAGAACATGCATTTATTTTATGCTAATCTAAACAACTCTAAGTAAATATTTTTATATTTATTTGAAATAACATTAAGATTATGTCTTTCCTACTGCGTGTAGAGGTAGACCTAAGAAGAGCACATGACAGACAATAACCTATCATGAAAATTTTCATTTCTTAGTATAATAAACAATTTCATTATTTTGCCTTCTCTTATTACATAGTGCTTTCACCCCTATGTAATAGCCTGTATTTTGATCTAGAGAAATATTTTTTTTTATGAGTCATTATAAGTTCAAATCACAAACCGTCTTCATCATAACATATGTATTGTAATATTTTAATTACACTAATTTTTTTCATAATTTTTGAGTATTTGTTTAAATTCTTAAAAAAATGACATATTAGTACCAGTGGGAGTTTGGGACCATCAGGTGTTTGTATTGTAAATCACTTTCTCCAAAGTTTTTTAAATGAAAGGTTACTTTATAGATATTTTTCTATAATTTTTAAAGCCTAAAAAAATATATATAAATTTTACGCTGAAAATTAAATATATTATATTAATATGCTATTACAAATATCTTATTTCAGTTATCAAGAATTCAAAAACGACCATTTTCCTTCATGAATTCGGCCAACGGAGATCAGGAAAATGAAATTATAGAGAAAATTGAGGAGAGATAAAAGGAAACCTAAGATTTAAAGGCTATAGAGCGATTTTTATCTGTTGATTTTGTTGTGAAATTTACTCGTCTCATTGTAATGAATAATTATACTATCTCGGATTTTAATGATTTTGTGTATTTATGTTCTATGCTTTTTAATTTTATCAAAATTTACAAAAGTTACGATATCTTGATTTTAGCAAATTTTCACTGAATAATTTTTAGTATGTGATAGATGTCGTCAATATGAACATTTTGACATAAATATATTAAATTTTTACCGGTTAAATTAGAAGCTATGATTTTTTGAAGTAAATGCATAATATACAAATTTGATAGATTTTTTTTGTATTTTATAAATTACTACATTCATATATGATATTGACAAAAATGTAGCATTTACATATAAGCAAGGAAGGCTGGATGTAAGGCTAATTGTTAACATAAAAGATGAAGACAGATACCAATTGGTTGACAGCTAAGTCTAATTAAGAATGATATTCAGCTGGGCGACAATTGTGGCTGGCCAATACTAATTTATTAACAGATGGGTCTAGATTAAGATTTATATCCAACTGGGCAATAATTGGGGTGAAAGGATACCACATTAAAATTGTTACATTAATGATTGTATTTATATGATTCTACATTGAATTGATTGATAATATAATTGAAATCGTACTTGCATTAATATTGATACAATATAGTATAACATACTAACATTATTCGTTGGTGGTAGTACTCTTCATCATATGTCTTATAATTCAATGGATTTCCTTTAACTTTATTGATCATATTAATTTTATAATTAGATTTTGAGATTTTCTATTGCCCATACTAACTGATGATTGATATTGATTGAACTGAAACATATATATTAATTCTTTAGCCATGCATTGAAAGTATTGATAGAGTTTTAATTACTTGCTGGACTTTTATGCTCATTATATAATTTTTTAAATGATTTCAAGTAAGAAGCTTGTAGCATGAGATCGTGCGCTGATGCTAGTATAGTTTATATTTCAGCTTTTGATTTATGTATTTATTTGTAGTCAATGTAGCTATTGTATATATTATTTTGAACTCTGGTTGTATATTGTAAATATTAACAGTAGTAATATGAATTATATTTTTCACAATTTATTAGTTTTCTTTAATGCAATTAATCAGTTATGGATGTATGTATTGATCTGACTGAAAAATGAATGGATATTGGTTGTATATAAAAAAAATTCTTCCACCTAAGATTCTGGGGTGTTACACCCTAAGTGCAAGGCTTCCATACTTTGTGCATTCATTTATAATAATTTGACTCACTAATATATGACTTAGGGGCTGTTTAGTTGCATTACATAAATGTGTAAAATATTTCAAATGCTGAGGTTTTAAAAATTTTGGTGTTTAGTTGGATGAAAAAGGAGTGTAAAATATAGTAAATTTAGTGTAAAATATTTTAGTTCATTTTTTAGGTAAACCAAACTCGTTCAATTTTGAGTGAGAACAGTTTACACCGCAAACAAACTCGCTTGACCGCCATCGGCCACAACCACTGCTTCCAACCTCCAGCCCCCATCGCTGCCATAGTCGCCAGCCACCACTGCCTGCCCTGCCAGTCACTGGTTGCCACCATCTTTAAACTTTACATTCATTTTACTTCCAAAAAAAAAAATCATTCACCTGAATTCATTTTACACTCATCCACACAATTTCAAAATATTCCTTTTACATTCATTCCTTTTACGCTTCATTCTTTTTTTTTTTTTTTTTTGGCCAACCAAATAACCCTTAATAAATATTGTTGCGGACTCAAATATACGCGGCGATAGAGTTTAAATTTCCGTCTCAGCGTTGTACGTATATCCAGAACACAAACAGAAGAATGAAAGAACACCAGGATTTTTACGTGGAAAACCCTGGAAAGGGAAAAAACCACGGGGCCACGCCCAGTTGAAAGAGTTCCACTAGTGTCGTTTGAAGTACACGAGGCTGATCCGTCCTTTAGATTCAGGACAATCAGATTACAATGAGTATCATTTACAAGGACAAGCAGAGTTCCGATGTCACTTGAGTGTCCGGTAGAATTCCGGCGTCACTTGGAAAGAAGTCCGGCGTCACTCGGGCGTTGGGTAGAATTCCGGCGTCGGGCAGAATTCCGACGTTGCTCCCGTGTCGGGCAGAGCTCCGGCATCCCTCGGGCGCCTGGTGGTGCTTCGGTGGTGTTCCGGCGGTGTTCCGGCGGAGTTCCGGCGGTATTCCGGCGATGGTCGAGGAGGAGTTATTCCCTCCTAGGCTTCTCTTCTCTTCCTTCTCTTCTTCTCTTCTTGGCTTGGGGGCCTTTCTTAAGAGAAATGAGGGGCTATTTATAGTTTTTCTGGAGTGGCATAGCCCGTAAATAGATGAGGGATCAATGGCAAATAAGGAGTGATCCGGATGAACGGCCGATATTGAATCCCTTGATCGTGAACCGTTTATCAAGCATTTAAAGGTCTTAATGATATCAAAATTCTACGATCTTGGGCTCGTTGGATTCGTCTCGTCGAGACGCTCGATTTGACTATAAGCTCGTCAAAATCGGAGACCGTTTGGTAACTCAAATTGCTGTTTGATGCTTCCAACAGCACTTCGGGTACTTGATTTGGACTCGTTTGGGCTCGGATTAAGTCGAATTTGGTGTTGTTGGATTCGTATTTCCGAGACGCTCAGTTCGACTGTAAGCTTGCTGAAATCGGAGTTTAAATAGTCTCCGAATTAATTTTTGAAGTTTCCAACTTGAGTTTTTTCCTCGAGATTCGTGCCCGATCAAGATAATTTTTTGGCGATATATCAGTTGCCCCCCTATTTTCGGACGTCGAAGCTCCATGAGTCCGAAAATACTTTCTCCGGTATTTTACGTTGGCCGAATCGCAAAAAATTGCGTTCCAGAAATTAAATATTTGCTCGAACTTGATCATAGAGGCCCCGTTGAGCTCCGAAAGTGTCAAAATTGAGTCCGGAACGTCGAAAAACGTGTCCGGGGACCCCAAAAACGTCCAATTTGGACCGTCCGGGCTCGAAATCGGAGCCCGGCAACGCGTAGGCGGCCGAACCGGCCGGCCGGCCGGCCGGCCGCCGGCAGCCGCCGCCGGCGGCGCCCGCGCGGGCGCGCGGGCAAGGGGCGCGCCCCTTGGCGCGCTCCAGCAGTTACCCTTCAATTTTTTTTTTTTTTTTTTTTTTTTTTTTTTGTGGGGCCCACAGGGATTAAAAATTCCCAAAAATCCAAAATAATCCGAAAAAATTCCAAAAAATTCCGAAAAAATTCCGAAAAATTTAGAGAAATTCGAAATTCGTTCTAGAAGCCTCCTCCCTCCAATTTTCAAACATTTTCCCCCTCTTTTTTTAATTTTTCCCTATCTTTCTCTCCCTTTTTTATCCTATAAATACCCCCCTTGGGGTAATGAAAATTTGCACCACATTCTCCTCTTCCCCTGGCCTTCTAGCTTTTGGCATTCTGAGGCTTTCCGCCGTTTTTAAGTAGGTGACTTTCCCTACTTGATTCGGCGCCCCTCTTTTTGCACAGAAGTTAGCGGTTTTCCTCTCTTCTCCCCTCTAGCTTCTGGCATTTTGAGGCCTTCCGCTGTTTTTGAGTAGGTGATTTTCTCCACTCGACTCGGCGCCCCTCTCTTTGCGCAGAAGTTAGCGGCTTTCCTCTCTTCTCCCCTCTTGCTTCTGGCATTTTGAGGCCTTCCGCTGTTGTTGAGTAGATGATTTTTCCTACTTGATTCGGCGCCCCTCTCTCTGCGCAGAAGTTAGCGGCTTTCCTCTCTTCTCCCCTCTAGCTTCTGGCATTTTGAGGCCTTCCGCTGTTGTTGAGTAGGTGATTTTTCCTACTTGATTCGGCGCCCCTCCTTTTGCGCAGAAGTTAGCGGCTTCCCCTTTTCAGGAAGGGGAGCGGGATGGGAGTTGGAAATTTCTCTCCTTTAAGAGATCATGTGGAGGTGAGATTTAGTCGGAGAGAGTCTGACGGCGGTCAGCGGCCGGGTGGTGGTCCGACGAAGGTCGGGCTGAAGTTCGATGGCGGTCCGCGACCGGGCGGTGGTCCGACGAAGGTCGGGATGAAGTCCGGCGGCAATCAGCGGCCGGGTGGAAGTTCGGCGGCGGGAAGAAGTACGGCGTCGGGTAGAACTCCGACGAAAATCTGTCGGCCAGAAGAAGTCCCACGACGGGTAGAAATTTGGTGTTGGGTAGAAGCCCGACAAACATCTGACGACAGGTAAAAGTCCGATGTCACGTAAAAGTACAGCGTCATGTAGATATCCGACGGGGGTCTGACGACTGGCAGAAGTCCTCCAACGGGAGGAAGCTCAGCATCGAATAGAATTTTGATGTTAGTTTGTTGATGATGGACGATCGGGTGGAAGTCCGTTGGCAGTCAACGACCAAGTTAGGAGCAGAAGGAGAGAGTTCAACGGTGCTGCTATCAGCAGTTGAACGAGAAGCCGATGATGGCTGATATGAAGTAAAGGACCGCCGGCAGATATCCGACGAAGGTTTGATGATGGCGGGTGTCCAGTGATATTGTGTTAAGGCAATATTCATCCATACTGAAGTGTGCCAACATCAGATATTACTGGATCAAGGGGCCGAAGGAGGGTGATATGCCAACATTTTGGCAATACACTAACACCGAGTGGAGATCCGATGATGATCCAGTTATGTCCTTTCTTTGAAGGAGCAGTTGTAGGAGATGCTTGCGTGCAGTAAGGGAGAAGTCACTTAAATCCACCAAGGATATTTGACTGTGTTAAAGTTGCTTATTGCTTGATGATACTAGTTTGTACGGATGACGCCAATGTACTTTTCAATTTCAACTTCTAGTGAGAATAAATGTACACCTGAATCTGGATTTATGTAACTCCAATGATATTGTATATGAAATGAGGATTTGTCCCCTAGAGGGACCTGAATTATTATTGCATCTGTAAGACATGCTTTGTGCTTTTGATGTATTATTAGTCTGAACGAATGTGAGAGACATCCTTTTAGGATGTTTGACATATTTGAGACTGTAGGTCAAAGCCCTTGCTTGATGACGTTAACATGTATGAAAAAGGTCGAGAGAATCCACCAAGGATGTGAGACCTATCCGAGGTTGTATGTCGGAGCCTTTGCTCGACGACGTTAACCTATATGGAAGAGGTCGGGAGAATCCACCAAGGATGTGAGACCTATCCGAGGTTGTATGTCGGAGCCTTTGCTCGACGACGTTAACCTGTATGGAAGAGGTCGGGAGAATCCACCAAGGATGTGAGACCTATCCGAGGTTGTATGTCGGAGCCTTTGCTTGACGACGTTAACCTGTATGGAAGAGGTCGAGAGAATCCACCAAGGATGTGAGACCTATCCGAGGTTGTATGTCGGAGCCTTTGCTCGACGACGTTAACCAGTATGGAAGAGGTCGGGAGAATCCACCAAGGATGTGAGACCTATCCGAGGTTGTATGTCGGAGCCTTTGCTCGACGACGTTAACCTGTATGGAAGAGGTCGAGAGAATCCACCAAGGATGTGAGACCTATCCGAGGTTGTATGTCGGAGCCTTTGCTCGACGACGTTAACCTGTATGGAAGAGGTCGGGAGAATCCACCAAGGATGTGAGACCTGTCCGAGGTTGTATGTCGGAGCCTTTGCTCGACGATGTTAACCTGTATGGAAGAGGCCGGATCGAATCCCCCTGGGATCGATCTTCCAGTGATTGAGAAGTAATAAAGACTGCATATTTCTCGAATCAAGGATAAAGAGACTATATTTGTCAGTAGTTTTTCACTGTCATTTGTATTCTTTTTAAAGAAAGAGACAATATCAAAATTGGACGAACAACACATTATATTACTGTAAGATAATAATTCCCTTGTACAACAGAAGAGATACATATAGGGACAACCACATCATTCGACTTGGTAGAAATACTAAGGACATTAGAATGACATCCTACTGATCATAGAAGAGATACATGGTGACACATGACAAGTAGTATTACTAACACAAAGGTTCAAGTTGCAGCATTACTCAATCTCACCAACCATTTGAATATTATTCAATGGTTGTCTTTGTTGTTGTTGATTTTGCCCCCCAGTGGGGCGAGCTTTTTCTCGGGTAGGTGGGTTCCCAATAAACTGTCGAAGATAGCCCTGGCGGATAAGTCTTTCAATCTCATCCTTAAGTTGCCAACACGCTTCAGTAGAGTGGCCACGACTACGATGAAAGTGACAGTACTGATCTTGATTTCCTGTATTTGGCTTCGAAGGATGCGGCCATTTCACTTTGTCCTGATCTTGAATCGCCATTAACACATTTGCTCGAGATGTGTTGAGCGGAGTGTACTCTTTCTCCTGCCGAGGTTCTCGTTGTGGTAATGGGGGCCTAGGAGGTAGATTGCTATTCCCTTGCTTTTTCCATTGTAAGGAAGAATTATCCATCCCAGGAGCACCTTTGCGCTTCCCATTTATCTGCTCGAACTGCTTTTTGTGAGCATTTATAGCTTCATCTGCGGAGATTTGTGCCTCCACACGATGAATCAGGTCGGCATACGAAGGGACCGTGTCTCGCATAAGTGCTGAGTAGAAGGGGCCCGGACGAAGCCCTCCGAGGAAAACGCCTCTAAGTAACTCGGGATCTACTCCCGGAATTTGACGAGCTTCAGTAGAAAATCTCTTGAAGTATTCCTTGAGGGACTCACTTTCATTCTGACGGATCCCCGAGAGGTGAGAAGAGTCCTTAGTAATTCTCCGATTGGCGACAAATTGTTCGACGAACACTTTTGCCAATTTGACGAACATTGGAATGGTTCCGGCTGGAAGCGAATAGAACCATGTTCGAGCTTGTCCTTTGAGGGTGGCAGGAAAGACCTGACAGAGGAGCGCGTCTGAGGCTCGCTGGATATGCATAATTGTTCGATAATGATCGATATGCTCGTACGGGTCAGTTGTCCCGTCATAGGGGTCGATGTTCGGTAGTTTGAATCCTGTCGGAATAGGGTGTTGAAGAATAGCTTCCGTCAGGGGTGACGAATCCTGGAAGTCCCACTGATGAAGAGGTTGCCTTACGCCTCCTGTAGGGAACTCTTCTCGAACCAATCGTCGCAGTTCGTGGCGTAAGGTATTGCGAGGGAGCTCAGCAATGTGATGTTGGGCTAGCTCCTCAGGGAGGTCTTGAGGAAGGAGAGATTGCCGACCTGTGTGCGGAGGATGGGTAGAACTTGCTGTATCAGCCGGTTCGTTATCTTGATGTGACTGCGAACGCCTCCTGGGTGGAGGAAGAGGAATCTCAGCTTGAAGATGTTCGATTTGAACAGCTTCAACACGTGGCGGATCTCGAGGGAGAAGAACCTCCTCCTGAGGCGCTAGGGTCGGTTGTCGAGTCTCTCGCAGGAGGTGTAGGATCTCGTTTTGAGATTCTTCCATCTTTCGGATTCGCTCCTCCAAAGAAGGCCCTGAGGTTCCTTCTCCAGCAATGTGTTGCCCCCCAGGAAGAAAGGAGGCAGAAACTTGATGTCCACGATTTATAGACTGGTTTCTGGATTGGGGAGAGTGGGAGCGGGAGGCTCCTATGAGGCGATTGCTACGCCTATTGACCATCGTAGCAATACTTGAAGTTGTGGGATAAGTTTCCCACAGACGGCGCCAAACTGTTGCGGACTCAAATATACGCGGCGATAGAGTTTAAATTTCCGTCTCAGCGTTGTACGTATATCCAGAACACAAACAGAAGAATGAAAGAACACCAGGATTTTTACGTGGAAAACCCTGGAAAGGGAAAAAACCACGGGGCCACGCCCAGTTGAAAGAGTTCCACTAGTGTCGTTTGAAGTACACGAGGCTGATCCGTCCTTTAGATTCAGGACAATCAGATTACAATGAGTATCATTTACAAGGACAAGCAGAGTTCCGATGTCACTTGAGTGTCCGGTAGAATTCCGGCGTCACTTGGAAAGAAGTCCGGCGTCACTCGGGCGTTGGGTAGAATTCCGGCGTCGGGCAGAATTCCGACGTTGCTCCCGTGTCGGGCAGAGCTCCGGCATCCCTCGGGCGCCTGGTGGTGCTTCGGTGGTGTTCCGGCGGTGTTCCGGCGGAGTTCCGGCGGTATTCCGGCGATGGTCGAGGAGGAGTTATTCCCTCCTAGGCTTCTCTTCTCTTCCTTCTCTTCTTCTCTTCTTGGCTTGGGGGCCTTTCTTAAGAGAAATGAGGGGCTATTTATAGTTTTTCTGGAGTGGCATAGCCCGTAAATAGATGAGGGATCAATGGCAAATAAGGAGTGATCCGGATGAACGGCTGATATTGAATCCCTTGATCGTGAACCGTTTATCAAGCATTTAAAGGTCTTAATGATATCAAAATTCTACGATCTTGGGCTCGTTGGATTCGTCTCGTCGAGACGCTCGATTTGACTATAAGCTCGTCAAAATCGGAGACCGTTTGGTAACTCAAATTGCTGTTTGATGCTTCCAACAGCACTTCGGGTACTTGATTTGGACTCGTTTGGGCTCGGATTAAGTCGAATTTGGTGTTGTTGGATTCGTATTTCCGAGACGCTCAGTTCGACTGTAAGCTTGCTGAAATCGGAGTTTAAATAGTCTCCGAATTAATTTTTGAAGTTTCCAACTTGAGTTTTTTCCTCGAGATTCGTGCCCGATCAAGATAATTTTTTGGCGATATATCAAATATAATTGCTAAAAATTTTTAAAAAAAATCTATCACTTATAAGATTATGCAGATTCTAATTCTATTTTATTCATTCACAAAGGTGATTTCACCCCTAAGTGCAAGGCTTCCATACTTTCCGCATTCATTTTATAATCATTTAACTCATTAATATGTGACTTAAGAGTTTAGTAGATCCTCCTCTTGTGAGCAATTTTTAACTATACCGCGCTAATGAGAACTCCCATAGATACAACTATTAATTTGAATTACTCTTTTTTTCCTAACTTTTCCATTTTTTACCAAGTTTTTTTATTCGTTTAACATATTCAAAGATTTATTTACTATTTTGTATTGGCTTAGCATAAACCAAAGCACAATCAACATAAAGAATACGACAATTTATATGATTCAGCGAAGATTGTTACGTCCACAGGTAGGAAACGGTTTTACTATAATGTGGAGAAAACAAGTTATAATTGGCTCTCTCTTTCCTATACATACAATAGCCCTTATGGCCCTTATTTATATATTAAAGACAAACATAAATAAGGAAAACTTCATAATCTAAGCATCAATCAAATCTCCATTCAAATCCTTTAATCAATATAATAATCAGCCCCCTAATTAATAAATTAATCAGCTATCAAAGCTTAATTAGATTTGGAAGGATTTCTAGATCAACACTTTTGGGGCCATCGAGAGTTGAAATGAAGTGTGTATCAAAATATTTCATTCCCATCTTTGATGTCTACTCAAGAGGGGTTTGTGTGTATTGCCTTGAAAGCCAAGGACCAAGCAATTGATACCTTTAAGGATTGGATGGAAGTCTTTGAGAATCAAGTTGGTAATAGAATAAAGAGATTATAAACTTACCATGGGCTTGAAGATTGTTCACATTTGTTTGATAAATAGTAGTGAACATCGCAAAATAAGATGGACTGCTGAAAGGATGAATCGAATATTGCTTGGAAGGGTTCAGTGCATGCTATCGAGTGCTAAATTATCAAGAGTGTTTTGGGTTTAAACACTAAAAAATCCACCGGCTATTTAATCAATAGATGCCCATTTGTAAGAGTCTGGATGCCTGCGAAGGTCAATCCGGACGCGCCACGTCAACCAATCCACTGTATATTGGGTGACGTGACGCTATGAGTGCAAACGAGTCGAGTCGAGCTCGAGATAGGGGGTGTTCGAATCGAGCTCGACTGCCAAATACCGAGTTCGAGCTCGAGCTCGAAAGATGAGCTCAAGCTCGACTCGTCTCATGAAACGAGTCGAGTCAAGCTCTTTCCTGCGTCGTTCGCGAATCCCGTTCATCGTCTCGAGCTATGTCAACCTCTATCTGCAAAAAATCGCATACCTCTTGATCCGACTTCGGCGTACAGTAGCTTTGCCTTGGTACTGTGCTTCCTCTCATCAAAAAATTTCAGAGCATTCTCTCCCGTCTCTACATTTCTTCATTGCTAATAAAAATAGAAACAATGCAAAAGCAAAAGGACCAAGTTATGCAACTAGTAACAATGCATGCTATCGCTGTCGTCATCCTCTCCGAGCTTCCCTCCTCCTCCGCCCTGATCAACTCTTCCTCTCCTTCCGTGATTCTCGGGAAGCCTGCTTCACCCTTGGTGGTGGCGGAAACTATGGGCAACACCTACAGATTACTACTTTGTACCGATCAAAATCGGTAACCCACCGACACCGGAAGCGAGGGCGCCTACAAAATTTGATTCCCGAATCCCTCTCCTACTTGCGAATCCCGCACCCGCCTACGTCGTCTTCTCTTACGTGAGCTACTCAACAAGCTCTCGAGTCGAGCAGCAGAGTGTTCGAACTCGAGCTCATTAAGCCGTCGAGCTCGAAATTGTGTTCAAGCTCGACTCACAAGCTCGATAGGCTCGACTCGTCGAACCCGTTAACGAGTCGAGCCCGAACTGGCTCGAGAGCCGGCTTGACTCGGTTGCACCCCTACATGACCCGTCCGAATTGACTTTCGGATACGTCCACACCGTAATAATTTTACCATTTATAGCATTAAATTTCCATGCTCTATAAGTGAGGATCTTTTAATTAAAAGGCAATATAAAGTTTTTTTTGTTTTTTAATGACACGCAAGAATTAATTCCTTTCTCTCCAATCTTCATCGTTTGCCCTGCCACCTATCATCATTTGTGGCTATAAATTTCTTTATTTGGTAAGAAAATGAATAGATAGGGCGGTAGTGCTTGTCATTGATCACAAATCACCGCATCGTGTGGTCGAGATTAAATCATTGTATTAATTATATACGGTTAATGATGAGCTACATCTTTAGACGGAAGGCCAGAAAAGGTGCGAGGACGGCGTGTTGATACCACTGCGGATAGAGAATCATTAACTTTGATGAGAAAGTGGACTAAATGTCTTAAATCCAAATCAGAATAAGTTCTCATTAGAGCTTAAAATGAATAGATTTTGACCAAATCGTCCGATCACAATTAAAGATGGATTTTTTATGATGTGGTCTTCATTTAGATTTCGTTTGGGGCAATATTTTTGCTACTTTCTAAATATAATTTTTGAGTATAAAAATTTCTAATTTAAAAAAAAATTATATTAAAAAATTAATTTAGAAAGCAATAAAAAAGTTGTATCAATAATTTGATTAGATCACATTGTCCTAATTGCATCATGGTTTTGCAGATTAACAATATTTACAAAATTAATGTGGAAATGAATAAGTTTGTGGGGCTTATTATAATTTTTATAGCTGGTAATGAACTTGGGCCATTGAGCGTCCGAGGGCTGGATTCACGAAGAACTCACGGCGAATAATTGTCTATCATGAGTTTTTCTTTACAAGAATCAATATTTTAATTATTTTACCCACATTCAATAAATGTAATTGCCCAAATTTTAAGAAAGAATTTTTTTTACCACACTTAAAGACCTATATAGGGCTCGTTTGTTTGTCCGTTTTTAATGCTTTTTTCGTCTAATAACAGTAAATCAGAAAAAGTTTATTTGTTTGATAAAACTATTTTTTTTAAATACGTTCTGAATACTATAGTTTTTGTATTGTTTTCAAAAACTTTCCGATATTAACTTCTCCGTTATAAAACTCTGTTCTCTCAAACAACAGTTTTAAAACTATTTTTTAAAAATGGTACAGAAAAATCAATGAAATCATAATTTAAAAATAATAATAATAAATAAAGATCAGAGCTTTTAGGATATATAAATTAATTTATTAATAGGAACCGATATAAGTTTTATTTGGTTCTTCCTCTCCTTTTATATGATATAGTTTTAGAAACAATGGTTAAAGTAATGGAATTTTTTAACGGAGAAGCAAATATCAAAAAATTTCTCAGAACAGTAGAAATATAAAGCTCCCTCAAAAGCATTTCTATATAAACGTCCTATCCAAACAGCCACCATAAATTAATTTCACGGTTTATAAACAGAAATGAAAAAAAAAATCACCAAAACAAACGAGACCATAGCATAATCGATGTTGCTTTTTAATTGAAACTCTTACGGTCTTACCGACAATTTTTTTTTTGTATTTTGGTTCCTCGTCCAAAAGCCGAGGCTTGCGAATCTGAAACATTGTATGCGTGACGACCTTATACGGTCCATTTAGTCAAAATCTAATCATTTTAAGCACTAACCAAAACTTATTCTGCTTTGAATTTAGACATTTAAATCACTTTCTTATTAGATATTTCCTTTGAAGTATGAAATCGTCACGCATGCAAAATTTCAACAATTTTGTAACATTTTTATAGCCACAACAAGGTTTTGTCATTAGCAAGCTTATAACATTTGCATTAGGATTGATACATCAACCGAAAATTGTTTTGATTGGGCATGAATCTCGAGACATATCTAAGTTAATAACTTCTGAAATTAAATTTAGGACCATCCAAACTATGATTTCAACAAACTTATAGTCAAATTGAACATCTCAAGGAGACGAACCTAACAACATTGAAATATATTTGATCTGAGCCCAAATGGTTCCAAACCAAGGGACCGAACCGTATTTGCAAGGTTCAAAGCATTAGTTGGATGGCCAAATAATCTCTAAATATGGCATGCTTATGATCAAATCGAGCGGATCGATGAGACCGATCCAACAAGCTACACTAGTCGAAAGATGAGAACTAAGTGTCATACAAGACAGTGCAACACCATGAGAGCCACCTCTTGAACCCTGTATGGGACAAGTGCTACATTGCGGGAGTGACCACTTGAACTTGTAGGGGCGCCTCTATAATCCTATCTGCATGGTAGATGATTTTGGAATAAAGATACTGACGCGGACGTTAGTTACTTAATTGAGGGAGATTGTGAAACTCCTTATGTAAAATAAGTAAACTCTTAAATATCGAGGTGCATTTTGATGTAATGGTAGGAATTTCATTAAGAAACTCCGCAATTAAGCATTCTCATCCCAGAGAAATGCTGAGATAGGGGAACTCCTAGGAAGTTACACAAACATGACAAAACCGTGAGACCCTTCGGCTAAAGCGGACAATATCTCGATAGTTAAGAGTTTGGGCTATTACATAAAGGATCCTAGAGTTCTGCCCAGGCACCACAGCCGGACAACCTCCTGGCTGTCGATCATCGTCGGACCAACTCTTGTGCCTTCGACCATTGCTCGACTACAATCGCTCTGATTACCAACTCCCGCCGACTATGGTCCCTTTGACCAGTGTCGCTTGCCGACTATGGTCCCTCCGGTCACTTTCTCCTATCAACTACGATCCCTTCAACCACCGTCTCCCGCCGACGACCGTCCCTTAGACCACTGTCGCCCGCCGACTTTGGTCCCTCCGACCACCGTCACCCTCCGGCTAGGGTCCCTCCGACCACCATCTCTCACTAACTATAGTCCCTCCAACCTTCATCACCCGTCGAGTACGATCTATCCTACCACTGTCGCCTGCTAACTACGGTTAGTCCGACCACCATTGCACGCCTACTACAGCCATTCTGACCACCATTTCCCGCCAACTACAATCACTCCAACCACCGTCGCTAGTCAACTACGGTCTCTCCGATCATCGTCGCCCGACTATAACCCCACTGACCTTCGTCACCTGATTACGATCCCTCCGACCTCCATCGTTTGATTACAATCCTACTAACTAAATAAACATATCTATATTCTCTTGAGAATATCTCTGAACCCAACTATGTAATATGCTATATATGATGTACATTGAGCCAACACCTTCCCCCCCCCCCACATGAAATGGCATCATTTGTAATCAACAAAAAGCACTAGTAGATTCATTTCAACTGGGCAAGACCTCGAGGTTTTTCTCCCTTTTCAAGGTTTTCTATGTAAAAATTATAATGTCTTTTTTGGCTCTCGCACCCCTCTCTCTTTATTTGTATGTGTGATGGATCTTCGTTCAAAGCTAAGGCATTAAGCTCTTTATCTCTCTAACGTCGCGTATGCTCCAAGATGCAACAAGGATTAATCACATTGTGACCATAAGAATATAATGACTCTCAATCAATTAGATATATATATATCCAAAAGAGAGAAAAAGACTACAAGATAATAAGTCTTTTGCATCACTTAATTTAGACCATGGGGGCAATTTTAACCATCATAAAAACCCTTGCTCCCAGGCATTTCGTTGAGCCAGTTTTAGCAGCGTTTTTAACCGTAGCAAATCTGCAACTATAGTAGCGATTTCAATCCTCACTATAACTACAGAATGGTGACAATTTTAACTACTGCTATAAATATAGATTTGCAACGATTAAAACTGTCACAATTTTTATAGATTTTTTTTTAATTTCATATTTTATGCGTTGGATGAATTGGCCCTATACAAAAACAACCGCATCTTAAAACATTAAATTGAAATTTATGAAGTCGTAAACTTCTCCTAAAAGTACTTGAGGATTCATAAGAGTTTAAAATAATTTTTATGCAACCTCATCAAAAAAATTATACTTGATTAAAACCTCTCCAACAAGATGAAGAAAGAAAAATCACCAAATTAGTGCTTTCTCCAAAAAAAAACCTCGAAATTTTTTTGCACAAATTGAATAGCTTCAAATAATTTTTATGCAACCCCTTGAGATTTCAAAATATATCAATGTTAAATAAACTCAGGGAGAAAAGCATTGGTGCGGATAAAGAAACACATTTGCCTTTGATTGTTTGAGAACTATCTATTCATAAAAGCTGTAAGTATGATTTGTTGTCCACAATTAGCTGCATAAAATCAACAAATTAAGGCTTCGTTTGGGACGGTTGTCTTTCTGCTTCTTAAAGCAGTTTTTTAGTACAAAAATTAAAATTTTTATGCTAGAATTCTGCTTTAAGAAGCAGAAAGAAAGCCGTCCCAAACGAAGCCTAAGACTTCATTTGGGTCGACTTTTTTACTGTTTCTTATAGTAGCTTTCTAATACAAAAATTAAAAATTTTGTATTAAAAAGTTGTTTAAGAAGCAGTAAAAAAGCTGTCCCAAACGAAGCCTAGGACAACTTTCTTAATGCTTTCTAAAACAACTTTTTAGTTAAAAAATTTCTTGGATTAGAAATTTTTGTACTGAAAGATTATCTTATAAAATAATAAGAAAGCCGTCCCAAACTAAACCTAAGTCAAAGTGTGATGAATGCATTCAATTAGCAAAACTTGTGGTTTTAAGAATGGCTATGCAAATAGAAGTAAGAAGAATCGCTAGCAATAGTTAACGGCGTATCAATTACAAGGTTTAATTAGCATCTTTTTTTTATTTTAAATGGCACTTTTTAATGAAGCTTAATATAAATTCTCTACAAAAGATCAAAGGCACATCTTAATTATGACTTGCTTGACAAACTTTTCATGTATGATAACACCTATAATTTAAAACAACTAAGAAGTGATGCAGAGCATCTTAGCTAAAATATTCCTTAGGGGCAATTGATTTAGTTTGTTGCCTATTTCTAGAAAGTTCTGGGACTTCTATTGGATTATTATAAAAAGAATGGTTGCATGAGGTAGATAATAAATGATATTTTTGGAATTAATGGCATTTGGTTGTTTTTCTCTTATGAGCTATTGGTATTCCCTACATCAAGAAGAGAAATGAAAATTTATGAGGATCCACAAAAATTTGGCTTGAAAAGTATACTCAAATGAGCAAGAATTCAATTGTTTGAGAAGACTTACCAAATCCCATCACAAGCTTAAACAATGAAGCCATCATCTTCACAAAGATCTATTTTTCAGAAGTCATAATTATAGGAGTAAAATTATAGCTTAAACAATGAAGACTTTCCATATCACCTGCACTACAATAAAATGAAATAACAGATATAAAAATAATGAGGGTGATTGGGAGTATCACTACAAGTATCAGATACCAATTGCTCTTGCAAGGTTTATTAAGTAGTTCAATACAATTTAAGCAGTTTAATTAAAAATTCAATACTTCAATAAATTATTTTATGTATCCTAAAAGCTCTGATCTTTATTTGTAGTTGTATATATATATATAGGGCTTTCAATGGTCCAGACTGGTAGGCCATGACCTGTGTAAAATGATAATAAGTCCCACTAACTTTTAAAAGCCGGAATATGTTACCACTATTTTATAATAGAAAGCAGAAAAGCAAGCATACTTTTTTTTTTCTCTAGATAGGTGCTTAAATTCAACGCTATAACATTACAGATATCACAGCTTATGGAGCTACAAACCAAAATGTGCCCAAAAGAAATTCTTGCTTCAAACTAGAAATTTGAATTTCTTCTACCTCCAAATCTCATGGATAGATCTTCATAAATGCGGCTAACCCTCAGGATCCCATGGTCATCTGGTGGTATTGGCCGAGCCTTTAGACCTTTATAATAGGCTTCCACTGTAGGAACGATGCATTAGCTTTGCAGCTTTGAAGCATATCCCATATATAGTTTGCGTTGACATAATTACCCTCATCTCTTGCAGCTGCGAGGAGAAGCTCACTCCCCAACTTGGATTTCAAGAAGAATCCTCTAGCATTCATTTTAAGATAACCAAAAGCAAGTTCCATCCTTTCAGGTGTATGGTCCAGCATCGCCCCTTCAATTAAAGCCAATAAGGTAGCCACCAAACAGCCCAGATGCCAACCAGCCGGGCATCCACAACCTTCTCCACAATGCCGTTAAAAACCACCACCGAAGAGCAAAGGAGCCTATTTCTTATTACCATTACTTTTGTACATCTTACCACCATTAGAATGACTAGGGTGAGCAACCTTAACAGGCACAACCTCCTCATAATCACTAAAGTCTTCTTCCTCCCCCTCATCAGAAGAAGAAAAGGAGTCATCCATAACTAACCAATCATTTTGCACCAAAACAGAATTATTCACAGATTTTGGCCACCTGAGACTTCAATTCACTATTAGACATAATAGTAATAGGGACATTAATACAAGTAGTAGAACCACCCGAAGTAACATTGGCAACAGGCGAAACATCAATAGTTTGTTCCATATTGATAGGGGGAGACACACCACAATCAACCAACATAAGTTCAGCAGGCACAGAATCCCCAGAGTTTACCTCCATTGACACATCATTCGAGTCAGGCACAACATCCACACAAGAAAAGCTAGCCTTTAGATTAGTATCACAGATCATATCTCCAACCTCACCAACAGGCAGGGAAGGAGCCAAATTATCAACAGCCAGGCCCTCCGAGACCAATGCCAAGGGACCAACATCACATGCAACATCCAAAGCTTCCATAGTCACCACAGTAGCTATGTTATTAACTACATCAGCAGCCACCAAGGCATTACCACCATCATACTCCTCCATCATAGGCAAAACAGGGCCCGCATTAACCAGGTTCACCCCAGGCAACGCGCAGGGTGCAGAAGAATGTATAGGAATGGATTTAGAAGCAGTATTAAGATGAGGATGTAATTTTTGGCAATCCTCTTTCAAGTGGCCTAAAGAACTACAATGTGTACAAAAGTGGGGAATATCATCATAAATCACTGATTGAATATAGCCAGAATTAGGTGAACCCACCCAAATTTTATCTGGAAGTTTTTTGGTTACATCCAGTTCCACAAGGATGCGAGCAACCGAAGGACGGGAGCTAGAGGTAGTCGCAGTGTCCGATTTCAAAGTTCGACCGAACAGAGAACCCAAACCAGAGAGAATCCGAGGAGAGAAAAGATGGGGCCTAAGATAGGGAAACGAAATCCATATTGGCACAATCGGAGAGTCAACCTCAACATCCAAATTTGGAGACCATTTCACCACTTTCATATAACAGTTATTCATAAAATAAGAACGGTGAGAGAAGATTCTACAGTAATCAAAGTCATTGACAAGCTTGATCAGAATATTTCTAGGGTTTAGAACAGTAACCGAGCAATTGCCATTTAGTTTTAAGGTTAAAGAAAAACTTCCGAATGGCATCAATGGAGGGCCGCTTGCCGGGAAACTTACCAACCAAAGCAAATTCAAACGGAGCAGCAAGGGAGGAAATCTCCTCCTCAGAAATCAACAACGCCGGTAAACCACGGTGAGATGAAATTCTCAAATCAGGAAAAGGAAACGAAGAGGAAGAAGCCCCAGACAAGGCATCTTTAAACGAAAGAGCCGGAGAAGCTCCATTCAAAAAACCCAGGTCACGAAGTCGGGTAGACGCCATTAAAATCGAAAACAAATAAAATATCGGGAGACTAGGAAAGGAAGATTTCCCTGAGGCAAAGCTAGCAGCGGAGATCACTCACGCAACAAAGATCGCCAAGAAAGGGGGAAAACCCTAGCAGAGCCATGATTGAGTTTTGAAGCAAGAGGTGTATTTGTTACTCCTATGGAAAAGCAAGCATACTTAAGTTTTGTTTGGGATGGATGGTTTTTTTACTGCTTCTTAAAATCATTTTTTAGTACAAAAATTTAAGAAGCAGTAAGAAGGCCGTCCCGAACGAAGCCATGCTTTGTTTGGGATGACTTTCATATTATTTTGTAAAACTATTTTTTTGTACAAAAATCTCTTGAAAGCAGAAAAAAAATAGTGGTCTAAAACTATCCCAAATGAAGGCTGCTTAACTAAGATAAAAGTAATTGATTAGCTAATTTCACTCAACGCAATGTGAGTACTACAATAAGTATAAGGTCATGATAAAAAGCTGTTGCATGAGATTCCTTCCACCTAAGAAGAATTTATCTCCAGTTCAGTATGTTATAGTGTTTTACCTGTCATCATGTGGGTGGTAGGTGTAGATTTAGGTTTTATTTGGGACGATTTTTTTGTTGCTTCTTAAACTAGCTTTTTAGTATAAATCTTAAATCTTTTTATACTAAAAAATTGCTTTAAGAAGGAACAAAAAAGTTGCCCCAAAAGAAATCTTAGATCACGTTAAACATGGACGAGAAATTTAGGCCAATGAAAATGTCATCAGTTTCTTAATATGATGGCTGATGGGGAATTGTCCAATTTTGCATGGCTTTAATTTTGAATAGATACAATAACAACATCAAGTCTTTAGCCAGCTACGTGCGGTCGGCAAATTTGAATGGATGTCGGCGAAAAATCTTTCATTTCGGAGTTCAACCGTAGCCAGATCCTTAACTTAAAAAAATCTTGAAATTTAATTCATCAATCCATTTGGTGGTATTATTGCACTTTGGTTTTGGGAGAGTGGCAATGTGCACCATTAGCGACTAGATGTACATAATGCTAAAGGGGCCTTGGCCAATGAATCGGTTCACTACATAGTTGAAGGTAAAATTAAATGTTCTAACTTAAATTTAATAAGAATGAATTACTTTCTCGTTTGAAGGGGGAAGACATTTTACCTTGTTTTTTTTATGCGGTAGAATATCCGCACATACTTTTCTAGTTTAAAGAGGGGAATATATTTTTCATTGAAAGTGGCAACAACAAACACATACTTTTCTACTTGTATTCTTGTTGAGACACTCAATTTTACTATAAATATGAGAGATTTGTACATTGTTAATTTGGTCATCCAACGTAACTAATGTCAAGAAGTTTTTAGTTATATCTCAAATGTTTGATTTGGGCTTATTTGGAGTTGGATCGTATCGCAACTGGTGTCAATGGCCTTTCGTAGGGGTGTAAGTGAGCTATGCTGGCTCGCAAGTCAGCTCGAACTCAACTCGTTATCGAGCTCATATGTTATACGAGCTGGAGCTAGAGCTCAGCTCAACTCAACTCGAAAACTCGTCGAGCAACTCGATTAAAAAAAATATTATAAAATATCCTAACATAACATTTGTTTTTGAAAGAAGCCCTAGTTTATTCGCGAGTGGTGAGAGGTTTGGCGAAGGCTGGGACACCATCTTCTTCCCGTGCCCTAGATAATATCCCTAGCTTCCTGCAATGATTTTACATCGACAACTGGGACGGCAAGACGCCAAAGCTTCATGGTAAGAGATTAGACAACTCAGGTTATTATGACTCTATGTTTAATCTTCTTGTTCGCCGATCAACACCTGTAGCAAATCGTATTCAACGAACTATGAAGTACCTTTCATTCTATGTTCCACAAACTTTATTTTCCTCTCTTTTAACATTGTGATTGTTGCTTATTCCTTTTGGATGAAATCTTAGTAACTAAGCTTAAGTTCGAGCAAAATAAAAATTAAATGAGCTTAGCATGATAAGGCAGATACTCGACTCAACACAGCTCATTTAGACCCCTAGCCTTTTATCGAGATGTTCACTTTGATTATAAGTTCATTGAAATCAGAGATTGGATTGTCTTGAAATTAATTTTATAAGTTTCTAATTCAAATATGTATCGAGATTTCTGCCCTACCAGCCAATTTTAATGCTTTAATAAATAAGAAAAAAATTATAATTGATAATTTATTTTAAGATCATTGCAATATATATAAATAATTAATAAAAAAATCCAAGAAATTTGAAAATCTTCATTAAAATAATTATCAATATAATATGAACTAATATTTTTTCATAATTTTTTTCAATAGGGATACATTTGAGTTATTAAAAACTTTTGTGCAACTCCAAATGCTCTCTTGGGTTTCAAGACAATTGAACTTATTTTCAATTAATATAGATGATAAAGATTTTGAAATTTATTATGCAAATATTAAAATCAAAATTTTCCCATGCATATCACATTTGTATTTTGAAACTCACAAATTTTCCTTTAAACTCAAAATAAGAAAGAGTAATGTATGGAAGTTTCATATATATTTAAGTTTCAATTTGATATATAATTACCTTATTTAAAGCAAAAATTCTATTTATATGCTGAAAATATGTTTTATCTATAAATTAAAATTAAGAAAAATAAAAAATTATAATATAAAACTAAAAAATCGGGCTCAACAAATGAGTCAATCTTAAGCTTTTTAAACGAGCTCGAGCCTTATTTTTTCCAAACAAGTCGAGTTCGAGCTCATTAAATGAACTTGAGTCGAGCTCGATCTTAATAATTTTTTTAGTCATTAAATTAAGTTTTTAATAAATGTAATGCATCAGTAATTAGTTAACTTTTCAAATTTCAAAATTTTTATATTATATTCATCTCAAAATAAATAAATTTAATGACAAAAAAATTCCAACCAAATTTCCTTAAAAAAATCAAGTGTTTCTTCTTTCTTTTTATATGAAACTAACTCTTAAATTATTAAAATAAATTATCAAAAAAATTGTATTTTCATGTCATATAATTTAATTATTAAACAAAGTAAAAAGATAAATTTAAACCTGACTCGAATCGAACATAATCTAATAATCCTTTTGAGTTATAACAAAATTATAATTTATTAACTATAAAACTTAGATTAACGAATACAAATAAGAAAAATATATCAACAAGCAAAAGAATTTAAAGAAAAGAAACTTAAACGAATCATTAATAGATTCACATGTCAACCCAAATTACACCAACAGTCTACAGAATTTTGGACCCGAATCTAACCTGGGTCAACCCAAATTCAATTTTTTTAGTTTGGATATTGTATTAGATTATTGAGTTGGCTCATTGATTGACAATATGAATAAGCAATAGTTAGAGAATGTTCTTATATAAGAAATCATTCTACTAATTTTAATGTTCTAATAATGTTCCATCGACAGAAATATGCAAGGAATCTGGTAATTCTGCCTGAGGTCAAGTCAACGTCATTTAAATCTCTAAGATCTCTATTTTAGTCATATTTGTATGCGTTTGTAAAGCCTAGCAAGATTCCTCCCTATGGCTGCTTAACAACAGTAAATGGCAAGCAGGTCCTTCCTGCAATGAAAATAACAGTGTGGACAGCCTTCTAGTTCTCTATAAACAGACCCACTCCTTCCTCCTTTCCCCCACCACCGCTCTCCAAACAAGATAGCAAGAAGCAGAAGAATAAAATGGCAATTGCTCGAGAGCAAGGGAAAGCTGCCTACTTGGAGGAAGCAGGAGCCTTCGAGATCTCCGCAAGCCGCCGCGACGAACTGGACGACGATGGAAGAGCCAAAAGAACAGGTTCATCGATCTCTTCCTCATTTTTCCTCTTAATGTCTGATCTTTTCTTTGAGACTCTGTGAGTTGGTTACTAATGGAGGTTTTGGAGGTTTACAGGGAACTTTGTGACTGCTAGTGCCCATATCATAACAGCAGTAATCGGCTCTGGCGTTCTGTCGCTGGCCTGGGCCATCGCACAGCTTGGCTGGGTTGCCGGGCCAGCGGTGCTTGCCGCCTTCTCCCTCATCACCTGGTTCTGCTCTTCTCTTCTTGCCGACTGCTATCGCTCTCCTGACCCTGTCCATGGCAAGAGGAACTATAGCTACATGTCTGCTGTGAAAGCTAATCTCGGTAGGCAATTAGTAGAAGAATAAAAAAGATCAAATTTTAAACTTATTTTTCTTTTAACTTCAGTTAATCTTCTCAACTTTTCCACAATTTTGATAGCATGTTTTTTTCTCTTCTTCTTCATCTTCTTCTCTTTTAGGGGGCGTGAAATTCAAACTTTGTGGACTGGCTCAGTATGTGAATCTCGTTGGGGTGACCATAGGCTACACAATCACAACAGCCATCAGCATGGCGTGAGCAACTATAGCACAATATATATGAAATTGTTTATCAGCATCAAGACTATGTGCCATGGTTGTTTACTTTTGATATTTGTGAATTGATCAGGGCTGTTAAGAGGTCTAATTGCTTCCACCGGCACGGCCACCGTGCGGCTTGCAAAGTATCGAATACAACATACATGATTGCTTATGCATGCATACAGATAGTACTGTCTCAAATACCAAACTTCCACAAGCTATCATGGCTATCGCTCGTCGCTGCCGTCATGTCGTTTGCCTATTCTTCTATTGGCCTCGGTCTCGCTATTGCTAAGATAGCAGGTGAACTATGCACTTTTTTTTTGTTTTCATTTATTCTTGGAACCAATTAAAAATGGAGATACTGGAAAAAAAAAATTGTCTTTTGGGGGTGCAGAAGGTTCAAATGCGAGGACTAGCTTAACTGGAGTGACAGTTGGAGTTGATGTAACTGGAAGTGAGAAGGTCTGGAGGACGTTTCAAGCTCTGGGAGACATAGCCTTTGCTTACTCTTTCTCTAATGTTCTGATTGAGATCCAGGTATCATTTCAATCTGGGAATGGGTAAAATTTTTTTCCTTTAGATTTTGAAGCAGAAAAGCTAACTTTTGAAGGGAATCTTCATATAATAATATATAGTTCGAAGACAGCAAATAAGATGCCAGCCAAAAAGATTTTGATTCATGCTTTTGATATGCCCTTTGTCCTCTGTGTTGCTTTCATATTTGATTCAACACATGCAGTATGGGCATTTTTTAATTAGTACTAAAGTCAATATTGATGCAATCGTTAAATTAAATTTCATGTGTAGGACACACTGAAATCAAGTCCTCCAGAAAACCAGGTGATGAAGAAGGCCACCTTTGTTGGTGTTACAACCACAACCATCTTCTACATGCTGTGTGGCGTGTTAGGCTATGCCGCATTCGGGAACAATGCACCGGGCAATTTCCTCACTGGATTCGGCTTCTACGACCCATTCTGGCTCGTCGATATCGGGAACATCTTCATTGCCATCCATTTGATCGGTGCTTATCAGGTAAGACTTGCTTCCATAACACTAAATTCAATTCTTTTTAATCAGAAGCAGAGCTAAAGAGTTCAGATTTGAACAGGTGTTCTGCCAACCAATCTTTCAGTTTGTAGAGAATCTGAGCCAAAACCGATGGCCAGATAACTCTTTCGTGACAAGCGAGCGTATAATCAAACTTCCAATGCTGGGCGACTATCCCTTTAGCTTCTTCCGTTTGGTATGGAGAACATGTTATGTAATTATGACAGCAGTGATTGCTATGATCTTTCCCTTCTTCAACGACTTCCTTGGATTGATTGGAGCTCTCGCCTTCTGGCCTTTGACGGTCTTCTTCCCTGTTGAGATGTACATAAAACAAGCAGATATCAAGCGGTGGTCGAAGACATGGATTTGGCTTCAGATCTTGAGCATGACTTGTCTCATGATATCCATCGCTGCAGCATGTGGATCAATTCAGGGGCTCATCCATGCACTTGCAGGTTACAAACCATTCAAGAGCTAGTTCTCAGCTGATAGATTCACATATTCAACAGTAGAGAAGAGAATCATTTGTAGTTGTGTAACTTCTATACAGAGTTTACATCCGCCTAATATTCTGATTAAATTAAGGTGCAAGTTGGAGCTAGTAATGAAAAATTTGGCTTCAAACTCAAATGATAGAAGAAAAGATTGAAAAGTAGTCTTATCTTATCGCAATCCTTGATGGGTGAAATTATTTAGTGCGGAGTCCGGACGGAGAGAAACGTCCGGATTTATTGTGTATTTATAAATACTCAATTGTGAGTATTTATTAAGTATTTGCTGATTTGTTGTTTATTTATTGAGTATTTGCTGAGTATTAACAAATACTCAGCAAACACTCAATAAATACGTAGCAATCCGGACTGTTCTTCTCGTCCGAACTCCTCACAGAATAATTTCTCTCTTAGTGGGAGCTAGAGGGCCCATAAACGAATCTTTTTGGTTTTTTTTTTTCATCTCTCAATCATTTCTTGCATGTTCAGCAATAGAGGACCGTTATAAATCAAAATATTGAGTTGATGAAGATGGCACATAATTTATAAAAAATTACTGGTAAATTAGAGGCCATCATTTATTTATTTATTTATTTCTGAGAAAGCTGAGCACACAAATATAATTTTTTTATAGAAAATTTAATCTTATGATTGTTAACATTTTTCAAAGTTGTTAACAACTAGTTATTATAGCTAACTTTTCATTAGGTCTTATATATATACCTGAACAGATTTTAACAAAATTAGATTTAATAAAAACCTATTTTTGAAAAAAAAAAGGCCTAAAACAAATAAATAAATATGTTTAGAATTACGATTAATCAAGCTTAATGGTCAAAATTATGAGCATGTTAGAATTTGTTTCTGTTTCCCGTTGGTTTTTTATTTTATTTTTAAGTTAAAATTTTGTATTTAAACATCTAATATAAATTTGATTAAAATAGATCTTAAATTTTTTTTAAATATATTTTAAGATGAATACAAGCATGAACAATTAATAATAAATTAATTAAAATTTTATTAAAAGATTCTGATTATAATATTTACAATTTGTTTCAATTTTGCTATGGGAAATTTCATTTTATTTTCATTTCTTAATTTCGAAAAGAGTGATATTATTAAATTTTAAATATTTACATTACAATAAATATATAAATAAATAAAATAATTAATTAGTCGAATTCCAGTTAGATATTTAGGTATGCCATTATGTTATATGAAATATAATAAATTAAAATATGCCCAACTGTTCCTACCTTTTGGGTATATTACTGCCATAAGCTTATATGAGGCTAGAATTTTTTAAAAAACCTCCGCAAGGACAATGCAGCCGTTTTCAATCCCAAAAAATTATAAATGATATTTCCATAGCCTTAGTAAAAGAAAGAATAATAATAAGGCAATCTAGCATATAACATATACAAAAACTAGCACTACAATTTTAAAATTTACAAAAAAATTTATCAATTTTCATTTTTAATAATAACTTTTCCTACTTTATATAAATAGTTCAATTTTATGATTCCTTCAAAATTCAAAGAGATACTCTTAAGAAATTTTTTGAGCAAGAAATTGATGAACCCTCCTATTCTTAGCACCTACTCTTTGATGATTCTTGCTCGCAAGTGATGGTTTTGAGGAAAGTTCTAGTGTAATGTTTTTGTCTTCGTCTCTGGCTAGCTGACAATTGTTTATCATGCACGACAGGTCTCCTACAACGGCTTGTAGGTGCTTGCATTTGCTGCATATCAACCTTCTTTGCTTGCATGTTGGTTAATGCATTTGCTCGACATTGAATTGTCGTTGACTACGAGGTAATCGTAGCATTCGTTGCATGTTCTCCATGCTTTGCTTATAAACTCATCATTGTGTCTGTAGCGAACTTCTTATAGGTACTTCGAGCTTCATTGCATGCATCAAACTTTGAAGATGATCTGCCGTATGCATGATAAACCTGATAATGTTGCCTGTTGATATTTGCATTCCAATCATCACGACAACTTTTAATATTAATTGGAGATTTTATATTACAACTTGCAGGTGAACTGTTATATTCTTTCATAGTTCTCGTAGATCTTTCCTTGTAAGCAAGTTGTAATTGAGATTCTGTTTATCACAAGTTCTGTGCTTATTATTTATGTTGAATTTGAATGCTCCAGATCTTTTATTAATATTTGCATTTTTTTATTAATGTGATGGTATGTTTGTTAAATAAAAGTTCGGTTCCCTGTGAGTTGTTTGAGTTTTGTTCCTTGTGGTTTCAATTGAGTTATGTCCCTTGTTGTCCATTCATGTTTCTTGTCAATTGTTTAAGTTCATGTCCTCTATCACTGAAAAATTCAGAAACCTCTCGATATCTCCCCTGTTTAGGAAAAATTTCAAGAGTCTAGACATTCCCACCATATCAAGAAAGACGTGTATGGTCGGTGTCGGACAATATTGCGACCATACTCTTTAATCCCACCACACCAAGAAAGATGAGTATGGATCTTCAAAAGTACCTATTTGAAATGAACAGTTATTTCCCCGCCGGAACTGAGGCATGCACACGGGCACTTAGAAGTTGTCTCCGTCACGCTAAGAAAGCATGTATAAAACTTACCCGCATCGCCGCAAGTCCCGCACCAAGTTCCCGCCTATAACGCTAAGAAAAGCATGTATATGTAATTTTCCGACGTGCCATGAGCGCCGAGAGCGAGATTTGAATATTATACCTTGCAAGCGATGCTAACGGCTGTGTCAAGGTGATGACGGTGATGATAACAAGATGTACACGGTGATGATAACAAGATGTACAAATATTTCCCCTCTGTCTCCCTTTTCTTTTATTTTATTTTGCTTTCTCTCCTCTCTTTTTTTTTATCTCTTTTTTTGTCATTTCATTCTCTCTCTCTCTCTCTCTCTCTCTCTCTCTCTCTCTCGAATTTCGAAATGACAGAGCAAATCAAACATTTATCATGTTCCTTCGAATTTCGAAATGCTGATTATTTCCAATTTTGATTTTGAATTTTCTAGTCGTTTTAATTAACAGATTATATGAAACATCATAATCGACTTAGAGAAGTTAACCATCAAGGATAAAGTATGCAGATGAGCGATTCCTCATGACTACAGTAAAATGTCTGACTCAAAGCAATAAAAATAATATAAAAAATAGAAAGAAGAAACCTGCTCGATTTCTTTAATTAAAACAGCTGATTTTTGCAGAGGGAAAGTTACTGTTGTGGAATGGTTGTGAGGGCTGCGACTAAATGAATCAGAAGTGAGGGCTAGATGCTGTTGGATTGGTTGCTATGAGGGAGTGTAGTTTACTTGGGCAATAGAGAGGAAGGGAGAGGTGGTTCGATCTGTGCAGATCGGCAGTCGGAGTGGCTTCGTTGGGGGAAAATCGGTGGGAGGGTAGACGGATGAAACAGAGAGGGGGGATCGGTCGCGAATCAAAAAAGAAAACAAAAAAAAAAAATGAAGCTTCTCATTTGTCTTCCTTTGAACGACGAGGTAGCGGATTCAATGGAGACGAGCCCTGGTTTGCAGGATTTACGGGAGGAGAAGATCAGCGGGATTTCGGGGATCCGCTCACGGGATACGCGGTGAGTTTATTAATTTTGATTTTGAATTTTCTTTTTAATTAGTTAAAATAATAATAATAATAATAATAATATTTTACTATTATTATCAATAAATTCTGAAGCTTAGAAATGAGTCAATTATTCGAAATCATCTCAATTCGCGCGCATTTTCTTAATTTGCTCGTCGTTGTCTTAGGATTCACGGGATTTCAGGATTTTGCCGGACGAATTCCGATGGGCAAATTTATAGTTGATGTTGGGTATTGTCGACGTTCCGAATGCAACGGTAAAATCCATTTTACGATCTGAGCTCACTTGAGCGATGTCGCACATTAATTTTCTCGATTTACAAACTGTTGCCTCGGGGTCCACACTGATCTCCTTGCGCGTTGAACGAATTTATAATCATTTTTGGGTATTGACGACACTCTGAACACAACGATGAAGTCTATTTTACGATCGAATGTTGTTTGGACAATATCGCACGTTAATTTCGGGTGTCAATCGTCCCTTTTGATCGATTCCGTCCAATCTGATCACGAGTGGTTTCCATTTAGACTAGTTTGACGCTCTGATCGCAATGGCGTTGTCCGTTTGGCGATCAGAGGTCGTTTTATCGTTCAAGTGACGTGCCATTCGTCAATTTCATCTTGTTTCATGTGTTTTTATGTATAGAGGTTATCAATCTTCAATGGCATTGTTGCGGGCTAAAATATACGCGGCGATAGAGTTATAATTTTACGTCTTAGTGTTGCATGGATATCCAGCTCACACACATAGAACACAATATTTTTATGTGGAAAACCCTGGAAAAGGAAAAAATGACAGGGCCTGACGCAGTTGAAATGATTCCAATAGAACTTGAGTAGGTTACAGTAGGCTGACTCGCCTCCATGAGCGATCAAATTACAAGTATCAACTATATGGTGGAAGCCGGGGTATATGAAAGTCTGATATCACTCTGGTGGAACTTCAGGGTCACCCGGTGATCTGGCAGAATTCCGGGCCTTAGGTGGTGGTCTAGTAGAACTTCGGGCCTTAGGTGGTTGTTCGGCAGAATTTTGGGCCTCAGGTGGTGGTCCGGTAGAACTCCGGGTCTTAGGTGGTTGTCAGGCCGAACTTCGGGCGTCAAGTGGTGATCCGGCAAAAGTCCGAGCCTCAGGCAGTGGTCCGGCGGAGCTGAGGCCGTCAGGTGGTGGTCCAACGGAGCTCAGGGCGTCAGGGGGTGGTCCGGCGGAGCTTAGGACGTCAGGTGGTGGTCCGGCAGAGCTTAGGGCGTCAGGCGGTGGTCCGGCGGAACTCCGACGATGGTCGAAGAAGAGCAAGGAGACAAGAGCGATCTCCGATCTCTCTCTTTTCTCCTTAAGATTAGGTGCCCCTTTTCATGTGAAAGGAGAGGTCTATTTATAAATTTTCTGGAGTGACATGGCCCGTAAATATGTGGAGGATCAAGGGTAAATGGGGAGTGGTTTGTATGGACGGCTGATGTTGAATCCTTTGATCGTGGACCGTTTGATGGACATTTGAAGGTCTTAGAGATATCAGATTTTGGCGATCTTGGGCTCGTTGGATTCATCTCATCGAGCCGCTCGATTCGACTATAAGCAAGTCATGTTTCGAAACTGTTTGGGAGATCAAATTGTGGTTTAAACCTTCCAACAGCACTTTACGCCCTTGATTTGGACCTATTTGGGCTTGAATTGAGTCGAACTTAGTGTTGTTGGGTTCATATTTTCGAGATGTTCAATTCGACTGTAAGTTTGCTGAAATCAGAGTTCGGATGGTCCCAATTTTAATTTCGAAAGTTTCCAACTTGATTTTGCCTCGAGATTCGTGCCCGATCAAGATAATTTTTCGAGTATGTATCAGACAGATTTTATAATAATATAACTATTTTAATTATAATGAACATATTATTATAAAATATTACAACAATTTTAATAAGAAGCTTAATTTAATATAAAGCCTCTTATTAAAATTTTATCATCTATTGTATTTACTTCAGTGCTGCAGCCATTGTGATTGCATTCTACTGTATTTTTTTTTTTAATTATACCCATATGATTCCACAAAGCATTCTACTGTATTATTCTGTGTAATTAAACATATTTGAACATTTTTTCAAATATTGCACAAACTTCTTCACATCTATCATTCAACTGTTATAATTTTTTTCTAACAATGCCTTAATTGAACCATAAAAAAATTTTGTAGAACATTTAATGTTCCATTAAGGTTCAAACAATATACCATCATGGATGAAAATTTTTATCACATCGCAAACTTCATCAAATTTTATTCAAAACTTGTGGACTTGAAAAAAGTAGTCAGATTCCAGACTGGGTGTAACAATTAAGGTTAGATTAAGGCTTCGTTTGGGACGGTTTTTTTATTGCTTCTTAAAACAGAGTTTTAGTACAAAATTTTTAATTTTTATACTACAACTCCGTTTTAAAAAGCAATAAAAAAGCCGTCCCAAACGAAGCCTAAGGCTTTATTTGGGACGGCTTTTTTAGTGCTTCTTAAAGCAGTTTTTTAGTATCTAAATTTTAATTTTTATACTAAGAAACTGCTTTAAGAAGCAGTACGAAAGTCGTCCCAAATGAAGCCTAAGATTTAAACAATCTTTATCCATGGATCAAATTTTTTATCACATATGATCTCAACTTAGATCAAATTTTGTTGAAATCGAATTAATTTTGACTGCGAGGGATTCAAAAAAAATAATCCACAATTTTGAGTGGGTATTTCGATTTCAAACAAAACTTTTAAGCATATTTCTAAAAGAAAAGTATATTTCTTCGAATTTGGGCATCATGGAGAATATAAAGTCAAATTTACAGATCAATAACCACTTGCTTATAACACTAATCTCATTGCAATTCAAGTAATTTAAAATTCATCCAAAAATATTTGATATGATGATATCTTAATAATTTTATTTCCTCTTCGCAGAAAAAAAAAAAAACACCTAAGCAATCAAATCTCTTGGCCAACCCCACTTAAATAATTTTCAATTTTGATACGTTATCTCAATCATATTCTTTCCATGCTAAAAACAGAAGAAACAGACAATACACAATGCAAACCTAACTTTGTTGTTTATCAAGAATCCTCTACTCTTAACTGGGCTGAGTCTAAGCCAAAAGGAAGTCACGCAACAATGTCCTTCTCGATTTGCTAACCAAAAGACGACATTCCAACAACTTGAGACCCCAAAGCTGGGCTCTCTTTTAGGATTTCAGCCCCACCTCCACATTAGATGAGGACAGACCTTCCACTAGCCAATAATGACTTCGCATCTTATCACATAACATGTGTAGATCAAGTTAGGACCTCAACACAGTGCATGCTTTTTATGATTCTTTTGGATCTGTGGACGAGAGAAATTTGACTTCCCTTCCAGATACATAATAACTCTAGGATGCCTCAATGGCTAAAAGTGGGCATTAGGATGATTAAAAGTAGGAGATGAGCAATAACCTATCTACATGAAGTCATGGACATTAAGATATAATGATGAAGTCTCTTTCATCCCCGAAAAAAGGCTTAAATCTTCTCTGTTAGAGAGGTTATTTGCTTTGTTTCTAGCAAAGTTTATATGCACTATGAAGCAAAGACGTCACAAGGCGTCCAGCGAAAGGATGGTTACCTTTCTGTGAACTTGTTGCAGCAATACAGGAACTTGTTGAATTTCAGTATGACCTAGCTGCTTGGCGGAAAATTTTACATAACAGCACTCCCACTTCTATTATTTTTTGAAAGGCAACATTAGGAATGCTTCCAAGCTTAGATCTACTATTTCTTTATTTTTTTGGCAGTGGCTCCTTGCTATCCCTTTTTAACAATCATTGGACTTATGAAAAATCTTAACTGGAGTTGTTTGACAGATATACTCTTCAGTATCTCACATACTCTACAAATACCCCTCTAAGTGTTATCATCCGCAATACCACTAATAAGATTAATTGAAAATTCTCGTATTTTTGTAATGCCCAAGCTGTTCGGTAAAAATATTCATCCAACAATATTTGTTAGAGGCCTTGCTCCCACTCTCGAAAAGCATTGCTAGAATTGTTTCCATCGTTAGATCCCATCTTTCTTCTTATATTTCCAATGGCACTGCTCTCTCTCTCTCTTTATAATGACTCTGGATTCATGAAAAATCTTTACTAGAATTATTTAATAGATCTACCATTTAACATCTTGCATACTCTACAAATGCCCCACTATATCTACGAGCCTTCATCGTTATCTATGACACCACTTGTAGTGTCTCTTTCGATAAGGTTTAGGATATTATCTTTTGGAATGGAATGGAAAGAGGAGTCCTTTCAACAACTTCAATGATTCATTCTGTTCTTAACTCACTGATGTTTACTGGGCTAAATAGTTCTGGCACCAGTAATATGCTTCTCACTACTCTATTTTTTGGTAGCTAGCACTTGAGAAAGGTCTTAAAATTGCTAGTGCTCTTATCTTGCAAAATGTTTTACCTAACCCTCAATGCTCTCGCTATCTCTACAACAACAACAACAACATCAAGCCTTTATCCCACTACGTGGGGTCGGCTACATGAAGCCTCAATGCTCTCGCTATCACTCTGATAAGGAAAAAACAACCAGCTAATCTTTAGCTGTCCTTTTTCCTCTACTTTAACGAAATGTTGCTTGCATTTTGGAAGAAACTTCCTTCTAGCTTCACCTTAATTTAGGACTATAAAGCTTTTAATATTTTTGGAGTTGCTAATCAAAACTTTTTCCTTGCTCACTACCTTATGATTATTGCACTGTATTTGGAAAGAAGGAAATAATAATATTTTTGAAAATAATATCTCTAGTTCCACTATATGAAGGACAAAAATGATCTCTTAACTCTTTATGAAGTGCTAAAATGATCATCAACTATATTAAAGAATCATTTTGGTCCCTCAAGGGAGCTCAAAAGCGAAGGTAACGATCGTTGTAAGTGAAATCAACCTATTATTTATAGATGTAAGTTTCTGTAGAATTTAAAGTTGTCATTTTTTTTTGTTCAGCAAGATATATATAATTAAATCTTGCTCAAATCAACATATTATTTGTTATTTAATGGTATTTTATAATAATATTATTTTTAAAATTATTTTAGATTGTGCATCATGTTTAAAATAGTGCATGTCGTGTCGTGCGCTATGCGTTATAGCTCCACGGGAAACTTTGCACTATGGCGCAACATTCACCATTGACAAATATGAGTTGGCTTTATTTGTTTATTCTTCTAGATGATGTTCCATATTCTTACCATTGGAATGCAACTATGATGACTTTTAAATTTCATTATATTTTCTTGGGCTTGCCACTAGCCTAATTTCTAGCAGGTTCTCAAACAAATGTCATTGCCCTTCTCTAATTCCTCTTTTGTATATTATATATTTTCATCTCAATCTTATAGTTTTAGATTCAATTTCTTCCCCATGTTAACACTGTAAACCATTGTTGGAGTAGCTCCAGTGGAAGATAAGATTAGAGAGAGTCGCCTTGGATGGTTTGGTCACATAAAACGGCAGCCTCCCGCTGACCCGGTTAGAAAAGTAGAGGTATTAGATTTGACTTTTGTTAAGAAAGGAAGAGGTAGACCTAAAAAGACTTAGTTAGAAAATATTAGAAATGATCTTTCTATATTAGATTTAAACAAAAATTTGACTCTTAACAGAACACAATGGAGAAAAAGGATTCATGTAGCCGACTCCACGTAGTGGGACAAAGGCTTGATGTTGTTGTTGTTTACACTCTAAACCATTAACTAGGTCGGGTTCTCTATCTTGAGCTAGATTTTGTTCCCTTATTTTCTTTATATAATTCAATTACCCCTGCCTTGCTCCTTTGTGCTTTATATCTTAATTCAGTCCCTAGACCATTAGCTAAGCTGGTTTTCTACCTTGAGCTAAACTTTGTTCCTTTATTTTATTTATATTAATTCAGTTACCCCTACCTTGTTACCATATGTTTTATATCTTAATTCAATCCAAAAACAAAATTAAATTTGGTAACAAATACCAAATGGACTTTTAGAAGTAGACGCATTCATAGTTTGCTCATGAATGAATGATTGCAAAATAAAAACCAACACAAACAGAATTAGATGCAGGCTAATGTTAAATGCTAGCAAAAATAGAATGAGCACTAGTTTGTCAACAGAACCAGCGCTGCCCTTCAAAAAAGCTAGATCTCAAAACTAAGCGAAAAGTGACCCATATTATGAAAAGTAAGGAATATCTAGCAATTATAAAGCATGCACCTAGTTTAGAGAGCATCAAACCTCATCATTAAAATAAATGGCTTAGAGAATGTGACCCTCAGAATGAGAAAGAGAATAACTGCAATCTATTATTATTATTATTATTATTATTATTATTATTATTATTATTATTTTTGGAACATTTAGGTCAATTAAGACACTCATATACACATCATATACGTGAGACTCAAACTCAAGATATTTTGGTTGATAATCAAAACTCTCAACTAATAAATCAAGGTGAGCTGTGTCTGCAATCTATTATCATTTCAAACATTTGTTAAAGGGAAGAGAAGCTTCCGGCATGCAGCATGACTACAACAGCTTTAATTGATTTCCTGGTTACACTATATTTGAATATGAGCAGCTAATTCTAGAAAAGTAATCTAAGGAGATTCTTTATCTGTCAAAGAAAAAGAAGCAATACATATATTAAGATGGACAATTATGACCTCATGACAGACTGTCCGCAACACCACTTTTTTGTTTTTTTGCATAAAGACTGCTCATAACATATGCAAAAGCTTTTGTAGGATTCCCAGCATGCTTTATGAGACCATACCATGAATCTCTTGGGCAAGGATTTATACATATATGAATTCCTTGAAGCAGAAATATCATGTGCCATACTTGTCCTAATGTTAGCCAGTTGATAAATCTTAATTCCGTCTTAATGAATATTTAGAGGTCATTTATCAACTTACGCAATAAAAATAAGGCTTTAAGGCCATCAGGAATAACCTCCATTATGCAATGATAGCAGTATTTTTTCAAGAAGACTATTAACTGTAAGTGCTACATAACTGTCCATCAGAAAGTATTAATTTTTAAAGATGCAACTAGAAGGGATCCAAGATCATGATGAATATCTAGCTTAACTTAATGAGTTTCGGAATTCATTTTCCCAAATTTTCTGAAAAGCAAAAAGCAGATACCCATACATGCTTATGCAGGTAACTCAAAGGTACCAAACAGGTTCAACAAAACAAGGTTAGAGACCTGTAGGTATCACCCCCTTAGAGTTCAATCAAGAACATACATGTACCGAGTAACCGAGCAAGTTCAACTAGAGATCTTGCCTCAACAAGCCTTTGTCTGAAGAGGCACTTGTCATATAAGAACTTAAATCTTTGACTAGTACTCCCCACCTAAGGCCATTATCTTCCACAGATATCCCCGTCCAGGTTGCAGGAAGAACACACCTACAAAGCCCACTATCATAGCTCCATCAACTATGACGGCCACTCTCATAAGACACACGCTATTCATCACGAGTAATTGCCCCCCCAAAGACTCAGCCAGGATACTCGCCTTCGAGGACTCATCGAGGATACTTGTCACCGATGACTCGCTCAGGATAATCGCCCCCAAGGACTCGCCAAAGACATCCCGAGCCAAGTTAGTGATAGATGGCCACGTGTATACCCCTCAGCCTAGTTCACAGGTCTGAATTAGTCTATACTTGTCAGATCATGTATTATTTCTTTAATTTTGCTAGATGTAGCCTTTCATGTAGCCCTCTTAATCCTATAAATAAAGGGTTAAGATGCATATTTTAGATATAATGTCATTTTTTACTATTCACAAAGATTATTCAATCTCCTATCAGTTCTCCACATACTGTAATGACCACTTCTACAGTGTACACTCTACTTGTGATGACCCAAATTAAATCTAATAAGATTTACAAGTCTGTTTAGCATCCAAAGAATTTTTGTTAACATAAGATTTACAAGTCTATAAGCTAGCAAGAGAACTTTCTAGAAACAAGTACAAAACTAGATCTACTATTTCTAAGGAATACTTTAGCTAAGATGCTCCGCATCAATACTTATTCTTCACAGTTACGTTATTCAGCTCCACGTAATCGATGTACATTCGGATAATATCAACCTTTTTTCTTTACTAATAAAATAGGTGCTCCCATGGAGACACACTAGAACGGACAAAACCCCCCATCAACCAACTCCTGAAGTTGTCTCTTCAACTCCTGAAGCTTTTTAGGTGTCATTCTATATGAAGCTTTGGATATTGGAGCCGTACCAAAAAACACATCTATATAAAATTCAAGTTCTCTATCAGGTTGTAAGTTCACCAACTCTTTAGAAAAAATATCTGTAAATTCTAGTACCACAAGAACACTATCCAAGGATCCATAATTTACGCTCATGTCTCTAACATAAACAAAAAATGCAGGACTACCTTTCTTTCACAATTTATCTATTTTCAAAGCCAAATCACACATGATAGGACACTTCTCATTCCCGGAAATATGAAACTCTCACATTCCAGAAATAAAATCAATTTCTTCTTTAAACAATCAATTTGAGCCTTATACCAACACAATCAATTCATGCCCAAAATAATATCAAACCCAGAAATAGGCAAAACTAGCAAGCTAGAGTTCTACTTCCTATTAAAAATTTCTAACTCGCAGAGATAATCTACTAGCAATCATATTATCCCCAGTAGGCAGAAGAATAAATATGGCAGAAGATAACAGTACAAAAGATAAATGTGGTAGGTCGAAGTATCTCTCAGAAATAAATGAATGACTAGCATCAGAAGTAAATAAAATACGACAAGATATTACTAAAACATAAGCCGTACTTGTCACCAAATCAAGAGAATCCATAACCTCTTGCAAAGTCAGACTATATATACGTGGCTGAATCGGAGCTAGAGTTACAGAACAATTAGGCTCTCTCTATATGCTGGCAGACTATCTCTCTATCACAGGACCACTACCTCTACCAGAAGTTGCATCGATATATCCCCCAGGTGAAACAACCCTCGGTCTCCCTGGTAATCTAACAGATCTCTTAGAACGAACATCAAAAAATCGATCAAGTGCTGTTTGCAGATATTCTACAACTCTGTCCACTCTGACCACAACAAAACACTGACCCGTCATTCGGTAGCATGACCCTGCATGTTTCCTACTACAACTTGGGCATATCTATATAGAACTGTTTAAACTAACCATACTACCACAAACCAAAATCTACCCCAACAAACAGCCCTTCTTGAACTCAGAGGGTACAAATCTACTTTTTTTTAAGAATTTCTGCTCCCATTTCCAGATGGCTTCCCACCAAACCTCTTCCTACTAGCAGTCCACCACTACTGAGTAGCTGTCAGATCATTCTCAATTAGTCTGGCTTGCTCGACCTACTCAAAAAAATCAATAACCTAGAACGAAATCAACGGTTGCCTCAAAGCATCTAGTAAGCCTCTCAGAAAATTGTAACACCTATTCCAAAAGTACTAACAAGTTGCTGAGCAAACTTGGCCAAAGTAGTAAACTTTATCTCATACTGCATTACAATTTTACTCCCTTAAACCAATCTCAAAAACGTATTATGTATTTGTTGTCAAGCAAACGGAGGTGCAAACTAACCTCTAAACACGTCAATAAATTCTTCTCAACTAATCAGATAATTCAGCCTCCCATAAAACTTCTCCTGTTGCTGGCCCAACCACCAGCATCAAAGTTACTCTCCTCTCAGGAGGACACTACATGCCTTCAAAAGACTTCTTTAATCTCATCAGCTAATCCTCTGCAACCCTAAGCTCAACAGTACCCTCGAATCTCAGAGGTTTCAACCTCAAACACATCCGCAAATACTGATCCCCATCCTCAACCCTACCAAAAGAATTATTACTCTAGGCCTCGCCCATCAACTGTGCCACCAAACCAGCAAACTGTGACACCGTATCAGAACCAACATTAGAGGTTGCATTGACTATCGGTGCACTTTGGCTCACACTCTGCCCATCATTCATATCATGCTCAAGTTGATCCAAGCACTCACAGCACACACACAACACTTGATACATACACATAAATACCAAAGCAAAATGAATGCATGATACTACCCAGAACTATCTCACGTGACTACAGATCAATTCTTATAGTTTTGTTTATAATTCGTTTCTCCAAACAACGCTCCGATACCAAAAACTGTTTCAACCCAACCCGATATGACCCACAGATACAGGCCACACTATGTTGGATCGTGATAGAATAGAGATGGAATGGCACAGACCAAAATCTTTTATTTGGAGAAATATCAGATTTTGCTTTGGATAACAGACACCAGAACTTCTAATTTTTTCACTATACATAAATTTACACATCCAAAAAATCTTCTTTCATTCTATTCATCCACATAAAATTACACAATACAGATTCTTACTATAATAATCCCTGACAATAGACAGACACTAGGCAAGAAATACATAAATGTTAGGACTATTCAAAAATCTAAAATAAAAATATAAAAGTTACATATACACCAAACAACCCAAAAAATCAACCTCAGCTACTCAATCGACCATTTTCCCCTGTCCTCACCTAAAAAATGAAATACATAATACAAAATGAGCTAACGCAGTTGAGTAGATTACATTATCCTAAATCATTCTTAATAATTACAAAACAAATAAATTAAAGTAATTATTTCAATCTTAATAACAAACTTACATTAAAGTGGTGTAAGAACAGTACAAACTTCTGGAGATAATTAAGCAAGTTACATAATTTAGAGCGTAGTATGCCAAATAAAATATAAAATATGTTGAACAGAATATAAATAAATAAATAGTGTAGAGCAAAAAGTAACAGAACTCCAACCCTTATGTCTCTCATTCAGAATTCCAAAAACTTATGCCTTCCTTTCAGAACTCCTGGCACTTAGCCCTCCCAACACACTCAGCCATCATGGAAGCAACTAAACAAATTCAACTTAAAGAAAAAAAATAAAAAAGCCATCTTTGATTGCATCAGTTATCCCCTGGTGGAAGAATCTCATCCCCTGATGAGAATACCTCATAACTTCTAAGGTTTTTCAATTGCGCTATTTCTGATGGGAGATCTTTCTCTTGAATTGGAACTTCGGCATGAAAATATTCCTTTTCTGATTCCTGTATTAAAGTGTCATACTTCCTTCGGGTCATCTCCTTTTCTTGTTCAAACTCGGATTGAAGTAGATGCTTCTTATTTTTATATTTCTCTGCACATAAATACTATTGTCTTCGTAGTTTGAGAAGTTCATTCTGTAGTGGATCAGTAGAACGTGCTTGAAATGGTACCCATTTTGTTGCTGGAAATTTATCCTCTGGAATCCAATGAATGGTTGGCTAACTTTCAAAGACTGTAGACTTAAATACTTCTTAAGTAGGCGCTTCATATTGTTGATTGTTTTGGTTGTCCATTTTTTTTTAATTTTAACATAGAAAGGAAGACACACACATGACAACCTAGGTGCTCTGATACCAAATTGATGCGATAAGAATCTTTCGTAAAACTCAAAGACTTCCTTTCTTTACAATTTGGACAAACATAAAATAATATAACAATACTATTTTAAATAAAGACACCTTATGACTTCAAATAAAAGCGACAACAACAACAAACAAACAATTTAAATAAAATACGACGCAACAGTACCTCACAACTTATAAAAAATTTTAGAGAAGAAAGATACAGGTGAAATGTGAACCATAGAGAGAAGAGTAAACAAAAGACCGAGACGAAATAGAAGAAGTAAGGTAGAGAGGATAACTCGCAAGCTATGACAAAATCGCAGGTTTCATGATCCAAAAATTCTTCACACTCTCCATCCCTTTTTAGGGACAAATTAGCCCTATTTATAGGAAAAAAAGGTCCAAATGCCCACATAAATGTGCCAACTCAAACAGCCAATAGAAACCAAACAAACAATCACTTTTTTAAGAAGATAAAACACTATTCTAAGAATCTGCAATGAGGGAAATGAACGGCCAGTAGCAGGAAATTCAAAATCTGCTAGGGAAACCAATAGCCCACCATATGGGAATCCAAATTCTGCTTGGAAAACCAACAGCTCACTATATGGGAATCCGAAATCATCATGGGGAACATCAATATAAATCCAAAATCTACTTGGAAATCACAAAACAGCCAGCCAACATGGGCCAAACCCATTAAGGAAAAAAGCAACCCAATTTTAAATACCCACTTAGCCATCATAGAAGCAACTAAACAAATTCAAAATAAAGAAAAAAAATAAAAAAGCCATCTTTGACTGCATCAGTTCTTCCCTGGTGGAAGAATTTCATCCCATGATGAGAATACCTCAGAACTTCCAAGATGTTTCGATTGCGCTATTTCTGATGGAGATCTTCCTCTTGAATTGGAACTTCGGCATAAAAATATTCCTTTTCTGATTCCTGTATTAAAGTAACATACTTCCTTCGGATCGTCTCCTTTTTTTGTTCAAACTCGGATTGAATTAGATGCTTCTTATTTTCATATCTCTCTGCATATAAATATTGTTGTCTTCGTAGTTTGCGAAGTTCGTTCTGTAGTGGATCAGTATAATGTGTTTGAAGTGGTACCCATTTTGTTGTTAGAAATTTATCCTCTAGAATCCAATGAATGGTTGGCTGACTTTTAAAGACCATAGGCTCAAATATCTTTTGAGTAGAAGCTTCATATTATTGATTGTTTTGGTTGTCCAATTTTTTTAAAATTTAAAAACAGAAAGGAAGACACACACGACAACATAGGCGCTCTGATACCAAATTGATGCGATAAGAATTTTTTGCAAAACTCAAAGACTTCCTTTCTTTATAATTTAGCCAAACATAAAACAATATAACAATACTATTTTAAATAAAGATACACCTTACAACTTCAAATAAAAGGGTCAATAACAACAAACAATTTAAATAAAACACGACGCAACGACACCTTACAATTTATAAAAAGTTTTAGAGAAGAAAGATACAGGTGGAATGGGAACCATGGAGAGAAGAGTAGATAGAAGACCGAGATGAATAGAAGAAGTAAGATAGATAGGATAGCTCGCAAGCTAAAAACCCGCAGGTTTCACATTCCAACAATTCATCACCAATCTCTCCATTTTTTTCAGCAGCAAATCAACCTTATTTATAGGAAAAAAATGTCCAAATGCCCACTTAAATGTGCCACCCCAAATAGCTGATAGAAACCAAACAAACAACCACTTTTTTTTAGAAGATAAAACACTATTCTATGAATCGACAATGAGGGAAATGAACGGCCAGCAGCAGGAAATTCACAATCTGCTAGGGAAACCAACAGCCCACCATATGGGAATCCAAATTCTGCTTGGAAAACCAACAGCCCGCCATATGGGAATCCGAAATCATCATGGGGAATACCAATAGGAATCCGAAATCTGCTTGAAAATCACAAAACAACCAACCAACATGGGCCAAACCCATTAAGGAAAAAACAACCCAATTTTAAATACCCACTTAGCCATCATGGAAGCAACTAAACAAATTCAACATAAAGAAAAAATAAAAAAACCATCTTTGACTGCATCAGCTGAGTTCGAGCTAGCCTTTTGAGCTCAACTCGAGCTCGAGCTTGGGCTTCGGCTCACGAGTTGAGCTCGAGTTGGGCATGACTCGAGCTCGACTCGACTCGTTTACACCCAACCATCCCATTAGCTTCTTCCATTGGATCTGGAGAATCTTATGTATTTGTGAAAGCAGTGATGGTGATATTCTATCTCTTCTTCATTGACTTCCTTAAATGAGCAGCTGTTTGAAAGAAGAGAATAGGAACTAAATCTTATTGCTTGGCTTAGTATCCTTATTACAGACTATTGCACCTATCTATAGACACCAATGGCAATACAAAGCTACACAAGAACCTAAAGAAAGTACAACCCAAAAAACTAATGTAAATCTAGACCAATATCCTAACAAACTCCACCTTGATCCATATTTTACAAAACATTTGAATCAATCCAACTATATCCCAAATCTTCCGCCACTGCTAAGTTGGCGTCTTCTTTGAGCCCAGCTCCTTACAGTTTCAACAAATCCATACAATTTCTCTTGAAGTGCCCCTCTTTATGGCAATAGAAGCACTTCTTGCTGGACTTGTTTCTTCTGAACTCTGGTCTTCCTCTTGCAATCAGAATATTGCCAATATTTTCTTCTTTCTATTCAGTTTTTTCTTTAAACATCCTTTGACATCAAGACAGACTTTACCTCTGTCATTGTCAATGTTTGCTTCCCATACAACTGTGGGCTCCCAAAATTCGGCCCCGGCCTCCGCCCGCTTTTTGCTTTTCTTCGGGGAAGTTTTAACGGATTTAGTTCCGGGGTAAATTTTAGAAGGCAGATGAAATTATAGATAAGACACTACCCAGAGATTTCGCCCTCATTTCACGAGGACTTTATGATCTGAGTTCTGATTTCCTATAGGCGCAAGCCCCTATAGTTAATTACCCCTCCCGATCACGAGAGAGAACTTTCGATTAAGGCTAGTCGTCAATCAGATACGTAGAAATACGTGGATCTGGCATATAGTAACAGCAATAGGTATTTGAAATATTAAAAGTGTTGGAGAATTTGATATTTAAAATAAAAATTTCACCATATTGCACTTAAAGTGGATGGTGGGGGAATGGATGATAGACCCGATCAAGATCCTATGGTTCCGTCGTCCCGGGCCATCATGGTCCCTGGTCTACTTAGTCAGAGGAGGTAGTCGACCCAACCTGACAGAAAGATCCTTGTCGGCAGCCATGGGTTGCTTCGTCCAAGGGTACCTTGTAGACCTGGGGTGAATATTTGTCTAAGGGGACAAATTTGAATCCACATTAGCTAACAGAGGGCTTTGTGCCCTATCGATCATATCCTATTGATTCATATCTCAAGGATTTGATGCCATTGGGGAGCATACAGGCTCTGGCCATAACCATAATATAATGATGTCATTTGGCGGCGACCACCTGGTTCAGAGGGCCCCAAGTCATAACCGTTTATCCTGCAGTGCCATTTGGCGGCGAAACTGCCGGTTAGAGGACTCGTATCACGTCCTTGCTGGCAGGAGATTGTTTGAGAATGGATCCTAGTGATATTTTCGACCAGGCATTAGCTCTATGTGAGCTGAAGTAAATTTTAATTTATCCACCTCGGCAAACTGTTGCGGAGGGTGGATGGATTTGCTTTATATGATTGATGATTGAATTTCATTTTTTTTAAATATCTTTGGGATTTTAGATTTGTGAGAATTTGGGTGACATTTTGAAATGTTTGGAATGGACCCCTCTGGTTGATATTTTCATTCAACACGGCCATCATCGGGGTGTGGGGTCATTCATATTTCTGTATTTTGAACCTTATCGACTCTATCTAGTAATTGACAGAGGATCGGGTTTCGTAGGCTTTCTGCCCTTTGTAAGTGAATTCACTTGATTATAGGCCTTGAAGGCCTAATATGAACTATAAAATAAATATCCCGATCGATCTCGCGACCGCATATTTATTTAATGGTTCGAGCAGTGTCGACTCCTATCTACCCATATAGGAGGATCGGGCTCGAACTTGAATTCACTTATTAACCCGCGCAGCATCCCTAGACGTCACGTGTGTACCAATAACACGCTCGCTGGGGCCCATACGGGTTTAAGATTATATTTTCCCCTTTTAGTGTACCTATATGTATACAAATTAAAGTGCACATGTGCGGGGGTATTCTTGGAATATTTGTAAACGTCTTCTGTCCGCTTGCATGAAAGCTGCGGATCCGGTGGCGTTATGCAGCAGATTGTCGTGCACTACTTGCATGAATTACGCAGGTAGATTGTAGTACGCTAACGAATCTCCTGTTTTCTTTTGCAAGAGCTTGGATTTGTTATGGAGTTTCCGTATTTTCTTCATATCCACCTTTCACCAATCTTAGGTGGTTTGATGTACTTGTTTGCAAGGACAGATCTTCCACTATCAATTAACAGTGTTGCCATCTCCGTCTATAGGCACTGTTGCTTGATTTGGGGATTTCATTAGTACATATAGAAGACACATATGCCTTCTACAGTAGACCGTAGACACCTGCACTTGTAGAAGACAGATGCATCTACTTGTCACTGCCTCATTATATGTTGTATAAGTATCTTAACACTTGTGGCAGACTCTTTGCTTCCTTCTCGTAGATGACATGCCGTGTGTAGAGCGGGTCTTCTACGAATGTTGTAGACTTTTGCATTTTGTTATACGTCGTCTGCCTCTAGTTGTGAACATCTCATGTTGCATATTGATCGCTATGACTTGTCAATGTTCCTTGCATTTGTTTGACATTGGATTGTTACTGCTTGTGGGAATGTCGCTCGTCGTTCATAGATAGGCCATTGTAGCTTGGCGGACTTTCTACAGTTGCTTGCATATGTTTATCTTTACGACTGATACCAGCTTGCATATCAATCATCATTTCACAGATCCCTGATAATTGTATCCAGTGCATTTTGTGATAAGCTTGTTGATGTCATCTACAAGACATCGTTACATTCAGTACTTGTTGTCTTTATATGAGTCGTTATACGCCTAAGGGGCCTTCTACTATCGTTTGTAAAAGTCATCATTTCAACTTGGAAGTTGATTATATTTTGCATTGAAGCTTTCATTGATGCGAGTAGGAGATGCCCGTGCATTTTACAGTCGGCTGCTATCACTTGTAAGTACAGTGTACTTAACAGCATGGGAACTGTTGTAGGAATTTATTGCATTTACATCATGTCCACCTTCGTCATTCACAGGTTTCAATGATTGATGTTTGCTTGTGATTGTTCAAATGCTGTGAATTGACAATTAGCTATTGCTTGTATGCACCGAGGTCTTTTTGTCAATTGATAGCATCATCATTTCCATTCACATGAGGACTGTTGCTTTTGCAAGTACATGTAGGAAGTACTTATACATTTTGTAATTTGATGACGTTGCTTGTAAGTTAGTAACATCTGAAAGTTCTCCACCAAGAGTTCCCTGTTATTGTTTTGATGTGTGTTTGAATAATCAAATTCATCACTTGTCTTTTGTATTTTGATTATTACTGCGCTTTTTAATATCTAGGGTCCTATTCCCTGTAGTTCAGCTTGAATTCAGCTCTTGTTCATCTCATTTGACATTCAAATCAAATGCAAGTCTAAGTCCCATGCTGTCCAACTCAAGTCTTTGCTTGGGTTTAAACGCTCAAGATCATGTAATTTTCATTCGATGCAAGTTTGGTTAATGTTCAATTTGAATTCACTTCGTTATTTGTTTTGAGTTCGATTGAGTTCAAGTTCTGGTCTTTGTATATGTTTGAGTCCAAGTTCAATTTATGCTTGAGTTCAGACCCAATATAAGTCTTCAATCTTCATTCAAGTCTCTTGTAGTCCTTGAAAATTCAATCTCTTGCTCAAATTATTCAAGTCAAGGCTGAAGTTCCCTGCCCTTAGTTCTTTTAAGCTCAAACCAAGTTTTGTTTGCTTGAGTCTAGATTGTTTAAGTCATGGTCACTCGAGTCACCATTTTTGTTCAAGTGTAAGTGATTGTTCAAGTCCATATCCATTGTAGTCTTGTTCCACTCAAGTTCAAGTTTGAATCGAATCTGAATTTCTTCATCATTCGAGTTTGCACTTAGTCCATTTAATGTTCAATTCAGGTCCCTTGATGTCCAAATCTTGTTCAAGTTTTCTGTCGTACTTTGAATTCAAATTCTGTTCAAATAAGGTCCAAGTGCAGTTTTATTTTCACCCGAAATTTCGGCAACCTCCCGGCGTCTCCCCTGTTTAGGGGAAACTACAAGAAAACTGGACCTTTCCCACCACGCTTAAGAAAGCGTGTATGGTAGATGCCCTCTTTCGAGGACACCGCGGCTGTGTAAAGTCTTCGATCCCCACCACGCTTAAGAAAGCGTGTATGGGTCTTCAAATGTACCTGAAAAGAAGAGCATTTGTTTCCCCGCAGGTACAGAGCCGCATACGGGTACTTAAAATTGTCCCCACCACGCTAAGAAAAGCGTGTATAGGGCTTACCCGCCCCGCCGTAGCTATCGCACCGGGTTCCCTTCCCACCACGCTTAAGAAAGCGTGTATGAGCGGTTTGCCAGCTCGACACGAACGTCGAGAATGAGATTTTAGGTGATTACCCGTCTCGTTGTAGGCGCCGCACCGGGGTCCCATCCCACCACGCTTAAGAAAGCGTGTATAGGCGGTTTTCCGGTCCGCCGCAGACAACGAAGTAGGCTCTCGGAGTTTTAGGGTTGGAGGGTTATACCTTTGCAAGCGTCGGGGTTGGCATTTGCACATAGACTGAGGTGAGAGCACTTGCTTTCTATATAATTAATTATAAACTAAGTATAATTAATTATATGTAATATATAATTAATTATTTTTAATTCATAACTAATTACAAATCAAATTTACTTAATTTATAATTAATTAAAAATTAATTATAAATAATTATAGGTAATTCATAATTAATTATAATTAACTTAAAATTAATTATCAATTAAATACATTTAATTAAATACATTTAATTTATGATTAATTATAAACTAATCATAATTAATTATATTTAAATCTATAATTAATTACATTTATTTTAAAATTAATTCTAAATCAGTACAATTATAATTATTCATAATTAATTATATTTAATTATAATCAAATATAATTAATTATACTTTAATTATAATCATACAACAGAAAAAGAGCAGAATTTATGTTACAGATTGATACAGGATTTGTGCTAAATCCTTCCAAATGAGATTTGATCGTTTTATAAATCTTACGGCAGAATAAATCATTCATTTCCCTCTTTTGCCTGTAGATTTACGGGACCCAGCCGAAGAAGTGCGAATGGAAGAAGGATGACTACCTTTGCAGTGGGGGAGTTCCGATCGAAATGAAGCAACTTCTGATCCGACACGAAGGGGATGTCGTCTGAGGAGATGGAGGTGGCTGGAGGGTCGGTCGTCGGCTTTAGGTAGAAGATGACTTCAGTTCGGGTCTGAGGGAAATGGCTACAGGCTCTAGGGCAGGAGGCTTTGCGGCCGGATAGATGGAGATCGGGCTGTGGTCTGGTCCCGCGGCTCTAGGTGGAGGAGGTTTGGGTTCGGCTGGGGAGAGCAGAGGCAAATGAAGGAGGAAGGGAATCGGGAGTCTTATCGAGGTCGAGAGCAGCGAGCGAGAGTTTCACGTGGAAGAGAGCGGAGGCTGTTGCGGGACTTCTGTGTGTGCGATGCGAAATGAGCGAGAGCTTTGGGGTCAGTATTTAACGACGGGAATGGACCTCCTCGAGCGGAGTTTGAGAAGGAATCGCGGAGAAGTGACGCAAACGGCGTCGGACCAATACGTAAGCGGGATTTCTGCTGATTTTTTTGGATTTATGCAGAGGATTTGAGTTTTCTTCCTCTCTTTTTTTTGTTTCTGTTGGATAATACTTAGAGGTCAACAACAACATAGTATCAATTATGTGCTCATATATCTTCGACAAAGAGCAGAGGAGTATAATTCATTGATCTTCTTCGTTTATTATCACATTAACATTCTTGAGATAAAGAATTAGCTTATTAAAATCATCTATATGTTTCCTAAGATCTTTGGACTTCTCCATTTGAAGCGTGTACAATTGTTTTTTTCAAGAACAATCGATTTGCAAGGGAACTCTTTAGATATAGAGATTCTAATTTTTGTCATACCTCTAGAGTTGAACCTTCTTCAGCAACCTCTCTCAACACTTCGTCACCACGAGAAAGTAGAATATTGTTGTGTGCCTTCAGCTGTATCTCTTTTGCCCTTATTATGTCCGTGACTGCAGCAAGATTCTTTTCAGAAATGGCATCGGCAAGGCCTTGATGAACCAGTAAAGCCTTTATCTTAATCTACCATAGGCTAAAATTATTCTCCCCATTAAACTTGTTGATTTCGATCATTTGCATCAACATGATCAAGAAAAAGAACTCAATCTATGCCCCAATGGCACCAGCCTGCTCCCGTGCACAAGATCTTATCAAAAATAGTCAAGAAAATCTTCTTGTTGCTTGTGTCCAACCCCGATACTACACGAGAATGGCACCAACTGCTCCGAGCTCCCAATCACGAAACAAAACCGCATCTGCTGCTCCCACTCGCGATCCCGGCCCACTTCGCCTTCGCGTGCAGCCTCCTGCTCCTTGCGGCCCTTCCGACCTCATGCCGACCTAGTCGATCAAGTCTCCCGCAAACACAACTGTCAGCCCATCTGCCCAAGTAAATCATGCGCGACCACACAGCAAGCGCCAACAACCGCATGATCACCCTCATTCGAGCCCAATACACTCGTGCGAACAAGCCCCAGCCAACCTCCACGTTCTGCTCATTTGCACAAATGGGACCAGCGCCATCCGCGGCCTTGCCCGCGCGCCTTGCACCCATCCATGGACCTTCAGCCCCACCTTTCATGTGAACTCAGGCACGTGAACACGAATGCGAACGTCCTGTCTAAACCCTACCAACTTCCAAAATCCGCACACTGCTCCTAATCCCACTCGACCCGCCACCACGTGCATGCGTGACCCAACTTGCTCTCCCAACTTCGGCCGATCTACACCTCTCACGCGCCAGTGCCTACTTGCGCGTCTATGCCTGCTCGCGATCAGGCGTCCGTCTTCACCCGCATGAACGTGTTGTCGATCGATCTGCACAGTACGCCAAGAAACTGTTATGCAAACGCCGGCCCAGGAGGGGCCGGCTGGACCGGTCCAGCCTGGACAGGTCCTGGTCTACTCCAGGCGTCGAAACACAAGGGGGGGCAGACAAGGTGGGCCCCACTTGGGGCTGATTTGCTTATGTGGGAGGGAAAATTTTGAATGCAAAGGGCTGTTTAGGTATTTTGTAGTAATCCTTTATTGTTAATTAGGGGGATTATGAGGGAGAGAGGATCATCTTGAATTTAAATGTATTTTTGAGATCTAGGGTTTCTTGCTTGGGCTCTTGGCGTTGCCGGAGATTAGGAGTTGTTTTTCCTCTCGAAATGAAGAACATTGTATCTTTCTTTTGTTTTATGCTTCTACTAGTGAAATACAAGTGTTTGCTTTGAGTTTCCACCTATTTTCCACTGTTTTCTTGCTGTAAACAGTAGATTTGAGCTGTTTTCCTGCTGTGAACAGCAGTTTTCCCGCTGTTTTCCCCTCCCGAATCGATAGGAATACTTGAATCCAAGTATTTCCTATCAAATTGGTATCAGAGCATCGTCGTGGGACCTTTGGTGGCTGAAAAACAGAAATTTCAGCGGGTTTTGTGGGCTTTCGAAGGAAGTTTTCCGGTTTGCGTGGAAGGAAAGATGGCCAGAAAGAAGGTGGAAGTATTGGAAGGCGAGTTCGGACAACTGAAATCAAATTTGGAGGGAAAGTTCCTTGAAATCTCCACCAACAATGAAAGGTTGGAAGGGAGGTTTTCTGCTATGGAGGAGATGATGAAGAAACTGCTTGAAATGAAGACCAATCCGGCGACATCGGAAGTAAGAGAGACCACCGATGGCCATGGTATAGGAGAAAATCCGAACCCGTCCCGGGGGAGGAGGATGCCAGAGCTGGAGATCCTTGAGGGGGAGAACGACATGCCTCCTCTAGAACCGCTTACGAGAGAGGAGATGAGCATGGGATATGACAGAAGGGGTGCTGATTTTGGTGGGAGAATGGAGGAATTTCACCGCCGAGGTGCTGATTTTGAAGGGAGAAGGGAGGAATTCCATCGCCGAAGCACTGATTTTGAAGGTAGAATGGAGGACTACGATGATGGGTTCGGGTATAATCGTCGGAGGGATGATCGGGACACTTGGGGAGCACCTCCTCCTCGAGGATTGGGAGGATATGAGGGATACCGAGGATATGGAGGAGATCCCAAGGTGAGAAAATTGAAGATGCCCATCTTTGAGGGAGAGGATGGCCATGGATGGATATACAAGGTGGAACGGTACTTTGCCGTCAACGGGTTGACGGAGGAGGAGAAGTTGACGGCGGCAGGTCTGTGTTTGGAAGGAAAGGCGCTGGCATGGTATCAATGGCGGGACAGGAGGGAGCCTATCCGGAACTGGAGAGAGTTCAAAGAATGCTTACTAAAGCGTTTCCGAGCCGATGGGGGAGGAGACTTCTATGAGCAATTCTTTGCCCCGACTCAGGAGGGGACCGTGGCAGATTACTGCGACAGGTTCGAGTTTTTGGCCAGCCGGTTGGATCATATCTCGGAGTCAGCTTTGGAAGGGAACTTCATGAAAGGGCTGAAACTGGAGATACGATCAGCAGTCAGAGTGTTGGAGCTGAGGAATTTAGGGAAAGCTATGGAACTGGCACAGCTGGTGGAAGATCAGAAGAAGTCAGAAAGGGGAGCCCGGGGAAATTACTCGGGGGGATCGTACAAAATGACGACCACCTTCTTACCTTCCAAGGGGCCAACCCTAGGGAGTTTGAAGGAAGTGCAGAAGGAGAAGATGGGAGGAGGAGGAAATGGAGGACAATTCAAGAAGCTGACTGAAAAGGAGTTACAGAAGAAGAGGGTAAAGGGGTGTGCTTCCGATGTGATGAGAAGTACATGCCGGGTCATAGGTGCAAAGACCGGACTCTTCAGGTTCTCCTCGTTTGTGAAGATGAGGAAGACGAAGAGGGAGGTGGGAGCAGGCCAGAAGAGGAGGAGGAGAAGTTGCACCTGGATGTGGCAGAAGTCTCTCTGAACTCCGTAGTGAGATTCACTTCGAGTCACACTATGAAAGTTAAAGGGGTGATAGCTGGCCATGAAGTGATAGTGTTGATAGATAGTGGGGCAACCCACAACTTCATTTCCACCCAAATTGTTGAGCTGCTTGGAATGGAGTTAGTGGATACAGGAGGTTATGGGGTGATGATGGGCACTGGAAAGGTAGAAATGGGTAGAGGAGTTTGTAGGGGAGTGGTGCTGACTATTCAGGGAATACAGGTGAGGGAGGATTTTCTTCCCTTAGAATTGGGGAGTACATATGTGATTTTGGGGATGAAGTGGCTGCAAACTTTGGGGGAGACCAAGGTGAACTGGGGAGAACTGCGGATGGAACTGGTAGTGGGGGGAGGAGAATGGTGATACAGGGAGATGTCGGCCTGTCTAGGACGGGGGTGTCTCTCAAGTCCATGATCCGAACCATCCAGGAGGTTGGGGGTGGATACTTGGTGGAGCTGCAACGATTGGAGAAAGTCAGTGTGGGGGAAGAGGGAGACATTCCTCTTGAAGTGCAACCGGTCATACAGCAGTTCAAGGAGGTTTTTCAACCTCCACAGGGTTTGCCACCGCAGAGGGAGCTGGAGCATGCCATCACTTTGAAGGAAGGGGAGACCCCGATCAGCGTCCGCCCTTACCGTTACCCTTAGATCCAAAAAGATGAGATTGAAAGGCTGATTCGGGAGATGCTGGAGACTGGGATCATAAGACCAAGTGTAAGTCCTTTCTCTAGTCCAGTCCTCCTGGTCAAGAAGAAGGATGTGAGTTGGATATTCTGTGTGGATTACAGGGCTCTGAATAAGGGCACTGTACCAGACAAGTTCCCAATTCCAGTGATTGATGAACTATTGGATGAACTCTTTGGGGCAGTGGTATTTTTCAAGCTGGACTTAAAGTCCGGATACCAACAGATCAAAATGAAGGAAGCAGATGTTCCCAAGACAGCATTCAGAACACATGAAGGGCATTATGAGTTTCTGGTAATGCCCTTTGGATTGACTAATGCTCCTGCTACTTTTCAGTCTTTGATGAACAGGGTATTCAAGCAGTCACTCAGAAAGTTTGTCTTGGTCTTCTTTGATGACATTCTGGTGTACAGCAAGACTATGGGGGAGCATTTGGAACACCTGAGGATGGTACTGGGAGTTCTTCAGGAGCATCAGTTGAGAGCCAACCTGAAGAAATGCAGTTTTGCTCAGTCCAGTGTGGAGTACTTGGGGCATGTGGTATCCCAAGAAGGAGTGACGGCGGACCAAACCAAAATTGATGCAATGCAAAAGTGGTCGTTGCCTAAAAACATAAGGGAATTGAGGGGTCTCCTAGGGTTGACTGGCTACTATAGGAAGTTTGTGAAGGGGTATGGTGCCATTGCTTGGTCGTTGACGGAGCAGTTGAAAAAGGACAACTTTTCTTGGGGAGAGGCAGCAACACAAGCTTTTGAGAGGCTGAAGGAAGCCATGACGACAATCCCAGTGTTAGCTCTTCCAGATTTTAGCCAGGTCTTTGTAATGGAAACTGATGCGTCGGGATATGGGCTGGGGGCAGTGTTGATGCAGAACCACAGGCCAATTGCATACTTCAGTCAAGTGCTGTCAGCCAGGGCTAGATTGAAGTCAGTATATGAGAGGGAGCTAATGGCCATTGGCTTGGCTATTCAGAAGTGGCGGCCTTATCTGTTGGGAAGGCATTTTATTATGATGACTGATCAGAGAAGTTTAAAATATTTGCTAGAGCAAAGGATGGTGACCGAGGAGCATCAGAGGTGGTTATCCAAATTACTAGGCTATGATTTTGAGATCCAATACAATCATGGTTTGGAGAATAAAGCAGCCGACGCCTTATCCAGACGTGATGGGGAGCTTCAGGAATTAGCCGTGTCAATTCCATTGATGGTAGATTGGGGGGCCATCAAGGAAGAAAGTAAACTGAGTGAAGAGTTGAGGAAGATCAGGGAGGATCTGGGGAAGGACAAGAGTAGTCATCCGGGCTACTGCATTGAGGGGGAGAAACTATTGTATCAGGGGAGGTTTGTGATGCCACGGACTTCCATATACATTCCCCACTTGTTGCAGGAGTTTCATGGCAGCGCAGTTGGAGGTCATTCAGGAGTTCAGAAGACATACAGGAGGCTAGCATCCGAGCTCTACTGGAAGGGGATGCATAAAAATGTTGAGGAGATGGTGGCAAGGTGTGAAGTGTGCCAGAGAAATAAGTACATGGCCATGGCTCTGGAAGGACTACTACAACCATTGATACTTCCAAACAGAGTTTGGGAGGAAGTGTCCATGGACTTCATTGGTGGCTTACCAAGATCGGAGGGGTTCACAGTCATCATGGTGGTGGTTGACAGACTTAGTAAGTATGCGCATTTCATCCTCTTAAGACATCCATACACCGCAGTGTCAGTAGCTGCAGCTTTTATCAAGGAGGTGGTGAGACTACATGGGGTTCTTGAAGCGATTGTGTCTGATAGAGACAAAGTGTTCCTTAGCTAGTTCTGGAGGGAGCTGTTCGGGATGCAGGGCACGGTTCTAAAGAGAAGTACCGCCTATCACCCACAGACAGACGGACAAACGGAGGTGGTAAACCGAAGTTTGGAGAGTTATTTGAGATGTTTTGTTTCTGAAACCCCACGGATGTGGGCAAAATGGCTGCCTTGGGCTGAGTATTGGTACAATACCTCATACCATTCCGCCTCACAGATGAACCCGTTCAAAGTACTATATGGAAGGGACCCTCCACACCTAGTGCACTACGGGAGAGGTAGTACACCAGTATCGTCAGTAGAGCAGTACCTAGAGGAAAGGGACAAGATGCTGGAAGAACTGAAGAAACATCTGATGAGGGGACAACAGATCATGAAGAGGCAGGCAGACTCACGCAGGAGAGACATGCAGTTTGAAGTGGGGGAGAAGGTGTTCCTGAAACTACGACCCTGCAAGCAGAGGACAGTGGCTAGAAGGAGGAATGAGAAATTGGCACCGAGGTACTTTGGCCCCTATGAAGTGTTGGATAGGATTGGAGCAGTGGCATATAGATTAAAGTTACCCCCCTCAGCCACTATACATCCAGTATTCCATGTGTCTCAGCTAAGAAGACCAATAGGGGAGCATGCAGCAAGTGCAGAACTACCAGCCACTATGACAGAAGATTTAGAGGTGGTTTTAGAACCACTAGAACTTGCAGGAGTCCGACCAGATAAAATGGGCAACAAAGAAGTGCTGATCAAATGGAGAGGCCTCCCTGATTTCGATGCTACTTGGGAGCCGTTTGAAAGAGTGAAAGAGCAATTCCCCTCTTTCCACCTTGAGGACAAGATGAGTTTTTGGGAGGGGAGTAATGTTACGCAAACGCCGGCCCAGGAGGGGCCGGCTGGACCGGTCCAGCCTGGACCAGTCCTGGTCTACTCCAGGCGCCGAAACACAAGAGGGGGGGCGGACAAGGTGGGCCCCACTTGGGGCTGATTTGCTTATGTGGGAGGGAAATTTTTGAATGCAAAGGGCTGTTTAGGTATTTTGTAGTAATCTTTTATTGTTAATTAGGGGGATTAGGAGGGAGAGAGGATCATCTTGAATTTGAATGTATTTTTGAGATCTAGGGTTTCTTGCTTGGGCTCTTGGCGTTGCCGGAGATTAGGAGAGTTGTTCTTTCTCTCGAATTGAAGAACATTGTATCTTCCTTTTGTTTTATGCTTCTACTAGTGAAATATAAGTGTTTGCTTTGAGTTTCTACCTATTTTCCACTGTTTTCCTACTGTAAACAGCAGATTTGGGCTGTTTTCCTGCTGTGAACAGCAGTTTTCCCGTTGTTTTCCCCTCCCGAATCGATAGGAATACTTGAATCCAAGTATTTCCTATCAGAAACCTCCTCCTAAGCCTCCACCAGGCTCTGATACCAATTTTTTAGGATTTTTTTTGGAGGAAGAAAAAGCTCCTTGAGCTTCTTGAATGTGGAGGGAGAGGGGGAGAGAGGAGAGAGTAGCTGTTTGAAAGAAGAGAATTGAAACTAAATCTTATTGCTTGGCTTAGTGTTCTTATTACAGACTATTGCACTTATTTATATATATCAATGGCAATACAAAGCTACACAAGAACCTAAGGAAAGTACAACCCAAAAAAACTAACATAAATCTGGACCAATAACCTAACAGATCCCTTGCCTTTTGAACTTTTAAGGTCTTCCCTGTTGAGATGCATGTAAAACAGGCAGAATCAAGTGGTTGTCAAAGACAAGAATTTGGCTTTAGAGCTTGAGCATGGTTGGCCTCATGGTGTTGATCGCTGCAGCCTGTGGGTCAGTTCAGGGGCTCATCCATGCTCTTGTAGGTTACAAACCATTAAAGAGCTAGCTCTTAACTGATTAATTCATCTTTTCAATAATGCAGAAGAGAGTCATTTGTAATTGTAGTAACTACTATATTAAGTTTATATCCACCTATTAATCTAATTAAATTAAGGTGCAAGTTATGATAACAACATCACATCAGCTGTCCCAAGTGTCTGTCCACTGCAGCCACCACCCCGGTCATTTATAGCTACACCTTGCGATCAAACAATCAAAATGTAGAATGGTCTTTTTATCAATGTCCAAAAGCTGCTAGTACTTTATATATATTACTAGGTCGCTGCTATAGTAAGGTAATGGTCATCCATCAGTATTTTCTAATGGAATGAGATATTTCTCTGTTATTCTATTTGCTTCAAGCTGGAGCCAGTACTGAAATTTTTTGTTTCAAACTATAAAGGTAGACAAGAAATACCTTCTAATCTGATTTAAATTTCAAGAGCGTGCAACATATAAAATGTTGATATCAATAATTTCATGAACTCAGATGAGACGTTGCTAATATATGTTTCCTAATGGCCATATTTATGATCTGATAGCTCTCATTTTCCCTTGTGAGTTTTGTACTAAAAGTAATATTATCAAATTTTCAATAAGCACTAAACAAAATTCTAAAAGAAATTAGTGCAAATAAGGACGCAATATTTTAATATTTAGTAAAGAAAATAAAAATTCTATAATCATCCTAAAGCAAATATATTATATCCAAATTACTTTAAATTTTTTCATTTAAAATCACCCAAAAAGAATTTTTTTTGCTGATGGAAAACACCTCCATAATTTTGTGAATAAAACAAATATCAAATTAATCCAACCTAAATAGAATTTAAGTGAAATGAAAGAACTATATGAGCAATTTATCTTATGATTATGGAAATGCTAAAGTTAATAACCAAAAAGGGAAAGCATGCTGAAAAAAAAGACCAAATGACATTGACTTGGATGAACTACTTCAACAAACATCAAAATGAAAATTATATAACAATGTTGAAATGCTTTTGCATACCTCAAAGATCTTGAGAAATAATAAATGGGAAGAAACATATAGTTTTGTTATGGCTATCTTGGTATTTTCAAAAACCTCCAAAAACTTTGATAGACATCAACATCATATCAATAATGCAATCAAATAATATAGACAAAAATATTTGCAAAATCACATATCTAAGGTGGTGTGACAACCACAAACATAAGGAAATTTCATAGCTCATCCAAACATTACCATAGGAAGACAAAATGATGTTCAAATGAACATAAACTACAACAACAACATCAAGCCTTTATCCCACTACGTGGGGTCGGCTACATGAATCCTTTTTCTCCATTGTATCCTGTTAAAAGTCAAATTCTCGTTTAAATCTAATAAAGAAAGATCATTTCTAATATTTTCTAACCAAGTCTTTTTAGTTCTACCTCTACCTTTCTTAATATAAGTCAAATCTAATACCTCTCCTTTCCTAACTGGGTCATCGGAAGGCCGTCATTTTATATGACCAAACCATCTAAGGAGACTCTCTCTAATCTTATCTTCCACTGGAGCTACTCCAACCTTTTCACGTATATGCTCGTTTCGTATCCTATCTCTAAGGGTAAAGCCACTCATCCACCTAAGCATCCTCATCTCTGCAACATTTAACTTAGTATTATGCTTATCTTTTAATGGCCAACATTCAGCACCATAAAGCATTGCAGGTCTCACCACCATCTTATAGAATTTTCCCTTAAGTTTGAGGGGGACTTTTCTATCACACAACAAGCCCGATGCATTCCTCCACTTCAACCATCCAACTTGAGTTCTGCTAAGAATATCCTCATCAATTTCACAATCACTCTAAACAATAGATCAAATGAACATAAACTAAATTAAAAAAAAAACAAAACAAGTCTAAGAATTTTAATAGAAAATATTTAGGCAAATTATACATACAGCATAAATTAATAAAGGAAACCATGGTCTGGCATTTTAATTGCTGGAAAATCTAAAATTTAAAAGATCATTTTAACCCATTGTAATTACAACACAACCAATTAGAATCTACAATATTAAAAAAACTAAAAACACGATTAATATTTTCTAACATTATAAATTTTCATAATGTATTAATTGGAGAGAGCATGCCAAAATATTATTGATGAGTTTTAAACATTATCCTGTTTTTGCTATGTTCATGTTCGGTCTAACACTCTAACTACAAGATCAACTAAGCAACAATGATTTAATGTAGATTTCTATCTTTCATACCATGTCTTGCTTGATGTATATGTCAGGAGCTTGGGGAAATCAAAAGTTCTTGATGCATGACAACCATGAATTGGAGATAAATGGCATCATCTATCAGCTACTACTATACCCATTGCAGTTATCAATCATTGCAATGTAAATTACAACACTAAATTGAAATTAATCTATTACTTCCACATTCATATACATACCTTTAACTCTATAGCTTAAATAAACCGCAAGCTTCAATGAATCCATAACACTTAACATCACACTACGTAGCTAAAGCTTGTTTAAATCAGAAGCAACCACATATGCTTCCTTCCACTAATTCCTCGTTCTATCACATGTTAGTATAGCAATATGGATATGATATTAGTAATGCAACATGCCTAAAAGCTAAACTCAACCAGATTCTAACCCAAGGCTGCCAAAAAGTCTTCCATGCATTTAATCTCATAAGTGGTGTAAAATTCATATAGAAGAGGAGACAGCAGCTGTTTTACCGAAACAAGAAATATTTTATCTCCAGCATCTACTCATATATGTCTCAATAAGTTCAAACTGCATATATTGATAGCATCATAACAATCAGAAGAAGTACAGGAAGAGAAAGAATAAACACAGCTAAAGCACAAAAAGAAAAAAAGCAGTATGTGATGAAACTCAGCAACAACTAAGGGATTAAAGCATTTGATTTAGAGAAAGAGAGCAAAATTTTAAAAAGTCAACAGGAGAGAACTGGATGGATATTACATGTTGAGAAAGCTAAGCTTCTTCTCCTTTGTAAACTCATTCCATGTGACAGATTTAAATCAGAACCTTCATAAACAAAAAAAGTGAGGAGCTTCTTACAAAATGAAACAAGGTTCCCCCGCCTTGACGACCGTTGTAGCCTAGTAGCCGTCACCTAAATTTATACCGGCAGTAGGAATAAGCTCACTCACCAGACGTTCATTAACCATACCTTTGTGTAGCTAGGAACAACTATACCCCCGCCAGGCGCATTCAGCTCTTCGACAGGTTCCCTGGTTTGTCCTCAGTTATGCTCAGCCTGAAATTTTAGCCTCTGGGCCAATATCACAGTTTTTACCACATCAATATATCTCCATACCTTTGTATCAATGTTCCTCTTACTTTCAGAAAAGGAGAATCCAGTCTTGAACTGACGAAGTTTCTAATGGAAGAAGGGTCGATCGAGAAGATGCTGCGACGGAAGCTGTGGACTTCGGCGTTGAGGGTTTTGATTTGAAAGGTTGGATTTTAAATATATGGATGAGATACGGCAGAAATTAAAATTATTAATACAGATTAAAAATTAATATTAAGAGAATTATAAGTTATTTCTAATTTTTATAATAATATATGTATAATGAGTTTGAAGTGAATTTTAAGAGATTTTTCTGTAAATTTCGCTAAATGCCTTATTAGAGGAATTTAAAATCTGATTTTAATGAATATTATTAAATCGCGGCTCATCAGAAAGGATTTTATCAAAAACGTGAAGCAATCAGAGATTTGACAATCCAACAACTCACAAGCTTTACAGTATCATGAACAGACAATCAAAATTAGATTTAAAACTTTGTTCTAAAATATGCAAATTATAATTAATTAAGGTTTTATTTGGGATAGTATTCTTATTATTTTTTTAAACTAATTTTTTAATAAAAAAAATTAATTCAAAAAAAATTTTTGCTTAAAAACTGTTTTAGAAATCAATAAGAAAGCTTCACCTAGGATAGTTTTCTTATTGCTTAATAAAGCAGTTTTCTAGTATAAAATTTTTTTGAAGCTTTAAAAAAATAATTGTCAAAAATTATGCGAAATGAAACCTAATTTTCAAAATTAAGTGATATTTAAATTTGTTTTTATTTCTTGTTGTTTGTTTTCTATTAATTTAAATTTTGATTTGAGTGAATTTTGTATGTATTTGATATAGATTTTATCAAAATAGACTTTAAAGTTTTTAAATATATTTAAGATGAATGCAATTCATTTGATATATAATAAAAAATTTATCTTGATCGGGCACGAATCTCGAGGGAAAATTGAGTGAAAAGCTTTCAAAATTAAATCTGGGACCATCCAAGCTCGAATTTTAGCAAACTTACAGTCAAACTGAATGTCTCAAAAATACGAACCTAACGACACCAAAATCAGTCAAATCTGAACCCAAATAAGCCCAAATCAGGAGTCCAAAGCATATTTGAAGGGTTCAAAATATAATTTGGATTACCAAATGTGACATACTTATATTCAAATCGAGCGGCTCGACGAGACAAATCCAACGAGCCCAAGATCGTTGAATTATGATATCTATAAGAGATTCAAATGATCAATAAATAGTCCACGATCAAAGGGATCAATATCGCCCGTCCATTCAAACCACTCTCATCTTGACATTGATCCTCCTCATATTTATAAGCCATGTCACTCTCAAAAAATTATAAATAGACCCTCATTCTTCACATGGAGGGGAAAGAAGGAAAGAAAGGAAGGAGTTTGGGAGCTCCTGCCACCAACCACCGTCGGAATTCTTCCCGACCACCGTCGGTGTTCCTCCCGACCACAGCCAGAGTTCCTCCCGACCTCCGTCGAAGTTCTTGCCAACCACCACCGAAGTTTCTCCCGATCTCCGCCGGAGTTCTTACTGACCACCGCAGGAGTTCTTCCCAACCTTCGCTAGAGTTTCTTCCTGACTGTCATCGGAGTTTCTTCTCGACCACCGCCGAAGTTCCTCCCGATCTCAGCCGGAGTTATTGCCAACCACCGCCGGAGTTCCTCCTGATCTCCGCCAGAGTTCTTACCGACCACCGCCGGAGTTCCTCTTGATCTCCACGAGAGTTCCGAACACTGTCGGAGTTCTTGCCAACCACTGTCGGAGTTCCTCCTGATCGTCAACGGAGTTTCTTCCCGACTCTCGCCGGAGTTTCTTCCTGACTGTTGCCAGAGTTTCTTCCTGACTGTTGCCAGAGTTTCTTCTTGACTGTTGTCTGAGTTTCCTCCCAACCATAGCTGGAGTTCTCTTCCCAATCACTGCCAGAGTTTTCTTATAGATCGTCGCTGAAGCTCTTCCCAACCACTGCCTTATTTATGTCGGTTCATTAATCATTGTCAAATTTCTGTCTGATTATTAACCTATTGTAATTCCATTGTCTCCAGGTAAAGGAGCGAATCAAACTTTGTAACAAACCTAGACTTAGTGGAATTTTCTTATATGGGTCAGACCTTGTGGTTTTTCCCTTTTCGGATTTTCCACGTAAAAAAGTTTCTGATGTTTCTCTCCCTTAATTATCTGTTGGTGTGTTGGATATATGTACATTGCTAAGACGTTTTATTTTTCACTATACCGCCCCGTATATTCTAGTCTGCAACATCATTAATATTAGATCAATCTTAAATTAGATTTAAAAATGTTGACCTCAATAAATAATTTTAAAAAAATTATTTATTTATTTAATTTCATTAATGTTATTATGCCATATGAAATAAAACAAATTAAAATCTGACCAAAATATTCTAATATTGGGTTTGGGTATGTTATTAGCATATTGATGATTTGTTCAATGTATATGTGCCTTTAATATTGACAAAGTAAAATCTAGTTGAGTCATGTTGAATTCTGTTGTATTCCATCATACATATTTTTTTATTTTTCTCTATTTTTGTTTGAGGGCGAGCAAAAAATTTAAGTTTAAAGGTATTTATTGGATGAATATTTATTTGGTACTTATAAGTTATCTCTTTATGCGCTTTATACGATTTTTTTTTCATAATTTCATATACATTAATCTCTATTTATTGGTTGCTTAAGTGCAATAGTGAATTTTGCGCTTGATTTGGTATTTTGGAAGTTTATTTTGCACAAAATATAAGAATCATGTAAATTTATTTTAATTTTGACTTCATTCAGAACAATTTTTTTATTACTTTGTAAAAATATTGTAAAGAAAATAACTTTTTAAAGTTATTATACAAAATAATTTTTTTTATAAAAAATTGTTGAAAACAATGAAAAAATAATGGCCAAATAGATATTATAGTTGTAATCTAAAAAACAAAGCAGTAAGAAAGCTGTCCCAAACGAAGCCTTAGACTATTATTTGGCAACCAATTGTTAGATCTAGAGATTTATTTCGAATCGAATGTGACAAATGAGTTCATCATGATTCAAACACCATAACCATTCGTAGGATGGAGATGTCTACATTGCAATTCTATAATTTTTAGAATCTCTAGTTTTATTGTGATTTATGTTATTGAATTTATCTAAAAAATGATAGAGTTTATTCAGTACATAAATTCTTTTAGATTTTTGAGAACATAATATAGAGAACACTTTTGAATTTGATCACATCAATTTCATTCTAATTAATTGATCAAATTAAATTATTATCCAACTAAAACTATTTTGATGAAATCTACTCCATAAATTCTTTTTTCTATTGCAATACTCTTCTTATTTTTAGCATTAGTCAGTAGGAATTTTTATATTTTTGGTTATACTTAACAGAAATCAATCTTTATGGGATGATATATTTTCACATTAGTATATTCATTGTGCAATCACATATTTTTACATGTACATGACACATATTAAGGCATTTCAATATTTTCTTGTAGACATATTCTTACCGTCCATACAAGTGGCTGTCAAGCTATTTGGTTGTCAGTGTAAATTGAAAATGTATACTTAAAAATAATAATTTTATTTTTAGTCAAATTGAATTTGAAAAAAAATCATATTTTTAGATGATTTTTTAAAAGATTTATGAAGTTTGAAATTAATATTAGTGTCCAATCACATCCAACTAAATTATAAATTTAAATAAAATCATATTCTTTAAAACATGATTTCTAATTTCATGTAGAAAATGAACCCTAATGTAAATAACACTTTAGCCTACAATTTACACTTGAGTGAGTACATTTTTTTCTCAATTAGAAATTGCTATTGGTGTTGTTCGGATTTACGTAGGTTTTAATTCAAATAGGATGCAATCATTCAGTAAACCATAAGAGTATTATCCTAAAGAAAGATCTATTTGGGATAACTTTCCTACTGCTTTGTTTTTTTATACAGCAATTATAATTTTGTTTGGCTACAACTTTTTTTTTACTTTCTCACTCTTTCAGAAACTTTGTGATGGAAAAATTATTTTTTAGAACTAAAATGATAAAATTATTTTCCTCACAGTAACTTTATGATCAACTTTATAAAAAATTATAATTATCACAAACAAACCCTAAGAATGGTTAGATAAGAACTACTAAACCTTGCTAAATTTAAATAAATTCTTAAATTATTTCTTCAAATTTTAAAATTTATTTGATAGATAAATTTTCAAAATTTTTAAATAGTCTGAATGATGGAATTTAATAAATTTTGGATTTAATCAATATTTGGGCTAAAATAGAATTTCAGTGAACAATAGGATATTTAAAGTTCCAATTCTACATAGCCACATTTAAGCTATCTTGCTTAAAATAGGTTAGACCAAACAACCTCTTAGCATATAATAATATAATACTCTAACAATTTCACCATTTGAATGCATTTACTAATATTACTTTTTTAAATTAATATTATTTTAATAAGAATCTAGAAAAATATAAGAGCAACATCCAAATAGAATAAGCAAATAAAAAGTATTTAAATTAGTTAATATTTTTTATCTATTCATCTCTCATAATTTTCCTAAAAAGAAAAATAATGTCAAATATTCATATTATAATTAATTAAGATGAACTTTATAGTCCTCATATTTATTTTAAAATGAATATAGTCATAATTAATCAATCAAAATTTATAATATAATTATCTCAAATAAATCTAATAATTATAAAATTCATCCTAATAAATTAATTAGGATCAAAATATTCTCACTTAATTTTCTCTTCATTTTCCTTGACAAGCCCTCTACTCAACTTATCTAATCTATCTGCCTACTCGTGCTCTTTGTGCCCTCTTATTTTCCCTCCCCTTCCTCTACATTAAAACACTAGGGGAGGTTGCGTGTTTGCCAGAGAAGAGGCAATGGACTATACTGCTCCCTCCATGTCGTGTTAAGAAGAGCTCAAATTTTCTAAATTAAATTTTATTTGAGATAATTTTTTTATGATTTTCTAATATAATTTTTTAATACAAATTTTTTTAAATTAAAATTTTGTATACTAGAAAATTACTTTAGAAAACAGTAAAAAAATTGTCAGAAATAATTCCTAAAATTGAATTAAATGAGAAAGAATTTGATATTAAAAAAAATATTCATAGAACTTCATCTTTGTTGCGTCCTGGAGTATTCGCGGTGGTAGAGAAATATAAAGCTTAACGTCTTAGCATTGTACAAAGATCCGGCACGCAATCAGATGAGAGAGAGAAAGAGGGTGTAGTACTCATAAGAGACACCAGAGTTTTTATGTGGAAACCCCTGAAAGAGCGGAAAACCACGGGGTCTGACCCAGTTTGAATGAATCCACTAGTATTTGCAGTTGATCACAAATGAGGCCCTCCATTTGAGGGAAGGACGTGGCTTGATATAGCCAATATACATCATATAGAGTGCATTACATGGTGGGAATTAATATATACATATTTGTTGGGTCGGCTGATCATAGTTGGCAGGCGACGGAGGTCAGAAGGATCGTAGTTGGCGGGAGACAGGGGTCCGAAAGACCATAGACGTAAGGCGGTGGTTTGGCAGAAGTTCGAGCCTTAGGTGGTGGTTAGGCAGATGTCCGGGCCTCAGGTGGTGGTCTGATAGATGTCTGAGCCTTAGGTGATGGTCCGGCGGGACTCAGAGCGTCAAACGGTAGTCCGACGGGGCTCGGGACGCCAGGTGGTGGTCCGGCGGGACTCAGGGCATCAAGCGGTGGTTCGGCGGAACTTCGGCGGTGGTCAAGGAGGAGCAAGGAGGCAAGAGCGATCTTCTTTCTCTTTCTTCTTCTCTCTTAGCTTCGATCCCCCCTTTCAAGAGGAAATGTTGTTCTATTTATAGAATTCTCGAGTGGCATGGCTTGTAAATAAGTGGAAGATCAAGGGTAAATTGGGAGTGGTTCGTATGGACGGCCGATCTTGATTCCTGCGATCATACACCATTCAATGGACCTTTGACTATCTTAATGATATCAAAATTTGATGATCTAGGCTCGTTGGATTCGTCTGGTCAAGCCGCTCGATTCGACTATAAGCATGTTATGATTGTAGACTGTTTGGTAATCCAAATTGTGGTTTGATCCTTCCAAAAGTGCTTCGAGTCTTTGATTTGGGCCCATTTGGGCTCGGATTGGGTCGATTTTGGTGTCGTCGGGTTTGTATTTCCGAGACGCTTAGTTCGACTATAAGTTTATAGAATTTAGAGTTCAGATGGTCACCGAATTAATTTTTGAAGTTTCCAACTTGATTTTGCTTCGAGATTCGTGCCTGACCAAGATTATTTTTTGATGATATATCAATCTTATATTATAGTTTAAGATTTTATTTGGAATAGTATTTTGATTATTTTCGTGATAAGAAAAATAGTTAGTAAAAATAATGTATATTTGAAAGATAACTTGTTCACCTCTATTTTAGACTCTCTCTTTTAAAAAAATATTTTTGAAACTGCGGGGAAAGGAGATTTTAGAAGCACAAACATAAAAGCTTAAAATGCCCCAAATATAGTAAAAAATCCAATTATAATTGCAATCAACAACCAAAGCATAGTTTAGTTGAGCCATCTGTGATTGCCGAAGCCTTCAAACAAAAACTTAGGAATCGTTTTGAATGGTTGCAGCTTTTTTTAAAGATTATTATAAAGTTATTATAGAGAAATCAGCTTTTTTAATAGTTGTTGTGTAAAACAGCTTCCTAACACAAAAATTTATAGAAAGTAGTAAAAAAATAGCGGCTAAACAAAAATTATGATTGTGATCTTAAAAGCAAAACAGTGAAAAATATGTCCCAAATGAAACCTTACTGCGATGAATCCAAGCTAGTAATCCTTTAATCAACGTTTATAAAGCATGAAATCACGGCCATTAATTTAAAATCCGACGTCTTAAAATATCAATTGATCAAAAAGGGGGCTGAAAGGGTAAAATCAAAAACACTATACCAAAGCTTCAATTCTTATTAATTATAATCAGATATATTTAATTGTTTCAAACTGCTACTTCTGTCGCATACAGTCAGCAATCACAAATAAAGTCTGAATAAAAATAATTTATGATAAATTAAATATTTGCTCCAATGGCATTAATTTTGAGCATCCAGTGACCTCCAAATGTATGAGTTCTTTCATGCCATTTGTGAAGAAAGCATTTAAGGAATAAGTTGTACCGACCGTTGTTTAGTTTGGTCGGTGAACGAGTACGGCTGGGAACCTTTCAATTCGTGTTTGATTCCCCTCGAGCAGTAGCGCCTCTTAAGTGGGGCCCAATCAAGTGTGGGCCAGGAGGTTTTTGGGATGGGTGTCTCTTCTAAGTTAGCCAAGGATTAGTCACACCAAGCACCCTTTCGGGGGTGACAGCGGGTGGATTCTCCGTTCCTTATATATATATATATATATATATATATATAAGTTGATGATTTTTCTGCAACTGGCTTACATTGAATAAATTTGTCAGGAAAGTGACCATAGAGAAACTAATTACAGTAATGTGAAGCTGACCACAGAATTATTGGTAAAAAAAGCTAATTAAACATTACTAATTAATGAGTTTATCGTAAATAATTATAATAATTTATTGTGGTAAATTTGGCTCGGCGTATAAATAAGTTTGTGGGTCAAGTTTGAGTCGACTTGAAATCGACACGCTTTGAACTCATCCGACCCAAACCATTTAATAAAATTTCGGACCCGGCCTGCTAATTTGTTTATATTAAGAAAATGGTTTTAATGTGACTTTTTAGAATGCAGAAATTTGTTTATAGATGAGTTGTTTTGAATGGTAAAATGTACATTACCTGAGATGTATAGCTAGATTTCAGATTGATGAAGCAAATACGGGTTAATTTTGGGTTGGCGGGTCAACTTGAACCTGCCCCAATATTAAAACGGTTAAAAAAAAAATTTGAACCTAGTCTATTAATTAAATGGTTCAACCCAAATCAGAATTTTTGAGTCAAGTCCAGATCAAATTTTTGAATCGTGTAAGAAATTATTAGATGTGGCACAAACATATAATAAGTTATGATGTTGTTGTTCGTTGTATGTACCTAACTGTGTAAGCATACTCATATATTTCTATGGACAATGATGAGAGAAATCTTATTAGAAGATAGAAAAATGACATTCAAAGTCAACTCCTTTATATGATAAACTGTTTGATTTTTTTATTTATTTAAGAATTATAATTCAAACTCATGTTTCGAGCTTGAATGTTTGCTCATATTTAGCTCGATAAGAGCACAGTAATACACATTAAGGTTTAGTTGAAAATGATCTTTAATGCCAATTCTAGCTAATTGATTAGCCTGAACAAGAACAATTTTTTGAGTTATAATTCAAGCTAAAATTATAGCTAACTCATTAATGATCAGCTCATTTAGGGTGTCAATATTTGACTTGACACGAAAATTCAACCCGAATCTGACCTGAAATTTTTAGGTTATGGTCAACTCATTTGAAAAATGGGAGGGGTTCGGGTTTCGAATTCTGACCTATTTAAGACTTTGGTCCGGATTCGGGTCCACCCGATAACCAAATGGAACCCAAAATTAATGAAAACTCGCACCTCAATAGCACTCACCCAAAATGCCGCCATCACGTGCACTTGCCCCCATCTTGTGGGCTCACCCGATGTGCCCGCTTCGCTTGCTCGCTGCTGCGCTCGCCTGATCAATTTTGTACGCACCACGCTCGCCTGCAACTCATCGCCTCACCTGATTGATGTGTTCACTCGTTGCACTCATCAAGGTAAGCATGTCGGGTCGGATCGACCTTGGTTAGGGGCGGGTTAGGTTTGGGTTTCGATTGTTGGCCTATTTGTATAATCAGGTCGGTTCGGGTTAGATCCATTGAGGGTGGGTCAATTTCAGGTTGGACCCAAACCGGACCCGAATGCCCAATTTGATTCCCCTAAGCTCATTTACCCATATCCATGGCGAACTTTAGTTCTTTATATAACTAAACATGAATTTCAATACAATTTTAAATCTCATAGCGCATAACTATATGGGCTAAAAGCCTCAGATTGAACGAGACAATACAATAATATCACGGACACCTAAATTGTTGTACAAATTGTCACAAGTCAAACACTCAATAGCATAATTAAAAACTTATCAAGATGAGCCACAACAAAATTTTATGCACCTATTATTCAATGAAGTGTCTCTATGAGGCAAATGTGATGAGCCAAAATTATTTGGCTTCAAACCCATAAAATTTTTGTGATGTTTGCAAAAATATCAAATGATCAAAGACAGTATTTGTTTACTGTTTGATTGAGTAATAATGATTATTCTTAAAAATAATGAAATCTTCTAAAAAAATAAGAACTGACATCCCCATGCAAAGGTCATGTGATGCCTCTATGTAATTATATCGCATTCATATCACTGCATCAATTGCTATTACCGTTACAAAAATAATTGTCTTCCCACAGAAAAAGGCCACCATTTGGGCTGACAATCTCCAAAACCGGATCTTCTTGCGGTTCAAATCCATTGTATTTCAACCTCATAAATCATCACATGCGCATTTTGCCATTATTTCACACATTGAAAACTATATTCTTCATTAATAATTTTCTTCCAAAAATACAATTTAGTTATGATGGCCATTCTCCTAACCAATCACATTGGATTCAGCAACTTCCATCATTCGCCCAATTCAACTTTATAATTGATCATCTTTCTCCTCACTTTTATTGGCAAGTTTGTAGAACCGCTATGGGCCGCCAGAAGATTGAGATCAAGAAGATTGAGAATGAAGATGCTCGCCTTGTCTCCTTTTCAAAACGGCGGGCTGGCCTCTTCAACAAGGCCAGCTGCCTCGCTACTCTCTGCGGCATCGACTTAGCAGTTATCGTACTCTCGCCTGCTGGTATGCCGTACTCTTTTGGTAGTCCGAGAGTAAATCAGGTCATTGATCGTTTCCTCTCTGATGACAAAGCTCCAATTGAGTCAGATTTATTCCATAACCACCACACCACCACAGTGCAAGCATTGAGTCATCAATGCGTAGAGTTGGAGGGTTGGCTTGAGATAGCCCATGAAAAGAGAAAGGCTTTAGAAGAGCGGCTAAGGATGACGGCTCCCATCCGAGATTTAGAAGAGATGGGGATGGAGGAGCTTCTTGTGCTTAAGGGGTCACTGGATCAAATGAAGGAGATGACTGATATGGAGATGCTTACGAGGATAAGGGATGGAGCTGCCTTCAATAATCAGATCAAATTTCCCATCTCAAGCTGACTCATATTCTATTAGGATAAGTAGCTTTGTTGGTGAGTAAGGGATTGAATCATATTAGCTGAAAGTAAACATTTTGCTTACAACTTCTTTGACAAAATAAAATCTAGAACATTTAGAATGGTCCTAAATCAATATGTAATAAAAATATATGTATGATGTATGAGCTTATTTTCTTATAGATCTCATAATCTCTATTTAAATGATGATGTTAGCCGTTTATTATATATAGTTAGTCGTATTTTTAAAATATTTAGCATCTATTTATATATCTTTTTGTACGCCATTCTTAACTAGATAATTGAGAAAGTCGGTTGAAGTTGTGTTGGGCGACAACATGATATTTGAATTTTAGCTTTGTTTGGGATAGCTTACTTACTATTTTTCAAAATGACTTTTTAGTATAAAAATTTATTGAACAGAGAATTTTTGTACTAAAAAATTGCTTTAAAAAATAGTAAGAAAATCGTCCCAAATAAAACCTTAATTATACGGACTTTCAATTGAATATATTTAAATGATATTCAGCTTTATCTTTATCTCTTGTTGCGTGAAGGGAGATTATTAGTTCGCTTTCATGAAGATTATATATATATATATATATATATATTTGGTGACTTATCCCATGTTATTTTAAAGAAGTAAAAATATTAATCTGACTATGTGATTGTTGACTATGAGATGAGGCGAGTTGTTTGAGGTCATTGAATTTCGTACTTGTTTTACTTTAGGTGTAGTATACTGAAATGTTTCAATTATGGTTCAGACATAATATGTGGGTTCATGAGATTTATCATATTTATGCGGATTGTATAATTCACATCAATATATAAAAATATCAAAAATAAAAATACATAGTTAAAAAAGAAAATTACTTAAACTAATTTTTTTATGATAGTTATTATATTGCTGATATGTAAATGTCATAATATTTGATTATTTTATTATATATTTTACTATAAATATCTTCATTATTTTTAAATTAATCTATAAATTAAAATTTAATTATAATAAAATATCAGATATCAAATCATTCGTATCAAATTTGCCTGAGAACACATTAAATCAGCTTGTTCGAGTAGCATATTCTATATATATATATATATATATAACATGCTAGAAAATTTAAATTAGTAGAATATGTATTTTATGTCTCAGCATTGTACAAAAATTCAGCACGACAGATAAAAGTTGCAAGATCAAAAAAATTTTACGTGAAAAACTCGAAAATTGAATAAAATATAGGGCATCGCCCAATTGAAAAATCCATTATATATATTAAAAAAATATAAGAATCATTTTTTCCTCATAGTTAAAAAAGAGTGGATTATTTGAAAATAAAATGTCTATTTTTTCTTATAAGGGTTAACAAAATCAAATGTTCATAGATGAACAATTAACACCCAACAGTAGAATTTGATTTCCCTATGGAGATTCTAAAAATGAGATATCCATAGGAGGTACTTATAGCCAACAATATGGCTAAATTTTGTCATAATTTTGGAGATGGTAGCAATAATTGGTGGTGATAGTTGTCTTCAATGGTGGTGGTCATCGGTAGCAATAATTAGTGGTGGTCTTTGACAAAGATAGATGGAAAATGCAAGAGAGCTATATCTAGTTCTCTCATTTCTTCCTCTCTCTCTCTCTCTCATGTGAAAAATGAGGCCCTAATTATAGGCTTTTGGGATAAACTTTTGGATAATTTGAACTAGAATCCAAAGCAGTTTATCGTACGATCCATATCAATTTTCTTGATCATGAAGCATTTATTCAACATTTAAGTGCCTTATTGATGTTAGAACTGAGTGTACTTGGGCTTATTATACTTGTCTCGTCGAGTCGCTCGATTCAACTATAAGCATATAAAATTTGTAGATCATTTGGTCATCTAATTAATATTTGAAGTTTTTAATTATACTTCAAGTAATTAATTTTGGCTCATTTAAGTTAGGATTGGACCACTTTTGGTATTGATAGGTTCATCTTATTAGGAAGTTCAATTCGACTATAACTTTGCGAAAATTGTAGTTCATATAGTCCTGAATTTAATTCCAAAAATTCTCAATTCAAAATTTCCTCGAGATGCATGGCAATCATGCCATTTTTTTTAGATATATCAATATATATTAAAGAAAAAATTTGAGGAAAAATTGTTGATTTGGTCGATTACTTCTCTAAAATAAGAAATAGGTTGAAAGGATTGGTCTTCTTCAATCAAATCAAGATAGAATTATTTGGAGGGAGACTTGTGGGAGTAATTTTGGTTGATGTCATGCTTGTTAGGGTAGTTCAAGAAAATTTTTGTGGAATAGTTGTTGCAAATTAGGCAAGATTAATTGAGCTTTTAAGCTTTAGTCGAAATTATAATTTTATTTTTTTACAAAACTGAGTTGTTCCAACATATAAGATTGATTTTAATAGTTGTTCTAACATGAGTTGCTATATATAGGTTTTCACTTTTCTTAGACTTTGAGTGAATTAAATCGTAAAGTTGTATATATCGTGTATGCAAATTTTGAACTAAGACCTCTTGGTTGGCAACTTAGGGTCTGTTTGGGACAGCTGTAATAATTTATAAAGTTGGATGTGAAGTTCCTTCAGGAAAAGTAACTTAGGCTCCGTTTGAGGTAGTTTTTTGCCACTGTTTTTTTTTGTTACTTTCAAAAAAATTTTGTATTAAAAAGTCGCTTTACAAAGAAGCAAGAAAATTGTATCAAATAAAACCTTAATTACTCTGATTAAGAAAAATAACTTTTCCTCATAGAAATTTCTGAAAAAAAATAATGAAAAAACAACAAAAAAATAATAGTCAAACGAATTTGTTGTTGCTATTTAAAAAGCAAAGTAACAAAAAAGCTTTCCAAACAAACTCTTAAACTCCCAATAGACAAGATAAAATGGGCTACATGGTTGTTGAGTATACAATTAGCTTAAAAATCTAAAATAAAAAACTAAATCTTATTAAATAATTAATGGTGTAAATTTTATTTTATATCATTTACCTAAAAAAAATAAAGTTTATAAGATGTGTCTTAATTAATTAATAATAAATAGCTGATCAGAGATTCCAAATTGATAAAATATTTTAAATTTATGGCCCTTGATACGCCACGGAAACTTGCTTTGTTTGGGCACGAATCTCAAGGTATATTCAAGTTGAAAACTTTCAAAATTAAATTATAAACCATCCAAACTCCAATTCCAGCAAATTTTTAGTAAAATTGAATGTCTCAAAGAGACAAACCCAACAACACCAAAATCGGTATAATCCAAGCCTAAATGGGTCCGAAACACATTTGGAAGGTTCAAATTATTTTCCAATGATATCCAAATATAGCATGTTTATAGTATCGAGCGGCTCGACGAGACGAATCCAACAAGCCCAAGATCGCTTAATTCTAACATCATTTGGGCACATAAATATTTGACAAATATTTTATAGTCAAGGGGATCAATATGAGTCGTCCGATGAAGCACTCCGAATTTCCACCAGACCTTCTCCATATTTTGGGGACATGCCTCTCTCAAAAATTTATAAATATACCCCCACTTCCTACATGGGGGGGCTTCGAGCTTGGACCTTTGACTAGAGATTTGAGAGAGTTCTCAGGCTTCAAGAGCTCTAAACAAGCACCACCGTCGGCTAGCCTCCGTTGACTGTTGTCGGACCACCGTCCGGTCGTCAACCACCGCCGGACCACCTCGACAGTCGGTTGTCGCCAAACTTCCACTCAACCGCGCATCGAACTTCCACCTAACCATCACCGAACCACAGCCCAAACGCCAACTGCCATTGCACCAACGTTGCATGCCGACCATGGTCCCCCGACCTATGTTGCCGGCAGACTACGATCCCTCCGACCACTATCGCCGGCCAACTAGGGTCCCTCCGACCACTGTCACCCGCCGACTACGATCCCTCCGACCCTAGTCGCCCGCCGACTACAGCCCACTTCGACCACCGTCGCCCACTGACTACAATCCCTCTGACCTCTATCGCCCGTAGACTAATATCCCTCTGACCTCCATCGCTTGCCAACTATGGTCCCCCCCCAGTCGAAAGACCACCATCACCTGCCGACTACAGTCAGTCTGAACACCGTCGCCTGAGTATGATCTTGCTGGCTAAATGAACAAGCCTATAATCTCTTGAGAATAACTCTTATATCAATAGATTCTTCCAACTCTAACCATATAATATGCTCTATATGATATATATTTATTACACCAAGCCAAGACCTTCCCCTATGGAAGGGCCTCATTTGTGATCAACAATAACCATTACTGTAAACATTTCAATTGGGCCATACCCCATGATTTTTTCACTTATAGAATTTTCATGTAAAAATCTTGATATCTCTTATGACTCTCACCCCCTATCTTTTTATTTGTATGTGTGCTAGATCTTCATTCAAAACTAAAATGTTAAATTTCTTATCTCTCTACTGCTGCAAAAATCTCAATCTGCAACAACCCTCAAAGCAAAATAAATTTTGAATTAAAATGGCCAAATTAATTCAAAAATCTTTTATAACAAAATATTGTAAAAAAAATCAATTCGATCTTGATTTATAACTTAGATGGCGTGTTGAACAAGTTGGTTCGTTTTTTTTTTTTGGAACTATTAGTTGGATTTATGATCTGTATTCAATTTTTAACGGTGCCACAGAAAGGCTAAGAGATCGGGAGGCGGGACAATAAATTGGCCCACGTGTGGTGCACTGCGCACGAGCGAGAAAGTGGGATAATGAAACGCCGTCTACTTTGGATTCCCGTCCGACCCAGCCATGGACAGGCTGTACCCAGATGGATTCAACCCGCCATCCCAATTCATCATTTAATAAATGAAGTCTTCCGCTGGAACTCCAAATCGTATCCAACAAGTGATCCATGGCCAGTAATATGATTCTCCATTCACCTTCTTTTTTTGCTTTGAGATTTGTTTTTCATCTTTTGTAATACTTCTAGTCGTCTTTAGAAGATCCATCAACATAATCATCACAATTAGCCTTATTTTTGTTATTTAGGGTTTAGATTATGAATTCTTGTTTTTTAAAAAATTTATGTCAAAATATTTGACCAAATTTTGAATGAAATTTGCCATTGAATCGTTGGATTTATTTGAAGATGAGTATAATATGTATAGAATCAATCAAATATTTGTAATGAATTCGTTTCAAAACAAATCAAATTAATAAGAGATACAAAATGACCAAAATTTGGTCAAGAGTTATGAGTTTTTTTTTTCAATTTTTATTCGTCAAGTTGAATGTGCAAAGGTTGTTTTTCATGAATTATTTTGAACAATTTCAATCCATATAATCTTAGGCGTATAATATTTCCTTCGTAATCCCTTGGCGCTAACTTTATCAACTCATCAAGCATACTAATTTTCTATCATTTGTTGCACATGTCTAAATCATATAAGTCTTATTATGTGCTACAAAATTTATGGTAGCAGAGAAATTATGTTTAATAAATAATTTTGTACGAAAATGTAACATTAAAAAATATAAGCTGTAATAGACACTAAAATTTTTTATGAGAAAATTTCAAAAATGGATAAACCATGTGGGATGACCCAGTTATACTATTCTGTTATATAAATCAAGATACAAAAAATCCTCTTTTTCTCAAAACTAAAGTATATGAGATTATGTAATTAAGAATAATTATCTAATTTCCATTGTAAGGATCATAAAAGTTGAGTGTCCATAGGCGAATAGTTGAAGTCCAATAATGAGGTTGGATATTAGTAATTAGAGATGAAGTATAGAAACTGAACACGGCTTGCTGAAAACAGTAAGTATGTTACTTATTTACTTCCAGCATACATAGGTATATATAGACAGTAAATACAAGTATGATGTGATGATGTGTGGCGAGGATTGCTTTTGTTTGTTAGGCGGTTTTTGGAGAGGACTGAAGGACGTGACGAGCACATGGTTCCTCACGTGGGTAGGTTCTGCTGCTAGTCCCCTTCAAACTGTAGATTCAAGTTGTTGAAGCTATAGTTTGTCCCGTAGTTGTTGGAGTTTGGAGGCTGGAAGACTCTACGTAAGTATATCAGCTAACTAATCAGTGGTGGATTTTTGGTGAATGGTTAGGGATTTGGATGTGATGTGGTCTCAGATGAAGTGGATATCGATTTTGATATGTTTGGTGCAGGCTCGTAAGATTGGATTATTCGCAATAGGAATCGCAGATGTATTATCGCAGAAGATTTGTGTGGGAGAGGTGAAGGTATGTCAAGATCTTGAAGGAGTCTTCTACTCTTCTTAGCCAGATTAGTTCGGAGGAAGCTGCCACGAGCACTCTGCATTCGACCTCGATGGATGACCGGGCGTCCATTTTCTGCTTCTGCACTTTCCAAAGGATGGGAGAGGTGCCGAGGAAGAAGCAGTAACCTGAGATTGAGCGTCGATCTGTCAGGTTGTTGTCCCAATCTGCATCGGTAAATGCTATAAGGTTCAGGTTGTGTCTCTCCTCCTTCACTAGAAAAAAATTATAATTTTTTACAAGTACTAAAAAAAAAATAATGTGCTCTAGGCCTAACGCCGCAGCGCTCTAGTTAAAAAATAGAAATTTAGATTTTTTTTTCATTTTAAATTATTTTTAAAAATTCGAATTGTTACACCCCATCTGCCTCATGCAGACGTGAGAAGAATTCTGACCTCACTTATTATATATAGGTGTGAGAGATAAAGAGAGGCATAAGTGGAAGTGAAACTATAAATAGATATCGAGACATGTACATTATAATCATTGTATTTTATATGTTAATGATTTAGTAAATTCTGAACCTCCGTATGAATTTTGTTTGAAAAATGAAAGTGATATGCAAGTGAACCTCTGAGAATAAGCATTCTATACAACATCTAGAAGCTTTTGTGAAAATGGTTATGTTATTATGAAAGTATAATTATTAGTTCTGATATCAAGTATATATTGGAACTCTAGTAAATTCAAAATTTTTTTATACTTTAATTATTTTGTAAGTATTATTAATTTCCTTTAATTAATTGTTATTTAATATTTATATAGGATATTGATACTTGTGAGGAGTAATGGAGGGAGTCTATTGAGCTAGTTGAGCTCACTCCATTGTATTAAAATGTTTCAGGCAAAAGAAAGGGTCTAGTTGAGTAGATCAGGTCTAAAGAAGGATTCTTAGAGCTTGGAGTATAAGATACTAATTTTATAATCCAATTTTATTTATTCTGAAGTATAGAATTGAAAGTTGATTGGATTATGTATTTATGCTTTGACAAAATGAATGTTAATTATATAGCTTTTATGTTTTGAAAATTTTAGTAGCTATGGTTGTTATTTATAGATGAGTAATTAATTATAGGTTTTAGTAAGTATAATCTTTGTATTAGATCCTAGGGCGTCACATATGTTCTATATTCTTTAGTTTTGAAAAACTCTTTTTAAGTTTTTAAAGCATGAAAAAATGTTTTTCAACATTGCCTGACAATGGGACCCTTATTGCTCGATTACGATCCTCCTACCCTGGTCGGTCGAGTATGATCCTTTGATCTCTATCACCTAACTACAGTACTGTGACTGCTGTTGTCATGATGAGGGTCGAAGGATCACAATCGACGACAATAGTTAGAAAACTATAGTCTAATTTCAATGGCAGCAGTCGAGCAATGTTTCGATGGCAAAACTCACAAGGATTTTAAATGGTAGTAATCGAGCAGCAAAGATCTGATAGTGACAGACAAACGATTGTCTAATAATGATGGTCGAATGGTGATCCAACAATGTTCTGATAATGTTGATTGAGTGATGGTTTCATGATGATGATCACATGGTCATCGGATGATGGCGATCATGCGGTGTTCTGATTGTAGAGATTAGGTGGTGGTTCAATGGTAATGATCAGACACTTTGTATGGTGGTTCATATATGGTGCTTGGGTGGTGCTCTAAAATTCTTAGAGCCTATGTGCTCGCTTGAATTTAAAACTAAAGTCTTATTTCCGCATAAATCCCTGTAAATCTAAATCCCATCGAGAGGCAGATTTACGGACTCTGATTTAGACGAAGAAGCACGCAAAAGGGGAGAAATATCGTTACCATCGCAGCCCTAGCCTCTCTGATTTGTGGTCGTCCTCGCTCAGCCGGTTGTTTTCCTGCACCGACTGCACTTTATCGATTGCAGTCCTGCAAGCAAGCGTTTGTTGTTTCCATTCAAGCGACGCCAAAGAGCTACAAAGAAATGGTGATGAGGAAAAGCAATAGTAACTGAGAAATGGAGAAGATGAAAAGAAAACACTACACGAGCTCTATCTAATTAAAATTTTATCTATTTTTTTAAACAACTTTAAGCATCAATAATTAATTAGATTAAACAAATAATTAGTATTATGATTAATTAAATAATTAGTTGTATAATTAAGTAATCTAATTTAGTTTAATTAAATAATTAGTAGTCTAATTGTCATCAAATTAATTTAATTAATATTGATAATTTATTAGTTATTATAGTTATTAGTTGTATAATTATCATTAAATTAGTTTAACACAATTAGAAGTTAAGATTATAATTAGATAATTAAATAATTTGTAATATAATTAGTTAAATTAGTTATTAGTTGTATAATTTCTATTAAATTAGTTAACTGTCATTAAATTAGTTTAATTAGTTTAAATTAATTATTTAGACATTAATTATCAAATAATTTATTATATTACTAATTATCTAATTATCAAATATGTAAATTAAATTCAAAACACATTAATTTGAATCTCTAAATGTACCAACCCTCTTAAATCCAGAATTACATTATCAAATAATTTCTGAGAATTTCTCAAAATTTAATATTTATCATATCAAATAATTTTTAGAATTTAAAATCATCAAAATTTATTAAATTTAAATTTACAGTATTTACTAAATCCCACAAAAATTAAATTCAATTCTACACCAAACAGCCTGAAAGAAAGAGTAGCGAAGCGGTAGAGCGGAGCTGAGCTGGAAACCTGGAACCGTTGGCTCCAACTTTTCTCTACTATAAAATATCTTATCTGGCGTACGTGGGGATCCCCCGGTGGGCCAGCACAAGCCAGCACGTTTCCCCATCAATTCCTCTTCCAGCCTGTTCAACCTCCCCCATACTCCTCTCTTAAATTCCCAAAATCCCTCCTCATCTCCAGACCTCGTCTTCCTCCTTCCCTCAAACCCTAACCCTAACTCGACAATTTCAAAACTACAGCGTTGGTCTCCTCATCGAGATGGACCCGTGCTCCTTCGTCCGGGTCCTCGTTGGTAACCTCGCTCTCAAGATACCTGTCGCCTCCCGACCCGACCGCTCCGGCGTCCACCCTTCATCCACCCCCTGCTACTGCAAGATAACCCTCCACAATCTCCCTTGCCAAACTGCTCCCCTCCCTATCCTTCCTTCGGAGGAAACCAACGCCGGCGTCATCGCCGAGTCCGGCCTCGCCTCCGTCTTCCACCTTAGCCGCGTTGAACTAGAGCGGCTCGCGGCTAAGTCGATTTTTGCTGGTAAGGCGAAGCTGAAGGTTGCTATTTATACAGGACGGCGCGGCACCTCCTGTGGGATAAACTCTGGTCGTCTACTTGGGAAAGTGAAGGTGCCGCTGGATCTGAAGGCGGCGGATGGGAAGGCCGTGGTGTTCCATTCTGGCTGGGTTGCAATTGGTAAGTCGAGCAAAGGATCATCAGCTCAGGTCCACATTACTGTGAAATCGGAGCCGGATCCCAGATTTGTCTTTGAATTCGGGGGCGAACCGGAGTGCAGTCCCCATGTTTTCCAGATACAGGGTAATCTGCGTCAGCCAGTCTTCACTTGCAAATTCTCTTGCCGTAATCCCGCCGCTGATCGCAGTGTCCGATCCAGGTACGATTCGATCCTTATATGCCAGTTTTCCAATATGCTCAAAAGTGCATACACTGATGCGGATCTAATCGAATCTCTTTGGCTACAGGTCGATGCCAACAGATGTGGGAAGCGGGAGGAGCTGGCTAAAGGCATTCGGATCGGAGAGGGAGAAACTTACTAAGGAGAGAAAGGGGTGGTCGGTTACTGTCCACGATCTCTCCGGCTCTCCGGTAGCGATGGCGTCGATGGTGACACCCTTCGTCGCCTCCCCAGGAACCGACCGGGTGAGCCGTAGCAACCCGGGCGCCTGGCTCATCCTCCGCCCCGGTGACGGCACCTGGAAGCCATGGGGCCGCCTCGAGGCATGGCGTGAGCGTGGCGGCGGAAACGGTAGCGACGCTCTTGGTTACCGCTTCGAACTCCTTCCCGACGTGACCACCATGACTCCCTCTGCCGTCGGCGTCTCTCTAGCTGAGTCCGCCATTAGCCTGTCCAAGGGTGGTCACTTCCTGATTGACCTCACCTCCACCGCCGGCAGCCGCGGATGCTCCCCCGGTGGCAGCCCTAGAAGCAGCGGAGACTTCGGATACGGTCTTTGGCCATTCGCCGCCTATCGAGGGTTCGTGATGTCGTCGACGGTCGCCGGCGAGGGACGGCCTGCTAGCCGGCCAGTTGTGGAGATCGGCGTACAGCACGTAGGATGCACAGAGGATGCGGCGGCGTTTGTTGCGCTCTCGGCGGCTATCGACCTTAGCGTCGACGCCTGTCGCTTGTTTTCCGGCAAGCTTCGGAAGGAGTTGCAACCGCAAGCAGGCGCCGGTGATGGCGGGTTCTTGTAGCCTGGGTGCGTTTCTGGGTGGCTTTTATTTTATCGGATTTTAATGTATACTAACAGTAGAGAGGTTAGCTTTGATTATTGTGCGGTTATTCTGGTAGTGGGAAGTGTACAGCGAACGTTGGTAATTTTGGGTGGTGTTATTTTGCTGGAGAGAGTTAGGATTAGTACCGTGATTTGTGCAATAAGATGTTTCTTTTGTATTAATTATTGTGGTTAATTTAGAATTAATCATAATCAATATTTTCCAAGGCTGGTGGGGCCCAAGCACGTGGTCTTCGGCCTGCTCGTATTGTAATTGGTTCGCACGATGCTCTACAACGGGCTGAGGCTGTTTTAAGGGAATCCTAAGGGTATCGGTTTGTCGCGGTGTGGGTTCACTGGCCCCCACTGAAAGCTGGGGCATCGGTGATTGGATGGATCAGGGTGGCGGTGGGTAAAGACCGGGGGGTGAGTTTTATTTATTAGTTTGTTTGGGTGTGGTTAGTAGTACTAATGACCATAATTATGGTGGGGACGGGGCGTGGTTTGTTGGGGTTTGCCAGCTAAAAGTGTCTCCCTGACAGTGCTTTGTATGATATGATTGGTTATGGATCGTTGAGTGAGGGTTGCGAGTGGGCCGGTCTAATATCTGGCTTAGCTGTATCCTTACTAGCAGTGAGCTGGCGTAGGGTTGTTTTATATTATATTGGCGGCAGTTGTGTGGGTGTGGGTGTGGGTGTGGGTGTGAAGGTTGGCATCATTTCATATTACAAAAACAATTGCAGTTTGCACCAGGGGGAGAATTTTATTAATAATGCGTGCTTTAGTTTAAATACTACTGCGTTTAATAAAATATATTAGACGGATAATCTTATCTTAAATATTATTTGGAGAAAGTTATTATAAAGCTGCTAGTAAAAACTGTGGAAATTATTATTGAGCAACCTTGACAAATTTTCGGTGATGAATATTTTAGGGGTGTTCATCTACCTGACGAATGACAAGTCGATTATTTTATTTGCGTCGGTTGTTAGAAGCTCGTTAGAATATTAATTATGAATTGTCAAATATGTATATTTATTTGATAGAAGCTATGATGTAGTTTGTGTACGGTGTGAACTGTGAAGTATTCTTCTTGAACGATGAGTGTTTGAGCTTGACTATTATCTCTCTTTGGAGCAGCTACGTACTCTTATTGTCTCAGCTGATTGCCCGCAACAGCTGAGAATATCTACTAACCCTCCTGTAATGAAAGCACAATTACCTTTTAACAATCCACTACCTCTAACCATCCACTACATTCACTTGGGTACCAGTACAAGTAGTCGTCTCTACTGCTATATATATACTACTCTATGTACTGTAATCAATCTAGGTGCAGCAGATTATAAATTGAAACATTGAGATTTCTTCTATGCTCTCTATTTTCACATTTCTACTTTTCCTTTTCTCTACTTCTTTCGCAATACAGCTCCCTAGGTATCAGAGCATACTGCCTAACCTTCCCTTCTTCAATCACAACTCCTCCAGCAACCATGAATACACCTCAGGAGTCATCAAGGAATGATGGCGGGAGCCACAACTCTGATAACTCCTCTATCATGGAGTTACGATACCCGGTCCCTTGAAGTTTCTCATGAAAAATCTCTAACACATTGTAAGCAACCAACTCACCTCCAAAAACTATCCCATTCGATCCTCAAATTTTCGAAGCTAATGGCTTCGAAGGCTTCCTTGACTGCACAACAACTTGCCCTATTAAACTTAAATAAAATGATGTCGACCTCCCGCTAGCAAACTCAAAATACTATTGCAATTCATTGACTAGAATCCTACCTCATCTTTATGCTCTACCATCACTACACCCATCCTCCCTTGTGTCCTAAATTTTAATACGAACTTAGGAATTTGGGCAAATTTTGAGGATCGTCTACAGTCAACCAATTGGTCGAGTTATTCAACTTAAATATTAGTTTCACCATAATAGATTAGTCCATGAACACGTACCTCTCTCTTAAATAAAAGCTATCATTGACAACCTTGTAGCCATCGGCTCTCATATAGACCATGAATATATTATTTTTTATATCCTCAATGGGTTGACTCTCACCTACCAATGATTCAAAACAGTCATCCAAACAAAAAAAAAAAAACACCCATTAGCATTGATGACTTATATTCCTTTGTAATGAAGAAACAAATATAGTAGATACTCAATTCAAACTTCAAGCATCTCTAAACCCAACTAGCACTACCCTCAACAAGCAACTACAACCCCTCCTTACCTTCTCATAGTCGTGGCCATTTCACTCAAAAGCATGGCAGCTCCTCTCCAAATCAGCATTCTCATGAATTACATGCCAAATTTGTGGAAAATTTGACCACTCTTCTTTCATGTGTTGCATTGTGCTGACCTCAATTATCGGCCTCCTTCAACTCCACCAACAACATGCTCTATTAGCACCAACAACAATACATATGATTGGATCATCGATCAAGATGCAACAACCAATCTAACATTTCAAATTAATAGACCGTAACATTCAACCCCATGCTTTGGCGCAAAACAAATTCAAGTGGGCGAAGGCAACTCCCTCTCAATCTCCACCATCGAAGAAGGCATGTTACCAACACCCAACCATAAACTCTTTCTTCAAAACCTCCTTCATGTTCCCAAACTATCTTACAACCTCATTTCTCTCCTTAAGCTTCTCACTAACAACAATTGTTCAGTTCTTTTCAACCATCCATATATTAAATTAAGATCCTAATATCCAACAATATACCACTCCAAAGATCTAGTAGTAATGGTCTTTACTATATTCCCCCCTGGTGGAGCACATAACACGACTGTGAGTTAGCTAATTCAGCTCTTTGGCATAAGCATTTTGATTGCCCTAGCTCCTAAATATTATTTGTCATCTCTGGAAAATAAAAGAATTTATGTATTTCTTTTCAATCTCCTTTATTTAAACATTATATCCAACAATATACCCTCCCTAGCCCCTTCTATCCTAGAGTTTCATTATTGTTGCTTACTAACAACTTCTCTCAATTTTGCTCGATTTTTCTTATGAAAAAAACCTAGCACAACTATCAAATTCATTTAATTCAAAACTAGAACTGAACACCACCACCCACATAAAAATTCTACCCCTTGATAATGGCGAAAAATACATTAAATTCACCTTACAAAGTTTTTCTCGCCATTCATAATATACTCCATCAACTAGCTGCTCATACACAAACATTTAGAACAACATTGTTGAACGAAAGCACCATCATCTAATCGAAATAACCAGTACCCTCCTACTTGATGCTCTGTTATCCTACAATATCTGAGCTACTACACTTCAAATTGCCACCTGCTTAATTAACTGCCTACCACCATCAACCACTAAGCTCAAATCCACATTTCAACTTTTATACAGTAGATATCCAACATACACACACCTCAAACTATTTGGTTGCTCTCGCTACCAATTGCTTCACTTCCAATCCTCCTATTCCTAGGTTACTCCTCCCATAAAGAATGCAAATCCTATATCCCACACAATGGTAAACTATCATCTCAAGGCAAGTCTTATTTATGAAAGCACCTACCGACACCATAACCAGAATTCTCTCCTTCAACAACTCAATCATTCACCAACTCCACACTTAGCCTAATACCTATTTCCCAATTCTCCCCATACCCGAAACAATCTACATCTCCAATACCAACTCTAGCCTCCAACCCTTCCCCATTTGCTTCAACTACATATCCTCCACTCCCAAAATCCACAAGCTCACCTATCCACTCCATGCCACAAGCTCCCATAAGCCTACTGCTCAAATCTAACAAATGCATTAATTAATTTGAGTTGGTTTTCACACATCTTGATTTTATTAGAATCAGTATAATTGGTCAGTTTTGAAAATTTTATATCTAAGAAAAAAAAAATCAATGAAATTGATTTGGAAGGAAAAAAAAAGGGTCTACTCTTGAATTTAAATTTAAAATTTGGCATATAAGTGATTTATACTTAGTCACTGAACATGTTAAAAAATAGTCCAAATTGCAGCCATGATTATTCGAATTCTATTTTCAATTGATGAGAAGAACTCAATAAAATCAAGAACATATTCCTTCATGTCCTCGACCTAAATCAAAGTAATGAGTAAATAGTTGAAATAGTTGAAAGTTTTATGAGACTACTTGAGGAGGAGGAAAACATCGCCTAAAACATCTTTGCTTGTGGTTGAAATAGCATCTTGATGAGCCAAAGTTAATGAAATTAAGAATGCATTGTTTCTGGCACTCAACCATAATCAAATATATAAAAGTATTGATATATCGCCAAAAAATCATCTTGATCGGGCACGAATCTCGAGGAAAAACTCAAGTTGGAAACTTCAAAAATTATTTTGGAGACCATTTAAACTCCGATTTCAGCAAACTTATAGTCGAACTAAGCGTCTCGGAAATACGAATCCAACGACACCAAATTCGACTCAATCCGAGCCCAAGTGAGTCCAAATCAAGTACCCGAAGCGCTGTTGGAAGCATCAAACAGCTATTTGAGTTACCAAACGGTCTCCGATTTTGACGAGCTTACAGTCGAATCGAGCGGCTCGACGAGACGAATCCAACGAGCCCAAGATCGTAGAATTCTGACATCATTAAGACCTTCAAATGCTTGATAAACGGTTCATGATCAAGGGATTCAATATCGGCCGTTCATCCGGATCACTCCCTATTTGCCCCTGATCCCTCACATATTTACGGGCTATGCCACTCCAGAAAAACTATAAATAGCCCCTCATTTCTCCTAAGAGGGGACCCAAGCCAAGAAGAGAAGAAGAGAAGAAGAGAAGAAGAAGAGAGGAGAAGCCTAGGAGGGAACAGCTCCTCCTCGACCACCGCCGGAACTCCGCCGAAACACCGCCGGAACTCCGCCGGAACACCGCCGGAACTCCACCGAAGCACCACCAGGCGCCCGAGGGACGCCGGAGCTCTGCCCTACACGGGAGCAGCGTCGGAATTCTGCCCGACGCCGGAATTCTACCCGACGCCCGAGTGACGCCGGGTTTCTTTCAAAGTGACGCCAGAATTCTGTTCGACATTCCGAGTGACGTCGGAACTCAGCTTGTCCTTGTAACGGATACTCATTGTAATCTGATCGCCCTTGAAAGCGAGTCAGTCCCCTGTAATCTGCTCAAGTTCTAGTGGAATCATTTCAACTGGGCGTGGCCCCGTGGTTTTTTCCCTTTCCAGGGTTTTCCACGTAAAAATTCTGGTGTTACTTTCTCAATTCTGTTTGTGTGCTGGATATACGTACAACGTTGAGACGGAAAATTAAAATCTATCGCCGCGTATATTTGAGTCCGCAACAGTTTGGCGCCGTCTGTGGGAACTTCCATCCCACAACTTCAAGTATTGCTACGATGGTCAACAGGCGCAGCAGTCGTATCATTGGAGCTTCTCGCTCCAACTCCCACCAGTCCAGAAATCAGTCTGTGAATCATAGACGTCCGATATCTGCCTCCTTATACCCCGGGGGGCAAAACGCACCGGGAGAAGGGACCTCGGGACCCTCTTTAGAAGAGAGAGTTCGAAAGATGGAAGAATCTCAAAACGAGATCCTACAACTCTTGCGAGAGACCCGACAGCCGATCCTACCACCTCAGGAGGAGGTTCTTCTCCCTCGAGATCCACCCCGTGTCGAAGCTGTTCAAATTGAACATCTTCAGGCTGAGAATCCTCTTCCTCCACCCAGGAGGCGTTCACAGTCACATCAAGAGAACGAGCTGGCTGATACAGCAAGTTCTACCCATCCTCCGCATGCAAGTCAGCGATCTCGCCTTCCTCAAGACCTTCCTGAGGAGCTAGCCCAACCACACATTGCTGAGCTCCCTCGCAATGCCCTACGCCACGAACTGCGACAATTAGTCCGGGAGGAATTCCCTACAGGAGGCATAAGGCCACCTCTTCGTCAGTGGGATTTCCAGGAATCGTCACCCCTGGCAGAAGCCATTCTTCAACACCCTATCCCGATTGGCTTTAAGCTGCCAAGCATTGAATCCTACGATGGGACATCCGACCCGTACGAGCACATCGACCATTACAGGACCATCATGCATATTCAACGAGCTTCAGATGCACTCCTTTGCCAGGTTTTCCCTGCTACTCTTAAGGGACAAGCTCGAACATGGTACTATTCACTTCCAGCCGGAACGATCCCCACATTTGTTAAATTGGCCAAGGTGTTTGTCGAGCAATTCGTAGCCAACCGAAGAATTACTAAGGATTCTTCTCACCTTTCTGGGATTCGTCAAAACGAGGGAGAATCATTGAAAGAATACTTTCGACGATTTTCTATCGAGGCTCGACAAATCCCAGGAGTAGACCCAGAATTGCTCCGAGGGGTCTTTCTTGGAGGACTTCGTCCTGGCCCCTTCTATTCGGCACTCATGCGCGATACTGTTCATTCATATGCCGATCTGATCCATCGTGTGGAAGCACAGATATCAGCAGATGAGGCAATAAACGCTCACAGAAAACAGTTCGAACAACCCACTGGGAAGCGCAAGGGAGCACCTGAGATGGATAATCCGTCATCACAACGGAAAAAGCAAGGGAAGAGCAATCTACCTCCTAGACCCCCAATGCCACGACGAGAACCCCGACAGGAGAAGGAGTACACTCCGCTCAACACCTCTCGAGCAAATGTGTTGATGGCAATTCAAGATCAGGACAAAGTGAAGTGGCCGCATCCTTTAAAGCAGAATACAGGAAACCAAGATCAGTACTGCCACTTTCATCGTAGTCGTGGCCATACTACTGAGTCCTGTAGGCAACTTAAGGAGGAGATTGAAAGACTCATCCGTCAGGGCTATCTTCGACAATTTATTGGGAATCCACCTACCCGAGAAGAAGCTCGTCCCACTGGGGGGCAAAATCAATCACAAAGACAACCAGCGAATAACCGGGTAACGGTGGGCGAAATTGAAACAATTGCAGGAGGCCCCTTACTATCCGACCAAGTCTTTTTGACCATGGAAGAAAACCCAACTCCAAAAAAGGCTCGTATCGATCATTCCATCACGTTCGATGATTCCGACCTGGAAGGAGTAAAGACCCCCCATCAAGATCCGCTTGTCATAAACGCAGGCATTGGTGACCCGTGTTATAATGTCAAAAGAATTCTTGTGGACAACGGAAGCTCCGTAGATGTTCTATTCTACTCCACTTTTCTCAACATGGGTCTCTCAAGAGAAAAACTTCAACCTGCTGCAGGTCCTTTATATGGATTTGATAATCGACCTGTACAAGCAGAAGGAATAATCAGTCTCCCGGTAGTCCTTGGAGAATTTCCTCGACAGACTACACACTCCATCCAATTCATTGTGGTGAAGTCAGAATCAGCTTATAACGCCATCTTCGGGAGGCCGCTCCAGTCAATTTTTGGGATCATCGCATCCATTCCTCACCTCAAGCTGAAGTTCCATACCCCATCAGGAGTCGGTGTAGTATGCGGAGATCAGCAAATAGCACAAACCTGCTATCTTAGGCAGATCAAGTCTCGTCCAACGGTTACCCTAAGCATCGAGGACTTTGATCTGCGCAGCGAAGATATTCCTCAGAGAGCTTCCCCTGTGGAAGACCTTACTACTGTATCTATATCTGAAGAGCATCCTTCAAAGACAGTGCGAATTGGATCACTTCTCTCAGATGATGAGAAGAAAAACTTTACAGCTTTTCTGCGAGAAAATCAGGATATTTTTGCATGGAGTCCAGCAGATATGCCTGGAATTGACCCCGAAGTGATCGTTCACTCTCTCAAAGTCAATCCAACATGCAAACCGATTATCCAGAAGAAGCGAAACTTTGCACCAGACCGCCAGCAAGCAATTGAACAAGAAGTTGATAAACTTTTAGAAGCCGGATTCATACGAGAGGTGCACTATCCTACTTGGTTAGCAAATGTCGTCATGGTACGGAAGGGGAGTGGAGCCTGGAGAATGTGTATAGATTACACTGATCTCAATAAAGCTTGCCCAAAAGATAGTTTTCCGCTCCCTCGCATTGACCAGTTAGTTGATACCACTTCCGGTCATCAGATGTTAAGCTTTATGGATGCATACTCCGGTTACAATCAAATAAAGATGAATCCTGCTGATGAAGAAGCAACAGCTTTTCAAACAGACAAAGGATTGTACTGCTACCGGGTGATGCCCTTCGGGCTCAAAAATGCTGGAGCAACTTATCAGCGCCTCATGAATAAGGTTTTCAAAAGCCTTATTGGACGTACAATGGAGGTGTACGTAGACGATATGTTGGTAAAAAGTCTGGAAAAAACCCAACATATCTCTGACCTGAAACAATGTTTCCACTTGTTAAGGCATTACAATATGCGACTCAACCCCGCTAAATGTGCTTTTGGAGTCGCTTCTGGAAAGTTTTTAGGGTTTATGGTAACCCATAGAGGAATCGAAGCCAATCCAGAGAAGATCAAGGCACTAAGGGACATGGTGCCGCCAAAGAACATCAAGGAGGTCCAAAGGCTGAATGGGAGAATTGCGGCACTATCTCGTTTCCTGGCACGTTCAGGAGACAAATATCTGCCCTTCTTCAAGATACTTAGAGGTGCTCGTAGCTCCGGGTTTCAATGGACAGATGAATGTCAAGAAGCCTTCGAACAGTTGCGAAAGTATTTGGCATCCCCGCCACTACTTTCTAAACCAATACCAGGAGAGAGATTGTATTTGTATATGGCTGTATCTATCCAAGCCATTAGTTCAGTTCTGGTCCGAGAAGAAAATGCTATACAACGTCCTATCTACTATGTTAGTAAGATTTTATCTGAAGTAGAGGGACGTTATCCTTTGGCAGATAAGACAGCATTGGCGTTAGTTTACTCCGCCAGAAAACTACGCCCTTACTTTCAAGCTCACTCAATTGGAGTTTACACGAATCTGCCGCTAAAAAGCATTCTGCAGAAGCCAGAAGCATCAGGCAGGCTTGTCAAGTGGTCTGTAGAACTGGGAGAATTTGATATCCACTACTTGCCTAGACCTGATATTAAATCTCAAGCACTAGCAGATTTTGTAGTTGAGTGCACTGTTCCAGCATCTGATGTACAACCAAGTGCTTCACCTTCTTCTCCATTCTGGATGTTGTACGTCGATGGAGCTTCAGGGAGTTCTGGGGCTGGGGCTGGAATTTTATTAATCTCTCCACAGAAGGTTACTCTTGAGTACGGGCTTCGACTCAAGTTCCCAGCAACCAACAACGTAGCAGAATACGAGGCCCTTATTGCTGGGTTGAGACTAGCCATCGACTGTGAAGTCCAGAACCTAATAGCCCACACTGATTCCCAACTAGTCGCCTCTCAGGTGGAGGGGGATTTTGATATTCACAACCCACAATTGGCTCAATATTGTAGCATTGTGAAGCTACTCTTAGCCCGTATAGGGGAACATCAAATCATACATATCCTCCGAGAACAAAATGCAAGAGCAGACGCTCTTTCTAAACTTGCTACATCAACAACGGGGGATATCTACAAGAGAAGATGTATCGAGGAAATCCACTTTCCAAGCATTCAGGGTCCATGGGTCATACAGTCAATTGACGAGCCAAGAGAGATGTCTTGGATCGAACCCATCTTGTCTTTTCTAAAAGATGGAGTGCTACCTGAAGATCCTATAGCTGCAATACGACTTCGGAGACAAGCTGCAAATTTCACTATTATCAGCAACGAGTTGTATAAGCGCTCCTTCATTGGGCCCTACCTCAAGTGTCTCCCACCATCAGAAGCCGATTACGCGCTTCGAGAAGTGCATTCAGGAGTATGTGGAGAACATTTGGGAGGAAGAGCGTTAGCTTACAAGATCATGAGACAGGGATTCTATTGGCCTACAATGAAACAGGATGCACTTGAATTCACACGAAAGTGCGAAAACTGTCAACTGCATTCTAACCTCACTCATACACCCGCTCTGGAGCTTGCATCTCTTCAAGGCCCCTGGCCTTTTGCCCAATGGGGAATTGATATAATGGGACCTTTTCCTATAGCAACTGGACAGCGAAAATTCATTATTTTGGCTGTAGATTACTTCACCAAATGGGTAGAGGCGGAACCTTTGGCGAAGATTACTGAAGCAAATGCCAAGCAATTCTTATGGAAGAACATAATATGTCGCTTTGGCATTCCCGCAAAAATCATCACTGATAACGGGACACAGTTCACTGGGAAAATCTTTACATCTTTTTGTAGGGATTTTCATATTCAGCTCATTCACACAGCTGTTGCCCATCCTCAAACTAATGGGCAAACAGAGGTCACAAATCGAACAATCCTGAAAGGGCTGAAGACACGCCTAGGGAAGGCTGGGGGGCAATGGGCCGAAGAACTCCCCAATGTCCTCTGGGCTTATCGGACCACCGCCAGAACTCCTACAGGGGAAACCCCATATAACCTTTGCTTTGGTACAGAAGCAGTCATACCGGTTGATATCGGAGTTCCTAGCCACAGAGTTCAGACTTTCGACTTCAAAACTAACGAGGAGAAGCTTAGAGCAAATTTGGATCTCCTCCCAGAAGTAAGAGATGAAGCCTCACTCAGAACCGCGGCATACCACCAAAGAGTTGCCCGTCACTACAATCGAAGGGTGAAACCTCGCCCTATCACTATTGGGGACTTAGTACTACGAAGCATTGAAGCCGCCGGAAAAGGCCCTCAGCGAAATAAGCTCTCCCCTCTTTGGGAGGGTCCTTATTTGGTAGCGGCTATGGTCAAGCCTGGAACCTTCAAACTGAAGGATGCTGGCGGAAAAATGCTTCCTCGAACTTGGAACGTGGGCAATCTTCGCAAATATTACCAGTAGGAGTTGATACTGCTATCAGTCTATATGTTATGTTTGTCTTATATTTTATCTTCTCCTGTAGTCGTATTATAAAGTTTTTCGTACATCCCTTATGTGTTGGTTATAGAAGAACTTCTTTCTTGTATCCCTAAGTTATTCTAGGGAACTGTTATCTCATATTACAGAGCAATATGATATTCACTTTGTCGTGCTATTGTTTCTTCTCTCCAAGCTCTTTTTCTGTGATTCGAGAAGTACACAATCTATATTGTATCTCAATCATTGAATGATCAATCCCAGGGGGATTTGATCCGACCTCTTCCACACAGGTTAATGTCATCAAGCAAATGCTTTGACTAACAACCTCGGATAGGTCAAGTATCCTAGGAGGATATCTTGAATATCAAAATCATTTGATGATCAATCCCAAAGGGAGTTGATCTGACCTTTTTCCGGACAGGTTAAGGAAATCGAGCAAATACTTTCACTAATAACCCTGGATAGGTCAAAATCTTTAAAGAAAAAGAATGCCTCACATTTGTTCAAGTCAAAAGAGAGCTCACTAAAGTCCAAACTGAAATAAAACTAAGTAAATTTCATTTGCATGTGAGAAAAGAACATCAACAACATCTTTATATATCACTGAACGTCAAGTACACCAGATAGAAACATCAACAACGAGCATACATACAATCACTAGAAAGGAATCAAAGTGATACAAAACATCCTATAGAATCTCAACATCATCCTCGTCCTCCTCCAAGGCAAAAGCTCGCTGTAACTCACTCTCCAGCTCTTCACCACCAGAGTCCGAAGAAGCATCACTAGAAGCCTGGCTGGGAGTCAGTCCCTCAATCTCTGCTCCAGTCTTGCGATGTACTGTCCGAACACCCTTCATGAAGCCTCTGATAAAGCCATCCTCTGCGCACTCTGCCTCCAAGGCCTTCACCTCCACGTCATAAATATGACTGCGGGCCTCCTGAATGTGGTCCTCAATGATGATCTTGAAAGCATAAGATTTCTTGAACTCTTCAATAACTGCTGATGGCAACTGCTGGGCCTCCTTCTCGGACAGTACACTCTGAAGCCTCTCATTCTCAGCCTCAAGGACTTGCTGAGCCTTTTCCTGCTGCTTGATCGTCGCTTGTGCCTCCACCAACTCTATATGCAGACGATCCATTCGTTCATTCTGAGAAGAGACTGAAGTGATCTTGTTCGCCAACTCAGTTCTGCACCCCTCGAGCTGATCCTCCACCACCTTCATCTCCTTCACTTTACTGTCATATTTCTTCTTGTACTCTCCCTGAAGGTATTTAACCTTCACAAACTCTTTGTTCCAATCGTTCAGAGCCTTGGTCATCTCAAGCTTGAAATCAGAATACTGAGACAAGAAAAATATCAGAAATATATTCCTTAAGAAATGTAAAGAAGGAGAAGAAGTGAAGGAGAACTCACCAACTCCTCAGCCCGTCGGCGGCCGATGCACTGATGGTTTAACACATCCTCTGGAATATATGTCTTGGATGGAGAAGCTCGGGGACCTCTGCTAACAACTGTCAAAACTTCACCTGCCCTTTTCTTCCTCAATGCCTGCAAACCTTCCTCGCTCCCTGGACGCTTGGAGTGGTTCTTTTGGGGAACCACTTCTGGAATTCTAGCAGACTTCTTCAACATTTGAGCATGTGATCTCCCTGCTTGAGTAGATAGCCCAACCTTGAACAAGTACTCCTCATCTACATATCTACTCAAGTAACGCACCTCGTAGTGTAGAGCATCCAGATCAGGGAGTTTGAGTATCCTCAGCAAATCTTCTGCTCCAATGTGAAGGGGGACAGGTAGCTCTTTCAACTTCCCCCACTTCTCCTGAAGACCCCAATCATTCTGAACATAAAAGAAGTTGCTAATCCAACCTTTCGAGGGGTCTCGGGTGCGGATATCCAACCACTTGGACCTGAATGAAACACGTCCCTGCGCATCGCTAAAGAGACGCCCCATCCGAGAAAGGCACTCTGAGGAAAGTACCACTCCGCGGTCTCTGAAAAGCACGATCAGGCCCATCACAATCGACATTGCTCTGTAGGAAAATTGAGACAAGCATACCCCACAAAGCGTCAGAATGTCGATCAGTTCAGAGGAAGGAGGAAATCGTAACCCCGCTCGCAGGCTAAATTCATACACCGTCACATATCCAGGGGGAGGAAAGCAAGCGCGATCAGTTCTGGCCGGCACCTTCATCACCAAATCATTAGGAAAATGAAACTTTTTCCTAAATGAGATGAAGGAGTCCTCAGTGACAGTGGAAATCACATCGTCAGCCTTCGGCGCCTTCTGGACCCTCTTTGGAACTTCAGACCGTTGCGCAGGACGATCTTCTAAAGGAATTTTGGAGGAGGCAGGGTCACCCATTTTTGCTCCCTTTACTAAAGAGGGGCGCAGTTCTAAGTAGGGAAAGTCACCTACGAAAGACTGCGGAAAGCCTCCAAAGTAGGAAGAAAAAGGGAGGAAGAACGGGGGGAGGAAGGGAGAAAGCCACTAACTTCTGCACAAAAAGAGGGGCGCCAACTCAAGTAGGGAAAGTCACCTACTTAAAAAATGGCGGAAAGCCTCAGAATGCCAAAAGCTAGAAAGCCAGAGGAAGAAGGGAAGAAGGGGCGAGTTTCTACTGAGCCTTGGGGGGTCTATTTATAGTTTTCCTTAAGGGGGGGAGGATTCCAAAATTCTATTAAATTCCCTGAAATTTTTCAAATTTTTCGGAATTTTTTGGGATTTTTTCGGAATTTTTCGGGCCCAAAATAAAAAAAAAAAATAATAATAATATTATATTATAAAACCGGCCGGCGGTTCCCCAAACCGCCGGCCAAACCGCCCAGCCAAGGGGCGCGGCCAGCAGGCGCGAAGGCGGGCCAGGCGCGGGCCAGGCGCGGGCCAAGGCGGGCCGCGGGCGGGCCCCAGGCGGGCCGCGAGCAGGCCGCGGGCGGGCCCAGCGCGGGCCGCGGGCGAGCCCAGCGCGGGCCGCGGGCGGGCCCAGCGCGGGCCAAGCGCGCTCCGGCGCGGTTCTGCGCCGCCGGCGGCGGCGGCGGCGGCGGCCGGCCGGTCCGGCCGGTACGGCCGCCTACTCGTTCCCGGGCTCCAATTTCGGGCCCGGACGGTCCAAATTCGACATTTTTGGGGTCCCCGGACACGTTTTTCGATGTTCCGGACTCAATTTTGACATTTTCGGAGCTCAACGGGGCCTCTATGATTGAGTTCGAGCCAACATTTAATTTTTGGAACGCAATTTTTTGCGATTCGGCCAATATAAAATGCCGGAACAAGTATTTTTGGACTCGTGGAGCTTCGACGTCCAAAAACAGGGGGGCAACTGATATATCGCCAAAAAATCATCTTGATCGGGCACGAATCTCGAGGAAAAACTCAAGTTGGAAACTTCAAAAATTATTTTGGAGACCATTTAAACTCCGATTTCAGCAAACTTATAGTCGAACTAAGCGTCTCGGAAATACGAATCCAACGACACCAAATTCGACTCAATCCGAGCCCAAGTGAGTCCAAATCAAGTACCCGAAGCGCTGTTGGAAGCATCAAACAGCTATTTGAGTTACCAAACGGTCTCCGATTTTGACGAGCTTACAGTCGAATCGAGCGGCTCGACGAGACGAATCCAACGAGCCCAAGATCGTAGAATTCTGACATCATTAAGACCTTCAAATGCTTGATAAACGGTTCATGATCAAGGGATTCAATATCGGCCGTTCATCCGGATCACTCCCTATTTGCCCCTGATCCCTCACATATTTACGGGCTATGCCACTCCAGAAAAACTATAAATAGCCCCTCATTTCTCCTAAGAGGGGACCCAAGCCAAGAAGAGAAGAAGAGAAGAAGAGAAGAAGAAGAGAGGAGAAGCCTAGGAGGGAACAGCTCCTCCTCGACCACCGCCGGAACTCCGCCGAAACACCGCCGGAACTCCGCCGGAACACCGCCGGAACTCCACCGAAGCACCACCAGGCGCCCGAGGGACGCCGGAGCTCTGCCCTACACGGGAGCAGCGTCGGAATTCTGCCCGACGCCGGAATTCTACCCGACGCCCGAGTGACGCCGGGTTTCTTTCAAAGTGACGCCAGAATTCTGTTCGACATTCCGAGTGACGTCGGAACTCAGCTTGTCCTTGTAACGGATACTCATTGTAATCTGATCGCCCTTGAAAGCGAGTCAGTCCCCTGTAATCTGCTCAAGTTCTAGTGGAATCATTTCAACTGGGCGTGGCCCCGTGGTTTTTTCCCTTTCCAGGGTTTTCCACGTAAAAATTCTGGTGTTACTTTCTCAATTCTGTTTGTGTGCTGGATATACGTACAACGTTGAGACGGAAAATTAAAATCTATCGCCGCGTATATTTGAGTCCGCAACAAGTATAATTGAAATTTTTACAAGACTTTAAGAGGCCAAACATCCTCTAAATCTTAACTGCATGTAGTCGAAACAAGCGCATCAATAAGATGAATCCAACGACATTTAAATTATTTAATTATAATATCATTAAGTTGTTAAAATATTAAAAAAAGTATATATGATCAAGGGGATCAAACCCAATAGTTTGATGAAGTGTTTGAGTTTATAGTTGAAATGACTAGAATGATGTAACCTAAAATCTATAAATAGGTTTTGCTTATTCACATATAATAGGAGAGGAAGGATGCCCCGAGAAGAATTCTAGATAAGAGAATCTAGAACTTAATTTGTTAGAATCTATTATCTATCATCAACCACCATCAACGCCCGCCATTACCAATAAGGAACACTTGCCTCATGATTATAGCTCTACCATCTCAAAGCTTCTCTTTTTTCCACAGACGTATTAAATCTTTCTCTTGTTACAGGAAAGTGCATCATTTATAATGTATGACACACACTAATGAAACATTTCAACAAAATCATCTTCCATGATTTTTCTTTTTTAGATTTTTCACAAAAAATATGCCTAATCTTCTATACGCTGCTTGTAATTTATCTTTTCATGTATATATATAAAATTTTCATGAAATACTAAACAATAAATTATTTTTATTATCAAAACTATTCTAACAAATAAGTATATATATATTACTCACAAGTCACAAATTAGGGCAACTATTAAGAGTGTACTGTGGGCATTGATTTTGACTTGGTGCCAATTGCCAAGTAGAAAGTTGATATGAAGGCCATGTTCTCAAACAAAAAATACATCTTAAAAAATGATTTAAATGGGACAATCATCAAAATCCAACTACGTCATGACAGATTGGCATAGTGGCATTCCGGTTTATTATAATGTAAATGTATAAATAATAATATTAAATTTCCCAAAAACCAAAAAAAAAAAAAAAAATTCGGCTGGCTTTGATTATTAATTGGGAACATGCAGGACAGTTCAATCTTGCTTGTTTTTTTAAAAAAACTTGGCATGGACTCGCCTTTATTTAATATTATTATGTTGGCATATAAATATAATTATTGAGAGATGAAAATATATATATATATATATATATATATATATATATATATATATATATATATATATATATATATATATATATAAAATTAAAAAAAATCTAATTTGACTCAAAATATTTACTTGCATGAATCTATAGCATATTAAAATTTAAAATTTTTGGAGTTAAATTAGGACTATTTGAGCTATGATTTTAACAAATTTATAGTCAAAATTAAATGTCTCGATAAGATGTACTCAACAACACCAAAAGTGGTTTGATCATAGCCTAAATGAGCCCAAATCAAATACTGAAATAATAGTTAGAACTTTAGACATTGATTGGGAATAAATGATCTCCAAATATTATATGCTTACAATCAAACTGAGCATCTCAATGAGACAAATCCAACAAGCTCAAGATCACTTTGTTTTGACATCGTTAATGCACTTAAATGATCAAAGAATGTTTTATGATCAAGGGGATCAAAATGAGCTGTCCAATCAAGTCTTCTAAAATTTGGATGTATTCAAATATAACTTCTATTCTAAAAATTATAAATTGACTCTCATTACCTATATAATGGGAACCTAGACTAGAGAAGGTGGAGAGACCTTGGAGTTTTCTAGAGCTCTACTTGAGCATTGCTGTCAAACCACCACCATCTGACCACTACTATATATTGGACCACTGCCCGACCACCACTATTGGACCACAGCTCGACTGTCATTGACAAATCACTGGCATCGAAACCACCACTTGAGAACTATCAAATTAGCACTTTCTAACCACTGTCATCAAACCTTTGTCGCCCAATTACCGCCAACAAATTATTCCCAGACCGCATAGTTGGATAATCGCTCCACTACCATTAACCGGTCTCCATCGAACTATTGTCACCCAACTATCATATCTCGATCACCAAGTGGTCTCTTGACCATCGTCGCTCAACAATAGTATCTTAACCTATGAAACCCTTTTGAGTAGAGTGAAACTAAACTCATCGAGACTCCTTTTCAAGTGACTGGTTGTAATTTCATTAAAATTTCTAAATTTAAACATACACATTGATGTGTACTCCTAAGATAAGTTACATCTTATAAAGTTATACCAACAGGGCAAAAAGTGTCCATTAAATCAAAAATGATAATACTTCCAAGCGGCAAGAATTTTCCATTTTAATAGATATACGTTCTATTTTTGTATCCAATAAGAAGAATAATTCGTAGCTACAGTTTGAACATTATAGCATTACTTTTCATGTTTTGCAGATTTCGATGATCATTGATACATTTAATATTTATTTTGTAGATTAAGAAATTTTTTGCTGCTATATGAAGTATTTTTCCCACATGCAAACAGACAACAATGATATGATAATGTAATTTCAGGCATCATGTCATTAGAGAGTAAGATTTCGTTTGAGATAGCTTTCTTACTGCTTCTTAAAGCAGTTTTTTAATACAAAAAATTTTAAGCTGCTTTACATCTATTTTTTATAGTACTTTTTTATTGTGACTTAATAGCTTTTGGTTAAGTACTAAAATCCAAAACTATAAAGAGAAATTTTTGGAGAATAAACTCTATGAATCTATATACATCCCACAAGGCAAGGCTATAATGAAGGTATCAATCAATTACAACCTACAAAAGGGCGTATTAGCAATCAAAGTGACAAATCCCAAAGCCTAGAGGTATTATTAAGTATTAACAAAGCCAAAAACATTAAACACAGATCTTAGTTCTTAAATCTTAATAACTGTAGTAGATCTTCAGTTCCCCAATATTCCTATAGAACTTTCAATTCAAGAAAGTGCTTACATAAAATGGAAAAAATTGTGGCACCAGAAAGTTAGTCAGAGTCTGATTTAAGATGACATATGCTTGTATTACTTTGTAATTGATATAGGACTACGTGCTTAAACTGAATGAAAATAGATTATTGCACGATTTCTTGTTTAGAACATTAAGGATACAATCATTAGCTATTAGAACGATAAAATAAAACTAGAGACGGATGCCTACGTTTAGGCCAAATCACTAGCTAAGCACTTGGACAAACAAAATAAACTAGAACTTCAACAACATGCGTAATGATAAGAGTTCATTCAAAATCCCTACTCTAACAATAAGATTAGAAACATAGAAAATCAATAACTCATATCCTATGTTTACTACGCTTTGGCAAGATTTAAGTGGAGCGATCCCTTGCGCTTCTGCCACTACCTACAAGGTTAGAAAACGAAGAGGGAATTGAAAAGGGAAGAAAAGTCAACCCTTACTTAGAGAGGAATCGTCGCCGAAGGAACTCCTTTGAATTGCCAATGGTACCGGTGATGATTTGTAGAAGACGATTGAAGTAGCTTTTGAAGGGAAACGGTGAAGTAGCCGGAGGGATGGCCGGTGTGAATCGACCGACGATAATCCACTGTCCTTTGAACCTTTGATCGTCGAGAGTATCAACCAAGGAAACGTGGATCCGCTCTAAGTACTCTTCGACGGTAGTTTCGTAGCCAAATCCCACGTTGAAGAAGGGGGAGCGGAGTGCGTTGATATTGTCTTGATCGTCAAGCACCAAGCTCGAATCCCATGGGCGGACTTCCATTCATGCTTCTTAAGAAGTAGAGGAGGTGAAGTTGATGTAGCTTTGCTTTCCTTGAAGGTTCCTTCCAAGGGATTAGAGATTTCCCTTTGAAAATCAAGTAGAAAGGGCTAGGGGAAGTGGGCGGCCAAGGTAGGGCTAGGGAGGGAAAGTTGTTTGTAGAGTTAGGGTTAGAGTTATGAGAGTTTAAAATTTCCAAACCTGAAATTATGTTCAGATTTTGAAATTAGGTGGGAATTAGAAAAAGGAAACATGATTTATTGATTGGAGGGGGATTGGAAAGAGAGAAGGGGAGAGAGGGGGCGGCGGCAAGGGCATGGGGCCGGCGGCTTTAAGGAGAGGGAGGGAGGGTTAGGAGCAATTAATTAGGTTTCCTATTTGATAATTAAGAAATAGGAAAGATTTGCATCAATCCTATTTAATTAAATTTAAATAGAATTCAAAATAGGAAACTTTCCTAAAATAGGAATTATATCTTAGGCAATGATTTTGAATTCAAATTAATTTGAATTCCCTCATTAATTGGGTTTCCTAAAATATAAAACTAATTTAGGAAAGGGTTAATTGCACACAAGAGGGGAGGATCAAGGGGAGGGGCCGGCGGTGGGCTTGGCCGTGGGGTTGGGTGGTGGCCAAGAGGGAGTGGAGGGGAGGGAGGGGTCGGTTTGGGAAGGGGAGGGGAGGGAGGTTGTCGGGTAGGGGAAGGAAGAGAGGAGAGAAGAAGGGAAAAAGGAAAGAGAAGGTAAGAGACCGCAAACCCGGACTTCTTCCTAGGTTGGTGGGTGATCCGCTCTCCCTCTCCTAGGGATTTCTCTCTAATGCTCTCAAGCTCACACAAGATGCAGGAATTTTTTTTAATCATCATTCATTAAACTCAAAAGGTCAGGAATTTTTTTTAATCATCATTCATTAAACTCAAAAGGTACATAGAGGGGCTTTAAATAGCCTTACATAAAGACATAACATAAAGACGACAATGCCCTCCGGGCTTACAAACAATCCACCCTTGCATAAGGGGTAAAACAGGGAAATAAAATATAAAACTAATGAAAGAAAACGAAAACACAACAAGACTCAAAAATATAAGGACTCGATCGTGGCCGTAGATTGTCGGCCACGTCTTCGATAAACTTTCCATGTCGAGATGTCCTCATCAGTAACTCTATTCTTATCATCAGCAACCAAATAACAAAGAACAAAATCAAACAGAAATTGTGCAAATCCATTCTGATGAAAATAAATAAATAAATAACTTAATAGCAGCATTACTGCACTTAATAATCTATTCTTATCAGTTAGCAATTGCTTGCCTAAAAAAGAACAAATAGAGCAAAGCTAAACATATTTGCAGAGTTCTTCTAATCACAAATCCTTTAAGAAAAAAAAAATAGTAGAAGAACTTCTGCAGCAATAAAACAAACCAAGAGCTATGAAGAACATCTGTAGCTATGTTCTTATCATTTACAAACTACCAACCTAACAATGCACAACTTACAAAACTATAAAACATTATCTTATCACAGAACTGAGAGTGGGTAAAATAAAAAAATAAAAAAACTGAATTGAATTACTACTTTCACAGCAACAAAAGAGACCAGAAATCACAAAGAACAATGAAGGTCTATTTTTATTAGTTATTAAATGATTGACGTTAAAGGAATATAATTCATTGAGTGTCTCCTAAGTCCTAAATAACATATTTTATATGTTATCAGTTTGCCTCAAAAGATTCAGATATTGAGGATAGAGAAAGGTTATGCATTACATCTTCACAATATTGCAAGCAATGAACCAAGCATATGATAATAAGATCAATAGTGATCAAATTTTTTTATTTTGACAACCATTTCTCTCACAAAGCTACTTAGTGATAGAAGCCCTTCGTTTGTTGCTCTCTTCAGCTTAATCAAGTTAGGAAGAAATTTATTTCTCGTAAGAAGATTTGTGCCCCAGAAGATTGTAGCAGCTTCATCAAAAGCAGATGAGAAATCTGAAAAAGATTTCGTTCACAATCAATAGGAAACCATTCAAATGTGAATCCATATTAGTCATCGCATTGCTAGCAATCTTGCTTGCTTGGTAAAAGATGCGATATTGAATTAGGACTTGCAGTTGCAGCAAGATCACAAATAACAAATTCTTAAACATATATTATACGCCTATTATTGTTTAGATCAACTTAATTAAGTCGCATCGTCATTGTGAATCGAATTATACGCCTAAAGGTTTTCGCTTGAGTAGATCTAAAATGGAATATATGGAGTGTAATTTTAGTAATAATAGACCTAGTGAGGGCATTGTGACTTTGGCCGATCAAGTCATTAATAAGAGTACACGTTTTAGATATCTTGGATCTATTGTTCAGAGTGATGGTGATATAGATGGGGATATTATCAGCAGAATCCAAGTTGGATGGTTGAAGTGGAGGAATGCATCGGGCTTATTGTGTGATAGAAAAGTACCCCTCAAACTTAAGGGAAAATTCTATAAGATGGTGGTGAGACCTGCAATGCTTTATGGTGCTGAATGTTGGCCATTAAAAGAGAAGCATAATTCTAAGTTAAGTGTTGCAGAGATGAGGATGCTCAGGTGGATGAGTGGCTTTACCCTTAGAGATAGGATACGAAATGAGCATATTCGTGAAAAGGTTGGAGTAGCTCCAGTGGAAGATAAGATTAGAGAGAGTCGCCTTAGATGGTTTGGTCACGTAAAACGGCGGCCTCCCGATGACCCGGTTAGGAAAGTAGAGGTCTTAGATTTGACTTATGTTAAGAAAGGTAGAGGTAGACCTAAAAAGACTTGGTTAGAAAATATTAGAAATGATCTTTCTTTATTAGATTTAAACGAGAATTTGACTTTTAATAGAACACAATGGAGAAAAAGGATTCATGTAGCCGACCCCACGTAGTGGGATAAAGGCTTGATGTTGTTGTTGTTGTTGTTGTCATTGTGAATCGAATTCAATAGGTTGTCAAGAACATGAGCTAATTTACTATAAGCCTAAGTCGCCTGATAAAGAATCATTCTAAGACTTCGTTTCGGACGACTTTTTTATTGCTTCTTAAAGCAGTTTTTTAGTACAAAAATTTTAATTTTAGTACTAGATAGCTGCTTTAAGAAGCAGTAAAAAAGCCATCACAAACGAAGCCTAAGTCTCACAAATCAAAGTCGCCTCAAAGTTTAAGTCACCATTAAACTCAGCTGCTGAAGTCGCCAAGTCTGCTAAGGCTATTTTCCCACTTAGAATGAATTTGCTAGACAACTCGCTATTAATCTATCAAGTATTGTTCAGCATGTATAACTGGTCCAATGTCTAAACCAGTTCAACATATTTTCTTGTGTGAAATGGCTGCTATCGCTTCATTTGAGTACCCGATCTCTTGCCTACACTGTAGGAACTTCTACATCTTTACTTAATGTATCAATTGATGCAAAAAGAAGACATGAAAATAGCTCCTAAGAGCAAAAACACCAAAAAACAGTAAAAACTACTGTATTTTTCAAAAATTATATCATTCATATATCTTCTTCCTGCAACCATTCTATTTATAATAATCCAGGAGAAATCCCTAAAACTTTTTAGAAATAGGTAACAAACTAAATTAGCTATCCCTAAAGAACATTTTAGCTAAAGATGTGATCGGTCCAGAAAAATCTTTTTAATACAAGGATGCGAACTCCGCTCTCACGAATCTGTAGTAGTTAGTTTACTACTTTCAGCATTAATTTAATCTTATTTATTGATACGCTGACTTTTACCTGTTTGCTTGCAGGTGCTCGTAGCCAGCAGATTAGAGAGCTCTCAGATAGCTACAGGGGCTATGTTGAGAGTCTGAGAGTGTTTGAGTTTTGTTTTGAGAGCATCAGAGTTCTTTGTTGAGTTGTTCAGTTATTTGGAGAGTCAAAGCCTGTACTTAGGCCAGATTAGTGGAAAACATTGTTTTCTTGCATTTTTTTTATTTCCATTTGCATTAAGATGCTCTGCATCATTCTCCTTCAGTATGAAGAATACAGAGCACGGGGTGGAGTTGGGGGAGACGTCAAAGCAGAAGTGCTTGAGCGGAGGCTGGAGAATGAGCGGAATCGAAATCGCGTGAGGCGGGAGCGTGGCTAGTCGACCGGAATGCAAGTCTCGTGGAGGGGCCGGATTCGCGGTAGATGGAGCGGGGCTTGGTCGAGTAGAGAGGTGCGATCTGACTGAAGGCACGGATCAATATGGTCGCGGGAACAATGCGATCAGGTTGAGGATGTTTGCGAATAGGAATACAGGTGGTGAAGACGATGGCGGGTCATGGGGGTGGTGTTGTGCATATAGACGAGCCGCGGGTTGGCTATGGATGAGGGAAGATATCCGACCGTATGGTTGCCATTGGGGAGAGTAAAATGACAAGTATGGTTGTCTGAATCTGCTTTCAGATGATCCTTTGCGGGAGCAGTACTGCTCTGAACTTTTGCAGCTCATTTCTCACATTCGTGAAGGGATGAGAGAGATTCGTTGTTAAATCATCTAGTAGCTTTGTGAAGCTCGCTTGCGCTGCCCACAAAAAGCATCAAAATTCTGATAGTCGTCAAGGGTTATATGTCTTCTTCCTTCATCCAAGGTCTTACAGAAGCGCTCTCTAACTCTGATACCAAACTGATATAGGGAGAAGATATGAAAATAGCTCCTAAGAGCAAGAACACCAAAGAACAATAACAACTATTGTATTTTCCAAAAATTATATCATTCACATATCTTCTTCCTACAACCATTCTATTTATAATAATCCAGTAGAAATCCCTAGAACTTCCTAGAAACAGGTAACAAATTAAATCAGCTATTCCTAAGGAACATTTTAGCTAAGATGCTCTGCATCATAAATATAGGTTATTTTTTCCTATACAATGTTAAGTAAATAATGAAGAAACACCTTTTTTTTTGTTCAATTCAGCTTTATCTTTGATATGGTATCAGAGCAAAACTTTTCACAGCTTCCTTGATTTGAGATCATCTATCTCTCTACCATGGGATCGTCACACTCCACCTCCACCGTCGATGGGATGAGCATCGAAGACGCTCTCAACCTATACTACTTCCACCATTCCAATAGGTTTGGTATCATCGTTGGTTGGGAGCTTTGTCTACCAAGTTAGACGTCTTGAGTTTGAAGTATATATACAATGTGTGAGTTTATCTTAATTGGCTAAAGTAAAAAATAAAAAAATAAAAGATAAAAACAGGACTAGCATCACCCGTTTCTCAGGCTTGATGGGAGACAACTACGCTTTCTTGAGCCGTGAGATTTCCATAACACATTTCAGTCAAGAACGAAGTTGGATTCATTGACGATTCTACCAAATGTCCCGAAGGTAATGATCCAAACCTCATCAATTCCTAGATCAGGAACAATAACATAGTGATTTACTGGATATTGAATCCAGTATCTAAAGAAATATTCACCAGCCTTCTATGCTTGGATGCAGTACAAGAGATCTGGATTGATCTCAGGGATCAATTTTAATGGAATAATGCTCCCAAGATATTTCAAATGCCAGATGAGTGGCTTTGCATTACACCAAATTGAACACAATGGGAAAAATCAGGGGCACAACCAAGCTTTTTTTTAGAGCGGATAAAATAAGATTGTGAAATGTATAATTTTATATATGAAATAAAAAAATTTCTTAGAATTTAGACAACTGTATTTATTGAAAGTGGGCAAAATAATTAAAATTTTTATTTTTCTTAAAAAAAAAATTCATGGTGGACAATTGCCACCCCAAGAAAAAACTAAATAACTATTGCCCTATCTGCACTAGAGACAACTGCTCCTGTGGGGAAGTTAAGCAGCTTTCTACTCATCATCAAATGGAGTTCCCTTCTCATGACACTCAATAGTCTTTTTGCTCAGGTTCAGGGTCAAATTCTACTCATGGATTGTACACCTATTAGTTGAGTTTTCGCCATTCTTTCCCAAGAAGAGCGTCAACACAATCTTGGACAACATCTATCTACCAGCAACGAAATTAATGGAGTATCCTTTTATCATCATGAATGCCACTGCCAAATCTTCCAACCCTTGACCAGACATAATGATTAAGAAAGATCAACCATACTGCGTGCACTGTAAGTATCATGAACATACCAAAGAGTTATACTATAAACCACATGGATACCCTCCCGATTATAAACAGTTGAAGAATATATGAAATAAGAACCTTGCAGAAACTAATAATTTGGTTCCTAAGGCCACAGGTGATGAGTCTTCCAAAAAAATGCAACAAACCTCTCCAACATATAGACAAGGATCAATTTTAGTAATTGTTTACCATGTTTTCTCCATATCTACACTTGGACAAACTTAAACGAGGCTTCTACAAATTGTGTGAAACCCTTCAAGAAAATAAAACTAACTCTTAAACATTGAGGAGTCTTTTGGTGTAATATTTAAACATGCTTGTACAAGAGTACTCCTAGGATGGGAGTTCTCCTGGAAAGTTATACCAACATGATAAAACCGTGATGCCATTAAACCAAAGCGGATAATATATCTATGATTAAGAATTTGGGTCTTTACAAATGATATCAGAAAAATACACCAGCCAAAAGATAAGAACTCTACCCGTAGAAGCTTATTTGCATGGTAGATGATTCTAAGTTAAGGAAATTAAAGAGAATATCGATTATCTAAGTACTGGAGATTATGAAATCTTTAAAAAAAATTTAACTCTTAAATATTAAAGCGCCTTTTGATGTAATGGTTAAGCATACTTTTACAATAGCACTCTTAGAATGAATGATCTACTAGGAAGTTACATCAACGGGACAAAACTATGAGATCATTAGGTCAAAGCGGATAATATCTCGATAATTAAGAACTTAGACTATTACATTTTCTAAGTACATGCTATAGATACACTTTCATTCCATCTAAGAACACTCACACTTTTGCAGGTATTTACCTAGCAATCATGTGGATATCTATAGCCAAACATTGGTTAAATGACTACGGAGCATCACGACATATTTATTCCTATGTTGGAATGTTTGCCCAATTAGTTCCCATCGCTAATGAAACCATAACTATGCCTATTCAAATGCAGATTCCAGTTTAAGTATTGCATGAACCTTAAATTGAATCATCGCCTGACTTTACACAGTACATTATTCATTCCAGATTTTCGCTTTAATGTGCTTTTCGTAAGCTTTCGTTTGGCAGATGAACAATTTACAAATTCTTCCCTCACCGATTTGTGATTCAAGAAGCCAACAGCAGTAAGACAATTGGCAACAATAGAAGACTTTGTGATTCGAGAGTTTTTGGTTTGCCAGGTTTTTATTTCCTCGTTGTTTGCACACCAAACTAAATTTCACTTGCGAGCTCATATGTTCATCTTCTTGGACTACCCCCCGTGTTAATATAAAAAACAAACAATTATTAATCATTAGAAATATAATTGTAAAATCTTGGATGAGAGGAAGAAGCACTTCTTCTTGAGCTTCTTGAGAGAGAGGAGAGATGGAAGAGGAGAGGGAGAGATCAAAAAATCTAAAATGGATTTCTGTATTTTGCTTTTGGCTTCAAAAACTTATTACAAGCTTGTTGTGTCTATTTATAGACACTAAATGGTAGCTCAAAGGGCTACACAAGATCCTAAACAAAGTAACATAAATGCTACAAAGAAAACTAACTAAAGAAAATACACCGGTAAATCTTGGACCAATTAATCATAACAATAATCTTACATGAAAATTGCTTGTCGTTTTATTCCATCAGCAAAAGGACAATTTAATATACCCTTTTCTAAATCATTAGACAATTTCAGGATGCTAACCAAGTCACATTAATGGGAATATCCATAGAAGATATTCCTTTTAGCATTGTTATTCCCATAGATCTTTCACGTCAAGTGGACAACTTGATCATTCTCCGATCAATCCACACCATGAAAACTCCTTATCACAAGGAATACCATTGCAACTTACTTTCTAATAGCATATTTCATGCCCATGAGCAGGATAGCATATTTCATGCCCATGAGCAGGATACACCATTATATGATCACAATAATTCTCATCCTTTATTTAATTTCATATATTAAAACCCCATATCAAGATCTTGTAGGAATTTTATATTAAAAAGCTACTCTCATGTCGAATCATAAAACTACTATCAAGCAGTGAAAATTTCATAATGGCAAGATACCATGCCAGCTAAAATCTGTGCTCGTGAAACAAATCACACATGGTTTATTGTTTTTTATTCCATGATAAAAGCATGTAGTCGAATGTAGATTGACTTTCAAAATCAAGTGTTATTTATCCGGCTCAATTAATAAGTATAAAGCTCATCTCTTTGCTAAAAGATACACTAAATAAGAGAATTGCTTTCTTGTTAAAAATGGTCACATTAAAAAATGCATTCATAATTGGGACATCAACCAATTAGATGCCAACAATGCTTTTTTCCATAGAGATTTATTTGAAGAGGTATATATGGAACTATCACCTAGTTATAATTGATATGTCACCAAAAATATGCCTTGATCTGCACGAACCTCGATGTAAATATGAGATTGAGACTCCAAAAATTAAAATTGGGACCATCTGATCTCCAATTTTAGTAAATTTATAGTCAAATTGAACATCTCAAGGAGACGAACCCAGCGACACCAAAATCAGTCTAATCTGAGCTCAAATCAAGTGTCAAAGCATATTTGGAGGGTTCTAAGCATTAATTGGATAACCAAATGATCGTCAAATATGGCATGCTTATAGTCAAATTGAGCGGACAAGAAGAATCCAACGAGCCCAAGATCGCCTAATTCTGACATCATTTGGGCACTCAAATGTTTGATAAACGCTCCACAATCAAGGGGATCAATATGAGCCGTCCATTGAAACACTCCCAACATGCCCTCGATCTTCTCTATATTTACGGGACATGTCACTCTCAAAAAATTATAAATAGGCCCCCATTCTTCACATGACGGAGGGGAGAAAGAAGGAGAAAATTTGGGGAACTCTCTTGCCACCGACCGTAGCTGGAGTTCTTCCCGACCGCAACCGGAGTTCTTCCCGACCATCATCGGAGTTCCTCTTGACCGTCGCCGGAGCTCTCTTGCCATCGACCACTGCCGGAGTTCTTCTCGACTGCCACCGGAGTTCTTCCTGACCATCGCCAGAGTTCTTCCCGACCGCCATTGGAGTTCTTTCCAACCTCCGCCGAATTTCTTCCCGACCGCCACCAGAGTTTCTTCCTCATCGTAGTCAGAGTTCTTCCCGACCGTCTTTGTAGTTCTTCCTGACCGTCGCCAGAGCTCTCTTGCCATCGACCACCACCAGAGTTCTTTCCAACCACCCACCAGAGTTCTTTCCAACCGCCGGAGTTCTTCCTGACCCCCGCCAGAGTTCTTCCCGACCCCCACCGGAGTTCTTCCCGACCGTCGCCAGAGTTCTTCTCGACCCCCATTAGAGTTCTTCCCAACCGCCGCTGAATTTCTTTCCGACCGTCGCCGGAGTTCTTCTTGACCAACGCCAGACTTCCGCCCATTCATCAACCATCGTTGGACTTCCGCCCATTCATCGGCTGCCGCCAGATCTCTTCCTAACCACCGGCCGTCGCCGAACTTCCGTCTGTTCTCCGATTTTTTCTAGAACTCTTACTGAATGCTATCGACGTTGTATCTCCTCCCAAATACCGTCAACCGCCAACTACAGTCTCTATGGCCACTGTTGTCCTACTACGATTCTTCCGACCTCCATCGCCCGTCATTTACGGTCTCTCCGACCAACAATGCCAGACTATGGCCTCTACGACCAGCGTTGCCTGACTACGATTCTTCCGATTTCCATCGCCCTTCGTTTACAGTCTCTCCAACCATTAATGCCAAACTACGGTCTATACAACCACCATCACCCGACTACGATTCTTCCGATCTCCATCGCCCACCATTTACAGTCTTTCCAAACATCAATGCCAAACTACGGTCTCTACGACCACCATCGCCCGAGTACGGTTCTTCCCACCTCCATCGTCTGCCATTTATGGTCTCTCCAACCATCAGTGTTAGACTACGGTCTCCACGATCACCGTCACCCGACTACAATCCTTCCGACCTCCATCGTCCACTGTTTATGATCTCTCTGACCATCAATGTCAGACTACCGTTCTTCTTACCAACTACAGTCCCTTCAACTAACATCGTCCGCCAATTATGGTTCAGCCGACCAAATGAACAGACCAACACTTATTCTTGCAACTCCCACCATGTAATGCATTCTACATGATGTATATTGGCCACATTGAACAAAGGCCTTCCCCCCAAAAAAGGGCTTCATTTGTAATCAACTGCAAATACTAGTAGACTCATTCAAACTGGGCAAAACCCTGTGGTTTTCCCCCTTTTTAGAGGTTTCCTCGTAAAAACTCTGGTGTCTCTTATAAACATTGCATCCCTACTTATTTTTCTGTTTGTGTTGGATCTTCGTATAAGACTAGGATGCTAAACTTTATATTTCTCTGCCGCCACGAATTTTCTAAGAAGCAACAATAATGGAAAGGGGAGACACCTCAAATGAATAAGAAATTAGTTTACAAGCTACATAAGTCGATGGTCTCAAGCAAACCTCCTAATAGTGGTACTAAAAAATTTCAGCTCCATAATTCATTTGAATTTCACCTGATCCAAAGCTGGCTATTTTTTAGTCAGAAAAGGTGTATGATCTAAATTTGTAGCACTATTGGTCTACATAAACGATATTACTATTAATGTACCTTCAATACCTGCACTTCATTCCTTGAAAATTTTTCTCCATGCTTAGTTTTATCTTGTAGACTTAGGTGACTTGGATTTTTTTTAGGTCTCGAAGTTGCCTGATCTAGCACAAGAATTATTCATTCACATGATAATGCACATTACAACTATTAGAAGATACAAGGATGATAGATTTGAAACCAACTAAAATTTTCATTAACTCTTATAATAAGCTAAATACCTCAAAAGAGGATCATGTACTAATGCATCACAATGCCGACGAATGTAAAGTCCGGATCACGTGAGGTGGAGGAAGACGAGGAGCTCGACGTTACTTGGAATCAAAGTGGACGAAGAGGATCCGTCTGTTGACGAATTGATTATATAAGGGAGGCATCGTTTCGTTCCCTATAAAACACAAGCGAGAGGGAAAAGCGTTAGCCTGTTGCGAATCGAGAGAGGAAGAGAGAGACGAGGGAGATCGAGAGAGTGAGAGAGGAAGCCAGCGAGAAGGATCGGGTAGGGGTGTCGAAATAGATATTTGGGGTTGAGATCGAATTCGTAATTGACTTGTCTTCAACCAGTTGAATTCGAACCTGACCCCTATTAAGCAAGCAAACTGGTCAAGAATTTAGACCCGCTAATCCGGATTGCGAGCATATGCGGACCGTGCAACGTGGTGGGAGGTGCGCGACTCGAGGGGGCGAGGGCGAAGCGCTAGCGCGAGCTGCGCGACGTGAGCGCAAGGGTGGGGTTGATTCGAGTGTCGGTGCGGGGTGAGAGGGCGGGTGCAGAGCGGAAGGCGCAGGCAGCAAAGCAGGAAGCAGTAAGCGGAGTAAGCGGAAGCAGAGCTGTGCGGGTGCGGAAGCGGAAGGCGGGTGGGCAACCGGATATCGGATCAAATTCGAATTATCGGGTTGGTCGAGATCTTATCCAAAATTTTAAACGAGTCATAAATTTGAATTCGAATCTGACATATTTGTTAAATGGGTTGGCTCAAACTCTAATTTTTCATTTTGGGTTATTGGGTTGGGCCAATAATTGACATCCAGGGTCGGGCTAGCGGTGAGCCACGAGCATGTTGAGAAGGTAAGATTAAAATACATAAATAGTGATTTATTTTATAAATAGTAAATAAAGATAATTTATTTGAGAAATTAATAAATTATAATATGATTTTATTTTAAATTAAAATCATATAAAGAGAGAGAGTAAATTATGAAAAAGTAAATTAATTTTATATTTTTAGAAAAACATAGGAATTATGATTGGTATTTGAATATTATTAAAGTTAACTTTTTAACTAAAAGAAAATATTAATTTAAATTAGGAACAATTAAACTTTATATTAAAATCAACAGTTATTTAATAATATTAATTAGATTCCATTCATTAATGGCGTATATCTATCTACATCTATATCTATACTACTATTATAAAAGCCGCTTGAATTTCCTTTCATATCAAATCTTAGCCATCCGTTTCATCTTTTTTAAAATTATCTTGACCATTCAATGAATTTAAAATAATTAATAAATCTCAAAATATATGACAATTATATAAATTACTAGCAGTTAATTATGTTCATTAATTTCACCTCAAGTAAATTAAATTTTATTCTTCTCAAAAGCCATTTCATATTCCCCTTAAATTACTACCCATTAATTATGTTCATTAATTCCGCCTCAACTAAATTAAATTTAATTCTTCTGAAAACCCACTTCATATTCCCCTTAAATTACTAAATTAATTCTTCTTCTTCTAAAAACCCTTTTCATATTCCCTCCATTGAATTTCAATTAACCTTTTTCGTTTAAGTGTTTAGTTTCGGTTACTTAAAATATCGCCTGTTTCTTATATGAGAGGATTCGCGATTTCTTCATCCTTAAACTCTTCGGCTTGCCGCCTTGCCCTGGCTTCTTCCACTCACTCATTTTCTCCGGTAGGTTCCTCACTTTCGGTCTCCTAATCTTCTCTATCGTTTCCTCTTACCGGCATTTAGGTCACTCGCATGTTTCTCTCTCCAAATATTTTGGTTTTTTTTTTTACTTCTAAAATGTTTCTTCAATAGGTTCCTTTCTTCAAATTTTTCGGTTATGCATCTCACGTTTTTTCAGTTTTGGAAGATGAACTCAGCTGTCCAAACATTTGAACAAACGGTTCACTTCTCCCTAAAATAACCGTGGATTCTATTCTCTTTCTCCATCATATATAATTGCTAAAATTATTCTTACATATTTTTCATTTAGATCTTTCGTGGTTTGCATTTCGTATCTGGTTCTCAACAACCTCGGCTTCAAACGATCTCTACTCTTTTGGCTTTTAGAGGTATGTAAATTTATTTTGCTGTTCTAATTAAACTGGATTATTAAGTGAAGATTGGCGGTTTTGTGATAGCAGGATTAAAAGTTGTGCAAATATTGGAATCAATAAAATTTGCATATCTAATACACTCAACATGAATGAATGTCTGAATGGAGAATGAGGATTCGTGTGATTTTTTTTTATCAGTTTTTATTTGAACAAATTTTAAAAAGGATTAAGGTTAATATTTAAATTTGAAAAAGGAGCATAATTTCAAAAAAAATTTATATAAAGCATCGTTAGTATAGTAATTAGTTGAATAATCATGCGCAATAAACGTTAAATTATGTGTAAAGTATGCATTATCAATGATATAATTAGTATCCTATTTTGAATTACTTTATTTGTCAACATTTGAAAATTTTCAAATAATGCTATCATTTAAGTAATTTAAATTTTTTTTGTAATATTATATCCTTCGAAGAACATTTTTAAATATAAGAAGAATAAATAAATTTAAGAAGAATCATCATTTCAATAGGAATAAGAATATAAACATTTGTAAATAGTAAAAAATTTTATATAATATTTACTGTAAACATTATAAACATATTTAATAGTAATTATTAATTTATTATAAAATTTAATTCAATATTTGTTAACTATTATTCATTATCTTCAAACAATTTTATGAATAGTTAAAAAAATGTTTAAAAAATGTCAAACTTATAAATATCCCAAAATAAAAAAGAAGATAGTAATGTCTTTTTCATTGTCAAAAATAATTCGCTAAATATATAAATATATTAACACTTACATTCAATTTAATGTATATACTTTTAAATTATTTTATTTTTATTAAAAAAAATTGTATGTGCAAATTTATAATATTTCAGAAATAAAAATTATAAAATAAATAAGCTATTTGCTCATTCCCTAAACGGACGATTTTGCTTTATTTGAAATATGTTTATTGTGCATGATTATTCAACTAATTACTATACTAACGATACTATGTGCAAAATTTTGCTCAATTTAGAATGCACCAAATGGTTTAGTAAGTTTGCCCCTTTTTAAATTTTTTTGGAATGATGCTCCTTTTTCAAATTTAAATATTAACCTTGATACGTCGCCAAAAAATTATCTTGATCGGGCACGAATCTCGAGGCAAAAATCAAGTTGGAAACTTCCAAAATTAATTTTGGGATCATCCGAACTCCGATTCCAGCAAACTTATAGTCGAACTGAGCGTCTCGGAAATACGAACCCAACGACACCAAATTCAACCAATACGAGCCCAAATGGGTCCAAATCAAGGGTCTGAAGCGTTGTTGGAAAGTTCAAACCATAATTTGGATTACCAAATGGATTCCAAATGTGACATGCTTATAGTCGAATCGAGCGTCTCGATGAGACAAATCCAACGAGCCCAAGATCGCCAAATTTCAACATCATTAAGACCTTCAAATGTTCAACGAACGGTCTATGATCAAGGGATTCAAGATCGGCCGTCCATTCAAACCACTCCCTAACTACCCCTGATCTTCCACCTATTTACGGGCCATGCCACTCACGAAAATCTATAAATAGAGCCCCTCTCCTCTTGAAAAAGAGATCTATTCCTAAGGAGAAAAAGAGAGAGCTCTTGCCCCCTCGCTCCTCCTCGACCACCGCCGGAGTTTCGCCGGACTACCACCTGAGGCCCTGCACTTCGCCGGACCACCACCTGAGGCCCTGCTCTTCGCCGGACCACCACTTGAGGCCCTGCACTTCGCCGGACCACCACCTGAGGCCCTGCACTTCGCCGGACCACCACCTGAGGCCCTGCACTTCGTCGGACCACCACCTGAGGCCCTGCACTTCGCCGGACCACCACATGAGGTCCTGCACTTCGTCGGACCACCACCTGAGGCCCTGCTCTTCACCGGACCACCGCCTGAGGCCCTGCTCTTCTCCGGACCACCACCTGACGTCCTGAGTTCTGTCGGACCTCCACCTGAGGTCCGAACTTCCACCGAAGCATCACCTGATGTTCAAAGTTATATCGGAACACCGACTAAGGTCCTCCTGACCTCTGACATCAGATTAAGGTCCTTCTGACCTCCAACGCCAGCCGACCATGGTCCTTCGACCTCCGTCGCCCTACCAATTCAGGTCCTCCTGACCTCTAACATCATATTAAGGTCCTTCTGACCTCCAACGCCAGCTGACCACGGTCCTTCCGACCTCCGTCGCCCTACCAATTCAGGTCCTCCTGACCTCTGACATCAGATTAAGGTCCTTCTGACCTCCAACGCTAGCCGACCACGATCATTCCGACCTCCGTCTCCCTACCAATTCAGGTCCTCCTGACCTCTGACATCAGATTAAGGTCCTTCTGACCTCCAACGCCAGTCGACCACGGTCCTTCCGACCTCCGTCGCCCTACCAATTCAGGTCCTCTTGACCTCTGACATCAGATTAAGGTCATTCTGATCTCCAATGCCAGCCAACTACGGTCCTTCTGACCTCCGTCGCCCCACCAAATAAGGTCCTTCCGACCTCTGTCATCTGATTACGGTCTTTATGACCAGCAACATCAGTCAACTATGGTCCTTCCGACCTCCGTCGCCTGACCAACAAAGGTCCTTCCGACCTCTATCCTCAAACTACGGTCTCCCTGACCTACAACGTCTGTCAACTACGGTCTTTCCGACTTCCATCACCAAACAACGGTCTTTCTGACCCCTGTCTCCTGCCAAGTACGGTCCTTCTGACCTCCGTCGTCTGCCAACTATGGTCAGCCGACCTAGCAAATGTGTATATATTAATTCTCACCATGAAATGCACTCTATATGATGTATATTGGCTATATCAAGCCAAGTCCTTCCCCAAAACGGAGGACCTCGTTTGTAAACAACTGCAAATACTAGTGAATTCATTCAAACTGGGTCAGGCCCCGTGGTTTTTCCCCCTTTCAGGGGTTTCCACGTAAAAACTCTGGTGTCTTATATGAATATTACACCCTCTCTCTTTCATCTGACTGTGTGCTGGATTTTCGTACAATGCTAAGACGCTAATCTTTATATTTCTCTACCGCCGCGAATACTCCAGGACGCAACAAACCTTAATCCTTTTTAAAATTTGTTCTTTTTATTTATTAATTTGTAGTGTTAGTTTTGTTTTATATCCTTTGTTTCATTCCCATTCCATGCCTAGCCTTATGAGTTGCATGCCTCATCAGACATGTCTTTCTCCACATTTACTCAATTATCCAATCTCTTTTGACTCCAATAGCCTGCTTAAGATCCCACTATTGTGCTAAAAATATGCAATAAATTTTTAATAAATCTTTTCCCTCCAATGAAATATGTAGATGCATAAATGGCAAAACATTGAATTTATTATATCATACTCAAAAAATTAAAAGGATAAATAAACGGCTGAAAAAATAGCAATTCACATTTTCTTCTCAACTAATGATAGTCACTCAGGAACGGGTAACATAATAAATATGCCAACATGAACCAACCAAAGCATCTAAAGTCTTACCAAAAGTTTGAGGCTTGTACAAATCATTGGCAAACTTTTTGCTAACCCACCAAAGATAGAAAAACTCCCACTTAGCCTCATCCCCAAACATTCTCCCTTTGTCCAGTTGAAGTCTCCCCCATCACAAATTATTCTCTTTTACTTTCCTTAGTCCAGTAAAGCCATCAATTTCACATAGACCTTTTCCAGCTTTCAAGCCATCTTTTATGCAAGACCGATCACCACTACTAGGAAATTGTAAGAAATATAGACTTTCATCTATCATAAGCAGCTTATAGGATGCTTTGTCATATAATCCAATGCAGATATTAATTAATTTCCAATAATGTTAATTTGGGCATATGAATTTGACATATGTAGACACATAGATTGGCTAAATTCACACCACAAAGCAATTCAGTTATAATGTATTTGACTAAAAAGCAATAACATTTGCAAAGCCCTACAAATTATTTATAAGGGAAGAGAATAAAGAAGGAATCTACCAACTCAAAAAACAATTAGGATTTTTATTAGTATAAAGTGATGACTTCCATAGTAAATTGGTAGTCACTTGTAACACATTGGAAGGAGTGAACACTCATCGAAGCACAAATGATCGAACATAATTCATAGATTTTCATTTAAGGAAAATATTAATTAATTTCCAATAAATTTTAATTTAGGCATATGAATTTGGAATCTTTGCTCATGAAGTTGATGCATGATATAGCTTAAGAAAATTTTCCACCATGCCCCCATCATAAACCATGCATATTTCTTTGATGATTGGTAATACTTATGATGCTTAAAGTTAATTTTACATCAACTTGTTTCTTTAAATTTAAAAACCTTAACTGCTTGTTCTATCTTCTATGTATTGTGTTTCACTGTATTTGCCACTTTGCTAGCCTCATTAGTCTTCTTGGATCATTTAATTACTCAGATGATGCTTTTAAGGATCCTGATCATCAAGCAAATCTGGAGATGTAAATACCGTAATTGAGAATTTGAACTCTTCTTTCCAATTTAAACTTATTTATTCCATCATTATTCTGATAAATAATGATACAAAAAATTTTGATTTGATTGAGATTCTTTGATTGCAGTATGGTTATTTATCAAATTTTTTTTATTTATAAAAATTTATATATAGTAGTTTAATATTGTTCTCATTTTGTAAGAATTGTTTAAATAGACAATTGCCCCATAAGGAATTTTATACATCTTTGTGGTAGCTTGAAGGCCTAGATGCTTACTTGTTACTTGATTAATTTTTAGAATTTGTAATTTAATCCAAATTCAATGCATGTCATTCTGCAATTGAAATAGTATGATTAAAATCATTCAAAACTTTTGGCACCAAATTTTTACATCTTTCTTTTTTCATTAGATTTATAAATTCCTATTTTTCATTTGTGTATTATCTAAGATATTAATTTTATCTTCTAAAGATTATTTCTTTCTCACAAATTTTAGAAAATTTTTGTTTCATACCATTGTTAATTATAATTATTTTTCATACCGTTTTAATTATAATTTGGATTTCATTATTTTCAAATTACATATATTATAAATATGATTATATTATATAGTCATTAATTTTTAATTCTTACCATACCTGATTATATTGTATAATCCTAAAAAGTGGACTTAGTGATTGTGCATTTTTATTATTTTTGTGCTAACTTTAAAAATTATTGTAATGTGTACTTAGTGCATGTACAATTTTAAGATAAAATTTCTCTCTTTTATAATTTTAATTTAATATAAAAATATAATGTTAAAATATCTTATTTATAATAAAAATATGTGCTTTTTTTTTGTCAAAATATTAAATGATTAATTTTATTGCATTATTAGTTCTATAGAGAAAAATTATGAATTTTTCAATATTGAATTGTAAAATTATATTAATATATTTTTGCTACTATGATTTTAACAAAAAAATCTAACTCTTAATTAAAATAATTAAGAATTATAATTATTTATAGCGATAAATTTAATATTTTTTAAGAATGCTAATGTTAATAAATATTCAAGATATGAATTTTTATTTTTAAATTTTTATTCACGTGCATTTAATGCACGTGCAATAAAACTAGTATATTACAGAGCAAATTCTATTTTCAGTAATTATGCAAGATTTTATTTAATTAGGAAATTAAGTTTATAAATAGATATAACAAAATTATTAGTTAATTGAAATAAGTAAGATATCATTTAATTATATAAATCAACTATAATCATACAGAAGTTTTAAAAACATTAAATTATGAATTTTTTATCCATATTTAAATGATAAAATAAGGAGAATAAATTTTATCCTATTTAAGTATATTTATTAACTAATTAGAGAGAGAGAGAGAGAAAGGTCAATTTGTGATTTTAATTAATAGATTTATAAAATTATTAGAGAATGTTTTAAGTCAGAGATAAATTATAAAGTATAATAATGAGAATTGTTGCGGACTAGAATATTCGTTGCGGTAAAGTATGAAAAAATTCATGTCTTAGCATTGTACGAGTATCTAGTTCACAAACAGAGAGAATAGAAATACCAAAATTTTTAACGTGGAAAACCCTAAAGGAAAAAAACCACGATGCCACAAGTTGAAATAAATCCACTAGTGTTTGAATAGATTAGAAATGATTGATTTGCCCTTAAATTTGAGGACAATCAAATTACAACATTCAATTGTCAAGTTGAAATCTATTAACAAACAGGAATCGGACAGAAGTCTAGCGAAAGTCCGGCGATGGTCTGTGGCGGGGCTGAAGTTCGGTGAAAGTCTGGTAATAGTCAGTGATCGGACGGTGGTCGAGAAGGAGTCTGGTGGCAAGAGAACTCTGATTTCTCTTACTTTACTCTCTTCCTTGCTTGGGTCCTTCCTCAATGAAGAATGAGGGGTCTATTTATAATTTTTTTAGAGTTGCATATATGCCTCGAGATTTGTGCCTCTTTCTTTCCTCTCTTCCTTGCTTGGGTCATCCATGCCACTCTCAAAAATTATAAATAGACCCCTTAATTCTTCATTGAGACAGAACCCAAGCAACAAAGTGAAGGAAGAGAGAAAAAGAAGAGAAATCAAAGTTCTCTCGCCATCAAACTCCTCCAAGATCACCGCCCCGGCCACCAACCTGTCGCCGGACTTTCACTAAACTTTTGTCTGATCCCTATTTGTCACTAGATTTCAACCTGGCAGTTGAATATTGTAATATGATTGTCCTCAAATTTAAGGGTGAATCAATCATTTGTAATCTATTCAAGTACTATTGGATTCATTTCGACTGGGCGTGGCCTCGTGGTTTTTCTCTTTAGAGTTTTGTACGTTAAAAATTCTGGTATTTCTATTCTTTCTGTTTGTGAATTGGATACTAGTGCAGCGCTAAGACGTGAAGTTTTTCGTACTTTACCGTCGTGAATATTCTAGTTCGCAACAAGAATATACATATAAGTATATATTGAGCTGTTAGCAATGGAGTGGTGATTAAAGTAACTTGTTAAGACATTCAATTTCGAGGTGAGAAAATTTTGGCTCGTATCAAAATTTTTAAAATGATTTACTCAAAATAGAAAAGAAAATGAAAAAATTACCTACACTTTTTTTGACAATGATTCTAAAAAGTTATCTTGCTCCATAAAAATAAGATTTTTCAAAGTTAAATCCTATATATTGTAGATTACAAATAAACTTGCACCTTTGTGGCTTTGTGCTTTCAACATAACTTAGAAATTGGTTATTCAAGAAAATATTCAATTTTAGATTTTAAATGAGATTTGAAAACTTGTGTATTTTGGTAAAGGTGATGAAAAATAAGGACACAAAAGATTTTTAAAACTAATTTTTCGTTAAATAAAAAATAATAATAAATCAAATTTTGATGGATAAAACTTGCTTATCCTAATTTATAAAACATATAACTAAACTTATCTCTTGAATGAATTGAAGAAATGGAATATTTATTTCAACTTGTAATAGAAATATATTACGCAAAGATTTAAAAGCAAAAATGAACTATTTTAAATTTTGAGAAGTTGTGAAATAATTTTGAAAGCTTTGTTACTGTTATCAAAGCTTGGGAATTGGCCTTCTCAATACATTCAATTTTTAGATTGGGGATCTGGACATTTTTCAAGTTCAAAATCACTTTACTAGCTTCACACCATAGTTGGTGAACATTTTCACCATCTCTTCTTCTCGAGTCTTCAATTCAAATCACTTAGTGGAAGTAAAACTAAGAGTGACATAAAACTTCCATCCCTTACCTCACTTCACAAAGAAGTAGTAGGTCAAAGGATAGAGGACATTGCCTAGAAGAAATATACTTTTTCTATGCATCAGTTCCCAAAAAAGAATGAACTATCAAAATGACAAAGGCCTTGTTAGACAACTATGGATGAACTATTTCTAAACTCATTAAAATATTATTCAATTATTTGTCAAACAAAAGCGCTAATCATGTTTTAAAATAATGCTCAAACAAGAATATTCTTTCACCCAATATCTAATATTAAGTTTTTCATCTTTTGTAGAGAACTAGAAGCTATACTTGGCAAGAATATTATTGTTGGTCTTCAAACATTCTAGGCTCCCATATTAATAAAGCATTGGGGGAAAGCTAATTGATATGAAGTCACTTGTGAAGGATGACATTGCACCTTGGGCTATGACTTCTATGGGTGGCATTTCTAAAGGAGGAGATGGAGGAAGAAGAATCACTTGAGAAAAACTCAAAATCATAATAGTATTGAAGTAAAAAAGCATGGATCCCCCGAAGGGGGCTCTGTCGCCAGAAGAAATCGAACCCGGGATAAGTTATGTATGTCCAGCTAGACAGTATGCCCGATAAAAGCATATTGACAAACACTCTCGGATCAACATCGATTTTATAGAAGTTATGTATGTTAACGGGCACGGATAATTAGAAATTTGTTGGAGGGGGTCAAACATTGTGTCGACCGTAACTATCTAATGACACACTAACGATGTCAATAGAGTGGATGTTTCAGGGGTTTCCAATCCTTCTTTGAAGGAGCAAAAAAAGATGTTTCAAAATGCTATGTAGAAGAGGTCGATGGGATCTGTCAAGGATGTTGATCCGAGAGTGTTTGTTCTATCCAAGGTTGTTCGTCAAAGTGTCTGTCGCTGACTTTAACCTATATAAAGATGTTGAAAGAATACACTAAGAATGTTAGACCTATTCAAGGTTGTTTGTCAGAGCTTTGCTCGATGACATTAACTTGTGTGGAAGAGGTCGAGGAAATCCATTAAAGATGTTTGACCTATCCGAGGTTATTTGTCAGAGTATTACTCAATGACATTAACCTGTGTGAAAAATGTCAGATTGAATCCCCTTGGGATTGATTATGCCTTGATTGGGAGGGGGCGAATGCCGCGTGTATCCCCAATCAAAAGTAAAGAATAGTCTATCTTTTGATCATTACTGTATTTTTGAGGTCGAGATTAAGACCCTACCCAAGGAGTAGAAGTCTAGCTAGGGATTGTATGAAGCTTGAAATTTATTTGAAGCATCTTTACATTTGTTGGGAGTTTCCTGAAATATTATCTTGATATTCAAAGATTGGAGGAATCTTCTTGACCACAGTTGGAGTCAAGGTTACCCCCCAGCCCGTATCTGATTCCCATAAAATTGATGCAGCAATAGATGATGTCAAGAAGTTGGCACATGAATGACATTTTCAAATTGGAGCAAAAATTGCCCCTAGTCGGGAACCATATTCCCACAGACGACGCCAAACTGTTGCGTCCTGAAAACTTCACGACGGTAAAAAAATATAAGATTTAACGTCCTAGTTTGTACGAAAATCCAGCACACAGACAGATTGATAAGTAGGAGTGCAGCCCTCAAAAGAGAAATCAAAGTTTTTATATGGAAACCCCTGAAAAGGAGGAAAAACCATGGGGCCTGACCCAGTTTGAATGAATCAACTAGTATTTATAGTCGATTACAAATGAGTCCCTTCCTTAGGAGGAAGGCCTTGGTTTGATGATATCAAATATACATCATAAAGAGTGCATTACATGGTGGAAACTAGAATTGATGTGTTTGTTTGGTCGGCAGGACCATAGTCCGCTGGCAACGGAGGTCGGAAAGATCGTATTTGGGTGACAGTGCTCGAAAGGACAGTAGTCGGTGGGCGACGGAGGTTGAAAAGATCGTAATTAGGAGACGATGGTCAGAAGAATCGTAGTTGGCGGAAGGATTGTAGTCGGCAATAATGGTTGGAAGGACTCTAGTTGGTGATGGTGGTTGGGAGGTCCGTAGTCGGCGGGCGATGGAGGTCAGGAGGATCATAGTTGGCGAAAGACTATCGAAAGGATCATAGTCAGCGGGCAACGGAGGTCGGAAGGACCGTAGTCGATGGGAAACGGTGGTTGGAAGGATTGTAGTTGGCGAACAACTGTTGAAAGGACCGTAATCAGCGGGCAACGGAGGTCAGGAGGACCGTAATCGGCAGGCGACGGTTGGGAGGAACTCCGACAGTGGTTGGCAAGAACTTTGGCGGTGGTCGAGAAGAAAACTCTGGTGACAGTTAGGAAAAAACTCTGGCGACAGTCGGGAAGAAACTCCGGTGACTGTCGGTAAGAACTCCGGCGGTGGTCAGCAATAACTTCGATGGAGATCGGGAGAAACTCCGGCGGTGGTCAGCAAGAATTCTGGCAGAGGTCAAGAGGAACTCTGGCAGTGGTTGAGAAGAAACTCCGGTGACAGTTAGGAAGAAACTCTGGTGACAGTCGAGAAGAACTCCAGAGAAACTCCGGTGGTGGTCGGAAAGAGCTTCGGCGTAGATCGAGAGGAACTCCGGCGGTGGTCAGGAGGAAACTCCGGTGACAGTTAGGAAGAAACTCTGGTGACAGTCAGGAAGAAACTCTGACGATGGTCGAGAAGAACTCCAGCGGTGGTCAGCAAGAACTTCGGCGGAGATCGAGAGAAACTCCAGTGGTGGTAAGAAAGAACTCTGGCGTAGGTCGAGAGGAACTCCAGCGATGGTCAGGAGGAAACTCCGTTGACAGTTAGGAAGAAACTCTGGTGACAGTCGGGAAGAAACTCTGACGACAGTCGGGAAGAACTCCGGTGATGATCAGCAAGAACTCTGGCGGTGGTCAGAAAGAAGTCCGACGTAGGTCGAGAGGAACTCCGACGGTGGTCAGGAGGAACACCAGCGGTGGTTGAGAAGAATTCCGGCGATGGTCGATGGCAAGAGCTCCTAAACTCCTTCATTTCTTTTCTTTCTCCCCCTTCTCATGAGAAGAATGGAGGCTATTTATAGTTTTTTGAGAGTGTCATGACTTGTAAATATGTGGAGGATCAATGTCAAAATGGGAGTGGTTTGAATGGACGGCCGATATTGATCCCTTTGATCATGGACCATTTATTGATCATTTGAATGTCTTAATGATGTTGGAATTCAGTAATCTTGGGTCGTTGGATTTGTCTCGTCGAGCCGCTCGATTCGACTATAAGCATGTCACGTTTAGATACCGTTTGGTAATTCAAATTATTATTTGAACATTTCAAATGCACTTTGGGTCCTTGATTTGGCTCATTGGGGCTCAGATTGAGTCAAATTTGGTGTCATATTGTTGAGGCGTTAAGTTCGACTGTAAGTTTGCTGAAATCGGAATTCAGATGGTCGCCGAATTAATTTTTGAAGTTTCTAACTTGATTTTGCTTCGAGATTCGTGCAATATCAAAATAACTTTTGATGGGTACCCACCCTTGCTCGCCCACCAACCGAACTAAACATCCTTAAATTTTGACGTATTCTTTAATGTACGATAATTTTTGACGTCTCCATGAAACGTGCTAAAATTTTTAACGTTTTTACATTAAGGGGCTGTTTGGTTTGCTGCATTTAGAGTGTAAAGTAATCCAAATGCAGGGGTTTTGAGAACTTTGGTGTTTGATTGGATGAAAAGTAAATTCAACGTAAAGTAAAACAAGTGCAGTGTATTCTGTTCTAGTTCATTTTTGGTGCATTTAGAATTCCTTCGATTTGGGCGACTTCTAAATACATTGCAAACTCAATGGCATTGCAACCCCTTGTCGGCCACCTCCGACTGCCGGCCACCACCTTCGCCACCACCGGCAACCACCTTTGACCACCGTCGACCACCACCTTTGACCACCACCGCCGGCCACCACCTCCGCCACCACCTGCAACCACCTCTGGCCACCGTCGACCATCACCTTTGACCGCCACCGCCGGCCACCACCTCCGCCACCACCGGCAACCACCTCTGGCCACCGCCAACCACCACCGCCGGCCACCACCACCGGCCACCACCGTCGGCCACCACCTTCGCCACCACCGACAACCACCTCTGGCCACCGTCGACCACCACCTTTGACCGCCACCGCCGGCCACCACTGCCGGCAACCACCTCCGCCACCACCGGCAACCACCTCTGGCCACCGTCGACCACCACCTTTGACAGCCACCGCCGGTCACCACCTCTGGACACCACCTCCACCACCGCCGGCAACCACCTTTGGCCACCACAGTCGACCACCACCTTTGACTGCCACTATCGGCCACCACCTTTGATCGCCACCACCGGCCACCACCGTCGGCCGCCACCACCGGCAACCACCTATGGCCACCATCGTCGACCAACACCTTTGATCGCCACCGTCGACCACTACCTCCGCCACCGCCGACCACCACCGTCGGCCACCACCGTCGGCTAAATTAATACACAGTAGAATATTATATCTTATAATCTCATTAAAAATTATAATAAGATAGTGCAATAAATAAATACACTAGTTTTATTTTATAAAATCAAATAATACTAATTATTATAAATAAATTGTTTTTATAAATACACTAGTTATAATGCAAAAAAAAAATTGTTACAAATATACCGCTTTACTTTACTCTGGATATACCTAATCAAACAAGGGAAACAGTTCTCCTGCGTTTACTTTACAGACAACCAAATAATTTCAAAGTATTCAAAATATACTATATTTACTTTACATTACATTTACTTTACACTGCAAGACGAATTAGCTCCTTCTAAAATTTGGCTCTCTACGCGCTCATTCCGCTAAATCCCGCTAATTTCGTGCTCCTTCCTAACTTAAGCCGAAGAAAAAACCATAAATTGATTGTGCACCGTAGTTTACTTTTTTGGATATAAGCAAACCTACGCGTCTAAATACCCTGCATCAGCTTCCCCTCTTCAATCACCACCACCACTCCATCCTAGTTCACTTTGCTCTGATCGGTGACTTCAACGGCCATGTTCCCGAAGCTCCTCCCTTCCGCCGCTGGCCTCGTCCGCCGCATCTTTCTCTCGTCTCGTCCCTTCTCATCCTCCTCCGCTGCTTCACTCGCCACCGCCGAACTTTCCTCGCCTTTCACCAATTCTGTAGACGCCGACGAGGACGGGATCATCACGATGAAGGGAGTTCGCATCTCCGGCCGCCCCCATCTACCTCGACATGCAAGCCACCACCCCCGTAGATCCCCGCGTCGTCGACGCTATGCTCCCCTTCTACCTCTCACGCTTCGGAAACCCTCATTCCCGCACCCACCTCTACGGTTGGGAATCCGAAGAGGCCGTCGAATCCGCCCGCACGCAGGTTGCAGCTCTCGTCGGCGCAAACCCTAAGGAGATTTTCTTCACCTCGGGAGCCACCGAGTCGAACAACATCTCCGTTAAGGGCGTCATGCATTTCTATCGCGACAAGAAGAGGCACGTCGTCACCACCCAGACGGAACACAAGTGCGTCCTCGACTCTTGTCGCCACCTACAGCAGGAGGGCTTCGATGTCACCTACCTCCCCGTTCGTTCTGACGGCCTTGTCGACCTCGAACGCCTTGCCTCAGCCATCCGTCCCGACACCGGGCTCGTCTCTGTCATGGCAGTCAATAACGAGATCGGCGTCGTGCAACCTCTCGAGGAGATCGGAAAAATCTGCAAGGAGAAGGGCGTCCCCTTCCACACCGATGCTGCTCAGGCTCTAGGAAAGATCCCCATCGACGTTGACAGGATGGGGATAGGCCTGATGTCGCTCAGCGGGCACAAGATTTATGGTCCAAAGGGTGTTGGCGCACTTTACCTACGCCGGCGCCCGAGGATCCGGGTTGAACCTCAGATGAGCGGAGGCGGTCAGGAGCGTGGCATCCGCAGCGGCACTGTGCCTACGCCGCTTGTTGTTGGTTTTGGCAAGGCCTGCGAGATTGCCATGAAGGAGATGGAGTATGATGGCCGTCGGATTGCGGCTTTGCAGGAGAGGCTTCTTAAAGGGATTAGGGAGAAGCTGGATCGAGTGGTAGTGAATGGGAGCATCGAACATCGTTATGCTGGAAATTTGAACCTGTCATTTGCTTATGTTGAAGGTGAGAGCTTGCTTATGGGACTACAAGCGGTGGCTGTTTCTAGTGGGAGCGCTTGCACTAGCGCCAGTCTTGAGCCTTCTTATGTGCTAAGAGCGCTTGGAGTAGACGAGGACATGGCTCACACTTCGATAAGATTTGGGATTGGGAGGTTTACCACTGAAGCAGAGATTGATCATACCATTGAGTTGATAGTTCATAAAGTTGAAAAACTGAGAGAAATGAGCCCTCTTTATGAGATGGACAAGGAAGGGATTGATATCAAGAATGTAAAGTGGTCACAGCATTGAGATTTACTTGATCGGTGTGGGTACTGTGATATAAGAGAACATATGGCTTTAGGAGAATTGGAATAATGAGTACAAGAAGGATGATGAAGAGCAGACAGACTGGTCTATACGGAAAGGAGGACTTTGCTCCTGTAAGCTTTTTTGTGATGCACATCTCTTAATAACTCTCTTATGCTTAATTTTGTGAATATGGCAATGCACAATATGTATTGATTTCTTAGATTTTCCTGTTGGAATATGCATACAAAACATGTATTGGTCTTGTTCAATAGTTTTTGTTTTGCTGTTTGTGACTATAAGCACTGGCTACTTTAGTTCTTATCGCACTATAAATAAAGGGTTCACAGCTTTATATTTCTAATTTGGCAATTTCTGCCTAGTTTTTTTTAGGAATCACTGGCAGGTTGGTTGTCAATTTGGTTTAATTTTGCTTTATACTTTGGGAATTCTCTACTAAATTTAATGTTGTTGATGAATTACATATTTATGTAGCAGAAATATTAGTCAAAAGATATCCTGATTATAGCTCTTTCCAGCTCTGGATATACTCCTGTGAACTTTTTGCTGAGCTTCTTTTTCTTAGTTCCTTTGCTTTCTTGTATTGTTTCTTTTAATTGAACTTGTGATGTTGTATCGAACCTCATTGGAAACTAGGGTTCATCTTCATTTTCTCTGGAAGGATGGCTATGACATATTGCCATGCATTTCTTTTCTTTACAAAGAAAGGGTTGTCTCAGTCCATGCTATTCACCTTTAAAAGAGGAAAAGTTCAACCAGTATGCTTTTTAGAGGTAGCTGTCTGCATGGATAAAGCTTTTTAGTCGGTTATGGCAGTGGGTTCTAGGTTCATGAAAAGATTTGCTAAATCGCATGGGATTGGCTTATTGCCTGATTTTGTACCCCGTATATGAAATCTTGTTTGATGTGTTATTGAGTCAAATTATGGTTGAGAGATGGTTATTTGATTTTTGTGTGGTTAGATTGATAATGATAACACACAATGTACAAAACTTGTGCCAATTAAAGATAAAGGGTAAGTTCATGTATGCAAACTTATTGTTGTATTGTAGAAAGCATTCAAACTTGTGACCTCTATGATCCAAATGGAGGGAACCACACGATTGCTCCAAGGCCCCTTTCTTTTGATTGGGAGCAAGATTAGGCAGGCGTATGAATCAATTGTTGTGAAAATTAAGTGTGATACATTAATGCTGATCCTATTGACAGCAAATTTTATGTCCTGATCAGGAATTTGTGAGTATCTCAAAGAAATAACGTATTTAACTGTGTTGACGCCCAGGATGGCCAATGAGAGACAGCTAGTTTCTTAGGTTTTTAAATAATCATCTACTAAAGAGGATGGAGATCCTTTTTTATGGAAAATGGATGGAGATCTTATTTATCGTACAAATATCTCACACAGTCAGATAAGAATGATATGTATCATTTCTTTCCTGATCTGGTCATTCAAAAAGTGAGAATGTAGAGTTCTTCGAATTCTTTCTCAGCAAATTAAAGATTTTCAAATACATAGATGCTGATAATCATTTTATTTTTTTTATTTAAAGCAATTTTCAAACACTCCTAGTTGGCAGTTGCTATACCTTTTGAATGCAAGTTGAATTATATCATTATTTATACCACCATTATTCTAATTAATTCTTTCAGATGTTCCTTAGACGAAACGAGTATTGTTTATCCCTTCCATGTTGCTTTATGTTGATTCAAATTATTTCTATTGTTCTCTACAAAAATGCCATACTTTCTGAAGCCTATATTAGACTTGAGATCAGATTTATTTCTGTAAAATGCATCTTCAGAAGGTAATGTTATCCAATATAACTAGAGGTGTCAAAATCGGATTTCGAGTTTGGTTCGGGTCGAACCCGAAATGACCCGCGTTCAACGGGTCGACCATAACCCGACCCGGGTAGGAAAATGGGTCAGAAAATCGGACCCCGACCCGACCCGACCCGGAACGACAGCAGCGTGCGAGCTGGCGAGCACAGGCGCGGGCGTGCGAGTGTGGGGGCGCGGGCACAGGGGGCGGGCCCGCGGGCTCAGGGGCGCAGGAGCACGGGCACGCGAGCGCGCGTGCGTGGGCAGCGAGCTCGGGCGGGCGGGCATGGCGCGGGCAGCTCCATTTAAACAGGTTTTCGGGTTGACCCGGCAACCCGACGGGTCAACCCGAACCGACTCGTTTTTCAAACGGGTCGAATTTGTGAACCCGAACCCGACCCGTTTTGAACTCGGGTGGTTTGAGTCGGGTTTTCGGGTCGGGTTTTCGTATCGTGTCAAATATTGACACCCCTAAATATAACATGTGCATGAGCCTGGTTAGTTGCAAAAACTGAGATTATTTTTCCTATTGTAAGTATTTAGCTCTCATATATGACAATTAAAACCTTGGACTTTTGGATGGAACATTGAAGACCTAGTGATTGAGACTTCCTCGATGGATTGAAGAGAGGCATGATGTCTAATCCTTCATCGAGCTCTGCATTGTAGCAGGAGCCGAAGCTTTGCTATTGCATGGAGTTTTACATTCGTAACTATTCCTTGTTGTGTTACTTATATTCCATTGTCAGTTTCCCACCTATAGCTATCCTACTGTAGCTGGACTTGGTAATTGCTGCTGTTTGAAATCGCCTGTTGCGATTATCTGGGATCCTCTGTTCCATGTGCTTCGGTGTTCAGTTGCTGCTAGTTTCCTTTTCTGTGATTTGTTTAAAATCAAGGAAAAATTATTTCTGCTTTTGCTGGTGCTGAATTTCGAAATTGTCGTTTTAGCTGAATTTAAAATTGTTGCATTGAAAATTGCCTTTTTTTTACCGATTTTTGAGGATTATGAAAACTAATTGTGGGTCATTTTAGGTAAAAATTGAACCTCAAGGCATGTATTTTTTAAGAATTATTTAATAAAAAATGTTGTTTTCTCTGTTTTGTAACGTTTTTTGAGTAGTGCAAGTCTCGATGATAACTTTCCGTGGATGTTTCTCCTTAAACCAGCGTGGGGTTTTGATCCTCTAATTGGTGATTTCTATCCTTGTTCTTTTCAACTAAATACTTTGATTGGTTCTATGTGCAAGATTGAGATTTATTCAAGTATATTATATGTCTGTTTTCTTTTTCTAGTGTAACTTTAAATCTCTAAATGGTTTTATTCATTCTCAGATTTCTTATAAAATTTTAACATTTGATGGGTATTTAATTATTGTTTGGTGTGAATCGTATGCATTTTCTACCTCCCACATTTGATTGGAGATATAATCTTAGGAAATTTCCATAGTGGATTGATAATTTTGAAGACTTAGAAAATAAATATATATTATTTCGTGAATATGCGGATCAACTACATGAACAATTTATATATTATAAGAAAGTGAACATTGTGTATGAATATTAAGATTGGTTTATGAGTCTTGTAGTTATAAATCGTTTAAACTTGAGATTATTTTGTTGCCATTATCTATTTCATTAGAAGTCCTACACAAGATTTATGAGTGAATTAAGTTACAATTCACAAAAAAGCACTATTTGAGGCTTATCTAGATCTTTTAATATTGAAGCATATTATGATCATTGTTTTAGGGCTATTCACACATGTAATTAAGGTTTATAAAAGAAGATATTACCATCTCCTTCAAAGCCCGTTAAACATATATTACAATGACAAACCTTTATCCCACTACGTGTGGTCGGCATGCTAAACATATATTGATAGAACAAATTTGAAGAAATTATTTTTGAAATCCTTTTGAAGTTGAATTAGATAAATATTTACATTTACAAATGGATTTTTTTGATATTGTTGAATCTCATTATGCACCTACATTCACGCATGTTCATGTGCATGAATTCATTATTGAGTAATAGTAAAGCCCCCAAAATTGAGTATAAGAGGAAATTTTAATTTAAGTCTCAAATAGAAATTGAAATTGAGCTTGCGATCATATCATAATCTAAATTGCAATTAGAATATGAATCTAATCTTGATTGTGAGTAAAAGCTTCTATCCGTAATTGAATCTACTTCTAAATGTAAAGCGGAACAAATAATGTCTGCTGTGGTTGATGAGTCAATTGATCGACTAATAAAGTGATTTCTGAATGTAAAAGTGAACGAAATATGTCTGCATAGTTCATAAATCAATTTAGCTAATTGTTAGAAAGTTCTTGGGATATTATTTATTTGTATTATTCTATGATGAATGTTCAAATTAATATTTATTTTGTTATTAGTTTTTTGGTTCCTAGATGTGCAAACTCATGGAAGAGAATCTTATGGAGAAGTATGAAGTTCAATCAAACCTAGCACTGCAGAATTAATCCCAATTAATATTGAAGTGATTTGGATTATTTTTCCTTAAAGAGGTTGCCTTTATATATATATATATATATATAGGCATATCATATTTATGGTTTGTCTTTTTTTTTTTTAAATTTTCTGTCATATCATCATCTAATAATGAGTTATAAATCATTATTAGTATCAATCAAGATGCGGCATAAAGATATTTGTTGTATAATTATAAGTTTGTTGATGTGAAAGGGAAACATACAAAATTTGAATTAGGTGATAAAGTATTGGTACATCTAAATCCTGAAAGGCCCCTTAAATGAACTTTTAAGAAGGCAGGACCTTATGAAATCATATGCTAGTGAGGGCTATTCCTCCACTGATATGCTCGCAAAAGTGGTACTCATTAAATTTTCATGAATGAAGATATGGAGGTACGATATAGAGAAGTGTTTAGGCGCTGGATATTAAGTAGATATTTAGAAATTCTATCTCCAAATGGGGTATTGCTAAGATGTGGAGATAAATTTCTATACCCAACCTGTACAAGTTTCTTACTTACCACCTTTATACACCACCTTGACGTAACATGTACAATCATGTTACATATGAGCATCTAACTAATCTTTACAGGTTTGTTAAGTCACCACCTCTAATTATTATAGGAGGTAGTTGCTTGGTGTTGAAGATCATCCCACAATCACAATCAAATAAAGAAAAGGAGAGAGAGCAGATGTAGTGTTAATCGATAGAAGAGTTTTTATAATGCTTGTTGAGGGGTTTTCTACTTCTTCAAGGAGGATAGAAGAGTTTTTATATGCTTGTTGAGGGATATTTTTACTCTTCAAGGAGGTGATGTTAGTTTTTGTTCCATAAATAAGATGAGCTTTTGATTGAACTTAATGAATAGAGTAGGGGACTAGTAACTACAACAATTATATCTCCTTCTCCATGTCCAACCATTGTCTTTGCAATAGATGGTTGCATTTTCTCTTTGTTGGTGACATAAACTAAGTGTTATCTTTGTTTTTATTTATATGAAGTGTAATATTTTCATATATATATATTTTTATATATATATATATATATATATATATTTATATATATTTGAAGTTTAGTAGATTATCTAGTCTTTTTGTAATGGACATAGGTTGATCTCATCAAAGCATGTAAATATCTTTTTGTTTGTGTTTGTGTTTGCATTTGGTTTCCCATTTTTGTGTAATGTTTTTGTGGCTATTAACCTAACATTTCCTAGGGTGCATTCTCATCATGTGAGCTTAAGCTCATCATAAACAACTAAATTGGCAATGCCAATGCATATAAGAGAGAGATAATCATGTACCAATACTTTTATTGCACTCAGCTATGAGTCATGCTTTTGAGCTAATTTTGATATGAATTGATCAAGCTTATTGTGCTTCACCTTCCATCCTCACATCCTTAAAACTCTAAATCATGGTCTTTTGTGTAAATTTTGGGCATCATTTTGAAGGACTACACCCTTTAGCATACTGCCACTTAGGATATTTGATTAGAGGTAACTTATGACTCTTATCATATTCCCTATATGACATTATTTCTTGATCCCCTCCATCATTTATAGATTGGATCGACCAGGTTAACCTAGAGCAATGAAATCATGAATATTAATTGGTTGATCATCCATCCCCATCTAATCCCTGGATACAAGCTAATATTTTTATACTAATCAAGAGTGTAATGATATCTCTAATCGAGAATCAGATGTGCCCATGGGAAACCAAAATCCATCAAAATTTAAGTAAACTGTAGTTAGAAATCTATAAGCTCTCATCTTAATATACCTTTGGAACTCCATGCTACACTACATGCCTTTACTAAAATTCTAAAAGCATCTTGTAGGAAATGGATCACACAATGAGCTCATTAGCATATTTCGAGCCCACAACTCAAATGCACTTCTCTTTATCAAACAAGGTGTGAAGAAATCACTCAAAAACTACATATCTAGATTTACCAGAATAGCCCTTGAAGTTACGAATGCTAATCCATTAGTTATAAATATATGCTTTGCTCGTTCTTCAGCTAAAGAAGAGCTTAATCTAGTTTTTTGTAGCCAATATTCCTCAATTATATTGGATCTTCAGCAAAAGGTTGATAAATATATGAACATCAATAAGATACTAATGATGTTAAACTCATCTAATGCTTTTTTGTAAATATTGTCGGCATCTCTCAGGAGAAAAAAGGGGATTGTTGAGCGATAATGATGGGGTCCTCATGAGATAGAGTGAGATTCATGAGTTGGGAAGGCCCACTTAGAAATAAGTTCTTTGAACACTTTCTGTGCTTATGTGACTGAGTGTAAAGATGTGTTGTCAAGCTTGAATTGCTTGATATTTACAAGTATGTCCACGATTTAGGGAATGAAGTTTTTTTATGATAAAATCTAATGAAAAAAGCTCCAAGTGAAAGTACGAGTAAATTCTGTTTCAATCTTAACATTCACAATCATGATATTGATGATTGTCGGCATCTCAAGACATTGATTGCTCTCCTCAAAGAGGAACATATAAAAAGAGTTCGTGGGTGATAGACGCCAAGAGAAGGTGGGAGTGCTAACAAATGCTAGCCCTAGCAAAATTAGGGTTGCTGAGATGATTGACGCAATCATTGGGGGAGCCAGACTTGAGGCCCATATGATAAAGTAAACCTCACTCTATCGCATTCACCCATCATTTTTTAAGAAGATTTTCTGATCAGTTAGAATATATATATATATATTATATATATAATATATTATATATATATATATATATATTATATATATATATAAATATATTATATAACATATATTATTTTCTTGTAGTGGAAAGCAACAATAAGCATTTTTTAACTTTGCCACAAAAAAAAAGAGATTTATATGAGAAGTTTCATGACTATCCTGTTCTATAATTTGATTTACAAGCTAAAATTGTTGACTAGAATTATAAACCTCCAAAAGTGTCTTTATTTATCTCTCAAGAGTTAAATGAATATCAGAAAGAATAATTACTCTTCCATTCCTTGGAGGAGACTATAGGTCTCTTCAATCAAGGTAGATGATTTTATTGTATTGAGAGCCTCATTTGCTACGATATTATCTTCAAACTA